>OY728163.1:2043989784-2045287641 GCA_963277665.1 Viscum album
TTTTTCATTATTCATCAAAAAAGGACGTTTCATAGAACAAAAATTACCCTAAGATAATTTCAACATTATAAATTTAAAACTGATGTTTTTTATGAAATTAAATTTCTAAATATATCTTAAATTAAATTTATTATTTTTTATAGAAGACAATTAAAAACAAGTTTATGGGAGAAAATAGTATTTTTAAACATATCAAGACTTTACTAAAAATTATATCTTTCATTATCAATATGTTTTATTTATATAAAAATAGTATAAAAATTATTCGAAAATTAGTTATTACTATTGATAATACTATTTTTAATGGATAGGTTATAATTATCTCATTTAATTAATTATAGAAATAAAATGATGTTTCGTAGAAACATCATTGTTGCATGTACCGTATGCTAATTCGGTGTTGCGTGTAAAATAATCCAGGTTGATGTTATTTGTAACATACAACAAGTTGATGTTTTGTTTAACCTATGGCGACTCGATGATCCGTATAATGTCTACTAATTAATTAATGAATGAAATTAATTTTTAACTAAGTGTATTGGAATACACAAATAAAAATTTAATTTATTCAATAATGAAAAAAATGTCCATAAAAACTGAGGGTGTTACAGTACTTTTCATTTATGTTTTGAATAATAATATCTTAAATAGTTGATGGTGAAGCATCTATATCTATTTTCCAAAATATATGATATTTTTTTTAACAACATCAAGTATCTTGGTGGTTATACAAATTTATCTTCAATGGTATATCACCATTTGAAAATTAGAGAAGGGGACATTCTAAAGATGGATTTTCAGAGCAAGTATAAAATGTATGATTACATGGTGATGTCGTTCTAGCTGATGAGAAAGTTAGTAGTGTTCATATCCCTTAGTAACAATATATACCTTTTATACATTGACTCATTCATCATATTACTCATCGAAAATATCCTTATATACTCGCTAACACTAGAGAAGCATACTAGGCACCTCAAGATTGTTATAATTATACATTGACCACATAGGCTTTACAGAAATCTATCAAAGTGTGAAATATGAATTTTAGATATGAAATTTCTTGGATATGTGGTGTCTGGGAATAGTATATCAAAATACCAAAATAAATTTTTGGAATTCATGTTCAAGAACATCCTCAGAACGTGTTAGAGATTAGGATATTTTTCTGTTTAGAAGGATAATACCAATTGTCTTTCCCAGACTTATCCAGACTATCAAAACTCATAAAGACAATGAATAAGAAGGGATATAATTCCTAGTTGTTGAACTAATATAAGATAATATTCCACGAGATAAATAGAATGTTAAAATATCTCCAATACTCACACTCTCTAATGCTCTGATTTGTTAGGAAGTGTATAGTGATGAATTATGCATTGGACTAGGAGTGATGCTGATTAAATGAGTGAAGGTGGTAGTCTATGAGTCTACACAACTATAACATCATGATAGAAATAACGCTACACATAACATGTATCTGTTAGTCATGGTCCATGCTTTTAAATGATAGAGACACTATCTTATTGGTGAGAGATTTATTATTTATCGGGACCACAACATCCTTCGCAACATATTCACACATAGGGACCTAAACCTGATAATGAGGCACTAGGTAGAGTATATATAGATGTTCAACATTGATATGGTGAATTCACCTTGGAAAGTTAATGTCATTATGGATTATTTTTTCTATAACAAACACGATGAGATGGATATTTGTGAGAGGCCTTCAGAGGAGAAGAGGTGCTTTATGATATTTCTGGCGGAACGGATGGTCAATGCTTTGATGGATCATGGATATATGACTTGTTCCTTTTATATAATTACATAGTATCTTATAGAATATGTTAATAATGGTCATTTTTCAGACCCATATTTTGTTTTGATGAGGGATTATTTGGTAGGGGTGACCCAATATCCAAATGTACTTTGGGTGTCAAAGGTGTGATCATTATATATGGGAAAGTGGCAGTCCTAACTCCCATTTGAGAGGATATGATGTGGTATTACAGTACCTCAATATGGGAAGTATGTACTAGTGTGAAAAATCATGTATCATGAATTTAGGAATCAGTTCTAGATCCAATAATGAAGAAATACATTGTTGGTATTGTCTCTCGATGCCTTACGTGTTAGAGGGTGGAGGCTTGGCACCAGTGTCCTGGTGGGTTGTGGAATCCCCTCCTAATACCTACGTTTATGTGGGAGGATGTCAAGGAGGACTTTGTGATGAGGATACTCAGGACTCTAGGGATTCATGACAAGGATTGGGTCATTTTAGATCAATTATTCAAGTCTTATCAATTCTTACCAATTAGAGCGACTCACTCAGTGGAGGACCTAGGAGAGATCTATATATGAGTGATTGTACACCTAAAAGGGGTTCCTTAAGAATTAGTTCAGATTAGTATTCATTTTTTCCTTAATAAATATTTTAAATATTGTAGAAATATTTAGTGACATAGCTGAGATCAAGCACAATGTACCATACTCGGACCGAGGGACAATCTGAGAAGATTATACGCATGTTGGAGGATATAATTCGAGTTACTTGATGGATTTTGGCAGTGCATGGGATGATCATACTGACTTGATTGAGTTCACATACAATAATATTTAATAGATTTCAATTCATATGGAACCTTATGAGGAACATTATTTGAGGTTTTGGTGCTCACCTCTCTGTCATCATTAGTTGGGGGAAGCAGTAGTTGATAGCCACAATATGGTTCAAGAGACCTCTGAGAGAGTACAGTTGTTTCAAAAGAGGATGATCACAGATAAGAGAAAACATAGATATTATTTTTTCCATAGTGGGATGTAATGTGTGTTCATTATGGTGTATTTTGTCTTTTAGAGTTAATTTTCATGTAAGGTAAAGAATTTTTGGGATGTAGGTTTTTCTAACACCATGTTATGATTGGCCCAATGAGATCACAGGGATGATAGGGGAAATGTTGTGTCATCTAAAACACCCTTATCACTATCAAGGAATTCACAAATTGTTTCTTTTTTTATATTTTTATTGGTACATATCCAAACTGACACATGTAATTGTCTGCGAGTACATTGCGATGGAGATCATTTAATTTTATAAGAAGTGTTTTGGGTGGATTATAGATCGAAGAGAGAAGGTGTTATATGGAAAAATAGCACAACTAGTTATGATTCAGTTGTATAATGGATGGATCTTGGAGGATACATGGGAGCACAAGTCTGATGTTTGATCTCATTGGCCTCATTTATTTTAGAAATACCACTATAGATACTTCTCATAGAAGAGAAGTCAATATATGGTAAGAATTTTGATATCCTGATTTTTTTAATGATAATTAATAACCCTCTCTGTTAAATAATTATAAATACTTTTATTTAAAATTATAATTTTTTAATAAAAAAACGTAATAAATTTTCTTGAATGACTTTTATGTGTGTAAAAGTAAGATAGAATCATAAAATATTCTATAGAATATTTTTGGAGTTACGTGTTTAGATAGTGTGAGATTATCTTCCCATAAAGCCCCGTCATAGACGAAACAAAAATATTAAATATATTATATTATGAAAATGGGAATTATAGTGAGTAATTTAATATATCCCAAACATCATGTTGGAATCGAAATATGATATCATTGTATGTTCTATGACTTTAGGTTTACCTAAGATGAGGCATAAATTTGGCGTGTGTCAGATGTTTGATCAGATCGCATGCATGGATAAGTTATTTAATATTTTTATTAAATTATTTTTTTGGAATGAATTTAATATTTCCCAAAGTTTGAGTTATATGAATAATATGAGATCATTTTTAGGTCCACGACAAGGGTATTACCCTCTGTGAGGAATAACTTTTGTGTTCAATAGACGTTTCTCCAGATCAAATGTGATTATAACAATTTTAATATTTTTATTCATTTTTTATAATTAATTTATTTATTAAGAAATGTTTTAATATTAATTTTATCCCAAAAAATTCATTACATCTCTAATTTAATGGAAAAAAAATATTCCAATCAATAATTTATTATTGACCCACAAAAATTAGAAAAAATTAAATAGGTGAAATTAAAACATCTGTAACTATTCTTTGAGTGGACTAAAAATTAAAATGATCTATTGATTTGGATTAAAATTTTTTGAATTCATGAATTGTATTGGTTATTGAAACACCAAAATCATTTGGTTTATTTATTGTTGATTGATAAAGAATGTTTTGATAGACTCTATAATTACTCTGTAGGTGAAAGGAAAAGACCCATTATTTTGAAAGACTCTATGGAATGTTCATATTATGATAGATTTAATTTTTATTATTATATTTTAAATTTTTTCCATTATTCCAAAATTTAATAAAAATAAAAAGTGAAAACCAAAGAATATTTGATGAAAAATCTACCTAATGTGTGTATTTTTTCTATTTTTAAGAAAAATGTATAATCAAAATTATTTATTGAATGAAAAATTATTAAAAATTATCAAAATATAAATATAAAATTATCAAATGATAATTAATTAAAAAATTATTAAGTTAATTATGGAAGGATAATAAATGAAATATTATCATAGAATATTTGTGATAGAATAATTTATCAAAATTATCCAAGATTAATTCTAATGAACAATCACATGGGTTATATATTTTAAATAGAGAGGTTATGATACTGAATGTGGTTTAGAAATTATTCAATGGAAAATATTTTGAATGCATCTGTTTGACATAAATAGTAGTTTGAAAATTATCTAGGAGAGATAAAATACCAACATATATAATATTTTAAATAATAATTTGTAATTTATACAAGAGAGATAAAATAGAATCCCATGTGATATTTTTAATGATAATTTTAAAATTATCCATGAGAGATAAAATATCTTTACATGTGATATTTTAAATAATAATCAAATTATTACCCTAGAGAGACAAAATATCATGATATATAATATTTGAAATGATAAACTAAATATTATCCAATATATATAAAATATCCTCTTATGTGATATTTTAACTAATAATTTGATCATTACCAAATAGAGATAAAATATCATGTCCTATAAAATTTTAAATAATAATTTTAAAATTATCTAAGAGAGATAAACTATCATTTTAAGTGATATTTTAAAAGATAATTTGAAAATTATCAAGGAGAGAGAAAATATCATAAAATGCAGGATTTTACTTCTTTTTGAAAAAAAAAATTAATGGTTTGGTTCTAAGAAAACTTGATTAACATAAATATTTAACATGTTGAAATATATGATAATAAGGTAGTGAAGTGGTCTTCATGATTGTTGGGGTTTCCACTCGAGCTATAGAACCACATGGTGTGGTTTTACCATTCCTTTAACATCCAAACTCTTTGATTTAGGAAGTTCCTTACCTTCTTAGGATCATGTTTACACCTTTTTCCTTGATGATTATATTCTTTGTAATTTTGATTGACCAATATTGATTTTTATCTCATGTGGGTGTGGGTAGACATAAGACCTATTGTGATACAATTTGTGATATTAGTGTAACTCTTATCCATGTTTGGTTATTATCACATATTGTTGTTTATATTTTTTTATACTCATGTTGATATGTTAATACAAGTTGTGTTCCTTCTAATTATATGTGTTACCATGACTTGGTTGTTATTAGTAGTTTTTTATATAGGTGTACCATCATGATATATTAATCCATTAGGGGGGAGAGGGCTTGATTGTGATGACAGTGGTGAGGCACCTGATCACATGGTGGAGGTAAGAGGTATCCATGGCATCATGTCGAGGGTGTCTCGGGGTAGCCATGATTTTCTATATACTATACACTACAACAAAGCCTTGTAAATGTGATTAGTTTCTCTTATTCATAAGATATCGGTCACATGGTCATCTTGAGGAAGATATAATCTATGTATCATCACCAAAACACCATGATGTCAACATACGAGGGATGGATTTCATCTTCGGACTCATTCAGTTATCTTCCATCATAGAGATGGAGTAGGTAGATCCTAGGGTTATGGATCATGTCTAGTGCCCTACCACTTGGTTTTGTATTGTATGTTTATTACTTTATGCATTTGTTATTTTTATGGTATACAATTGTATACATGAGAACATTAGGTTAAGGAGGCCTTGGTAGTGTCCATATCAGTCTAGTACTCACACCATACTAAAACAATTTATATACACATTTAGATTTCATGAGATAACCAAATAAGGGATAGGACCATGTGGTTGATAGATGAGCAGGTAGAGAATGGAGCTAGAGTTGACTAGGATAGACACTGAAGGACCCCCACATTACTTTTTTTGATCATTTGTTTTATTTATTCTAAAAAGAATTTCCACATTGGGATCAAATTTTAATTTCTAGATATGTATGCCATTAATTTTTTCAATTGATAAATAATTTTTTTTTATATTTTCATTATAATTATTGATCCTATTCCATGATACTAAGGGTATAGTCTCCCCTTTGACCGAATTAGACTCTCATCAATAGTCGACAACCTCTTGCATAAGAGGAGGTTCACTAGAGGGTATGTAAAATTCCATATCGAACATGGTGGTAATAATTTGTATGTTATAATATAATATATAAAAAAAATTCTTTCCATTATATATGAGATATGACAACATCACTCATGTGTATGGAAGACTATCGCCTCACTAAGCGATGTGATTCATTTTTCACTAATAATTTTCATAAAAAGTAAATAATAATAAATATATTGATTATATGTGATACACATGGAAGAATTATGATATTTACGGTATATTTATCATTTTTAAAAGACAATATATCGTTTTGATTCTTACATGTTCACTATTCATAATATGAAATCATCGCTCATGTACATTTGAATTGCCAACTTCGCGAAATGATTTAACTATCTTTTCATCACTACACCACTTACATGATATAAATAAGTATATTTAAAAAATTAATATGTAATTTATTTTTTTATGATAAAGTTGAAAAGATAAAATATTACTTACCTTTTTTCAATAGTGATCATTGAAAAATTGAAATGTTGCACAAGCGTATGTAATTCCTACTGTCTCCACGATACCAACATTCTTCATTTATTAAAACCATCATTAATAATTAGTATTAAAAATATATTTGATGTATATATATTATAATTATTTATTTATAATTATGTTTTAGATTATGGTACAATATAATATACATAAGAACCATAACTTTCATGACAAATCACGAATGACAAAACAAGACAATTAACACACAAACCAATTAATATAATGGAATATTATTAACAAACAGGTGGTAAGATGTTATAAAATGATCATATAAGATATTATAAATATTAATATAGTTATGTTAGAAGTTAATAACATTTTTAAAACTAAAATACAGAAGGTTGAATAATGTTCATCTAAAAGGAATTGTGAGGTAAGTGTCTCCATATCAATTTTTTTCATTGAATCGTTTTGTAATGTTATACAAAATTTTTTTTATATGTCATATATACTATCACTTTTAAATGTAATATCATTATTAAATATGAATTGATGGAATTTTAATTTTAAATTTTAATTATTTTACATATTGTTATTTTACCCGAATTTTATCAATTGGTAAATAATTTCAATACTAAATTTATTTTCATTAAGTTAAATTAAATTACCATTTGTCTTTGATATTCTAAGATTATGTGGATAATTACTTTTTATTGTCTTATATTTTATTTCAAATTTTAATATTTGGATTTAAATTTAATAAAATTAATTTATTAATTTATTAATTCTCACTTCTAATTAATGATCTTTGTAAGGTTTTATTTCACAATATCGTATTAATCCAGATAGGTTACGGTTGAATTTATATCTAATGAAATTATTTTATTATTTTCTGATAAAACAATTTTTTTTATTATCCTATATATATTCATGATATTTTCAAGTAATAGTATTATTTATTCACAATTTGGAACTTGAAATAATTGAGAATTATTCTTAAGAAAATACAACTCCATTTTTCTATTCAATTAAAAATCAGTTTTCTTACAAAAGCATTTTTTCTAAAAAAAGTCAAATTATTTTTAAATCATTTTAAAATTATTTAATAAAAAAAATAAAACTTTTAAGTTTTTAAAAAAATAAAATAAAATTTATCTTCTTATATTTTTTAAAACTAGTCATATCATTTTTTATAGAAAATGTAAAGGAATATTTGTTTGAACAAACTCACCATATATGGAATTTATTGCTGTCAGGACAACTAAATGTTTTAAAAAATAATATATATGTTTCATATGTTATTTTCTATTAAATTTATTTTCAAAATGTTTTGTGAACATTTAGTTTTAAAATAAATTTTCAATTTTAAAAAAATTATTTTCGGAAAAAATGTTTTTAAATATCATTTTATGGTGTTTTCATTCACCAATGACAATAAAACATTTTTTTACTCTTAATCTATTAGGGATATGTCATTTTGATACCATACTTATAATTTTAATGAATAGTTTTTCATCATTTTGACCACATAATGTACAGAAATTCACTTCCTTGACTCATTTTAGTAGTCATTAATAATTCCTTGAATTTTTCACCGTACTGTGATCATTGGACAATAAATTTTCTCAAAATATCCATTTTGTTTTTCCTGGATATCATTATATCATATTCCATATTTCATTTCTACATAATTTTTTATATATTTAAATTTGTCTATTTTTATACAGAAATATTGATAAATTTGTATTGTTTTCTCGATATATATTTTTGATGATGAGCCACATTGTTCATAAATTAAATTTATTATTTGATATATGTCGAATTATTTGGACATGTAGTGATGGGTGGTTCCATAAAGTATATAGAACCCTAATCCAATAGTAGTATCATGAGGAGAATTAGTAAGTTATCATTAAACATCATTCTACTTGTAGTTTTAAACCGTTCTATGAAAGCTCTTGATAGTAGATATATCATGCGTCAGATAATGTGATATCCAATAATTACTCATTTCCTGCATGAGGAATTATTTTATTAGTATCCAGTAGATTTTATAAATTATATTATCTCTGGATGAATTTCATTATTATTTTATAGATTAAATTTAATGTGTTTTAAATTATTTACCTTTCCATATTGATCATTCCATATCCTCTAATGATAGACATGTTATTGATTAAATGGTAAGTGTTTTTAGAAATATACTTGACCATATAAATTATTCTCGTAAAATTATTTAAATGCAATTATTGTTCATTTATTTACCTTTCCATTTTAATTTTGGTTTTTCATTCATGATAGAATCAATATTACTTAACCCTTACTAAGAATTTTATTTCCCACTTATTTTTTCCAATCCTAGGTATCCATAAAGTTTACTATGATTTATATCAAAAGATATTCTAGAAGGAATAATTTTATTCTCGAAAAAAATTATTTCTTAATTATTATTTTCAAATTTTATATAGGAATAATGTGTGTATCTCCTTTACCCATACTACTAAACTATCAGTCCTTAGTTTTATGATTCCTTGTATCTTATTTCAATTTAATAAACTTATACATCACCTTAGGGATACTGGGTTTGGGGTCGTTAAAGCTGGTATTAGAGAATTTTTTATATAAACCATCGGAACTAGTTTTTTAAAAACACATTTTGGGGAATATAACCCTATGATAAAATTTAAGGATTTTTTGAGAAGAACATTCAAATGTTTTGGTAAATAATTGATTGTGTGGTTTTTCCATTCAATACAACCCTGTACGGATACAATTTTTGTAGGTGGTTCTATAGTAGTTGTACCTTAGGGTAGTAACTCCAAAAAGAGTCCATTGGTCTTGACCTGATTAACACAAAGTGCATGAAAATAGTTCTTACTACACACCTAGATTGACCCTCTTGGAGAATATTCTTGGGATATTTCACATTTTATTTTTAAATAATTTATAAGGATTGGAATAGATGATGAAAATCAATGACCTGGGTTAAAACTAAGGTGTATTATAAAGGTAACAAGATTTAAACATCCTAAAATTGATTATATGTGTTTTGAAATATGATTATTATTCCTCACACTATGATTTTTGGTTTTATTCAATGGATGTTACTTGAAGGAATTGAGTTAACAATGAACCTGAATGACCATGAGGTTTCTATGAAAAAATAAATGGGATGATGATAGGAGTGAAATATTTCTTGACTACGTTTATTTATTTATCCTGAAATTTGATTAAAACCCTATACATTAAAAACTCATGGAATCACTAAATAAGATATGTTTTAAGTTTAATCATATCTCGAATTTTGGAGACTATTGAAGAAATAAGCAAAATTTCCATCCTATGAGAAATGTGGAAACAGTCTCCTAGGAATGTGTATCAAATGAACTATAAAATGATTTATGTGTTGAAAGGAAGTGAAATAAGATAAAAATTATTGAGTAAAAAATAATAGTGCAATTTAAGGAAATAAATATCATTATAAGGATCCATTTATCATTTTTTGTATTAAATATGGTAAACCTTGAAATTATCTACGTCATTTCCCTCTTTTAAATGTTAACCACTAATCCAAGAGAGGACCTGTTTTACAATAAAATGGGTGATGTATTTATGTTTTTTGATTGAGTAATTAAATTTTAGAAGTATTTTACCAAGTTTATTTTGGATATAATAATCATGAAACGTCTAATGATTGTGTTAAATATTATAAGCATTTGTGTCTTTATTACCTTAAGAGTTATGGATACCATCATGGGTTTTGAGTTTAAGGATCATGACAAGTTAAAAGTATTAAAAAACCTTTTTAAAATGTGAGTGGTAGGAACATAATGTGATTAATGATATTTTTTAGACATTTATAGAAGATCCACTTACTGGTTTTATATATGATTTAGTTACAATTTATTTATGTAATATTTCCATAACCTTTGTTGGAATAATTTTAAAGGTGTCGGTAAACTTGGGGGTTTATCTTATCTTTGATTCATAGTTAATTACATGATATTAAAGTTTTATAATGTTATATTATTTATATTAATATTGTTTTAAAAAAATGGAAACCCCCTTATCAAGTTTTAACTCTTTGCATCTAGGGAGGGATATAGGTCTTCAACCCATATCTGAAGGATGAAAATTTTTTAGTTCCAACAACTTTTCTATGTGATTTCCTGGTTAATGTTTCATTTTTTAGATAAAATACTAGATGAATAAATATTAATGATTATCCGGAAGTGTTTCTATTGCGGTTTGAATATTGATTTATTATATTGGATAACATGTGCTCACTATATTGGTTTTGGAAAATATTTTGAGGCAGATGGAAACACTTGTAACCCCATTAGGGATCTTATGATCTATTAAATCTAAATTTTAGTGCCTTAAGCATAAAAAATTCATCTTTGGGTGTTAATTTATTGGACAAACAGATTAATTTGAAGTTGAATGAAGCAAAATTAAAAGATTCAATTGTTATAATTAAATAGAAATATGTCAAGTAAGTATTTTTCCTTATATTATATGATAGTAAAATAATTCTTCATATTTAGGAAAAGTATTTTGATAAAAAATGTTATCCTATTAAATTCAAAAGTGATAAACCAAATTATATTTAAAATCATCACAAATTTATGGTATTTAGTTCCTTAACATTCCATTTATCATTCACTTTATTATGATCAAGAACCTCTAACACTCAATATAATTATTTATGTTTTTCTTTTATGTATATATATTCAATTTCAATTGATGTTATTATACGTAGAAACCTAGTGATGGGTAATTTCATATGAAATATTTTACTTTACTTTCTTTCTTATTGAGAGGATATTTTGTTGACCATTTTTCTGATGTGCACTTCTAACAAAGGAATTTTTAAATAGAACACCCTTGATTATTGAGCACAAGATCAAATTGTGAGGATGAAATTTATCAAAGGTGGGGTGAATATAATACCCTTAAAAAGAATAAAATATTATTTGATAGCATATGTGACATAGATAAATTATCTTAACCCACCAATAAAATATATTTTATTAAATTTAATCTCTTTGATTGCTTATTAAACACAAAACCGCGAGTCTAAATGAACAATAATATAGTATATTGTTATAAACTTGCTATTAAATTAGTTATTATAAATAGTATTGAATAAATTATGAAAATTGTAAATTTAAAAAATATAAATATATAATTTGTTTTTTATATTTTATATATAAAATAAGAACAATTTGAAACAAAATGAAATGATTTATAAAAAATATATTTTTTTAAAAAGAAGGTTTTGTTATGGTTTCGTTACATATATTAAAATTATTTTTTATAAATTTGAGAAATTTTGAATTATAAAATAAACATAATTTTTAAAATCCTCATATCAAAATTTTATTAGGGTTAATTTTTTGTATTTTTCTGAATAGTTTTTTTTATGAATAGCTAAAAATACTATTTTATTGAAAATTTATTTTTTATTTAAATAATTCAAAGGGATAAATCATATATTCATATTTGTTTTAGGGAAATAATTTTTCAATTTTATTAAAATTTAAATATTTTATATCATTATAATCAATTTATTATTTAATTTTTTTATTAAATCCCTCTTTACTTCTGAGAATTTTCTCTTTGAAACCCCTCTTTTTTCATCACGTTAGTCGGTATAATTTTAAATTAGATTCTAAAACATATATTAATTTAATTTTAAAGAAATTTATTCCATATTTTAAATAATCATAATTTATATTATAAAATAATTCAAATTAAATTTTTACCATAATGAATATTGAAAACATTAAAAGCAAGTTACCATGTTTTAGGTAAAAAATAGATTACTAAGAGGTCAAACTAAAATTATAAGTTTTCAAATTAACTAAAATATTGACTAAAATATATTTTTTGGAAATATTTAAACTTTATAATATATAATTATACATAATAATATAATTTTTTTATCCTTTTTCAATGTGAAAAATGTGGTAACTCCTTTTTTCTTTCAAAATTTACAAAAGTGTTACTCACCTCACTTATAGAAGGTCTCCCCATCTCCTCTCTTCTTCATATCATTAAACCCTTCAATATCATCCAATTACTACATTTTTCACTTAAAAACATATAAATATCCTAACACTAAATTTCTTTTTTTGGTCACAAATAAATTATTTTAATATTTACGTATAATCCTCAAGAGGTGGTCTGAGAAGAGGTAAAATTCATTTCTAGGTGTTTTTGTTTTATTTCTTTTTTCACCTCCTTTAAATATTATTAATTTGTTATTATAAAATATAAAATTCATCTCTTATATCATTAGAAGTTTTTTTAAAGGGGATTATTTATATTTATCTCTTTTTCCCTCAAATGGAAAATGATAATGTCACTCTTATGTATATTATACTACCGCCACACAAACCGTTGTGACACGTTTTCCATCAACAACACTCGCGGTTGTGTATAATGATAGACATAAAGTATATATTTGATATTTATAAATAATTATACCTATATATTAATTATATAATATATAATATTTTTAATTTTCATGTATTTTGTTATTTTATATCTTCACTCATGTGTACGGAGGACTACCACCTCACAAAGAGGTTTGATTCATTTTTCAATAACCCTCTATATTGAAAGTAATAAAAATGATGTAAATGAATATATGTGATATAAATAAAATAATTATGATATTTTTGATATATTTATCATTATTATAAGATAATATATCATTTTCCTTCTTACATTTTCACTCACTGAAAGATGTTAATGACATTTATTTACTTGTGGACCACCACCTTCATGAATCGATGAGACTCTCTTTTCATCACCGCACCACATGGATGATATGTATAAGTATATTTAAAATATAATATTTTATTTATGTAATTATGATAAATTTATAAAGATAAAAATTTTCAATCCTTCTTTCCATGATGATCTATGAAAAATGGAAATGTCACTCTTGCGTACATACGGCATATTGTCTCCACGATCGTAACATACAACATTTATAAAAAACCATCATTAACGACTAGTATAAAAAGTATAATTGATTTATAAATATGATATTTATATATAAATTATTATTATTTTGATTATGGAACTATATAATATTCAAAAGTACAATAACATTCATGAGAAATTATATATGAGAAAACAATTCAATTTACACACGAAAAAACAAAAATAATGAATGATTATTAGTGAATGGGTGATAAGATGTTATAAAAGTATCATATATGATATTATAATTATTAATATGGTTAAATTATAACTTAATAGGTTTCTTAAAACCACTATATAGGATTCAAAACACATTCAACCGAAAGGAAGTGTGTGGTCTGATATTTCATCTAAATTTATATTCGTTGAGGCATACTACAATGTTACGCACCTATGTTATTTTATATGGTGTATATAATCCCACTTTTAAATGTAATATAATTAATATATAATAATTCATAGTATTTTAATATTCAATCTGAATGATTTCATCCATTTGTATTTTAAATTAAGGTTACCAAGTGGTAAATAATTTCATACCTCAATTTCATTTAATTGGGTTATATTACATTTTTTTCTCCTTCGATATTCCAATATTATGTGTATAGTGACTTGTTATTATATTATGTTGTATTTAAAAATGTTCTATATGGATTTAAATTTGATACACATAATTTATTCATTGATTAATTCTCACTTCAACATCCTAATATTGTTAAGAGATTATTTCACAACCTCATTTTAAATAGGATTGTTTTCACTAGAATTTCTATTGATATAAATTATTTAATCATTTTTAAACAAAAAAATCTCATTTTATTATTTTTTGGTCATTCATGATATTTAAAATTAATTTTACCATTTTTATATTATTTTATACTTAAAACAATGAGTTAAATTTTTTTTTGAAAATTTGACTTTATTTCTCTCTTTGGTTGGAAATTAATTTACTTCTATACCCATGTTTTCAAAAAATGATTTAAAAACGTATTTAAGAATTTAAATTATTTTTTAGATATTTTTACCCATTTTTAGTTTTTTTAAAAAATAAAATATATTCATGTCCATTTAAAAACAATTCATTTTTTTGTTTTATCAAAAAATGAAAATAATATTTGATTTAACATACTCGAAATGTATATAATTTCCTGCCATCTTGAACAGTAAAAGTTTTAAAAATCCATGATAAGTTCTGATGTTCATTTTCAAATAAAATTATTTTCAAAAAAAATTATACCATTTAAGTTTTACATTTATTTTCAATGTAATGAAAATACCTCAAGAATGTTTTCCAATATCATTATATGTTATTTATATTCATTAATGAAAACAATTTCTATTTTACTTGTAGTCCAATGGTGATATGTTGTATTGATACCATCATTATTCTTTTGATGGATGTTTTATGATCATTATAACCATGTAAAGTATTAACATTCTCGTTATTAAATCATTTTTCATAGTCATTAACCTTTATTTGACAAATACACATTAATATGGTCATGGGGCATTAAATTTTCCTTAAATATCTATATTATTTATAATATATTTATTTATTCAACAATATATAATTTCTACATAATGTGTTAAATGTTGAATCTTATTTTTTATCTGGGAAAATATTGATTAATATTTATTCTTTAATAAGTATGGATATTTGTGGATGAAGAAAATTGTTCATGTATGAAATAAATTATTCAATGTATAAGAAATTATTTGGACATAAAATGATGGGTTCAGCCCAAAATTATATATCTTCTTGATGCATCGGTAGTTTAATGAGGAGAATTAGTAAGTTATCATTAACTGAATTTCTAACTATAGTTTTAAAACTTCTTGTGAAAGGACTTGATGATAGAGGTATCATGTGCCTAAGAATATGAAGTCCAATAATTAAGAATTTCTTACATTGAGAATTCAGTTATTATTATCCATGATATATAAATAATGATATTATATCTATATTCATTTTATTCTTAGTTTATTGATTAAAGGGAATGTATTTTCAGTCATTTAACTTTATATATTGATGATTTCTTATCCTGTTTTGATATTCATGTTATAGATTAAATTAAATGTTTCTTTAGTAATTTAAATTTCCATTTGGATTATGCTAGTCAAGTTATTTAAATGGATTGTGTTTTCAGTTATATACCGTGATTTGTTTATTTTTTTGTTGATTCATGATCGATTTTTCTTTACTTAACTCTTACTATTCATTTGATATCACCCTAATTTTTTTTCCTTTATCAGGAATCTATGAAGTGTGTTATTAATGAAATGTATGGATATACTATAGGTAATAATGTTATTCCCAAAAAAATTTAATTTTTTATCAAATGTAATATGCAATCATGTATATATCTATTTTACCAATAAATACAAAAATATTCAGTACCTCAGTATATGATTCCTTGTATTTTATTCCAATTTTATATATTAAGACATCGACTATGGGATACTAGGTTCAAGGTTGCTACATGTAGGTTATCAGAACCAAAAATATAGAATTTGATTCCCAGAGGAGATCATATTTATATTGATACATGATATTATTATAATCTAGAAAAAAATAGATATACTTCACCCGATAATTGATATGGTATCTATGTAGGTATTGAAATCCAAATCCAAAATGGCATCAAATGAAACCGAGGGTATAATAATTAGATATTTAGGACGTTTCCACCCATAAATCATAGTTAGAGAATATATATTCTTTTTATAAATGATCATTTATCCATAAATTACATTAACAAATAATTTGATATCTGTTACTTGATGTGGTGATTCCACATTCCTAGACACCTTTTGTAACATTAAAAGAATTTTTAAGGATTTAAGTTGATAATTTTATTGAGGTAAAATAAAGATCTTATATCAAATAAATCATAATTGATGTGCATATCATAAATTATATGTCACTATGATACAGTATTGGTAATTAATGGTTATTTTTCAAAAAGAACAAGTGTTATACATTAAAATACTTTATAATGGTTTGTAAATAAAATGTTATTAATTAAATAATACCCATTGAGTGTCTCAAATAAAGTGTGAAGTTAGATTTAATTTTTATACACTAAGTGATGGTCAAGTTAATACACAATCCACGTTTTTCATAGTTATTACCCCTAGGTATATCTATTATATATACAATATCAAATTTTTATAATTAGGTATGGATGTAATTTCTATGTAAACAGTATACTAAATGCTTTTTAAATATTTTAGAATTAAATCATATACTTACAATCATTTAAAAGGTTTTTACTAAGTTTTTATATACCTAATTTTATATAATAACATATTTCATCACCAAAAATAACTGAAACATTAGATCTGATACCAACTATGATGACCCAAGCTAAAAAATCAAATATTTTACTAATTTCACAATATATAAACATTACATTTCAAAACATAATAACATCCTAAAAATGATAGGTTCATTATTTTTTGATAATATCTAAAAAATAATAATATTTTATAAAACAAGGGATCATTTCTCCTTAAAATACCCATAATTAACCATCTTATAGAAATATCTATAGTAAGACTCAAACTCACAGTAATGGGAATGAGAAAATAATAAAGGTTTGGTAAACAATTATTAGTATGGGATAAATAAACATTTCGTAAAATATTAGTTCATAAGTATAAATAAAAAACAAAAAATAAGACAAATATCATAACCTCATGAGTGATAATAATCAAGCCTAATTTAGATTCAAAGAAAGTTACATAAGAATATAAATATATAAAAGATCAAGATGGAAAAATGTTATCTATAACATGGATTATATGAATTTAACCAAACCTTAGATCATGAGAGCATAATATCATAAAGAATAAAATCCATTAATTGTGAAAAATACATTAGTATAGGGAAATATTACATTTATTATCTATAAATATGGATGGTAAATTAGTATAGTGGACAATACTTTTATGAGCCACACTATAAGTATCCATTTTTACATGTAACAAATCTTCACTTTAAACAACATTATCTTGTGAAATAATAACCATTTAACCAATGCATTGGTGGGTGATATATGACCCATTATTTCATTAATCCATACATACATGTTCTACTTAATTATATTTCTCTTTTCATATTATAAATAAACCATTTAAATAAATAAGTCATCATAAAATATCTACAAATAAATCCTTAAATTTTTATAAAGAACTCAAGGAAATAAAATGAGTTTCATAAAACAAAATACTTTAAATCATAAACTTTCCGTTAAACACCCATGAAAATAAAATGGATTTTATAAAACATTTAATATCTATTAAAGACTACCAAGACGTAAATTGTTTTATACTGAAAACTAGATCATCCAAAATTATTACATAATTAATGAAAATATAGGGTGGAACATTAAACAAAACTCTATTAGATAGGGATATTTTTTTAATATATTGATAAAAACAAAAAACAACTATAAAATAATTTTCGTGAAACCATCTCAAAATCATTAATGTAAAAGTGATAGTTGATATACAATTTTCAAAATTTCTATTTTTTCATAAAAAATTGAAAATAAAAAACTTTGTGGAAGTTTATTTATATTTAAAACACTCTTTACACATTAATAATAATAATTCATCTTTCTAAATTAAATGTTTTGAAAAACAAAGTTCAATAAGACATTTTATAACTCAAATAATGGAGTTTGAATAACCAAGTACCTTACGTTTATCTATAATTTCCACAGTATTGCATTATATAATTTAATAATAAAAATATAATTATTAATTAACTATTTTGGAACCTTATTGATAAAAAACTTTACATACACCTTTCTTTAAAAACCATTCTCTTTATGACTGAAACTTATTTTTGTTATTAAGATAAACACTTTTGTGGAAAAAGTGTGAAACCATAAAGTTCAACATACAACAAAAATAAAACAAAGCAGACAAACCAGAATAGACTAACCAGGCAAAGATAACAACTGACAACCCCAATGCAGCACCACTCGGCGATCCCATGCAAGCATGGTCCCTCCCGAGGGAAAAACCCTACCTCTAATACAACCATGTCCCAAATGGCCTGCAAAGAGGAAAGGGGTGTACTCTAGCCCATCAGAACCGATCTGGCCCTCCGACATTCCCACCCACATCCACAGAAATGGCAGATTCATTGACAAACAGTTTAATTCTTCCAGAACCCATATCCCTAAATAACTTCCAAGATAAAATGGATACATGGTAATTTGGATCCTACCTTAATAGATCTTCAAGTGAGGAAGTCATCTTGTTCCATACCTGGATATACTCCTCCAGTTTGATCACCCCTTTGTTGAAGCCGCTAACCAGAATCATATCTTGTTTGTCAACCCATTTATATTGATCGTCATTGAGATTCACGTCAAGGGTCCGCCCCATCAACCTGGCTGCATCCTCCTCCTCCAAAGCATTGAGAATTAGAACCTTCTCTTTCACCTCCTCATTCGAGGATAGTATCAAGTCCAAGGATGTGTCAGACATGCCAGATGGAATTAGTTGGCAGCTGACACTGCTGTCCAGCTCCCCAGCCACTGCCCTTTTTGCTGACCGAGTCCTCATAGGAGGTGGAAGAGAGGAGTAGTCTCTCTTACCCATCCTCCTCCTGACACGCCTATTGTTATCCCTAATTTTTTCTCCTTCAGAGTATCCTTTACTGAGCTCCAAAGAATCTTCATAAGGCTCTTCTTCCTCCTCTATCTCAGCAAGGCTAGAAAATCTATTGCTCAAGTTGACCAGGGTTCGAGTTGAAGAAGTTGCTCCCCCAACCTGTATGGCCTGACTCAAGTCCCCAAGTTCCCCAACAATGGTAAGGACAGGAATTTCCAAGGTGTCATCTTGCATAACACTAGTTTCTTCATCCCCTATCCCCTCCTGCAAAGCCTGTTCTGCACTGCTAGCAATAACCAGACCATTCTCCAACCGTTTTTCCCCCGCACCAGCCTCCATGGAGAAACTGGCAACATGATAGTGTGGCATCTCAAGACCCCTACCCATAAACTGGAACACAACATCATGGTTCAATACTTTGGAGTGTCCAGTATCCTTCATGCACCTCTCTGAAACAAAAGAAGAAACAGTTACAGCATCCTTAGAAACAGGAACCTTCTCTTTACCCTTATCCACACCAGCCACCTCCTGAGACACCCCCGGCCCTGTTGAGACACCGACCTCACCTGACTTAGGGATGTCCAAATCGGAGTGAGGCCGGCCTGCAAGGGTGGCCTGGGCACCACCATGTCCAGCATCCGTGGAGATTGCACCACCCCTCGGGGATACATCAGTGGGCACATCTGTGATCACAGAGGGTCGACCACCTACAGGCTTTCTTCTACAATCATGTTCACCATGTCCTTATCTGCGACAATAAGAGCAGAAGTCAGTCCAGGACTCATACACAATCGGCTTTGCATACCTATACTCCTCCTCAACAAAAATCCATACTAGTTCCAGTGGAACTCTTGAAATATCCATTTCGACACAAATCCTTGCCGACATGGGATGCGACAGGTATGCAGTTCTACGATCACTACACACAAATCGGCCTATGGAATTACCTATTGATCTCAGCAGCCCAAGATTCTGAAACGGGAGTGGAAGGCTAGGAAACTGAATCCAAATCGTCGTAAGGGGAGAGTCGTGGTTCATGTGGACATCAAATGACCAGCGAAGCAATTGGAAAGGAAGGCCGGAGAAAGTTTCCCTCTTTCTCGACCAAGCCCTTCCCAGGTCGTCTTCATCAGCAAACAAAATATGAAATTGACGAGGACCCATAATACCTACCTGCGCGCGATGTTCCAGGCCCCAATCCTCATTGACAACCTTGGAAAAGTGTTCCACCAGAGGTCGTCGCCGTGAAAAACGCACAATCAGAGCCGAGTAATGTAGTGTCGACGCATCAGTGAATTCTCTAACCGAAACCGGGACTATCGGCTGACCTGAGATGCAGCCAGGAACATTCGGAGCAACCTGGATTTCAGGAACAAAAAACCCCACATCCGACGAGTAACGCAAGGAATCAGAATCTCCCAAAATCATAACATCAGGAGCGAGAGCAGAAGGCTGGGACCCCTCCCCTCCCATGGGAGGAGGGGCCGCGTCGGGCGGCATCTCCTTAGGGTTAGCTGGGAGAAAGATTAATAACCATTCTCTTTATGTATTAGATTGTTGTAATCACTTTTCAATATTATGTGTTAATATCAGTAACCATTTTCTCATGATTTATATTGTCAATATCATTACCCAATATTTTATTCAATGTTATATCATTCAATATAATGTAATATATATCTTAAAATAATTTTTAAAACACTTAAAACATAACATAAGTTTTTTAGTTACACTATGTGAAAATTAAATTAGTGTATGTTTATTTTAATGACTTTAGATAAAAATGATACTTTACTAATAAGTAAAATACTTAGTGATTAATTTTAATGAATATATACCTATTAGTATTTTATTATTATATTCTATAAAATTATTATTTATGTTCTCATAGCCATCCATGGTAGAGTTTTATATCATCCTTTAAGTAGGTGGTTAAATAGTCACAAATGTGACCATTCTTTAATTTGATGGGTGAGTATATTTAAGGAGGGGTTTCTCTTGATAGAATATCATAATAAAAGAATAGTAACGATATTTTTATATTCCTATTTATCTATATTTAATTTTTTTTATAAATAATAAAAAACTAGAAGAAAAATTAAAAAATGATTATTTATGGATGTGGTAGTCTATGCACACACCTGATTACCAATCAATTATTTTTCTCTGTGGATTTAAATTAATAAATAAGGGTTGTGAAATTAAAATAATAACATCTATATATAATAATGATAAATAAGTCACCAAATTATTTTAGTTATAAGATATTTAAAAGAGTAATATTAATAAAAAACATATGAAATAGATTACACATACGTTGGAGACTTGATCAGTATTTATAATAATCCTTATAATTGAAGGGATTGGTATAAATTAATGTTACCAAGGATTTAGTGAGTTTTAATGGGTTGGGGTTTGAGAAAAATTTCTAAGATACAATGATTAATTCAAGGATGATGGGTGATTTGGAGTGTGGAATGGTAATCCTTTTATAAGAGAAAAAATGGAACTTTTGGAAACACTCATCATATTTCAATAATTCCATGACACTATTCGAGGGTAAATGACTCAAAAATAGAAAAATTATAAAGTATGGTTTGTGTTTGATGAGAAACACATCAACCAGTCTTTTGAAATAATTTTTTTAATATGTTTTGTCCCTTTCACAATAATTATATACTTTATACCATTTTTCTTTTTATCAGGGTAACTATTTTTTTACCTTTGTAATTAATTTTGGTAAAAAAAATTAAAATTAGACATATTAAATAATTTAAAACTTTTGAATTAAAATTATAAAATAATATTATCTTTTAAAATCCCTAAATTTCTAAAAGATTATTTTTTTTAAATCAGAACCCTTGATCTTGTAAAATCTTTTGTTTTGATTATGTAGTTTTTCACCATTAAGTTCATATATAAGATAATATTATCACTATTATTTATTTTATGGAAATATATTGATTTATTATATAATTAATTAAATTTCTGTGTCTTTCATTGTAATACATGACTAAATATCATTATAGAAATACTTTTGTCAATAAAGAGACACAAATTTGTTTTTATTAAACATATATTTTAATTTAGATCATGAAATTATTAGAAATTAGATTTATAATATCAAAGATTGTAGTAAAATGAATATTTATATTCTTTAAATACATATTTTATTACATAAAGTATATTTCAAATTATAGGATGTTCTTTCATAATGATAAAATCAAAAAAATAATAATTTTTTTTAATTATAATTATCATTTAAAAAAAATAATTTCAGAAAAAATTTAAAAATCCATAATATGTAAAATTTTATGAGAAGAATTCAAAAATGTGGTTTATTGTATCAAATTTATAGTCAAAAATTTATAAATTAAAATATATTAGGAGAATAAAATATAAATAAATTTACTTATTTCTAGAAATACCCCTTTACAAAATTAACTAATATTAGTTATTTATCTTCTAAAGATAATAGATTTTTTTGGTATTTCATCCAAGTGAATATTATATATTTTAAAAAAATTCATTATAATATGTTTTTTCTTTATTAGAATTGGTTTTAGAATTTAACTCATTTTTTTAATAGATTATTTACTTAAGGATGAAAATAATTCGTTCGTTACACACTATGACTTTTTTAGTTAAATTATTGAAAGAAATATTTGTTGCTGAATCTCTAATAAGGTTGAATTTTTTTTGGTTTATACATGAGATAATTAAATAATATTAATTCTTTTTTTGTAATTCTTGGTTAATAATTTCATGGGTTCTATCTTCCTATTTATAGGATTCAAGGTGCTAGTCAATTTGTGGTTGTACTTGTGCCTCATTGATTTCCTATGATTCTTCTGGTGTCTGTGTAATGATATACTATATCTATAAATTTTTTCTAGATATCCACTCATGGGTAACCTTGGTTAAATTCTTGGGAATCATTAATGAGGTTTATATAGTTTTATTTCATTATATAGGTATTAGTTTGTTTTTTATGATGATTATGGGAACGTTTTATTTTATTTAAGAACTAGGTTGGTTCCCTTTAGTTTAATATAATCAATGATTATATAATATTTATTTAAGTATTTAATACTTTTTTCTAAATTAAAAAGAGTATTTTTAATTGAATATAAAACCATTTCAAAGTGGTTATTAACACCATTTTTATTTTAGATTAGTCAAATGTGGTTATAAATGATATAGTTTTCAAATTGTTGTTTATAAAAATATTTTCATAATCAATTAAATATTTCTTTGTACCACTTGATAAATTTACTATCTGGAATGTGGAAAGGTTAGTTTAATTTTTAAAGAACTCGAGTTAGTTTTATAGTTTTATTTTTCAATATTTAAAATGATTTAAATGATTTTTCATGGGTCCCCCAATTGTTTCACTTGTGAATTCCATATATAGACTATAAAACCTTTATGGAATGGAAAATATTATTTTTTACATGTATGGAATTGAAAATTTGTTGTTCTATATGAGTTATTCAAAGGTGAGAATATATTTATTGTTTATACTTTATTGATGTATGTTATTAACACTAATTTATTTTTTTATCTCCTCCAATTTTCTCATTTCATGGGAAACTAGGTAGTTATGTGATATTTTTCATTTTTAATACATTAGTTTTATTTTATCACCAGAATATTTTCCAATAGTTGAATGCTCCACCCTGGATAGTGGAGTATACCTGATAAGACTTGTGAGAGTCACTCATGTGGTTTTTCCTTAGGAATGCAACATGGGTCTATAGTTGGTTATATGTGTGTATTTATAGGGTCATATCATCTTAGGACATTGTAAATTTCTTATTCCAATTATGAGATATATGATTCAATATATGTTAGGCCCATTATACCCTTCATTTCATCACCTTTTTCATTGATTATGTGGCACTTTTTATATAAAAATAGTTTCAAATCTTTATCATGTTTCTTGGATGATAAAATGTGTTTGAGAGTTGTACAGGCATTATTTTAGGGTTGTGTTTATTTTATATGTGGTTTTAAAATTTGGATTTGAAAGTGTGACATAAATAATTAATTAATTATTTATACATGAGATATTTTGATATGTTTAGAGACTTAAGAAAAATAATTTGATCTCTTTTTTATAAAATCAATTGTCTTAATTCACTAGTTCAACGCGTTTTGTTACTAAATTATGTTTCATCTTGTTTATATAAAACATGTTGATTTTTTTCTTTTGGATAAATATAATTATACTTGGTTTTATTTTTGTAATAACCAGACCCTATTAAATAGGAAGTTGTGGTTAACTTATAAATTTGGTTAAAAAATAAGAGATTGCATCCCATGGGATTAAATAGTTTAATAGTCTTGAGAAACTATTTACATACATGGTTACCATATTAAATTTTAAAACATGAAATACAAATTCAAACAACATTTATAATTTTTTTATTTATTCTATTTTTTTCCTTAAAAAATTCATATATTACTTCTTATTCTACTAGGGGAAATAATTAAAAGTATTGGGTGATCTATGATGGTTTGTTAGATAAGAATACCATTAAATCTATTATAAAATAAATTAAACAGTAATTACATGTAAGAGATATGAAAAAAATATTCCCTCTATATAATATCATTAATGAGGAATATATCCTTGGATGGAATGGTAGAATAAATAATCACATGTATAAAAATATCTAGTTTCATAATGACAAATTACATAATATCAGATATCATAATATTTTCATCTAGGAATCTTTTCAAGAAATCAAATGTAAATATATAAGAAAAATCAAAAATAAATGATCATGTTTTTCATATTAGACCTACCAATGAATTGATGAGCTATAATAGGCCTCATCTTTCACATACAATGTCAAATGCATTCAAAATATGAAAGTAATGAATAAAAATGAAATATATAATCAAACTAATAATTTGTTTTCGGAAAATGGAATATGAAATTAATATATGTTACCTAGTAAATAAATAAAGAAATATATTAATCTTTCTATATAATTAAGGTATATTATAATAATATAATATCCCCATTGAAGCATAATATTTCATAAAGTATATATATATTGATGAAAAAAATATTTTACAAATAAATGAGAATTTTACTTTGAAATATTGAGAAAATATCATTTTAATTTCAAAAATATTATAAAACTAATAATTCATATATTTATTGTTTCATGATTTTATTTCATAAACTATGAAAAAGTTTATAGGAATCGTGATAAGGAGTAATTACTATTTGGGTCGGAAAAGGATATCATATAGTAAATGTTAAAAAAACCTATTTTTTAAAAACATAAAAGTGTTTCATGACATAAAATGATTACAATTATTGTTTTTTATTAATTGTAAATAATTTAAAATATTGTAAAAAATTACCTATATATATATTTTAAATGTTAATAATAACTTCAACAAAACAATGGGCATGGAAGAAAGAGTTTATTAAGCAAAGAATAAAATTTTGTCCTGTTTTTTAAAAAAAAAATCTTTTGGTCATTTGAGTAAAAAAGTGAGGAAAATGAATGTAAAACATGACAACATAATAAATAACTTATATATATATATATATATATATTATGATATAAGGATCATATAATTCCCCCAAATGAAATCTTAAACCAAAACAATCATGATTAAGAATGATATTTTGAAAAATCTTTTCCAAAAACATCTACATTGTTGGGAACACTCTAATATCATGTATAAAAAATTTAAATTTGTTGAAAAATTATGTCAAAATAATATTTTTAATTTTATTAATATATAATTTTCAATTTTCAATTTTATTTTTCATTAATTTTTAATTTATTGTTTAAATGATAATTTTAGTGTTAATTATTTCCTTTTTCATATGTATTATCATATTCTAACTAGTATTTTCTCCATGGTATTTTTTGATGACATATATAGAATATTAAAATCACTATAATTATTATTTTCTACCTTAAATATACTTTTATAAACATCAAATAAATATAATCTTGAAAAATAAAATACATAATTCTATTGATACGGTAGTCTATACAAACGCATGAGTGATGTTTTCATTTTTCTTAAGGATTAAAATGAGTTAATGTAGATAATAGTGTAATTTTACATTACCATAATAATAACATATATTTCATATTATTTTATTAAATTCTTTCATAATTCCATACATTTAGGGTGGAAATGAAAATTTAATCGTATTGCTTCATGGAGGTGGTAGTCCACATGTATGCATGGGCACTGTTACAATTTTTCAATGAATAGAAGGGTAAGAATGTATAAAAGATATTATCTTTATATAACCGTTCTAATTTCACAATAATATTATATGTTCATTAATTATATCTTTATAAACAATTGTGTGGTGTGGTGGCGAAAAATAAATCACCTCTCTTTATAGAGGTGGTAGTTCACGTATACGCATGAGTGATATTATTATATCCCATATGATTAAAGTATAGAGAAAAATTGGTTATACCATGAACATATTAAAATTTAATTATATTTTAGATACTTATTTAATATATATTTTGGTTATTATTGGTTTTAAGGGGGTATAATAAAAAAATAAACATGAAATAATTTATTAAGAGTTAGAACTATTCCTTGTAAAACCTCTTTTGGATTAAACATTAAACCGCATAAGAAAGGTATTTTGGTGTAACCGAAAACTCTAGGGTATGGGGTTGAATATTTAATATAGATTTTTTTTAGTTAATGTTTGAGCTATATTGATCATTGATATTGAATAATTTATTAGTTATGGTGCACTTTCATAAGGGTGTGGAATGGCACATTTGTAAAATTCCTTATCTTTAAATTAATATGAATATCTTACTCACATGAAATAAAAAATACATTATTATATTTAAAATATATGAATATCTTTAATATATAAAAACTCATATAATAACATTTAAACAAGTATTTATGATATTTATAAACATATATCTTAGTTTTAACACCTCATTTTATCTATTAACCATTACTATGGTGATAAATATTTGCCATAGATACTATTCATTGTAAACAAAACTGAAAATGAGCTCTTTGCCCATTTTTTACCTCTTAATTCAAAATATAAAATCCTTTTCTTGAAATTTAATTTATATAATTGGTAAAAGTTAATTTAAAAATAATTATATGTATCGCAATGAGAATCATATTTTTGAAAAATTATTCTTTAATGATAAAAATGATTTTATACAAAATTAATTTAACATTTTTATTTTCAGGGAATAAAATTAATTATATTAAATGAAATGAAACTAATTATATGTTAAAAGTAAACAAAAACCAATCAAATATTATTACATCATTTAATTAAAAGAATCAAAAGGGGTTTTATTAGATTAAAAATGTTGCATATATTTCTAAAATGACAATCATGTATTTATAAGTTCAATATTGAATTTTTAAATTAATAATATTACTTATTAAAAATATATTTTGTCCAAAAAATGCTTCTTAAATCATTAAACTCAATATTATGTCATTATTATTTCATAAAAGTTATTTAATTTGAAAAAATGAGTTTTTTCATTATTCATGGAAAATCAACTATTTCAAGATAATCCCAAAAATATATCCTAATTATATTTTGATGTTATGATTATAAAAAAATATTCCACTTATAAAAATAGAAATTTTAAAATATATCAATTAATCTTTTAAATAAAATTATGAATAAAAATAGTTTTTGAAAACAAATAAATTGTGTATAAAAATATGTATGGTTTACGTATTTTAGGAGACTCTTAGATATTACATCCACCATTATATTATTTCAAACCTAAAATATTAATAAATTTCAATTCATTAAAAAAATTTGTTAATAATTCTTTTTAGATTCTTAAAGATCCCATATCACCTCCTCTAGCTTGTTATTTATCGAAAAACCCTTCACCAACCAAGTTCAATGATTTAACAACACTTTCTATCTAGTTTCAAGTAATTAGATAGTCTCTTTATTATATGATATTTAAATTTCCAACTAAATTCCCTAATGTTTGAGTACATGAAATCAGTCATGAATGTATTTCCCCAATAAAGAAACATTGAATATTTCATTTTCTTTAGATAGGTTGGGTGGCTTATCCAATTTGTAACCTATAATAAAAATAGAATCTAAAATTATGGCACACGTACCTAGGGATTCACATCCAATTTTTACCAAATATTAAAACTCCATTTAATATTGAAACATTTATGAAAAAATGATCCCTCTCTTGGAATTTTATATCCTTTCTTAGTAAGTAGATCAATAATTTCCCATATTTCAATATTCATCCCAGGAGTCTTCAAAATTCTATAGAAAAAATCCAGTATAACATAGTCCCATGTACATATTTGTAAAGTAGTTAATTACATGACTCCAAAACTATATTTTCATTAATCCTTCACTGGGTTACACAACATTAATATGGACACATTTTCCAAAATTTCCCGAATCATACCATCCCAATAGAAATGTTTTCTTAAACCCATATACATCATTACTCTACCATAGTGTATAGTGAAAACTGATTTATGTTCTCTATCTAGTATATCCATTTTATATTTCTAGTATGGTTGGAACACATAACGTCTTCCCAAACATCATCATTCCATCTTTATAGATAAATTCTGATATTTTCCAATCATTCGCTGGTTTAATAATCCCTTGAAAATCAATATCATCCTACCAAGACTTCATTATCATTTCAATAAAATATGGTGTTTTAATTTCATAGAAAATGAATAATGTTTACCCTTTCATAAAAATGACCATATAAAACAATACTAATCCTTGTCATAAATAGAAATCCATTGTCCCTCATACACAATTCATCAACCACTTTATTTTCTTTAATAGGAGGTAGTGTATCAAAAAAATCATAGTACATGGGTAGTCCTCAACATATTTTAGTCTACATGTTACGTTGTTTCTTTGATAATATATACATAAAATTTTCCATACTATATCCATATATATATCATCTTTTTCTATATATATAATGCCTCTAAATCCTCAAGTAGATTATTATATCTTCCAACTCAATATTTTGAGTTGGATAGTTCTGTTAACGGACCATAAATTTCAATGATTCATAATAAAACACTCTATGATAGTACTTAAAGACAATACCCATTATATTATACGATGAATCTCTATATATTACACCCTATTGATAAATGTTTTTTATCTTTGAACCTACTCTAATTAAACCTCTTAGAAAAAGGGATGATCTAAAAGGAACCACTAGAATTATAAGATCTCAAATAAGGGAAGAATTTAAGGAAATGTGGCTTTTTATTGTATAATAAAACTATAATTGGAGAAAACAAGACACATGTCATGACTCAAACCCTACTCAAACACTTTTGGTCACAAGGTTCTACTTCCAAAACTATAATTTCCATTACCCACCTATTCTCCACTAATAGGGATCACTATAACACCTTATCAATGAAAAACGATTTCAAACATGAAATTTAAATGAACTCATCCACCACACCTAGACACCATCCTATTTAGGAAGAAATGAAAAAACTGTATAGTTTTAAATTCATCTCTAGAGAATCCATATTTTTGGAAGGAGTTTCCCTCTTTGTTACATGTCTATATTCACATCAAACATCACCATCATAGGTCTCTATTGATTTTATTTGTCACCTTGATTAAGTATCACTTTTGGGGCCACTATCAAGAGGGGTCCAAACCAAGGGAACTCACACCACATGATCAAGTGTGTCTTTTCCCACTAGAGAAGGGGGTCTGGATCACCAAGAATCGTTGGTGGTCTTTATCTCTAACACTCACAAAGAACACTCAACACAAGTAAATCATATACAAATAACACCACAACTAACCACTCCTCAATCTAATGGAGAGAATCCACCTAATCCATTGTAGGTGGGTAATCATGGCACTTAATAGGTGGATACATCACTTTTTATCTAAATTGTGGAAAACCCACTTGTAATGGTATACAAATTGAAGCCTCATTTATAAGAATATTGCAATGTTTTGTGTTTTTAACAAGATAAAAAATCATTGGATAATTAAATTGTTTTCCATTAGCTAGGCGGATAGTTTTTAAAACAAATGGTTATAAATTTTTGTTGTTTATATTTGACACAATGATGTGTCTTTTAAAGAAATTGAATTAAATGAATTAATTTTAAAGATAAAAAATTAGATAAATACAAATTAAGTGGGAAAATTATAATAAATAAATGTTTTAATAAATGATAATAATAATATAATTTTTATTATTATGATGATGATTATGATTATTATTATTACTATTATTAATATGTGCTTAATTTTGGTTATGAATAACCAAAAGGTATTATCTCCATTTATCCCTATGAGGCATGATGCACACCACACATGAGACACCCTACCTCTAAGAATGAAATGATTCACCTCTTGGCCTCCTCCTTGCATTTTTATTTCATCTAGATTTCCACCAGTTTCTTCCACGATCAAACATAGTAAGGCTTTACCCCTTGTTCTCCTATAGTGCTTTGGCTGACTTTGGCATATCTGTCACCCTAGTCCTCTCATCCAAAACCTTATCTTAGAGTTGATGTGTTTTTCTTCGATACTTATGGTTCTTGGTTGTGTAAATGAATTTTCAAGACCAATTGGTCTATGTTCCAAAAACCACCATCGAAGGTGAGGCGGTTCAGGTCGATTCGGTCTACCATCAGCAATTTGAGTTATGGTTTTATACTAAAAATTAATTTCACCCTTTATTTTGGGTCTAGTGGTATTTATAAGACCTAGGATAATTGTTTTAGGGTGTTGCAATTGATTAAAATGGCATGCATGAATATTCCGAGGTATGGATATATATACATATATATATATATATATATCCTATGTGCATGTTCCCTCATGGTACGGGGACCATGTGCTTTGGTTTAAGGATATATATATATGGAACTGGGTATAAGCGACTAGGCTTCTACATGAGTTAGAAAGCATTGAATGTCAAGCATTGTATTAGTTTGCTTTAGGTAGGGTCCCTCTCTTAGCCTCTTTAATTCAATAATGCTTTATATTGTATTTATCGACTTCTTAATTCTTCTTGTTTATATTGATTTTAATTTCTTCAATTTATTGTTTAAAGAAGACCAAATAATTATTTGATAAACAAAGACATGTTAATATAATAATACCCCTCTATTGAGGTGCACTTCCTTCAATCTAAAAAGTATATATTACATAATTATATCACTTTTTTTGTTCTTATTACATTAATGCTTCTCTTTCATTGATTTAAACATGGAAGGTTAGTGTTTTCCATCCTTGATATTAATTATAATTTATGAATCAATTTTTAAATATACACAAAATAAGTGTTGATAAATTATGTAATGGTTTTATAATAAAATTCCCCTATTGAGGTGCATTTACATCAAGATAAAAATGTAATTATATACTTTACTTATTCCTTTATTAATACACCGGTGCCTTTTTAAGTTTAAGATTATAATTTCTAAATATAAAGATGATACATTACCCTTCATGGTTATTTCTAAATGAATTTCCTTCTTTGAAAAATGATAGATGTGCCCAAACACATCCTATGTGCATGGCTTAACATTAAATTAGAATTCCTAGTGTTGGGAATTTACCCTCTTCCACTTATTTCATTGCTTATGTCATCTCGTGCCTTTGTTCCGCTCACTGAAACCTTTAGGTAATTCCTTTTTATAACTATTAAATTATTTGGTTTCTTCTATCATACCCATTGTGGCCTTTTCTTATGCTAAAACCCATCTGTGGTGTTCACCCAACCTCTTGGCCACCCCTTTAGGGTGTGCCCAACCTAAATGGAATTTTTCCTAATTCCTTGATTTCACATTTGAGGTGATAAGTTTAAGAATTATTATTAGTGTTTACCTTGACATGTTAAACCAATTGATGAAATTATTTGAATAGGGTGGTATGACCATGACTCTAAATATAATTGAATGGGAATGGTTAATGTAAATTCTGACAAATGGAATGGAACGGTCATGATTACATGCTTTTCCTTCAATGAATTGAATGATTTTTTTAACAAAATTGATCATGTGTTTTTAATTGAATTAGAGGTACTACCTTATGTGTTTTATATTAAATTCAAAAGAATCATTTACAATGTCATATAAGGGTGGTAAGTCTACACCTTTTTATTTGGTTTTGCAATGTATTGTGTGAATTTATATGTCCCAGACTTCTATGGTTCACTTAATATGGGTCGAGTGAGAACAAGTATTCTAAATTAAGGACTCATCAATTGACTCTTTTTCTCTGGTGGTTATACCATAATGTGATGTGGAAGCAATGTTTTAGTCATACTAGGAAAGGGATTCCTCTGAGCATTTTATTATAGTATTGTGTGATACCAGTACCTCTTATGGGAAATAGAGGACGATTCCATTAGCAAGATGGATATTCCTAGTCTTCGGAAGATACTCAATCCCTTACATGAAATCTCAAAGACAGACTTCTAGTTACCATACCATGACCGATACTTGGACCTTTTAAAGGGTTACCATGGATGGGCTCAGTTGAATTGAATTTAATTGAAGGATGTACCGTGGACATAAAACAGTGATGGGCTCAGGCTCGAACTCTATATTTTTTTAATTTCATTTAATTATTGCTTGGGTAAATCACTCATGCTCTTCCTATTACAAAATATTTGTGTTAGAGAATGTACTTGTGATTTTTTCTATTTTTCATTAGGATACTTTTGTGAAGACATGGGAATTAAACCCCAAGCCTAAGCACAAGCTTGGGGGTGCACCTATTTGAGTTTCCATATTAATTTCGACACTAGTACACATATTATGCATGTAGAGGTACCTTCTATCTAAATTCTAGATTAGGCCGAAGTAGGTGGTATGATAAGGGTGTTCGCTTAGGAACCCATACCTTGTTTTTATAATTAATAGTTCTTACTCTTCATTTATTTTATATGAAACACTTTTTAATTTAAATTGCCTTGTCTATATTGGGATATACACTGATGATGACAACCTACTAGTATTTATATACCACGCCCTACTCAGGCCACCATTGCACTAGGGTACATGAGTAGAAATTTCCTATTCACAGGAATTTGAATCACGATTAATTGCTTATTTTGTGCTATTTATACTAAGAAGTTAGGAGGAAAGGACTATGTTGGACCTCATGATGCTTGTAGATATCGCCCTTGAATATTTGGTGTCTTTACTTTATTATTATACTATATTATAAATCATGTTGTATTATTTACAACTTTATATCATGTATAATTACCATCATGAATTCATCTGTTGTATAAATTGTCATTTGCCACTTTTATTAAATTATTTAATATTTTCATCTAATTCTTTGTAAATTATTATTTAAAGGTTATGATACTATATGTTTCTTATATTATGGTATACTATTAAGAAACTCTAATACGATGTTATAGTTTCCCCACTATCACCACTTGAGACCCTCAAGACTATTCAGAATCCTCTGGTGTTTGTGGAAATGCACATAAGTTCATGTGACTATATTTTGCGACCACCAACATAGAGATGAAGTGGAAAAGGACATTACAAACAGCTATCAGAGTCATGTTTTCCATTTTTCTGGCTATTTTGTGTTGGTAAACAGGAGACTAGGAATTTTTTAGTTCTTGGTTAAAATCCATTCTTGGGAGTGATCATCCTATAAATGATAAATGACCAAGAGGCCGGGGCTAGGAATTGATGTTCAGGCTTTTGGATATCACAGTTGATATGATTTCACATGGAGTGATTGGTGTAATTTAAGATGGTTATAATGTATAGGGTTTTTTGTATTTTAACCTCGGTATGTTAAGGAAAGAATTAAGTATAGAAATAATCATATTAATCATATTGAAATTAACATTATATGTATAGTTATATACTTTGTAGTTGTATTTTAGGTTTCCTATTTTTTCAAATTGAGTTCCTTTAATATATTCTATGTCTTGTATTTATTTACGATGATTGTTTAGATGATATATTTAGCATGCTATCATGTTTCCATGATACCTGTTTACTAGCATGTTTTCCTTGTATCATTATTTTGTGCTTATTAGAAGGCTTATATGACTAAAATTTCATGATTTTGTTATTACTGCTTGTTTCTCTCTATTATATTCTTGTAGAAACATGCTATCTTGTTTGATATGTAATTGTTTTATTTTGCTAAAATTTATTTGTTACAATTAAATGGGAGCCAAATTCCACATGTAAAGTGTATGGGTGCTTAAAGGATTGGTATATGGCTGCCCATATGAATGGAATTTTAAACTTGTGCATACTACATTAAGAAATGGTTTTAATTGTAAAGGTCCTGGAAATAAGACATGTAGTTGTGTCACCGGTTTAAGACCCTCATGTAGGGGTTGATAATTCTTCTTTAAGTTTCATTGGAATTCAAGCATAAAAATTTTTTGTAGGTTCACTATTTTAGAAATGACTAAGATGATTGGATTTTGAGCCCAGTGACTTCTTTTTAAATGACTCAGTGTTAATGACTATGCTTCTTCTTCATAAGGGGATAGCACATGGTAGGTAGCACCATTAGAACATAAAATCCTTGATAATATCATGAGTTTTATGACTTTTTTTGTTTTCTGGGTTTTGTTGACCTAGTAGGACTTTTACTTTCTAAATGAATTTGGATGGGTGATCATAGTGTCCTTGACTTTTGATTCAGATATGATCATCAGATAATTCTCATTTTATACAGGATATACATTCCTTGGTCATGGTCAGTTACTACGTAGGTTATTTGACCCTCTCATATCCTCAATGATGGATGACTCAGTACATTTTCATTCGAGTTAAAATTCATCTTTCTTCTATATCACCTTAGAGAAGTATGCAATAACAAATGTGGTTCCCGTTGAGTTCTTAATATTGTTATGAACATTATGTGTTCAGAATAATAATTATTATGTATGTTATTATATATGTCTTGGGTCATCTCTGTAGTATAGTAACGTATGAGTTAAAGGAATCATGTTAGTCCCAATGCTCAGGATGACTTCCAGATACTCTAGTGTTTTGACACATCGGTCAGTTTTATTTGGTTTTGATTCAAATTGTTTAAATGTTTTCGCTTATGGAGGTTCAGACCTAGTGTGATATTGAGTCACTAGTCTATCTCTTATTTAGATGACTATGAAACTCCTAAGGTGGGAAGTGTCATGTTAGTTCTGTTTAATATGTTTCCATCCAGATAGATGGAACACAAATAAAGAGGACCATTATATAATGGTTGGGCTGGCATAAATACCTTAAGTTTTGTGAATATTAAATTGTATGGGTGCTTGATCGGAAACACAATGTCGGTTTGGTTGGCAGTGTATACACCCTTTGAGTAATGTTATTATTCATTGGTGGACTACAGTGGTTATTCTTGAATTATCATGAGATACCATGGGTGGTAAAGGCTTAGTGATCAATTAGTGATTATGTATCGATAGGTGAGTTTGAGTTTCTTCTTTAAAGATGACCATTTATGGTTTGACCATTTTTATTTTTAGTACATGGGTACGTTCGACTAGAATCCATTTAAATCTTCTTAGTGTATCCGACGTAGTGAATAGAATATCCCCTATCTTGACACCGTCTAGGTATACTAAGGGAGTGTTGGTATCCATCCATGATAATGTTATACATCCATCTGGCTTGTTTGATTTGTTCTTTTAGTATTGCATACTAAATTTGTGTTTCTAATAATTTTCTAGTTATTCTAAGTGAAACAGGGGTTCCCGTGTAGGTATGAGTTGGATGAACTCTTTTACGCTATTTGTTTCTTCAAACTTGACCACTAGGCCAATTCCTCTTTGGGTTTGATCAATATTATGATGTCGGCATCTTTTCTTTCGACCAATGTCTCACTCATAAACATGGAGTATAGACTACCTTGCATTAGTTCCATTCAATTCAGTCATTCTAATTTGAGGTTATCTTGGTATTTTTTCAGAAATAGTTATTCTTAAATCATGTAAACTCACCAAAAGATTGGTATATGGACTATGGTGTACATGGTAAATGTAACTTACCATGGAAAAAAAATTTGTCGTTGTTCTTTTTATAAAATGCCGATCATTTAAGATAAGAATCTTCTTTAATATTTAGATGGAGTGGCTCAACTAGTTGTCTCCCTGGTTCAATGGAGTAATATTCGAAGAACTGTCGATGGAACATCATCAGGAAAGACAAGTATGGTTTGTCTCAGTAAGGGATTTTCATGAAAATTTAACACAACATGGGCTTTGATGTCGATGGGAAATAATTAATTTTATCCATTTCAAAAATCACGTGAGAAGTGTTATAAATCTTAAGGTCGTGTTTTGTGGGAAGTCCCAATGGTTGAAGGTGTCTGGGCATATACATTTATCTCATTTATAACATTAAAGCCTATGTTGGGATGTAACTTTGGCTAGATGCATAATGAGATGATGACATGGTTGTGTATCTAGCTAAACGGGCTTGGGTAAGTGTTGTCTTTGTGTTCTGGTTGGAAAATGAGCATTTCGTCAGCCATTGAAAACGTATGTGTCATGTGTTTAAAAAGTGTATAAAGATGTGTTGGCTTTTGGGGATCCCAATGAAACCATTTTAATGAGACTTCATGACCCCTATAGGCTGGGATACTTCTATTTTTTTTCCGAAGGCATCTCAAGGAAGAGATGTTCTAAGTTTGGAAGGTTGTAACATCCCATCTTTTCAACAAGATTAAAAAGGAAGGGAAATTTAAATTTTTTCCTTTTTCTAGGTAGAATGTTTTTAAAATAGAGGTTTAGAAAATCTTATTTTGTTAAATTTAACACTATGATGTGTCTTATAAATAAATTGAATTAAATTAATTGTTTTCAATTTAAAAAGAAAATAAGTTAAATGATAACTAAGTGAAATAATAATAATAATTTTTCAATAAATGATAATAATCATAATATAATTACTATTGTTATTATTGTTTTTATAATTTTTGTTTTTATTATTATTATGTGTTTAATTTTTGTTTTGAGAAATCCAAAAGGGAGTCTCCCCCTAGATTCTTATGAGGTGCTGTGCACACCACACTTTAGCCTTGCCTCCCACTTGGAATCACATGACACACCTCATGATCTCCTCCTTGCATGTTGATTTCATCCATATTTCCACCAGTTTCACCTTCGATCTGCCATGGTAAGGTCTTCTCCATTTTATTCTACATCACATTGGTTGATGTTGGCCTTACTATAACCTTAGTTCACTCGACCAAAACCCTAGATTAGGGTTGCTGCATTTTGCTTCGATAATTATGGTTCTAGGTTGCGAAAAGGGACTCTCTGGACCCATTGGTCCATGTTCCAGTAACCTCAACATAAGGTGAGGTTGTTTGGGTTGATTTGATCTATCATCTTTGATTTGAGGTATGTTTTTATACAGCTATATTTTTTTCACCCTTAATTGAGGTTCTAGTTGTGTTTTTGAGACCTGCATGAATTGTTGTAGGGTGTTGTGATCAATTCCAAGGGCACACACACATATTACCAAGTATGGATATATATATATATATATATATATATATATTCAGTTTGTGTGTTACATCATGGTGTGGTGAACACGTTCATCGGTTTAAGAATATATGTATATATATGGGAGTGCATGTGAGTATGTTGTTTCTTGAATTAGAAAGAACTAAATTTCAAGCATTTTCTTGGTCTTCTTGCGGTAGGTTCCCTCCCTACGACTATTTAATTCTTGAATTATTTAAATTTCATTTATCTACTTCTTAATTCTACTTGTTTATATTGAATTTTATTTATTGAATAAAATTTTGAAAGAGGGAAGTGTTATTTTTAAAAAAAATACATGGTTTTATAATAAAACTCCTCTGTTGAGGCGCACATCCCTTAATATAGAAATTAGAGATTACACATTTATATCACTTTTTTATTATTACATTGGTTTTTCTCTTGTATTGATTTACACATGGAAGTTTAGTGTTTAAACTCCTTTATATTAATTATAATTTTGGAATTAGTGTTTAAATGTGAACAATGTAAGTGTTGATAAATGAGGTCATGGTTTTATAATAAAACCCCTCTTCTGAGGTGTGATTCCTTCAAGATAAAAATGTAAGCAAAGACTTTAGACATTCCTTCTTTAATGCCTTAGTGTCTCTTTATTTTTGATATTATAATTATTAAATGGAATGATTGTACATAACCCTTCTTGATTATTTCTAAATTATGTTTCTTCGTTGAAAAATGATAGATGATCCAAGACAACCCCTAAGTGTGTAGATAAACTTTTAATTATAATTCTCAGTGTTGGGTGTATACCCTTTTCCCCTTACTTCATCGCTTATGTCATGTCGTGCCTTTGTGTCGCTCGCTGCAACCTTCATGCAATCCCTTATTATCGCTTATGAAATTATTTGGTTTGTTCTATCATTGTCTTTATGGCTTTTTCTTATGGAGAAACTTGTCTGAGGTGTTCACATTTCCTCTTGGACATCCCATTAGGGTATTCCCAACCTAAATGTCCTTTTTCCTAATGCCATGATTTACCATTTTAGGTGATATGTTTAGTAAATGTTCTTAGGTTTGACCATGACTTGTTAAACCAATTGGTTAAATGATTTGAATAGTGTGGTATGAGAATAACTCTTAAATATAATTTAACGAGAATGGTTAAGGTAAATTATAATGAATGGAATATAATGTAACGGAATAGAATGGTCCTGATGAAATTATTTACCTTCACTAAAATAAATTCGAATGTTGTAATGAAATTTATTATGCATTTTGAATTTCTTAGAGGTACTAACTTATGTATTATATATTAAATGAAATGACTCATTTATAGTGGGTTATAACGGTGGTAAGGCTATACCTTTTTATTATGTTTTGAAATGACTTAGGTGAATTTAAATATTCCTTACTTATATGGTTATCTTAATAAGGGATAGGTGAGAGAATGGGTTCCATATTAAGGACTCGTGGATAGACTCCTTTTCTCGGGTGGTTATACCACAACACTCCTGGGAAGCAATGTTTTAGGCTCAACAGGTAAGGGCTTCCTCGGGGATTTTTAATATATTATTGGGTGATACAAATTATTTAAGGAGAAACTAATGATGGTACTGTTACAAATATGGATATTCCAAGCCTTCAAGAGATACTCAATCTCCTTTGTATGATACTAGGGATGTACCGTATTTACTAAACCACAAGTAAAACTTGGACCTTAGAAAGGATCTCCTTGGATGGGTTTAATCAAATTGGATTTAATTGAATGGATATACTACAATGATACCTCATGGATGGGACTAGGATCAAACTCTAGATTTTTTATAATTGCATTGAATGATTGCTGGGTTTAATTTATCATGCTCTAATTATTACTTCTATTTATATTATATCATTTACTTGTGACTTTTTCACTCGATTATTATCATACCTATGTGAAGACATGGGAATTAGACCTGAAGCCTATGAACAAGATTTGTGGTGAACCTTTTTGAGTTTACTTGTAACTTTTGGCATTGGTATCCATATTATGATTGAACATGTACCTTATTTTCTAATTCTGGATTAGTTCGAAGAAGGTGGTATCGGGAGGGTGTCTGTTTAGGAACCCATAACTAGTAGTTATCATTAATTTTTATCACTCTATATTTATTTCATATGACACACTTTTAATTTAAATTGCAATGTATGGATTGGTCTAGGCACTAGTGGTTTCATCATACTGAGATTTACATCTCGCACCCAACTCGGGCTGTCGTTGCACTAGGTTACCCGAGTAGACCTTTCTTGGTTACAAGACTACATACCATGATTTATTTCATTTGTTATATTTTTTTTACCTTGATGTTAGGAGAAAATGACTGATCTGGAGCTCAGGATGCTCATGGAAATCACCCTTGGGGATTTACTTTCATTTCTTTATTATTGTACTATATTTTAAAGCATGATTTATTATTACCTACATTCTATCTTGTATCATTACCATGTCATTCTTTCATATGTTGTATAAACTAGCATCGGTCACTTTTATTAAATTGTTTATTTTTATTATCTGATTTTTTTCAATTATTATTTACTACTTCCATAACTATTTTTTTCATATTCTATTATACCATTGTGCACCTATGATAAAAGGGTATAGTCTCCCCGCTATCACCTCCTGATACCCTCACTACTAGTTGGTGGCCTCTATCGTATGGGGAGTCACTCCTAACGTCACAAGACCCATCAGTCCATCCACTTTCTTAGTGGTTTTCCAGGCCAGTATGTTACATAAATCATAACCATAATCCCACTAAAAACCTAAATGGAAGTCATTTTTAATGAATCATGCGATAATTGAGACACACAAATGTGAAGAAGTTATATATATGGAGTTAAATAAGAAATATGTGGAAACCAGAGCGTACTTTTATGTGATTCATGTCTCAATTTTTTCTATGAAACTAGGGCCTACATGTTCTTAGTCAAGAAGTAGGTTATCAATGTCTAGGTAAATTGATACATTGGTCACTACACCAATACTGGGTTACCAAGCCTAATAGTTGAACTCAAGACATATTAACATTGTTTCCCTAGTTCTTATGCCAACCCGCTTAACTTGACTATCTCCAATCTCAATTCCAAATATGACCACCTTTGATACCACTCTATCTCAACTCGACCCATTAGGATCTACCTAGCTATCGGTAAAATGAAAATGACACCCCAATCATATATCTAATAGGAAAGGGGCTAGAAAATAGTTCCAAGATGGAATATTTCACACATGGGAGTCCTTATTATATAGTACTTGTACACATACAAACATCTATATTTACTTGTATAATGTTGAAGGATAAAAATATTATAGTATAAATGCATGAATAACATATATCCCACATTAGAGTATAACTTTTAATATAGAAAATGTGGAGAGGTCAAAACACAATCCCACCAAAACTAAAAAAGAAACCATCCTACTAAAAACACAAAGTTAGCTACCGTAAAGATACTCATGGATCCTTCAGAGTTACATATACCATAACTAATCCTCACATTCTCCATTTCCACCTAGGACTATATTGAAAGGTCATTCTTCTACATAATATTTAACATGTATGTTAAGATCACATGCAGTGTTGAGTATAAACATACCCTGTAGGACACCCTGAAATCAAACAACACATCTAATCAAACTGGGTTGTTATCTCATCATCATGAATTCATGTCAATAAAAATATGATATGAAATAATAATAATAAACTAGATACACTCAATGTTAGACACCAAGACTCATGGTGAGTTCAAGTCCTCACTGCCTTCCTAGCATTATACCAATGGCACAAAAGTAATAATTATCTAGTAAAACTCACTCCATGAGTTTTTCTATACCTGAAAAAACAAATATAGGATGACATACTAATTGGATATTTCTATGTACAAGTACTATGAAAACTGATAGGGATCATCTGTTATACTCACTCAATCATACTAAAACTTTCTAGAAGATAATAGATGTTGATAATTAGATAAGGGATCAAACCTAGGGAAAATGTGGGATACATGACCCTAAGTAGAATAACCTATAAGTATGGGGATCACACACACTGATAGTTGATAATGGGGTTCCCAACTCAATCTAGGGATGGAATAATAGAGGATCAAAAAAAAATTCCACATGGAGGGATTCTAGAATCTATTTGAGATTAATCTTATATATGGGTTCACTAATCATATGACCAGGATATGAAGCCTCACTGTACCGTCATTAGTATAGACCAAGGGAACACACACACCCAAAAATGGACTAAAGGAAGACACCCATGGTCATTCCATAGTCGGTCTGAGATGATTTAGGTCTTCAACTTGGCATGTAATAAGTACAATGAATATTCCATGGGGTACATGGAATGTATTCAAAAGTATAGATATTCATGATCCCTTCTCGATCACATGGAATTTCTTCTTAAAAAAATATGAAATTTCCACTCATCATACATTATATAGATATTTCTTCCAACAACTCGGCATATCTTCTAGTCTAGCTAGGGTAATTTGGCCTTTTCCCATGTACTTAGGCCATTATCGTGCACTTTATTCATGTATGGTTAATTTCTAAAGTACATGTTGTGTTATCTATATTACATGGAATATAGGATCCAGGCTGACAATCAACATGTTTAATCTATACAAGTTTTAGTTCTCTCTAATGTACATATAGTGTACCCCAATACACAAAGCGTAAGAGATCATATGCATCTGGATCACGTAACCAAAATACATATTGACTGACATAGAAAACGGACACATGGATTTTGTGCAATTCACATGGTGTGTGATAATTAATTCAATAAATAAACCCAATACACCACATATAGGGGACTATACGACATCTATTCTCTGAAGTACATTTAGTGTATGTTGGGATTTCCAAAGACTAAAGTATGTTCAATGCATCTTTATTATGCTACTGAATCCAAAAATTCTACCATGAATCACACTAAGGAACATAGATATGGGGTCGATTGTCATTACCTTCCTTCACCAAGATAAGGGAAGGGATAACATATTTCCTAACCTTTCCTTCCTCAAGTTGAAAAAGAGATAATGACCCTCGAGACCCGCTTTCAATAGGCCATGGAGTGCCAACTAGAACCAATGGTATAGAATAACATGTAAATTGGAAGGAATTTCTCTTTTTATTTAGTAGGATTGAAAGAGAAGATTGTAAATCCCATAAACACCAAAAGAGGAAGTAAAATTAAAGCCAAAACAATTCCCATATGCATGTTCCAATAATAAGTGCTACTAAAAAATAAAGAAAACACCACAGGGAAGTACCAAAAGAAAAGAAAACCAATGACGTTAGTGGTCTTGAACTCCATGAAAATAGAGTCTGGAATGGTCTATGATTTCCTCTTAGAAACCTAAAAGTATTTTTATATACATAGGGTAATCATAGAGGTATACTCAGTAAGGAAAACCAAAATCTCTTATGCACAAGTGGAGAGGCATTCTAATGCCCTATGAGAAAAATGAGATAGCAAAACCACCTAGAAAGGAAACTATTTACCAAACCTAACGAAGGAACACTCACCTAATAACACAAGATAAGTAAAGTAATAGTAATAGAACATCGATATTTGGGTACCCCGAACCACTTTCTCAGTAGTTATTGAAGACATCCTATCCATCAGACCTCTCCGACCATTATCAACGCAATCTCACTGCCATACCCCGACCACTTACACCTGGGATACCTTAACCACACATCCCGCTCACAAACACCTGGGCCACAACAACCACATGTAACCACAGCCGCAGACACCTAGGCCCAAACAACTATTTCTAAACTAGAAGACACCTGGGGCTCCTCTTGAAGACACTTGGGAAACAACCTTCCCGCACACACCTGGCCCAACCACCACAACATATCCTACCCGAATAATATTAGCCTAAATTGGACCTCAGGTCATCACATCCTACCCGAATAATCCTATGGTACTCAAGAAAGGTATTTGAAAAGGATCTAATAACCATCCACTAACAGGAGTGTTGAGAAAAACACCCTCCCCCATGAAATGGGGGTGTTCGGCACAAAGTGCTCAACTTGGGTGGGTGTGAATAAGAAACATAAGAACTAAATTAAAAATACAGGTAAACAAGCACTCTACCCAACCTAGGGGTTCCAAAACCGGCGCATACACAAACACCCTCGTTATTATTCATTCCTATGAAGCATCACAACCATAACATAATCACAACTCATTCCCAGAAAACAATTCTTAATTTAACCCATTGTTTTTTTCATATTCAAGTGATTTCATTTAAATAATTATTCACTAAAGGGAAACTAACAAGCATGGCCACAATACAAGGAAGTAAAAACATAGCTAAGCACCAAAATAAGCATTCACACCCGGTTCTCTTGTAAATTTACAACAACAAAATGGATCAGTGAGATCCCTTGATGTATTGTAACCAAAAAAAGCCCCAACATATGGCCACACATGGCCTTGTATCTTCAAGTCAACAACTTCACCACAACAAGGGATCTCATCCCCATCCATGTCACCTCACAATAATCAAGAAGAACCACCATACACACCATCAGAATAGAGAAATGGATTTTTCATATAAAAACACACCATTCCTTTAGTTCAGTCTTTTTTCTGCTTAACCAAGGTCACCACACAATGATTATTATTAATTGGGAATCTATTTAATCAACCGATTTTATGTTATTAACCAATTTCCATGTTACATCCATTTAATCACTCAAATATCCAAAAAAACATAGGTTCATTAGTGTGCATGAAAGGACCTCCAACAGCCATGGTTTTAGTTTACACAAGCCCATACAACTCAAAATATATTAGAAATGGTAAAAGAGTACCACAACATCATCAAACACACACCTTCATTATTTAAAAATAATTTATTATCTTCATTAAGGTTTTGTTTTATCCATCCCCATTGGAAAATTATCATACCCACCCTACATGTTACACAGTAAAGATAGATGAAGGAAAACCCCTACATGTATGATCAACGATTGATTTTTTTCTACTCATGCCAATAATGGGTATTCGTCACTTACAGGGGAGGAACTCCAGGGACTCTAAGAGTGAGCAGGAAAGGCTGCAGCATAGGTGTGCCACTATCCTCGGGAACAGGACTCCAAATGCACCTAGTAAAGAAAGAAACTAGCCAAGAAACAAGAAAAAATAATTCTGCTCTGATAAAAAGGTGTGATCCTGGAGTTAGAGGATATGATAATCTTAAACATCTTTAAAGGAGTATTGTGGTTTCACCATGCAGTTGGACGGTTTCACACTATGTAATTAATTGTTATTTAATAATTCTCATTAGAGGGGTCACCATAATAGTTGTACATTAAAATATTTCATTTAAAGAGAAAAAAACGGGTATGTTGATGGTCTCCCCATTCCTAAGGGATTTAAAACATTGTTTATGCCACTAAAAATGACCTTGAACCACTTTAAAAAGGTTAAAAGGCTTAAAGGTGGCATTATGAAAAAAACTGTGGAAGCAAAACTCGATACCCCATAGTGGCCGATTGGTGAGAATGATCGGTGAAACCGGTCAGTGGAGCTGATCAAGTGAAACTGATTGGATGAAACAGATCACTGGATCTAATAGGGTGAAATTGATTTGGTGATATTGATTTGTGAAACCGATGGGTGAAACTGATGGAAAAAACTTATGTGTGAAATTGATGGGTGAAACCGATCGGTGAAACTGATGAGTGAAACCAATGGGTGAAACTAATGGGTGAAACCGATCGGTGAAACCAATGGGTGAAACCGATCTGTGAAACGGATGGGTGAAACCTATCGGTGAAACCGATGGGTGAAATCGATCAGTGAAACTAATGCGTGAAACTTATTGGTGAAACTGATGGGTAAAACAGATGCGTGAAACTGATCTATAAAACCTATGGTTGAAGTTGTTGGGTAAACCGGTGGGTGAAATAGATGAGTGAAACCGATTGGTGAAACCAATGCCTGAAACTAATGGGTGAAACCAATCAGTGAAACCGATGGGTGAAACAGATCTGTGAAACCGATGGGTGAAACCAATCATTGAAACCTGATGGGTGAAACCGATCGATGAAACCGATGGGTGAAACGGATCAGTGAAACCGATGGGTGAAACGGATCGGTGAAACCGATGGGTGAAACCTATCGGTGAAACAAATCGGTGAAACGAATGGGTGAAACTAATGGGTCGAACAAATCAGAGAAACTGATGGTTGAAACTGGTCGGTGAAACCGGTGGGTGAAATTGATCGGTGATACTGAATGGTGACACCGATGGCTGAAACTGGTGGAGTTGATCCATGTAGCTAATCACAAGAAGTTGATCGATGAAGCTGATCTGTAAAGCTAATCTATGAAGATGATCTGTAAAGGTGATCTCGGAAGATGATATGCGAAGCTGATCTGTGAAGCTGATTAGCGAAGTGGATCTGTTAAGCTGATATGTGAAGCTTATCAGTAAAGAAGATCTATGAAACTAATCTATGAAGATGATCAGTGAAGTTAATATATGAAGTTGGTTTGTGAAGCTGACCTGTGAAAGTAATATGTGAGACTGATGGGTGGAACTGATCAATTTCACTGATCAATGGAACTGAAAGGTGACACCACGGTGACACATTACCACTAACACCTATATCCTCCCGACTCATCGATGGTTTCTAGGACACCCCAACACTTTAGAATTTTTAAATGTAATGGACCAGGAGGGTTCAGGCCATTACATCGGATACCTCTCAAGTTATTCACATCCTAGAGAATACACGAGTAACCCAAAACAACCACTCTATAATATACCTGTCGGGGACAAACCATCCAAAAACAGCCATATGAATCCCAACGATAAAATTTTCAAAACACACAGATCAGGGATTAATTTCCTCTATGTCAAGATATTATCCGCTTTGGGTGGAACAAACTCGCCCGCATGGGTTTAATCGCATTCGCGCTGATGCGTCTTGATTAGGAATCAGGTTCTCTCTTCCCCAAATATCAAGACATTTTATAAACATTCTCAAGGTAAAGAAACAAAACATCGCATAAACCAACAAGGACAGCATTACATCACAGCAGGTCAAAAAAAAAGAACATCAAATAAGACTTGGAATAGAAAACCAAATCAGTTATGGGTACTGGGCGTGCATTTGAGCTTCTCAGTCCCATGTACTCTCCTCGAGGCCACCGTTCCTCCCCAATCCACGAATCAAATGGATGTTTCATCCACGAATCACTTTCTCCATTCGATCCTCAGTCCTCATTAGTCGCTCCATGAATGTAGTGCCATCCCATATATCCAACTCTACCCAGTCAATGACATGGGAATCATCATGTAGACATTGTCGAAGCTAGGAGACATGGAAAACGTCATAGATACTTTCTATCGAAGGTGGCAATGCAAGCTTATATTCCACCTCACCGACTCACCCCAACTCTTATAAAGGCCCAATGAACCTTGGAGAGAGCTTGCTCCCCTTGTCGAACCATCACTACCCACATTGAGGGGAAACCTTCAAGAACACATGGTCTCTAACCTCGAACTCCAAGGGCCTCCTCCTACAATCATAATATGACTTCTTCCGATCCTGGGTTGCCTTCATCCTCTCACGCAGAAGCTGAACCATCTTTGTTGTGCTTTGAAATACTTCTGGCCCAAGAATGCCTACCTCTCTAACCTCAGTCTAGCACACAAGCGACCGACATGGGCTCTCATACAAGGCTTAAAATGGTGCAATTCCAATAGTTGTGTGATATCTATTAATATAAGAAAACTATAATAAAGTAAAATGTCATTCCCATGATCCCACAAAGTCCAAAAAACAAGCCCGTAGCATATCCTCAAATGTCTACATGGTTCGATTTCTCTGCCCATCTGTCTGGGGTGGAAAGTAGTGCTAATGCATAGGTGGGTGCCAAATTTATGCAGCAATCTCCTCCAGAATCGTGATTTAAATCATGAATCACTATCCGTGACTATGGACCTTGTAACTCCATGAAACTACACCACCTCATTCATGTATCTCTGTGATAAGGCATCCACCGCACTCAACTCATTGATCGCCAGGAAGTGAAATGATTTTTTCATCCATTCTACCACTACCTAGATAAAATCGCAGCATCCTTTAACCATGGGTAGTCTTGTGACAAAGTCAGTTGGGATGTCTTCCCACTTCCACTCGAGGACATATAAAGGCTGCAACAAACCTCCTGGGATATGGTGTTCAGTCTTCACCTGCTGACACACCAGGCACCTTTCCATGAACTCTGCCACTACCCGTTTCACCCAGGGCCACCAAAACTATTCCCTTAGGCCTCATTACATCATGAAAACTCCTAGGTGTACCGCTAAGAGTAATTTATGGAACTCGCAGAAAACTCCCTCATGTATCATCTCTATTACAAACAACTTCCCTCAAAAAAGAATGTAATTTTGGCCATCCTTTGACCATCCTTCTGAAGCATTGCGTTGTTTAACCTGATCACACATCACTTCACTCCCTAAGTCTCCCCACATAGCCTCCTCCACCTTCCACAACAGTGATGAATCCACTGTCATCTAAATCAATAAAACATTTACCACCATCCACCCTTGAATCTAGGTGTAGGGAAACCAATTCCCCCATTTCCATCCTAGAACCCATAGATTCCTGAACATCTTCCCTCTGTGACTTCCTACTAAAGGCATCAGCCACAACATTCACATTACCTTCAGTCTAATAGATCTCGAAGTTTTAGTCCTAAAGAAACTCCAACCACCATTGTTTTTGCAAGTTCAGGTCCCACTGGGTAAATATATCCCTCAAACTCTTGTGATTTGTGAAGACCACGAAGTGATCCCCGATGAGGTAGTACTACCAAAACTTCAATGTAAACACTACTACACCCAGCCCCTAGTCATGTGTGGCACAGTTACACTCATGAGGACATAACTACCTAAACCCATAAGATATAACTCCACGCTACTGCATCAGCCCAAAACCCAGGCCTTGTCTAGAAGAATCACAAAACACCTCATAAAATACCCATTCCTTTGGAAACCTGGTCCCTCAAGCGCTGACCATCCTTTCCTTCAGATAGATGAAAGTTTTCCGACACTGCCCACTCCACACGAAGGCCTGGTCTTTTCTAGTCAAAGTGTCAAAAGAGCTACAACTCGAGATAAGTCTAATACGAACCTTCTATAATAGCATACCTTACCAAGAAAACTACGAACCTCCGTCACATTCTTGGGTTCTTCACAAGAAAAAATCACATCATCCTTCGATGGATCAACCACTACCCATTGTTGAGACACCACGTGTCCAAGGAAATGCACTTCTCGTGTCATGAACATGCACTTGGACAATTTCCCACGGAGCTAGTGATAACGAAGGATCTACAAGACCATCTTGAGGTTCTTATACTATTCTTTCTCTGATATTGAGTAGATCAAAATTCCATAGATGAACATATTGATGAACCAATCCAAAAACTCACAGAAAAAAGAGTTCATGAGCCACATGAACACAGTGGGTGCGTTCGTAACACCGAACGACATGACTACGAACTCAAAGTGCCCATACATGCACTTCAAAGCAGTCTTTGGGTTATCACTATCATTCACCCTTAACAAGTGATACCCGGACCAAAGATAAATCTTAGAGAACCGACCTGCTCTCCTCAGCTAGTCCAGGAGATCATCAATCCTCAGGAGAGGGTAACGGTTCTTGACCATTTCCTAATTCAATATCATGTAGTATATGCATAGCCTGAGACCACCATCTTACTTCTTCTTGAACAAGACTGGAGCACCCCATGGTAACATGATGGGTTAGAAAAAACCCTTCTTCATAAGCTCTCCAATCTGAATCTCAACTCCTGTAACTTTTAAAGCACCATCTAATAAGAATCCATCAAAATCGGACGGGCACCGGGAAGTAAGTCTATCCCGAACTCAACGTCACATTGAGGGGGTAGATTCAAAAACTCCTTGGGAAAAACATTTGTTAACTCTCTTACAACTCTCAGAACATCCATCATCTCAAACTCCACTGATTTTGTTGAAATATCGGCCAACATACAAAAAATAGGCTTCACATGCCGACTCCCCACCAGAAAACTTTGTTCACCCACAAAATCCACACGCTGGCCTTCCTCATTGGAGAATATGACTCTTCTCCTGAAGAAATAAATAATAGAATGCATAGAAAACAGCCAACCAATTCATATGATGACATCTTATGGATGCATTTCTAGTAGAAAAATATCCCCAATAGACTGATGTAGCTCCAACATCAGTCTGCATCCTCGACAAACATCAAATAGGCTGGTATGACCTCCAATGGGCGTACTAAGTACTAGGGGAATGGAGAACCTCTCTATGTTAAGGCCCAATTCATGGGAAATACTGGGTGTAACAAAGGATTATGAAGCTCTTGAATCAAACAAGGCACATGCAAGAGTTCTAAACAAGATGATTGTACCTTGACTAACTTCTTGGTCTGATAGAACTGCAACCTCTACTGCGTGCAACTGTCCATGCCCATCTCCTCTACCTCTCGGTTGTTGTCTGCCTCCCTGGCCATTCCCTAGTCGATGTCCTTGAGGAGCACCCTGGTGTTAGCCTCCTCTTGCCACATCTACTCTCAGAGGAGCAAGAACATGATTTCCCTACTACAGTTGCTGAAAGGGCCTGGCTGAAAACTGCTTTTCCTGAGGTGGGCGCTCACTTTCCCACCCCCACTGTATTGTACTCAGTTCGGGCACTGATTCCGAAGGCACCCAATGATTCCACAGATGAAGAACCCTTGTTATGGGCCCTTAAATAATGAGTGAGGACCAGGAGATCGAAACTGGAATGGCTGGTTAATACTCCCCACAAGTCGAAACCTAGAAATCCCTGATGCTGGAGGCCTACTACTGACGGCCTTCCCCTTTGACAAGCCCAAGTAGTTCCCCTCTCACGGCACACCTCCCAATGTGTGCATCCTCTACACCACTTCAGCCTTCTTTTGGACCTCCATTTATGTAGGTATGGTGAAGGGAGTAACAACATACTGAAGAGAAGATTGGAGTGCCTCCTCTAAACATCTCACTCGAGACTCCTCATCCGGAAAAAGATCTAGATAAAAACTAAGGACATCCATGAACTTGATTCCCAACTCCCTCACTGACATACTCCCCTACTCAAGGGAGAGTATCTCATTCCTATTCTCAGAATTAATCATAAAAAAAAGGAATTATACCTGGAATTCCTTCTCGAAGTCATCCCACAAAACATCACTCTCCATCCTCTCTCTGAGGTAGAGCATCCACCACTGACGAACTTCTCCTCTCATCTGACAGACTGCCAACGGAACCCAGCACTCAGTCAAACCCTAGATCAAGATGAAAGATATTACCTACTCCTCGAGCCAGCTCATTGTCTCCATATATAAGATTCTTCCCTTGTACTTTTTGAGGGTCTACCACAGAAAGGCATGAAGCATCCTCAATCACTATTCATCCTCCTCTTCTAGATCAATCCTCCTCTGATCAACCAGATCATTCTCCTGGGCCTCGATCACCCGTACTACATGTGTTCGTCGTCCGAGTGGCATTGCAGAAAGGTAAACAAGGAAATACTAAGCCCGAGTAGTGCATAATATATCTTTTAATTTTTTCTGAAATGTTTTTTTAATTCCCAGAACACCCAGAACAAACAAGAACACAAGTCATTATGATGCATGTACATTTCCTAGGTTATCTACCCTATATTCAGTGTAGCCTCACTTGGTCGTTTGGTATGTCCTGATTCCTTCCATCAGATCATGAGGGGCCCTAAAATATTGTGTCATAGATAGTATTCCTTGGCCTATTTCACACACCAAGATTTCTGAACATTGTTTCCCTACCATCCCAAGAAATCCACACTATGCCTAACCTGGATATCTATCATATCTCTCAACCTCTTTTGGATACCATTCTGACACGACTTCCCTTCACCAAGATGAGGGAAGCTATATCATATAACCAAACCCTTCCTTCCTCATGTAGAAGGAGAGATAATAACCCCCGAGACCCGCCTTCAATAGGCCTCATAGTGGCAACTAGAACCAAGGGTAGAGAAACACACATAAAATGGATGGTATTACCATTTTTATTTAATAGGATTGAGAGATAAGATAGTAAATCCCAACAACACAAAAAGTGGAAGTAAAAGTAAAGCCAAAACAATTCCCATATGCATGTTCTAATAATAAGGGCTATAAAAAATATAGAAAACTCCAGAGGGAAGTACCAAAAGATACGAAAATCAATGATGTCAATGTTCTTCGTGTTCGAGCTAATAGAGTCTGCCATGGTCTTCGAAGTCCTATTGGAAACCTGAAAGAAATTTGAAATACATTGGGTGACCATAAATTTATACTTAGTAGGGAAAACCAAAATCTCTCTCACACAAATGGAGAGGAATTCTATTGCCCTGTGAGAAAGAGGACATAACCAAATCACAAAGCAACGAAAAAATCCTCCCAACCTCACCAGCGGACACTCCCCTGATAAAGCAAGTCATGTAAAATAATAGTAATAGCACATCAATATTTATGTACCCGCACCACATTCCTACTGGTTATTAAATACATCCTACATGTCAGACCTCTCTCACCATTCTCACTGCAGTCCAACTTCCATACCTCACCCGAAAACACCTGGGATACCATAACCACACATCCCACCCACAAACACCTGGGCCACAACAACCACATGTAACCATGCCCATAGACACATGGGCCCAAAAAACCACTACTATGCCTGAAGACACCTGGGCCTCATCCAGAATACTCTTGGGAAACAACTTGCCCGTACACACCTGGTCCAACCACAACAATGTACCCTACCTAAAGAATCGTCAGATAAAATGGACCCCAGGCCATCACATCCTACCTTAAGAATCATAGGCTACTCAAGAAAGGGAGCAGAAAAACATCTTATAACCATCCACTTGTTGGAGTGTTGGGAAAAACACCCTCCCCCATGAAATGGGGGTGTTCGACACGATGTTATCAACCCGGGTGGGGAGAATATAAGAAACATAAGAACTAAATTGTATATATCGGTAAAATATCACTCTTTAAAACCTAGGGTTTCCAAAACCATCCCATTAACAAACACCCTCGTTACTATTCATTCTTAAGAACCACCAAATCAACAACCAAGTCACAATTCATTCCTGGAAAAAAATTCCCCAATGAACCCATTCTTGTTGTCATATTCAAGTGATTCCATTTAAATAATACTCCACTACCATGAAATAAATAGGCACAACAACAAGCCAAAAAAGGAAAAACACAGCCAAGCAACAAAATAAGCATTCACACCTCGTTATCTTATAATTTCACAACAACAAAAGGGATCTGTGAGATACCTCAAATTACATGATCCAAACTAAGCCCCAACATAGAGACACACATGGACTTAGATCCATAAACCAACAATTGTACCACTAAAGGGGATCCAATCCCCATCCACGTCACCTCACAATCATCAAGAAGAACCACCATACACACCATCAGAGCATAGAAAGGGAATTTTCAGAAAAAAATGACATTATTTTAGTTTCATCTTTCCATTTGGTTAATAGGGTGACCACATAATGATTCTTATTCATTGGGCATCCATTTAATCAACCGAGTTTATGTGATTAATTAGTTTTCATGTTACATCCATTCAATAACAGAAATATCCAAATAACAGAGGTTATTTAGTTCACAAGAAAGGACCACCAATGGCCACGATTTTTAGTGGAAATAGTCCCATACAATTCACTACATATAAGAAAATGTAAAAAAAGTATGGCCACATCGTCAAACACACACCTTCATTCTTTAAAAACCATTTATTTTCTTCGTTAAGGTTTGGTTTCATCCATCCATGTACGAACATTATCATACCCACCACACATGATAAAAAGTAATGAGAGATGAAGGGAAAACCCTATCTGGATGTTCAATAATCGAATTTTTTCTCCTCACACTAATAATTGGGATGCATGGCTTGTAGGGGAGGAACTCTGGGGACTCCAAGAGTGAGAAATAAAGGCTCTAGCACAGGCGCACGACTATCCTTGGGAAGGGGAATCCAAACGCACCAAGGAAAGAAATAAACCATCCAATAGAGAGAAAAGAAGGAATTCTTGTGCGATAATAAGGCGATATCCTGGAGTTACGGTATATGAAAATCTTGAAGAAATATAAAGGTGGATCGTGGTTTCAACATATAGTTGGATGGTTAAACACAATGGAAGTAATTGTTATTTAATAATTTTCATTAGTTGTGTGTCCATAATAGTTGTGCATTAAATTGTTTCATTTAAATGGAGGAAAAAGGGTTCGTTGAGGGTCTCCCCATTCCTAGGGGATTTAAAACATTGTTTATGGTGATAAAAAAGCCTTGAACCACTTTAAAAGGGACAAAATACATAAATGTTGTGTTATGGGAATAACTGGGGAAGGAAACCCTAGCACCCCTCTATGACTGATTGGTGAAACTGATTGGTGGAGCGGATTGGGTGAAGATGATCAGGTTAAGCATATTGGATGAAGTTGATCGGTGAACTGGATTGGGTGAAGATGATCAATGAAAATGATTGGGTGAAACTGATCGGGTGAAACTAATTGGGTGAAACAGATCAGTGAAGCTGATTTGGTGAAACTGAAGGGTGAAGCTGATGGGTGAAACCTATCAGTGAAACTGATGGGTGAAACCGATCTGTGAAACCGATGAGTTAAACCGATGGGTGAAACCGATGGGTAAAACCATTTGGTGAAACTGATTGGTGAAACAGATGGGTGAAACTGATGGGTGAAACTGGTCTATGAAACGGATGGGTGAAACCTCTGGGTGAAACTGGTCGGTAAAGATGATGGGTCGAACCGATCGGTGAAACCGATGGGTGAAACGGATAGGTGAAACCAGTGGAGCTGATCCATGAATCCGATCACGTGAAGATGATCAGTGAAGCTGGTCTGTGAATCTGATCAGTGAAGATAATCTATGAAGCTGATCAGTGAAGCTGATCTGTGAAGCTGATCAGTGAAGCTGATCTGTGAAGCTGATCAGTGACACTGATCAGTGAAACTCATCTGTGAAGCTGATCAGTGAAACTCATTAGGGAATCTCATCAGTGAAGCTGATCAGTGAAACTGATCAGTAAAGGTGATATGTGAAGGTGATCTGTGAAGATGATCTGTGAATCTGATCTATGAAGCTGATTTGTGAAGCTGATCTATGAAGTTGATCAGTGAAGCTGATCTCGGAAGCTGATTAGTGAAGATGATCCTTGAAGCCGGTCGTTGAAGCTTATCAGTGAAGCCGATCTTTGAATCTGGTCTATAAAACTCATCTGTGAGACTGATGGCCAGAACTGATCAGTTAGACCGATCATTATCACTGATAGGTGACACCATGCTGACACATTGCCACTAACACCCAAATCCCCCTGACTCACTGATGGTTTCTTGGACACCCCAATACTTTAGAATTTTGCAAAGTAATGGACCAGGAGGGTCCGAGCCATTACATCAATCATGCACAATCAATCATTGATGGCTAGATTCTGGCCTCCCTTCCTTCTTGTGGTTTGATCCTATCACATCACTCCACCAAATTCCAAAACTCGTGAATGACTAAAACTTGATCTACATTTGATCCATATCCAATCACTCCTCATGCACATATTACCTCTTCAATGATCTCAATACTCATTCTTGACCCATAGAAATGATCTATTGCACCAAATATTGATTTCACAACAATAGATCTCCTAGTATTCATCAAATCATTGACTAACAGAATATCGATGATGAACGCATGAAGAAAATGGAGAGAAAAAATGGGAAAAATCTTCATCTTTTGTTCTAGTTGGACTCAATTCATTGATGTAGAATCATAAAATCAATTGAATAATCGGGGGTTATAAAAAAACAATTCCTTCTTCTATGAAGATAAATCAATACCCATAAATCAATGATCAACACACAAATTAATTTGTTATAAATATTTTTTAGATTTAAATGTGGGATAAGAAAATTTGGATTAAACCACTGCAAAAAAATCCCTACCTTGAGTTTAAATCAATCACTGATGAATAACGTTTCTATTTCATTATATTTGGGATGATCCAGAAACTATATTGGTGTATAAAAACTATTATGTACTGACTGTTGATCAATAATTTGGTCGGTGTCAAGTAAACTTATCCTCCATGCTTTCTACAAATCTTATGATTTATGTGGTTAACCCTTGTATTTTCCAATAATTGGGTTTGAACAGAGATGGATTTAGGATGCTACAATTTAATAAATAAATAAATTATTAAATTTACTTCTTTATTCATTATCTTCATGTGAATTTTCTTTAACAAAATAGTCATTGAAAATTAGGATTATATCACACATAGGGTAAAACCTAAATTTCGAATTTAATAGTGGTATCAAATATCCAAAATCACCAAAATTTAGGATTTATTACATTATTTATGAAAACATTCAGGCATTATATATTATATTTAATATTTTTAATATATAAAAAAAATTCTTCCAGAGTCCCAGAATCCCACACAAACTATGTACTTTACTAAAAAAATATTCCTTGAGATATTCCAAAATTTCAAACAGAAAATTCAGATTCATTTCACAATGCATCAAGGGTTTATAACATGCCCCACCCATCAGTTACTATGTCAAAAGTATTCATCATTTTAAATAAATCAATATCAATACAATACATCATCAACATAAATATTCCTATTTAAATACTATAAAATGATATTTTAATATTTCCCTCTAGTTAATTAATAGAATTACAATATCATAATATATCCATATAAATAAGGAGGAAAATATTATTAGAGTATATCTGTTAAGACCCGTCCTCGGGGCCCGTGCCATGACAACCCCAAGCCCGCCTCCCTTAGTCCAGGGGCTGGTGACTAGAACCAAAGGCATAAATCCTGATAAAAAGGGAAGGCATTGCCTTTATTAAATGTAAACACACACACACACCCAGAGTACAAGAGGAATAAAACACTAAGTAAAACTGAAAACAAAAGTAGTGCTGAAAGTAAGGGGCCGGAAATACAAGCCCAACTGTAAAGTACAAGGTAAAAGACAAAACAGCTGGAAGATGACAAGCAGCTCCTAGATCATCCACCACAGATCCGACCTAAAGGGTAGGTACAGATAGCGTAGCTCAGTGCCCTCGTCTTTCAACCTCCTCCGGGTACCAACTCGTCGTGAGGTCCACCTCCGAGTACTGACTCATCGTGAGTTCCACCTCCAAGTTTCATCAAGTCCTTTTACACTCGGTCTCCGTCATCATTGTCCGTCTTATGCATCCAACACAATGAGGTGCGGGCATAGCCCATGCAGGGGTGAGTAAAATGATACTTAGTAGGGACCCCGAGACCCTCAAGGTCTCACTAAATCAAAAAAGAATAAACCACAAAAAAAGATCTCAACAGATAACCTTTAATTAGGTATATGCTCATACATATACCTAAGTTATCAAATAACCAATCTCAATTATGAAGAAAACACAAAGGTCATTGACTCAACTCAAACCAAGATTTTCATTATCGAAACCAAAACTGCTGGAGAACTCCTCTAATATTGAGTACAGTGGCCCAGTCACGACTCTGAGGCATTACTCACTAACCTTAGGCTGCTGAGGTACTCCTCCTATTGAGTACCTAGGGTCTGCTGCTAAATATCGAGCGCTCCGTCTGTTGTGGGTCTGCCTCCAAATATCGGGCGCTACCCCTAATAGCCTACAGAGGTACTTCTCCTGTAGATTATTGCGGCTCTTATGCCAACTACCAGGCGCTCTATCCGCCGTGGGTCTGCCGCCAAATACCGGGTGCTCCGTCCACTGGGCTAATCGAATCACATCGAGTCGAATCGGTTAAGCAGTCGTCAGGTCTACAGCTACTAGGTCTCTGCACTCCGTACGCTCGTCTCTGGGAGGGTCTGCTCCACGAGGTACAGTTCGACACTCCAAGTTTCTCAAAATCCCATGAAGAAGTATCTCAAGGGATAGCCTCATCATAGGGGTCTCAATGCAACAGACGGAGCGTCAATCAGACGCTCGGTCTGTGAGTTATTAGCATTTCCGTTCCAGGGGCCCGGTTGGATTTCAGGTACAATCCAACCCGGCCATTCTCAAACCACATCCGAATACTATGTAGAGTCTTCTAAAAGAACTGTATCATCAATAGGAATCCAACATAGTCGACGGCCCGTCAATCGGATGTCCGGTCCTTAAGATATAAGCGTTTCCGCTCCGAGGGCCCGGTTGGTTTCGGGTTTGAACCAACCTAGACATACACAAACATTGTCTAATCCTTAATTGTAATATACCAAAATGATCACCTCGATCCAAGGAAACCTATGCAAATGACGGTGCATCGATCGGAGGTCCGTAGCTCAAGATATGTTCATTTAACCGAAAAAGGTCTTAAAATGGGGGGTCTGGGCCCGACCCGGCCCAACCCACCCTGGGTCGGCCCGATAGGGCGCGGCCCGGCCCGGCGCGGCGCTGCACGGCCTGGCTAGCCTGGCCCGGCCCGCATCTAGCGCGGCTCGGCCAGCCTCGTCGGGCAGTTACCCGGAGCGGGGTGGGTCATGTCCCCCCGCTAATTGGGACCGGCGACGCCAGCTGGCGCCGCCCCCTGTCGTCCCACATCACTCGTGGTCGCGGGATCCACCGCATCGTCGGCAGAGATATTCCCACGATGGATCTTCTTCGGTGGCGCACTGTGGCGCCGCCGCCTCCAGGCGGCCGGTCGGTGCCGGCCGTCACCTCCGGTCGCCGTTGAGTCGGCCACGTCTTCTGTGGTCCACCAGACGCGCTCAGGTGGTCCGATTCACCCACCGTTTATGCCAGTGGCTCTCCTGTGACCTATTCTTCACTACGACAGCTTCAAATCACCGATGTAGCCCCGTTTCACGTTTCCCGTCATCCCCCTCACAAATGAACAACCAGCGGTGGGTCTGGGATTTTTTGTTAGCCCATGCCCTCCATGTTAGAGGCTCAAACCATAAATTCAACAACTAATGACGAGTATAAAAACAACAAAAGACCCCTACCTCGATTAAATTACATCACATGTCAGGAATCGAAAAAGATGGCGTCACGGGGAAAGGATTCATAGGCTATGTCAGAGTGCGTCCGAGGAGGAAGCGGTGTATCCTCACCTGTTGCAGAGAAAAGAAATGATGGCATGTCGATCGCTCTTCGTGGAACTAACGTTCTTCGTCGAAGAAGACATCGTTCTTCATTGAAGGGTCAGTGTTTGTTAGATCCACAATGCTGAATACCATGATATGGGGGTGAATCAGGGTATGACTAATTTAGAATTAATTCTCGTTCTGATCTTGTTTCATTGTTAAGAAAAACACTCTTCTCTCTCCTTCCTATTGCACAATATGAACAGAAATTAAAGCAAGCACAGGACACAACAATTTTACATGGTTCACCGCTAAGGGCTACATCGAAGGAGCATACGCCGATAGTTTTCCTGTCGTACAAAATTCCACTATACTTCACTAGCTGTGGATTAAAATGTTCAGGTACAGTCACTCTGTCCCAGGCTCACTGCCTTTGCAAGGTTTAGGGTCAGCTCACTGCTTTCCCAAGGGTCACTCCCTATTTCTCTCTCTCTGGCTCACTGCTGAGGGAGAGGATCACCCTTTTCCTCTTCCTATACTCAATGCACTTGGAAGGGATCCACTCATAGTTAATAGACCTGTAGGTATCTTCACTTGAATCAATGAATGCATCATCAACTATTGATAGATTCTCTATTAAAGTCCAACATTCATCCACTGATGAATACCCCTTTGCCTCTTAACCATTGGGAAATTCCATTGGAAACACCTTCTCAAAGCACCCTACTTCTCTAGGCTCCCAATTTCATGAAGCTCAAACAAGCCTTCGTGAAGCTCCTGCCTTTTCGCGATGCACTACCACGAAACACTACCCTAAAGCACTACCATGATGCTCAAGTAATTGCAGAGAAACATCCCACGTGAATCCCACTGAGCCAACGTGGAGCACGCAACTTTCGCGGAGCTACAATACCCGCTGCGAAGCTCTTCTTTCGCGAAGCACACAGGCTACGCGAACTAACTTTGCGAACTGAGAGCAAATGATTTTCTCTGAAAATTCTCTCTACTTCTCTCAAGGGGGTCGGCATGTATTTATAGGCGATTCCACCAACCCTGGACTCTTCCGCGTGAAGTCAATGCCATGTCATCTCAAATCGTGAAGCTCCGAAGTTTCCGCCGGAATTCTGTCTAAATTGCGAAGCACCACAGCAATTTTCCAGTCGTGGAGCTCGCCGTAATCATGGAGCATCACCGTCAACATTCCTTCTTACCTTTTCCATGAAGCTCCCTCGCAAATCCCTTCACCGCAGTGATGCACTTCAACTCTGTTGTTCGCGAAGCGTTGACACAATCATGAAGCATCACCACCTCCATTTTTCTGGTCATTGCGTAATCCAATCCATGCATCCCATCTTCACGAAACTCCTTCCTTTTCCATATAAAAATATGATCTTCATGGAAATCCTTTTTTCGTGATGTTCACCAAACTCCAAATTTTGGACCCCAAAAAATTTGGCAAACACTGGGAAACGGCGCCACCTTGTACTGGTCTTTTTTACCGCCTCCAGATCATCCTTTCCTTTTTCATCATTCTTTGTCAACATGGATTGTCAACAAATTCTCTGGAACTCGACAATTCTCTATGGAAACCTGCTTTTTCAAAAAACACAATCAACCCAAAAATACTGCAATGTTACCTTGAGGGATTTTTTTCCCAACAATCTCCCCCTTTGGGTGTGTTGACAACTCTTTATAACTCTTCTCAGAATTATTTTCTTCATGTTGATAACTCACTGAGTCTTCTTCCAGCCGCTACCACCATTCGCCTCTTGCGATTCTGATAGCATTCAAGGAATCAATTAACATGTACTCTAAGCCCACATGAGCAATTATCTGTATGAGAAACAAGAGTAGTATGAAATGTTCATCAATGAATCAGTTCATGTCAAACACCAATTGTCGATTCCAACCCGATACCAATTCTTAAATTGATACCAATTGTTGAACCACACTGGTTCCAATTGGTGATAGTTGGAAACCTTCTCTCACCATTCCAACACCACTGTTCTGCTTTTATCATAATCCTTAGCTATCGTTATTTCAATGCTTTGATCGATCACTTCTAGCATCGTCAGATTTAATACTCTCCCCCTATCTCATTGCACTCCCCATATCTGGATACTCTACCTGTCAGCTTCTCCCCATATTATTCATGATTTATCAAATCTCCACACTGTCTCCCCCTTGAATAATCACTATTTTCTCCCCCTTTGTCAATGAACCCAAAGATCACTCCTTTGCAGCCTATAACAGAGTACAGAACACATCTTCACATTAGGGAAAAAGACATCATACCTCTGGGAGAGGGTGGGTGTCCCACATCCACACTATTTCAAGTGCTGGGAATCGACTGAACTCTCAGAGCTAGTCGATGCCTTTCAAATGCTTCCTTGGGTAAGGCCTTTGTTAGAATGTCTGCAACCTGTAGCTCTGTAGGCACATACTCCAACTTCATGATTCCCTGCTCAACCTTCTCCATGATATAATGATACTTTATCTCAATGTGATTTTTCCTTGAGTGATGGACGTGATTTTTGCGGAGATTTATAGCACATGAGTTATCGCACTAGATTCTGATTGGAGACTTCACTTCAACTCTCATATCTTCTAGCTGATGCTTCATCCACAATTACTGTGTGTGTTCTTGAGTGGCCGCAATATACTCATCTTCTGTAGTGCTCAATGAAATTCAATCTTACTTCTTGATTTTCTGAGAAATACACAATACATCAAGATAGAATGCACCACCTGACGTTGATTTTCTATCATCCTCTGAACTGGCCCAGTCTACATTAGTATATCACAATAACTCTGTCTGAGATTTATCAGTATATGTCAAGCCGAAATCCACTGTGCCCTGGATATACCGAAGTATTATTTTCACTGCAAGAATGTGGCTTTCCTTGAAATTACTCTGATATATCGCTTCTTGGCATGTGGCGAAAATAATATCAGGCCTTATTTCAGTTAACTACTATAGACTTCCAAAACATTTCCTGTATTCTATGATATTAACTGCCTTTCCATCCTCATCTTTTGATAATTTCATCCGGGTAGAAACCGGAGTCTTCATATCCTTGGACTTCTCCATTCAAACCTTCTCAGAACCTACTTGGCATATTTATATTGAGAAATGAATGTTCCATTCCTTCCTTATGTCACTTGTAGACCAAGGGAAAACGTTATCTCTCCAATCATTGACATTTCAAACTCATTGTTCATGAATTTGGAAAAATGTCTACACTGAGATTCATCTAATCCGCAAAAAATTATGTCATCGACATACACTAGCACCATCATCCTTTGATTACTATCATTGCTGAAATAGAGGTTGTAATCAACTCCTACACGCTGGAATCCAAGATTCTTCAAGTACTGATCAAGCCTTGAGTACCATGCCCTTGGTGCTTGTTTCAGCCCATACAACGCCTTCTTCATCCTGCAAACTTTGTTCTCATCCTCATGAATGATAAAACCATCTGGCTTCTCAATATAAACCACCTCTTCTAGAACTCCATTTAAGAATGCTGATTTGATATCCATCTAGAACACTGTGAACTTTCTTTGCACTTCAATGTCCTAAAATAGTCTGATCGTTTCTAGCCTTGCAACTGGTGCAAATGTCTCATCAACATCTATTCCCTCTATCTGGGAGTATCCCTTGCACACTAGTCGTTCTTTGTTCCGAATCACTGTGTCATCTTCATTCATCTTGTTGCGATAAACCCATTTAGTCTCGATGAAATTCTTGTCTGCTGGCCTCAAAACAATTTACCATGTCTGGTTCTTCTCAATCTTATCAAGCTCTTTGTTCATAGCATGAACCCAATTTTCATCTTCAGTTGCATCGGAAAAACATTTCTGTTCCACCTGAGACAAAAACAATGTTTTCTATAATGATTTCATTCTTTGAGTCTGAACTGGAGTTGTCTGATCACTAATGATATTCTGCCTATCAATTTCATCTCGACTCTTTGGCTTCCATACATACACAGACTTGACACTTTCTTGTTCATCATCAGTATCTTCTTCTGAGTCAGCATCTGCCACTTCTGCTCCCCCTGGGTTTCTTACCTCATCATCACATTCATCTAGTAAATGTTCACTAGGTCGTTGAGTATTTTGTTCATTTTCAACTATAGTGACATCATTTCTCTCAATGATTTTTTCCAACCTTTTGTTGAAACACTTATATCCTTTTCTTTTCCCAGAGTAGACAAGGAATATCCCCTCATCTCTTCGGGACTCAAACTTCCTTTTATTTTCTTTGTTGAGAATGAAACACTTACTTCAAAATATTGGAAAGTATTTCAACGTTGGGTTATTTCCGTACCACAGTTCATACGGAGCCTTCCCTTGCTTCGGACACAATAGAGACCTGTTCAAAATATATACCAATGTCAAAACTGTTTCCTTCCAAAATTTCTCTGGTAGGTCCTTTTCAATAAGCATAGTTTTGGCCATGTTTTTGATGAACCGATTTCTCCTTTCAAAACCTCCATTTTGTTGGGGAGTTTTCACTGATGAAAATTGAAGCCTTATCTTGTGTTTGTCAAGATATTCTTCCACTTGACTGTTTGTGAATTTTGTACTGTTATCTGTACGGAACTTCAAAATTTTCTGCCCAAGACTCCTTTCTGATTCCCTCCTATACTGCTTTATGAAACTAGACACCTCTGTCTTATGGGTAATGAAAAATACCCAGGCCATTCTGCTATAATCATCAATGAAAAGAACATAGTACCTTTTCCCATTTATAGCTCGTGGTGAGATAGGTCCACATACATCAGCATGAACCAATTCAATCACTCTAGTTGATTTCTGTTCCTTTGGCCTGTATGTCTTTCTGATGATCTTTCCTTGTCGAAAAGAATCACACGTATGAGTGCGATCACGTGATAGATTGGAAAGGTCTCTAGAAGCATCACAGTTTACCAGATCCTCCATAGATGGTTGGCATAGATGACCATGTCGCTTATCACATAGCTGGTTTTCTTCCTCTCTGGATAAAAGGCATGTATCTTCTTCCCCACCTACAAGGTAGAGATTTACCTTTGTACTTTTTTCCTACAGAACAACTACTCCATCTTTTCCTTTCACAACATACAAATTCTTGGTAATCGGATAGAGTTCCCAAAGTCACATAGTTGACCGACACTGAGTAAGTTATGACTAAGACCCTCTACTACCAAGACATTAGCACCACTCATTTCATTTCCAACAAACATGGATTTCCCTGAGCCAATAATCTTTAGGCCTTCATCATTTCCATATTTGACAACTCCTTCTTTGTCATATTTTATTCATGTAACAAGATCCTTATTACCCATCATGTGGGATGTGCAACCACTATCAAGGATCCACACACTAGATCGATCTGATGGTTTAAGGGAAATTTCCGCAACTACTGACTTTTCTTCTTTCTTCTTCTTGGTCCATACTTTTTCCTTCACACTCGGCATAGATTGAGACTTCTATTCTTTATCAGAGTATGATGGACCTGCTTCATCTTGCAAAGCCACAAATCTATTCTACATTTTTAACTCACCTGTGGATTTATTGATCTCTTTCTTGCAAACGTTATGATTCTTCTTTGGCTCATTTCTCTGTATAGTCAAAATACAGTACCTAGACATGTGTCCAAATCCTCCACACCAAAAACAATGTCCTTAATAATATGTTCTGGACAATCGTTCTCTATTTGAATACCACCTCTGTTCTTGTTCCCTTCGATATCTCTTGGCTATGGAACACACATACTATGAATGTCCCATATTCCCGCAACAATAACACCTGATATATGGTTCATTCCTTCGTGGTACTTCAGAACTATGATTTTCCCCTTGGGATCTCTGAATAATATAATTCAGCTTTGTGCCCAAATCAACCTTCAATCTTGGGACTGGTGCTTGCAGTTTGACTTCAATTGTCACATATTTTTGTTTCTGATTAAGCCCTGAAACAGCTTTAACGTCTGAGCTCAATTACTACTTATTCCCTGCTGAACTACTAGGTTCCTCTTTCGTCTTTTCAGTATTTAAAATAACCTTCTTTCCCAAGAATGTGTTAGGAATCAAAAGTTTATCTTTTTCTTTGACTTTTATCTGTATAACAACAACTTCTTCTTCAAGATCTTCGATAAGCTTGATGGGATCTTTCAATTTTCTGTTCAAGCCATCGATCTCCCTTTTCTGTTCTTCAATCTTGAGATTATGCTCATCAACCTTTTCTGTGCTCTCTGGCCTTGAAAGCCTAAAGGTTTTATATTTCTTTTATAAGCTCAGACTTCTCGTCTTCTAGCTGTAGAATTTAGAGTTTGGCATCATGTACAACCTTGTTGGCTTTATTTGTTTTTTCTCTCCAAATGTCTATCTCTTCAAGAGCTGCTTCTAATTCACCTTCCATGTTAATTCTACCTTCAATTTCTTCTTCTTCTTCATCAGCATTGGTTTCTTCCTTTTCTTGAGAACTACCGAAAACACCCACCATTTCATTTTGTCCATAATCTTTACAATTTTCAAACTCCTCAACCTCTTCATCCTCATACTCGTCTGAACAGTCTATTTCTTGTGAAAGAAGAGTCTTCTTCTTGAAGAAATTTATCTTGAATTGTTTCTTCCCTTTCACAAATGATGAAGACTTCTTCCTGGTAATTTCTACTTCGTCATCATCATTATCGTTATCTTGAAACTTTTTGGGGCACCTTGATGCAAGATGACCAACCTTTCCACATCGAAAGCATACCAGTGGAAGTTTCCCATTAAACTTTCCTTTTCCTCTTTGTAGATTTGAAGAAAGGAAGGAAATCACCTAATCTGTCTCTTCTTCTCCCTTAGAATCTTCAATGGTGAGCTTCTTCATGGCCTTAAATTCCATCTCTTTGGGATCTTTATCTTCTAGTACTGAAACTTTCAGATTGAACTGAGGTGGACGCTTCCTCAAGATGTTTTTTACGATCTTTATGTCTTCAATGACTTCACCAATTCCTCGCATATCTTCCACAAAAATATTTACCCTGTCAAATAATGCATCAACAGACTCATTCAAGTTCATCTTCAGATCTTCATACTTATTCCATAGCACTTGCAGCTTTGCCTCTCTTGACTTTGTATCTCCTTCATATATATTCAATAGTTTTTCACACATGGCATGCGACGTTTTTCATGACATCGCCTTTGTGTATATAGGATTGTATAGGGATCCCCCTAAAGCATTGATTGCTTTGGCATCAGCATCCATCTCTCTACGCTCAACTTCTGATAATACACCATTATTGATATCAGCGGTTATACCATGCTTTGCTACTATGAACACATCCATTCCTAAAGATCGGAAGTAGTATTACATCCGATTCTTCCATAGCTGAAAATTGTTTCCCTCGAAGATCAGAATCACTTTATTATTAGTGACCTCCATTGAGAGAAGAACTACTATCAACCTTTCCCTTTGATACCAATTGTTAGGTCCGCAAGGCTGAATACCCTGAGAGGGGGGGTGAATCGGGGTATGACTAATTTAGAATTAATGCCCGTTCTGACCTAGCTTCACTGTTAAGAAAAAAAGTCTTCTCTCTCTTTCCTGTTGTACAATATAAAAAGAAATTAAATAAGGCACAAGACACAACAATTTTACTTGGTTCACCGCTAAGGGCTACGTCCAAGGAGCATACGCTGACAGTTTTCTGGTCGTACCAAATTCTACTATACTTCACTAGCTATGGATTATAATGTTCAGGTACAGTCACTCTGTCTTAGGCTCACTTCCTTTGAAAGGTTTAGGGTCAGCTCACTGCTTTCCCAAGGGTCACTCCCTATTTCTCTCTCTCTGGCTCACTACCGGTGGAGAGGATCACTTTTTTCCTCTTCCTATGCTCACTGCACTTGGAAGGGATCCACTCACAGTTTATATACCTATAGGTCTCTTCACTTGAATGAATGCATGCATCCTCAACTGTTGATCGATGCTCTGTTAAAGTCCATCTTTCATCCACTGATGAATACCCCTTTGCCTCTTAACCACTGGGCAATTCCTTTGGAAACACCTTCGCAAAGCACCCTACTTCTCTAGGCTCCCAATTTCACGAAACTCAAACAAGCTTTCGTGAATCTCCTTCCTTTTCGTGAAGCACTACCGGGAAGCACTTCCGCAAAGCTCAAGTCATTGCATAGAAACTTCCCTCGCGAAGCTCACTGAGCCAACGCGGAGCACACAACTTTCGTGGAGCTACAGTAGTCGTCGCGATGCTCTTCTTTTGCGAAGCACACAGGCTACGCAAACTACCTTCGCAAACTGAGAGAAAATTATTTTCTCTGAAAAATATCTCTACTTACCTTGAGGGGGTCGACCTATATTTATAGGTGATTCCACCGACCCTCGAACCTTCCGCGTGAAGTCAATTCCACATTATCTCAAATCGCGAAGCTCCGAAGTTTCCCCTGGAATTATCTCTAAATTGTGAAGCACCCCGGAAATTTTCTGATCACGGAGCTCGTCGTAATCGTGGAGCATCACTATCAACATTCCTTCGCACCTTCACTGCGAAGCTCCCTCGCAAAGCCCTTCACCGCTGCGATGTGCTTCAACTCTTCTGTTTGCGAAGCGTTGACGCAATAGCAATGAATCACCGCCTCCATTTTTAGGGTCTTCGCGAAATCCAATCCATGCATCCCATATTCACGAAACTCATTCCTTTTCCTTATAAAAATATGATTTTCATGGAAATCCTATTTTCGTGATGCTCTCCATACTCCAAATTTTGGACCCCAAAAATTTAGCAAACAATGGGAAACGACGCCAACTTGTACTACTCTTTTGTACCGCCTCCAGATCGTCCTTTCCTTTTTCATCGTTCTTTGTCAACATGGATTGTCAACAAATTCTATGGAACTCGACAGTTCTCCATGGAAACATGCTTTTTCAACAAACACAATCAACCCAAAAATACTGCAATGTTACCTTAAGGGATTTTTTCCCAATAGTGTTCTTCCCCAAAACTCAAGAGCACTCCCCTACTCTTCTTTACACAATAAAATCCTCCCCCCAGAATAAAATAATAAGCTTCCCTATTATTTTATTTAACACAATACATTTCAAATTCAAACATTCAGACCACCTCATTAATTAAATGTGTTGGAAATTAATTAAAGAGAGGGAGAGGAGGTGGATGATCTCCTAAATGATGGGAGAGTTGTCAACATTAAACAAGGGTGTTTATTGGGGGGGTTAAGGGAGTTATTTGGGGAGTTTGAAAAGGGTTAAGGGAGATGAAACGTTGGGGCTCATGTGGGCTCATCCTCTAATTTATCCACACATGGGAATTTGAGTGGTTGTGGGCCCCACCAACAACTTCCCATTGGAGGGTTTAACTTCCAAAGTTATAAAATAAAATTTTTCTAACAATTTTATTTATTTTAAACTAATTCCCCAAATGATAAATCTTAACTCGCTTAAAACACTTCTGCGGTAAAGGTCCCCTTAAGAAATTACCGGCACTACGAGTTCATCGGTGCCCTTGGATTTCAATTCCGAGCATTGGTTCAAAAGATATAAAAAACCCGCTCGTTCATTTACAGAATGTACCCGAGCTAAACTTCGTAAATTGATTTCGTGAACACCGGGCCTCAAGATCATGTGACGTCAAAATCCATATACTCATAAAATTACAAAGAAATTAAGAAAAAAAATACATGAAATTTCCGGTTCTTTAAATTACACCCACCTTAGGACTTTATGTCCCAGTAAAGCTACAACACACGCTATGGAAACAAAATGGGTACCGAGCACACATCTAATCCTCCCGCTCCCATGTGCTCTCCTGGAGGTTCCTGTGCTGCCAAAAAAAGCGCACTAGAAGAATCGAACATCCTCATAGGACCCGATCCTATTGATCCTCAATTTATACTGGAACCACTATGATAATATCTCCATGGTCGATGATGTGGGATGGGTCGTGATCATATCTATTGAGCTGAAAAACTTGGAAGACGTCGTGTGCCCGGTGCAACTGAGGTGAAAGGGTCAGGCGGTAAGCCACCTCTCCTACTTTTTTGAGAACCTGGGAATGTCTGATGAATCATGGAGATAACTTTCCGCCTCGGCCAAATCTTTGTAGGCCTCCTCGAGGTGAGACCAATAAGAAGATGTGCTCGCCACCCTCTAACTCCAGTGGTCTCCGTCTCTTATCAGCATAGGACTTCTATCTACTCTGTGCAGTCTTCATCCGCTCCTGGATGATATGCACCTTTCCTGTCGTAGCTCGTACCATCTCTGGTTGGTAGAAAGTAGGCTGACTTGGTAATTTGGTCGACAATCACCCTACTTCATCTACGATCTGTAAGAGCTGCTAAGATTTCTCCTTTTTCGAAAAGAGAAAATCAGTCTCATCCCCTGGATAAACCACACCCATTACTTAATATAGTCAATCCTGAAATGAATGATACATTCATTCCATGGATGACGTCGTAAGGCATCGACGCTACTACCAAAAGATCCAACCATCCCTCTCACCTCTAAGGGTTGAGTCACACTATCGGCATCAGTGTGGGGTCACTGGGTCTCCTCTAGTAGGAATCATGAAAGTGAGGGTCAAGTCAATAGTTTTAACCGGAACCTCTCAGAATCAACCACACAAAAGGGATGGAAAGAAAACTTCACAAGGACAAGTGTCTTTTTTTACTGCAGCTCATGTACAAAGACACACAACAACTACAAACAACAACAACCTGGAATCTAGAAGCGCCAAGAACAAAGGCCTCCATTCCTTGAACTAGTCCCGCTCCTTTCCACCTGATTCCGGAGCTCCATAGTCATATGAAACAGATGCCTGAAGAGTTTCTCTCCCATGTACACTTGTTCCCTGGGGTCAGGGTGGACCTCCTGGCATTGGTGGTGGAAACACCTCGAAGTGTCGTCCACCACCAGCTGTATGTCCAGCTCCTCGTCCATGGTCGCCTACTCCTTGCAGTTCACCTTGATCGAACCTCTGCCTCTGTTTGGGAGGTCCTTCATCTATCTGTTGATCATCTGTACGGTGGGTCAGACAGTCACGTGCCCTGTGACCATGCCCACCGCAGGAGTAACATTGTCCGCTCCTGGCACGACTGGCTCTGTCTCCACTCCGGTTGCCCCGCACAACTGAACTTGAGTCGTGCAGTCGCCCATCGGTGGGTCTGGTCCTCTTAGACCCCTGTGTCATCTATCTACTTCCAGCTGTAGAAGACTCCACTGCAAGTTAACTAATGGTGGGTCCTGCTACTGGAGACTTCTCAACAAGGAAACTCTCCTCTAGAATGGCTCACTCTAACACTCCCGTCTGCGTAAATATGTTGTGGGAGATAATTGAAGCCTTGATATCTCTCCTGAGTCCCTGCTCGATGGTTTGGGCCCTGAAGAACGGGTCTCGTACCATATTAGTGGAGTAGTGCGAGATGTCTGTGAACCTCGCTGAGTACTGAGCTACACTCATGCTGCCCTACTGCAGTTGAAGTAGCTCCTGTATCTGCACCGCTCGAAGGGTGGCTGGTACAAACTCTTCCTGGAACAGGCTCTCGAAATCTATCCATAGAAGTGTCACCTCATCATGCATCTGGAGCATCAGGCTCCACCATCTTCTAGTTACTGCCTCAAGGAGGCTGACAGCAAGGATCACCATGAAGTCTGTTGGTGTACCTACTAGTATAAAGCCTCTCACCATAGCCTCCATCCATGCCTCAGCCGCCTATGGGTCGTCTATCCCCGAAACCTGGTACAGGTACTATTTCTACTAGCAAGAGGAAGAGACAGATGGACTTCTCTCAGGGTGGAAGTACCAGCCAGAATAATGATTCAGGTGGCCATGTCATGTGCTACCAGTGTGGTAGAGAGGGGAACAAGAGGCCATAGTGTCTAGCTACCTTTATCACCAACGAACAATATACGCGAACGTCAATTTCAGAAATGCCCAAAAAAATCATAGATCTGAGGTAAAAGAAAACTCATTTAAACATAAATAACTTCCATTAGAGGAATAATTAGAAATAGTCACACCAGGAGAAGGAAGCTCTTACCCGTGCGGTTCCAACGAGATCGACGGAGGAGGAATCGGATTCTTGGTTCGCGATCGATGGATCCTCAAAAATTCGGTCATGCCCTCCTGAGCTCCCGCCTGGTTCTAAGCCTTTCCTGTGAACAGGGGAGGCTAATGCCCATTTTATGCGAAAAAACAAAGTACACATCATGCATTTCCAAGTACACGGCGTGTACTTCCCATTTTTTAACTGTTCCACTGGCAGTTTCCCGCCAGCGTGACACTGTTCATCTGCCGACATGACTACACGGCGTGTCTTCTTGAGTACATGGCGTGTTCATTCACATAGCTGGCCACCGCCTTACTATTAGCCTGCTGACTGACTACACGGCGTGTAAGGGACCACTACACGGCGTGTAGTCGGTCTTTACACCATTCATTGCCGACATGGCTACACGCCCTGTGTACTCATCCCACATGGCCAAAAATACACGGTGTGTGGAAAAGTACATGGCATGTACTTTCCAAATTTAAGATTTTTCCCCATTTTCCTTATTTTCCCAAAAACACTTAAGGAAAAGAGAAAAGAAGAAACTCATACCTCAAAAATAAGAACTGGGGTCTTACAAAATTCCCTCCTTAAAGAAATTCATCCCTGAATTTCCCTTCTAAGGGTGGAAAATATAAAGCTCATAACAGCTCTAGCCACTGATCACGTACGTCGGTCTCCCACTCCTAGGTTTCGTCCTGCACTCGGCCATGCTACCATGGCACCCATACAAGAGGAACTGAACGGCCTTGGAAAACCTTCGTGATCCTATCAATGATACGAATTGGATGCTCCTCAAAGGACGCATCTGCCGGAAGCTCAACCTCCTCAGGCTAAAGGATGTGAGATAGGTCTGAATGATAGCGGCGCAACTGAGATACATGGAAGACATCGTGCATAGAACGGTACCTTTGAGGCAAATTCAACCGATAGGAAACTGGACCAACTCTCTCTAGAATCTAAAATGGCCCACATACCTCGGTGAAAGTCTACCCTATCTTCTGATCCTCATGTACCCCAGCCTCGGCGAAACACGCATGAAAACCTGATCCCGAACCACGAACTCCAAGGGTCATCTATGGCGATCAGCATAATATTTCTGACGAGACTACGTGGTAGCCATCCTTTTCTGAATCAACTGGACCTGCTTAGAAGTCTCATGCACGAGACGTGGTCCCAGTAAAGCTGCCTCACCAGCCTCTAACCATCACAAGGGTGATTGGCATGGCCTACCATATAAAGACTCGTATGGTGCCATCTCAATAGTTGCCTAAAAACTGTTATTATAGGAAAACTCGACTAGGGGTATGTGCTTCTCCCAAGAGCCCCCAAAGTCTAGGACGCATGCACGCAGCATGTCCTCAAGCACCGGTATTGTACACTCTGACTAGAAATCGGTCTGAGGGTGGTATGTTGTGCTCAGAAGCACCTGTGTACCCAGTTCCCTCTAAAAACTCTTCCAGAAACGAGACGTAAAACAGGTGTCCCTATATGAAATGATAGAATATGGGACCCCATGAAGATGTAAAACCTCTCTAATATACAACCTCCCAATCTCGTCAACTCTGAAAGTCTCCTTGATCGGAAAAAAAGTGATCTACCTTTGTGACTCTATCCACAACAACCCACACGACATCGTTGCTTCGAGGTGACCTCGGTAACCCCGTCATGATGTACATTGCTAAATCATCCAATTTCCTCTCCAGAATGGGTAACTGCTGTAACAGTCCAGCGGGCCTCTGGTGCTCCGCCTTCACCTATTGACAGGTGGAACACCTCGTAACAAAACCAGCTACATCTCTCTTCATACCCGACCACCAGTACTGACGTATCAAGTCATGGTACATCATGGTAACCTCAGAATGAACTGCCCAAGCTGAAGCATTAAACTCCCGCATCATCTCCTCGCGTGTATCCCCTGGAACCCACACTCATCCATGGAAACAAAATACCTCATTATCGCCTATCGTCCAACCCGGAGGAGGGTCTTCACTTGCCACCGACTCCCATAGAACTAGGCCTTTCGAATCAGATAGTTGTCTAATCCTCACTCTATCTAAGAGGGTAGAGGTCACAGCTAAATATGAAATATAGGTCTGCCCCTGACATTTGTGCACCTACAAATGCATCTTAGAGAACAAGTCCATGAGCTGCCACTCGTCACTGGCCTCTTGCAAATCCTGTATCTAAGTCTTCCTGCTCAGTGCATCAACTACTGCATTACCTTTACCAGGTGTATAGGCAAGCTCAAAATCAAAGGACTATAGGTACTCGACCCACCTTCTCTGCCTTAGATTCACGTCACGCATAGTAAATATATACTTGAGGCTTTTGTGATCGTTGAAAACCACAAAACGTTCTCCCAATAGATAATGTCTCCAACAGCGCAACGCATGCACAACTACAGCCAACTAGAGGTCATGGTTTGGGTAATTATTCTCATGTGGCCTCAACTGCTGAGACCCGTATGCAACTACTCGATCGCCCTGCATCAACACAGCTCCTAGCCCAAAACCAGATCCATTACAGTAAACTGTATATCTCTTCCCCTGCACTAGAAGTATCAGGATTGGTGCCAATTTCAACCATCATTTCAGGTCCTAAAAGGTTGTATCATAATCTTCTTTCCAGATGAACTTCACACCCTTATTAGTCATACCCATCAATGGTGCGGCTAAGCGGGAGAAGTCCTGGATGAAACGTCTATAGTAACCAGCCATCCCCAAGAAACTCTGTGTTTCAAACATGTTCTTAGTCTGATCCCAGGAAACTACTGCTCTCACCTTCTCTGGATCTACCGCAACTCCGGCCTCTATGATGATATGACCCAGGAAGTGAATCTAGTCCATCAAAAAGTGGAACTTTGAGAGCTTAGCATATAGTTGATGCTCTCTCAGTGTACTCAATACGATCTCAAGATGGGTGGCATGGTCGTGTTGAGTATGAGAATACACCAAGATATCGTCCATGAATACTACCACAAAAGAGTCCAGATAAGGATGGATCACATAATTCATCAGAGCCATGAAAACTGTTGGCGTGTTTGTGAGTCTGAACGGCATAACTGTATACTCGTATAGACTATACCTGTTCTTGAAAGCTGTGAGAGGTATATCAGATGGTCTAACGTGTAGCTGATGATATCCCAAGCTTAATTCAATATTTGAGAACACTCATGCTCCACGAATTTGATCAAAAGGAGCATTAATCCTTGGTAAGGGATATCGGTTCTTAACCATCAACTGGTTCAGCTTCCGATAATCCACATAGAGTCTGAGGGTACCATCCGCCTTCTTAAAAAAAAGGACCAGCGAAACCCATGGAGAAGTACTAGGTCGGATAAAACCCTTTGACTTTAACTCCTCTATCTACCTCTTGAGCTCCTTCAACTTGGGTGTGGCCATCCTGTAAGGAGGAATGGACACTGGTGCTGCTCCTACCACAAGCTCAATAGAGAAATCCACCTCACGCTCTGGAGGAAGACCTGAATAGTCCTCTGAGAATAAATCCCTGAAACGATCAACCACTAGAGGGAAATCCATCAGACAAGTCCCCTGATCATCAAGATATAAACTCACAATCTGGTCTCTGAATCCACCTCGCCCATGATGCTCTGGTCCAGCTCAACTCACCTAAACATCCCACTCACCCTTGTATAGAAACTCGCCTCCCTCTGGTGATGTGAAACTCACCCTGCAATGGTAGTAGTCTACAAAGGCTCGAAAGGGAACCAACCATTCCATCCTAAGAATGACGTCATAATCTGTCATCTCTAAGACATATAGGTCCCAAAGGAAGTGACACCCACCAACCTCAAGGGGGCACTCCTTTAACTGATGCACACCAGTCGTCCTAGTCCCCAACCGAGGGTCTAGCGTCATGATAGTAGAAGAAGAAGAAACACAGAGCCCAAGGATCTCCACAACGGGCACATATATGAAGCTATGTGTAGCACCCGTATCAGAAAGTACAGAAGATAAGAAAAAAGCTACTAGAATAGTACATCTGACTGTAGATGGTCTAGGATCCTGCTTCTACTAGGTCTATTGCACTGCATATGCAAGCCCAGTGTCATGGCCCCGCAACACAGCCTGGCTACCCTGAGATATCCCGCCCTACTGCCTCTGAGATCCTAGTGTATGGCTACCACAGCCACGACCACCATCTCTACCTGCACGCCCATACGTATTCCAGTTCCCCGACTGGTACGAAGCTGTCGGTCCTGATCCCGCTCGCGGAGTCTGCGCAGAACCCCTCTCACTAGCCACTGGTGGAAATTCCCTGCAAAAGCGTTGTAGATGACCCATCCTGCCGCAAGCTTGGCACTCCACTGGGTCTCGTGGACACTATGACCTCTTTTGAACCTCTCTACCACACTGGTAGCACATGACCTAGCCACCTGAAGCATTCTTCTGGCTGGGACTGCCACCCTGAGAGAAGTCCATAAGTCTCTTCCTCTTTCCTGTATAAAGAGTACCAGTAACTGGTGATGAACCGCCCTTGCCCACACCACTAGATTCCCGTAGGTTTCCCTCTGTAATCAGCGCCAGATTTACAATAGCATGCACTGAAGGCAACCTGAAAACATTCACCAGTGCTCGGATGTCATAACGAAGACCATACTCAAAACATCTGTCTCTCAACATCCCATCACCCACCATAATGGGTGAAAAACGCTGAATCTCGGTAAAGAGAGCAGAATAATCCATCACCAAAATAGCACTCTACTGCAGATTCATGAACTCTCGATCTCTATCTTCCCTTAGCATCTCTGCGAAGAAGATGTCATAAAAGACTGATTGAAAATCTTCCCACTCCATGTATTTGTGATGCTCTGACTGGGTGGTAACATCCCACCACCTCTTGGCGGAATCACGTAGCATGTATGTCACGAGCATGACCCACCACCCTGGAGGCATCTCAAGATGCTCAAAAATAGTCTGCATCGACCCCAGCCAAGACTCTGTTGCATGTGGTCCACCATCCCCTGAAAACGTAGGCGGATGCTGCTACTGGAAAATACGAGTAAGCTCAGCCATAGATGTGGCAGCCGGTTGTGCTCCCTGAAAGGTCTTCCTGAACTACATAAAGCCTTCATGGAACTGCACCTCTGTACCTGTGTCTGGTATAATAGTTGGCACCGCATCTGGCTCTGTTGGAGGATCAACTGGTAGCCCATGGCCCACCATTTCTAGAGTATACTCGTTGCCACTCTCCTGGAGAAAAACGTGTGAATGTCTAGGCAGCATGACACTACAAGGTCAAAAACATTCCTTAGATTCAAGATTTTCAAGACTGAAAATGAAGGAACCCAAAAGGAATATGAGGAAAAAGGCATCTAAAATTTGTAAAACAAGACTACACAGGCTGTATAATGACTACACGGTGTGTACTTGACTTCTCTTCCCCTGCCTGGGTCCTTCTACACGGCTAGGCCACACGGATCCCATTTGAACAAAACTTCACGGCGTGTATATCATCTACACGGCGTGTATCATGTTATTTCCAACTGCCTGTGTCGCTTGTGACACGGCCGACTACTCGGCATGACACGACACAGTGTTCTATACCCGCACACGGTGTGTACACCACCCCGTTTCCCAGCCACTTGGCTAACTCCACACGGTCTGTCTTCAGACAAGACTATACGGCGTGTCCCACAGGTACACGATGTGTACTAGATGATCTCCTATGACCCGTGTTGTTAGTTACATGGCCGGAAACATGACTCAACCAACACGGTGTGTTCTATATACACATGGTATGTACAGGAAGGGATTTCCCCAACCCGTTTTGTTAGTTACACGGCCAGGTCCCCGGTTCACACTACACGGCGTGTACATCCAGTACACTGTGTGTTCACCCCAAGCATTTACCCTTCCCTGTGTCGCCGCTCACATGGTTTGTGACATGGGAAGAGACTACACACCATGTACTTAGGGTACATGGTGTGTACTCAACAATTTATTTTTCTTCCCGAACATAAGACCATACACCGAGTGTTGAAGGTACTAAACGACATGTATACTAGGACTTCCAGATAGTATGCCTCAGAAACTACTATGGTGCCCAGAAAACACTTCAAAACAACACCTAAGTGTCAAATTTCGACTTGTGAGGGCCCATACTCCCCATGAATCAAAGTTTGACATCTTATCTGTGTTTTAACAACATAAACAGTCAATGACCCAGCAAATTCCGGTAAATGGGGGCCCATACTCCCCAAAACCCAATAACACCATATCAAAAAGCAGGTATTTATCAAAGCAGCTATCAAAACAGCTTGCTTTTACTAGCACAATAACTGTCGCAACAACATGACATTTCTAATGCACCTACATGGCATGGAAATATGCATGGCATCTGATATCTAGCATGTGCCTAAATGATGCATGAGATGGAATACCCTCATCTCATAGGGTTGCAACAAAGTAGAACCCAAGGATAAAATATAACAGCACAATCCCAAGTGTGACACCTAATGGTGAAATCATTTCAACTATAAATTGAAAAATCTGAAAAATTTCTATACGAGGTAAATTGGATTTTCCATGTACACGGGTTAGCTATGCCCAGGCACAACTTATTACCAACTACCATTCCATCCCTATCCCTAACTAAGGCTCCAAATAGTAAGTCAAAGAAAAGAACCCCTTTGATACCACTTTGTAACATCCCAGTTCCGGGTGCCCCAAACCCGATTCACTACATGACCTCAAGTGGATTTCCCTAAATTCCAGAGGCTTCCAACTAGCAACAAGGGCCCAAGTCTGATATTGGGGAAACTATGCCCTCATTTGTCAAACTGTAGCGCAGCAGAAAGAATAAAACATAGAACAACAGCGGAAGTAGCAACAGTATATATAACTGAAATGAATAAATGAAAAAAAAGGTTAACCAGAAGTCATATATATATGAAGATGCAGAATATCACTATTCTATAAAACAGCCAGAACATGTTAAACTGCATACAATACCTTACAACTGAAGTACAAGTACAGAAAAGCAAAACATAATAGCCAGCGGCATCGTGGTCCAATGCTCGGTCCCATGCTATCCTACACCCCAGTTGTAATCAAGTACCTGTATAGTGACTCTTGCCCCTATCCACACCTGAAAAAATATAATCTGTTTGGGCCAAAAAGCATGACCTAAACAGGGTGTGAGAAATAAATTCCCAATAGGCACCCACAAAAGGTATGTGCCCAGCTGTGTGAAAGCATGCAACAATAGTGTGCGGTAATAAAATGCAATAAAGTAAGCAGTACTGAAAGTAACTAACTTAACCAGTTATATTTTCATTTTAATATCCATTTAATCATTTATTTAAAATATCACCGTAGTGAATATTCTAAGTAAATAGCCAATTTCCTTAGACACGTACAATTACTACTTTCTGGTAAAGAGAAACCAACACAAGAATCTGCCCACAGACATATGGATATTTCCCACGGGCATAAGAAGTGCCGCCCACAGGCACATAATCATCTTCCCACAGTAACAAAAGAAGTTGCCCACAGGCTAAGTAGTACAATGCCCGTAGGCTAATCACAACACTTCCCTCAGGCTAAACAGGTAACCGGCCCATTCCCAACAGGTAACAAAATAGTACAAAATAAATTCCTCTCAAGGAAATTCTACAATCATTACTTTAAATAAATAATATTAACAAGGAATACCCTCGGGTATCCTAGACAAATGGCTAAACAGAGGAACGCACCCCCAGGGTGGTCCTGGATCCAAGTAGTGATCCCAAACAGCATTTTAAAATCACATTTAATTACCTATACAATTCTAGGTATTTTAAATAGCCACGGCCTCAGCCACACGACACCCAAAATATGGGTTCGTATCTCAAAAACACACAAAAACACCCGACAGCTATAAAATAAACACCAAGACACCTACGTTTATCACCAACGAATGATATACGCGAACGTCGTTTTCATAAACGCCCAAAAAAGTCGTAGATATGAGGTAAAAGAAAACTCACTTAAACTTAAATAACATCCATTAGAGGAAGAATTGGAAAGAGTCACACCAGGAGAAGGAAGCTCTTACCAGTGCGGTTCCAATGAGATCGACGAAGGCTGAATCGGATTCCTTGTTCGCGATCGACGGATCCTCGAAGATTCAGTCATCCCCTCCCGATCTCTTATCTGGTTCTAAGCCTTCCCTGTGAAAAGGGGAAGCTACTGCCCATTTTAAGCGAAAAAACAAAGTACACGGCGTGTATTTCAAAGTACACGGCATGTAATTCCCATTTATTACCTGTTCCTCTAGAGGTTTCCCGCCAGCGTGGCACTGTTCATCTGCCGACAGGACTACACGACGTGTCATTTTTAGTACACGGAGTGTTCTGTCGCACAGCTAGCCACCGCCTTACTATTCGCCTACCAACTGGCTACACGGCGTGTAAGGGACCACTACACGGCATGTAGTCAGTCTTTACACCCTTTGTCACCGACATGGCTATACACCATGTGTACTCATCCCACACAGCCAAAAGTACACTATGTGTGGAAAATTACATGGCATGTGGAAAAGTACACGGCGTGTACTTTCCAAATTTAGGATTTCCCCCATTTTCATTGTTTTCTCAAAAACATTTAAGGAAAAGAGAAAAAAAGAAACTCATACCTCAAAAATAAGAACTGGGTTCTTAAACTTTTGGAAACAGACACACAATCGGTGTTTTCATGCACTGAGTTGGAAATCAAAAGCCAGGGTCCTGGTGTTTGGATATGTCAGTCGCCGCACCAACACTAGACTCCCTGAACTAAAAACCACACTCAGTACACTTAACACTATTTCTTCACAGAAAAGAAAATATCAGAGTCATAAGTTCTGCGATAGAACTGACTTCTCTGATTCCAATTTTTCACGAACCATCCTCAGGGCCCGTGTCGTGACTACCCCAAGCCCGCCTTCCATAGGCCAGGGGTTGGAGAATATCAGCAAAGGCATACATCCCGATAAAAAGGGAAGGCATTGCCTTTATTAAACGTAAACACACACACACACCCAGAGTACAAGCAGAAGAAAACACGAAGTAAAACTGAAAACAAAATTAGTGTTGAAAGTAAGGGTCCATAAATACAAGCCCAACTATAAAGTACAAGGTAAAAGAAAAAACAGCTGGAAGGTGACAAGAAGCTCCTAGGTCATCCACCACAGATCCTACCTGAAGGGTAGGTACAGATAGCGCAGCTCAACACCCTCGTCCGTTAACCTCCTCCGGGTACCAACTCGTCGTGAGGTCCACCTCCGGGTACCGACTCGTCGTGAGGTCCACCTCTAGGTGTTGTCTAGTCCTCGTACACTCGATCTCTGTCAACGCTCTCTGTCGTCTTCATCCAACACAAAGAGGTGCGGGAATAGCTCGTGTAGGGGTGAGTAAAACGATACTCAGTAGGGACCCCGAGACCCTCAAGGTCTCACTAAATCCAACAAGAATAAACCAAAAATGAACATATCAACATATATCCTTTACATAGGTATATGCCCGTACATATACCTAAGTTATCAAGTAACCCATCTCAATCATGAGGAAAACACAAAGGTCATTGACTTAACTCAAACCAGGATTTTCATTATCGAAACCACAACTGCTGGAGAACTCCTCCTCTATCGAGTACAATGGCCCTGTCACGACTCCGAGGTTCTACTCACTAACCTTATACTTTTGAGGTACTCCTCCTGTCGAGTACAGTGGGTCTGCTACCAAATACCATGCGCTCCGTCCATTGTGTGTCTGTTGCCAAATATCGGGCGCTCCCCCAAAAATCCTATAGAGGTACTCCTCCTGTCGAGTATCGCGGGTCTGATTCCAACTACCAGGTGCTCTGTCTACCGTGGGTCTGCATCCAAATACTGGGTGCTCCATCCACTAGGATAATTAAAGCACTATGAGTCGAATCGGTCAAGAATTTGTCAGGTCTACAGCTACTAGGTCTCTGCTCTCTAAACGCTCGTCTCTGGGAGGGTCTACTCCACGAGAAACTGGTCGACACTCCAAGTGTCTCTAAATCCAATGAAGCAATATCTCAAGGGAAAACCTCGTCATAGGGGTCTCAATGCAATAGACGGTACGTCAATCGGACACCCGGTCTGTGAGTTATTAGCATTTCCGTTCGAGGGGCCCGATTGGATTTTGGGTACAATCCAATCCATACATGCTCAAAACACATCTGAAACCTATGTAGAGTATTCCAAAAGAACCGTCTCATCAAGAGGAATCCAACATAGTCAGCGGAACGTCAATCAGACGTCTGATCCTTACGTTATAAGCATTTCTGCTCTGAGGGACTGGTCGGTTTCGGGTTCAAACCAACCCGGCCGTACCCGAATTTCGCCGAAACCTTGAGTGTAATATACCGAAACTACCATCTATATCCAAGGAATCCTACGAAACTTACGGTGCATCTATCGGAGGTCAGTAGCTCAATATATGTCTATTTAACCGATAAAGGTTTGAAAATGGAGGTTCTGGGCCCGGTCCGACCCGGCCCAACCCACCCTGGGTCGGCCCGATATGGAGCGGCCCGGCTCGGCTGGGCGCGGATCGGCTCGGCACTACCCAACCCGGGCCACAACCGGCCGCGGCTCGGCCTCCCAATCCGTGCGGTTACGCAGAGCAGGGTGGTGCACGACCCCCCACTAATTGGGACAGCCGGCGCCAGCTGACACTGGCCCCTGTCGTCCCGAATCCCATGTGGTCGTGGGATCCACCGTGTCGCTCCCGCGGCTGTTACCAGGGAAGATCTTCTCCGACGGCGCGCTGGGGCGCCGCCACCTCCGGTCGCCGGCACCACCGTGCCGGCGTGGCGCGCTGGCAGCGTCTTCCGCGGATCACCAGATTCGCTCCAGTAGTCCGATTCTCCCACCATCTGTGCCTACAGCTCTCCCGGGACATGTTCTTCACTGTGACATATTCAAATCACCGATGTGGCCCCGTTTCACGTCGCCCTTCATCCCATGCACAAACGAACAACCAGCGAAGGGTTTAGGCTTCTTTGTTAGCCCGTTCCCTCTGCGTTAGAGGCTCAAACCATAAATTCAATGACGAATGAAGGGTATAAAAACAACACAAAACCCCTACCTTGAGAAAATGACGTCGCGTGTTGGGCATCGTGGAAGACGGCGTCGCGGGGAAAGGATTCGTAGGCGATGTTGGAGTGTGTCCGAGGAGGAAGCGGCGTCTCCTCACTTGTTGCGAAGAAAAGAAAGGATGGCATGTCAATCGTTCTTAGTGGAACCGGTGTTCTTCGTCGAAGAAGACTTCTTTCTTTGTCGGAGGGTCATTGTTCTTCTCCAAAACTCAAGAGCTCTCCCCAACTCTTCTTTACACAACAAAATCCTCCCCCTAGAATAAAATAATAAGGTTCCCTATTATTTTATTTAACACAATCCATTTCAAATTCAAACATTCATACCATCTCATTAATTAAAAGTGTTGGAAATTAATTAAAGAGAGGGAGAGGAGGTGGGAGATCTCATAAACATTGGGAGAGTTGTCAACATTAAACAAGGGTGATTAATTGGGGGTTTAAGGGAGTTATTTGGGGAGTTTAAAGAGGTTTAAGGGAGATGAAAGGTTGGGGGTCGGGTGCGCACCTCCTATCATTTATCCACACATGGGAAGTTAAGTGGTTGTGGGCCCCACCAACATCTTCCCATGGGAGGGTTTAACTTCCAAGGTTATAAAATAAAATTTTTCTAACAATTTTATTTATTTTAATCTAATTCCCGAAATAATAAATCGTAACTCGCTTAAAACGCATCTACGGTAAAGGTCCCCTTAAGAAATTATAGGTGTTGCAAGTTCATCGGTGCCCTCAGATTTCAATTCTGAGCACCGGTTCAAAATATAGAAAACTCGCTCGTTCGTTTACTGAACATACGAGAGATAAACTTCATAAATTGATTTCGGGAACACCGGGCCTCGTAATTAAGTTCCATCAGAAGCCACAGACTCGTAAAATTCCAAAGAAATTAAGAGAAAAAATCATGAAATTTTTGAGTCTTTAAAATATCCTCGATGTAGAATAACATTCCTTAAGGTATGTTAAAATATAAGGAAAATATCGTTTACAAATTCATTATAAAGTCGCTTTGAAATGGGGAAGAAAAATTCTTTTCATTCCAAATACATATTAAAACTAATAATTCAAAGAATAGTGGAGTTTTCATTTTCATTCAAAAACTACTGAATCATGTATTAGAATCTTGATAATTAATAATGAGAATAATGGAAATAAAAGGGGGTCACATGGTAAACATTTAAAAACATTCATTTCCCACTTTTTAAAAATTCAAAAGTGTGTTGAGATGGAAAATTTTAAAAATATTATTCATAAATATTTTTAAATAAATTCAATGGTTATAAAAATTAACATTATCAATAATTTGAAATAAAATTATAGCTTCCCTAAAATAATGGATGTGGAAGAAAGAGTTTACTAATATATTTAATGAAATAATGTTGGTTTTTCTAAAAAAACATTTCTTTGGTATTTTTAATTCCAAAGAAATAAAAATTATATGAAAACATTTAACCCATATAAATATCCATATGAGAATATAATTTATTGGTTTTAATATAGAAATATCATATAATACCCCTAATATAAACTAAGATCTATACAATATTGAATAAGAATCAAATTGTAAAATAAACACTTGCCACATACTTTCTCCTGGATATAAATACTCTAATATATAGTATAATTAATTTATACTTAATATATATGTATATTTTAAACATATTTGTCTTTATCATACTATGTATTATTAATTAATTATCACTTTTTATCATTTTATTCATGATTTATTGTTAAAATCAATATTTGAGTGTTAACCATTATGTTTTCCATACAAATTTTTATTTGAAGGTTCCAATCCTTGTACCCTAGTCATAGTTTCATCATCTCTAGAATATTAACCATTTTGTACTTATCAATTTTATTCATTTATTTTAATTTTATAACGATCCATTATAAATAGTTATAAAAATTAATTACATCATTTCATAGTGACGGTAGTCCGTATGCACGAATGTGTGGAAATTTAGTTTTTATAATAGATGAAGAGAAAATAAATTAGATAATGTCTTAAATTTGAAGAATCATAATCATTATATAAATAACATATTTATTTATTCATTCCATTATCTTTACTATCCATGTTGGTAAAAAATGTTAAACAAATCGCATTGCTTTGTGGAGGTGGTAGTCTACACATACAGACGGCCGACATTATAATTTTTCAAAGAACGGATGGGTTAGAAGTTATATAACATCATACCATTCCATAAAATATTAACTTCATCAAAATATTATATATTCATTAATTAAATATTTATAACTAGTCATTTGAGGTGATAATTAAAAACAAAATACATCACATTGTATATATGGTAGTCAAGATGTACGCACGAGCAATGTTTTCATTTCTCATGTGATGGAAAAGAAGATGAAACATAGTTTTAACATAAACATAATAAAGTGTTATTATATTTTTTATCCTTATTTTAGTTTATCATTATAACTATGAGAGGTTTTAATGGATGTAGGAGAAGAAATAAACATCAAAGAACTCAGTTAAGAGTTATAACTCTTCTTAGAATAACCTCATTTGTATTATAACTTAAGCCTTTATAGGTTGGTATTTTCATGAGATTGAAACCTATTGGATAATTTTAAGTATGTTATTAAGGTATTATTATATTTATTTCTTTATCTAAAATGAAAAATGTGTTTGAGTAAGTAAGGATATCAGGTTCTCTTTTATAGGTGAGGGGAGTGGTGAACTTGTGAATATCATAACCTTTAAATAAATTTAGACGTATTACTCACATGAAGTTGGAAGAAAATTGAAATATTTATATGATTTTATTAGTGTGTTTCTAAATAATTTAATCTAATAATGTTTTAACATGTTGTTGTGATATGTTAGACCTTATCGCTTAGTTTTCACCCTCTCGATAACCCTTTTAACCATTATCATGGCGATAACTTTTTACCATAGTCACTTTTCATTATATCAATAAATAGAATTAAAGTCACTGAAAAATATCAACCTCATAATTCCAAATAATAAATTAATTCCTTATGATTAAAATTAAATAATTTTATAAATGATAATTTTTAAATAATAATGTGCCTCGGGATGAAAACTATTTTTTAAAATATTCCATTTTCTAAAGAAAATTGATTTTGTAACAAAATAATGTAAAACATTTATTAAAATATAGTTAAATTAATTTTTCCCAATAAAAGGAGTCTAATTTCTTATTAAAAAATAACCAAAAACAAATAAAATATTATTCTTTCTTGAATATAATAAAAGAACCAAAATAGTTTTTATTTAAATAAAAACATTAAATAGATTTCCAAAATCTCAATCATTAATTTTTAAGTTCAATATCATGTTTTCAAATAAATTATATTTCTTATTATATATATATATATTCTTTAAAATAGGTTTTAAAAACCTTATTTTTAATGTTATATAATTAAGTTTTTATGAATGTTATATTAGTTGAAAATTATTTATATACCATTTTTCACAAAAAAAAACTATATCATAAAAATAAAAAAATCCTATATCAATTTTAAAATGATGATTCCAAATAAAATCATTATATACAATTTAAAAAATATATAGAAATTAAAAACTGAAATAAAATTACTTATAAATGATATTTCTATAAAAACATATTGCACATAGAAAAATAATATTGGTCTTAGTTAGATCACAACCTATATATACATGAGTATGTCTAGATATAGCTCTATTGTTTCCTTTTAAGTTCCTAGTTAGAGATCCCATATGGATTATAATTTTTTGGTCTACTAATATATATATCTGAATATAGTATGAAACTAAGGGTCACTAAGAGGTTTTTTGTTGATGTAAATGTGTTAATATTATTTTCTTTTTGTAATTTTAATATATCGGCCAATTAATCTAACTTAATTTTTTATATTTTAGTTCTCATTATTTCGATACCATTCTATGTTCACCAGGATGTTTTATTTTTCAAAATTGAGTTTACTATTTATTAATATTATGAAATTTTTGGTTGTTTTCTTATTTTATAACATCCTATTTGATATTCTTAAAAGTCTAGTGTAAAGATATATTAAACCAAATTTTCAAAAACAAATCTTTATTTTTTAATTTGTTGGTGAAATCACGTCCACTTGTTTTATTATTTTATTTATTAAAACTAGTTTTTATACCTTGGTGATTAGGAACATGATTCATGCCTTATGGTGGATCAGATCAGGTATAATTTCAACCATAAGATAATGATGAATCATTATAGAAAAAATTTTAAACAAGATTTAAAATAGATTAAAATTATAAATTCATCTATTAAATAAAAATAATTGACCAAGAGACTATCATCATCATTTTCTCTATGAAAAATAATGTTAGAACGTATATATATTTATAAAATTCTAGAAGAGATCAAAAAGTTCATTTATAATTCAATATTTTGACATATTATGTTATGTAATGGTCTCATGAAACTTCCCAGGGATCAAAATTACTTATCACATACATGGTATAATATAATTGTCCCCTTTTCAAGAGTGCACTGGAAATTACATATCATAAATAGGATGTCTTATCTGAAATTTGATAACAAATTAATATTTCGTAATAATAGTAGTATTTTTAATTTTATTATATATATATAATTATTTATGATATGGTATGGGACAGTGGTGGGGGACTCAAAACAAGTTATAATCATAGATTTATTTTTAAAATGACAAGGAAGGACCAAAAAATAAAATGTATTGCAACAAAGGACGTATGTAGTTATTAATGGATCCATTAAAGAAATCGAAGAGGTCCTTCATATGAATAAATTCGTTTTTTTGTTTCTCCATTATTATTATATTTATTTTTTATTTTTTTGTTAATTCATTTCTCATTGACTCTCTTCTTAACTTCTTATCCCTTAACTTTTTATTTATCATTATCTCTATTATTATTTTCCTTCCTAAAGTTATATATACCCTCTATTTTCTGATCAAAAAAAATTTATAACTTTTTTATTCTCCCATAATTATCATGAATTTATATATATATTTAATAATTTAATATGTGTAATCTTATCTATAGTATCTCACCTCATAATGGAACTTGGAATAAAAGTCGAAAAACATATGAGTATAATTTCCTTATAAATCATTTTTTGACAAAAATAGGTAGTAAACTCATAGATTCTTGTGATTTTATGAGTGGATTTGAGTTTTTGAGTCAATAATTCAATTCAATTCTATAATATAATGTGAATAACATCTAATATTGGTTTTATGAAAATATTACACCCTATATTTTAATTATTTTATGTGGACTCTTAGGAGTATAAGAGTTGATTCTGATAGTATCAAATGAGTTAGGGGAGAATCTAGAATTTGAAAACCATGCACCACATCACCTATCCTCTATGATCAACTTCACCTTCAATTTATTTTCCATAAAACTATGATCCACCACCTGAAAACTAGAATTTTCACAACCATTTCATCCTCCCATTATCGATTTCCACACATTTGACTATATAGACTGTTATTGATTCATTTTTACTGATAATACCTAATGATATTTTTCAAACTATCCAAACCAACATAATTTAATGACCTCTATTTTTTATTGTACATAGACGAATTTTTGGTTCTGAATCCATAATCACAAAACATCACATATCCTACCCCCACCATGCATCGACGGTGGTTCATCATTTTTCTATAGAAGTAAAATGAGTGATCTTTAGTAGAAATGGTTTGAGTTACAATACCATTTTATATTGTTTAATTTATTTTTATTGGTTAGGATAGATCACTATAAGTGTTTCATAGGAGATGTGTCATTGTAGTTGGAACCTAGGTGTAGAAGATAATTTATGATGTGAATAGTTATTTGGAATGCGATGTGAATTTTGGTGCATTTGGATATCTCAAGAATCCTTGTAATGAACACTTCCTTCATACCATGAATATAGGTAGTTTTACAATTATGTTTTCATTATATCACCCTAGTTGTTATCATTAGTAATATTTTTAACCCCAAAACTAAAGGCTCTCTCAATGTGATTTTGGTGAACCACTTACTTTTAGAGATTTATTCTAATAAATATATTATCTTCATTCCAAGGGAATAAAAGAGGAGGAATTTGGTTCTCTTTCTACATTGTAATTCCTCTGATTAATTTTATTTGAAACCCTAGATTAAGGTTTCTATTCTTATACATATGAGTCATAGAATGTTTTTATTTATCATCTTAGGGGTTTTTTGGAGGAATAAAAAGAGGATCCCATATTTTTGAATCATGTAATTATTATTAATATTGGTTGATTTTAAGTAAGGTGGTATCTCTCTCTATCCACGTTTCCTAGAATATGAACCCTTTTTTTAATATAACTTGGTTTTATTTCTCGATGAAACCTCTATTGTAGTTATCCCTTTTTTACTATATTCTCAACTAATGGGTAATGGGATTTATAGACAAAATGTTTGATATATTAGTAAAATAATAAAAAAATCAAATTTTTTATGTGATAATATAGCATGTACATGGGTGATTTATTTCATGTTTCACTTATAAATTGACTCAATAGGTTAGACATTTGTTGAGGGTTATATTTTATAGTTATGTACATTTATCACCAGGTGACGGTTGGGGTCCAGAGGGATGGGTACCACTCATGAGTATGCATTGTTTAGTGGGTCTGCTTTGATAGGAAATGCATTGGGGTGTGAGTATCATTTTAGATACCCAAGTCATTTACATATATTTTTATATATATTTTTATCATAAATATTCAATAAAATACATACCAAATATCAAGAGTCCTTGTGTATTGGGAATTTTAGTTTCATAGTACATCAAAAGAAACTAAAGAAAAATATAATTATTTTATTTTCCAAAATTATCTCTTAAATATATTTAATCTCTCAAAAATGTATAGTATTACATAGGGAATAAATATAACAAAGTTTTATGTTATAAACCCTGGTAAGAAAATAAACATGATAATGATGCATAACCTGTGACTCAACAGAATAACATAATATCATAAAGAGACAACTCATTAAAAATTATATATGATCATAACATAAAGAACCCAGTATCACAATATCAGGTAAATATATAAAATTTGAAGAATAAAAAACATGATAGAAGAATAAGTCAAGGATAATTTCCAAGACAACATATTATGGGGGAAATATTCATATCATGTAATAGGTTTACTTATAAATCTCATACATAACATCTCATGAGAAAAAGATTGCCCAATACATTGGTTTGATATCTTGGGACAACTGTCATAACATGTACATGATTATGTAGTCCATCAAATTAAATCAATCATAAGGTCTAAACATAATAATTACCCTTATAATGAAATGGGTTCCATAATCTTGCCTCATATCATAATCAAAGGATATGTCATAAAGTATCTTAGGATAAGAAGGAATAAAAAAATGGTTATACCTAAAATATTATATTATTTAATGAAATCATTATTGGTAATAACTAATTTAAATTAGTGTTAAATAAAATGATTAAGGGACAGAAAAGATCCCCTTAATCAGGTTTTATTTTTAAAAAGGTATTTAATAAATGAACATAAGGCATGTATTAGCCTATAAAAGTAAGAGAGAATAAAATATTTATATATGTAAGATACATACATATATAATTTAAAATAATTTTTTAAAATTAAATAGTCATAGATTATGAGTTAAATATAGAAGGTCATACTCCAAAGAAAAAATGGGGTTCATAGATATCACTTACATTATGTTCTAGAGTCATTCTACAATAACACTAAATGTCTTGAATAATCAAATTAAATTAATTAATTACTTAATTAATGACCTTTTACATCTATATTTTATTTATTATAATTTATTATGTTCATTTAAAACTATTTAAATGATATATAATGTCCAATTTCACTTTTTCAAGGTTTTTTCTTTCATGGATCTTTGGTTGAATCACTTCTGTATAATTATGGAGTTTCTTTTAAATTGGTAGTATGACTATATTTGTTAAATTAAATGTAAAACATTTCGTTCATACAAATCAAATGGTTCCAAATAGCTTTTTCTGTTTCACTATAAAGATGATTAATTTAGTAAAAATGTTAAAGTTATGCGGGAAGTTCATTTAGGTGGTTTTACAACCATCACAAACTTGTTTTATTTTGTTTGATATTATGTATATGTAACCACGATATAACATTAAATAATTTTTTATACACATTTTTTTCATCTTATTTATCTATAATGACTATTTTATAACCATCCTTGAAGATGGTGGTGAAAAATAATGTGTTCTGTACATAGAGGCGGTGAACCAACCATACTGTGAACAACACATTCATTTAAGAAACCAATGAATGGAGGGTTGAGGAACAATATTATATAATAATATTCACATAAAATTAAATTTATAATACTGGTATTATTTTTTCTAGGTGTATAGATAATGTGTGTGGTTGGTTGAAGATGAAAAAAATTGAAAGATATTTGTTGAGAATAGTATCTATTTCTTTGGTTCTCTCTACTTAAGTTACCCCATAGAGCTCTGTGGAATGGTCTTTGGAGAGAAAAATAGAACTAGAACATAGGGGAGAGTATTAATATGGTAATTTCGTAAAAACATGGAAAACTACAAGCCTTATAATTTTTGAGGATGAGGAGTTGTGAGGGGTGGTATTTGTAAGGAGAGAAGATTGTGGTTTTTTAATATTTTAATCAATTTTTTTATCAATAATAGAAATAATGAGGAATACTGAGAACATATAGGGTAAATGGTTCATGTAAGTTCAATCTAATGGGTGATTACGTCATCCTTGACTCAAAAATTGATGTATTTAACTTATAATGCTATATTATGTATTTTATTATATTTAACTATTCACCAAAATTTTAATTATTTTAGAAAAAATAACAAAAACATTACCCAAAACTTTTTCCAATTTATAATTTACAAAACAAAAATCCATTTTACGAAAATAATTTTACAAATAAGAAAAAATTAGTTTTAAAATAAAATATTCATTTGTGTAAAAAATACAAATTTTAATATTATGATCAAATTTCAGACCCTTTAAAAATTTACTTATGGTCTCATAAAATAATCTTATCATTATTATACAACTTGATATTAATTTACAAATACATTTTATTAAAATAAAAATCATTTTAAAGAGTTATATTTATTATGAAAGTATAATTAAAAAATTTATGTTTTAAATAAATACAAACACCTAATTTATCTTTTTTTTTTTAAATTATTTACATGTAATATTGTATAAATATATCATATATTAATTGTATAAGATACATAAATATTATTTTACATGTACATATGTTAGTATAATATTCTTACATTTAGGTTACTTTCCTAATGTTTTAATTACTTGTAACACCACAACACATTAAAATGTTTTCCTTTTAGAATATATTTAATTTTGTTGTTGTCATACTTTATACACAACACCAATATAATCTTACGCAACAAAAAACACTGAGATTACACTGTATTAAATTAAAAACTATTTTTTATTCTGTTACAAACAATACTAGGTTTCTTCGATACCTTGTGTTACGTGCAAGACCAAGTTTTACCAGACTATAATATACTATAAGTATTGTTATTTAATATGATAATTATAAACTAGAAATTGTAATGAAATAAATAAAAAGGATTAACTAAATTTTTAAAATATATTTCACATATGTTTATTCTTTTTTGACCAATTAATTATAAATGAATATAGAAACCAATTGAATATAAACAAAACGTTTTTATAAAAAAATATTTTTATGCGAAAAAGGTGTTTTATTTTAATAAATTAAATTAATTACTATATGTGAATTAAATTAATTAAATCTATATTTTAAAAATTTCCACAAATATTTTCACATTCATTCAATATATTTTATTGGCATTAGATAAGAAAAAATATAATTTCACCCATAAAAACTATATTTTTTTAAAGGTGGTTTTGATATCATTTAATGGCGCACTTTTTGTAAATCATAATTTTGAAAATATTTTAAAATTTATTCAATAAAAAAAATTTCAACATTATTTTAGGGTTAATTGTTTTATTTTTTGTGAAAAGTTTCATTTTTATGAATAGTGTAATTAACTACATTTTAATTGAAATATGACTTTTTTTTCTAAATAATGTATAGTGTTAAATTATATTTTTAATTTAATTTTATGTATGATTATATAAATAATATATCTATTAATATAATTTTATTAATTTGAATAATTTGTATATTTAATATATATATAAAAACATAGTGAACTTTTGAACATTTTCACTTTAAAAAACTCGTCATCTCATCCTATTAGCGGGATTAATTTTAAATTAATTTCTACCCCTTAAGTGTTTTTAATTTGAAACAATGGGGTCCATAAAAATAATATAAATAATATATAATGTATAATAGGATCAAATTAAATTTATACCAAAAATATGAGGTAAATAAATTAAAAATAATTATAGTAATTAACGTCAAAATGAGTTCACTTAGTCGGTAAACATTAGTTATAGGGGAAAATGACATATACATTTTTCCAAAATAAATTGAATGAAAAATATTTAGTCTATATCCTATATTTTTTATAATTTTGTTCATTATTGTAGTCACATTATGTAATTAATACCTCCCAATTATTTTACCTTTTAATATTTACAAGAATGTCACTCCTCTTTATTATTAATGGGCACTTACCCCCCCCCCCCCCCACCTCGCTTCGAAACACCTCTCATGGATTATGGACCAAAAACTAACCAAATAATATCAAAATATCTCTCACATCATCCTAAATCCTCTATTTTTGAAGAAATTAAACCAATAAATTCTTTTGTTAAAAACTAAATGGAGTTACCTAAAAAAATATTTAACGTTCTTCAATGAGCACTTTTGCAATATTTCTTTATCTATACCTTAAATTCGTATTATAAAATTATTATATAATAACTTAATTATCCTAAATATACAAATACTTTTTATGCTATTTTTATTACCTACACCTTCACACACATCCATAAAATGGGGTGCGCAATCATCGTTCATGTGTATGTCGGACTACGGGCTCGCAAAATGATGTCATTCGTTCTTCCATTTCCAAATTTCTAGTGTGAAAATACTAATCAATTTATAGTCTATATATGATATATATTATATTTATAAGGTATTTTTTCTTCTTTAATTTTTTATATAACACATACCTTAATTTGTTTCATTTTATGGGAATACAATAAAATTATTTATGGATGTGAGGACTAGCACCTCCTCAAAGGGATGTGATTCCTTAATGCTTTACATAGATTTTATTAATGATTTTATTAATTAGAAAATGTTATATATATTACATAAATATTTTACTAGAATTATATTATAAATATAAATTTATGTCATATAATTTTCTCTGTTTAAATATGATAAGAAATTGGAAGCAGTGTTTATGAGTACGCACGACCTACCGTCCCTATGAAAGATGTATTCTATTTCCTATCACCAAATATTAAGGTTTACTATAATTATATTTATTACGAATATATATGATATAAATTAAATAATTATGATATTAATGACATAATAACCATTCTCTTAATATAATTTATCATTTTCTTTATTACCCTTTCTCCCAATGAAAAAGTGATAATGTCGTTCATGGATGTGTGCACTACCGTCTCCTCAAAGAAAAGTGATTCATTTTTCATAAAAATAATTCTATATAAAATATTATATGATTAAATTATATGTTATTTAATATATAATTTTAATTTTTTAATAATAAATTTTACTTACCTTCTTTCTATAAGGATCATTGGAAAATGAAAACATTATTAATGCGTACATATGACCTCATGTCTACGTGGTTGTAATGTTAGTTCATTTTTCATAGACATATTCCATGATTTTTTTAACAAGTATTATTTATATATAATTATGATAATTATTTAACAATTATTACTCTAGATATGTCTAAATAATGACCCCTTTCACCATAGTCCACCTACAAAAGTCATTTTTTTAATACATAAACTGAATATGATCAAAACATATGACATATACTTAATTTATTAAGTAATTGTATATAAAATTTGCATAGGTGAAATAAAAGTGGTAATAAAAATAATAATGGTAAAAAATCATTATTAACATAAATTTATTATTCAAGAAGATATGGCCACATGTGAAAAGTCAGAATAAATGTAAGGGATTTCATCTCAATTTAAATTTCACAGAGACATATTGGTTATTATTCACTAATTCAATTTGATGAGGTGTATATAATGACCCTTTTTCATTTAATATCATGATTAAATAATTCTTCATGGTATTATATGTTTCACTTTGAATTATACCATCCATGGGGATTTGACTTGAATATTTCTTAGTGGTAAATGTTATCTTTGAAATCTTAATTTCTCTTCTTATTGTTTACTTTATCATGAAACAATCAATTCCTTGTGATAATTTTTTATACATTACATTTTTCATAAATATTCATGCTCTTGTATAATGGATATTATTATCTACTAAAATATATACCATTTTTACATACAGTGTTTTCATTGAATGTCATTTGGTAAATTGGAAAAATGTTGATAAATGTATATATTTTACTCAATACATATATTTTATATGGAAAATTTATTATTAAATAAATCAATTTTTTGATATATAAGGAACAATTTGAAAATTCCTGAAATAGTTTGGGAACCGGTTATGGAAATATCCCCAAAGAATCGATTGTCTCATGATATAAATCAGTTATCTAAATCAAAGTAGTTTATACTGTCCTGAGAATATATCTTCATGGTAAAGGTTCCATATACAAGGTAAAAATATAATCCAATATTTTTTCTTTTCCTTCATTCTATATTTTAGTTATTATTATATAGATAATTTTTACCTTGAAAAAATATATGGATGAATTTAATTTTCATTATATGGATTAAATGGAATGTGTTTTTAGATATCTTCCATGTCGTATTATTTATGCATTATTCAGTTATTCAAATAGAATGTGTGTTTAGTTATTTACCCTGACATATTCATTACACATTATTGATTCATGATAGATTATATTTGTCTTAAACTTTACTAAGAATTTGATCACACCCTTATTATGTTTTCTTTCCCCATGATATGAAGATTAATTCTAGGAATGAGTTTACAAGGATGCAGATTATTTAACTCATTCATATATTATGTTTCATTTTTTATTTACCTATATATAATGGGTATCATGTATGTAATCTAGTTTTCCATAATTTATAAATTGTTTGGAACTTTTGGATTTGAATCATGTATCAATACAAATGTAATGGTCGTAGGCACCACCTTCAGGCTACTATGGTCAGAGTCATTTTAGTTTTTATTAGATCAAGTTTAGTATAAACCTTGGAAACTATATTCAAGTAAACATATATTATATTATAGAACCATATGATACAAATTGAGTATAATCATGGAAGAACATATAAAAAAAAACATGTTTATTATTATGAGATTAAATACACATAAATTTTTCAATTTAAGATTAGTATTTCACTAGTTTTGTGATTATACATTATGTATCATAATGATATGATCTAATATTGTGTATTTAGTTATTTGTAAATTCCACCTTGAATAATTAATTCCCACCTCACCAATTCACATGATCTAAATAGTAATATGGATCACATATTTTATGGTATTAGGTCAATATTAAACATGAAACTAATCTAGCAAACATTCTCATCATATGAGGATATAATATCATGTTCTAATAAGATAAATAAATATTTCTCTCTGTATTATGTCTTTTTTGGTGAGCATGAGAAAAATAGTAAATATATTACAAATATTGATAAAGGAAAGAAGATAAATATGTTTTTCCCATATGTGATAATTTTGGAAAGAAACATACATGTACATGCTTAAAAGGAATGGTAGTTTCATACAAGTGTGGAGGAAAAGGTCCCCATGATCTTGATTGTAAGGAAATGAAATAATTTTTCAATTTTCAATGCTTTAACTATATGTATATGGGGAACTATGAAAATAAACACACCAAGCGTCAAAGTAATATATCCCAAAAGAGGATAATGGATTATGTTCATGATTATGCTACTAACACAGATGAAGATGAGTTATAATATCCTTTTTTGGATTTAATAATTTTTTCATTTGAGTATTTTATTATTAATTTATTGTTTATAATAATTATGAAATATATAAGGATTGTATTGTAGTAATTTTTCATCAAGGATTTAAAAGCGTGTGTTAACCAGTACGGATGACCAAGAAAAATGATTTAATGAAAAGTTAAATTCTTCTAAAACATATGATTGATGGATGGGAACCCCTTATAATGTTCTTAATGTTGAGATAATTATGGTTGGATGAAGAGATGATTGATATCGATAAATTAAATTGGATATTACTAATTACATTGGAACTAATTAATGAATATTTCGAAAAACTTTTTTATGCATTACAAAGTTAAATCCATTTTTTGCAATTAAGAAATATATCCAATAACTTATTTTTAAATAAGGAATAAGGAATAATTTCTATTTTAAATAATTTTTTATGGTTATTTAGGTTATTACCATATTTCAATAGATTATTTGATAAAGGTATTCAAATGTTTGGTATGTTATGATTTAGATCGACTTCATGTTGTTTGGATTAATGATATATTCATTTTTCAAATTCACTGACCTTATAAATCATTGGATCTTTATATTTTTGAATGTACATGTGGGGAACCATTTAAGAAATGGTGTAAACTGTTCTCTAGAAATTGTTTTATAAAATAATGTATTACTACACCATATGATCCAACTAATGCTAAGAGATAAAGTATAAACAGTTCAACTCATAACCAAGGGATAATATTATGTTTATGAATTATAAAATAATCAATTAAATATATTTCCTTATATTCTTAGAATATTAAAATAATTACTCAACTCTAGGAAAAAGGGACCTGAAACAAAAAAAATATCTAATATCAATTACCCATTTAAGGACTCTATTTTATTGCTTTGTTTTAAAAAACATTCTCATGATAATTTTATATATCACTCTCCATTTGAACTTGATAGATATATTTCTATTTCATTTCCATGTTTTCACTAATGTTTTCTTATTTGAAAGCCTAGTTTTTTGTGACCTTTGCATTTCATTTTCCATATTATTAATAAGATCTGTTATTATCCCTTATTTGGATGTGGGTTTTTCAACAATATTATTTTCAAATATCAATCCATGATTTAGGGAGATCATGTCATAATTGTGAGGATTCCATTTATATAAGGTGGGAAAAATGTAACACCCAAAGACATTTCAATATTTTCCTTTCAGATTAAATTTGATTTTCTTGCTAGATTTATTTATAGACAACACTAGAATAAGAATACATTACACATAACACTGATATTATATTTTAGTACACAGAAAAATAAATTGGACTAGGTTACAAAAAATACTGATTTCCTTTGATATCTTTCATTACACAAAATACTAAGTTTTACTAAACTACAATATACTATTAAAATTATTATTTCATTTGATAGTTATCAACTAGAAATTGTAATGAAATTTATGAAAACGATTAAGTAAATTTTGAAAACATTTTTTATATTATTTTATTATTTGGTGACCAGTTAATTATTAATTAAAATAGAACCCAATTTAAAATAATGTAATTCTTTTTATAAAAAACTATTTTTATGTATAAAATGTATTTTATATTAATAAATTATATTAATTAATATTAGTTAATGATATTAAATTAAATATATATGTTATATATTCATTAAAATACTTTTACATTTATCCAGTAGATTTTGTCAGCATAATATAAGAGAAAATTCAATTTTACCCATAAAATCTATATTTTTATATAGGTAGTTTTCCCATCTTTTAATGACACATTTGTTTTAAATCATGATTATAACAATTTTATAAATTTTATTTGACAAAATATAAATTATTTTAGAAATAATATTGTCAAAATTATCTTATGGTGACTTTATTGTATTCTCTTGAGAAGTTTCATTTCTGATGAATAGTGAGAAGTACAAAATTTTTATAGAAAACTGACTTTTCAACAAAATAATTTATACTGTTAAATTATATTTTTAATTTTTTTAAAATTATTATTAGATCAATTTTAAATATATTAAATCAATTTTGGTCACTATAATCATTTTTATATTAAATTTAGATATAATTCATCGTGAAATTTTAATCATTTACACTTCAAAAAACATATTGTCGCATCCTGTAAATGGGATAACTTTTAAACTAGCTTCTTCAGTATTTGTGATTGGAATTTAGAAAATTTAATTTCATATTTTTAATTTGAATAATTTATAATTTATGATATGAAAACATATTTTTTACTGATAATATTAGTTAAATAAATTAGAATTAATTATTGTGACTAACGTATAAATGAGTTTACTTAGTGGTTAAACAATAATATTAATAAAAATGACCGAAAAAGTTGTCAAAAATCTATTTTATGGCCATATCTAGAGAATATCACATATTGTTTTAAATTTGGTTCGTTATTGGAGGCACATTATATAAGTAACATCTCCTAATAGTGTTTACCTTTTTATATTTACAATAACATCACTCATCCTCCACGATAAAAGGGCACCCCCACCCCTCACTTGTACACACATCTAAAGAATTTTGGTCCATAAAAAAACCTAAAAAATAATCTCCCAATATACCTCCCCTCATTCTATAATCCTCACTTTGGTAATAAATCCATCCAAGGAATTATTTTGGTATAAACCAAAAAACGATACCCAAAAAATTGGTAACATTCTTCAAAAAGCACTTTTTTTATTTCTTTATCCAGAACATAAATTCTTCTTATGAACATATTATTAGATACGCAATAATCGTTCGTGTGTACAGTGGACTACCAACTCTCAAATCGATGTTGTTGGTTCATCTGTTACCACATTTAAAGGTTGTAAATAAAGAAATAATTATAGTTTATATATGATATTTATAATGTATTTATTATTATATAATTATTATATAACACATAACTTAAATCATTATATTTTTTGGGAATACAATAACATCATTTTTTATTGTGTGGACTACCACCTCCTCAAAGCGATTTGATTCGTTCATGCATTACATAGAAAGAATTATGATTTTTTAATAAATATAATTTATATATATGAAATAAATATGGTACTAAAATTATAATATAAATTTAAATTTCATCACAATGATATTTATGACATAATTATCTTTTGGTTAATATAGTATATATTTTTCTTTATTACCCTTTCGCACCCTGAAAAGGTGATAACATCGTTCATGGATACGTGCACTATTGCATCCTTGAAGCGATGTGATTTATTTTTCATCATAATAATTCTATATAAAATTATATATGATTTAATAATATTTAATTTAATATATAATGATCATTCTGGAAAGAAAAATGTTACTTCACTTGTTTCCATAAATATCATTTAAAAATGGAAATGTCACACATGCATATATACGACAAACCATCTCCATGATCATAATATTAGTTCATTTTTCATAATCATATTCCATGATTGGTTTTATAAGAATGATTTATGTATTTATATTAATATTATGTCATGATTATTATTTTTTCTATTTTTATATGATGGCTCCTCTCACAATATGTTATATACCAAAGTTGTTTTTTGACACATAATCTGAACATGGTCAAATCATATAACACAAACTTAACTAATTATGAAATTTTATATAACATCTTAATAGGTTAAATAAAAGTAATAATAAACATGAAAATGGTTATTAAGTAAGTAAATAATTAAATTAAGTTCATTATTCAGAAATATATAGACATACGAGACAAGTCAGACTCAAGGTAAGATATTTACAATCCATTAAGAATTATTTTTTATTAAGAAGAAATTATATTTCAGTTGGTTTATATACTATCCATTTTTAATTTAAAATCATTATTCACTCATACTTAATGTAATAGTTTTTCACTTTAAATTATCACATCTAATGGGTTTTGACATGAAAATTACCAAGTTGTAAAAGTTGTTTTTGTAATATCACTTTCTTTTGGGATTTTTAACTTTTTCTAGAAATAATCACTTCTTTATGATCATTGTTTTTAAATTAAATTTATCATAAATATTCATATTATTATGTAATGGGTATATTTATTTATTAAACTATATAAAATTTTTATATATGTATTTTTTATTTAATGTTATTCGATTAATGGGGAAATGTGGATAAATCCATATATCTTACTAAATGTGGATATTTTAAAAGGAACATTGTTTATGAATTAAATAATTTATTTGATATATAAAGAATTATTTTGACATTAATGAACCTTTTTGGTGACTGGTTAAGTATATCCCCATGATGTATTGGTAGTCTCATGAGACGAATCAGTTGTCCAAATCATATTAGTTTAAATTGTCTTGAGAATAGATCCTGACAGTAATGCATCCATGTACCTGGGAAACATAACATACAATATTTAAGAGTTAACTTCATTAAGTATTTAGTTATTATTATCTATATAATATTCACAATGATAAAATATATATATGTATTTCATTTTCAATATATTGATTAAATAGAATGCGTTTTTAGTTATCTACCATTCCATGTTTTTATTCTTTATTTAGTTATTTAAAGAGAATATGGGTTCAGTTATTTACCTTTAAATATTGAATATTCCTTATCTATTCTTGATATAATTTTTTTCTTTACCCTTACTATACAATTTAGCTAACCCTTATTTTCTTTCCTTTACACATTATATGAAGATGAATTCTTGTAAAATGATTTCAAGGATGGTGGGAATTTTACATTGTTATGTATTATGATTCATTTTCCATTTCCCAATGTATAATGGGAATAATCTAAGTAATATAGTTTTATAAAAATTCTAAACTATCAATCCATTGGAATTTTAATCATGTATCTATGTCAATGTAATATTAGTAGGCACCAGCACTGGGATACTAGGGTCGAGGTCATTAAATTATTATTCAAACAGTCAAAATATTATTCCAATAGTTAGATTACTATTCCAATGGTCAGATTTTTATTCTAATTTTCAAATTTGTATCATTAAAATTAATAACGGTCATATGTGATCCCCATTTTTTATAAACACCTTATATTTAATTATATCTTCATTCACATAAATTTTCTATTAGGTTTTTATATTTTCTTTTTCAAAATTCCCATTTCATTACTAATATTTTTATTCATTTCTACAATTTTGTTCATAAGTGTGGTTATTAGGGTGGATTGAGTGTATCCAATTTTATATATATTAGTTATTTTAGTTTATATTTTTATCCAATTGTAATATTTTCAGTTATTATAGAAATATTTATTCTAAAAATATAATGTTCACATTAATATAATAAAATGTTTTTAGTTTTATCATGTAGTGTATATTCTATAGAAAACATTTCTAAATATGACAAAATTATATATTCAAACAAGATATTTCATTTATAAAATTATGGTTTGTTATATGCATAGTTGTGCATTCATTACATGATAGATCATTAGGGAGTGAGTATTTTCACTATTTCTATATCGTCATCTTGTGAGTTTGGTAACACATTTTCGTTCTAATATATATTTAATTTTATATGAGTTGGATTGAACCTATATTATGGAGTGTGTGAAAATATTATTTCAAATTTCCAATTGAGTCGATCTACTCACCCTTCTAATATTCATAACTCTAAATATAAAAACATTATTTTCCATGATAAAGATAATTGTAGACTTTATAATTTAATAACAGAGAACCTTGATGTTTTATTTTGGTTGTTGGGAGATAGTGATTAGAGATTTCTCATAGTTGAGTAAGTCACAGTGACCTATTGGTTTCATGTATTCTCCTGTTTTGTTTTTTTATCATTGGTGTATATTTTTGATGTGTATTGTTTTCTAAGTCTACTATGATTACCATATTTTTATCTTATTATTGTTTCTCTGGTTTTATATTGTGCATAATGTTATGTATATTTATTATTGATTGTTTTATGTTGTATTCATTCAAGTTAAATCATCCCCTTAGGATTATACATATCCTTCGAATTTATTTATAATCGTTGTTGTCTTGGGGACATCTCCTAAGGTTAATACCACTTCATTACTTCCCAAAAAAATGTTTCAATGATGTTGTAGGTTATATTATTTTGTTATATTCATTAAATTTTGATAGTATTAAGGATATTTTATGAGTCTGAATACTAATTCTATATTATTAAAAGGTGTATCTACAATTTTTATGCTAAACTTCTAGTTAAAAGGGAGGTTTAGGTAGGAAAAGTGTTGGTAAGAACTTCTAGTCTTATAGTCACTTCATCGTCATGGGTTTACACTATGATATTTGTGTATCATTCATTATTAATCATACTTTGCAATATTATTTAATAATTTAGGTGTTATTTTTTGGTTTTACATTATTAAATGAGTTATTGCGCATGTGGATGAAAATAATAGTTTATAATAAATGGATTTCCAAAAATAGTCTAATCGAGGTTGGATATATGTTTTTTTACTTCTTTATAATATTGATTCAGTTATTATTACTGGTAGTGATTTTTATTTATTATTTAATTACGATTTTATTTTCTAAAGGAACATGATAAATGGTGTAGAACCGAAACATTAAGTAGTAATGAATTTGGATAGAAATAATTTATTAAAATATAATTAGCAATCATGTTATTTTAATATAATATTACTTAATTTAGAATGAGTACACAAAATCATATTGTCATTGTCACGACCCATCCTCGGGACCCATTCCGTTACTACCCCAAGCCCGCCTTATATAGGACAAGGGCTGACGACTAGCACGAAAGGTGTAAATACCTAAACTGAGAAGGCATTGCCTTATAACTGTAAACACACACAACAGAGTATAAGTTGGAGGCAAAACACTATGTAAAATTGTATACAAAAGGTTCATCAAAGAACAATACTCAACCACCTTCTTTATTTAAAAAGAAAGGAAGAACAAGGCACTCAATTAAATTTATCCCCCAACCTTTTTTTGTCGTTCTTCGTTCGTTGACGGAGTTGTGGGAAGAATATTAAGAGGATCGTCGTTTGTCACATCCTCCAATCACATTCAAACCTGAGTTTCATCGGCTCATGGAAGACGCTCGACGTCGGTAGGTGTCCGTGGAAGAAGTTGAGGAGGATCGGCGTTCTTCATCCGTGGAGCATTCTTCGTTCTTCGTTGGGAGCTTTTCTCCTTAGTTCTCCTCTTTCCAAGTTCCACCAAATGAAATATTCCAACCCAATATAAATAATATATTTTCTATTATTTTAGTTGTTAGCATGAATTCAAATGGATAATTAATTAATTATATAGGCTCCAACTAATTTATTGATGAGATTTGTCACAAATTTAATAAAGGGGAGTTTAAGAGGCTCCCCCATATTAATTGGATCTTGAGGGTTTCTCCAATTTAGTGGGGAGTTTAAGGGGTTAATAGCCCGGGTGGTCTCCACAACTTTAATCCTCTCATGAGAAGTTGAGTTCAGGTGGGCCCCACCACCATAATCTCTCATTTGAGGTTAAGGTGTTGTGGTCCCACCACCAACCTCCATGAGGAGGTTTTAACCACCACACACCAAACGGCGGCTCAAATAAAATAATGTGTAGGGAACTTTATTTTATTATTTCATTAAGAAGACCCAAAAACTAACTTCTATCCTCGACTCACTGTCATCAAAGTGAAAGTCTTCTTATGTGAATATCAGTGCTTCGAGTTCAACAGTGCCCCTCAAATTTTAGTTCCGAGCACCGATTCAAAAGTTATAAAAACTCGTTCATACGTTTACTGAATGTACCTGAACAAAACATCAGAAATTGATTCTGGGAAAACCAGGCCTCTTAATCAAGTGATGTAAATTTTGGAAGACTCGTAAAATTCCCATGAATTTAAGAAAAACAAATTCACGGAAATTCTGGGTCTTTACATTCTCCCCACCTCAGGGATTTACGTCTTCGTAATCTACAACTCGAACTAAGGGAACAAGAGGGGGTACTGAGCATGCATCTGGGCCTCACTCTCCGATGTTCTCTCTTAGAGGTTCTCATGCCACCAGCGAAGGCACACTAGAGGTATCGACCATCCACATAGGACCTACTCTTTTCTATCCTCAATCTCCCTCTAAAACCTCCGTGAAAGTCACCCCATCTTCGACGTCCAACTCTCTATGGTCGATGATGTGGGAAGGGTCGTGCACGTATCTCCTTAGATGGGATACGTGGAAGACGTCATGCACCCGGTGAAACTAAGTTGGAAGAGCTAAGAGGTAAGCCACCTTTCCTACTCTGCTGAGGACCTGGAAAGGTCCAATGAATTGCAGAGATAACATGCCGCCTGGATAAATCTATATAGACCTTATTGAGGTGAGACCCATATAAAGACGTGGTCTCCATCCTCGAACTCCAAAGGTCTCTGTCTCCTGTTGGAATAAGACTTCTACCAACTCTGTTCAGTCTTCATCTGCTCTTGGATGATCTGCACCTTCTTCGTGGTAGCTTGTACCATCTCTGGTCCTTCTAGTGCTGACTCCCCTAGGTCTGTCCAGCACAGTGGCGATCTGCAAGGTCGACCATACAAGGCCTCAAAAGGTTCCATCCCAATGATAAAGTGATAGCTGTTGTTGTAGGAAAACTCCACCAATGGTAATTGATCTTCCCAGCTACGACTGAAGTCGAGGACACAAGCACATATCATGTCCTTGAGGGTCTGAATGGTCCCCTTAGTCTGACCATCTGTCGGAGGATGGAAGGTGGTGCTCAAGTGATGTTATGTCTCGAAATCCTCCTTCAATACCTTCCATGTCCGAGAAGTAAATCATACATCACAACCAGAGATAATCTTTGAAGGTATACCATGTAAACCCACAATATCCTGCACATAGAGGCATCCCAAGCTCTCTACTGAACTCTTCTCTCTGATCGGTAGGAATTGGGCTGACTTGGTGAGTCGGTCGACGATCACCCAAATCGAGTCATGACACCTAGATGTACAAGGAAGACCTGTCACAAAGTCTATGGATATCCCATTCCACTTCCACTCTAGGACCTCGAAAGGCTGGACCAAACCGGCTGGTACCTGTTTCTCCGCCTTCACTTGGTGACAAGTGAGGTATCAAGAGACAAACTCTGATATCACCTTCTTCATACCTGGCCACCAGTGTTGTTTTCCGAGGTCCAGATACATCTTCACCACACTTGGTTGTAACACTAGAGGGGATGTGTGGAACTCCATCCACACTTCCTCATGAAGTGACACTGGAACCATAGTACGTCCTCTGAAGAGGATGATGTGCTCCCCACATTCAGAGAATCTGTCAGGTGCCTGTCCTATGGATATCTGAGCATGTTGTTTCTTGTAGTCAGCATCCCCATGATGTGCCTCTCTAAACCACTGTAGAAGTGGGGGAGTGACCGTAAGAGACTGGAGAAATGTTGCTCCATCTCTATCCACAAAGGTTATTTATATGGACGCAAGGTACTCTATCACCTCACCTAGCAGTTGTATATCAGATATCCTGCTGAGTGCATCTGATAAAACGTTCCCCTTTCCAAGATTATAGACTATCTCGAAGTCAAATTCCATGAGGAACTCAAGCCAGCATTGTTGTCTCAGGTTTAGGTTTTTCTGATAGTAGATATACCTGATACTCTTGTGATCGGATTACACGGTAAAAAATTCGCCCATCAGATAGTGTGGCCCCATCTTCAAGGAGAAGACCACTACTGCTAACTCCAGGTCATGGGTAGCGTATTTCTAATCATGTTGTCTCAGCTGCCGAGAACAATATTCGATCACTAATTTCTCCTGCATCAGGACACACCCGAGTCTGGCCCTTGATGCATCGTAGTAAACTACAAACCCTACGAATTCCTCTGAAGCCTCAATATGGGGACACTAGTCAGGATCTACCTCAGCTCCTAAAAGATTTGATGGCATATCTCTGACCACATGAAGGTTTTCACATTCTTCGTCAAGGCTGATAGTGGCGATGAAACTCTGGAAACGTCTGGTACAAACCACTGGTAATAACCATCCAAAACCAAGAAACTTCGTACCTCCGTCACACTCCTGGGTGGCTCCCAAGAAATTACCGCCTCAATCTTCGCTAGATCCACTACAAATCCAGCCACTGAGATGACATGACCCTGAAAGTGAACCTCTCAGATCTAGAACTGGCACTTCCAGAGCTTACCATAAAGCTGGTGCTCTCAGAGTGTGTCCAGTACTACCTGAAAATGGTATCCATGCTCCTCTTCAGTAGTCAAGTAGATCAGATTGTCATCAATGGAGACTACGACAAAGCAATTGAGGTATTGCTAGAAAATTCTGTTCATGAGTTCCATGAACACTTCAGGAGGATTTTTTACGCTGAAGGATGTAACCAAGAACTCAAAGTGGTCATACAAAACCCTGATGTTCATATTCTTAATATCCTCATCTCGTACACTGAGCTGGTGATAGCTTAATCGGAGGCCTATATTTGAGAACCATCGTGCTCCCTTCAACTGATCAGAGTGGTCTTCAATCCTCGTGAGTGGGTAATTGTTCTTTACAGTCACTTGGTTCAGGCAACTGTAGTCAACACAAAGTCTCAAGCTACCATCCTCCTTCTTGGCAAATAGAATTGGGGCTGCCCAATGTGAAACATTAGGCTGGATGAATCCATTCCCTTATAAGTCTTCTAGCTATACTCGCAGCTCTCGAATCTCCGCAGGAGCCATCGGATATGCAAGAGTAGATATCGGTGTTATCCCGGGGTACAGGTCAATGTAGAAGTCCACCTCTCTATGAGGAGGTAGACTTGGGACATCATCAAGGAAAACATCCGCATACTGGTCCACCACTATAGGATAGCTCAGACTCTCCACATCTACTACTCCATGGGTAAGGGAAGCTAACTGACGAGTGATCGGTTGCACCCTCCTCCGAGTAAGTATGCCCTATTTTTCAAAGCCTCCCTTCTTGCCAATGATGGTAAACCTGGTCCCATCTTTACGGACACACCACATTTTGCGCCTAATACTGTCGATCTGATCATGGACTGTAGATAACTAGTCCATACCCAAGATGACATCGTAAAGCCTCGACGCCACTACGGGGAGATCCCAGCCAAATATCTCACCTCCTAGAGTAAGCTCACACTACTGGCTCTAGTTATTAATCATCGAGTCTGATCATGTATGAGTCTCTAGCCGTAAGGATCAAGCCAACGGATCCTTCGGAATCTCCGAGCTCCGAACGAGGGTAGAGGCAATGAAAGAGTGACTGGAACCTATGTCTATAAGAACTAAAACTATGGTGGAGTAGACACAGATCGTATCTCAAATCATGTCTAGAGTCTCAAGATCGTAAGCCTCAGCTTCTTGGAGCTGAGCTCTCCCCTGCCCACCTGCTTCCTGTTGTCGGGGTGGACATCCTGGTGGTGGTTGCGGTAACACCTCAAAACTTCATCCACTGCCAGTTGCATGTCCAGCTCCTCTGCCACGTCCGCCTCCTCCCTGTGGACTGCCTCGATCGAGCCACTGCCTCTGACTGGGAGGTCCCTCATCTATATTATGATCATCCGAATGGCAGGTCAGACAGTCATGAGCCATGTGACCCTGCCCTCCACATGTGTAATAATGTCTGCTTCTATTATGTATGTCACTACCCCGGGTGCCTCTCACAACTGATCGTGAGTCGTGCGGTCGTCCACCAATGGGTCTAGTCCTATTGGACCTCTGAATCATCTATCTACTACCAGCTATATAATTCTCTGCTACATATCGACTAGTGGTGGGTCTCACTGCCGGAGACTACTCAGTAAGGAAACTCTCCACCAAGAGGGCTCTCTGTAGCACCACCGCTTTCTTTGGGATGCTGAGCGAGATAATAAAATCCTTGATCTCTCGCCTGAGCAACTACTCAAAGGTCCGGGACCTGAATAATGGGTCTCGTACCATATCTTTGGAGTAGCAAGAGTGGTATATGAACCTCATTGACTACTGAATTGTCATCTTGCGACCCTAATGTAGATGCAGTAGCTCCTGTATATGCACTGCACGAAGGGTGGCTATGACAAACTTCACCCAAAACAGGCTCTTGATTTCTGTCCATAGTAATGTCGCCTCATCATGCACCTAGAGAATCAGGCTCTACCATTTGCCTGATGCTTATTGAAGAAGACTCACGACAAGGATCCCCATAAGGCCTTCTTGTGTCCCTACCAGTCTGAAGACTCTCACCACAACCTCTAGCCAATCCTCAGTTGTCTGTGGGTCCTTCTCTCCCCTAAACCTGGGTGGCCTCTAGCATTGGAACTCGTGCAATGCGCTCAAGCGTCCTGGATCATCTACTACTTGGCCTGGTGGAATCGGTGGCCCAATGGGTAGTGGCATTTCTGGTTCCTCCACTGGAAGAGGGCCCTGCACCGAGGCCTCGTCGCTCGGTGGGCTATCTATGAATACGACTCTCGGGGGATCTAACTGGTCATCTGCAGGGAGGAATCCTGAAATAAATATATGCAACACGGTCAAAAGATTATACCTGGTGAGATGATGTAAAGAAAAATTTTTAAAACACACAAGTAATCAGTGTTTTATTGCACTAAGTCATAAATCAGAATTTGGGGTCTTGCTGTATGGATACATCGGCCGCCGCCCCAACACGGGACTCCCTGAACCTAAAACCATACTCAGTACCCATAACACTATTGCTTTATAGAAAACATTGATCAGAGTCCTATGTTGTGAAGTAGAACCGACTCCTCTGATACTAATTTTTCACAACCCATTCTCGGGACTCATGTCATGAATACCCCAACCCCGCCTTCCATAGGCCAAGGACTGGCGACTAGCACCAATGGTGTAAATCCCTAAACTGGGAAGGCATCTCTTTATAACTATAAAGACACACAACAGAGTATAAGCTGGAGAAAAACACTAAGAAAAACTGTATACAAAAGGTTCATCAAAGAACAAAACTCGACCACCTTATTTATTTAAAAAGAAATGAAGAAAAAGGCACTCAATTGGATTTATCCCCCTACCTTTGTTGGCCGTTCATCATTCGTTTTCGGAGTTGCGGGAAGAAGAAAAAGAGGATCGTCGTTCTTCGCATCCACCAAGCACATCAATACATGAGTTCTTTCGGCTCACGGAAGACGATCCACGTCAGTAGGTGTCCGGGGAACAAGTATAAGAGGATCAGTGTTCTTCGTCGGTGGATCGTTCTTCATTCTTCGTTGAGAGATTTCCTCCTTAGCTCTCTACTTTCTAAGTTCCACCAAATCAAAGATGAAAACCAAAATGAAATAATATATTTTCTATTATTATTTTTGTTGTCATGAATTCAAATAGAGAATTGATTAATTAGATAGGCTCTACCTAATTAATTGATGGGAGTTGTCACAAATTTAATAAAGGGGAGTTGAAGAGGATCTCCCATATTAATTGGAGCTTGAGGGTTTCTCCAATTTAATGGGGAGTTTAAGGGGTTAAGATCTCAGGTGGTCCCCACCACTTTAATCCTCTCAAGGGAGGTTGAGTTCGGGTGGGCCCCAACACCATAACCACTCATGGGAGGTTAAAGAGTGGTGGTCCCACCACCAACCTCCATGAGGAGGTTTTAACCACCACACACCAAACGGTTGCTCAAATAAAATAATGTCTAGGGCACTTTATATTTTTTTTAAGAAGACCCAAAAAAATAACTTCTATCCTCGACTCACTGTCATCGAAGTGAAAGTATTTTTAATCGAATACCAGTGCTACGAGTTCAGCAGTGACCTCAAATTTCAGTTCTGAGCACCGATTCATAATTTATAAAAACCCGCATGTACATTTACTGAACGTACCCGAACAAAACTTCTAAAATTGATTCCAAGCACACCAGGCCTCAGAATCAAGCGCCGTAAATTTTCTCAAACTCGTGAAATTTCCATGTATTTAAAAAAAATTCCATGGAAATTTGGGTTCTTTACATTCATTTTGATTATCATACATTTTTATTGATTACTAATCTTCCTATACTATTATCAATATTGAAAAATTATTTCATACTTTAGTTTTAACTATATATTTTATTATTTTAAAGAAATATTATATGTTGAAATTAATTTAATGATTTTATATTTTTGTGCATATTTCCTATGATTATAAAAATATCATGATAGAACATTGAGTTATTACTACCCCATATTATTTAATGATATGTTAAAAATAATATCAGGTGTAATCCCATGTTAGGTATATAATTAGAGAAGAATTTTTTAATAAATAAAAGAATGAAATGTTAAATTCTATATATATTAATTTAATGGTATGTATTATGTTTTATTATATCCTATTATTATATTAATTTTTTGTTAATAATGATGATATCCTGCTAAAAATCTATTAAATGTTGACTTTGGTTGTTATTTATTTTAAATTAATTAATTTTGGTCGATTGTAAACAAAATATATTCAAAACATTGATTGACCTTGGAACATAATGGCATAAAATACTATAATAAAATAGTGTTCAGATGATGTTTTGTTCCTTTTTGTTAGAAATAATTTCACATGTTTAATATTATTATCACATAATGTAACTGGTATTTATCTTATAATTTTTTTATCTTGGATTGATAAGAAAATTGGTAACCTTATCAAGTTATATGACATTATTAGTGAATATTTCTTTGTTTTTTATTCATGGTGGTTATAATATTTCCTTATTAGTGTGTATGTGATCAACTTTGATGAGCCATATTATGATGCCAAAAAGTCTTTCAAATTAGATAAATTTATTTTTTAGTTCTATTTTCAAAAAAACCATAATTTAAAATACATATTTTAAGATTATTTACTATGATATCTGAGGAGAATTTTCATGCATTTTGAAATGAACAACATATTTCCATAATATTATTCAAAAAACACTCATTTAAATGTATCATAAAGGAAAATAATTTATCATATTATTACTTTTATTATTTTTAAATATAAAATTATTTGTTTTTTTCAATGTTTTATTTGAAAATAAAGCATTTTTATATACCAATTTTAAATGTACCTTCACAAAATTATTTCAAAATTACAATTATTGGTTCTCAAACTAGTGTAATTATTTATAAAACCTCTTTAAACAACCTTTTCACAAAATAAAAACATTTATTGGGAGCCTTATCATTTTTTGGGATGTTACAAATATTACAATTAGTTTTGGGATAATTATATCATGGTAAATGGGAAAATGAAAAACATAAGGTAACATGTTGGAATGGGTAGTACATAGACAAGGAGGTTATAAAATCTCTTTCTCAATACTACTCCAATATATTTTTGGTTTTGAATGTGTTTTATATTATACTTATTCTTTTAATGATGGTTGTGTTATTGTGTTTGTGTATTTGTTATGCTTTTTCCCTGATTGAGTGTGCCTGCTTATTATTATTATGGTTTTATATACCTTAGTGGTAGGTTTTTAGTGATAAACATAATACTGTGAATAAAAATTATCTCTCATGGGATTAGTATAAATTAAATTATAACACCCCGAGATTTTATGAGATATATTATTATTAACTTATTTGAGGTCTTCTATTATACACTACACCAAAATAATCCTGTGCTATAGGAAACACCGTATTAGCTTGTAGTATACACAAAACTATTCTTGCCTCGTGTTACACACAATTTAAAGTTCATTTTGTGGAAATTATTCTATGCAACATTAAGTATTGATTTTGTTTAATGTATAAATGAAATAAGTTTTGATTATGTTATATGCAACACCAAATAGAGCTTTCACTACACGCATCCCTGACTTGTCTTTCATTACACGCAATCAATACCTTTCTCGATAGCGTGTGTAGTACGCAATACCAAGTTTCACTAAATGATATATTATTATAATATTATTATAAACTAGTCATTATGTATATTAATACCCACTTTTTGAAATTTTATAAATTTTATCTTCCAAAATGGACTTCATTTTTGGATTCGGAATATTGAAATTAGCCTAGGGTGAATTTTTGGTATTTTTCTAAAAACATTCAATTTTTGATGAATAGTGAAAACACTGGGTTACTATTTAAAAACCGACTTTTTATTTTAATAATTATTTATTTTATTTAAATTTATTTTTGGTAAAAATTGATACATAATACCTATATAATTTCAATGTAATTCATTGGAGTCATTTTATAATAACTTTAGATATATAAACATTTTATTGAACTTTTCACCGTCTTTTACCTATCTCTTAGGAGTTTTTTGCAAACATACATAAAACTTAATTTTACCACTTCTGTGAGTGGAATTTTCAAAAATCCGAGAGACACGGTTCATATCAAGGAGTAAAATGTGGTTTAATAAGATAAAAATAATTTTTGGTGAATAGTTACTTTTTACTTTTATTTACCACGGTTAAAAGTAAATAGGGTAATTAGGGTAAAAATGATATTATTATTACCATAACACATGTCCTAATTCTATTGGATAAGTTTAATTCAACCAAAAAAACCTTAGGAATAAAATATTTCCCTTTAGGTCCACTTGGATTAGATTAGGACATTTATTAATATTTTATTTAAAAAGAGTTAAAATATTTAAAATCAAAGTTTAATAACTAAAACATTTTTAATATAGGGTAATACATAAGATAAATTCGACTATAAATATTTATTAGAAAGATTAAAAGATTTCCTACATAATAGTATTTTATTTATAATTTTTAGACATTAAATAATTCAATTTATTAATGACACAATGATGATGCAGTAATTACCTTATTAATGGAATATTAATATAATTGATGTTATAAATACCCAAATAAAAGTAATTTGAGACTTTTTATGAATTAAAATAATTTTATAGGTTAATATGACATGTTATTATTGATTGAATTAACTTTTTGTGAACTAATAATTCTATTATAATTTTCACAAAAACCAATTACCAAATAGTGTCAAAATTGAAAAAAAATTGTTTTTAAAACAAATATTATATTATTAATTGTTATCATATTCATAAAAATCTATGGTTTGGCAAAATTACTTATATAAGGTTTTAAATGTTAATGATGAACCAATTGGGGTTCTTTTGGTTTGTTATATTACGTCCATTAACCATATAGTGTAAGAAAACGAGAAGACACGGTAAAAGTTAAATTATTTAACTTAGAGTTAAATCTAAATGTTAAGGTTAAAATAGTAACTTAAACTTGTCTAAAACCTATTGATTGAGAGGGTCTCGAACCATCCCCACTTTAGCTTCTAAATAAATCAATTTGGAGAAATTATAAACCGAATATGACTTTATTATAAAATAATATTTTATGTTTTTTCTAAAGTGCCCCTCTCCTCACTTATAAAAAGGGCTCACATTCCCTCTTCTGTTAATACCATTTTGAGCCTTGAATCTCGGTAAACCCTTTCCCATTTACCTTATAATCTCCCCTAGAAACATTATAGAGGTTCTGGTCTCCTCAAAAGACCAACCCTAGTTCCTTAAGAGGAGGTTAAGAAGATACGCGTCAAAGAAGAGGTAATATCCTGCACCGATTCTTTCCAATTTATTTCTTCTTCTACTTATTATTATCTATTTGATTAAAAATAAATTAATAATATCAGTATCAAAAATATAATTTATGTTATTATAAATATGAAACAACTTTATTTCACCTTCTATCCATCCTACAGAAAATGAAATCACTACTCGTGCGTACGTACGGAATGCCGTCTCCACGCCGTGGTGTAATCAGTTTTTCCACCACCACCTTACTTGGATGGTTATGATGGTGTAAAGAATAACTATATATGATTATTATAAAATCATACAAATTATAGGATATTATTTCGTCCACTCCAATTCCATTCAATAAATATTGGAACGATATCATTGCTCGTGCGTACGTACGGATTATCGTCTCCACGACGCGATGAGATTCATTTTCCATGTTAACTATTCAAGAATGATTATAAAGTATATATAATAGGTAATCATGAAATATATGATATAATAATGCTACTGGATTTATTTATATATATATATATTTATGTCATCTACTTAATTCCATTCAACACAATAAGGAAACGAAAAACAGCGTTCATGCGTACGTACGGCCTACCGTCTCCATGAACGGTGTATTTCTTTCCATTTATCTATCTATTAAATATTTTTATATTCTGAATATATATTATATATAAATCATGTTTTATATTCTGAAATTAAACAATCATTATCAACTTAATCATATTAATAATTACAAGTCAAAACACGGACAATAAATGAAACGATTTTACCCAAAATGCTGCTTTAACATGGAATTGTCAAATGAACGGATAATATAAGTGAATCATATATGATATTATAAATATTATTATGGTTCTATTACAAGTTAATAATATTCTTAAACCCACTATATAGGAATCATGGACACATATGGAAGAAATTGGACATAATGTAAGGGATAACTATTCCAATCTCGTTCTTATCTGATATTGTTATTCGTAAGTATTTACTGGGGTTATTGTTATCATCCACGCCCATGTTTTCTAAAAATATTTTCATGTATTTTTAAATTCCTTTTTACCCATTTTTCAAATTTACCACTTGTTATGAAATGAATCTTACTTTTGTTTACCGCACAGGGAACTTTCGACTTTTCTGACAAAAGTACGAGAAGAATGTTATTTTTAACTTGTATGGCATGAACGGATTTTTACGGTTTCATAATGCCTCATTTTCATGAAGCTTACGCTACAAGATTTTATGACTATTTTCAAAAAAAATACTTTTCTTTTAAAACTGCATGGAATTTTTTGAAAAGAAAATGATTTTGAAGAAGAAAGGATATTTTCCTCAAGAATTCATTTCAAGTGTTTTATCAAAAACATTTTCCATATAAGATAACATTATTTCATATGTGTATGTTTCAAGTATAATTTCTCTATGATTTACATGGTTTCACTTTTATTATGATGAAATATCTATTAGTTTTATATGGATTATGTGATGATGGGATGATGTTTATGAAACCCATTTTATTCTTTGGGTTATGATGAATGATTTATGTTTATTTTGTGGCACAAGTAAGAATGGTTTAATAATGAGATTGGTGGGACCTATATCTCCCTCCAATTCATTGGGTAAAGATTTATATCTCTTAAGATAGACATGGCTGGAACGGTATGTTAATCTGGTTCAGTGATACAAGACTGGAACTAAGAGTGAACTCGATTAAGAAAGGGGCGTTGTCCACTAAGATAGTCATGGCAGCAATGCCTTGGCTACTATGGAAATCATATCATGTGCTTAATGTTTTGCCACAATTAAATGTTTCATTCCCATGTTATTTTATCATGATTTATGTTCCCTTATGATCTATGCCTTACGTAATACCAAGATTTATTTCACAACTCAAGATTTTGAGGTTTAATCTTTATGTTCATGTTTTGAAGTTCAAATGTATAAGGTTTGTTTTATTTTCTCCTTTCTTACCCTTACTGAGAATTTGAGCTCACCCTTTATATGTTTTATTTTCCCCAGGATAAAAATAAAGGTTTTAGGTAAGAAAACAAAAGGGGAAGATCTTTATGGGAGATGTTGAAGATCATACACCACAATTATAAGATTCTGTTCTGAGTTTCCAACGACACTAAACTATTATGGTCCTTGTGTGTTTATTTTTGTTATGTATTAAGTATTCTTAAAAAGTAATATAATGTCCATATACGTCAAGTTTGGGGTCTCAACAGTTTTTATCAGAAGAAAGGTTTAGTTAAATTTTGGAAACTAGGATGCGAAAACTTTAGTGAGATCCCTAGATATCTTTCTAAGGTATGTCAAGGGATATCCCTAAGGTTAATTATAAATATAGTTTATAGTCCTTGAATTATGGTAAAAATCATAGAATTAACCCTAAGTTTTTATATATTGAAGGTACTCCCCCTTTATTATGTCATTTTCACTAGCATTATTTTCTCCTCTCACACTATTCTTTTTGGGTTTTAGATGGTGGTTGGAACCCGAAGGAACCGTGTTGATCAATGTAATGGACAATTCCATGATTGTCCTCTTGAACAATCCAATGTTATGGGAGATGGAGTGCAGAATCTTATTTTTATACTTACCCAAGCTATGAATCATTCTGGACTTCAAAATGAGCAGAGAAGGTAACAATATTCTATTGAGTCCTTTATGAGGCAATGTCCACCTTCTTTCGGTGGGTCATCTGATCCACTTGTTGAGGAACAATGGATCAGTACCATTGAAAATATATTTTCCATACCTCGCTATTCGGAACATAAAAAAGTCATTCTGGCTATTTACCATTTAGAAGGTGAAGCAGATCAATGGTGGAATCTAATTAAGAATATGAGGCCCTAAAAAGAAATTTAATCCATGGAATGTGATGAGTTTGAGAACATATTTTTCAATGAGTAATTCCCTCGTATTCTTCGAACAAAGATGGAAAAGGATTTCATTGAGCTTAAGAAAAAGGATGATGAATCTTTTGGTATATACAAATAGAATTTTACAAGTCTTGCAAGGTATGCATCTGGCTTTATCATCCAACCGGAAAGTAAAGTTGATCGATTCATCAATGGCTTAAAACCATGTCTTCGAAGGGCATTAGCTATAAGAGACTTCAGTAGCTATGAAGAAATTGTGCGTTGTGATATCAAGGTGGAAATGGAATTTGGTGTAACATATCCATCTCATGGTTTTGACAAGAAATGGAAGATGGAGTTCAAGGAGAAATCTTAGAATAATGGTGAAAAGAAGATGAATGTTTCTTTATGCTCAAAGTGTGGAAAGAAGCATGGTTGAGATTGTCTTAAAGGGACTGGAAAAAGTTTTAACTGTGGAAAATAAGTTCATCGAGCAGCTGAGTATAGAAATAATGCAAAAAGGGTTGCTAATGATGGGAATAAAGAAAAGACTGTAGAGAACGCACCACTAACACTTCAATGCTTCATGTGCAAGGAAATGGGTCATTATGCTAATCAATTACCTAATCCAAGGGTTAATGATGATCAACGTGAGCAACCTCTTAGGGAAAAGGATAAAGGGAAGTCACATGCGATCACTATTTGTGAAGTTGAGTATGAAAATGATGTTGTGTAATGATTAAGTGTTTATGTAATGGGATTTCAAAATAGTATCATGGAATCTCATTTATGGCATCGTGGAATTTTAGAATATCTATGTACTGGTTTTCACTAATTATATGGTACTGGTAACCATGAAAAGTGATTCAAATATTTTGGAAAATCAGATGATATGCGCATAATGAAGGGATAAGGATAAAATTAAATGTTTGATAGTATTCATGAGCTCATGGCTGATATAAGGACAAGGTGATATCATGGTTTGAGTATATAGAATTTTTGGGATTTTGGTATGTGGAATGAGTTAACTTTTGATAGCACTCAAGTATTCACTAAGGTTCTATGGTAATTCATGTTTCAAAAGAATACATGATTAAGGTTTCCATGTGTTTAAAATGTGACCAACAAGATATATCTTATGATATATGGGGGGTAAATGATGGTATTCATGTGATAGTTATGTGACCTTTCAAGTAACCATTTTCTTTATACAATGTGATTGGACAGATGTATTTTGGATAAGCCTAAAGATTGGAATGGATTATTTTGGACATCAGATAGTATTGTTTAAGGCTAGAACTTTTTGTTATAATAGTATTGTTTTAGAAAAAGGACAACCCATAGAACGGGAGACAACCTGTCACGTCAGACAAGGTTGCGGGAATTGAACCCACAACTGAAGTGCGACAGGCTTTTACTTCTTACCAATGGCCTACAGGAAGTCCCTGGTTAGTAGAAACTAGTTTTATTTTATTAAGAGGTATGATAGATGAAGTATAAGTCCACTTTTGGAATCGTATACGATTAACCTCACCATAGATGGACTTAAGTATATTTGATAACTTTTTCTACCCTTTTGTTTGAGACAGATGGAATGACCCATCATTCTATCACATGATCTGCTAACACATCAAGAATGACATATTCAACTTCATTTCTTTAAGAGATGAAGTGGAAATTGTTCAAGGCACGAACAACAGTGAGATTGTACCGAAATAAATTAAGTATTTCTTCTAATTCGAATTCTTCAACTTTAGGGAAATGATCTTGAAAACAAAAAATGTTGTCCTAGTGTCCTTATATCTGATGAATCAGATGGTACCTTAAATCATTACAAATTTATGTCTCTGTGATTGTTGTCTTTTTCATAGCCATTTCCTCTACCACTCTCCATCAGAACTTGATGGTAAGATTTTTCATCCATATCTGTATTTCCACCAATGTTCTCCCATGTGGAAAACCAGTGATGAGTTAATCTGGGTAACTGTTATATTTCGTACTTTACTTTTTAGAAATTAAGTTTTTGTATTCCTTTTATGATGTGGGTTTATACGAATGAAACTTTCAAGTAGTAAATGATTTATAACCACGACGAATTTCAAGGGCGAAATTCATTTTAAGGAGGGTAGAATGTAACACCCTGAGATTTTATGAGATATATTATTTTTAATTTATTTGATGTCTTCTATTATACACTACACCAAAAATAGCTCGTTCAATACGCAACACAGTATTAGCTTGCAGTATACGCAACACTATTCTTGGCTCGTGTTACACACAATTTGATGTTCGTTTTGTGGAAATTATTCTATGAAACATTAAGTATAGATTTTTTTTAATGTATAAATGAAATAAGTTTTGATTGTGTTATATGCAACACCAAATGGAGATTTCACTACACGCAGCCCTGACATGGCTTCCATTACATGCAATCAAGACCTTCTTCGATAGCATGTGTAGTACGCAATACCAAGTTTCACTAAACGAGATCTTACTATAATATTTTTATGAACTAGCCGTTATGAATAGTAGTACCAACTTTTTTAAATTTTATAAATTTTATCTTTCAAAATTGACTTCCTTTTTGGATTCATAATATTGAAATTAGCCTAGGGTGAATTTTTGGTATTTTTTTGAAAACTATCAATTTTTTATGAATAGTGAAAACACTAGGTTACTATTTAAAAACCGAATTTTTATTTAAATAGATATTTATTTTATTTAAAAAAAATTAGGTAAAAATTGATACATAATACCTATATAAGTTCAATGTAATTCATTGGAGTCATTTTATAATAATTTTAGATATATAAAAATTCTATTTAACTTTTCACCGTCTTTTACCTACCTCCTTGGAGATTTTTACAAACTTACATAAAACATAATTTTACCTCTTCTGTGAGTGGAATTTTGAAAATCCGAGAGACACGGTTCATATCAAGGAGTAAAATGTGGTTCAATAAGATAAAAAAAAATTTTGGCGAATAGTATTTTTTTACTTTTATTTACCATGGTTAAAAGTAAATAGGGTAATTAAGGGTAAAAATGATATTATAATTACCCTAACACATGTCTGAATTCTATTGGATAAGTGTAATTCCACCAAAAACAACCTTATGAATAAAATATTTCCCTTTAGGTACACTTGTATTAGATTAGGACATATATTATTATTTTATTTAAAGAAGAGTTAAAATAGATAAAATCAAAGTTTAATAACTAAAAAAAATTTAATATATGGTTATACAAGAGATAAATTCGACTATAAATTTTAATTATAAATATATAATGATTTCCTACATAATGGTATTTTATTTATAATTTTTAGAAATTAAGTAATGTAATTTATTTATGACACAATGATGATGCAGTAATTACCTTATTAATGAAATATTAACATAATTGATGTTATAAATACCCAAGTAAATGTAATTTGAGACTTTTTATGAATTCCAATATTTTTATACGTTAATATGAAATGTTAGTATTGATTTAATTAAATTGTTTTGAACTAATAATTCTGTTATGATTTTCACAAAAATAAATTACCAAATAGTGCCAAAAATGACATAAAATAGTTTTTAAAACAAATATTATATTATTAATTGTAATTATATTCATAAAAATATAAGGTTTGAAAAAATGACTTATATAAGGTTTTATATATTAATAATGAACCACATGGGGTTCTTTTGGCTTGTTATAGTATGTTTATTAACCATATAGTGTAAGAAAACAAGAAGACACGGTAAAAGTTAATTTATTTAACTTAGAGTTAAATCTAAATGATAAGGTTAAAATATTAACCTAAACTTGTCTAAAACCTATTGGTTGAGAGTATTCCGACCCATCCCCACTTTAGCTTTGAAATAAATCAATTTGGAGCTATTATGAACTGAATATGACTTTATTATAAAATAATATTTTACGTTTTTTCTAAAGTGCCCCTCTCCTCCCTTATAAAAAGGGCACTCCTTCCCTCTTCTCTTCATACCCTTTTGAGCCTTTAATCTCATAAAACCCCTAAAAATTTCACTTCTAATCTACCCTAGATAGATTATAGAGGTTTGGGTCTCCTCAAAAGACCAAACCTAGTGCCTTAAGAGGAGGATAAGAAGAGGCGTGCCAAAGAAGAGGTAATATCCTTTACCGATTCTTTCCAATTTATTTATTCTTATACTTATTATTATCTATTTGGTTCATCATAAATTAATAACATCAGTATCACTCATATACCTATATGTTATTATAAATATTAAACAACCATATTTCACCTTCTATCCATCTTATGAAAAATGAAATCATCGTGCGTGCGTACGTACGGAATACCATCTTCACGACATGGTGTAATCAGTTTTTCCACCACCACCTTACATGGATGGGTTTAATGGTGTAAAGAATAAATATATATGATTTTTATAACATAATAAGGATTCTATTATATTATATCATCCACTCGAATTCCATTTAATAAATATGGGAATGATATCATCGCTCGTGCATACGTACGGATTACCGTCTCCACGACACGATGAGATTCATTTTCCATGTTAACAATTCAAGAATGATTATAAAGTATATATAATAGGTAATCATGAAATATATGACATAATAATGCAACTGGATTTATGTATATATATAGGTATGTCATCTAATTAATTCCATTCAATTCAATAAGGAAATGAAATACAGCGTTCATGCGTACGTACGACCTACCGTCTCCATGAACGGTGTATTTCTTTCCATTTATCGATATATTATATATATGTATATACTGAATATATATTATATATAAATCATGTTTTATATTCTGGAATTAAGTAATCATGATCTATGTAATCATATTAATAATGACAAGTCAAAACACGGATGATAAATGAAATGATTTTACCCAAAACGCTGCTTTAACATGGAATTGACAAATGAACGGATAACATAACGTCGTAAGTGAATCATATATGATCTCATAAATATTATTATGGTTATGTTACAAGTTAATAATATTCTTAAACCCACTATACATGAGTCTCAGACACATACAGACGAAATTGGACATAAGGGAAGAGATAACTATTTCAATCTCGTTCTTATCCGAGCTTGTTATTCGTAAGTATTTACTAGGGTTATTGTTATCATCCATGCCCATGTTTTCTAAAAATGTATTCATGTATTTTTAAAGTCATTTTTCCCCATTTTTGAAATTTACTAAATTTTATGAAAGGAATCTTACTTTTTTTTACCACACGGGGAACTTTTTTACTTTTCTGACAAAAGTACGAGAAGAATGTTATTTTTAACTTATACGGCGTGAAAGGATTTTTACGGTTTCATAACGCCTCATTTTCATGAAGATTACTCTATAAGATTTTATGACTATTTTCAAAATAATACTTTTCTTTTAAAATTACATGGAATTTTGTGAAAAGAAACTGATTTTGAAGAAGAAAGGATATTTTACCCAAGAATTCATTTCAAGTGTTTTATGAAAACCATTTTCAATCTAAGTTGACATTATTTCATATGTGTATGTTTCATGTATAACGTCTCTATGATTTAAATGGTTTCACTTTTATTATAATGAAATATCCATTTGTTTTATATGGATTATGTGATTATGGGATGATGTTTATGAAACCCATTTTATTCTTTGGGTTATGATGAATGTTTTAAGTTTATTTTGTGGCACAGGTAAGAATGATTTCATTATGAGATGGGTGGGACCAATATCTCCCTCAAATGCATTGGGTAAATATTTATTTCTCATGAGATAGACATGGCTGGAATGGTATGTTAATCCAGTTCAGTGATACAGGACTAGAATGAGGACTGAACTCGATTCAGAAACGGACTTTGTCCACTAAGATGGTCATGGCAGCAATGCCTTGACTACTATCGAAATAATATCATGTCCTTAATGGTTTTCCACATTTAAATTTTCTATTCCCATGTAATTTTATCATAATTTATGTTCATTTATGATATATTCCTTAAATAATTCCATGATTTATTTCAAAACTCAAGATTTTGATGTTTAAACTTTATGTTCATGTTTTGAAGTTCTAATGTATAAGGGATGTATTATTTTCTCCATGCTTACCCTTACTGAGAATTTGAGCTCACCCTTTATATGTTTTCTTTTCCCCGGGATATAAAGAATGGTTTTAGGTAAGAAAAAAAAATGTGAAGATCTTTATGGGAGATGTTGACGATTTTTCACCGATATTAGAAGATTATGTTCCGAGTTTCCAAAGACAGTAAACTATTATGGTCCTTGTGTGTTTGTTTTCGTTATGTATTAAGTATTCCCAAAAATAAATGTAATGTCCATGTATGTCAATTTTGGGGTCTCTACATAAATTAAGAGGTATCATGAAATTCTGGGATGTCAATTTGTCCCCATGATCAATTAAAAATGACATGGTTTAGCCAAGGTGGAAATCATGGCTTTAGAAGATCCTTTTTTGTAATCTGGAAAATATAGGGCTTCCCATAATTCAATGGTGTATTTATTATTATGATTTTAAATTTACTTCAATATATTCTTAATAATATGGATATCATTTCAATGGAGTGGGACATGAATTGGTTTAGAGTGCCTCAGACCATTTAGAAACCATCTTTTGTTTGTTACCAGCCAATTTGGGTTGATTGTCTCGGTTACAGGTGGGTCATTATTAGTATTTCATATTTCATAACTTCGTTTTAAATAATTCATTGTAGGGTTACATTCATGGTCTTGTACTTGGTTTTATAAATGAGTGATTTTTTTCTTATATACCTCAAGAACCATTACCCTCTTTGTTTTCTTAGATACATCGAAATACTCACTCCCTTCATTTGAAAATTGGTGTATATTCAAATCCATTTTTCATAATAAAGTTAAGGGGTGAATTAATGATTTACTAGTGTAGAATATTATGGTTTTAGACTAGTTTTTAGTAGTTGTGTCTTGTATATAACATTGATAGGAGGTAGTTTTGGTTCCACTATAGTGCTTTGGGTTCTCTTTTTTCCTTTGGGTTTTCTCTATTGTAGACTTAAGATATGTATTGTCTTCTGATACAACATTATTTATCATCCTATTATTGGATTGGGGTTTTTCTAGTCTTATATGATGAATTATTTTATGTATCTTTATTTTTTATCTCAATTTGTGTTTTTCAAGGTAAACCATCCTCAAATTATTACAAAACCATGGAATTTATTATCCATTTTTAGTGTTTGGGGGTTTTCACCTAAAATTAGTATCACATTGATCTTTCCCAAACCAATGGGTCTAGAAAAGATTTTACATGATTTATCAATGGTTTGAAATTTATTATAATGACATATATGTTAAAATACCACTTGGATTTCATTAATAGTATGTGATTCTCTCGTTATAGAAGTTAGAAGATCTACACAATAAAAATAGATTATTTAATTGGGAAAGGATTTAAAAATGGGTGACAACACCTAGGTTAACCATGCAATATTTTTTTATTCCATAAGAACCATAATAAATATTAAAGTTTCCAATTAATAATATATTTATAAGTATATTAAATGTTTTACCTCTAAAATAAAATTTATCTTAAATTAATTTATATATATATATACCTGATTGAAATAAGTTTTTGATATCCATCCTTAAGAGAATCATTATCCCCTTCATCTCAAACTATGTAATCCACTTATTAAATTAAGTTATGGTGGAACAAAAATAAAAATTCAATGATAATTTCTTTATATGGTCCCATGTTGATCCTAGAGCTTGATATCCAATTATTTAAGTGTTAAATGAATCATCTACCTTTGATAATCATGGATCTAAAAAAATAAATTTTTTGTTTCATTTTTGAGAAATAAAAATAAATATAACATTCATAAATTAATTAATAAAGTAAGTAATAAACTTTTTACAAACATGTATAAATATTATATCCTTTGTACCAAATATATAAAAGTTACTAAATGATTCCTTTCAGAATAAATTTGTAAAGACCCGTAAATTGCAAGGAAATTTTTTTTCTTAATTTTCTTTGGAATTTTACAAGAGCGCGGTTTCTAACGGCACCTGATTCCGAGGCCCGGTGTGCCCGGAATCATTTTCCGAAGATTGGCTCGGGTACGTTCAGTGAACGGGCGAGCGAGTTTTTCTAACTTTTGAACCGGTGCCCGGAATCGAATTCTGAGGGAACCAATGAAATCGCAGGGCCGGTTTTCGCTTGGAAACACCTCTTCCTGAGTTGCGTTTGCTCGGGTGTGGTTTTTAATTTTTGGGCTTAAAGTTAAGAAATAAAATAATTTTGCGACAACTTTATTTTATTTCACTTAAGCCACTTGGAAGCCACTTGAAGCCACTTAAAGGCGGCTTAAACTGAGTTGAACTGGATAGGATGCTATCCAGAAATATTCTTCCCCCTTGGTAGGATATTTCTGAGTTGGGGCCCACACGAGCCCCGCCGTTTCTTTCTTCTAGGAAACGCACCCGTGAAAACCCGTCTTAATGAAAGTCAACCGACGCATTTTCTAAATTCTTAACAGACCATTTAATTGGGCGGTTTATTTCGTGAATTAAATGGCCTGTTTCTTTCGTTGAATTAAATTAAACGAATTAATTCAATCGTTTCTTAACCTGTTTTCATGTGTTGGCATATTAATAAAATAAGACCAACCTAAAATATTTGGGGAAAATTTGAGAGGATTCTTGTTTCTTCTTCTCCCTCGCGAAGAACGCGAAGAACGCGAAGAACGCGAAGAACACTGAACCCGGAAATCGACGACGCTTCCGTCCGAGACGTTCTTCCATGCTCCGATCTCCGATCACCGACTGTTTGAGGTGAGTGATGTCGGATTTTCCTCTCAAAGTTCTTTTCTTTTGGTTTTAATCGAAACACAGATTTAAATATTAATAATTTAAATCTGTTTTTCTTGGTTCGTTGAGCTCGCAGACTCAACACCGGATTCCGCGACGACGCGACGCCTCCCCGCGACGACGCGACGATCCCTCTCTTCTGCGACGATCTTTTCCGCGAAGAACGCTCGCGCGCGACGATCGACGAGGTAGGGATTTTATAATTTTGGAATACCCCTCTTATATTCCCGTGAACGTTCTTTAAAAATCAAGGAGCCGGTTTCAAATGAACAATTTTATTTTATTACAATTTGTCGGTTCATGTGTTGAACAATTTCTCCTGGTTGTTTATCTCTAACGCGGAGGGTGCGGGCCAAACGAACACGGCCTGACGACCCTCCGCCGTTCTTCGTTTTGTGCGGATTTGACGGACGACGACGGAACGTGCCGCAGCGGATGTTTGACGATCTCGCAGTAAAGAACGGATCCCAGGAGGAGCAACGGCGCAGACGGGAAGGAAAACGGGCCACCAGAGCGACGCTGGCGGCCCGCGGAAACTACCGGCGGCGCGGGTCGCCGGCGCGGCGGCGCCTGCGGCCGGAGGCGGCGGCGCCACGGTGCGCCGCCGGACGAGGCCGCCGCGGCGGTGGCGGCCAACGGACCCGCGGCCGCGCGGTTCCGGTTCGCCCAGGCGGGACGCGGCAGAGCCGCGTCCGCGGTTCACCAGCGCGGCCCACACGCGGGCCGCGGCTTCTCTCTCGACCGCAGGGGCTGCGCCCGCGGCTTCCACCCGCGCCGCTCGGCCGAGCCGAGCTGGGCCGGGCCAACCGGGTTGGCCCCGGGTCGGGTCGACCCGGTTCGGGCCGACCCAGGGGGGTCGGGCCGGGTCGGCCCGGGCCCGTACCCCCCTTCTTCGGACGTCTTCGTTCAAATGGTCGTATCTTGAGCTACGGGCCTCCAAACGACTCGCCGTCAGTGGCAATGCGATCCTTGGATCGGGACGGTCGTTTTGGTATCTCGCACTCAAGGTTTCGGAATACTTTGAGTTTGGCCAGGTTGGTTCGTACACGAGACCAACCGGGCCCTCGGAGCGGAAACGCTCATATCTTGAGCTACGGACGTCCGATTGACGTGTCGTCAGCTTTGTTGAATTCCTCTAAGTGAGACGGATCTTTTGGCATACTCCGCCCGAGGTTTGGACGCAGGTGGAGTGCGGTCGGGTTGGTTTTTCCTTAAAAACCAACCGGGCCCCTGGGACGAAAATGTCAATATCTCTCAGACCGGGCGTCCGATTGACGTGTCGTCTGCGACGTTGAGTTCCTGTTGACGATATGGAACTTTTGGATACATCAACTTCGGACTTCGTGACAGTTGATGTATCAGCCTCTCGGCTCGTGGAGCGGACCCTCCCGAACTGGCTTGCTGTGTGCGGGAACCCTAGTGCCGGCTGTGACTGCTCCCTCGACGGCGACAACTGTGCAGAGATCCTCCGTGGACTCCGACGACGACCGTGCAGAGATCCTCAGTGGACTGCGGCGACGACTGTGCAGAGATCCTCAGCGGACTGCGACGACTACTGCACTCAGCGATCCTATGTGGATCAGTGCTACAGGTCCTGCGTGGGCCCGGTCCTGTGTGGGCCCGATCCTATGTGGGTCTGATCCTGTGTGGGTCAACACTCAGCGGTTCTGTGTGAGCCAACTCCTACAGGTCCTGCGTGGGCCCGATCCTGTGTGGGTCCGATCCTGTGTGGGTCAGTGCGAGGTTAGTACCTATCGATCCTTCGTGGGTCCGACGACTTAGATGGTTCAGTGATCATCTTTATCGTCATCCGAAGAAGTATACCTGTGTGAGCTGAATCTTGTGTTTCTCTCCTTTGGGGATTGTGTTGAGCTATCCTGTGTGGATTTACTGTTTACTCTCCTTTGTGGATTGTGTTGTTCTATCATGCGTGGGTATGCGTTTTGCTTTCCTGTGTGGACTGGGTTGTGCTAGGGCTCGGACGTTGGAGCCGATCGGGGAATTGATGACTTAGGTATATGTATGGGCATATACCTAAGCTGTGTCAGATGTTACTTCGTGATTGTATCTCTTCTTCGTGACTTTTCCTTTGTGGATTTCGGGAGACCTTCGGGGGTCTCGGGGTCCCTACTGAGTAGCTTATACTCACCCCTGCACGGGCTATGCCCGCACTTCGTGGTGTTGGTTGCAGACGACGGACAGCGCTGATCGTGGAGGAGGCGTGCGGAGCAGGACAGTACCTGGAGGTGGACCACTGGGCGGGACGTACTCGGAGCGGTTAGATGGACTCGAGGAGCAGTGGAGGCTATCTGTACCCACCCTTCAGGTGGGAATTCCAGAGGACGGCTCGATGCTGCAGTTTTTCCTTTCAGTTGTTGTTTTTCCTTTCAGTTGTACTTTACAATTGGGCTTGTATTTCCGGCCCCTTTTACTTTCAGCACAGCTTGTACAGTTTTTACTTAGTGTTTACTTTTCCGCTTGCTTACTCTGTGGTGCTTGTTTACTTTTCAAAGGCAATGCCTTACCTTTTTGTTTGGATTTACGCCTTGGTGCTAGTCGCCAGCCCCTGGCCTATGGAAGCCAGGCTTGGGGTAGTCACGACACGGGCCCCGAGGGCGGGTCGTGACAAATTGGTATCAAAGTTGGTCGGTTCTACCGTAGACTCTGATCTTTCTTCTATGTGAAGCAATAGTGTTTAGCATATTGAGTGTGGTTATCAGTCCAGGGAGTCCAGTGTTGGTGCGGCGGCCGACGTATCCATACACCAGGACCCTGACTTCTGATTCCCGACTTAATGCACGAAAACATTGATTGCATGTGTGTTTCAAGTTTTCTTTGTGATTACTTGTGTCAGCTCACCAGGTATACTGTTCTGACCATGGTGCACTTGTTTCCTTTTCAGGATGGCACGACGACAGCAGCCAGCTAGGGTTCCTAGAGTAGGGCGCGACGACAGCCCACCGAGCGACGAGGCCTCGGTACAGGGCCCGTTGACAGCAGAGGCACCGGCGATACCTTTACCCGCCGAGCCCCCGATGCTTCCAGCACTGGCAGCTGACGACGCACGAAGCCTCGGAGCTCTGCACGATCTCCAGCACCAGCGACCACCCAGGTTCCGTGGGGAGTCGGACCCCCAGGCAGCCGAGGACTGGCTGGAAGCGGTCGTCCGAGTTTTCAGGCTAGTGAGGACACCAGCAGACCTCATGGTGATCCTCGCGGCGAGCCTACTGCACGCAGCAGCCGGACGCTGGTGGAGCCTGATGCTCCAGGTACACGATGAGTCCACCCTCATCTGGATGGACTTCGAGAGCCTCTTCCGCTCAGAGTTCGTCCCGGCCACCCTCCGTGCGGTGCGCATCCAAGAGCTTCTTCAGCTGCGGCAGGGCAGCTTGACGGTCGCTCAGTACGCGGCGAGGTTCACCGACCTATCTCGCTACTCGACAGACATGGTACGAGACCCCTTCTTCCGGGCCCAGACCTTCGAGCAGGGATTAAGACACGAGATTAGGGCATCGCTGATCTCCCTCAGCATCCCGACCCAGGCAGGAGTACTGGAGCAATCCCTCTTGATCGAGAGCTTCCTGGCTGAGTCCACAGCGAGACCCACCGCAGGGCGGCAGATAGCGGAGTCTTCGGCAGCTGGTAGCCAGCGGATGACTCAGGGTTCCAGGCAGACCGGACCATCCGGCAGGCGACCTCGGGACACTGGCTCAGCAGTGTAGGGCACCCATACCGGAGCCAGTCTTCGGAGAGGCAGGCAGTGCTACGAGTGCGGCGGGAAGGGCCACATGGCTCGTGACTGCCCGACCCGTCGTACCGAGGGTCAACAGACGGTGGAGGGACCACCCAGGCAGAGGCAGAGGGTCGACCGTGGCGGTCCGCAGGGAGGAGGCGGACGAGGCAGAGGAGCTGGCCGAGCAGCAGGTGGTGGGCGGCGCTTTGAGGCTCTGCCACCACCACCACCAGGAGGCCCACCCCGACCACAGGGAGCTGGCGGGCAGAGACAGGCTCAGCTCCAGGCAGTGGAGGCCTACGACCACGGTGCGCCGGAGATGATTCGAGGTACGATCTGTGTCTATTCCACCCTTGCATCCGTTCTGATAGACACAGGATGTAACGACCCAATCTTTTTGAGTAGTATATTAACTTACTCTTATTGATTTAATAAGATGTTAATGGTTAATGCAGAAAGAGGAGTCGATGGCTTCATCCAGTAGACTCAACCCTTACGAAGCCCACTTATCAGAGCTTAGGAAGGAGGTAGCATCTGTGGGCTTCGCTTTGGACCAAGCCCAAGCCGAGCTCCAGCGTGTCAAGCTTGAACGAAAACTCTTGCAGGAGAAGTTCAAGTTAGTGGAGGTTGCTACTAGGGCAATGTTATCTGAGCCTCCCTCAGATTCTCTCACCAAAGCACACCTTACACTTAGGTTTTATGCCAGTGTTATAAGGGGCTATGTGATGAGACCCTAGTTTCCTTGTGTAATCCTCTCGGGTGAATAAATTGAGATTTCTTCCTTTAGTGAAGTTTGTGAAATTTCAAATGCCGAGATAATTTTAGAATGTATTTTATTGATGAATTTTGAAAAAGGGATATTTTGAAATATTTATGTAAACCCTAAATAACTAATGATGTGTAATGATTTTCAAAAAATGGTCTTCTACAAAAGTGTTCATTAAGGAATTTGGAGTCTAATAAGATCAACTTAATTTTTGATGAATAGTAAATTATGAATAGTGATTTTACACTTAGTATTAGTAATGTGATCAAATGGATTAGTAATTTTCACTCAAAGAATGTTTTAATATAATTTAGACACCTTGGTTAAGTAATGTGATTCAATAAAATGGTTAAATAACAGTTTCATAAATTATTATTCAAGTATTAGTTTTTTCAGATGAATAGTGTTTTTTAATTAAAAATTTAATTAAAAATAATTAGAAAATTATTTTTATAAAAAGGACTTTATTTTTGAACTCAGAGCATCGATATTATGTTAAGGTAATTTTTGGGGATTTTTCTGAAAAAAATGAATTTTCGATGAATAGTGTTTTTATTTAAAAATAAAATTAAAAATATTTAGAAAATTATTTTTATAAAATGGAGTTCATTTTTGAAATCATAGAATTGATATTTGGTTAATGTGAAATTTTGGGATTATTCTGAGAAAGTTGAATTTTCAGTGAATAGTAAAATTACAGTTTTAGGGTTTCGGTATGTTTATTGACATCATAACGGTGTCATGATGATGTCATGAGATCTTTTGAGGGTTGGCCGGACAAGGGTGGTGAATTATTGTTTTGGGGGCCCCATGTGGCCTAACTCCATGATAAATGCCAAGGGAGAGCACATGGGTTTGAGAAAAGCACATGTGAGGTGTCCTTTGGCCATTAATGCTTTGTCCCCTCACTTTCCCTATAAATACCCACCCTTTCCTCCATTGGTTTTCACTCCAAACTCTTCCCCAACGAAGTTCTGGTCTTCTTACCTTCCAAAGAGTCCTCCCAAGGTGCCCCCAAGCCCTCAAGGTCCAATCCTTTGAGTTTCAAGAGTCACGTTTTAAGGTAAGGGATCCGACCCCTCTCTTTCTTTTCGTGTAATCTCTTTTATGTCATTCCTTTTATGCTCCATGTGATTATGTGAGAGGATGTTCTTTTATATTCCACTTACTGCACTTTCATGTTTATATGATGAGAGATCCCCTCTTACTCTCATCATTTCGTTTTATGAATGTTTAAGTGACGCCGTTAGGCTGCCGAACGTTTAAGTGATTCTTTCATCCTTCTCATTTTTTTTCAAGTTCGATTTTCATGTCAAATCTTTCAAGTTCCTTTTTATTATGTTGGGGTATGATCTGTATATATATCATACTGATCTCTTCTGATCATATGATGAGAGACGCTATTTTATTTTTCCAATTCATTTTTGTTTAAGTTTAAGTGACGCCGTTAGGCTGTCGAATTTTCATAAGAGAAATCAAATTTTTGTCTTCCTTCCATGTTTTTCATTTAAATTGGTATGTCCTTGAAATTGCATCACCATGTCCATATATCCTTCTTATTCTGTCCCTTTACCTTTTTATGGGTCAATTATGATTGTTCAACACATGTTCCCTCTCTTTTCAAAGTTTCTAAAACCTTGTAACATAGCCGTTATGCTGCAGAATTTTCGTCTCAAAATGCCTCTCTTTTCTCAAAATTATTTTATGTTATAAAGTGAATACTCAAAGCTCCTATTTCTAAAGGGGTATTCACATATATATAAAAATGATCTATTTTAAATTCTGGGATTTACATACATGATACCCGCTTTCCCTTTCCGTGGGTTTAAAGTAACGTAAAGATCATGTCTTTAAAGCAGTTTTTGAAACGTTATGATTATGAAATGAAACCCATTTGTTTTATGATATATGGGTTATTTATGAAATTTTTGATGATGATATATGTGGCTCACATGAAAATAAAGAGAAATTTAAGGGTGTTCCCTGATAGCGCTCCAATGCATTGGGTAAAGACTTAATCTCTAGAGATGACCATTTTAACGACGCCTTGGTGAATAACCTTGGTAATTTTTAACGACACCTTGGGGATGGACCTTGGTGAAACGAAACGATTGTCAATATTAAATGTTGTAGCCACATCTTCCAGTTATGAAAAATGATTATTTTTATTACGATGTATCTCATGATTTCTTTCTCATGCCTTAAAGTTCTTTTCATGTCCTTATTGAAGTATCTCAAGTTCACTTGTAAAATGTTTCTCTTGTTTCCCTTACCGGGCCTTCTGCTCACCCTTTCTTTTGATGTATGTCCCCAGGTTATGAGATGCATAATGAACATAGGATGAACTAAAGGATAATCCTTTCAAGTGTTTAAGAAGAATGTTTTTATGTTTTTTTTATGTATTATGATCCTTGTTTCCAAGACACTAAACCTTAACGATCCTCAGTTCCGTGTAATGAAATGAAAGTTTATGTTATAAAATGGCGGGATGCTATAGTTGGTGTCAAAGGATGGTTTAGTTATTTGTGGAAATTAGGATATAAAAACTTTAGGAAGAACCCTATAGAAAAGTTTAAATATAGGAAAACTTCCTGGTATTTTGGTAAGTATTGAGTAAGTGGTTTATCAAACAAATACATCCCTATCTGGATACGAGCAGGTAGAGGCGGCTCTGGCACAGATGTACATAGGGGTAAAAACCGAAAACACCGCTTTGAGCTAGACTCGAACGGGAACTGGTGCACGATAACGGGCCTTGCTGCACTCTTGGTTACGACACTCCCGGGGGATATGTTTGGTTAATCACAAGCTTTCTATGAATCATTATGAAGGAATTATAGAAAAGTGTAATTGTCTAAGCATTAAGTCTTAGTTAAAAGATTCATAAATAAAATAAGTTTCTTACTAAGGTTTTATTTTTTTCGAAAATGGCGGGCAATAGGAGGAACCGTGCCGATGGTGACCGCAATGCACCATGTGCTGACGGCCCTCCGATGGAAGCCGGAATGGAAACATTCATGCGAAAGATGAACCAACTGACTCAAGTTATGAGTAATAACTTGAATCAAGCTGAGAGGCCGACCTCACCACGAAGGGAACAACACTCTGTTGAGTCCTTCATGCGTCAACGACCGCCAACATTCAGTGGATCTACTGACCCATTGGTTTCGGAACAATGGATAAGCTCCATTGAAAAGATCTTCTCTGTACTTCATTGTTCGGAACAAGAAAAAGTCACCCTTGCTGTTTACCGCCTAGAGGGAGAAGCTGATCAGTGGTGGTCACTGATCAAAAACACGAAGCCACGAGGAGAGATGGAAGCTATGGAGTGGGAAGAATTTCGGGGGATTTTCTTTAACAAGTATTTCCCTCGTTCCATGAGAACGAAAATGGAGAAAGAGTTTCTCGAGCTGAAGCAGAAGGAGAACGAATCTGTCGGAAGCTACGAGATGAACTTCACAAGGCTTTCCCGTTATACCTCAAGCTTTGTCATGGACCCTAATGGGAAGGTTGATAGATTCTTTGGCGGACTACGACCTCATCTGCGGAAGAATCTAGCCAACTGGGACTATGATAGCTATGAAGAAATAGTTCGAAGTGCTATGAAAGTCGAGCTGGAGTTTGGTGAGACACAGTGGTCTCATAAGCCAAATGAAAAGAAGAGATCGTTGGAGCCCAGTTTAGGGAAGTCTTTTGATCAGGGAAGAGGTGGAAAGCAAATGCAACTTACCACATGCAATAAATGTGGGAAGAATCATCTGGGGAACTGCTTGAACGGAAGTGGTAAGTGCTACAAGTGTGGAAGAGGAGGCCATATTACTCGGAATTGTCATAGTGAGGTGAAGCCTCAGCTTCCCAACACTAACGACAGAGGAAAGATGGTTCTGGCCCTACCCGAAGTCACATGCTTCAAGTGTGGACATCTTGGGCACTTTGCTAACCAATGTCCCAATCCGAGGGCGGTGGAGGGGAATCACCACCAACCTCAGCATAGGCCAAGAGAGCAAGGTCGTGCTTTCGCTATCACAACAGCTGAAGTTGAAGTCCCGAACGATGTGGTAGCAGGTACTATTGTTGTCCTCTCAAAACTAGAAAGTGCTTTATTTGATTCTGGTTCTACGCATTCCTTTATTTCTTCCAAGTTTGCAAAGAATATAGAATCAATCCCTGAATTTCTTGAGGTAGAGTTGTCAGTCAAGACTCCAAGTGGGATTATCCATGCATCAACAGTGTTTAGAGACTCTAGTGTTTACTTTGGTGAGGACAATCTTATCGCAAATCTAGTAGTCATTCCCATGATGGAATTCGACGTTATACTAGGGATGGAATGGCTCTCAAAGTATAATGCTAAGATCAAATGCAGAAGTAAGGAAATCTCAGTAGTCTTGAATGAACGACCTACAGTTATCTTCCGTGGAGAGATATCCCGAACTGATCCCTATCTAGAAGCACCTCCTATAGCTTTCTTTATGGAGTTAATCGGTGATGAGGAAGAAGGGAAAGGGAGCATACAAATTGAAGATGTTCCGATTGTTCAGGAATACATGGATGTATTTCCTGAGGAGTTACCTGGACGTCCCCCAGAAAGAGAGGTAGAGTTCTCCATTGAACTCGTACCTGGGTCTCAACCGATATCAAATACTCCGTATAGAATGGCAAATGTGGAGCTAGAGGAGCTAAAGAAACAACTCCAAGACTTGTTGGAGAAGGGGTTTATCCGACCGAGTGTGTCTCCTTGGGGAGCACCAGTTCTCTTTGTGAAGAAGAAGGATGGATCAATGCGGCTATGCATCGATTATAGAGAACTGAACGGGATCACAGTGAAGAACAGATATCCTCTTCCTAGAATTGATGATTTATTTGCCAACTTCGTGGGGCTCAATTCTTCTCTAAGATTGACCTTCGATCTGGTTATCATAAACTGAGGGTGAAGAAGGAAGATATTCCAAAGACTGCCTTCCGATCAAGATATGGGCATTATGAGTTTACTGTTATGCCCTTCGGCTTGACTAATTCTCCTGCTATTTTCATGGATTTGATGAATAGAGTATTTAAGGAATACCTTGATAACTTTGTGGTAGTTTTTATTGATGATATTTTGATATATTCAAAAAGTCGTGAGGAGCATGAAGATCATCTGAGGGTTGTTTTGAAAACTCTATGGAAGGAGAGGCTCTTTGGGAAGTTCAGCAAGTGTGAGTTTTGGTTACAACAAGTGGCTTTCTTGGGGCACATCGTAACCAATGAAGGAATCTCGATTGACCCTGCAAAGACAATGGTTGTGGAGGAGTGGCCCCAACCCAAAACAGTAACTGATATTCGTAGTTTCCTTGGTTTAGCGGGATATTATAGGAGGTTTGTGAAAAACTTTTCACGACTTTCTAATCTACTAACCAAGTTGACTCGAAAAGGGGTTAAGTTCATCTGGACAAAGGAATGCGAGGAAAGTTTCCAAGAGCTGAAGAAGAGATTGGTTACTGCACCGGTGTTAACACTACCCTCTATCGGAGAAGGATTTGTTATTTTTAGCGATGCATCTCTGAAAGGGCTTGGGTGCGTCCTCATGCAAAATGACAAAGTAATTGCTTATGCATCTCGACAGTTGAAGATTCATGAGCAGAATTATCCTACGCATGATCTAGAGCTGGCGGCAGTTGTTTTTGCTCTAAAGATATGGAGTCACTATCTTTATGGGGAGAAATTTGATATATACACTGACCACCAAAGTCTAAAGTATATTTTCACTCAGAAAGAATTGAACATGAGACAAAGGAGATGGTTGGAGCTTATTAAAGACTATGATTGTTCAATTCATTATCACCCTGGAAGAGCAAACAAAGTCGCGGATGCGTTAAGCAGGAAAGATCCTGTTGTTCTGGCAACAATGAGGATCCTGGGAGATCCCTTGATTAAAGATCTAGTAAAACTGGACATGGGAATTATAAGGAAAGGGACATCATCAACCCTATCCCAAATTATTTCTCAACCTTCATTACTAGAGAAGATCAAGAAGGCTCAAAAAGAAGATCCTTTGCTGCAGGAGAAGTTAGAGGCTGTAAAGGATCGGAAGTTCCCTGATTTCAATATTGATCAAGAAGGTGTATTGAAATTTCGTACAAGACTATGTGTTCCATCTATTCTGGAGATAAAGAAAGAACTAATGGATGAAGCTCATAGCTCTACTTTCTCTATACATCTGGGAAGCACTAAGATGTATAGAGACCTTCGTGATCATTATTGGTGGGATAACATGAAGAGGGAGATTGCTGATTACACTACAAGGTGCCTGGTGTGTCAGCAAGTAAAGGCAGAAAGACAACTTCCTGAGGGGGTATTACAACCGCTACCCATACCAGTATGGAAGTGGGATAATATCACCATGGACTTTGTAACTGGTCTCCCAAAAACCTCCAAAGGAAACAATGCGATATGGGTTATTGTGGACCGTCTCACCAAGACAGCCCATTTTATCTCTATTCGGGAAGATTTCTCTCTAGATCAGCTTGCCAAGATATACGTGAAGGAAGTGGTAAGGCTGCATGGGGTACCACTATCCATCGTATCTGATCGTGACCCAAGATTCACATCAAAATTCTGGAGAAGTCTTCAGCATGCTCTGAACACTGAATTGAATTTTAGTACGGCCTATCATCCTCAAACTGATGGCAAATCTGAAAGGACTATTCAGACACTCGAAGACATGTTGAGATTATGCTCAATGGAATTTAAAGGTGGATGGGATCAACACCTCCCATTAGTTGAGTTCTCCTATAACAACAGCTTCCATGCGAGTATTCAGATGGCACCCTATGAAGCTCTGTATGGAAAGCGGTGTAGAACTCCTACTTGTTGGGATGAAACTGGTGAGAGGAAGCTTCCCGGGCCTGATCTCGTGCAAGAGATGACGGAACAGGTTCATGCCATCCAACAACACATAAGGGCTGCTCAGAGTCGGTAGAAGAGCTATGCTGACAATCGTCGAAGAGACTTGGAGTTTGGGGTGGGTGACAAAGTCTTCCTTCGAATCTCTCCATGGAAGAGAGTCATGCGGTTTGGGAAGAAAGGGAAGCTCAGCCCTAGGTACATTGGCCCCTACGAAATCGTTGATCGCATAGGAGCAGTGGCCTATCGTCTAGCACTTCCACCGAACCTAGCTCAAGTTCATGATGTCTTCCATGTATCTCTCTTGAGGAAGTACATAGCCGACCCTTCGCATGTACTGAACCCAGAGGTGGTACAACTTGAACATGACCTCTCTTATGAAGAGCAGCCAGTGGAGATCTTAGACCGTAGAGACAAGGTCCTACGAAACAAGACTACCCACCTTGTGAAAGTGTTGTGGAGGAATCATAAATATGAAGAGCCGACTTGGGAGCCCGAGGAAACAATGAAGCAAAAGTACCCTCACCTTTTCGACTAGGCCTCAAGTATAAATTTCGGGGACGAAATTTCTAAAGGGGAGAATAATGTAACGACCCAATCTTTTTGAGTAGTATATTAACTTACTCTTATTGATTTAATAAGATGTTAATGGTTAATGCAGAAAGAGGAGTCGATGGCTTCATCCAGTAGACTCAACCCTTACGAAGCCCACTTATCAGAGCTTGGGAAGGAGGTAGCATCTGTGGGCTTCGCTTTGGACCAAGCCCAAGCCGAGCTCCAGCGTGTCAAGCTTGAACGAAAACGCTTGCAGGAGAAGTTCAAGTTAGTGGAGGTTGCTATTAGGCCAATGTTATCTGAGCCTCCCTCAGATTCTCTCACCATAGCACACCTTACACTTAGGTCTTATGCCAGTGTTATAAGGGGCTATGTGATGAGACCCTAGTTTCCTTGTGTAATCCTCTCGGGTGAATAAATTGAGATTTCTTCCTTTAGTGATGTTTGTGAAATTTCAAATACCTAGATAATTTTAGAATGTATTTTATTGATGAATTTTGAAAAAGGGATATTTTGAAATATTTATGTAAACCCTAAATAACTAATGATGTGTAATGATTTTCAAAAAATGGTCTTCTACAAAAGTGTTCATTAAGGAATTTGGAGTCTAATAAGATCAACTTAATTTTTGATGAATAGTAAATTATGAATAGTGATTTTACGCTTAGGATTAGTAATGTGATCAAATGGATTAGTAATTTTCACTCAAAGAAAGTTTTAATATAATTTAGACACCTTGGTTAAGTAATGTGATTCAATAAAATGGTTAAATAACAGTTTCATAAATTATTATTCAAGTATTAGTTTTTTCGGATGAATAGTGTTTTTTAATTAAAAATTTAATTAAAAATAATTAGAAAATTATTTTTATAAAAAGGACTTTATTTTTGAACTCAGAGCATCGATATTATGTTAAGGTAATTTTTGGGGATTTTTCTGAAAAAAATGGATTTTCGATGAATAGTGTTTTTATTTAAAAATATAATTAAAAATATTTAGAAAATTATTTTTAAAAAATGGAGTTCATTTTTGAAATCATAGCATTGATATTTGGTTAATGTGAAATTTTGGGATTATTCTGAGAAAGTTGAATTTTCAGTGAATAGTAAAATTACAGTTTTAGGGTTTCGGTATGTTTAATGACATCATAACGGTGTCATGATGATGTCATGAGATCTTTTGAGGGTTGGCCGGCCAAGGGTGGTGAATTATTGTTTTGGGGGCCCCATGTGGCCTAACTCCATGATAAATGCCAAGGGAGAGCACATGGGTTTGAGAAAAGCACATGTGAGGTGTCATTTGGCCATTAATGCTTTGTCCCCTCACTTTCCCTATAAATACCCACCCTTTCCTCCCTTGGTTTTCACTCCAAAATCTTCCCCAACGAAGTTCTGGTCTTCTTAACTTCCAAAGAGTCCTCCCAAGGTTTCCCCAAGCCCTCAAGGTCCAATCCTTTGAGTTTCAAGAGTCACGTTTTAAGGTAAGGGATCCGACCCCTCTCTTTCTTTTCGTGTAATCTCTTTTATGTCATTCCTTTTATGCTCCATGTGATTATGTGAGAGGATGTTCTTTTATATTCCTCTTACTGCCCTTTCATGTTTATATGATGAGAGATCCCCTCTTACTCTCATCATTTCGTTTTATGAAAGTTTAAGTGACGCCGTTAGGCTGCCGAACGTTTAAGTGATTCTTTCATCCTTCTCATTTTTTTCAAGTTCGATTTTCATGTCAAATCTTTCAAGTTCCTTTTTATTATGTTGGGGTATGATCTCTATATCTATCATACTGATCTCTTCTGATCATATGATGAGAGACCCTATTTTATTTGTCCAATTCATTTTTGTTTAAGTTTAAGTGACGCCGTTAGGCTGCCGAATTTTCATAAGAGAAATCAAATTTTTGTCTTCCTTCCATGTTTTTCATTTCAATTGGTATGTCCTTGAAATTGCATCACCATGTCCATATATCCTTCTTATTCTGTCCCTTTACCTTTTTATGGGTCAATTATGATTGTTCAACCCATGTTCCCTCTCTTTTCAAAGTTTCTAAAACCTTGTAACATAGCTGTTATGCTGCAGAATTTTCGTCTCAAAATGCCTCTCTTTTCTCAAAATTATTTTATGTTATAAAGTGAATACTCAAAGCTCCTATTTCTAAAGGGGTATTCACATATATATAAAAATTATCTATTTTAAATTCTAGGATTTACATACATGATACCCGCTTTCCCTTTCCGTGGGTTTAAAGTAACGTAAAGATCATGTCTTTAAAGCAGTTTTTGAAACGTTATGATTATGAAATGAAACCCATTTGTTTTATGCTATATGGGTTATTTATGAAATGTTTGATGATGATATATGTGGCTCACATGAAAATAAAGACAAATTTAAGGGTGCGCCCTGATAGCGCTCCAATGCATTGGGTAAAGACTTAATCTCTAGAGATGACCATTTTAACGACGCCTTGGTGAATAACCTTGGTAATTTTTAACGACACCTTGGGGATGGACCTTGGTGAAACGAAACGATTGTCAATATTAAATGTTGTAGCCACATCTTCCAGTTATGAAAAATGATTATTTTTATTACGATGTATCTCATGATTTCTTTCTCATGCCTTAAAGTTCTTTTCATGTCCTTATTGAAGTATCTCAAGTTCACTTGTAAAATGTTTCTCTTGTTTCCCTTACTGGGCCTTCTGCTCACCCTTTATTTTGATGTATGTCCCCAGGTTATGAGATGCATAATGAACATAGGATGAACTAAAGGAGAATCCTTTCAAGTGTTTAAGAAGAATGTTTTTATGTTTTTTTTATGTATTATGATCCTTGTTTCCAAGACACTAAACCTTAACGATCCTCAGTTCCGTGTAATGAAATGAAAGTTTATGTTATAAAATGGAGGGATGCTATACAGGAGCGAGTCACTCTTTCATAGCCACTACCCTTGTTCGGAGCTCGGAAATTCCGACAGAGCCGTTGGCTCGATCCTTACGGCTAGAGACTCCTACGGGAGCAGACTCGACGATTACGCACTGGTGCCGGCAGTGTGAGCTTACTCTAGGAGGCGAGAGCTTCGGCTGGGAACTTCTTGTAGCGGCGTCGAGGCCTTACGATGTCATCTTGGGCATGGATTTTTTATCTACGGTCCATGCTCAGATTGACTGCATTAGGCGCAAGGTGTGATGTGTGCGCACTGACGGAAGCAGTTTCACCTTCACCGGCGAGAAGGGAGCCTTAGCAGCATAGGATAGACTCATGCAGAGGAGAGGTTAGCCCATAACTCATCAGTTGGCTAGCCTCATCCTGGGAGCAGTTGACGTGCGGAGTCCCAGTTTTCCGGCAGTGGTGGATCTGTACGCGGACGTCTTTCCCGACGACGTTCCAGGACTACCTCCTCGCAGAGAGGTAGACTTTTATATTGACCTGTACCCCGGGACAGCCCCGATATCCACTCCAGCGTATCGGATGGCCCCCGCTGAGCTTCGAGAGCTGCGGGTACAGTTGGAGGACTTGCAGGGCAAGGGGTTCATCCGACCCAGTGTTTCGCCCTGGGCTTCCCTGATTTTTTTCGCCAAGAAGGCAGACGGGATCTTGCGACTGTGTGTCGATTATCGTCGCCTGAATCAGGTGACAGTGAGGAACAAGTATCCGCTACCCAGGATTTATGACCTCTTTGACCAGCTCAAGGGAGCACGGTGGTTCTCGAAGATAGACCTCAGGTCAGGCTATCATCAGCTTAGAGTTCGAGACGAGGATGTGCAGAAGACGGCCTTCAGGTGTCGGTATGGCCACAATGAGTTCTTGGTTATGCCTTTCGGTGTGACCAACGCTCCAGCAGTGTTCATGAGCCTCATGAACAGGATCTTCCAGCCATACCTCGATCGATTTGTCGTGGTCTTCATCGACGACATTTTGGTGTACTCGACGACGGAGGAGGAGCACGCCTACCACCTGCGTGTTGTACTAGACACACTCCGAGAGCACCAGCTTTATGGCAAGCTCTCGAAGTGTCAGTTCTGGTTACGTGAGGTCCACTTCTTGGGGCACGTCATTTCTGAGGCGGGAGTTGCAGTGGATCCCGCGAAGATCGAGGCAGTGCTAGCTTGGGAGCCACCCAAGAGCGTGACAGAGGTGCGGAGTTTCTTGGGCCTAGCCGGATACTATCTGAGATTTGTGCCGGACTTCTCCAGAGTTGCGGCCCCACTCTCTGCGTTGACGAAGAAGGGGAAACCCTTCGTGTGGTCAGAAAGATGTCAGCAGAGCTTCCATGAGCTAAGGCAGAGGTTGACCAGCGCACCTATCTTGAGGTTGCCTGAGGAGGGAGTTGGATACGTAGTCTACTACGATGCATCAGGGACCGGACTCGGGTGTGTCCTGATGCAGGAGCGGGCCGTGATTGCTTACGGATCACGTCATTTGAGGCCTCATGAGCAGAACTACGCTACCCATGACTTGGAGTTGGCAGCAGTGGTCTTTTCCCTGAAGGCATGGCGACACTATCTGATGGGCGAGCGCTTCACAGTCTTTTCTGACCACCAGAGTCTCAGGTACATCATCTATCAGAAGGACCTGAACCTGAGACAGCGGCGATGGCTCGAGTTCCTCCAGGACTATGACATTGAGATAGTCTATACTCTTGGGAAGGGGAACGTGGTGGCTGATTCCCTCAGCAGGAGGACGGGCATCCAGCTACTTGAGGAGGCGACAGAGCAGCTAGCCGCTTTGCAGATATCCTTCGTGGATAGAGACGGAGCAGCCTTCCTTCAGTCTCTCACAGTCTCTCCTCCACTTCTCCAGCGGGTCAGAGAGGCACAGCATGGAGACGTTGACTGTGAGACACGACGTGCACAGATATCCTCGGAACAGGCACCTGATGGTTTCTCCCTTGGAGAAGAGCACGATGTCCTTTTCAGAGGACGTACCTTGGTACCAGTCGCTTTACGAGAGGAGGTGCTGAGAGCGTATCACACTTCTCCTTTGGCGGTACATCCTGGAGTGGCGAAGATGTACCAGGATCTCAGATGACAGCACTGGTGGCCGGGCATGAAGAAGGTTGTGGCAGAGTTCGTTTCACGGTGCCTCACCTGCCAGCAGGTAAAGGTAGAGCATCAGGTACCAGCAGGTTTGGTACAGCCCTTGGAGGTCCTGGAGTGGAAGTGGCACGGGATATCTATGGACTTTGTGACTGGACTTCCACGCACTTCCAGAGGTCACGATTCCATTTGGGTGATTTTTGACCGACTCACCAAGTCGGCACACTTCTTGCCCATCCGAGAGCAGGGCTCAGTGGAGAGCTTGGGGCGTCTCTACGTTCAGGAGATTGTACGACTTCACGGTGTCCCATCGACTATCGTCTCCGATCGGGACGCTCGTTTTACTTCCCGGCTTTGGAAGGGGTTGCAGGAGGCGTTCGGGACGCGACTACGTCTGAGCACCGCCTTTCACCCTCAGACGTATGGTCAGACGGAGAGGACCATTCAGACTCTCGAGGACATTCTTCGTGCATGTGTCCTCGACTTTGGTCGCAGCTGGGAGGACCACCTACCCTTGGTAGAGTTTGCGTACAACAACAGCTACCACTCCACCATCGGGATGGCCCCTACGAGGCGTTGTATGGCAGGCATTGCAGATCTCCATTGTGCTGGATAGACCCTGGAGAGTCATCACTTGTGGGACCAGAGATGGTCCGGGCCATGACAGTGAAGGTCCAGGTCATCCAGGAGCGGATGAGGACAGCACAGAGCCGGCAGAAGTCATATGCTGACAGGAGGCTAAGGCCACTAGAGGTCGAGGATGGCGACCACATCTTCTTGCGGGTCTCACCTCGACGTGGTTTGAGGAGATTTGGCCGAGGCGGCAAGTTGTCTCCATGCTTCATCGGACCCTTCTAGGTCCTCAGCAGGGTTGGCGAGGTGGCTTATCGTCTGGCTCTGCCACCTCAGTTGCACCGGGTACACAACGTCTTCCACGTATCCCAGCTGAGGAGATACGTGCACGACCCGACACACATCATTGACTATGTGGAGCTAGACGTGGATGATGGAGCGACTTTTTCGGAGGTCCCAGTGGAGATAGAGGATCGATAGGAGCGGGCCCTACGTGGGCGATCGATTCCTCTTGTGCACATCAGATGGCAGCACGGGAACCTCCAGAAGAGCACTTGGGAGCGGGAGGCTCAGATGCGTGCTCAGTACCCACATTTGTTTCCCTAGTTTTTGATGTATCTTTACGAGGACGTAAAGTCCTGAGGTTGGAGTAATGTAAAGACCCGTAAATTTCAAGGAAATTTTTTTTCTTAATTTTCTTTGGAATTTTACAAGAGCGCAGTTTCTGACGGCACCTGATTCCAAGGCCCGGTGTGCCCGGAATCATTTTCCGAAGATTGGCTCGGGTACGTTCAGTGAGCGGGCGAGCGAGTTTTTCTAACTTTTGAACCGGTGCCCGGAATCGAATTCTGAGGGCACCAATGAAATCGCAGCACCGGTTTTCTCTTGGAAACGCCTCTTCCGGAGTTGCGTTTGCTCGGGTGTGGTTTTTAATTTTCGGGCTTAAAGTTAAGAAATAAAATAATTTTGCGACAACTTTATTTTATTTCACTTAAGACACTTGGAAGCCACTTGAAGCCACTTAAATGCGGCTTAAACTGAGTTGAACTGGATAGGATGCTATCCAGAAATATCCTACCCCCTTGGTAGGATATTTGTGAGGTAGGGCCCGCACGAGCCCCGCCGTTTCTTTCCGCTAGGAAATGCACCCGTGAAAACCCGTCTTAATGAAATTCAACCGACGCGTTTTCTAAATTCTTAATAGACCATTTAATTGGGCGGTTTATTTCGTGAATTAAATGGCCTGTTTCTTTCGTTGAATTAAATTCAACGAATTAATTCAATCGTTTCTTAACCTATTTTCGTGTGTTGGCATATTAATAAAATAAGACCAACCTAAAATCTTTGGGGAAAATTTGAGAGGATTCTTGTTTCTTCTTCTCCCTCGTGAAGAACGCGAAGAACGCGAAGAATGCCGAACCCGGAAATCGACGACGCTTCCGTCCGAGACGTTCTTCCACGCTCCGATCACCGATCACCGACCGTTTGAGGTGAGTGATGTCAGATTTTACTCTCAAAGTTCTTTTCTTTTGGTTTTAATCGAAACACAGATTTAAATATTAATAATTTAAATCTGTTGTTCTTGGTTCGTTGAGCTCGCCGACTCAACACCGGATTCCGCGACGACGCGACACCTCCCCGCGACGACGCGACGATCCCTCTCTTCCGCGACGATCTTTTCCGCGAAGAACGCCCGCGCGCGACGATCGACGAGGTAGGGATTTTATAATTTTGGAATACCCATCTTATATTCCCGTGAACGTTCTTTAAAAATCAAGGAGCCGGTTTCAAATGAACAATTTTATTTTATTAAAATTTGTCGGTTCATGTGTTAAACAATTTCTCCCGGTTGTTTATCTCTAACGCGGAGGGTGCGGGCCAAACGAACACGGCCCGACGACCCTCCGCCGTTCTTCGTTTTGTGCGGATTTGACGGACGTCGATGGAACGTGCTGCAGCGGATATTTGACGATACCGCAGTAAAGAACGGATCCCGGGAGGAGCAACGACGCAGACGGGAAGGAAAACGGGCCACCGGAGCGACGCCGGCGGCCCGCGGAAACTGCCGGCGGCCGGAGGCGGAGGCGCCCCGGCGCGCCGCCGGACGAGGCCGCCGCGGCTGAAGCCGCGGCGACGGCGGCCAATGGACCCGCGGCCGCGTGGGTCCGGTTCGCCCAGGTGGGACGCGGCAGAGCCGCGTCCGCGGTTCACCAGCGCGGCCCGCACGCGGGTCACAGCTTCTCTCTCGACCGCGGGGGCTGCGCCCGCGGCTTCCACCCGCGCCGCTCGGCCAAGACGGGCCAACCGGGTCGGACCCAGGTCGGGTCGACCCGGTTCGGGCCGACCCAGGGGGGTCGGGCCGGGTCGGCCCGGGCCCATACCCCCCTTTTTCGGACGTCTTCGTTCAAATGGTCGTATCTTGAGCTACGGGCCTCCAAACGACTCACCGTCAGCGGCAACGCGATCCTTGGATCGAGACGGTCGTTTCGGTATATCGCACTCAAGGTTTCGGAATACTTTGTGTTCGGCCAGGTTGGTTCGTACACGAGACCAACCGGGCCATCGGAGCGGAAACGCTCATATCTTGAGCTACGGACGTCCGATTGACGTGCCGTCAGCTTTGTTGAATTCCTCTAAGTGAGACGGATCTTTTGGAATACTCCGCCTGAGGTTTGGATGCAGGTGGAGTGCGGTCGGGTTGGTTTTGCCTTAAAAACCAACCGGGCCCCTGGGACGAAAATGCCAATATCTCTCAGACCGGGCGTCCGATTGACGCGTCGTCTGCGACGTTGAGTTCCTGTTGACGATACGGAACTTTTGGATACATCAACTTCGGACTTCGTGACAGTTGATGTATCAGCCTCTCGGCTCGTGGAGTGGACCCTCCCGAACGAGCTTGTTGTGTGCGGGAACCCTAGTGCTGGCTGCGACTGCTCCCTCGACGGCGACGACTGTGTAGAGATCCTCCGTGGAATCCGACGACGACCGTGCAGAGATCCTTAGTAGACTGCGGCGACGACTGTGCAGAGATCCTCAGCGGACTGCGACGACTACTGTACTCAGCGATCCTATGTGGATCAGTGCTACAGGTCCTGCGTGGGCCCGATCCTGTGTGGGCCCGATCCTGTGTGGGTCTGATCCTGTGTGGGTCAACACTCAGCGGTTCTGTGTGAGCCAACTCCTACAGGTCCTGCGTGGGCCCGATCCTGTGTGGGTCCTATCCTGTGTGGGTCACTGCGAGGTTAGTACCTATCGATCCTTCGTGGGTCCGACGACTTAGATGGTTCAGTGATCATCTTTATCGTCATCCGAAGAAGTATACCTGTGTGAGCTGAATCTTGTGTTTCTCTCCTTTGTGGATTGTGTTGAGCTATCCTGTGTGGATTTACTGTTTACTCTCCTTTGTGGATTGTGTTGTTCTATCCTGCGTGGGTATGCGTTTTGCTTTCCTGTGTGGACTGGGTTGTGCTAGGGCTCGGACGTTGGAGCCGATCGGGGAATTGATGACTTAGGTATATGTATGGGCATATACCTAAGCCGTGTCAGATGTTACTTCGTGATTGTATCTCTTCTTCGTGACTTTTCCTTTGTGGATTTCAGGTGACCTTCGGGGGTCTCGGGGTCCCTACTGAGTAGCTTATACTCACCCCTGCACGGGTTATGCCCGCACTTCGTCGTGTTGGTTGCAGAGGACGGACAGCGCTGATCGTGGAGGAGGCGTGCAGAGCAGGACAGTACCTGGAGGTGGACCACTAGGAGGGACGTACTCGGAGCGGTTAGGTGGACCCGAGGAGCAGTGGAGGCTATCTGTACCCACCCTTCAGTTGGGACTTCCAGAGGACGGCTCGATGCTGTAGTTTTTCCTTTCAGTTGCTGTTTTTCCTTTCAGTTGTACTTTACAGTTGGGCTTGTATTTTCGGCCCCTTTTACTTTCAGCACAGCTTGTACAGTTTTTACTTAGTGTTTACTTTTCCGCTTGCTTACTCTGTGGTGCTTGTTTACTTTTCAAAGGCAATGCCTTCCCTTTTTGTTTGGATTTACGCCTTGGTGCTAGTCGCCAGCCCCTGGCCTATGGAAGGCGGTCTTGGGGTAGTCACGGCACGGGCCCCGAGGGCGGGTCGTGACAAAATTATGTTGCAAAAAAATTTCCATAATTTTATTACATAAGAAATAATTATTTTTCCTTGAAAACTAAAAAACAATTTATTTATGACCTTTTAATTCATTATTGTTTAAATAATACATTATTCCACCACATAAAACACTCCTAGTATACAAAAAAAATCTATTTCTGAGTAAACGCCCCTAATTGAAGTCAAAAAAGAAAAAAAATCTAGTGTTTTCAATGATAAATTATAATTATCCTACTTTTGGATAAAAATCACAAAATACCCTTAAAATTTCACAAACTACAAAAGTAAATTATTTTTTCTTAAAAAATTATATATTTTAATTCTAATAAAAATAATTCTCACTTATCAATCTCAATATATAATAAAATTATCAAAATCATTAAAACATTCACATTAAATATAAGAATATACCAATCAATGTATGTTTTTAAATTACCAAGATAATATTTTTATCCCTATAATTTCACCAATCAATGATATATCTTGTTATCACTAGATTACCCGAATTTCAAATATAATAATCATGATGTCTATATTTTATAAAATAATTCACATCATAGGATTATTATCCCAATTACTTTTTTATTTATCAAATTAAAATCATTAAATTATAAAAAAAGAGATCAAGATGCATGGACCTAAATAATTGAAATAAAAAATAATAATTTCATACTATATAGATTTATTATAGCTAAACTTATCCAAAAATTTCATTTAAACATTTCCCAATCATATATATATATATTCATCAAATAAATTATTTTTTTCTTCACCATACCAAAAATTAATTTTTAAGACACGTCCATATGAGTTTATCATTAAAGCATTATTTTAAAAATTTCTTACTCTATTTCCAACCCTTAATCATTTAAAATTTTCATTCATTATTATTCCATTTATTTCTATAAACTGACACTTGGATTATTAAACATATTGTCAATAAATATTTTATTTTAAGGATCATAATGGAAATTAAAGGGTACAAATATATAATTTATCACACATAACATAGTAGATATTCTCATAAAACCCCAATATTCATAGAAAAAAATTATTTCTTTATTATTCCATGACCAATTTTGTACACACATGATAGATTTAGTCATTTAAAAATAAATATAAGTAAATCATTAAAAAAATTATATCAATTTAAATATGGTTTCCAACAAAAAAAATAAAATAAGTACATATTTTAAAATACCATTTATATATCCAATAATCCATATAATAGTTATAAAAATCATTATAAATAATAAATGTGTAATTAATCCCCAAAAATACCTCTCAAAATAAAATTATACACATGAAGAATAATTTTAACGTACCAATTCAATGATGCAATCTTCTTTCTATTATAAATATTATATTCCCAATTAGTCCCACCAAATCATAAGGAATGATTATTAAGAAATTATTAATCTCATGTGTTCAAGTTTCAAAATATAAAACCTTTAATTAATAATATATTTAATAAAGGAATTTAATTAAACACATAACTATTGTTACACCTTGGGGTCCCTAATACATAACCATTAAATAGAAATTAAAATTATAATTTTTCCTAAAATTAATTAAATTTAAATAATAGAATTCATTCATTAATTCATTATTTGAATTAATATTAAATTTTATGTCATAAAATCACATCATTCTTAAATTAAAGCATCACATTCAAAAAAACTATTTCAGTTAATTAGGCCCAAAGAGATGGTTGACACCAAAAACCTCATACTATTTCAATAATCCCAAAAAGAACTTAATTCCTAATAACATTTATAATAACATCACATCAAGAATCCTTTCCAAGAATGATAAATAATTATATTTAAAGCATAGAAGAAACTACAATACTTTTTGGAAAACTATATGGTAAATAGGATAACATTCATACTAGGTCTAACAGAACAACAAGATTATTGATTCACTGAGGAAGGAAGGATAAAGAATAAAATGATTTTTGAGAGATATATGGGATGACTAAGGTAAAGAAATAAAATCTAATCCCATTTAAATTTGGATATCTTGATTAAATTACCAAATCCCATGACTTTGAAATTATAAAGCTACCCAATTAAAAAAAAATTATGGAAGCATATCAGGTGACTAAAGGGTAACCAATGACCATAAAATGGATTTCATTCACCATTTGTAATAAAAAAATAAAACTATTGTCTAGAATAAAAAACTCCCTTACTTTTTCTCAGATAGTGGGTAGCAGGTGTAAAAGTTTGACATGCCTAGGGGTTCTATTTTATAGTTTCCAACAAAAAATTACACTTCTTACTCAATATATTCACCACCTTATATCAAACATTATCTTTTTATGGATTTAAAATAATGTAAAATTGATAATACATAAAATTAAAATATTAAAATTTATCCAAGAAATCATATTTTTTACATAATCGCGACATGATGATTCTCATACATGAGAATCATCAATAAACAAGTACAATAAATGACTTTTCTACTAAGAAACAACTTTTAATCCCATTCCAAATCACTAACACAAACCACATCACAAAAAAATATTTCCTAAGCCTTATCTTGAAGGAAAACTATATGGGGCTCCCCCACCTTAAGAGTCACCATAATAAAATAATATAACTTAAATTCAACATGAATATTAAATTAATGTATTATCTCACCAGTGTCATTCTATAACCACACATTACTAAGGTTCTTGTTGGTATTACCTCAAATTCATTATCAATAAAAACTAATAAATAAATTATTACTACTCATGTTTCACATGACATAGTAATTTATAAAATGGATTCACAGAACCCACCCAAATATAATCTAAAATTTAACTAAATATTCAAAAAATCCATTAATTTAAACAGAAACAGATTAAATACTGAATTTTAAATAAAATGAAAAATCAACACATTAAATTTATAAAATACCATAAAATATTCCTATATATAAAAATATATTTCATTTATGATAAAAATATGTTTCATTAATATGATATTATAGTAAAATACAAATTTCTTAATCTTCTTTATGATAATCTTTCCATTTTTTAAATAACTCAATAAACACAAAAAAGGATTATCAAACAATTCATCTCAATTAATTATCTGTTTTAGTAATATCATAATTTATTTATCTAAATCAACTTTAAATTTATTACAATATTTCCTTCGCAATAATCAAACCAACTAAACAACAATGTAAAAAAATTAGATTTATCTTGTCACATTAACATTCTCATTAAAAAAATCTTAGAAATGCAAAATTTCTGACAAATCCACCCCTTAAAAACAGATTACAAATTTGAAATTAATTATACCTTTTGAAAATTGGATATATGTTATAATACCCAATTATTGTCCTTCATTATTCTTAATTTATAGAAAATATTTCATGTGTTAAAATTTAATCTGTTAATCCAATATTCATCCCTATTTTGAGCTCTATATTAAGCCATTTACTAGAATTTATATCTTCCAAACTTGGTAAAATTAAACTATAAAACTAATTTCTTCATTATTTAATAATTTATATAAAATCTAAACCATTAAAAATAAATTTATCCTTAATCCTTATTTTATTTAAAATACATTTCTTAATTTAAAATTTCAACTTAAATAATTCATTTATCAATCTAATAAACTTTTTATCATAATAAAACAATATAAAATAGCTAAATAATCACAAAAAAAGAATCAAATAAAATAAAATATATCTTACATAAAAATTTAAAACCAAATTGTTCTTCTTTTTAAACTCATTATTAATTTATTCATTCCATTACCATTTGGGAATCACTAAAATATTAAATACTCATTAAAGGAATATTAAATATATATTTCAAAATGGATTTAAAAATATCATTTTAATTCATCTCAAAATATACACACCATGTCATAATTTTTTAAATTTTATCATTATTTTATAAATATTGAAATACATATCATGTTTTTTCTTATTTTTAACGCATTAAAATAAATCAAATTAATATTAAATAATTTAATCATGTGAACATTTTGTAAGTAAAATTTATTTCATCCTTTCCATATCCTATATCCATTATATGTTAATTTAAATCTTTATAAATATTTTCCAGGATAGTTTTCCCAAAAATTATATTTCACTTACATTTGTCTAAAAAATCTACAACTAATAAAAAATCAGATTTTAATTAAATCCTAAAATTTTCCATCACTCTCATATTCCATAAATAATTTTTCTATTTAAACATATTAACATTCACTTTAACAATATAATTGTAACACTTAAAAAATAATCAATCATTAAAAATCAATTATAGTCCCCCTCTGTAAAAATTTATTTCATTTTAGTCATTTAATTAATTATTAATAACTGATTCAAAAAATAATAATTAGTTTATTAATAATTGCATCATTGAAAAATATTAATATTCTCAAAGAAGATGAAAACTAAAAAACATTCCCATGAACACTCACATGTATCTTATGTCCCAATGTGTTAATGTGATGCGTAAACATTAAACTATTCACTCCCATTCCAAGTCGAACTAGATATTTATTCATGCCATCTTTAAAAGAAAATGAAATATTATTATCTCCAAATATAATGCCTATTTTTTATGGTGCGGACTATGAGTATTGGAGAGGTAGGATGAAGAATTTTTTTATCATCATGGAAGTTGAAAATTTTGTAATGTGGACTGGAGATTATAAAATTCTTCATAGGGATGTTACTAAGTTTAAAAATAAAATGAAATAGAAATATAAGTTGAATTATAGAGCCAGAAACAATTTTTTTTTATGACAAGAATCATATATAGTTATATTTCTTCTTATAAAACAACTAACCAAATATGGAAGCATATTTTTATCACACACTTTGGTACAACTAAAGATTTTGAAACTTAAAAAGATATGTTAAGAGTAGAGTATCAAACATTTTATTATTATTTTTCTTGTAAATTTTTGAAAACATGCATCAGAGATTTATGAAAAGTATATATAGTATTCAATATATTGGTGATAAAGGTAATTATGATGAGATAATTATAGAAAAGATAATTGATAACATTCCAAAAGCGTGTGAATCAAAGAGAACTGTTGTTGATGAGATATAGAATCTAAAAAATCATACCCTTGATGATCTTATTTGAACCCTTATGTAGTATGAGGGATAATTAAATATATATTTTGAGAAATAGAAAAATTAAAATGGAGGAATATCTTTTATTACTACTACTTTACCTTCTAATGTTCAATATAATGGGAATGTTGTTAAGAGTTAAAGAAAGAGGAATATGGTTATTCAACCTAATTCAAATGTTTCATAACATTTTGAGAATGAATAATCAAAGTTGTCACGAAGGATGAACAATATTATCAATATGAAAAAATTTCAATACTGAAAAAAAGTTGATAAGAGTATAGTTGACAAGAAAGATGAATTCATTTGTTATGAATATAATAATGATGGAAACATGAGACCCGATTTTCCAAAGATAAATATGATAGATTAATGATAAAATAATTTATAAAACAATTCCAAGAGATATTAAAAATCTAAAGGTATTAAAGATTTAAAGGCTCATGAAACTTGGAGTGCTAGTAGAAGTGACTCTTTTGAAAATTATTCAGATAATGAAAGTTTCAGTCAGTGGAACATATGAATTTTTTCCAATTTCCAAAAATTAATTCATTATTTAATGGATAAGGTATGAATAACTCAATACCATAATAATATGTACTTAATTCAAAAATATCATGATGAGAAAATTTCAATATCTTTAGATAAAGAATCTTCCTCTACCATTGATTATAATTAATTAACTTCATATGAAGAAGTTTCCAAAATTTATAAACATCTATAAATGAAAATTGTAAAAATTGAAAAAAAACTGGATAATGCTAAAACATAACTTTATAAGGCTAATTCAAGGATTGATGATTTTACAAAACAATGATCAAATATTTCAAAAGATCTAGATGAGACAAATACATAAAAAACTATTTATAAATATTTTTAAAATTTAATTTCTGAGAAATATTATTTAGAAACTAATATCAATTGTAAAAAAATTACTAATGAGGATAAATATTTAGTTTTAAAACTAAAATATGAAATATCAAGTTTGAGAAAACATTCATCAAACATTTCCACTAGAAGGAAAGTAATGATAAAATGTATAATCAAATCTTTCTTCATATAAATGGTTCTTGAATGGGTTATATTTATAAAAACCAAGTTTTTAGTGATAATTAACTTGTTCCTAATAATGAATCTTTTGTAATAAATTTCCAATTGGTGGTCATTGGAAAAATAATTTTTCTTTAAAAAAATTTTAATCTCTAGGATTTAACATATCTTATTTTTTTTAAAAAATGTACATTCCTAAAATTTTCTTCTAGAATTATCAGACCTAAGAAGGTTTCAGTGCCAAAAGTCTAATTTTTTTATTTTCAGGAAAACAAATAGAGTACTGATAATAAAAACATATAGTAAATGGATAGTGTATGTTCCAGGAATATGAATGGTAACAAAGATTTATTTTATAATATTTTAATGATGAAATTTGGAAAATTCACTTTTGGAAATAATGATCAATGAGATATTATCAGAATAGGTATTATTTTTCAACTTATTAAATATTTAATTTATAATGTTTTATTTGTTAAAGTTATTAAGTATAACGTTATAGTAAAAAATAAATTATGTGAAGAAGGTTACCCTATAAAATTTATAAATGATAATTTTTTAGTACATAATTCCAAGTGTCAATTAATTCTCTCTTCCCATTGGTGTGAGAATGTTTATACACTTAATAGAGAAGATCTTAGGATCCTTGACTTTCCATTCATTATTACTATATAAGATGAATATGTATTGTGGAAATGAATGTTTGGAAACATTAACCATATAAACATATCTAATTTAACTAAGAAAATACTTTTTAAGGATCTACCATAACTGAGGTTTGATTCTTAAAACATTTTTGATCCATTTCAATATGATAAGAAAAATAATTCATGTTTTAAATCTATTAGTGAAGTCAAAATTTATGATGATTTACAGTTAGTGAACATGGATTTATTTAGTCCTACACAAAATCTATGTGTTGGTGGAGAATACAATGTGTAAATTTTAATAGATTATTACACATGATATATATGGGTTTATTTTCTCACTAAGAAATCTCAATCTTGTTGTTATTTTAAAAATTTTCTAACCAAATTTTAAAATTATAAAAACATTCCCTTTATAACTATTCATAGTGATCTTGGTATAAATTTTATTAATTTGGATTTAGAAACTTTTTGTAGTAATAAGGGTATTGACCATATCTTTTTAATGCCTATAACCCACTAGAAAAATTGTGTAGTTGAAATAATAAATAGAATTCTTCCAGAAATAAATAGAACTATGTTGAGTGAATACTCAATTACTACACATTTTTTTGAAGAAGTAGTTAGTACTTCCTTTTATACTATAAATTGAGTTTTGACTAAACCTTTTCTTAATAAAACAACTTATGAGTTGTTGATAGACTGAAAACAAAAGTTTTTTACATCAAAGTATTTGGTTTCAAATTATGTATCCTGAATATGAAAGATAACTTAAATAAATTTTCACCCAAATATGGTGATGGGATATTTTTATTTTATTAAACTACGTTAAATTTGAATAGAGTTTTTAATTAGAAATATTATACTATTGAGGAATCATTTCATTCTATCTTTTATAAAACTGGTCCTTTTATTTTCAAAAAAATCTCAACCAACATCCTTGGATGTGATTTCAAAAACTAATTGTCAACCTTTGTAAGAAATTTCTTTTCATATGGATGTAACTCAAGAATTAGTTTCTAAATTTATTACTCAGGAATATTTTCTACACTATTTTGATTAATAGACTTTTTAAAACCCAAGAAGTTAATTTTTTATTAGTAATCATCCTATTGAGAGTATCATTGGTGATGTTTATCAACTAGTTTAAACTAGAAGTTCCTCAATAATTGAAAATGAACATCTAGATTTACATTCCCAATATTGAACTAATAATATTGATTAGGCTTTATGTGATGAAGATTATTTTAATTATATATAATATGTGATCAATTAATGTGAGAGAAATAATGTCTGGACCATGGTTGAACAACCCAAAGAAACTTTTATATTTGGAGTAAAATGGGTTTTTAGAAACAAATGTGATGAAAATGCTATTATTTTTTAGAACAATTTGGACTTATTGATAAGGTTTATAATCATAACAGGGTATAGACTATGAATAAACTTATTCACTGGTATCTAGACGTGATGATATATATATTATACTATCCTTTTCAATATTCATTAATTTTAACCTTTTCAAATGGATGGGAAGTGTATTTCTTATAATGGATATTTATTGGAGTAATATTATTTAAAAAAACCCTAGTTTTGAAAATAAAAAACATCATGAATGTGTTTATAAACTAACCAAATATTTATATGGACTTAAACAATCCCTTAGAGCTTGGTATGATAGATTAACAGGGTTTTTGATAAAAAAAATTCTGTTTAGGGAGTTGTCGATCCAATACTCTTTATGAATGAAGTTAATAAAAACATTATTATTGAACAAGTATGATTTGATGAAATTATATTTGGAACGACACTAAAATATTTAACTTATTCCTTGGTAGATCTTATGAAATCTATGTTTGAGATGAGTATGATGAGTGAGTTAACATATTTTTTGGGTTTTCAAATTTCACAAAAACTAGAAGGATATTTTATATCTAAAAATAAGTATATAAAACATCATCTTAGGATATTTGGATATAAAAATACAAAAATTATTATTAATCCCATTTTTATCTGAAAAACTATAGATCCTGGTGAAACTGGGAAATTAGTTGATGAAACAATTTTTAGAGGTATGATGGGATTTTTCTTTTCTTAACTGCAAGTCATCCAGATTTAATCTCTTCTGTTTACCTATATGTAAGATACCAACAAAATTTAAAGGAATACCTTTTGAAATTTATAAAATAACTTTTTCATTATCTTAAGGGAATTATGAATTTATGAATTTTTATTCTTATGTATGTTCATTCAATCTAAAAAATGTTTGGATACTAAAAGTGGTGGCTTTAGAATGGTTACGAAAATAAAATCATGAACTTCACATTTCTAAGTAGACTCATTAGTTTCTTGGTCTTGTGAGAAAAATAACTCAGTAACACTCTCCACTATAGATGATGAATATGTGGTAGTTGTATGTTTTTAAGCTCAAGTGTGGTCGATGCAACACGCACTCACTGACAATGGCATGATTTTTACAAAAAGTGAAATACTTTTTGATAATACAAGTACAATTTACTTAACAAAAAACCCATTAAATCACCCAAATTATAAAAACATGGATATAAGAAACCATTTAATTTTGTATCACACACTAAAAGGAGATATCATTTAAAATTCATCGAAATACAAGACCAACATGAACATATATTTATAAAACCATTACCTTCAGATAGATTTTAAAACATTAAACTGATATTCTGAATGATATAAATAATGTAATAATTGATATATAATTATTCTTTACCCATATCCTTATATTATGTTAATTATTTTCATATGGGGGTACATATGAATTTTTTTTCAAAAAACTTTTAGTTTTATTAATCTTTATGTTTTCAAAAAATTTATGTTTTCTCAAAAAAAAACTTTTATCATAATGAGTTTTCTAGACTCATTTTCGTATTTAACTTTCGTGGAGTTTATAAATCTATTAATTATTTCTGAACTGAGTGAAATTATTAATATTTATGAACTCATAATGTTTAAAAATATTTCTCTTTCAACTCATAAATTTTAATAATGTTTTCAGAATTGATTTTTGTAATAAATTTTTTTTGGATTACTATTTTCTATTTTCTATTTTCTGTAACAAAAACTATTTTAATATAGTTTTTTTAAAAATAATAGTAGATAAATCGTACTTATAGATTTATTACATATAAAAGGAACAGATTATTCTTTTACTTTTTACACTATTTCATTAAAACTAGTAATTTAATTTTTATTGTTATATTATAAGTTTTATTAAAAAAATTAAAAAATTAAAATTTTATCTAATAATATTCAAACTCAATCCAATAAATATTTTAAAACCTTGAGATTTCAAAAGTCCTCAAATATCACATTAGATAAATGAAAAAAGTCAGATCAGATTTTCTAAATCTCAACCATAAGATATCTTTTAGAAGTTCATCCAACACCCCTTGTTCTTATATAAGGAGGGGCCCCATGTGTCAAACATCGGTTTTATAGATATTTTTCACTCTAATTTCTCCACCTTTTAAGTCACCACATCCAAAATATAATATTTTAATTTGATTCTCCAGATTCAGTTTTAGTCTGATGGCTTCAAAGGGATAATTTTGATTATATAAAGAATATTCGAAATGAATTTTATGAATATTTTATTCAGTTTACTAAATAAATGGAAGAAATGATAATGTTTTTGGAGTTTTCATATATAATAATGTGTATCAGATAGAGGAGATAAAATCATTGAAAGCAAATATTTGATAATTTCAGTTGGAGTTTATAAGACTTAAATCCTCTCAAGAGGAAACCATTGTATTTAACAATGAAAACGAAATAATTATTTGATAACCTTCTCTATTAAGAAGAAAGACTAGAAAATATTGAGCAAGGGAAAAAAATTCAAGAATATGAAATTGTTTATGAAAAAATGATAAAGAAGGACTATTTTTCTTCTTAAACACTCATTGTATATTTTTATAAACTATCAATTTTTATTAATAAATAAATTAAGTCTTAAAACCAATTCCTATTTTTCAAAATATTTTCTAATTCTGATTAAAATAATTTTATTTTATATTTTTGTGGATGATTTTTTATTTCATAATATTGTTTCATATGTTTGTTTGTTTATCAAAATTTTCAAGAAAATTCAAATTTTTTTCCCATTCCTTTTTTAAAATCACAAAGTGGGAGAGATTTTTAGAAAGGGGGATATTTTTATTAAATGAAGATAAATGTTTATCATAGGAAGCTTTTTTAATAAAGGGTGATAAAATTTGATAAAGTATGATAATTTTATACTACGAAATATAATACGATACTTAGAGGAAGATATTTTCATTCAGTTAAGATAATAATATTCAACATAATCATATTTGGATGACTTATAAAATATGGGGGAGTAAAGATTAAATTTTAAACACTAATTAAAAGTACTTAAAATAAATGGACTATAATTTTTTAAAAGTTTTTCTGTATTTTATTAATGTGATTTTTGCTTTCTAAAAATGGGGAGATTATTGAGTTAGAAGTTTTATTTCTTAATTTTTCTATTCACTTTTTTATGGAAATCACAAATAATTTCTATATACATGATTACTAACATTTTTATGTCTAAAGTGTTTTAGAAGTTTTTTATAGAAAAAATAATATTTTACTAAATTTAGAATTAGTTCTTATGTATTATGAGTATAATCTTTATATTCTTCATTATTATTATTGTAATGAGTATGAGTCTGATAAATATTGGATTATCCTTTATCAGATCAAGTGTTATACTTTCTGTCTTTTCAATCATACTAAAAAATTCTTCATCATCATACAAATATTTGCACAAATAAAATTGGATTGAGTCTCATTAATATTATCATATTAAAAAAACTTATGAAATTCCATTGGAATAACTATGTTTATATTCAGATAATGAAAGATTTATTTTTATTGTATGGAAATATTTTACACTGTAATGGTGTAAATAAATATAAATTTGGACATTCAGTTACATTAGATCATTATGAGATATAAATTTCCAGGTACCCAAGTTGTTATGACAAACATGGAGAAATATGATCATTAGGATAGAAATGTGAATGTTGGGAAGATTCTTGTAAATATCATGTCATTTGAAGAGTCTGAAGAAGATCGATTACATTTTACTCTCATATTTTTTTCTGAAGATTACATAGAACGAAAAAACTAGTTTTTATTCACTTGTAATTTTCTAGAGAGATTAAATATTAAAGAAACATTTCCAAGTTGTCTCATTAAGAATTTTTTTCAATTGTTTCTATATCAAGTCATTGTTACGATCAAGGGCTTATGAGGATAGGCAGGTAGAGAATCTGATGAATCAGATAGAGGGATTTCATGGATAGAAAGATAGAGAATCATATTTATCAGGTTAACGGTATCCAGGTATAGGTAGAAAACAAATCCAATCATCTTATAAAGGGACTATGTTGATATGATGATATAGCCATATCGATCATCGTATCAAGAACTTCCCTGGTAATGGAATACAAACATTCATATAAGTATAAAATAAGGGATACATTTAGTCTGGATTATATAATACCTTTATCTTATGGTTAAAAGAGTTATATTATCTTTAAAAAATTATTAGTCATTCTTATATTTGTTATCTATTATATAACTTGTTTTTTATATGTTTTATATTCCACTATATAATTTAATAAAAATTGGAACATCATATTCATAATTTTATGGTATTAGATTTAATCGAATTCTTCGTGATTATGATACTCTGATAATGGGATCCATATTCACTCTGGTATTTTACTTTAATTTAATTACAACATAGATAAAATCTATTTCTTTGATTATGGTCATCAGACTGAGGACCAAGTCTGATAACATACTTTAAGATTCTTTTGGTTGTTTAGTTTAATTCCTTTAAACTATGTTTTTAAAACTAACATTCTCCACTTGTAACTTATCGATCTAAAAATATTATTATGATCCTAATCAGTATTTTTTTTATAATAATGATCCAATAATAATCACATAGTTAATAACATATATAATAACCAAAATCATGGATATATTTTAACATAAAAAATCATTTCCCTTTAAAACATAACAATTTTAATATTCTTAAAAAATGACATGACCATATCACATTATATTATAATTACCACTTAATTCAAATCGAGACAAACATTCTAATCCATTAAAAAATTATAATTACAAAACATAACCCAAAATTTAATTTTAAGTAAGGCCAAATACATAATAAAATTATACTAATTTTTTTTATTATATTCTCAACACCCAAAAAATAATTTTAATAGTCTTCATCATGAGTACATTATTTAGTCATTCACAAAAAAAATTAAAACAATTAGATTAACCCTAAACCACAATCAATTTTTATTATTTACCTTCCATTCAACTCTTTAAAAACATGGGTAAAAGAATCCAGGTTAATATATGGGTAATTTTATATATCTAGAAAAAAATTATACGATTAAAATACTCAATTACATGCCCATAAAATAGAAAACATTTCATATAAAATCCTTAAACATATGTGAACTTTTATCCCATTTCAATGTCATTTCATATTTTTATAAAAAATAATTATTTACTCAATTACAACACTAAAAATGAAATTTTTCAACAAATTATACCAATATAAATATAGTTTCCAATACAAAAAAAATAATTTAAATCTAAATAATAAAATTTTCATGACATATAGTACAAATAATTTCTTTTAAAACCCCATTATAAATTGAAAATGATAAATTATCATCCAAAAATTTTCAAAATCTAATTATAAAAATTTGACTTGATTTTAATATATTAACTTAAGAATTTTAACATCCATTCATTCTAAATATTATTTTTATAATTAATACCTTATAGAATGATTAAAAAATAATTAATAAAAAATTATTTATAGTACTATTTTAATAAATTAAATATGAAATAAACATTCTCTTTCACTAGGAACATTAATTAAACACCTGAATATTTTTAGTCCTTGTTATACATAAAAAAATATCAATTTTGAACTAAATTTCTCAAAATAATTTATAATTAATATATAATAATTTATAATCAATAATTTAATTATAAATTACTTAATTTAATTAATAATAATTTATAGGTAAAATAATTATATCATGCTAAAATTCATTCATAACATTCACCAAAATACCCTACAGTAGAAAAGTAGAATCTCAAAAAAATTGATACCTCATTATATATATTATATCAATAATCTTCATAATAATTTGGATATAAATTCTAATTTTGTTCATTGGATATAAATAAACTATCAAAAAATTAAATTAAATCAAGAATTATAAAAAAATTGAAAATAAACCTTAAAAAATTCTATAAAAAACATGGTTAAAATTATACACTTGTCTTCCTGATTCCAATGTAACAAATGAATAATTAACCTCGTGAAAATAAGATGAAATTATCAAGAAAAATTTTCTATGAAATTAAAGGATAATTAAAGGAAGCAATCCAGAACTATTATTTTCTAAATGAGAAAAACAATAATAAATTCCCAAATAAAATGTATATGAAACAAAAAAAAATACCCCTATTACAAAAAATCAGGAAACACCCTATTTACCCAATGAATAAAAACAATTCACTAAGTGGATTCCGACACCTTGACAACACATGAATAAATACCCAATGTCTAGACATGGTTAACTCCCACCCCCTATCTTAGAAAATAGGTACTGAGTGACTATATACCAGTTACCTAGTGGGTTTCACTTCTAGTTTTCTGTAAAAAAACATATACAATTTACCAATATTTAGGTCCCTAACCAAAACCAATTTGATAAAATATATTTAAAAACTATTAAAATACATAATAAATGAAATAAAAAATAAAAATTTACACATGAAACCTGTATTCATTACATGTAAACTTTTCCTATTGAATTTTAAAATAATATGTGAATGAGTGATTGAATTATTATATTATCGACATTGATACTTGTTTCATGTATATGTTTAGTTATTCTTTCACATCATTATATATTTCTATATGAATTATCATAAGTAATTGAAATATTAATTGTAATTTATTTATTAAAATTGTTTACAATTTTGATTATTGATTATGGAAAGATTATGAGAATATTATGTCCAAATGTTGTTCTAAATAACATAGTTATAAAAAAAATTACGAACAAGATTCCTCTAAACACTCTAATAGCAGGTGAATCAGGTTCCACACCAATCAAACATTTTCTCTTCATTTAGAGCCCAAGACAATATAGATATTTCCCCATATATTGGAGGGAACTCGATTAATCACTCATCCTCTCATTGTGGATCATACCAAAAAATAATTAAAGAGTCATAATGTGAAGTTTACAAAACACATTGGGATTTTAAATGGTTTACCATAAGCCTCAATCCAAGTAGTATACACACTATGAGGTGTTGGTGTGCTAGAATCCATTATAATTACTTTTGGTGGATAAATGTTTTTAGATTGTTTTCATTCCATGCCAAGGAACACTTCCCTTATAATGTTCTGGAAAAATAAACTATTGATCTAAGGGGGACTCACTACTATTCTCCTCGATGTACAAATTCAATTATGTCAATGACCAGTCATTAAATATAAGGGTCTCTCTATATTCAACATATGAGTTTTATTACATCATAACTTCATATTATATGCTTATTTTAATCTCATGTAAATTGATCTTCCAATCCTATAGGGCCAGAATAGATCAACCCATCAATGTGAGGTTTGATTATATGTCCTCTAAAATATAAAGCACAAATATTCTTCTCCAAAATAAATACAATTACACACTAAAATTATCATATTTAAATAATTCATTATCTTCAACTAAGTATAGAAGTAAAATTTCTTCTTCATCCCCATATACTTCTCCACTGATTGAAATGGAAATATAAATTCAATTTATTTAATCATTTTTCTCCCTTCATCTTTTATAAACATGATATATAAATCTCACTCCACCACTTTTCTAGAACTGATAGATGTTTTTATACATATATTACATCTATATAACCATTTGATCTAAAGGTTTATATTAATTCTCCTTCCTCTCCACTTCTAATATCAATTCATTTGTATCAAAAAATTTAATGTGTTCAAGAACAATAATTAAAATCTGATAAATACTCTTTATATATCATATAATCTCTCTCATTTTAAAATCCAACCAAGTACTCAATTAACTATTACTATATTATTCATGGTTTGATATCCTCCACCACTACTTAATCCTATATTTATTCAGCATAATCTTGAAATGTTATAATTAAACAAGACATGATTCACATTGAGAGCCAGATCCATAGAATTCACTAAATATCATATATTTAAATCTTTTTAAATCATTATGTGATTCACCTAATCTTCCAGATTCTTCAAACCTGTTTTGTCATGAAATTTTACCTTGTTGTGGGAACATTAAAATAGTCAATATATTTAAAATTCACCATAATTCTGTAAATAGTATAAATATTCATCTCATGATTTGAGTATTATAAATCTTATTTTATGATAGATAATGTTTATCATAATCAATTTATGGCCACTAATTTCGAAACATACTCTTAAATATTACACAATTACCTTTATATTTGGTATCTATATAATTTTTACAACTAGTACTATAATGTCTCTTATTATTGTGGCATGGGAACTATCCATCACTACTCAAAGGGTTTTCATATACTTTGGCATCATCCCATAAAAATAGACATCATGGCATGGATCTCAATTTGTAATGTGACAATTCTTCCCCATGTCCTATAAATATAATATAAATCTTTACTTATATGATACTCTATGTAGTTAATATTATGGATTTTATACCTTTAAAATTATTCTAGATACACCAAATATCTTACACATCTTCCAAAAATATTTTATTTAATTTAATAGTTTTATTTTTACAGTTCTATAAAACTTTTAAAAAACCCTACGTATAAAGGGTAAAACCTCCAGAAGACTTGATTGCATTTCAAAGAGTCTTCCAATAATATAATAATGTGTATATATAGAAATTCATTTACATTGAAAATTTTCAATTCTAAATCATTAATACTCTTAAATATCAAAATCTAAAAAAATATCATTGACCAAACATTGTCAAATTCTTATAATGTCACTAGCACAACATGATCCTTATATTCACACCATGAATTGTGATTACTTCTCAAAACATGACTATCATTTATTACATCAAATATATTTCATATAATTATAAAGCATATATATATATATATATATATATATATATATTATTCTGCTTTACTTTCTATGAATCTAAGTGGACTTTAGTCATGGAGTCGTACTTTGGTAAATTGAGATGTTTATTCCTATAATAGTTGGAAAAACTAATATACAAATCTTTAGGACAAAATTTTTTGAAACACCACCACGTCAACATTACATTTAATAATCTATATTCAATTAATGAAACGACCTTCTAAGGCCCACCAAGATAGTGGAAGATCTGGCTTCCACAATCCCAATCCCTCTTATATAGACAAAGGTTGGGGATGAATGCCAAGAATGAATAACTAAGATGGGTGAAACTTTCCTAAAGTAACAATACGCATGCAGAAGTGTAGAGGAATGAAATTAAAATAAAACAGCGTATAGATTAAAAAATATTCATGTAACAACCTTTAAGGAATACAAAACTATGTGACAACATATATGAAATGTAAAAGGAAAAAATACACTACCACCCAAAAAAAGATGTGACAAAACTGAAACAAGTAGAATATAAAATATCTAAGAGAGCTTGAATCTTGATCTCCAATCCTCGACCACCACACAAGGTTAATGTACCCAAGTATCCCAGCACTCCTCTAAAATCATCGTTGATATATCTATTATCTACATAAGACATGACACATTTTTGAAAATCTCATACATTGGTGATCATATAAATAAACAATAGGATGTCATGAAAACTAAATATTGTGAAATAAAAGACAAGATATAATTGGTTAGGTCAACCCAAAGTAAGAGGTGAAAAAAACCAAAAAACATAAATATATCTATATCTATATCTATTTTCTAATATTACAAACCCAAATGAGAGAGAAATGGAATATTCATCTCACCATCCATCCCAGATTGATGATTAAGCCTATAGCTCCAAAGTTTCATCATCGAAGTCGAGCATCTCGTGTGTCTACCAAAATAATTTATATGGTGGATATGCAACATTCCACTACTCCACATCTCAAGGTATAAAATCCTACAAATAATGGATAACTTATTCCTTATTACAATAGGGTGATGTAACTCAGTATATAGAGAAACCGCACCCATGTAGAGGAGCTCCGTCTTTATATCTACATAAAAAATGGGTCATTTGTTCCCTAGTGAGATAGGGGAGTACCATACACATATATAGAGGACCCATTCCTTGAATATGATATTACCATCTCTTCTTGTCATAACAAGTATAGATTACTCGTTCCATTTTGTGATAGCGGATTACTATCTACATGGACAGAGTATATGTGCCCTGGTGTGATAGGGGAGTTCAATATTTATATGAACAATGAGTATGGAGGAACCACAACCTAGGGTGAAAAGTGACTACCATCTCCATGGATAGAGGACCTTCACCAGAGAGCGACAATAAGGTATCTTTTCTAACAAAATAATGAGAATGGGGGACCCACAACCAAGTATGATATGGGAGTATTGTCTCCATTGATAGAGGAGAAACATCAGGGTGCGACAAGGGGGTGAAATCACAATCTAATCATAAAGTATGTAGTACTCACACCATGGATATACAAGGAAGTATCATATACATAGATAGAGGACTCATGTAATTGTGTGATATGTGAGTATCATCTCTATATGATAAATAGGTATGGAGAACATGCACCATGGTGCAATAGGGGAGTAGCATATTCATAAATAGATGAAATGTTCCCCAGGGTGATAGGGGAGTGCCATCTCAATCTGAACACTCTAATGATCCTATTTAAAAACTATTATCATCATGTATCTCCTAAAGAAGTGTCCCACTCCACAAATATTACATTGTATCTCAAAAGATTATATGAAGGACACCATCAAATTTTACGTGGAAAACTCTCACTATATGTTAATTATGAGCCAAGATCCAAGTTAAGAGGAAGGATATAAAATATATATAATTTTATAAAAAAGTTAGTTAAACATCATATATGGGGTCCAAAAAATGTGTGGTCCTACTATACTTCTTGGTTGTGTTCTCATCTGGACATAGCTCACTATCCATGACCCCATAAATGTCATTTACAGGTCTCACATGGTGTGTCTTTTCCACCCAAGGCCTACCCATGTGTTTCTATTTTTGGATGTGCCTATTAGGTCTTTTCATAGACCATGTCATGTGGTGATACTGGCATATACCCATTTACTCCTAGTGTATATTGTGTGGTTTCCCACAAGGGGTCTTGGCCACGTACAGCTAGCACACGACATGGCTACCCGGGGTGGGTCACACGGCATATAGCCTAGGTACACAGTATCTAATATTTATCATTTTTTTTGAAACCCAAGCTATTTTTGTTGGGTAAATACATGGAAATTTTTAATCCCATTACATTATATGTGGTCATAATTTTTACAAGAATCCAATAAAAGCATCATGTTGAATCCATATTTTTATTCACCACTGTGATTCCCACTATTTGACCACCCAATACCGGTGTATTTTTCTTGCAACCATCTATTTCATCCCTCTAGTAGTCGGAAATTAGATTCTAATCACCCATGGTGGTCCACCACTTGTCCATCATTCCTCCTGTCACTCGGTAGTCATATAGGATCCATTTAGGGTTCGATCACGCTTGAACCCTCCTCAGAAAAGTCGAACGATAACCCCATAGGCCAACGGTGAAAAATATAAAGAGGGAATGGGGAACATCACCAAAAAGGGTGACAAAATACTTATTTAAGTATTCTTGGAAAATTACTTCAAATTGGGGAATCCAAGGTGAGATCATTTCATAAATGAATTAATTGATTAAAATGATTGATGACAACAACATGCTCATGCGAAGGGTGGGAATATGTTGAATCAAAAGTAGATAATCTAATATCAAAGTTCAAATATATAATCAAAAGAATAAACTGAAATTAACTACTTCTATGTTGATTTTGGATCAATATTTTGTGAATTATATGTTTCTTAGAGATGAGAATGATACACTATGTTTGTTGCATATCATTCCACTACAATTTGATCTCCAATAATTGTCTAATGTTGATTCATCAATGATTATCATCATAGATCCTCTCAATTCCCATAGAGTTTTTAAAAATAACCCTATATAATCATTATAATAAACTATTTATAGATGATTTAATTATTCTATTTAATGAGATAGATTATTTTTTTATTTTTTTATTTTAATTAAACACACTAATGGTTGTGTCAACCATAGGTCTGGAATTGACTAAACTTCAGTCGTTCCTAGGGTAAACCCCATGCTATTGATTAAAACATGATCTTTGGTTTTTTATTGAAATATCTATCTAGGAGATATTACTTTATTTTTGAAAAACGGCATGTGTTGGATTTTAATATATTTAATATTATTAAAATATCATTTTTTTACTCACCATGCCTCAAAATCTCACGTCTTCTCTGCGACTGACTCTGAAAATATTTCATAATATATTTTAAATTCTTACAAGGAAAAATAGAGTCTCTAAATTATTCAATTGATCAAAACATTTCATCCCCAAAACGCACAAAATAATAAAAATATGTGGATACAAATCCCACATAGTACTCTCCCACTCATAGGATCTCTCTTTCCATTTCCCATGCTACCACAACACATGAACCAAAGGAATGGTTCATCCACACATGATCCCCTTCGTCTACTCATTGATCATCATTGAGTACCCCCCCTAAGTTGGATCCATTCACAATCTTCATCTTACCCAAATCTATTACATGTATATTATCTTGCACATATCTCCATAGTTTTGAAACATTGAAGATATCATTCATCTGTACCGACTATGGGGGGAAGGAAAGGTGGTCAGCATCCTATATAATCCTATGAAAGATCTTGAATATCCTAATAAACCTCATTTATAGATTTCTTTCCCCTATGAATATCTGCAATCCTTATCATGGGGATACTCTCAAGAAAACATGATCTCCCTGGTTGAACTCCATGGTTGTAGGATTTAAATCAACATAATATTTTTATCAACTATGGGTTTTCTTCATCCCCTTGTGGATTACCTAGACTTTATCCATCAGTGCCTATACCATCTCAATCACAAAAATAGATGCCTCACTAATATTATTATAGTATAAGAGTGACCTATTGGGTCTCCCATATAAAGCCTAAAAAGGTTTCATGTCGATAGTATAGTGGTATCTATTACTATAAGAAAACTATACCAATGGAAAGTGATCCTCCCAAATCTAGATGAAGTATAGCATGAATGAACTTATCATATAATCCAATGCCATGATAGTGTGATTTGTCTTCCCATCCACCTAGGGGTGAGAACATGTACTCATCCTCAACTAGGTCATGAATTCCTTATGAATTCATGTCCATAATTATGATGTAAAAAGTGAATATAGGTTGGAGACAATTTTTGAGGGAATCCCATAGCGGTTTAAAATTTATTACACATAATAATTCATTAATATATCCCCCAAAATATTCTTCTTAATTGATAAGAAGTGAATTTACTTGGAAATTAGATCAACTATCACCCAGGTTTCGTCATGGTCTCTCATTTTTAGTGGAATGCCTATCATAAATTCCAAGGATATGTCAGCCCATATTCACTCTAGGATCTCAAGATGCTAAAAAAACTTATCAAAACCTAGTCTTAAACCTTTACCCACTGACATGTGAGAAACTAAGATATGGACTCAGTAGTACTACCCCTAATTACATTACACTAAAATTAATTTTTAAGGTATTTGTACATATTATTCACATTGGAATGTATATCCAAATGATAAGTGTGAAACTCCCACATCACCTCCTCTCATAACATGACCAGAACCACAATTCATCCTTATAAAAGGATGAAATGATTTCCTCCTTTTAAAAATCCATATAGTGAATTTAGAAAGGATATCTGGTCATGTAGGTACTCACAATCGATGTCTTATAAATTAAAATCACTCACATGCTATAGAAATGTAGGATTCAAAACCGTCGATTGAATATAAGCTGCATCCATCTCCTCCACCAGGATTAGTGGAAAAGAATCCAATTGCTTAGACTCCACATTTACTAGATGAGAATGATACTTATTACTAAGGGAATATTCCACCACATTTTACTTATTAGGATTATAGACTAAAATAATTTATTAGTCCTAATAGAACACCAACTAGAGCCTCTATCTCAAGATAACATCTTCCATTGTGAACACATACCAAAGACTTTGATGGTCAAAGTAAATAAAAAATAATTCTCCTAGAAGATTGATCCTACACATCCTCAGAGTAAAGAAAACTTCTTACAACTCTACTTCATGATTCAAGTAGTTATTATCATGAGTTATCAACTTCCTCAACCCACATGTGATCGATTCCTACCTCTTCGCCAACACACTACCAAGCCCAGCACCAGAGGAATAAAAAACAGTATGTACTCCACACACTCATATGGTATTCTCAAAATAAGAGCACTAGTTATACTCATCCTAAACTCCCCAAAAGATATCTAGCACTCCCCAAGCAAAATAAATCTATGTAATTTCTACATTAGGGAAGTCAAAGGGGTTTCAATCATGAAGAAGCCTACCATGAACCTTATGAATCTGTAAATGAATCTACAAGTGTTCCCCATGATATTGGTACCCTTGATGCCTATCTATAATTTTTCTTCATGTGTCTTTCAAAATCTTACTCAGACTTTAAGTACATTAGGGTTCCAACAAATAACACTTATATAAAACCAATACAAAAAGTTTTTAATGAACCAGTTCATAAGTTTATCAATTCTATTGTGGAATCTAATGCACTGAAGGGTATCAACATTAACTTATAGTGACTGCATTGGATTTAGAAATCCACTTTTGGTATAGTCCCTTCTCGAACCAAGGGATGGTGATAACTTATCATAAGGTAAAACTATAATAACCACTTCTTCCCAATATAATGGTCATATAAGTCATCTATTCTGAGGGGTGGATACTCCTTCCGGGTAGTGACTTGGTTTAAGAGACATCAATCCAAACCACGCCTAGAGATCTTATCCTTCTACTATGAGGAAAACATAGGGATTCCAATGTGAACAAAGTTGGTATTATGAATCCCTAACTTTAAAGACTCTATATCAACACCACTATCTATTAGTTCCCCTCACAGGGTCATCTGATGTTATAGTGATAAAAATAGTACATCCATGGTGAAAGTATATACAGAGGTATATCACACGGTGGGGAGGTAAATCTGAAAATTCCACAAGAGAGACTTCATCATACTCCACCATCATTTTTTGAAACTGATAACTCATAACATCTAGTAATATAAGGTTAATAACATAAAAAAATAAATCAAATATAAGATCCTATGAAAGAGGTAAACCTTCTCTCTCTAGTAATCACTCATTATTAAAAGAGGAAAAAACCAACCCAAAAATTGGAAGCAATACCATAATCACTGATAGAAATCATCTATAAATAATGGAAGATGACCGGTCAAAAAATCCTCCATTTGTATCACAAGGAACTAAATAGGGTATATTCATAGTGAAATGTACCTTATGTCTATGTACTAAAACTACATCTAGAGTAGTGGAAACATAGGTCATACCTCGAACTGAACTCGAGCTGCCAAACTAGAAGCCCCTTCTTCCAAAATCTCACTCATTCCCTTCCTGCATTCTCACCTAAATTAGAGCATGCTCTATCACCTCAAAACATCAACCTTCCCAAAAGGCACAATTTAAATGAACTATTCTACCACACCATGAAACTATATTCTTTGGGTGGTATTTACCCTCCCTTGTGACTTTAAAATCACATCAAAATAATGAGTCTGTGTGGGGGGAGCTTCTATATTCATTCCATGACTAAAGCCATGATAAATATCTCCTTCATAGGGCTCTACTAATGAAAATATCATCTTAGATATGTGTCTCCTTGAGGACCACCATTGAGAGGGGGTCTTATCCAAGTGGAATATCCAAACCATAGGATTGGGACTGACCTCAACCACCTTTAAAGGGATTCTACCTCAAAATTAAACCTAAGTGATATCTTTATATGGAATATAAAATTTACACTCAGCATAGTTACATCATCTGTTGTTACAACCTAAACCAATCGCTACTCTATGGAGAGAAATAGTTTTGAGTGAAACCGTCCACTCATTCGGGATCCACATAAGTCGCAAAACATGGATCATCGACTCAATCAAATCCTCCATTGTCAAGGGATATGGATCACCAAAGAACCTCAGTGGCCTCTAGTTCTAGAACATGAAGAGTGCACTAATCCTAAAAGCATCCTCATCCAACTCTACTAGTATAATCTATTGGTCGATGTGTGAGGATGTTGGAACATGCCTGCCTAGAAGAAATATCTCATGATACGGCCCCTGAACTGATGCCTCATCACTCATCTAATAGTCATCATGATCGTGAATTGGTAATATGGTTATCTGTCTATAGAGGCATATTGAAAGTGATCATGACATACCATAGTAAAATGAGAATATATATGGAGAGCTAACTCAAGAAGAGAATTCAAATCACTCAATCATATATGATAATTGTAATAATGTTCCCACTTAGCAAAACTCAGGTAGTCAATTTCCTAGGGTATGGATATATCGGAGTCCACACCAACACTAGGATCCCTATCTAGAACGACACACTCGAGACACATTGATATTATTTCCCTATATTCCTAACCAAACCTCATAAGGTAGAAATCTCTAAACACTATCATAGGTCGAACAACCTATGATATCACTCTATAATGATTGGGCCCACTAGATCATGCCTGAAAAATGGAAGACCAAGCCTCCACAACCCCAAGATCACCTCCATAGGATAGGGGGTGACAAAAATTGCATAGAATTCATAACTAAAATGGTAGGCCTTTTCCTAAAGTACTTGTATGCACACACCCAACCATCTCTTTGTAGAAGTAATGAGTATTAATATTAGAATATAGTAACATATTGAGTAATAAATTCATTTAATAACATATAGGGAATATAAAATAGTGATATAGAATAACTGAAATGTAAATGTTCAAAATAAATTCCCACCCAGAAAATAGGTCCCAACCAGACAACAACTAGAATAGAAAATAGCTAAGAGAGTCCAACTCCCTATCTCCAAACCTCAACCACCATATGCGGTCAACGTTCTCAAGTATCCCATTACTCATCTAAGATAATTTTCGATCTATCTATAATATACATAAGGCATGAAACATGTGGGATAAGCATATACATGAGTGATTATATTTTATGTGTATTATATGATTGTATTTTATGGTGTTTTAATATATTTATTTCTATATTTATTTGGTAATTTTTTTAGATGTTGGAAATTTTGACTTGTGTTGTGATATATTTCAATACCAATAGATATTTGGTAAAAAAGAAATAAGGGATGAAAATAGGTTCTTAAATGCACTTCAGAATGTGATATAAGTGAGGTAGCGCGACACTGGATTTTGGAAGATGGATTTGGTTGGAAAATTGGAAAAAAAACACCATTTACACATTGGGTATATCATTACTTGACATGATATTATATAGAAGAATCTACCTTTTAGGACAATTCATGAAGTCATTTCACAGTGTGAAAAGTAATTACACATCTTGTACATGATACACAGTGTGGAATTTCTAGATGGAGATAGATATGAAAAATCTGATTCTAATGTGGATTACACATCGTGTAAAATTCTATATTGTGACTATTTCGGGAATATGAAAAAAATAATATTTTAATCTATATGTTTTTTTATGGAGGGATTACAAAATGAACCTCTTCGCTACTCCTTCGGGATTTTTTAGAACTTGAGGAGATGCACGGTCGCTTGTTTGAGATGTGTAGCACTGTAGATCCCGGCTTGACCTCCATTATATAATATTTTGTTCATTATTTTTTAGAACCCTCTCATTGATATAATTAGGTGATGATTTATTTATTTCATGATTTGTGTTCTGAACAGGTATTGAAAAATTAGATTATTTTATTTTTATTACTATTTATGTTGAAATTTTATGTTTCTTCTTCATTAGGACATGTTTCTTGATTCCCAATTCATGAAAATTGTCATCAGGGTTAAAAAGTGGGTTTATTTTATTTATTTATTTATTTATTACTATTGAATAATTTTAATTAATTCCATTTTTAATGTGAGGTCTAGGGTTTAGACTTCTGACCTGACTAATGTGTTTGTCTCTTCCCAATTTTTAAATAATGTTTATAGTTACCCGTCTATACAAATCTGAAGTAACTAACCATGATAAAATCATATTTTTGGGATAGAGAGTGTTTAACATGACCATTAGACTCTCAAGGAATTGACTCAGAAGACTGCATGATTTTTAATTGATTACTTCATTCCTTATCATCCAATGAACCTAGATTCATTACTGCTTGAAACCCTTTTTTATTTTATTATCACACATTATTCACCAATAACATGCTAAATATTTAAGATTAAATTTATTAAAATTGAAATTAGTTGAGTTCTTAATTATCAAATTAATATTTTCTCCAACCCTATCTCTGTGGGTTCGATGTCGGACTTATAATTCCTATACTAACATGTACTTTATTGGTTTGTTTGATATGTGTTATACATTTCTAAATTTGTTAACCCTATGGGAATTAATAATGGTCACAGGGTTATCAGTATATACATACCCGATAGGATGCCCCAAAAACTAATGATGGATAAATAGAATACATTGCAGAAGTAGTCAGCTCAATCCAAAGTAAGAGGTAATGAAACCCAACAACACACACACACACATATATATAAATATATATTTATATTTATATTCTCATATAAGAAACCCATATGAGAGAGAAAATGGATCTTCATCTCACATAACTACCAAAATTTATGAGTAATCATGTATCTCTAATGGTCTATAAACAATTCTAAACATCTCATACATTCGTTTTAAGAAGTTATGAGGAGGTATCACACCTCCCAATTTCACCATAGTAGAAGGGAGCATGATCTTGAAAGGATTGAGGACCCACCACTCATTACAATAAGGATATGTTAACTAGTAGATAGAGGAATCATGCCCATATAAGAGATTATTTTCTCTCTCTATATATAAAATATGGGGGAATCACACCCTGGTACGACTATGGAGTATTGTACCCATATATAGAAGAATCCTTCCCTAAATAGGGAAGTATACTATTTACCTATAATAAAGAGTATAGAGGAAATGCGACCTAGTGCGATAGGAAAGTACAATCTTTATGGATAGAGGACCCCCAATCAAGAGACCCATGGGACTACCATCTCTATATAAACTATGATTATAAAGGACCCACACCCAGGCATGGTATGGTTTAACTTATACGTGGATAGAGGACTGGAGACCTAGTTCAACAAGGAGTACCGTCTATAACTAAAAAAAATGAGTATAGGGAAACCGAACATTAGTTTGAGATAGGATAACCTTCTCCATGGATAGAGGACCTTCTCTCTACTATGATAAGGGGTATCATATCTATCTAAAAAATTAGTATGAAGGACCTACACCTTGGTGTGATAGGGGAGTACCATCTCCATGGATAGAGAACATGCACCCTGGTGCGAACAGGGAGTACCATCTCTATCTGAACAATGAGTATGGAGGACTATCCCCAATGTAAAACATGATTATTATCTCCATGGAAAAGGACCAGCACCCTATTGAAAAAGGGTAGTACCATATATATCTGAAAAAAATGATGATCATGTCATATTATAGCCATCATTAAGAATCAGGTAAAGAAAGTGTCCCACTCAAAAACTATCTCATTGTGTCTCAAAATACACTATGAAGTCAAAATCATGTTCTACATGTAAAAACACTTTTGATAATCACCTCAAGGAACAATATTTGAGTCAAAAAGAACGAGATATAAGAGGTATGATTTTCTCAAAAGGGAGTTACACTGTATGTATGGGGTCTACATAATGTGTGGTCCTACTCCACTGGGATAACATGTTCTCCACTACACATATATTGGTTCCCATGTCATTGTACATGGTGTAAATATGGCCCACATGGTGTGTCTCAGACACCCAGGTCATTGTTTTGTGCTCATGGTTATGTCTGTGTCTATTAGGCCATGTCGTATACCTGGACCTATAACAGGTTGTGCCCAGGTACCGACACATGCTTGTGTACTACAAAATTACACATTTTTTTCACCCACATAGGTTCACGGGCTTGTGAATCTATATCACATCCATGTTACCTAAGGAGGTAACAAGGTGTGTGGCCTAGCCCCATGGTGTGTAATCCGTATATTTTATTAAAATCCTAATAATCTATGTCTAGGTGACTGAAAAGAATTATTCCATCCCAGTATAAGACGTGAAGTAGTGATTTTTTCAGAATCAAAGGAAATATTAACATTCATTCAATATTTGAGGCCACTTTAATGATTATATCTATTTGATAACTCAAAACAAACCCTAAAAATCATATTTCAACCCTCAGGTTTCTAAATATAATATTCCTATCATCTGTGGTGGTCCACTGTACATCCTGCATGCCTCTTGTTTCCCATCGTCCTTCAAATATCCCAAATATATATGAATCATCACCCACATCCTGCAAATAATCTCAATCCATCACAAATTTCCATCCCAATAATCATTCATGAAACTTCCATGAAACTGGGGGATCATTCATGCTTGAACCCGCACTAGTAAAGTCTAATCACGGCCACAAAAGCCAATATAAATGATTGCAAAGATTAATGGGGGGAATCTCCATAAAATGGTAATAAAAATAATTGGATGATAATTCTCATCTAATTATTGCAATGGGAAACCTAGGTGAGATCATGGAATTAATTAATTAATTGAATGAATCACTTTAATTAGACAATAGTCTCATGGGATGGGTGGGAAAACATATAATAAAAAGTAAATAATCAAATATCTATGATCAAACATTTAAACAAGGGAGGAAATCTCAATTTATGAGACCTAACTTGATTTTGTTTGATCACTGGTGAAAATATGTTTTCCATCAATGATCATGATCTAATTCATTTGTTGCCTATCCATCCACCATGATCTAATCACCAACCATTATCCGATATTGATTCATCAATGAAGGTTGTTAGATCTTCTCTCAATTCTCTGGTTGTTTATGTTTCCAAACCTAAGGAATAATTATAATTGAGTATTTATAGAGAATTTAATTAAGTTTTCTAATAAACCAAATAAGTAATTTGTTTACTTATTTTAATTAAATGCACCTTTCAACAGCTACCTGAACCGAACGTCTGGAGATAGCCAACCTTAGGTCACACCTCAGGAAAAACACATGCATCATATTCGACTATGGTCTCTAATTTTCAATTAGAGACTTCATTCAAGATATACTTCATTACATCTAAAACAATTTTTTTGTGCGATATTAATATATTTTTTATTTTTAAAATATCAATTTTGGGCTCACTGGGCCTCAAAATCTCACGTCGCTTCAATGCGTATCTCAAAAAATATTTCATAATATATTTCAAAGTCTTATATTGAAAAAATCAAGATTCTACAGTTTTATTCTATACCACATTAAATACCACTATATATATATATATATTAAAAATATCAAGATATATCTTCCACAAATATAATAACCTTTTTGGTATTACGTATGAAATAATTGGATTTACATCCAAACTTACTTCATTTTTATTTTAGCATCCTTAAAAAAATTAAAATATATTATCTCAAAATCCAACACACAGCCTCACAATAGAAACTTTATCTGCATTTATATTTTTGAAAAAAAATTACCATAAATCATATTTCACTTTTTAAATCCAAATTTATCAAAACAAAATATGGATTTATGATTCGTTCTGCTAACTCCCACCCTACTCACATCCCCTTATTCCATAATATCAAAAAGATATTTTGATCCATATTTATCTATTTGTTATTCCACATTTTTAGTGTCTATATATTTCTATTCAAGTTTCTCCCCTTATATAACATAACTCTATATGGGTATATTTTCATCTAAATATACCTTTATCCATAAATTATATTCCCTATATTTTTCATAAACTCTACTAGTGTCTTGTTAGGATACGATGGTCCTTCTAAATCAGAAATCAAAAAAAGAATTTTTTTATACCCTTTTATAATTTAATTATTACACTTCTCGTAATGAATTAGGTCCATCCAACCTCATCAAAAATAGGAAAATATTTATATACAAAATAATACCACTCATTATAATCCATAATTAATGGAAACATTTTCTATATGAATGTCTACCATTAAACGGTGGGTTTGATTAACCACTTTATAAATTTATTTGGTTCTAATTTTGGCTCCATTCACCACCTTTAAACCAATTTTTTCTTTATTATTCAGTTTTTTATTAAACTATGTGAATCCCAGTGAGTCACAGGATTATCTTGTATTGAATTTTATTTATTTATTTGTTGGTTTTTTAAGAGTTAGGCATCAAAATTTTAATGCTTTTGGAGAAAACAATAATTGGAAACCATTAATGTTTGGTTATTAGTAACAGTTCATATGATCATGTGATAGAGATATTTTGGGGAAAAAATAGATCCATATTGTCTCAGCACAGTGATAGAAACTATGTGGATGTTTCAAGGAACTAGGAAACATTATTTTTTGGATACATTTTCTCCCACATGGTTGCCACATGGTTTTTTTAAATGTGAAACCAATGTCTATTGGTTATCTAGCTCATTAAAATATTGATTTTTTAATAAATTATCCTTATATATTTTAATCCAAGTCCCTCTTTCTTTCTCCCCACTCATGTGTCTCCCCACCCCCCTTTAGACCTTCTTCCCCCTTTGATTTTTTTATGGATCTCGCTTGATCTTTTGGATTTTTATTAAGGCTCATGAGGGATCCTCCAACATTATTTTTAGGGTTCTGGTCTTAGGAAACATGTTTTAATTTGTTTTCATGGTATGAATTTTTAAAGGGTTTTTTTAAATGTTTACCTATTATTCTTTATTTACTTTACTTTTACTTCATTAAATTTCTTTTAAATTGTGTTGATGGTGTTGATTTATAAATTTTTATTGTGATTAGAGAAATAAAATGGATCTTCCATTGTTTAATGTGTCCTTTTTAAAGGAAGTTCTTTATATGCATGTGATTTGTATGATAAAATTCCTCAAGGATGATTTATTTTTTAAAATTCATTTAAAAATGAATTTTGAAATGGGTTTTCACTTAGGATTTATGTTTAATTATTATTGGAATGTGTGGTTTATTAAATTGGAACATATTATGTATGTATGTGTTTGTTAATATGTGGTAGATGGGAAGCACTGGGTGTCTGAGTGACTTAGGCAGTTGAATTTGTCGCTTATATTGTTTATTTTCATAGTAATGTTACCCATGTGACTATGTGAGTTGTGGGGAAGGATGATAACCATGGGACTAAACTAACCCTTTAAATGAATTTTGATTATTTTAGCTGAGAGATCCAAGGTAATGTAGGTCCTCACGAATATCTATACAACTTCTATAAATGATATAATTTTTTACCTGGATTGAAAAATTTATCTTATACTAATTACAACTAGAAATAATTAGTTACAGGCCATAGTACATTATTGGTGGTGTATTTTATTTGAGATTCCCTTGTATTAATCTCAAAACCCTTTTATTTCATATATTATAAATATTTATCCTATGGCCTTTAGGATCCTCTTCCTTTGTATTTTAGCCTCATTAACATAAGCTTTTGATTGATGGTTTTTTTTTTGACAAAACCTAAATGGAACTTTAAATAAATTTGTTTTAAGTCAAATTTTTTGAAATGCAGATTTCAAGCAAGATTTATTAGTTTACATGAATAAATTCCTTATATATATTTATCGTCGTATCCTACTAAATATTTTCCACATGCCCTATATATTCCTTTTGTGTAATTAAAACTTTATTTAGGAAAAAATATGAAAAGTTAAGGGATCTAGGTAGATTGAAATTACTTCTTAATTACTATCATATGTGGTTGTTTTCAGATGGCGGTGACGATGGTCTCATAGAGTTTAGATATTTTAGATCATTTTGGGAAAATAATTTGTAACAAAATGTATTCGAGTTTTGGTATTGATCCATGTTTTGGGATTTATGTTGTTTTTTCTGTTTGATTTCATGTATATTTGATGTGTATAAATTATTGAATGATATTGGATGAGATATTAGTTTTTACTATTTTTTCTATACACTATTTGGACGTTTATATTTTTTGATTATTTGTATATGTTGGTGTGGATATTAAATTCATAGATGGAACATAAAGGATTTTTAAGGGAGAAATTTTTTCCAAATGGTTATGGGTGATTACCTAGTGCCTATATCCAGCCCATTGAAATTAGGAATGCACTTCTGGCCTAATAATAGAGTGGTGTATGAGAGGATTTTGTTTTACCAATAATGGTTCATTATAAAATGGTTTTAAACATATTTTTTTGATTTGGGGTTCATTGATAAATAGGATATATAACCATCATAGCAGAAAAGGTATATGTAGAAGACTGCATGTCCATCTCCATATTATGTCAAACCTAGAATTTCCATGAATCGTTGGGAGTTTTGTTTAAATTTGACCAGATTATGGGGTTTTTTAATGAGGTTATAAGTATTCCATCATATATTATGGGTTTCATAGAGAACCTAAGATTTTTTTAGAAATATTGTGTTTCAATTTGAAATAGGTGATGAAAACAATTGATCACAATTGGGGCAAGTAGTTAGTAAAAGTAATAAAGATCTTATATGGAAAGGTATACTATCATTCTAGTGATATTCCTCACAGTTAGCACATAGAATTCCAAAAAATGTGGTCAAACTATTCAGAGTGGAATATTTTTTCAAATTTTTATGTTTTCACAAACTTCGTCATTTTTAACTATTTTCACTATTGATGATAGTTTTTTAGATTATTTTTGTAGTTTTAATTGGTTTAATTGATGTTTATTAAGAATCATGTGTTTTTCAAATAAGTTTTTTCATTGTTTTTTATAGGAAATACCTCCAAGAAAATCCACTTTTTAGAGAGTGGAAGGAGTTACAAAGTATTATCTATAAGAAAACACTCTGGATGAATATAAATTGGTATATTTGAGGATAAAAACTACGTAATACTTAGTCTAAGTGGAAAATTTTGTTCTATAATGGATGGTGGGCCATGATCTGGATTTAACCTAGAACAACCCAAGGGTTTTCTATAGTGACAATAATACCCTTGAGCTAGAGGAATGTATCCACTGTCTAGGGAATATATATATTTCTATAAATACCCATTAGACCTATAAATTATAATTATACCCTTAAATGTTTTATGGATCAACTAATAAGTCATAGAAATCTATGGTGAAAATAATTGGTATAAAAATCTCACCTATAATTCCTCTAAGTTGGTAATTAATCCGTTGTACTATCCTAAGGCATCAAAGGTGGAAAATTCCCATGAATGCATGAGTATGTGTGAAGGATACTATATAATGATGAAATATTCCATTTATTTTTCCATGTTAAGTCACTTTTCTCTTGATATGCTAAATAATGACTATCTAGTGTATATATATTTAGAAATGGTCTGGATTTATGAGTTAAATTAAATTCTTATTCTCTTCTTCCTATTGACTTATTCCAATGTGGTGGATAAATAACTTATCGATGATGTATTTCTAAAAGGAATATATATCTCAGTATGGTTTATTCAATAACTAGGGTGTATCATGAGCTCTTCCTCTATCCAAAAGAGGAAGAAAGACGATCCTCATAAAAATAGCCACAGGGGTTCTCAATGATCATTAGAATCAGTGTGAGTGGGTTCATTAAAGATTAAGTCGGTGACTTGTTATCAATGTGGGATGTCTGGCCATATTAAACCATCCTTCCTAGATATAATTCCCCATTCATTTCATATATATATATAGATATATATTACATCAAAATAGATGAATATTAATCAAATAACATATCAAAACCAAGCCAAAATTGTATGGGTTTAGTGTCTTTTGAAACATGAAAACATAAACAAATGATTCATAAAGATCTATATCATCCCCCAAAATTTATTCTCATCTATCACCTTTCATAGATATATCATAATTAAATTCTTTCTTCATAACTTGGGTAAAAAAACCTAAGATAGTGTGATCTCAGTTGATTAGTAATGATAAAAATAGTATATATCAATCCTTTTTCATATGAAATCATAAGATAAGAATATGGTTATGTGATCATGGTGATACCTTCTAAATTTCATACCCAACCTATTATTGATTATAAACAAAAGGCATGTTATAAACATTAACATTTCCAAAAAATGGACCATAAGAGTGAGAAATCATTATAAATAAATCATGGTCCATAATATCATGTCATAAAAGTGTGGAACCATCATAAATATTGAAAACCAATTCATATGTCATGGTTAATGTTCAAGGCCATCAACATATTGGATTAGGACACACCTGTTTCCCATTATGGATAAGGACAAACCTATTTACCATAGTGGATAGAGACCATCAAATTTTTTTCCCATTATTATATCATGATATATAAATATATACCTAATTCATAAGAGAGAGATATAGGTCACACCCATCACATAATTAAAACCATACATAGTTTTTCTAAAAGAACTTAATTCCTTCATTATATGAGAATCCATAACAAGAAATGGGTTTCATAAATAACATGACATCATAAACATGAACCAACCATAATGATAATAATAATAATATCTCCATTAAATCATAATTAACATTAAATAATGTTATCTTATATGAAAAATATTTTTTAAAGATCAATTGAAATAATTCTTGAAAATAAACAACATTTCCATTTTTAAATCATTTATTTTTAAAGAGGTGCACAATTATAAAGGAACAAAATTTATTTGAAAATAAACTTTTAATATTTTAAATATATATCAAAGAATTAAATCATCTTTATGGTGGAAAAATACTCTCATTTTTTATATGTTAAAAATTTCCATTTGTATTTTTTTTTGGAAAAGTCACAAAGTACTATGTTTATAAAATGACAAATAAAGAATAATTTAAAAACATTTCAAAAAAATTAAAATATGGGTGAAAATTAGTTTAAAAAATTATAAGATAATAGTAAATAAAATTTAAAAAATAATTATTGGAAATACATACATGGAAGAAAAATAAATTTTGAACCCAAAATTTAGAAAGATATTATTTAAAAGAAAATCCCTTATAGATATCATATCTTTTAAGGGATAATTAATAAAATAAATTGATTATGTGTATTATATATTAATGAATATAAAAAATTTAAATAAAGTATAAGATAATCTAAATTCATCTCACACAAAGTCTTAACATGGAAAAGTCAATGAAGTTGAAGTTTAACCCAATGAATGGAAATTGTGTTATGAAATTCCTTACCACTTTGTAATTAGTCAAATAAAATGCCTCATAAAATTAATAATTATGAATTAAAAATTTTAATATCATGAAGATAATTAGGTTCATGATATTATATATCAAATGTAAATATAGAAACCATAAAAAATAAATGAGTTGTGAATAAGGTATATATCACATAGAAGTAATAGTGAGATGAGAAACCATAGCCTCACGATTCTCTTTAGTTTTGAATAATTTATCCTCATGTATAAAAGTACAAAGAATATTATTGATTCATTATAGAACTATAATACTATTTATAACAAGTTATATGATACTTTTATAACATCTTACCACCAGCTAATTAATTATATTTAATTTTTTCAAGTGTCTTTGTTTCAGGTTTCATGATTGGTTCATTTGTGTATAAATATGGATTTTATTTTAAAATGGAAAAACTCCATAAGTGAAATAAAATGGTATTCATGAACATATATAAGTTTAAATTATCCCATAAATTATTTTTATTTCTAAAATGAGGTTGATTCATGTGATAAAATATTAATGATAATTTTTTAGTTTAATTTAGGGGTACTTCTAATGATCTTGAACAAGTATCATTTTATTTAATATTATGTCAAGATATTAGTTCTAGAATATGAAATGGGTTATAATATTACTATTAATATATTATTTTACAGTAATACAACTTTTATGATAATATTTGAAGGTGGTAATGGAAAACCGAAAAATTAATATTCATAAATATGGTTAACTGCCATAATTTGGAAAAAAAGTTTCGTTTCAATGAATAAGTGGAGATAAGAAATTGGTTGGATAAAAGGTATGAAATTAGAAATATATAATTCAATTATATAGATGGTAATATATTTATTATTATTTTATGGTGCATGGGGTGAAGATAATTTAGAAAAATATATTAAATAAAGACGGGTTGTTTCAGAAAGTCACATCATAAATATCACCTCTTTAACGGACCCCTTAAAGTACTTGGAATTGGTCTTTGGGTGATACCATAACTACATGGTCATGTAAATAGTGGGTATTATAGGATTTTTCATATATATTAAATTATTCATGTTGGACTCACCTATTTCGATAATACCAAATCATGTTTTATTTAACTGATAATCAGGTTTCTTTAGCTTTTATTGTTTTTATCATGTAACAATTATATATTTTTAATCTCTAAAATTTCTTGATTAATTTTACAGTGTAAAATTCTGTAAGTAAAAGGTAACTGGTATGATGGTTTTTGTTAAGATTCTTCTGTTCAAGTCACTGGTTGAGGCTACTACTGGATAGGTTACCGCTAAAAGGTTACTGCTAGAACCTTACCACTGGAAGGTTACCACTAGAACCTTACTACTGTAAGGTTTCTACTAGAACCTTACCGCTAGAAGGTTACCAATAGAACCTTATCACTATAAGGTTACCGCTATAAGGTTACAACTAGAAGGTTACCACTGAAGAACCTTACCGATTATTTACCAATGTAATTTCACCACTACAAGTCTACCACTCAAAGGCTACAGTTGTAGAGCTATCGCTAGAGGATACTGCTACAAGGTTAATGTTAGAAGTTTTCCATTTTAAGCTTACTACTACATGGTTACTGTTATAAAGTTACCACTAGAAGTCTACTGAAGAAAGATTACTATTGGAAGATCCTTTGGAATTCACAAGTCTACTACTGATAAGATTATCAATGAAGCCTATCGTTGCAGGGCTATCACTGCTAAGCCTATTGTTGAGGTGGCTACCACTACCAATCAACTGATACCTATACTCTTCTACTCTATAATTTTTCAATTTTTCTAAGATTATTCTAAAGGTCATATTTAGTAAATGTAATGCTTCGAATATTAATTAATTTTAGTTGTAGATATATCTAGAGACCGTACGAGGTTTGAGGAAGACCACATGTGGTTTGATCATTCCTACTGTCAGACCTCAAGAATATAAAATAGAATAGAAGATCGATCTAGAGTAGATAATTTTGGGTGAGAGACGTTTCACGACAGGCTAGAAGAACAAGAAGAAAATACCATCACTTACACTGTGAACCCAAGAGATTCTCGAAGATCATTTGGGAGAAAAAATTCACACTTGTCGTGTTGTTCTTCATCAAATATCATTAAATCCAATAATCTGAAAACCACAATACAAGGAAGCCATAACCTGAAGTCACAACACTCTGTTTTCGAGACAATGTTCAAAGAAGGACTCAAACTGAAATTTCTTCACACCAAGGAGTCTGGAGCTGAACTGAAAACACATAGAGCCTTCTAAACTCAATCCACATAATATTAGCTATATAGTGTTCATTATTTTACATTTCTGTGTAGTGTGTGCTTATCTGTACACAAACGATGACTCCTGTTCTTAAACTTGAGGATACTAAAAATCCTTACATCAGAAAGTCCTTACATTTTTGTTTCCCATGTATAACTGTGGAGGATGGCATGTGTGGCATAAGTGTTTTTCCCCCACGAAGTACTGTGGTAGAGGTTTTGAGACCTGTAAATTTTGTGAAAAGTATTTTAAATTCAGATAAAGGTTGTGTATCATGTTTTTTAATATAAAATTCTCAGTGGAAGGTGATCACCAAGTAAAGACGATTAATTCTTGGCTTGAGACTAAACCACTTGTTTAATTCTATTGTGTACTTTATTTTGTAATAGTCTGTCTTTCTATTTTCTACTGCTTATAGTTTTAAGATATAGTATTGTTTTATATTAACTATGATAGTTAATTATGGTTTGTGTTTATATGTGTTTAGTTCTGTAAACCTATTTCAAAAGTTGGATAAATTTTTCACTTATTTAATTGAGGAATAATAACCCTTTGAGAGACTTGTTGAGCAATTGAACATTTATATTTCTAATTCCTTAATTAATTTGGTTATTTCAATTTGGGAGATTTTATCATAAAGTTTTTAACAGAAATTTTATATAGGAACTCAATTGACCCTCATCATGAGTTTCCCCCTCCAACAACAATTGTTATCATAAGAGTGTTTATTGATACCATCAAAACTGTTTTTCAAGATTTTTTAATTCTTTTCAACTGTGATTGTAGTTTTATCTTAAAGATCTTAGAATTTCTGTCATATATAAATGTTTAGTTCTTTATATTCTAATTAGCTATGGATATCCAATTTGAGGGTGCATATACTAATAGGACACCATTCTTTAATGGTTTATAACTATTCTCAGTGAAAATAGAAAATGAAAATGTGTCTAGAGGGCATGGGTCTGGAAATATGGGACACAATTGAAGAACAACATGCATTACCTGCTACTGCTAGGGACACATGGTCTTAGTTGACTAAAGCTACATATAATAACAATTGTAAAACAATTAATGTATTGTACTGTGCTTTTGGTGATGAAGAATCCAATAGAATATCTTCCTATAAATCTCTATATAAAATCTGGGATACTATAGATGTTTCCCATGAGGGAACAACCAATGTTAATGAAATGAAATTAAATATTTATACTATTAAATATGATAATTTTAAAATGAAGCCTAATGAACCTATCTCTGAAATGTATCACATGTTCAATGAAATAGTAAATATCTTCAGTTTTTTTGAGAAACTGGTGGATAAAAAGGATCAGATTATGATATTTCTTCGATTCCTACCTGATAGATAAAGAGGAACATATGTTTCTAACTGAGAATCCTATGACATAAGCATGCTACCAGTGAAGGAACTAATTAGAAAACTCATGATGTACGAAGAAGTGCTTAAGGTAAATTAAGAATCATATGAATAAAAAAGAAAGAAATCTATAGTATTAAAGACTATTACCTCAAAGCTTAAAGAAAAGGAAAATGTTCAAATTCTTCTAGATAGTTCCACTAGTGATGATTCAGATTCTGATAGTGATGATGAGATGGATCGTCTTTCTAGAAGCTTCAAAAAGTTATACCGAAAGAAGAAGTTCCTTAGAAATTAAAAATAAAGAGGAAGTTATGATACACTACTGAAATCTGATGTTTTCCCAATGGATATTTACCAATGGTTTGAAGAAACTGTTACTATATTGTAAAAATGGCCACTTTTGCCAACAGTTTTCTCAAACTATTGGTAATGTGTAACAATACATTATTATTCTCAATGGTTTGAAAAAACTGTTGGGAAATATTTAGTTTCTCTAATATATATCAATGGTTTATTAAAACCATTTGTAAATAGAGGCTTTCCGAATAGTTTTTAAAAACTATTGGGAATGTTTTCCCCCAAATACCAAGAACCCCAGCTCCCACTCACCCGATTGCAAAATATAATCGAGAGCTCATCCGGTAGTTTTCTCAGCCGCAAAACCATCATCAATCAAACAAATATTTTTTTACACTTCAAATTAGTAAGTTTTACATTAGTTTTAGTGTTCTCCCTCTATTTTTTTCTGTTCGGTCTTTTGATTTCAGATATATTAGAGTTTGTTGTGTTTGTGAGGCACAGAACAATTTTATTTTTGTTTCTGTTTTTTGTCCTAAATTTCTAACATGGTAAATGGTTTGTTTAGTGGGGTGATATGTTAGTTTATGAAGACATTAGTTTAGTTTAAAATTGGATTTGGATTTTGTATTTATAGGTATTGATATTAAGGATGAATTGGCATTGGTTAGGTGATGGATTAGAATTGTGAACACCCCCCACACACACCCCCTGGACACCTCCCACCCGCCTGGTCATCCCCTCTATGGACACCCCCCCCCCCCATTGGATATCCCCCCTTCACCCCCACCCCCATGGACAGCCACACCCCTTGAAAAACTCCCTCCCCCACCACCCTGGACACCCCCACTCCCACCCACCCTGGACACCCCACATCTCCCATGGACAACCTACCCCCTGCTCACCCCCACCACCTTGGACACCCCCTCCCTTTGGACACCCTCACCCCCTAGACACCCCCCCCCCCACCCCCATGGACACCCCCATCCTTTGGATAGCCCCCCCCCCCCCCAAACACCCCCACCACCCCTAGACACCTCACCCCCTAGACACCCTACATCCCTTGGACAGCCCCACCCACCCCACCCCCTTAGACAACCCCCCTGGACGCCACTACACCTCTGAGACACCACCGCACCTCCTACGTTCTTGGAACAATTTTTAAATTGGAATTAACAATGTAGTTTATTTCCTATTTCCCCAATGAAATTTTTTAAGTGTCCCATAGAGCCTTATAAATTGAATTTTTCATTTTTTTATAAATTGAATTACTCATGTTTTGGTAAATTGAACTTCTCATTTTCTAATATATTGAATGGGATTTTTGGAATGAAATGGATAATGCTTTATGGTTTTCCTTTATTAATGAATAAAATTATTTTAAATAAAAATACCCTAAGAGGGATTCGGGAGGGGTAGGGGTTTTCTAGGTGTTGGGGTCTGTCTAGGTGGGGGTGGGTTGTCCAGAGGTAGGGGGCTACCGTGGGATAGGGTGGATATAGGGGTGTGGGGGAGGGGGGTATGGGCTACCCAAGGAGGGTTTTGGCCTATCCAAGGGGTTAGAGTGGGGTGTCTAGGTGGGGGAGGGGGTGTGTGATATCCAGGGAGGGGGTGGGCTGTCTGGGGGTGTTGTCCAGTGGGGGTGAGGGTGGGCTATCCAGGTGGGGGTGGGGGTGGGTTGTCCATGAGGATATCGGAGGGGGGGCTGCATGGGAGGGGGTGTGGGCTGTCTAGGGAGGGGATGGGATGTCCAGGGGTGGTGGTGGGTGGGCTATCCAGGTGGGGGATGGGTTTGGGATATCAAGGGGGTGGGTTGTCCAAGGGGGTGGGGGTGGGATGTCCAGCTGGTTGAGGGGGTGTTGGTTGTCCAGGGATGAGGGGTGGGCTATCCAGGTGGGGTGGGGATGTCCAGGTGGGGTGGGGGGATATCCGGGTAGGGGGTGTAGGGGGAATGGGGCTGCAGGGGTGTGGGGGGTGGGGTGTATCTGGGGGGGGGGGGGGGGTTGTCCACTCTGATACTCTAAAAAAATTGGAATCAAATATAACCAATGTATAGTTTCTTTCACATGTTAAGACTTTTATTGAAGTTCCATACCAACACTCACTTATACCCTTCCAAGAAGAAGTGATCTATACAAAAAAATATCACTTAGGTTCTTATCCACTATCCATATTGATCTTATAAAGATTTAACATTCATACAACTCCAAATCACTTAATTATATAACAAGGCTCATACTTCTCTGAGTAGTGTCCCATAAAAACATGGCTCATAAAATATGATCCACATATGATATTTGGTGGGGTGTTTACAATTGAATGTTTTGTGATTTATATGTATTATATTCATGGTTTACACCAACATCCTTCCCAGTCATCTATAATAGTCTAGAAATCAGGATACAATTGGATAAAGATTGGATTATACGACCCTAGTTTTGGGTGGACACCCCCCACCCCCTTGGACAACACCCACACCCCCCTAGACAGCACTGCCACCCCTGTGGATAGACCATCCACCCCCGTGTATAGTCTGCCCACACCCTATGGATATCCCGCCCACCCCCGGAACACACCGTACCCCCTGGACAGCCCCACCACCCCCGTGGACAGCCCACCCACCCCACCCCATGCCCCGTTGACAGGCTTTTCACCCCCGTGGACATCCAACCCACCCCCCAAGACAATCTTCCCACCCCCTAGACACCCTGAACCCCTAGATAGCCCCGCTACCCCGTGAACAACTCGCCCACCCCCTGGACCCCCCCCCCCCCAAACCCCACTAGACAACCCCACCACACCCGTGGACAGCCCTCCCACCCCCTGGACACCATGTACCCCATTGAAATCCCCCCCCGGGACACCCTGTACCCACTGGACATCCCTTCTACCCCCGTAGACAGCCCGCCATCCCACTCTGTACCCCTTGGATAGACCTGCCCCCATCCTGGATAGCCCTCCCACCCTCTAGACAGCTTATACCCCCTGGATATCCCCCCACTCCCTGGGAAAGCTCCCCCCAGACACCCCTGACCCCCCTGGATAGCCCTACCACCCCCGTGGACAGCCCACCCACCCCCCTGGACACCCAATACCCCCTGTACAGCCCCCCCCCCCCCCAAACCTCATGGACATCCCAACCACCTCTACTGGACACTTTCCCACCACCCCTCGTACACCCCCCATCCTCCCTAGACACCCCTCGTGGACAGCCCACCCACCCCCTGGACACTCTTACCCCCTGGATAATTCTCTTCCAAAAGTGTACATGATCTTGTACACTCATGTATTATTCTTCAAAGATATTTTGTTATAAATATCTTATTTTTTGTCTTTTATATTATGATTGTCATGTAGTTTAGTGTGTCAGTTATGGTTTCATATAAAGTGAACAATTATCATTTACATTAATATATTTTCAACGAAACATCAATCTTATTGAATTGATTTTGAAGAAATGACTTAAAATAATTTTTTTTACATAATAGATAGGAGTTGTAAGTATGAAACCAATCATATCTCAAGAGATTTTCAAAACCATTTGGATAGCTTTTTAGATTTTAAATTTTACAATTCTTCAGATAGTGGTCACATACACTGCACCTATTACAATTGTTTTGGATAACCTTGGTTGAGCTGTGAAGAAGTCAACTACCACATAACCAAATATGGTTTTCAAGAAAACTACACTTTGTGGTATCATAATGGGGAGAAAATGACATCTCAAATTGATGATGATCCAAATGAGAGGACAGGATTAGAGAATTTGTTATGTGAATTTTTTCATTAATTCATCATCATGAAAGAGAAAGGATTCCAAGCAAGAATATTTCAATATGAGAACACATGATGCGTATAATGAAAATTATGATGTTGTCAGGGAGAAAAAATTGAATGATTCTATCAAAAATCTTGTATATTGACAATGCGGTAAAATGAAAAAGCTGGAATTTTTAATCCAATTATTTCATGGGAAAACTATATATGGGATTTCTATTACTACCATCAATTACATTCTTACCTTCTTGAAGGACATACTTCTAGATGATGGATATATTCCCTCAAACCACTATATGGCATGGATGTTTGTTGAGGAACTTGGATTTTCAAGAAACAAAATCCATCCTTTCCCAAAAAAATTTAGTTATACTTGGTGGAAAATTCTGAACAAAATGATTGTATAAAGTGTGGCACATCTCGCTGGAATCCAAAAGTTGATGGAACACTATCCCTTGTGCCACATAAAGTATTGTGGCACTTTCCATTGATCCCCATTCTCCAGAATCAATTTTATGTCTGATGAAATATCAATAAAAATGTGATGACATGATACCAATAGAAAAAAGACTAATGATGAGTTGGTTCACCCTGTAGATGGATTTTCATGGTAGATATTTGATACTCGATATCCTAATTTTGCAGGTAACGTGCGTAAAGTGATTTTGGGTATTTCATGTGATGATTTTAGTCCGTTTGGGAAGATGCTTACGTCACATAGCACGTGGCCGGTTTTTATACACATTTATAATTCCCCCCATTTTTGTATGAAAAAACATTTCACTTTAATTAGTATACTCATATATGGCCCTTATGATTCCAGAAATGATATAGCACATATACATGCAACCGTTAATAAAAGTGTTGAATCATCTTTGAGATGTGGGTGTGCGCACATACGATGCATGTTCTAATACATATTTCTTATGCGTGTTACGTTTTGTGGGACAATCAATGATTTTCCTACTTATGCAATGATGTCTGGATGGTGGACAAATGGAAAACTATCATGTCCTATTTGTATCAAGAATACACGATCTGAAAGATTGAAACATCATTGTACTTTCAGTTTTATGGGACATCGACGATGTTTACTAATTTACCATCCATATAGAAATAATCGTCGAAGATTTGACAATACCATGGAGACAGATGATCCACCCTTAGCTTATGTCCAGAACTGATGTGCTTAATGAATTGAAATATTTCATTTTTTCATTCGGTAAGGGTCAAATGAAATCTAGAAAGAAAAAGATTTTTTCCACTGAAACCTGTTACAATTGGAAGAAGGGAAGTATCTTATTTGATTATCCTTATTGGTCAACCAATTTCTTTCGTCATTGCTCAGAAATATTTCACGTTGAAAAATATATGTGTGAAATGTTGTTTTCGAGTCTTCTAAATGTTAAGGGAAAGATGAAAGATGATTTATGGTCTTCGCGTGACTTGGTGGATTGGGGCATGAGACCATAATTGCATCTTGTGCGTATTAGTAAAAATATATGGAAACTTCCATGTGCTTCATATTTGATGACACCTACATAAAAAGGATATTTTTGGAAGTACTAGAGACAATTAAATTTCTTGATGTCTATTCAAGCAACATATCCAAATGGTCAATAGAAGAGATTTGAAGCTAAAATCTTTGAAGACTCATGATTATCACATAACTTCTCCATGAGTTGATTCCAATATAAATTTTTCATCTTTTTTCCAATAATGTAAAGGGTGGATATTATTCGGTTGTTCTATTTTGTGTATATATTATTGTGCTAAGAAGTTTCCCCAAGTATTCCTTGCAAAAAAAATGTTGGAAGATGACCCATTAATGTTTTGTGAGTTAAAGAAAAGATTTCCTCCATCATTTTTCACATGCATGCTACATATGACTGTCCATATTCCGATTGAAATACTTCTCAGAGGACCTATTTATTTTCTTCATATGTATCCTACTAAAATAAATATGTACACATTAAATTCTTATGTCTATAACAAGGAATCATCCCAAAGGTTCTATTGTGAACGGTTACTTGGCTCAAGAATGTATGGATTTCTACTCTATGTATTTGTCTAATCTTACTAAAAGAATGAACAAACAAATGAAAATCCAAGAAGAAAATTATTAGAAAATTGAACCCAGTTTTCCATCACTTACCCAAATAGAAGGAATTCTTGGATCATATTCACTGACGACATTAAGACTTGAAGATCGGGAGATGGAACATCGCACAGGTTTTGTTCGACTGTGATTTGTTCGATGACGTAATATTTTAAGTAAATTAAATATGTATATGTTATATATGTATATATATATATATATCTTTGTTAATCTATTCCTATTTTTATCTATGGGGAACATAAAGTGATGATAAATAGAAAGCATTGTTCTTTATCTTTGATAAGGAGTGAGACTTTGCATAGAAAAAGAGTTTTCGTCTTGGTTAAAATTGAATGTAATAATATTACTATTTAAAATAATAAAAAAATATTTAATTAATTTATTATTGATTTATATTTTAGGATTTGAGTTTTTATGCTGACTCTGTCTCTGAATAAATAAGATATTTTGATTTTGGTCCTAATATTGTGGTTTTTGATTGTAAATCAATTGTTATCATAGGTATAGATTTATTATCACTGAATGAAAAAAAAGAACATGATAACACAACATGATGGAGTTATTGTTACTATCACAATAGACCCATTATTCTAGTGCATCAGATAGTAGACCACGATTTCAAAAATTTAGGTTGTTATAAGAGTCCTTTGAAAAAAAATATTTGATTATTATTCTTTTTGATGAGTCACGATGATGGAATTTCTATGGTTTGATTCGATGAAGAGGTAGGGCACATTTATTGTTGATTGTGGATTTAGATTAATTTATATGACTTACACTCTTTCAATAGATGAACCATATGTATTGGAATCAATGTAGAAACAAGTTTTTTATGTTAAAGACCATCTTCTACCTGAATTTGGTGTCATTATTGAATTAATTTCCAGACATATTTTGATGATGGTGATGATGGAATTACCACCATCCCTACTGCCATTTAAAATGATCCATTTATTCTTTTGATGACTCTGATATCACAATTGTCAGAGTTTACTATGACCTGAAGTTGTGGTGGGAAATATATAAAATCATTCATTCATGTTCTCCAATATTTTGGTTTACCTCTACTTGGGCAGTTAGGGTTTATACTATTCAAATTGATTTAATATTGATTATAAGTTTGTTTTATCCGACTATACCATTATGTGAATTTTTAGTGTTTATTGGTTGCAATTTTTTTTGAAATTTATTTTATTATTTTGAATTGAAATTTATTTAAACTTATGAAACAAACATTTCTAACTTATTGAACATTTCAATGCTTCAAATGTGATCTGTATAAAATTTTGAAAACACTAAGACCTCTCTTTAACATTTACCAGGTAATGAACATGATGGTTTGTATTCTTCTGCAAATCATGTATTGAAACCTACAACATCTACCTGGGATAAAGAAATTAAATTTTTCCTTAATTTTGATAACTACATTACCCCTTATGAATCCAGTAAGAACAATGTTCCATGATTTTAATAGACTGATGTCACTTAGTAAATAATCATCCTAATAAAAATTAAATTTATTTATTACATCTTGTATGATTTATAATTTCATTATAAAGTTTGTCAAGATCACCTAAAATAATGGATAATTAAATTATCCCTGAATTCCCCTATTCCATCTCATTTATTTTGTTTTTTGGGTTACACATTATTTAACCTTTTCTATTTAATTCCATATTTTTTTCAAATGCGGGAAATGAAACCAATTGAAGAGAGGCGAAAAAAGTCAATTAGGGACAACAATCGTCGCATTACTGAGCTAGAAATTCCACCGCTAGGGCCTACAATGAATATTTTATTTCAAATATATTTATTTAAATAATATATAATGTCATGTGATTAATTTTTTTGAACATTGTTTATGGATCCATCTATTAGACAACAGTTATTTGATGAGAACCCAAGTATTGGTCCCAGTACTCGGTATGTTTGTATGAGGGGGGTGGTACGAGAGCTAGACGATCCAGTCGGCGTACCCGATTAGACCATGCCCCTCCCACTGACATACCATCCATCCCACATTCTAATATTGGTGTTCCATTAGGGACACATGGGATATTTATGCCTCCTATGTTTTCACCACCCAGTTCATCTGAGCCTCCTCACCCATTTGTATTATATCTAATGATGATTCCCACTCCCCATCCAGCATTTGGCCAGCCATCTCTATCATCTTCTTTTAATTCTGCTTCCTTATCTCCGGGATTTTATATTCCATCTTATTCGAATCCTGATCCACCAGAGTCTGTCCCTAAAGAGCATACATTGGGACCCAATCCATCTATACAGGGTGTTCTTTCAGTTTTTGCGGATCCAGCAGCGCCCATTGATCATACTACTGCAGGTATACTTATACAACCTGAACAAATTTTTACACCATTATTTATTTTCATTAAAACATGTATTGATAAAATATTTGTTTTTCCTTCATAACAGATACATATACTAATAGGAGGCGGGGCAGGGGTGCACACGCATGCATGTAGTGTGTAACCACAGCACTCAGTTGATGGTGGACTATAATAAATATAGTAAAATTATTGAAATATCAGGGTAGAAATGTCCGAGTTTTTTTGGAAACACTTCCCAAATACTCTGACATCATTCATGTCAACCTGCTCTCATAGAGACACCATCCAAATGAAGTCAAGGATAAATCTTGGGTAGAGATATAGTTAAAAACTATGTTTTATTTAATGAAATATATTATTTTTTGTATTTATATGAATTAATATTTTGTTGTCAGCTACGGTTTAATGTCCCTGATGGCAAGGGTGCCTGGACGGCACATCTAAATGATTTAGGCGAGCATTGGAGAGCTTATAGACATGATATGTACCTTGGATGGTGTGTTAGAATGGTCACCAAGTTAGAGGTGGTCCCTGTCCTGGATTATTATCCGTTAGAACATTACCGACAGATGAATACTCATTGGACGACTATCCAATTTAAGGTATTAATCACATTAGAGGTATTTAAATCAAAATTTTCATGTTTTTCATTAATACTAATTATTTAATTATATTTAGGATTCATCTATATGAAATAAATAAAATGTTTATGCTAAAAAATACATCCACACATTGGGATATACTACGATTCTAGATCATGATAGGTAGCAGGTATGACAGTTTATAATTTTTCTTTACGAATTTCAATTTCTATTGCTACCCCCATAATTTATTCAATTACTAAAGTTGTTATATAATTTTAGTTATGTAATTAATTATTGGTATCCTATTTTTAATTATGGTGTCCTACATTCAATGTCATTGTAGAGTCATAAATTGAATATATAAGGATGTGTACCTCGAGCAAAACGTTTTTGCTCGAGTAGAAGGAAGAAAGCTGAAAGTGCAGTTAATAAATAGACTCAACAACATATTGTATGTTTTACTTTGTACATTTAAAATTTTAATCTCTATTTTGTAACTTAATATTATATTTATATTTATAATAGGCTACTTTAGAGGCCCTTGATTCCCATGAACCTTACAATTTTTGTCCAAACAATCACTTACATCCGGTGTTGGGAGATTAGCACCCTTTTAGAGTACACTGCCGACCTGGGAAGAGTATAGTTCTAACAAGGTATTGTCCCTCCTTAGTTACGAGTTATAGTGCCACTGTGTTCCAGAATGATAAAGCACAGACAAAAAAGGCTAAAAAAAGGCCCATAGAGATAGCGGAACAGTCTTCTTGGGAAAACACTACATTTATGAAACTAATATAATTTTTACGTCCAACACTCCCACCATAGTCCAACACAGCTTGTGATGAATATATGTCATCGATGTGTTCTATATATGGTACACCAGGTGGAAGTTCTAGTGGAGGTCGAGACGATGGCGAGGAGGAGGCCGAGGTAGAGGAGGACGGTGATGAAGAGGTCAAGTCTGAGTACGAGGGTGAGGAGGAGGGCATTGAGGAGGGAGGGGTGATGATGAGGACGACGATGAGGATGAGGGTGAGGCTTATGATGATAGTGCTGATACTGATGGTGATGAAGTACAGATTGATCTGTTACATTTTTTACTAATATTACTGACCTTTGATGCTTATTGATTTTTTGTGACTGAATATATTTGTGATTAGTTAGGTCACATTATCGTTATTATTTTATCTATAAATAAAAATACTTGACTTGATGATTTGTTGTGACTGATTCACCCCTCCCCTAGACAGCCCACCCACCACTCTAAACACCTTGTACTGCCTGGACTACCCCGCCACCCCGTGGATAGCCCTCCCACCCCCCTAGACTATGCCTCCCCCATGGATAGCCCCCCACTTCCGTGGACAGCACACCCACACCCCTGGACAACCCCTCCCACCATGGACAGCCTTGCCACCCCCATGGACACCCCCCACCCCCATGGACAGCCCACCCACCCTTTGGACACCCTGTACCCCCCTTGATAGCCCCACCCACCCCCTGGACACCCCATACCCCCTGGATAACCCCGCTCACCCCCTAGACAACCCCACCCACCCCTTGGATAGCCCACCCACCCCCTGGATAGCCCCTCCTCCCGTAGACACCCTATACCCCCTGGATAGCCCCGACCACCCCCCTGGACAGCCCCACCACCCCTAGACACCCCCCACTCTTGTGGATAGCCCTCCCACCCCCATGGAAAGCCTGCCCACCCCCTTGGACAGCTAGCCCACCCCCATGGATAGCCCACCCACCCCCTTGGAGAACCCCCACCCCCTGGATAGCCCTTCCACACTCGTGGACAACCCACCCACCCCCTAGAAACCATGTACCCCCATTGACCACCCCAACCACCCCACTGGACACCCCTTACCCCCCTGGATAGCCCCCCAACCTTGTGGATAGCCCGACCCACCCACCCCCCCCCCCGGGACAGCCCCGCCACCCCCATGGACAGCCCCCCCACCCCCTGGACAGCCCCCACCCCAATGGATTGAGGGTTTCTAACAACTCAAACACCCAATTAATCATAGATACCAACTTCGTTGCCTCATGTTATCCTTGATCACTAATAAATAACAGTGGATGGTATTTTAGAAACTCCCATGCATAATAAATTATTCAAGAAGAACATGGGAATTCCACTTCCACCAATGTTTGAGTAGAGACCAAGACTAGGAAGACAATAGCTGTATTAGAAGAATGACTAACGGAGATATACCTTTATGGACTTTTTGATTCATTTATAGTCGTAAAGTTATAAAGAATTATCAAAAACAAAACATTTAGTTCAATAATCAGATGTTCTAAAACAAGGGACAAAACATCACAAATCCCATAACGATACATCATAAAAAATTCTTCATAAAACCATTTCAAAATCACATAATAGATACTTCTTTCTATTTAGAACTCCCCAATGGTTTATAAATATCTCTTTTAAGGTTACATTTCCAGAAATCATATAGTATTTTTGTCCCACAATAAAAATTTAATATATTTACTAATACCCCACCCCCACGGATAGCCACCCCTGCGCCCTGGACATCACCCCACCCCATTGGACAGCCCCCCCCCCCTCAAACCCCTTGAACCGCTTCCCACCCACTAGACACAACCCCACCCATGGACCTCCCCCCTCCCACTCCCTGGACACCCCCCCCCCCCCCCGCCCACCCCATAGACACCCCCACCCCCTGGACACCCACACCACCTGGAATCCCCCCCCCCCCACAACCCCTGGACACCCCCCCACCCCCTGGACAACCCCAATGGACACCCCCCCCCCACCACCCTAGATAGACCCCCCCCCCCACCCCCTAGACACCCCAACCCTTAAAAAAAAAATGGACGGCCCCCACCGCACTAGACACAATTAAACCCACCTGGACACCACCCCACCACCTTGGACACCCCACCCCCTGGACACCCCCCACCCCAAGAAAGCCACCCCTCCCTCTGGACATCACCCAACCCCCTTGGACACCCCCCCCCCCAAACCCCCTGGACCGCCCCCACCCCCCGTGGACACCACCCCACCCTATGGACACACCCCCACCCCTTGGGACACCACCCCACCCCCCATGGACAACCCCCATGGACAGCCCCCCCCCCCCCACACACACACACCCCCTGGACACCCCCCAACCCCCTGGACGGCCCCCCACCCCTCCTAGACTCCACCCACAACCTGGACACCCCCACCCCTTAGACACCTCCACCCCCATAGACAGCCACCCACACCCCCTGAACATCACCCCACCCCCTTGGACAGCCCCCCCCCCAACCTCTTGGACCACCCCCACCGCCCTTGGACACCACCCACCACCCCTGAACACCACCCCACCCCCTAGAACCCCCCCCCCCCCCCCTTCACCCCCTGTACACCCCCACTCATAGGAAAGCCCCCCCCCCCCAACCCCATGGGACCCCCCCCCCCCCCCCCCCGAACAGCCCCCCTCCCCCACCACCCACCACCCTAGACAGCCCCCCCCCCCCGGACACCCCAAACACCCTGGACTTCCCCCACCCCCTGGACACCCCCACCCCATAGACCCCCCACCCCCACACCCTAGACATCACCCCACCCCCCTTGGATAGTCCCCTAACCACCTGGACCGCCCCCACCCCCTGGACACCACCCCACCTATAACACCCCAAGATTTTATGAGATATATTATTTTTAATTTATTTTATGTCTTCTATTATACACTACACCAAAATTAGATTTTGCTTTATGCAACACCGTATTAGCTTGAAGTATACGCAACAGTATTCTTGGCTCGGGTTACACACATGTTCATGTTCATTTTGTGGAAATTATTCTATTCAACAATAAGTATAGATTTTTTTAAATGTATAAATGAAATAAGTTTTGATTATGTTATATGGAACACCAAACGGAGATTTCAATACACACAACCCTGACTTAGCTTGCATTACACGCAATCAAGACCATATTCGATAGCGTGTGTAGTACGCAATACCATGTTTCACTAATCGAGATATTATTATAATATTATTATGAAATAGCCGTTATGAATAGTAATGCCCAATTTTTAAAATTTTATAAATTTTATCTTTCAAAATGGACTTCATTTTTGGATTTGGAAAATCTAAATTATCCTCAGGTGATTTTTTGGTATTTTTCTGAAAACTTTAAATTTTTTATGAATAGTGAAAACACTAGGTTACTATTTAAAAACCGACTTTTTATTTAAATAATTAGTTATTTTATTTAAAGTTATTTTAGGTAAAAATTGATACCTAATACCTATATAAGTTAAATTTAATTCATTGGAGTCATTTTATAAAAAATTTAGATATATAAAAATTTTATTGAACTTTTCACCGTCTTTTACCTTCCTCCTTGGAGCATTTTGCAAACTTACATAAAACTTAATTTTACCGCTTCTGTGAGTGGAATTTCAAAAATCTGAGAGACAATGATCATATCAAGGATTTAAATGTGGTTTAATAAGATACAAATAATTTTTGGTGAATAGTATCTTTTTACTTTTATTTACCACGGTTAAAAGTAAATAGGGTAATTAATGGTAAAAATGATATTATTATTACCCTAAAACATGCCCTAATTCTATTAGATAAGTGTAATTCGACCAAAAACAACCTTAGGAAAAAATATTTTCCTTTAGATCCACTTGGATTAGATTTGGACATTTATTATTATTTTATTTAAAGAAGAGTTAAAATAGTTAAAATCAAAGTTTAATAACTAAAACATTTTTAATATAGGGTTATACATAAAATAAATTCGACTATAAATATTCATTAGAAAGATAAAAATATTTCCTACAAAATTGTATTTTATTTATAATTTTTAGACATTAAATATTTTAATTTATTTATGACCCAATGATGATGCAGTAATTACCTTATTAATGAAATATTAACATAATTGATGTTATAAATACCCAAATAAATGTAATTTGAGACTTTTTATGAATTCCAATAATTTTCTAGATTAATATGACATGTTAGTGTTTATTAAATTAACAATTTCTGAACTAATCATTCTGTAATTATTTTCAAAAAAAATCAATTACCAAATAGTGTCAAAATTGACATAAAATAGTTTTTAAACAAATATTATATTATTAATTGTTATTATATTCTTAAAAATCTACGGTTCGGCCAAATGACTTAGATAAGGTTTTAAATATTAATAATGAACCACTTGGGGTTATTTTGTCTTGTTATAGTAAGTTTATTAACAATATAGTGTAAGAAAACAAGAAGACACTGTAAAAGTTAAACTATTTAACTTAGAGTTAAATTTAAATGATAAGGTTAAAATAGATATCTAAACTTGTCTAAAACCTTTTGGTTGAGAGTATTTCGGCCCATAATTAATTTATCTTCTAAATAAATCAATTTGGAGCTATTATAAACTGAATATAACTTTATTATAAAATAATATTTTAAATTTTTCCTAAAGTGCCCCTCTCCTCCCTTATAAAAAGGGCACCCCTTCCCTCTTCTCTTCATACCGTTTTGAGCCATGAAGCTCGGTCAAAACCTGTACATTTCTCTTCTAATGTCCCCTAGAAACATTATAGAGGTTCTGGTCTCCTCAAAAGTCCAACCATAGTGCCTTAAGAGGAGTTTAAGAACACGCGCGTCAAAGAAGAGGTAATATCCTTTAGCGATTCTTTCTAACTTATTTCTTCTTCTACTTAATATTATCTATTTTTTTCATCATAAATTAATAACCTCAGTATCCCTAATATACTTATATGTTATTATAAATATTAAACAACACTATTTCACCTTCTATCCATCCTACGGAAAATGAAATAACCACGCGTGCGTACGTACGGAATACCGTCTCCATGTCGTGGTGTAATCAGTTTTTCCACCACCACCATACTTGGATAGGTATAACGGTGTAAAGAATAACTATATATGATTATTATAACATCATAATGATTCTATTATAATATATCATCCACTCCAATTCCATTCAAGAAATATGTGAATGATATCATCGCTCGTGCGTACGTACGTATTACCGTCTCAACGACGCGATGAGATTCATTTTCCATGTTAACAATTGAAGAATGATTATAAAGTATATATAATAGGTAATCATGACATATATGACATAATAATGCTACTGGATTTATGTATATATATATATATGTATGTCATCTACTTAATTCCATTCAGTTCAATAAGGAAACAGAAAATAGCATTCATGCGTACGTACGGCCTACCGTCTCCATGAACGGTGTATTTCTTTTCATTTATCGATCTATTATATATATGTATATTCTGAATATATATTATATAAAAATTATGTTTTATATTTTGAAATTAAGTAATAATGATCTATGTAATCATATTAATAATTACAAGTCAAAACACAGACAATAAATGAAACGATTGTACCCAAAATGTTGCTCTAACATGGAATTGACAAATGAACGAATAATATAAAGTCGTAAGTGAATCATATATGATATCATAAATATTATTGGGGTTCATTTACAAGTTAATAATATGCTTAAACCCACTATATAGGGGTCTCGGACACATACTGAAGAAATTGGACATAAGGTAAGGGATAACTATTCCAATCTCGTTCTTATCCGAGATTGTTATTCAAAAGTATTTTCTGGGGTTATTGTTATCATCCATTCCCATGTTTTCTAAAAATGTGTTCATGTATTTTTAAAGTCCTTTTTACCCATTTTATAAATTTTCCACATGTTATGAAAGGAATATTACTTTTTTTACAACACAGGGAACTTTTTGACTTTTCTGAAAAAATTACGAGAATAATGTTATTTTTAACTTATATTGTGTGAACGGATTTTACGGTTTCATAACACCTAATTTTCATGAAGCTTACTCTGCAAGATTTTACGACTATTTTAAACAAAATACTTTTCTTTTAAAATTGCATGTAATTTTGTGAAAAGGAAATGATTTTGAACAAGATAGGATATTTTCCTCAAGAATTCATTTCAAGTGTTTTATCAAAACCATTCTCTATCTAAGATGACATTATTTCATATGTGTATGTTTCAAGAATAATGTCTCTATGATTTACATGGTTTCACTTTTCTTTCGATGAAATATCCATTTGTTTTATATGGATTATGTGATGATGGGATGATGTTTATGAAACCCATTTTATTTTTGGGTTATGATGAATGTTTTAATTTTATTTTGTGTAAAAAGTAAGAATGATTTCATTATGAGATGGGTGGGACCTATATCTCCCTCCAATGCATTGGGTAAAGATTTATATCTCATGAGATAGACATGCCTGGAATGGTAAGTTAATCTGGTTCAATGATACAGGACTGGAACGAGGATTGAACTCGATTCAGAAAGGGACTTTGTCCACTAAGATGGTCATGGAAGCAATGCCATGACTACTATGGAAATCATATCATGTGCATAATGTTTTTCCACAATTAAATGTTTTATTCCCATGTTATTTTATCATGATTGATGTTCCTTTATGATATATGCCTTATGTACTGCCAAGATTTATTTCACAACTCATGATTTTGATGTTTAAACTTTATGTTCATGTTTTGAAGTTCAAATGTATAAGGTTTGTTTTATTTTCTCCATGCTTACCCTTACTGAGTATTTGAGATCACCCTTTATATGTTTTCTTTTCCCCCTAAATTAAATAAAGGTTTTAGGTAAGAAAAAAAAAGGGGAAGATCTTTATGGGAGATGTTGAAGATCTTTCACCATGATTCGAAGATTATGTTCTGAGTTTCAAAAGACACTAAATTACGGTACTTGTGTGCTTGTTTTTGTTTTGTATTAAGTATTCTACAAAAGTAATGTAATGTCCATGTAGGTCAAGTCTGGGGTCACTACACTTGGTATCAGAGGAAATTTTTAGTTAACCTTTGGAAACTAGGATGCGAAAACATTAGTAAGATACCTAGAAATATTTCTAAGGTATGTCTACGGATGTCCATAAGGTTAAGTATAAGTATAGGTTATAGTCCTCAAATTATGGTAAAAATCATATAATTAACCCTAAGTTGTTATATATTGAAGGTACTCCCCCTTTATTATGTTTTTTCCCTAGCATGATTTTTCCCTCTCACACTATTCTTTTTGGGTTTTAGACGATGGACGGAAACCGAATGAACCGTGTTGATCAATGTAATGGAAAATGCAATGATTGTCCTCTTGAACAAACCAATGTTATGGGAGATGGAGTGCAAAATCTTATTGTTATACTTACACAAGCTATGAATCATTCTAGACTTCCAAATGAGAAGAGAAGGGAACAATATTCTATTGAGTCCTTCATGAGGCAACGTCCACCATCATTTAGTGGGTCTTCTGATCCACTTGTTGCTGAACAGTGGATCAGTACCATTGAAAAGATATTTTCCATACTTGGCTATTTAGAACATGAAAAATTCATTCTAGCTATTTACCGTTTAGAAAGTGAAGCAGATCAATGGTGGACTGTAATTAAGAGTACGAGGCCCCGAGAAGAAATTGAATCCATGGAATGGGATGAGTTCAAGAACTTATTTTTCAATAAGTACTTCCACTACGGGAAAATGGATAATAGCGACGGGTTATTCCGACAGGAATTATTCCCGTCGTAAATACCTTATGGAACTGGTTATTTGCGACGGGAAGCTATCCCCGTCGCAAATAAACCCTTGTTTGCAACGGGTTTCTTTTACGCGTCGCAAATGGTTTGGCGCGAAATGTGTGCCAAACCGCGCAAAATTTATTTGCGACGGGGTTCTAACCCCGTCGCAAATAACCGGCAGCGGTTAAAGAGTATTTGTGACGTGTTTCTTTTAACCGTCGCAAATGGTTTGGCGCGAGGTTTATTTGCGACGGGTTAGAGCCCAGTTTCAAATAACCGGCGGCGGTTAAAGAGTATATGCGACGGGACTGCAGTCCTGTCGGAAATCTTCCGGCGGCATGGGTTATTTGCGACGGGGCTCATCGCAAATAACCGTTTTAATGCCGCGCATAATTAAATACGGCCGGGGTTATTTGTGACGGGTCCCATCCCAATTAATCTAACCTATAAATACTGCCAACCATTACAGTTTTTTTCACTCTGAACTTCTTCCGACGATCAGTTGTATAATTCTTTTTCCGAATTCGAGGAGTCAGTTGGAGGTGTCCTACAACTACAGCGGCTCGACATTGACATCAAGTTTATGGTTTTTATCTGAATTTTAATTTAATATTTATTTTATTTATTTTATTTATTTATTTTTAATTTTTATAATTTTTTTTCTGATTCCTAATTAGAAATAATTATGAATAACTATTAATAATTAACAGTAATTAGAGACAATTAAACACTAATTAATTTAAAATAGTTAGCTGTAATTACAATTAATTAGCAGTAATTATGAAAAATTAAAATTAATTTGAATTAATTAATAATAATTAGAAATAATTAAGATTAATTAGTAATAATTAATAATAATTATCAATAATTATCAATAATTCACAATAATTACCAATAATTAGTAATAATTAGTAATAATTATCAATATTTACTAATATTTACCAATAATTGTCAATAATTTTCAATCTTTTTCAATAATTACCAATATTTACCTATATTTACCAATAATTGCCAATAATTGTCAATATTTACCAATAATTAGGAATAATTACCAATAATTAGGAATAATTACCAATAATTAGGAATAATTACCAATAATTAGGAATAATTACCAATAATTACGAATAATTACCAATAATTAGGAATAATTATCAATAATTAGGAATAATTATCAATAATTAGGAATAATTACCAATAATTAGTAATAATTACCAATAATTAGTAATAATTACCAATAATTAGTAATAATTAACAATAATTAGTAATAATTATTAATAATTAACAATAATTTGTAATAATTAGTAATAATTACCAATAATTGCCAATAGTTGTCAATATTTACCAATAATTCCCAATACTTGTCAATATTTACCAATAATTAGGAATAATTACCAATAATTAGGAATAATTAGGAATAATTACCAATAATTAGGAATAATTACCAATAATTAGGAAAAATTACCAATAATTAGGAATAATTACCAATAATTAGGAATAATTACCAATAATTAGGAATAATTACCAATAATTAGAAATAATTACCAACAATTACCAATAATTTTTAATAATGACCAATAATTAGCAATAATTACCAATAATTAGGAATAATTAGCAATAATTAGTAGTAATTAGCAATAATTAGGAATAATTAGGAATAGTTAGGAATAATTACCAATAATTAAGAATAATTACCAATAATTAGGAATAATTACCAATAATTACCAATAATTACCAATAATTAGGAATAATTAGCAATAATTAGGAATAATTAGCAATAATTAGGAATAATTACCAATAATTAGCAATAATTAGGGATAATTAGGAATAATTACCAATAATTACCAATAATTAGGAATAATTACCAATAATTACCAATAATTAGGAATAATTACCAATAATTCAGAATAATTAGCAATACTTACCAATAATTAGAAATAATTACCAATAATTAGGAATAATTACCAATAATTAGGAATAATTACCAATAATTATGAATAATTACCAATAATTACCAATAATTACCAATAATTACCAATAATTACCAATAAATACCAATAATTACCAATAATTAGGAATAATTACCAATAATTAGGAATAATTAACGATAATTAGGAATAATTACCAATAATTAGCAATAATTAGAAATAATTAGGAATAATTATGAATAATTAGGAATAATTAGCAATAATTAGGAATAATTAGCAATAATTAGCAATAATTAAGAATAATTAACAATAATTAGCAATAATTAAGAATAATTAGCAATAATTAGCAATAACTAAGAATAATTAGCAATAATTTGCAATAATTACCAATAATTAAGAATAATTACCAATAATTAGGAATAATTACCAATAATTACGAATAATTATGAATAATTACCATTAATTACCAATAATTACCAATAACTACCAATAATTACCAATAATTACTAATAATTAGGAATAATTACCAATAATTAGGAATAATTACCAATAATTAGGAATAATTACCAATAATTAGGAATAATTACCAATAATTAACAATAATTACCAATAATTAACAATAATTACCAATAATTAGGAATTATTACCAATATTTAGGAATAATTACCAATAATTAGAAATAATTAGCAATAATTACTAATAATTACCAATAATTTCCAATAATTACAAATATTTACCAATATTTACCAATATTTACTGATAACTAGGAATAATTTCCAATAATTAGCAATAATTACCAATAATTATGAATAATTACCAATAATTAGGAATAATTATGAATAATTACCAATAATTACCAATAATTACTAATAATTACCAATAATTACAAATAATTAGGAATAATTACGAAAAATTTGCAAAAATTACCAATAATTAGGAATAATTACCAATAATTAGGAATAATTTCCAATAATTAGGAGTAATTACCAATAATTAACAATAATTACCAATAATTAACAAAAATTACCAATAATTAGGAATAATTACCAATAATTAACAATAATTACAAATAATTTGGAATAATTACCAATAATTAGGAATAATTACCAATAATTAGAAGTAATTAGAAATAATTACTAATAATTACCAATAATTACCGATAATTACCAATATTTACCAATATTTACCAATATTTACCAATATTTACCAATAATTAGAAATATTTACCAAAAATTATGAATAATTATCAATAATTAGGAATAATAACATTATTACATTATTAGTATATTTTATTATTCATATTAAAATAATATAATTTTCTATATTATATACAATTCTCCTTTCGTCTGTGTGTTTTCTATCTCTACATGTAATATTTGCATTCTTTTTCAAAATTATCAACCTACTCACCAATGGAGAGGTGAAAGTGAATGCAAATATTACATGTGGAGACAGAATGTTAAACACACAGAAGAAAGGAGAATTATATATAATATAGAAAATTATATTATTTTAATATTAATAATAAAATACACTAATAATGTAATAATGTTATTATTATATAATTAATATTTATGAAAAAAAAATTAGTATTATTAAAATAATAAAAAATTTATATAATATTAAAATTATCAATATTTGTAACAGGTTTCGATTTATTCTTAACATGTCCAATTTTTAAAGGGTCAATTTTTAGGTCTATCCCAATAAAAAAATTTTGTCAGTCGTGTCTGATGTAAACTCTATAATTATCCTTGATTGAGTGTTTTTTTCTAACAAATTATTCAAAAAATGTAATGCTTTTATATTTTATAGAAAAATATGGAACAACGAGGTCGTCAACAGTCATTATTAGATGACCGCATACGGATAAATCAACGTAGAAATACAAACGGTTCTGGTTTAAATCCAGTATATATAGAGGGTGTGGAGACTTTTTTATCATTTGCGGCATCAAATCCAGAATTTGTTTCAGAAGGCTCAATAAAATTACCTTGTAGAAAATGTGCATTGAGAATGTTTAACACGTTTGACAAAGTGTGGGAACATCTCTTGCATTTTGGTTATCAACCAGATAATGTTTTTTGGTATCAACATGGTGAACGCAGTTCCAGAGTGACGATGACGCATTGTGTGAGTTGGTGGATGGTGACATATCTTTCGATGCAGATGAGTTGCTGGAAGATGACCCTCAGCTTGTAGGCACTTCAGGGAGACCGCGGAGGGGGCGCGGTTTTGCACGATTGATGATTCCTGACCCCGTCCCTGAGCGACGTCCACATCTTGGGTTTGATCAATGGACACGGAGGTGTGATAACCTGTGTGATAACCTGTGGATTTTACTAAAATTTCATTAATCTATTCACATAATAAATGTTTATTATTTTTACAGTTTTCCGCATATAGCAGTCAGACAGGGCAGCGCTATTTTGCACAACTATTTCTCTCAGCCTTGGACCACATGGGAGCAGATTCCCATTGATGTGCAGTAGGCCATGTTCGGTCATTGGTTGGTACGTACGTAAATAAATAATTTTTATTTTGAAAATTATTTCATTTTTAACTTGATATTTTGATTTATTTGTAGGGTTTATGGTATCTTATCGATGATACCATGTGTAGCGCCATCCACGATGCATGGGAGGTGGTCATGCGTGATCGCTTTCGTCAGTTTTTGTACAACTTGAGGAGAGCGGCCATGACAAAAGTAGGATTATCTGTTTTTGATGACTCCTATAGATCACACCGACCACAGTACATTTCATTCCACGTATAGGATGGATTATGTGCGCACTGGTTGAGTGATGCCTTTCAGAAGAGATTATCGGTGGGGAGGCAGAATCGGGGGAGACAGGAGGTGACTCGTCGAGCTGGGATTCGTATTTTCAGTACTCATACACAACATTTGGTATATACATTATTTATAAATATTTTATATAACTATAAATATTTACAGTTTATTTTTTTTCTTATAGGCTCTCAAGCACCCCGATATTACGGAGTACAACGTATATCGGAAGATGTATAGTGATCCTACTACTGGGAGCTCAGATGTGATCGTCAGCGTCACATCGTGGTCAGTATTATTGGTTTTCAAGTTTAAAAAATAACTGCATATAATGTATTCACAATTTTAATTTTAAATTGAAATTATAGGAGTCATATGAGGCCGCAACGTCACAGACCCAGGCCTGAGAGTCAGACCGATTCATCAGATCAGACCATTGGCCGTCAGTTTGATGAGGCGGCATGGATGCAGGCCACCCATTATGCCTTCTAGAAGGGCCGGGTAGTTGGTATCATCTCTCGACTGACTCCGGAGATTATTATGGCAGTGCTGCGATGTCGGTGTCCAGCTCAAGAGGAGCTCGTGCATCTTCTTCTGCTACACAGTATGAGAATGAGTTGCGATCTCAGACAGCACTGATAGAGAGTCTCCGAAAGGAGCAGGAGGAGATGTGTTAGCAGCAGTAGCAGCATGAGGAGGAGCGTCGACGCCAGCAGCAGCTTTACGAGGAGCAGATGAGTCGGTGGTAGCAGTAGCAGTAGGAGCAGATGGAGTACATGCGCGACTCACTCGTGCTTTAGGGATGGAGTTTCCTCCACCAGCATCTGCAAATCCACCCCCTCCCCCCCCCCCCCTCCTTCAGATTAGAGTTTGTTTTTATGTTATAAATTTGTTAAATGAAAATATGAATTTTTTTCATATTCGTAGTTTCTATCTCATTATAAAATATGTTTAATATTATATTTTGAAATAACAATATTAATATGAATAATAATATTATTTATATTTTATAATATTAAAATATATATATACAATAAAATTTTATAATATTATAATTTAATTATATTTTTTTGTAATATTTGAATTATTTTAATATTTGAATGTATTATAATTTTATTATTATTATATTAATTAAAATAACTTATTAATATCTATTTTATTTATGATTTATAATTCTAATATTATTATATTAATTAAAATCATTTATTAATATTTTATTATTTTTTATTTTTGAATTATAAATCTATTATTATTATATTAATTAAAATAATTTATTAATAATTTATTATTTTTATTTATGAATTATAATTATATTATTATATTAATTAAAATCATTTATTAATATTTTTTTATTTTTTTATTTTTTAATTATAATTGGATTATTATTATATTAATTAAAATAATTTATTACTATTTTATTTTTTTTATTTTTTTATATTATTTGCGACGGGTACTATGCCCATCACAAATAGTATTATTATTATATTAATTAAAATAATTTATTAATATTTTTTAAAAAGTTTTTTAAATATTAATAACTCGTATTTGCGACGGGAATATGTCACGTCGCAAATACTACTTTTTCTGACAGTCCCATCGCAAATAACTCTTGTTGCGACGCCGTTTTCCACAACGGGCTATTTTCGACGGACCCCCCGTCGCAAAAGCACATTAGCGACGGGATCCCGACGCAAATGCCTCATCGCAAATGTCCTTATTTCCAGTAGTGTTCCCTCATATTCTTCGAACAAAGATGGAATAGGATTTCTTTAAGCTTAAGAAAAAGGATGATGAATCTGTTGGTATATACGAAGTGAATTTTACAAGGCTTGCAAGGTATGCATCTGGCTTTATCATCCAACCTAAAAGTAATGTTATTCGATTCTTCAGTGGCTTAAATCCATGTCTTCAAAGGGCATTAGTTATAAGAGACTTTAGTAGATATGAAGAAATTGTGTGTTGTGCTATCAAGGTAGAAATGGAAGTTTGTGTAACATATCCATCTCATGTTTTGACAAGAAACGAAAGATGGAGTTCAAGGAGAAATCTTAGAATAATGGTGAAAAGATTATGAATGTTTCTTTATGCTCAAAGTGTGGAAAGAAGCATGGTGGATATTGTCTAAAAGGGAATAGAAAATTTTTTAAGTGTGGAAAAGAAGGCCAATGATCAGCTGAGTGTCGAAGTAATGGAAAAAGGGTTTCTAATGATGCGAATAAAGAAAAGACAATAGAGAACGCAACCATCAATACTTAAATGATTCAAGTGCAAGGAAATGGGGCATTATGCTAATCAATGCCCTAATCCAAGTGTTAATGATGTTCAATGTGATCAACCCTCTTAAGGAAAAGGATAAAGGGAAGTCACATGCAATCACTATTTGTGATGTTGAGTATGAAAATGATGTTGTGTAATGATTAAGTGTTTATGTAATGGGATTTCAAAATAGTATCATGGAATCTCATTTATGGCATCGTAGAATTTTGGAATATCTATGTATTGGTTTTCAATAATTATATGGTACTGGTAACCATGAAAAGTGATTCAAATATTTTGGAAAGAAGATGATATGAGCATAATGAAGGGATAAGAGAAAAATTAATGTTTGATAGTATTTAGGAGCTCAAGACTGATATAAGGAAAAAGTGATATCATGGTTTGAGTATATAGAATTTTTGGTATTTGGTATGTGGAAAGAGTTAACTTTTAACAGCACTCATGTATTCACTAAGGTTCTATAGAAATTCATGTTTCAAAAGAATACATGATTAAGGTATCCCATGTGTTTGGAATGGGACCAATATGATATATCTTATGATATATGGGGTATAAATGATGGTATTCACGTGCTTGTTATGTTACCTTTCAAGTAACCATTTTCTTTATACTATGAGATTGGACAGATGTATTTTGGATACTCCTATAGATTGGAATGGATTATGTTGGACATGATATAGTATTGTTTAAGGCTGGAACATTTTGTTATAACAGTATTGTTTTTAAAAAAAGGACAACCCGTAGGATGGGTGACAACCCCGTACCGTCGGACAAGGTTACGGGAATTGAACCCACAACTGAAGTGTGCATGCCTTTATTTCCTACCATTGGCCTACAGGAAGTCCTTGGTTAGTAGATACTAGTTTTATTTTATTAAGCGGTATGATAGATGAAGTATAATTCCATTTTTGGAATCATATACAATTAACTTCACCATAGATGGACTTATATAAATTTGATAACTTTTTCTACCCTTTTGTTTGAGACAGATAGAATGACCCATCATTCTATCCCATGATCTTATAACACTTCAAGAATGAAAAATTCAATTTCATTTCTTTAAGAGATGAAGTGGAAATTCTTCAAGGCATGAACAACGGTGAGATTGTACCGAAATAAATTAAGTATTTCTTCTAATTCGAATTCTTCAACTTTAGGGAAATGATCTTGAAAATAAAAAATGTTTTCCTAGTGTCCTTGTATCCGATGAATCAGATGGTACCTTAAATCATCACAAATTTATGGCTTTGTGATTGTTGGATTTTTCATAGCCATGTCCTCTACCACTCTCCATCAGAACTTGATGGTACGATTTTTCTTCTATATCCATATTTCCAGCTATGTTCTTCTATGTGGAAACCCAGTGATGAGTTAATCTGGGTAACTGTTACATTTCATACTTTACTTTTTAAAAATTAAGTTTTAGTATTCCTTTTACGATGTTGGCTTCTATGAATGAAACTTTCAAGTAGTAAATGATTTATAACCCCAAATAAATTTCGAGGGTGAAATTCATTTTAAAGGGGGTAGAATGTAACACCCTTAGATTTTTTGAGATATATTATTTTTATTTTATTTGATGTCTTCAATTATAAACTACACCAAAATTAGTTTGTGCTATACGCAACACTGTATTAGCTTGCAGTATATGGAACACTATTCTTGGCTCATGTTACAAACATTTTCAAATTCATTTTGTGGAAATTATTCTATAAAACATTTAGTATAGATTTGGTTTAATGTATAAATGAAATAATATTTGATTATGTTATATGCAACACCAAATGGAGCATTCACTACATTCATCCCTGACTTGTCTTTCATTACATGCAATCAAGACCATCTTCGATAGTGTGTGTAGTACGCAATACCAAGTTTCACTAAACGAGATAGTATTATAATATTATTATGAACTAGCCGTTATGAATAGAAATACCCACTTTTTGAAATATTATAAATTTTATCTTTCAAAATGGACTTCATTTTTGGATTCAGAATATCAAAATTAGCTTAGGGTGAATTTTTGGTATTTTTCTGAAAACTATAAATTTTTGATCAATAGTGAAAACCCTGGGTTACTATTTTAAAACAGACTTTTTATTTAAATAATTATTTATTTTATTTAAATTTATTTTAGGTAAAAATTGATACATAATACCTATATAAGTTCAATGTAATTCATTGGAGTCATTTTATAATAATTTTAGAGATATAAAAATTTTATTGAACTTTTCACCGTCTTTTACCTACATCCTCGAAGCATTTTGAAAACTTACATAAAACTTAATTTTACCGCTTCTGTGAGTGGAATTTTGAATACCTGAGAGACATGGTTCATATCAAGGAGTAAAATTTGGTTCAATAAGATAAAAATAATTTTTGGTGAATAGTAAATTTTTACTTTTATTTACCACGATTAAAAGTAAATATGGTAATTAAGGGTAAAAATGATATTATTATTATCGTAAAACATGTCCTAATTCTATTGGATAAGTGTAATTCGACCAAAAACAACCTTAGGAATAAAAAAATTGCTTTTATGTCCATTTGGATTAGATTAGGACATTTATTATTTTTTTATTTAAATAAGAGTTAAAATAATTAAAATCAAAGTTTAATAAATAAAACATTTTTAATATAGGGTTATACATAAGATAAATTCGACTATAAATATTCATTAGAAATATAAAAATATTTCCTACATAATGGTAGTTTATTTATAATTTTTAGACATTAAATAATTTAATTTATTTATGACACAATGATGATGTAGTAATTACCTTATTAATGAAATATTAAAATAATTGATGTTATAAATACCCAAATAAATGTAATTTCATACTTTTTATGAATTACACTAATTTTATAGTTTAATATGACATGTTATTATTGATTTAATTAACTTTTTTTGAACTAATCATTCTGTTATGATTTTCACAAAAATCAATTACCAAATAGTGTCAAAATTGACATAAAATAGTTTTTAAAACAAATATTATATTATTAATTGTTATTATATTCTTAAAAATCAATTGTTTGGCCAAATGACTTAGATAATGTTTTAAATATTAATAATTTACCACTTGGGGTTCGTTTGTCTTGTCATAGTAAGTTTATTAACCATATAGTGTAAGAAAAAAAGAAGACACGGTAAAAGTTAAATTATTTAACTTAGAGTTAAATCTAAATGATAAGGTTAAAATAGTAACCTAAACTTGTCTAAAACCTATTGGTTGAGAGTATTTATACCCATACCCACTTTGGATTCTAAATAAATCAATTTGGATATATTACAAACAGAATATGACTTTGTTATAAAATAATATTTTAAGTTTTTCCTAAAGTGCCCCTCTCCTCCCTTATAAAAAGGGCACCCCTTCCCTCTTCTCTTCATACCATTTTGAGCCTTGAAGCTCAGCCAACCCCTTCCCATTTCCCTTATAATATCTACTAGAAACATTATAGAGGTTATTTTCTCCTCAAATGACCAACCCTAGTGATTTAAGAGGAGGTTAAGAAGAGGCGCGTCAAAGAAGAGGTAATATCCTTTACCGATTCATTCCAATTTATTTCTTCTTATACTTCTTCTTATCTATTTTTTTCATCATAAATTACTAACATCAGTATCACTAATATACTTATATGTTATTATAAATATGAAACAACCCTATTTCACCTTCTATCCATCCTACGTAAAATGAAATCATCGCGCGTGTGTACGTAAGGAATACCGTCTCCACGCCGTAGTGTAATCAATTTTTTCACCACCACCTTACTTGGATGGGTATAATGGTGTAAAAAATAACTATATATGATTATTGTAACATCAAACTAATTATATGATATTATATCATACACTCCAATTCCATTCAATAAATATGGGAACGATATCATCGCTCGTGCGTACGTACGGATTACCGTCTCCACGACGCGATGCGATTCATTTTCCATGTTAACATTTGAAGAATGATTTTAAAGTATATATAATAGGTAATCATGAAATATATGAAATAATAATGCTACTTTATTTATGTATATATATATATATATGTCATCTGCTTAATTTCATTCAATTCAATAAGGAAATAAAAAACAGCATTCATGCGTACGTACGGCCTATCGTCTCCATGAATGGTGTATTTCATTCCATTTATCGATATATTATATATATGTATATTCTGAAAAAAATTATATATAAAATAGTTTTTATCTTTTTTAATTAAGTAATCATATTAATAATTACAAGTCAAAACATGGACTATAAATGAAACGATTCTACCCAAAACGCTGCTTTAACATGGAATTGACAAATGAACGGATAATATAAAGTCGTAAGTGAATCATATATGATATCATAAATATTATTATGGTTTTGTTACAAGTTAATAATATTCTTAAACCCACTATACATGAGTCTCGAACACATATGGAATAAATTTGACATAAGGTCAGGGATAACTATTTGAATCCTTTTCTTATCTGAGATTGTTATTCGTAAGTATTTACTGGGGTAATTGCTATCATCCCTTCCCATGATTTCTAAAAAAAATTCATGTATTTTTAAAGTCCTTTTTACCCATTTTTTAAATTTACCACATGTTATGAAAGGAGTCTTACTTTTGTTTACCACACGGGGAACTTTTTGACTTTTCTGACAAAAGTACGAGAAGAATATTATTTTTAACTTATACGGCGTGAACAGACTTTTATAGTTTCATAACGCCTCATTTTCATGAAGCTTAATCTATAAGATTTTATGAATATTTTCAACAAAATAATTTTCTTTTAAAATTTCATGAAATTTTGTGAAATGAAAATGATTTTGAAGAAGAAAGGATATTTTCCTCAAGAATTCATTTCAACTGTTTTATCAAAACCATTTTCCATCTAAGATGACATTATTTCATATGTGTCTATTTCAAGTATAATGTCTCTATGATTTACATGGTTTCACCTTTCTTAAGATTAAATATCCATTTGTTTTATATTTATTATGTGATGATGGGATGATTTTTATGAAACACATTTTATTCTTTAGGTTATGATGAATGTTTTAAGTTTATTTTGGTGGAACAAGTAAGAAAAATTTCATTATGAGATGGGTGGGACCTATATATCCCTCCAATGAATTGGGTAAAGATTTATATCTCATGAGATAGAAATGGCTGGAATGGTAAGTTAATCCAGTTCAGTGATATATGACTGGAACGAGGAGTAAACTCAATTCAGAAATGGACTTTGTCCACTAAGATGGTCATGGCAGTAATGCCTTGGCTACTGTGTAAGTCATATCATGCGCTTAATGTTTTTCCACAATTAAATGTTTTATTCCCATGTTATTTTATCATGATTTATGTTCCTTTATGATCTATGCCTTACTTACTTCCATGATTTATTTCACAACTCAATATTTTGATGTTTAAACTTTATGTTCTTGTTTCATAGTTCAAATGTATAAGGTTTGTTTTATTTTCTCCATGCTTACCCTTACTGAGCATTTTAGCTCACCCTTTATATGTTTTCTTTTCCCCGGGATATAAAGTATTGTTTTAGGTAAGAAAACAAAAGGGGAAGATCTTTATGGGTGATGTTGAAGATCTTTCTCCATGGTTAGAAGATTATGTTTCGAGTTTCCAAAGACACTAAACTATTACGGTCCTTGTGTGTTTTTTTATGTATTAAGTATTCTGAAAAAGAAATGTAATTTCCATGTACGTCAAGTTTGGGGTCTCTACACCACCCCCTAGACACCCCCCCCCCCCACACCCCTAGACACCCCCACCCCTAGAAAGCCCCCCAACCCCCTGGACACCACCCCACCCACCATAGACACCCCCATGGATAACCCCCCCCCCCACCCACCCCACACCCCCCCACCCCCCCCCCCACCCCCCCCCCCCCCACCACCACCATTGATAGCCCCCCGCCACCCGTGGACACCCCCAACCCCCTGGAGGAAACCAACCCCCTAGAAACCACCCCACTCCCCTGGACACCACCCTACCACCTGGACACCCCCCACCCCATAGACACCCAGATTCCCATGGACAACCACACCCACCCCCTTGACACCCCCCCCCCCACCATTGGACAACCCCCTGGACCTCCCCCACCCTCTGGACACCACCACACCCCTAGACACCCCCCCCCCCCCACACACACAGACCCCCACCACACCCACCCCCTGGACACCTCCACCCCCTGGACACCCCCACCCCTGGAAATCCCCCCAACCCCCTAGACACCACCCCACCCCCAACCCCCCCTAGACACCACCCCACCCCCTGGACACCCCCATGGATCTCCCCCCCCCCCCCCTCCTGGACACCCCCATCCCCCGGACACCACACCCCCCTGGACACCACCTACCCCCTTGGACTGCCACCCCAAACCCCTGAACACCCCCCCCAACCCCCTGAATTCTGAATTAAATTATTTATGTATTTAATTACCTTATGAATTATATGTTAATGGTGTATGGTTATACTTGTTGTATATGTATACCTGCTGTAAATAACTTATGAATTATGTTTTAATTCGGTATGTGTGTAAGGGTTAATTAAATACAGAATTGGAGGTATTCAGATTTATGTATGAATTATGTGTTGGATGAATTCTGTATGAATTCATACAGAATGATGTATGTATTATGGAGACATACTTTTTAATGGTGTATTGTGTTACTAGTTGTGTGTGCGTGTGTATTATGTAGGTCTGTTGTGTATGATTTTTTCTTAACTTTCTGCAGTTTCATAGGGGGAATTATTGCAGCTGCATAGGGGTTGATGCACTTGCACAGGGGTTGATGCACCTGCATAGGGGGAGGCTAGAAATTCAGATTTCTAAAGGTACAAAGGATATGCCAATGTTTTACAACTATTGGAATATGTGTACAAGTAGAGCTTATACCAACGATTTTATGTAAACCGTTGGAGTAGATAATTTTACTTCATATTTAACAATGGTTTTTGGGAAACTGTTGGTGAATGTCTATCCCAAAAAAAAATTAAACCATTGGTATAGATAGAATTTTTCAATTACCCACAGTTTAAAACCATTGGGAAACATTTATACCAATAGTTAACTGAAACCGTTGGTATATACTGATTTTTTAAGACATATCCCAATGGTTATATGAGAACCATTGGAATATGTCTATCTTTATGGATCAAGACGCAACGGTTTAGACAACTGTGAGTATAGTTTATACCAACAGTTTGGAAAAACATTGGTATAGTTTATACCAATGGTTTGGACAACCATTGGTATAGTTTATTCCAATGGTTTTCTAGTCTTTACCAATGGCTTTAAACTATTGTTAAAGCTAAAATTACCAGTAGTGATAGTAAACGACATTAGAAAAATGATATAAAATGGAATGACAATATTAATGAGATAATCTTCTATGAGTTTAAATGAAAAGGTTATGTGAAAGATGATTGTCCCAAGCGGAAATTTAATAAGAAGTGTGAATACAAGGTTAAGGGGTATAAAGAAAACTATGAAAGCTACTTATATTGCTTCAGAAGAAAGCTCTAGTGGATCTAAAACTTCTGATATTGAACTTACAAATCATGAAAACATGTTTTTCAGGACAGAAACATCTGAGGTAATACTTAATTCCCCTATACATAATTATTACTATTCTGGGAATGAGATTGAATCAAATAAAGATAAAAATATTACGAAGGATGAACTGTTTGAATATTATGGAATGATTGAGGATACCTTTAATGAGCTCAAGGAAAAATATAAATCATTTAAAAGATAACATGATTTAAATACCAATTATAGTTCTTTTTTGGATATTTAAAAAGAAGAATATTATCAGCTATTAAAAGAAGATACTGAACAGAAATTATCCAATGAGAAATTAAAAAGGGATCTCGAGAATTTTACTGCCAATAAAGATACCTTGAACCAGTTTCAGGGGATAAAAATTGCTCCAAAATATAAATATAGTCTAGGATATCAACCAGGACAAAGAAGTATTACCAAATACACATTTTTTCCATAATCTGGATAGTTTACTTCTAGTTCAATTTCTAGATCATCTTGTAAAAACAATTTTTTAAAGGACCTAACAAAGTGATTATGTCTTAAAACATTTCTGTTGATTATAGGGAACATATAAGACAAATATGGGTTCCCAAAGCATTGATTGTTATCCATTCTAGACCCAAATAAATATGTGTAAAAAAGTTACACTTTTCTCAATATTTTTTTCTAGAATATTTTCTAAATAGTTCCTATAAAACCCTATGGTACCTGGACAATAGATGTTCAAGACATATGACATGAGACAATTCATGCTTTAGGAGATTAATAAAATTTTATGATGTACATATTACATTTGGTTATAATACTAAGGGAAATATCGTCGACTTAGTCCAAATTAGTAACCCTAATACTATATTAATTTCACAAGTACTTTTTTATGGTTTAAAGTACAACCTATATAGTATCTCTCAGTTGTGTGAAGATGGTTTTAATGTTATGTTTGAAAATGAGGAATGAAATTTTTTTAATTCTAAAAATGATTTAATATTCAATACCTGTAGAAATGAAAATGTATATGTTGTTGATTTAAAATCATTATATAAGAAATATTTTTCTTATTTAAATTAATTTCATAAGGAATCTTGTTTATGGTATAGAATATTAGGACAGTGCAATGTGAACTCACTTAGTAAACTATCTAGGAATGGTTTAGTTAGATACATACCTAAATTGGAATTCCCACTTAACAATGTTTGTAATCCTTTTCAAAAGGAAAAACTGCACAAAGTTTCCTTGAAACCAAAGAAATAGTTTTTAACTTCTAAACCGCTTGAGTTTGTTCACATGGATTTGTTTGGACCATCTAGAGTTTCAAGTTTAAATTGGAAGCACTATGCCTATGTTCTTGTAGATGATTTTTCGAAATACACTTGGGTATAATTTCTATCTCACAAAATTTAATCATGTTTTTATTTCATTAAATATTCCATGTCTGTGAATAATCATAATGGACTTAGAATTAAGACCTCGACCAGTGATCATGGCCATGAGTTTTAAACTATTGAGTTTGAATATTTATGCTCGCATAATGGATATAATAACGATTTCTATACTCCTAAAACAATTTAGAAAACGGATTCATGGAAATAAGAAATATAGCACTTCAAAAGATTTCCCAGAATATCATTAATGAGTATAATCTGCATATCTATTTTTGGGTGGAAGTTGTTAATACATCTTGTTACATCATCAATAGAGTTTTAAATAGTGTTATTCTTAATAAGGCCCCTTATGAGTTATGGAAAAATAGGAAGCCTATGGTTAATTACATTAGAGTCTTTGGATTCAAAGTATTTTTCCTTAACACTAGGGATAATCTTAAAAAATTCTCTTCCAAAAGTGATGAAGGAATTTTAATAGGTTACTCAATCCCTAGTAAAGCCTATAGAGTATTAAATAAGGTAACTAAATGTGTGAAAGAATTAGTTCATGTAAAATTTTATAAGACTGATGCACATGAACCTAAAACCTCTCTTAAATATCTGGAGAAAGATATGTCAATTTTTGACCTTAATGATAAAAATTGTGAACCCCCAGTGAAAACTACTAGTTCTAGAGATTTTCAAGAATATGAGCATGTATAATATGAGCCTATAGACAACCATTAGGATCCTAGTACAACCTTTTCTATAGGTATTATAACTCTCAAGAATCATCCTTTAGATGATGTAGTAGGTGATCTAAATAGAGGAACATAAACTAGAGTTTCTATGAGAAACCAGGATAAACATCAATCTTTTATTTCACATCTTGAACCCAAAAATGTTAATGATGCTATCAATGATGAATTTTGGGTGATAGCTATGCGAGAAGAATTAAATCAGTTTCAAAGAAACAATGTTTTGGAATTAGTAGAAAGACCTAAGGACACTTTGACCATAGGCACTAAATGGATGTCTAGAAACAAAGTCGAAGAGTCTAGTAATATAGTTAGAAACTAGGCTATATTATTTTCACAAGGATATAGCCCAAAAGAAAGAGTGTACTATGAGGAAACTTTTTCACCTCTAGCTAGACTATAATCCATTACGATACTACTTGCTTATGAAACTCATCTAAATTTCAACCTTTATCAAATGGATGTTATATGTGCATTTTTTTAATGGGTATATAGTTGAGGATGTGTTTTTTGAACAACCCCATGGATTTATGAATCTTCTTTCTACCAATCATGGCTTTAAATTTTCTAATGATTTATATTGTCTAAAACAAGATCATAGAGATTGATCTGATATACTCAATTTTTTTATTATTTCAAAAGGTTTTACTAAACATATAGTTGATCATGATATTTTTGTTAAATGGATTTCCAAAGATATATTCATAGTACAGATTTATGTAGATGAAATTATTTTTGTATCCAATAAAAAACTTTAATGTTATGATTTTTCAACGATGATGCAAAATGAATTTGAAATGAGTCTAATGGGGGAACTTAAATTTTTCCTTGGATTTAAAACTTTTCAAAATAAAAATGGTATTATTTTAAATCAAAGTTAATATAGTAAGGATATTTTGAAATATTTTTGTTTGGATAGTAATAAAGGTAGTGATACACCAATGAGTACCACTTTTAAGTTGGATGCTGATGAAACTGGTAAACCAGTGGATCAAACCAATTACAGAGGTATGATCGGGAGTCTTCTCTACTATACTGCTATCCGGACTGATACATTTTTAGTTGTATTTATTCTCATTTTAAATACAATCCCAAAGAATCTCATTTAACTATTGTTAAAAGTATTTTAAATATCTCAAGTATACTACAAACTTAGGACAATTTTACCCAAGAGGACAATCATTTGATTTGATAAGTTATTCTGATGCTGACTTTTCTAGTTGCAAGTTAGATAGAAATAGAACCTCTGGAACCTGTCACATTTTGTTAAAGTCACTAGTATCATGGGGTATTGAGAAACATAATTATGTTTCATTATCCACTATCGAAGATGAATATGTAGGAGATGGTAGTTTTGTGCTCAAATTATGTGGATGAAACACACTTTACTAGACTACGGATATCAATTCAAACATTTATCTATAAATTGTGATAATATAAGTTCTATTAACATCTCTAAAAATATAGTTTACCATGCTTGGACAAATTACATTGATATGAGACATCTTTTTTTGAGAGATCATTATCAAAGAATTGATATCTATATTGAATTAATTGGCACTAATCATCAATTAGATGATATATTCACAAAGACTATAAACTCTGAGTGGTTAAATTACATCAAACATGAGTTATGTATGATTAATTTTAGTTAAGGACACCTTACCATTGGACCTCACCGTTAGGACACCTTACCATTGGACATCACCGTTTGGACACCTTACTGTTGGACCTCTCTGTTGGGACACCTTACCATTGGACCTCCCTGTTAGGAAACCATACCGTTTGACCTCACAGTTACGACACCTCACTGTTGGACCACAACTTTAGGAATCCTCACCATTAGACCTCACTGTTAGTACACCTCACCATTGGACATCACTTTTAGGAAACCTTGTCATTGGACCTCACCATTAGAAAACCTCACCATTGGACCCCACTGTTAGGACACCTCTCCATCGGACCTCACCAATAGACATTACTGTTGGATCCTTTCCGCTAGTCGACCTTACTGATAGGTCCTGGACTTAGTGTTTTCTTCCGAAAGATGAAACATTTTAATGTCATTTATTTCATATAATCAATTTGTTTTTTGATCCCTAAATGATAAAAACAGTGTGTGAAGTCCCATTTTGATCCACACCACTCCTCTATCGAACATCTTGCTCCTGAATCCTTGAACATAACCTATTACTGAAACCCTCTAACCACATCAAATCGCAATGTCATGAGTGAAGAGATCGATGGTTGGTGATGAAGGAGATGCACTAAAACCTAAGAGACCCCGATCTGAGTCACGTGGTGGAAGAAAAGTTTCGGAAAAGTTGATAAATCCTCTTTTTTCAAAGAGTAAAATCATGGTCAAGAAATAATTAAGTTTGGAATGGGTGTTGTCAACAAATTCTCTAGTGCTTAAGGAACTTGAAGTTCAATATAGGGTATAATGCTTCTCAAAAAAATGGACCATATTAACCAAAGCTAGTAAAAAAATATTTATATGTTTCTGATGTTTAAATAATCTGAAGATGAGAACTAAATGATTTTAAAGGTAAATGAAGTTAGTGTGAACTTTTCTTCTATTGAATGGGCTGAATGTTTAGGAGTCCTGCATGAAGGAATATTTGACTATTATTTATGATTGATGCCTCCTCCTAGTGATATTTTCTACTATGAAGAGGCTATGGCTGAACTAACAGGGAATGAAATTCCAAGAAAGGTAATTACTGATGAGATAGATTGGTAAAACATATTACTGTTTAAATTTATCCAGCATGTGTTGATTCCAGGAGAGGGTTCTTTGCTAGTTTGAGAAATAGGTACATATTATTTCTGTATTTGTTGAATAATGGACAAAAAATAAATCTTTTCAGATTTTTGATGGTTCAGTTTGAGGATATGGCTAGGCCTGGTTTCAAATCAAATTCTTTTTTCCATGCCAAGTTGATCTCAATGATGTTTAAAGTGAATTGTATTGCTGTATATAAAGAAGAAACCATAGTTGTAAAGGAAAGCTTCTGTATTATGAAAACAATTTTCAAGTCTATGATGATAAAATATTACCCCTAGAAAAGGGAATAGGTGAGTGATGAGGCTAAGATATATAGAGACTTCAACCCTATTTCCAATCCTTCTAGGCCAAAGGATAAAAGATATCCATGATTAAAACCTGATGAAGTGAAATAAGTGTATTCAGGTGAATAAGAGGAGGTTGTTGTTATGCAAGAAAGAGAGGATTTTTGTATATGATAAGAGTGATCCTAAACTTCATGAAGCCCTTATGTTGGTACTGTATCATTTGGTGAGACTAGACCACCAAAGATTTTTCCCATAAGAGAGAATATCTTAAAGGACACTGATGATTAAGAAACCACTAAAGAATGTTGTTAGGAGAATTCATTAAGAGACATTACTGATGGAGAGACCTCAGAGGAGAAGGATGAAGTTGAATATGCTCATGAGGAGTATGAAACAACTGACGATGATATCAGTGAATAAGAATGCATAACTCTTAGTCATTTGATATGATTTATAGAAATGACATAGAATTAAAAGTAAGAGGTAGTTGAATCTATTTGAATTACAATGAAAGTGGTTGAATATTCTGTATAATAAGTAACAGTGGACTATGGTGATGATTCAATTGATCATGGAAGAATGGTAGAGGGGAATACAGTTGTCAAAAAAGAAGCTCCAAGTTAGGGGGAGGAACATGTGGCCACAGTTTCAGTTTCTATTATTCCTAAAATAGAAGGTTGGTCCAAGGACCCTAGATTCATTGTTTTGGGCTTAGACTATAAAGACTTTAAAGATGACGATCCTAACAGAAGACCTCCAGTTCATTCTGTTTTAGAGACCACTATAGTGAAACCAGTGGTTCTTCTACCTCAAGATTATGTAAATAAGTATGACATTGAGTCATTAAAATCAGATCTACAGAGATTCTTTGATGAAATATCAATTTTTATAGAGAGAACATTGGCTCTGAATCAAGAGATTGTAGCATTTTTTTGGAAAGAATAATGTCTAGAAATCAATAAATCAATTACATGAAGTGAATGAATTAAATAATCAGGTAAAATCCTTAGAAGAATCTGTTGAGAATGTGAAATAGTCAGTTGTGAGTTTAGAATAATATATGTCTTCAAGAGTTCAAGTGGAAAAGGACATTCGGTATCTTAATAGGGTTGTATAGTAGAAGGTAACTATGTTTGAGGACTTTAAGAAGTCTATGGAAGAAAATGTAAATTGTCTGGATGATGATGTGACGAGGATGATCAGTAGATTAACTATGTCTATTAAGGTGGCAGTGGTATTTACCATGTAACCTTTATGTGTATCAGCTTCCTCGTATTCCTCTCCTCCTGTTAATCTAACATCCTTAAGATCAGTTGTCAGATAAGAAATGGAAAATCTCTCAGGTACAAGTACCATTGAAACTCTACCTTTGACTGAGGTCATTTCCACTACCAGAAAATTCCTAATCTTGTAGGTTATTACATGAGGGACACTACCCAAGATCATAATGCAATAAAAGATCAAATTGACTTATATTATAAAATGGTTTATACTAAGTATCATATGGAGAGTCGTTTCAAGTTGTTGTTGGAGAAATTGAGGATACCTCCTATCACTCAGGCCTTTAAGAATCAAGTTAGCAGCCTTAGAGAGTTTACTCAAGCACTAGAGATGTTCATGGAGAATAAGGATGATTTCATCTCATCTATGGAAAGAGTAGGAAGCATCATTATGGATTTTATAAACCTCCTTATGTCGTTTATCCATGTGGATTGTACTCCAATTATTGTCCCTCCAGCCTTGCCTTCTTCCTCAGTTGCTTCAGGATCTACATATGCTGCTTCTTGGATGACTTCTACACATTCCATCAAAAGCATGACTCCTATGATTCCTGAGAGATATACTCATTATCGTTCTATTGATTCTTTTGTAGCTTCTCCTCCTAACTTGATTACTACTATACCTAGGAGTGTACCTCCATCTTTTAAACTTTCCACCTCACCTCCAAAAAGAAAAATCTCCATCGAACATCCCTGAAGTGGATTAACTGTCGACTTCCTTATTTGATAGGTATCATTGTAATATTTTTTATATAATTTAATCTTGTTTCATTAATACAAATATCTCTTTTTGTATCCTTTTTTTATAATCACAAAGGAGTTAATTTTTAATATTAGAGCTCAGAGTCCTTGTATATATGATATTCCTACAAATATATCCTCTAATACATATTTATTTGTATTTTGATATTTTATTTGATTTGGTTTTAGCCCTTATACACTGTATATTGATACCACTAAAGAGAATATAAAATTTACTTAACTATGATACAATAATACTTATTCTAAATTTCACTGCCATAATTTGTGATTATCAAAAATTTGGAGATTGTTGGACTCACCTATTTTGATAATCCAAAATATTGTTTCATTTATATGATAATCATGTTTCATTAGTTTTTTAACTTTTACCATCTAAAAATTGTGTATTTTTAATCTCACTTATTTGTTGATTATGTTTATAGTGAAAAATTTTCTAAGTAAAAGGTCACCTATATGAAGGTCTCTGTTAAGAGCCTTCTGTTCAAGTCACTAGTTGAGGGTACTATTTGAGAGGTTACTACTGAAAGGTTACCTCTAGAACCTTATTGTTGGAAGGTTAAGAATTGAATATTACCGCTATAATGTTATCTCTAGATCCTTACCTCTATATGGTTTCCCCTATAAACTTACCTCTATAAGGTTAATGCTAAAAGGTTACCTCTAAAAGGTTACCTCTAGTAGGTTAACACTGAAGAACCTTACCACTGAGTTTTTTTTCAAAAACCCAAAAGACATAGTTATTCAAACAAGTCCAATTTTGTTATACTGAATCCATGGAGCTATTATAATTGCACATTAACATGGTAACCCTGATGTGAAAATAGAGTTACAAGAATCGAATCTAATTCAATTTTTTCATCCACAATGGTTTCACAATACATAAAACTGTACATTTTGATGGAGAACCTCAAAAATTACTCAACTATACATGATTTAGATGTGTAGATCTTGGTTGGAATGGAGGCAGTGGAGAGGTTTTGGGAGAGAATAAATACACCATAACACAACAGAGCAGAAAGAACGACCGCTCCGGTTTTCAAAAAAAACATGGAAATGTGCCCCATCTCCAGCCTAAAAGTCTACGACTACAAGTCTTCCTCTCAAAGTCTACTGTTGTAGAGCTACTGATAGAGGTTTCTAAAAGAACTTTACTATTATAAGGTTTTTGTTTTAAGCTTATTTTTTCAAGGTTACTGTTATGAAGTTACCGCTGGTAGTCAGCTGAGGAAAGGTTACTACCGGAAGAACCATTAGAATTCACAAATATACCACTGATAAGCATATCGATTAAGCCTATCATTGAAAGGCTACCACTGATAAGCCTACTGTTGATCCATCTACCCCTTCCAGACTACTAATACCTATACTCTTCTAATCTAAACTTTTTTAATTCTCTTAAGATTAATCTAACAGTCATATTTGGTAAATTTAATTCTTCTGAAATTAATTAATGTTGGTTGTAGAAATATCTAGAGACCATAAGAGGTATGAGGAAGATTGCACATGGTTTGATAATTCCTATGGTTGGACCTCAAGAATATAAAATAGAATAGAAGATCGAGCTAGAGTAGAGAATGTTGGGTGAGAGAAGTTACACGACAGCCTTGAAGAACAAGGAGAACATGTTGGCACTTACACTGTGAACCCAAGAGCTTTGCAAAGATCATTTTGGAGAAAAAAATAAATGTTTTTGTATTGTGATTCATCGAGAATATTTCAATCCAATATGTTGAACACATCAGTACCTGAAATTCAGAACCTGAAGTCGCGACACTCTGTTTTGGAGACAACTTTCAGAGAAGGAATCAAACTGCAATTTCTTCACACAAAGGAGTCCAGAGATGAACTGCACACACATAGATCCTTCTAAACTCAATCCTCATAACATTAGCTCTATTCAGTTCTTTATTTTACATTTCTAAGTAGTGTGTGTTTGTTTTTTACACAGACACTAACTCTTGTGCTTAAACTAGAGGATACTAAAAATCCTCACACCATACATTTCTTATATTTTTGTTTCAAACGTATAATTGTAGAAGAGGCAGTGTTTGTCCTTAGTGTTTGTTTTTTCCATGAGGAATTGTGGTAGAGGTTGTGAGACATGAAACAATTTGTGAAATCTGTAGTAAATCCTGATACAGACTGTGTATCAAGTTTATTAATATAAATTTCATGGTGGTAGGTGATCACCAAGTGAAGAGGATTAAGTTTTGTCTTGATACTGAACATCTTGTTTAATTCTATTGTGTACTTTATTTTGTAATACTCTTTCTTTCTATTTTCCATTTTTTATAATTTCAATACATAGAACAATTTTACATCAACTCTGATAGTTAATTTTGGGTGGTGTGTATATGTGTTTAATTTAGTAAGCCTGTTTCAAAAGTTGGATAGGTTTTTACATGATTCAACTAAGGACTAATCAACATTTAAGAGTCTTTTTGAGCAATTGAACATTTATTTTTCTACTAACTTAATTAACCGAGATGTTTCAATTTGGGGGATTTTATCATAATGTTTTTAAAATAAATTTTAATTAGGAACGCAATTCACACCCCTCATGATTCTCCACCTCCACCAACAATTCAATTATTTTGAGGACAAATTGGATGGTGATTGGGGTATTAATACTATAGGAGGGGTGGTTTTAAGTGATTAAAAATGATTATATTATATATAAAATCAACCACATTTGGTTGGAATTAATTTCAATAAATTTTAGTTAAAATTAATGTTTAAACGTTTTTTTCTATAAACACTTAAACCACCCTTTTAATGTTTTATTTTTTATGTATTTTAAACTTTTACCTTTTAACTTTAACCTAATACGTTATTTAACCTATATTGTGGTAAATCATTTTTCCAATGCTGACTTCTTTATGCCTAAAAATGAAAATAACCTTATAAAATAATTTGGATCTCTTTATACCAAATATGGATTCTATTTTTTAAACTTAAAAACATATATGTTGAAAAATTACCTTATAAATTAAACTATAAAAACCCAACAAAAATTAGTTGTTTCGGAAAACTGTGTTTTTAAGCCAAAAAATGTAGTTATACCAAAATAAGATATAAATATTTTTAAATGTAATTATTTATATTATATATAGCTATAAATTATGTAATTTACTTTAATTTAAATTTTATATTATAAAATGACTTTTAAATATAATGAAAATTATGGTTTTATAAAAATCTGTATTTTTTACAATTCACTGAAAAATTAAACATTTTATAAAATCCAAAAAAAATTATCTTAAGATAATTTGGACTTGATGAATCCAAAAAAAATATTCATTTTATCAAATACATTATCTTAAAGTTTCAAAAATTAATTATATTTATTTTATCATAGAAATAAATAAAAATAATTCTATAAAAAATGTAAATATGAAGAATAAAACGACATTACTAAAAATTATGAAAATATTAACAAAACATTAATTAATACATTATAAATGAGTTATATAATTATATATTTCAAAATTTGGTTAATAATATTCATTATTTTCAATTTAATGTCTAGGTTATAATGGAAGTATTCAAATAATATTATTTTTTAGTTATTTTAAGCATGGTTTTCTGGGAAAAGTAAGTTATCAAAAAGATTAAATTTATTTAAAACAGACATACCATAAAATATTTTAGTGTTAAATTATACCCCACTTAAATTTAATTTATCCCTCTAAATTATTCACCCATTCAAGAAAGTTTCAATATTTTATAATTCAGTCATAGAAACCAACTTCATATAAATGAGTAATAAAACTTTACTTAAGAAGATAATATCATAAACCTAAAGGGTACCTGAAGTAATGAATTATGTGGGTTCAATATGGGTAAAATATTTTTTGAAAATTAAAATATAGATTTGGAAGGAAAAAACCAATCCCCAACAACTAATAGAAAGTGATAGAGAACATGGTCAAGAGAAGGTTAATGACCACAAAACCATATAACAAATAGGTATAAAAAACTCATTGGTATCATCTAAATTGATGATAATATGATATCAATTTATTTAAAAATACATTGATAATGAATACTTCCATGATTTCATTTCATTATTACAATCACACTCTTTGGTTGTTCCTTAATCAATTTTTTCATAATCTATTTCTCCAATAAATAATTTGAAATTGTAATGTCTGAAGAACAAGTAGAACATAAGATCCATAAAGGGATGAAAATTCCTTCCTTCTATATATATTTATCATCATAAAAAATGGTTATAATGGGTTATCTAATATGCATAAATCATTACAAATTTAACTAAAACATTAATATCTAATACCTCATCCAAATTTTAGTGTAAAAAATTTCATAAATGGTTACCCTTATAAACATTTCAAAATATTAAAATCCAAAACATTCAATAGAAGGCCACTAAAGTTTTAAATTCAACTTATAATTAATCCCCAAAACAACTTTATTTAGATCTTAATTTTCATGCACCAAACCTTTGAATATCATTATAAAATATTCTATTAAAACATGGTAATAACAAAAATTACCATAAAATCATAGTGAAAACTTTCAAGCTTTAAAAAAATTACTCATTCCTCAAATAAATAATCCAAAAATTCTATAAACTAATTCCATAAAGCACCTTATAATAATATTAATAATTTGTTACAAGGTCCTAAGTATTTTATAAATTATTTTTTCATAGTCAAGAATTTATTTATCTAATTATTATCCCTATATCATGCACATATTATGGGTTATCATTCCCTTGATAATATTTTCTCAAAAAATATCATCTTACCACCTCAATCACCTTTCATGGTTAACAGTACCATTCAACATATAATTAGAAATTCATAAGGAAAATATATAAATAAAAAATCATTAGATATTTAATTATTTTATAATACCCTAAATGTACTTCTAAACATTATTCATGAATTCCCACACATAAACAATCAATCATTCTACTTCATTCATAAACCATTACCTAGGATTTGTAATTTTATTCCCTAATACATATTTTATTAATATTTAATTTGTAGTATCTTAATCATTTGAAATATAACCATTACACATACAACCTTTTTGATTATCATCCGATGATTTCCCTTTAAGGAATTGATTTGGATAATTCTCATACATTGTTCCTTTAAAACATTTAACTTTTAATGATTTCATAGGAATACAATTATTCTCATCCATTATGCCAACTGAACCTTTCACTTTTCTTTTGAAATTACTTACTTTGGGTCTTTCTTTTCTATACCCAAATTATCTTCCAGTTCCTTTAAAATATTCTCATTGATGCCTCCTCACACATTCTTTAGATGGGAAAAATTGAATTTTCTTTTATTTATGGTCACTATGAAACTATATATTTTTCTTATTATATGGGTCAATAAACTCACCAATGTTGAGATTATTAACCATATTATGATGATTATAATTAGAACAAATTATAAGGTTTCACCTTATGACTCCCATTTCATTTGACTGATTACAAGGAATATCATTCTATATTCTATCACATTCACCATTAACATGAATTCTCCAGGTTTCATCCATTCTCAAAAACCCAAAACACATAGTGTGAGTAATAATAATCATAGTGGGAAACCACATAATCAACATAAATTTCTTATAAAATTTTAATATATGAAATATTTGGTTTATTACTATGTTATTCAGGATCATTACCAAAATTATAGGATTTTAACTCATACTTAGATTTATCCTTTGGGATCTTACTTAAGGTTTTCTCATCTTAGTTTCCAAAGTATAACTTACCATATCTATGATACCAACTATAATAACCCATTATTTTCAAGCATAGTTATTACATATAAATAGATGAATATTAAATACTAAACATACCAAAACCATTCTAGAAATGTATGTGTTTAGTGTCGTTGGAAACATGGAAACATAAACAATCGGGTTCATAAATATTTATATAATATCCAAAAATTTCTTCACATATGGAACCTATCTTAGACATATCCTACTTAAAACCTTTATTCATAACCTAGTGAATAAAAAATATAAAAGGGTTATCTCATATTCTCAATAAGGATAAACATTGAATAAATCAATCCATGATTATATAAAATAATAATAAAATAATAAGGTTATGTGATCATAGTCATAACTTACGATGTTTATAAAAAACATGTCATATATCTTAAACATGATTCTTGGAATAAACATTATCATTTCAAAAAACATGGACCATAAGTTTGATATATCATTTTAAATCAATCCCAGTCCATAATCTCATGTCATAAAAGTTCTTCACCATCAAAAATATAGAAAAGCATTTCATATGTCATAGTTAACTACCATACCATCATCATAGTGGATTAGAACACACTTGTTTCCTATAGTGTATCAGGTCTCACATGTTTCTCATAGTTGATAAATCCCATTAACTTTTTTACCTTTGTAATCTCAAGAGATATAAAGCTTTAAACAATGAATTTTAGGGATATATGGGTCCTACCCATTGCATAATTAAAACAATAAATATGAGTGCCACAAGAACAGAACTCATTCATCATATCAGAATCCATGAAAATAAATTGGTTTCATAAATATCATGCCATTATAAACATAAACCAGTAATAAATATATTAAAGATATTATCATTGAATAATATAACCTGTGAATCATAACTAACATCAAATAATTTTATCTTAACTGGAAAATATTTTTTGAATATCACTTTAAATAATTATTGAAAAATAAACATTTACATTTTCAAATAATTTATTTTTAAAGATCCATGCTATTATGAAGGAAAAAATTACCTTTGAAACCAATATTGTAATATTGTAAAAGAGGCATAAAATTATTAAAGTTTCATGATGATAGGAAAATTCGCTCATGGCATATTATTTTAAAAAATATTTCATTTATATTATTGTTGAAAAGGTCACCAAGAACCTCATTTAGAAAATACCGAAGAAATAATATGTCCAAAAGTTTTTTAAAAAGTAAAACATGAATAAAAATGACATTAAAAATCATAATAGGAAAGTAGAAAATATTTCAGAAACAATTTTAGAAAACACATGAATGGATGAAGAATATATATTTAATGGAAAATTTAAAATGATAATTTTTAAAAGAAATTATCTTATAAATATCATATCAATGAGAGAAAAAATTTATTTATTTATTCAAGGTATAAGAGATCAAGCAATTGAGATAATGGGGAGAGGGAGGGGATTTCTGGGGATTATGGGGGTTGAAAATAGAGATTTCCAAGGGTATCAGCATACACCACATTCACTTCATCCATGGGAAGGTACCTAATGCTTGAAAATCATGATATATTTTCACTTAACATTATATAAAAATCAAGGAAGTCATCAAATATATTACCTTTGTGCCATGTATAAGAGATATCTTTTTGGTTGAGTATTAACTCTTTACATCTCCAAATGGTATACTCAATAGGCCATGGTGTAGACCTACTTCCACATAGTTTATTAAAAATGTCCATCATATTAGCTTTAACCACTAGATGATGAATATTATTCTTATTACACAGATGAAGTCCAATGAGAATGGCTTGAGCCTCTTCCTGAAGAGAATTTACCCATAAAAATAAGCACAAAACTCCATTACAATATATCCTCTTGCATCTCAAATCACCCCTACACCCCTAATATGACTCGATTTCATAATCCATCAGTGTTCATTTTAATCCCCTCTTTATTAGAATACCATTTTACCCACCTACCTGGTCTATTATCGGAATTGGGCACTAAAGTGCCTGAGATAGTATGACTAATGGATGGGGTTGTCTAACATTTCCTATAAATTCGGGCTCAGTCATTGTGAATGCTTTTGGTTCTGATCACAAGTCCCTTTATAGTACCGACATAACTCTATTGATGAACCCCACTGTGCAATATCCAAAAACACCGAAATCCAACCATGAAGATAAGATCACACACCATTCTCATCGAGCCACTATTTGTAGCACCCTATAACAAATGGTAGAAGAATTCAACATACAAGTACCTCTGTAGAGACAATCCCATGAAACTACCAAATTCCTATCACACTATTTTTACCCAGTTTATGTTGAAAAAGAAATAATTGATGTCTTTGGTTCTGGGATCCCTATAATAAATACATTTTGAGACAAGATTAACTCAGAGAAACATAATGTTCAATTCAGTTGGAAATGAATTTTGTAACACTCTCCAAACCAAGATGTTAATATTCGATAGAATTTCTTTCATCCATAGAACATCACTCCACTGCACCATTTTTTGTTTCATCATTTGTAGCTCATGATATGCCTTGGTCGAGAAGAGTCATGATAGTGATCCCAAGAAGACACATCGATCTAACTCCGTGTTCATCACTATGGAATCAAATTAATTCCACTGATCTCTATCCAGAATGGAATACATGAAGCTGTATTGAGACGATTCATGTCTGAAAGTGATGTCTAGTGTTGAACAACTTGGAAACCCAAGCTTCATACAAACCCAATTTTACTACAAAATGTTTATTTCTCCTCTACCCACAATCTAGCGTGAGTGATGGTGATGTTTCATGTAATGTTGTTGAACCATGTTTTGGGTGGCTAAAGGTCTTCCCCTTTGGTTCCCACACTCACCCCTATATCTAAATAGAAATGTTTTACCAAAATGTTTCTTCCCATATACCACCTCTGAAGAAATATTGGCATGGAAATTCTTCATAGTCCATGTAACAGTTTTGACATTAATCCCATCCTCATCCAAAGCTTTTTTATCCTTTCCCATGTTTCCCAATGATATATTCCATCCATCTATGAATCCCATAAGAAATATGACGTCATATTCTCCATTCTTGAAGTAACACACTTTGGATCTTTGAGTGCGTAGAGAATTTGAATTATTATAGAAGATGGTACACTTTTTATTAGGTTAATTCTTCCTCCAAATGAAAAAAATGTTTTTTCTAGTTAAGAATTCTACTTTTAATTTTCTCAAGCTCCTTGTAAAAATGTTTAATACATGGATTTCTATGATAGATCGAGGCACCTAAATACTCCATCAGAAATTATCCTTCACTTATACCCAATTTTCATTCAAGATATCCCACCCTTATTTCTAAGAATCTTCTTGATATGAAAAGGTTTATTTTATCCTTGTTAAATGCTTTCATGCTCTATTTTCAGTAATCATAAAATACGATATTAATTTACATTGTTGAATGGTTAATTCTATTCATGAACATGTTTGAATCATCTACAAAAATTAGCTGAGATATACCACTAGATTGAAATATGGATCGGTATGGAAGAATACAATCCTTCATAATGCTTCAATCAATATAACCACTTAGAGAGTCTTGTTCCATGATAAAAAGGGTAGGAGAGATTACGTTACCTTGCCCCAATACTTGTACCATCTTGAAAAATCCATATTGTTTCCCCATGAAGGATATCTAAATCCATGTAGAACTGAAGCATCAGAACAAAAGGTTGACCACCCAAACAAAAAATTCCATCTTGGAGAGAACCCTAATGAAAAAATTCCACTCCAACCCATCATATTCCTTTTTCATGACTATATTTATATCAATATTAGAGACAAAATATTTCATGTTGATGTCTCTATTTTCCTCTTGAGCCATCCCATAATCACCCAATATAGATCTCCCTTTGATGAACTTGTGTTTCTCTTATGACATCCAGCTGGGAAAATGTTTACTCAATCTTCTATTTGGATTGCAGGACAAGACATTGTAAGGAAATTTACACATGAATATTGTCCTATAATACTGAAAGTAATGTGGGTTCTTAATCTTGGGAAGCACCACCATTTTAGTGGCATAGGAAAAACGAGGTTGATTTTACCATTTTAAGAATTCATGAACTTCTTGGACAAACTATATCTTAATAAAATACAAAAAGGATCTATAGAAGAACCCCGATAATCCATCGAGTCTCAAATAATTCTCTAGGTTAAGTGAACATACTACTTCCCTAATCATGGTCTCTGTAGGAATTTATTCCAAGCAATTATTAACATTACTGGTAACCATATGAGGAACTCCCTCAAATATCTCTACATTCTCCCTCTAGTATCTTTCTTGTATGTTCGAGTTTGGCTCATCAAGTAGCTTCTTGAAGAATTAATTATCCATCCTTCCAACACCGTCTAGATCATTAGATTATGAACCATCTTCCATAAGAATGTTTGAACTACTAATGAACCTCATCTCCTTAACATAGGAATGGAAAAATCCCACGTTCTAATCACCTTCACACAACCATTTGATTCTAAATCTCTCCCTAGCCTTTCCTTTATGACAAATCAGAAGGTACAGAAATGAGTTCTTTTGACTGGTAATCTCAATAAAGAAATCCTTGTCATAATTATTCTCAAGGCTTGATTCAAGCCTCTCAATTTCAAAACTGATCTTTTCAACGTCATATCTTCTATAAGGCTTATTAATTACCTAATATTTGAGGTCCTACTTGGGCCTTCTGAGTTTACTATGGAGTTGTGTCCATTTCTTTCCTTGAAATGGTTTAACCCATGATTCTCGAATGGTATACTGGAAATCTGAGTCCTCCACCTATAAATGTGAGAAGAAGAATTTTTCTTCCCGATCGCTCTTAGGTTCTACTATAAAATGTAGTGGAGAGTGGTTTGAGAGATTAAAAGGTAGATTCTCTACATTAACATTATTATAGGAAGAAATGGCTACATTGTTTTCCAAGAAGTGATCAAGCCTACACTAAGCATGTTTCTTTCCTCGTTTTTTATCACACTAGGTGAAGCAGTCTCCTTTATAACCCAAATCTTTAAGACCATTTCTTGTCAAGAATATTGTAAAGTCTTGTCTAGCCATATAAAGAAATTATCCCTTCTCTTTCTTATCTAGTGGATCTACCATGATGTTGAAATCTCCCCTAAAAACCATGAGTAGGCCCCAATATCAAATAAACCAAGATCACTGTAGAGATATTTGTGATCCTGCATGTCACATTTGACATATATGAATGAGAAAAATATGAACTGTGACCTCAACATAACCTCTCTAGTCATAAACTATTTTTAATATTATATTAAATAAACAGTGAGGTTTTTCTTCTATAAAATACAATTGTGGAGGTTATTTGGGTAGGCATGCATAAACTTATGCACCATCATTATATGAGAAAATTCATTAATATTATCAGGGATTTGTTTCGGTTCCAATACTGTAGGTAGAGAAATCGAACTGTTTCAAAATTCTTTGCTTATGAAGTCTGTATTTACCCTAGCTCTGAGACTATAAGGTTTCCATAAAAGGATCAAAATCATTGACATGTGATTGATCCAATTTTGGACCCATGTTGATGTCCATGCTACAATGGATACACTACTACAATATCTTTTAGCTTTAACTGTGATATAGTGCACACACCCTTCCGAACCAATGATACTTCTGCTATTGGTGAAGTCAAATCAGTAGGGATGAAAATATTTAAAGACATATAGCCTTCTTGAGGAGGAGAGGGACATGTAGAGCATGTGATATTTGACACTTCTTCATCCTAATATCCTTTGACCACCCAATCATTTATAATATTTCATTATCTTCATTGATTCGGGCACATTCGTTTCATGGTTTTCGGACCGATTCATTTGTGTACAATTATATATTTTATTATAAAATGAAAATATATCTCCAAAAGTGAAATGAAATTTTATCATGCACATAAAAAAGTTTAAATGGTATCATATAACATTTTCCATTCTAACATGAGGATGATTAATTTGATGAAATTTTAATGATAAATGTTTAGTTTAATTTATTGATTATTTTTACAATGATAAACTAGTTTCTATTTATTTAAATTAATGTTCCTATATTAGTTCCAGAACATAAAATATGTTATAATGTACCTATTAAAATATAATTTTAAAAAAATAATAGTTTTTTTATGATCCTTGAAGGGGTAATGGAAAACATAAAATTATTATCCACATAGATGGATAACCGCTATAATTTAGACAATGGTTTCGTTTCTTTGAATAAGTGGAAATGAGAAAAAATGTGGATAGAGGATATTACATTAGAAAAATATGATTATAATATATACATTATATAATATTTATTATGATATTATGGGTTAAAGTGGTTAGTAGAAGGTAGAAAAATGAAAAAAATTATGAGAGTTTTTTTTAGAATGGAACCTCTTGAATATCACCTCCTTGAAGGACACCTTAAGGAAATTGGAATTGTCCTTTGCGTGATACCTGCAAAAAATGGACTTAGGAAAAGTGTGGAAGATATTTTTTGGTAGATATTTGAAAACATTTAATGATTTAGAGGATAAAGGGGGTGGTGAGGGTTGTATTTACACATGATTAGGGGTGGTTTGTGTGATTAAAAATGATAATTTTATATTTAAATTCAACCACATTTGGGTGACATTAATTAAAACTAATTTAGTTTATAATTAAAGTTTTAAATTCATTTTAACTTTTAGAAACATATAAAACAACCATTTAATTTTTTATTTTCTATGTATTATAGGTTTTTACCTTTTCACTTTAGCATCCTACATTATTTTACCTATACTGTAGTAAATTTTTTTATAACATGGTAAATTTTTTTTTGCCTAAAATGAAAATAAATATACAAAACAATTTAAACCTCTTGATTCCAAACATATTATACTGTTTTAAAAATTCAAAAAAAAATCAGTTTTAAAATTACATTTACAATTAAACATTAAAAATGCAACAAAAATGTGTTTTTAAACAAATGTGTTTTTAATCCCAAAAATGGACTAAAAATAAAATAAGTTATATAGACTGTTAAAATGTAATTAATTATATTATATATTAATTAAATTTTTGTAGGATTCTTTGATATCATTTTGAAAACATAAAATTTAATTTAAATAAAATGAAAATGAATGTTTTTTAAAAAATGGTATTTTTTACTATTAATTGAAAAATTAAACTTTTCAAAATATCATAAAATATTTATCTTAAGATAATTTTGACATAATGAATCCAACAATAATGTTAATTTTATCAAATAAATTTTATAAAAGTGTCAAAATTTAATTATATTTATTTTCTCTTATGAAATAATAAAAAAAAATTGAAGAAAACTTGTATTTTAATAATACAATGATTCTACTAAAAATTAAGTGCATATTAAAAAACATTAATTAATACATTAACATTGAGTTATATAATTCTATATGTAATAATGTGGTTAATACTATTAATTCCCACAAATTTAATGTTTAGGTTATAATGGTCATGTTAAAATAATTATATTTTTGAGTTCATTTAAGATCTTTGTTCTATACAATGTAAGCTATCAAAGAGATTAAATTTATTTAAAAATATACATAACATAAAAACTATGGGTGTTACCCTAGTGGTTTCAGGACCATTCCATTAGTGTGTCCATTTAGGACATCTTCAATACTTCTGTATGAATCCCCCACTAGGGAGTAGAGTTTTTTCCTCATTTTCTAGGGGTTCATAAGTGTGATATACTCTATCCAAGATAATGGGATATCATCCACATTGTAAATAGAATCTAATTATTATAATCATTTTCATATAAGTAATAATCTTTGATATATTTATTCTATTTATATGGAACCATATGTGTTTTATTTTTGGTTGGCCACCATAGAAGGTATGGTGTTTATCTCTTTCCATATAGATTTGGATTTGTTTGATATGTGTTATTATTATTTTATATCATTAATTTTTATTAATGATTTGTGTGTAATAGAATAGTTTTTTATATTTATGATGGATCTACTCTCCCCTTTTGGAATAAAATAAGGAGAATCATTTTAATTTCTTGAAGTGTTGGGTTTTAGTTTTCAATGTTGTGGTTGTGTGGGACTTCCTTAGGTTGGACCTACATTTTGTAAATCTCATTATCTTTATATATTATATGATTATATTTAAAAATATAATTGACTTTTATCACCACATAATCTAGTTTCTAACCCCTAATAGAAGCACTAACATTTTCATGGGTGAGTGGAACCTGAGTTCAGGATGCATAATATTCGTTGATCTAATTGATGGATTGCTTTCATTCCATTTTTTAGGTTGTTATTTAATAATATGAAACATATATTATATGGGTTTCTTTGAGTATCTGTGATCCATTGCCCTCAAGGATTTTCTAGATGATTTTTTTAGGTTGTCTCCCTAGTGAGAGGTAGATTTTCCTATAGAACTTCTCCCTACATGAGACCCATTTACTTACCATCATACAATATATCTCATATTGAGTTGAATAAGTTACAATATTTATTGAAGTACATTTAATGTATGGTATTTATTCATCGAAGAATGTCATTAGGTGTATCACTTGTTCTGTTTTCCAAGAATTCATATGGGAGTCCATGAATTTTAATATTTTTTCATAATCTAAATCAATTGACCATTAAGAATAAATATTATTTTACATGAATTGATGATAGTTTAAATATAATAAAAATATCCCAATGGATTTTAAAAATTTATTTAAGGCCTTATTACCCCTATTTAAGGATTCAGGAAAGGGATTTTCCTAATACTACATTCAGATATTGATTGGGTATGTTTGAGTATCTAGTAATATCTTTTTACTATTCTAATAATCCATTTGTTTTATGGAACTGTGGAATAGGATCTTTCATGAATTTATGGAATACATCAGGGTTATTTCTATTGATGATATAATTTTTTATTACATAATGTAAGAAGATCAAAGAGACCCTTTGTAGGTTGTTTTTTGAACCTTAAGAGATCATCACATGTACGTTAAAATTTCTAAATATTATATATGGATCTATAGGGTTAATTTTTTGGTTTATGTTATTTTTTAGTAATGGATTTTAGTTTTCTCCATGAATTTAGAAGAGTTTATGTATTAGGAGTGACCTAATAATGTGTTTGAGATCATTGGATTTTTAGGATCAGCCAAATACTAGAGACTTTTTTTGGGACTTCGCCAAGATAGCATCACCCATGATAGATATGACTCATAAAGGGATGACATTTTAGTTGAAAGAGAATTATATTGGATATTTTGATGATTTTATTGGATGGTAAACATCATTTCATGTTTTGATTCTTTCAGATCCTGGGGATGTATTTTCAATTCATTGTGATTCTTTTGGTTAGGGGAGTGGGTGAATGTTGATGTAAGATTATCATGTGATGCCATTTATCTCTCATTTATTCTTCCCAAATTAAAATAATTTCCCTAAATAAGACCTAATGTTGGTAACCATGGTGAATGATATAAAACATGACAACATTACCTCGGCAGGGAGTGGTTTACAATTTATTCGGATCATAAGAGCCTAAATTATATTTTAACCAAACTGGTACATTAATATTTGTTAGAGTGAATGGGTGGAATATCTCTATGCCATTGATTTTAAAAATTTTATAATATTGGGAAGGTTAATTGGGTCACAAACTCTTAAAGAAGAAACATACTAATATAAGAAGTTAATGAATATATGGATGAGGGTAGATTTATGGGGTTGTTTGTTTATTATTGTTTGGTAGTAAAGGATGATGTAGAGAATGTGTCGTTGACCAATGTTTAGTACATTTAATCTCTATTTTATTGGGTTTAGAGTTATAAAGCATAAGAAAATAACTAGAATATGATTATTAGATATTTAAATAGTAGATGTACCTCATTTGATTAGTCTCAGTCTATTGATGTTGCATTCTTCTTTAAGAAGCATTTGTTTTTTCTTTTGTCCATTAGGACAGAGGTGATGCACAAAGAGAGTTATTCTATTTATGTTATCAAAAATTGGGATAGGAATACGTTATATGAATTTAGGAGTAGATATTACTTTCCTAAGATGACATGGTTAGTTGCAAATTTTGAATTCTGATGTTTTACCTGTTAGTGGATCAAAATCGAGCTTTAGGGACTAGTCTGGTTAATTTAGTCTCTTCCCATTCTATTGTTGATGTGGTTTGAAATATATATAGACTATGAGATTTTTATAACATTTAATCCTTGTATGAATGAATAAATTTTAATAATTATATATTTTGGGATGAAATCAGTCCATTTTCGTTCCAATAGAGTGTCACAAAAGGTAAGGTAGATGGAGAACCCATATGTCTAAAAGATCATTTCGATTTGTGGGATAAACTTATCTATTGTATTTCCATAGGATAATAAATTTACGTATTTATATTAAAATAGTCTCCTAGAATAAATGGGATACGAACTAATTTTTAAAATATCATATCACCCATAGATATACTTTTTGATAGAGTGACCCTTCCAAATTCTAGAGGATACACTTGAAGAATATGTACTTGACTCTCGGGATTTTTGGGAGAGGTGTGTGTAAATATTTTAATTTTCATAAAATATAATTTATCAAAACATAACAAATATATATCATTTTCAGGTGTATTATGAGTGGTGGTGTCGGCCTCTATCATTCTTGGTGGAATCAGGTGAGTATTCCTTATTTGGACCTATTCTCATCCTAGAGACGATGAAAAAAGTATAGTTTGTTCAAATGTTCATAGTTATGAATAAATGTCTCTATAATTCATATAAATATCATCACCATCAATTATTATGGTTTTATGTCAATGATCATGTTTTTATTAAGTATCGTTTCAACCATGCCATAATTTCTTGGGAATATAAGCTAAATTAGTTTCGTGTAGTGTCTTCCAATTAAAGATTGTATAATATCATCGGTAGGTATATTATTAGTTGAATTTTACGCCATAACTAAACTCAAAATAAAATTTATTTTATTTATCCTTGTTTAATAATTACCCTCAAAACCCATGTCATGTGATTTATTGGGAGTATTTGAAGGTCCTTCTTGCCGTGTAGTTATAGATATTCCTATTCATGTCCTCGATTTTTTGAAAAAGGTATTCCTTAGTAAATTGATCAATTTTTTCATGTTATTTATAAATGTGGTGTAAATATACATGATACAAGGGTGGGGGAATCTTTAATGATGTAATGTAGACCTCATATTTTTTTATAAGGATAATTAAGGGCATTATTGGGGTAGAAAATGTCATGGTATGGAGAGTAGTGGCACACATCGAGTCACTACTGTGTCTTATTTTAAGTTTTTGTATTTATTAATTTATATACTTCTTGAGACATGGGGTATTAAATTTAATGTTTTTGGAGAAATAATACCTAGTGTTCTATTAGTATTAACTATGCCTAAAGTCATATAATAGGTTGTTCAGAGGATAAAGTGGTTTTTTTTTCAACTCTGAATTGTTTGTATGACTGTGAGGAAGTTTCCAAGAACTATGCATATGTTTTTTAGAAGACATTGGCCCAACAAGATTCGAACATGGTTTTTTAAACCATTCTTCCAAACTATGTGGATCATCCAAATCATTAAAAATAATTGGAATTTACTAATATACTATTATATATTTTAATGTAAATCTATCTTTATTTCTCCCCATTAACAGGCACCCTATCTCCCTTTGCATGTATATTCTACCCTTGGTTTTTAATGTATATATACAACACACCAATATTTTATACATAATCCCATTGAAATAAAACATGAATTATTTGATATATTACCTTACGTAAAACCCTGAGACTATATGAACTACAATATAGTAAACAATTATAACCTAGCTATTAAATTTTCATGTATGAATAGTAATGACCAATTTATGAAAAATGACTAAATGTTTTTATTAATTAAAATTTATTAATTAATTAATAATAAATAATTACTCAATTTAAAATAGTCATTTTACATTTCAAAAATATGTTTTCTTCAAAATTATTTTTTATCTCATTTTTTTCACATGAACATTATAATTAATTTCTACAATTTGTAGATATTTTATTTGAGGAAATGAATATAGTTTTTAATGTAGTGAACTGACCCCAATAATCCAGGAGTTTGTTCCTACTACAATTATGTTGGTATGATTACAATGAATCAAATATGGAATAACCAGTCACTTTTTTAGTCTTTGTAAACCAGATATGTTCAAGAGTCTTACATTTGAACTTATTAAACTAATAACAACATAATTTTTTTCCTTTTAGGGTAACTTTATTCCATCTAGAATATTCTTTCCTATATTTCTTAGTAACATTCTTGGTATTATGGGGAAGGGAAAAATAATTTTGATCTAAAATGATCATTATGTGTGATGTACAACATAAGAAATAATTAATCAATGAGCGCAATAAATATAGAAAGGTAATAACAAAGCACACATGCCATATAATCAATAAAATAAGAAGGATGTTCATAAAAAATATGGAAAGTTAAATAAATAAAAACAAATACCATTTCAATAACTTAAATATATGTATAGATATGTAATAGTAACTATGGAAAGGTAACTAATTGAAAACACATGTCATTTAATCAATAAACTGATAATTAAATTTATATATAGAATCTTTCATAGTGAAAATATCATGGATAATAAATATTTAATTTGAATGAATAAAATAATTAATTATTGGACATAATTTATCTGAAACATGAACCATTATACATTCAATATATATCCTGATGATAGTTTAATTATATGGGTAGAAACATGGATGGTTCTTCTTGGAAACAAACTCGAAGGTTTTGTCACCAACTAATTTTGTCTCATGATACTAACAACGCATCAAGGGGCATGAATTAACCGGTCCCTATCCCATAGTGATACTATTAAACAATACCCATAAAGTTCCATTAATTTCCAAGTAATTCCTCATATATCAAATAATTGATTTAATTTAGGACCAATATACTTTATCAAATCTTCGTATTGAGTATAAGATTTGGATTTATCAACGTTTTCTCAATTAATCAAATAACATTCAAAGTAAAAACCATATATAAAATGATATATCATTTATTAAATAATCATCTAAATTATAAATATATATATATATAATCAAAATTTATATTACAATAAAATTTATCAAAAGGATTTGATTTTTTCAAAAGAAAGTTACAATCAAAAAAGAAAATGGGATTGTAAATAATCATTTATCACAAGGTAATTTTAAACTCTAAACACATTTGATAATATAATTCATATTAAACTTAAAATACCATGAATTATGAGATAATACTTATATTAAATTAAAATGGTGATGTATATACACCACATCAATGTGGATTGGTGCAGAATAATAAATAAGTCCCAATGGAATGTAAATTGTGACGAAATCCCTTACGACTTGGTAACATTCATGTAAAACCCCATCATGTAAAATAATTAAAGTTTAAACTTAAGATTCTATGAAATATGAATTATTAATTATATTACATGTAAAATTATTAGTATGTTCACCACATATAAGAAATAATGTTCACAATAATAAAGTATTCTTCAAAGAATGGAAATTGAGACAAAGTCCCTTACCTTACGAACCTTTTTTGTTGATTTTCATTTAACCTATTATATAATAGTTTTAATCTGGTTAATAACTTATTAAATATCCATATATTTTTTTATAATATCTTATATGATTTTTTTATAATATATTTTTACCCATTCATTAATAATATTTCAATATTTTCATTGTTTCGTGTGATAATTGCCTTGTTTTTTCAGTATGGTTTGACATGTTTTATTTTAGTCATATTACATAGATAATTATTTCATCATATAAAGAATTTAAACCAACACATAAATATAATATATATTATGTATATATGTATTTATCCTAGTTCATAAAATTTGGAGATAGGAAATAATATGCACAGTTCAGGGAGATGGTAGGCTATACATACGCATGAACGTTGTTTTCATTTTTTGTCACAATGAAATAAAGAAAAGTAAATCATATATATTGATATTATAATAATAGCATCATATTTATTTCATATACATAAAATATTTTTATTAAAACCATCCTTCATACATTCCATGTAATGTACGAACAAATCAGATCGCATTGAGGAGGGGGTAGTTCACACATCCTCAAATGATGTTATCATATTTCCAAACATTGAAAGCATGAAGGTATGTGTTATATAATAATTATAGATAAATAAATACATTATAAATATAATACATATCATATATAAACTATAAATATATCTTTATATATGTAATAATTTCTTTTATTACATATCTTTTCTTTTTATTGTACAAACAGAGGATATTTTCAAGTTTAGTTTTTTGGAAACAATGTACATAATACATTAAAAACATAAAAAAAATATTATAAAACGACTTTAAAATCATCTTAATTGGTTCACTATAGGTTAGTTTTACTATATATCATATCATGGGGACATACATCAAAGTAAAGGGGTGAGAATGATGCCCAATAAGGGAAATAAGTAAGAGAGACATATACCATGTGATCTTGATACATACAAATAAGAACATAAGGGAAAAATATAAGTGATTAGAAAGATTAATATCATAACAATAAAAACAAGAATCATAAAATGGAATTTTGGAAAAAATAATTTAAATAATACATGTATAATAATATCACCAAGGGTTATCACCAAGGTTTCGTAAATAAAAATTATCAGGGTTATTCACCAAGGTATAATATAACATGTCATCTCTAGAGAGTAAATTATTTAATCTAATACATTAGATATATATCAAATAAAACCCTTAATATTTTTTAATTTATTTTGATCAAAATATAACATAATAAACCATTTAATTAATAACAAGTAGATAATAAATAACTGGTTTCATATAAAAAAATATTGGCATACTGAAGAGTTTAAAGACATTATTATCACATCATTTTAAACCCACAAAACGATATGTGATTTTAATATATGTAAATCCCCAAATTAAATAAATCCATTTTTAAATCTATTTTAATAACCACTGAGAAGAAAATTGTTTTGCATATTCCAATAAAAAGTAAAAGAGAATTACCCATTTAAAAGGGGAAATTTTGATAAGAAAATTCTGCATAATGAGGGGTATAAAACACGGTTTTGGACTATATTAAAATGAGAGGGTATAAGGGTGTACCATTCATAAAAAATTATTTAAAAATTAGTGGTATAATATAAAGTGTTCAAACAAGAAATTTTCTTTTCAATTGGATGACATACCACAGAAAGGACTCTGGGAAGGAAAAGAGAAGTAAAGATTCCCCTTACCTGGAAAAGTAGTTCCTAAAACATGATGATGGAACATTGAGTGATTAAGAACACCTTTAGGGACTAATTTGGATGAAAAATCACCATAACTTCTTGAATTATGGATTTTTAGTGAATGTAAGTGGATAAATGGGTGGGTATTTATAGGATAAGTGGAGGGTTTGTTTAACAATTTCAATCCATAGGTTATGGAAAACTGGGTTGTGGAAGATGATAACCCATTAGATTACCCATGGTTTTTTCTCATGGTTTTGGAAATTTGGGTCACATTGTATGATAAATTAATCTTCCATAGACAAAAAAATTATTTAATTCTTATTTTGGTATAGAAACATAAAGATTCAATAAGGTAATGTTTTTAAAAATAAAATTTTCTATTTTTTTCTTTGGAAAGTAACTTATAGTATTAAAAATTGAATAAAATATATTAAAACACTTATTAATATTAAAATAACATATTTTAGGTATTTAATTATATTTAATTAATTATTACATCATTATTACATAAATATGATGTCATAAAATATACTGAAACCATAAAACTTTATTTTAATTATTCATGAAAAAATAATGTATTTTAGAAAGTTATCATTAATTCACTGTAACCAACTACTAACAGGATTAATTCAAAAATTATTTTTATTTTATCATAACATTTATCTAAATCTGATAATTTTATCTTTTAAATATAAAAAAATAATTTATATAAAAATAGTTATTTTAAGGAATTGTTAAATTAACGACACTTATAAAAAAATTATTTGGACATTATAAAATTATATAATCATTTACTAATTAAATAAAAGTTTTTTTAATTTAATAATTAATTTAAACAAATACATTTCATAATTCATTGGTTTTTTATAAAAAATTTATATATTTTCTAGAAAAAAACAATTAAATTTTTTTGTGTCCAAAAATCAAATTACAAAAATTCATCTCAATTAAACATATATTTTATTTATAAAAACTATTATTAAGATAAATTAATTGAAATAAAAAAATTTACTTATAAAAGTTAATTTAAACTTTATGTAACTAAGGTTTCAAAATTTATCCTCTTATTACACTCACATATACCCTAAGGGTAAGGTGTGCAATGGTGGTAGTTTAATGGGGTGGCTCAGCTAACATTGACTGAGTAGTGATCTCCAATAACTTGAACTTATCCCATAGGTGATTACATTCAAGATTCATTTTTTAAATCACAACTTGGGCTTGGTCGAGGGGAAATCCCAATGACAATACCCCCATCCCAAGTTCAGACAAATGGGCTTCAAACTAACAGAATCTTCTATTTAAGGCCTTCAATTCTTCTTTCTGTATCAATTATACATTTTCATTATTACTTATAACCACTTAATTATAATGATAAAATTATTACCAAACATATAGTTTATAATGTGCATATCAACCCATTATCATATTTTACCAATGGTCATATAATGGTCAAATCCTAATGGTCACATTTGCATTTATACACTATAAATACTACTTCCTTATTAAAGAAATTCAATTTTGTTGTTTATAATATAATTTAATACAAATTTCAAGAAAAAAATATCCTTTAAAAATTCTTGGTCATAACATTGTTCTCCATTAAAAAATTTTATCCCTGAAATTTCCACTCATTATCTTAATTGAGAAGATGTTATGGTACTTCTACCTCATTGTCTCATGTGCTTCCCATGTTTCTTCTATATATTTATGGTTCCTCCATGAAACATTGATGAGGTGGGTAGTCTTATTGGATAGAACCATGTATCCAAAGTCCAAGATCTCTACATTCTTCTCCTCATAAGAGATGTCATGTTCCAGTGAAACCACCATTGAATTTAGTACATGTGAAGGGTCAGGTATGTGCTTCCTTCAGAGAGATACGTGGAATACATTATAAACATGATCGGGATTTCGTATAAGATCTATCCAGTAATCCACTACTCCAATGAGATAACAGATTAAAAAGGGTCTAATTTACCTAAGGCTAAGCTTCTATTTCTTCTCAAACCACAAGACTCTCTTAAATGGTGTTATTTTATGGAAAACATTATCACCAACATCAAACTCCAAGTCCCTTTGATGGTTATCTACATAGCACTTCTTCTGACTCTAATAATCCTTTATGTGTTATTGGATATCATGAACCTTTTTTGTTCTCTCTTTCACAATATTCGGCCTAATAAATTTCCTCTCACAAACTTCGTCCCAAAAAATATAAGTTATACATCGCTTCCCATAGAGAGGTTCATATGGTTCCATTTGAATACTTGAGTGGAATCTTATTTTTTGAGAACTCAACTAATGGTATTAATTGATCCCATCCACCATTAAATTCCATTATGAATATTCTTAGCATGTCCTCTAGTGTCTAATTAGTATTTTTATATTTTCCATCAGTTTGCCAGTGATAGGTCATGCTGAAATTTGATTCAGTATTCTAATCATATTAAATACTTCTCCAGAACTTATATTTGAACCTTGGAAGAGTACTAAAAATGATAAATAGTGGAACCCCATGAAACCTCAATACTTTATTTATATATTTTCTATAAATTTGGTCAAGAGATACATATTCTCTTATAGTGATGAAATGTGAAATCTTGGTCAGATGATCCACTATAACCCATATCACGTTGTTTACTTTGGATGTTCACGAAAGACCCATGAAAAAGTGAAAAGTGATTTTTCCCCACATAAATGTTGGTGTGGTTAGTGGTTGAAATATATCTTTAATAATTTTTCACTCCACCTTCACTTGTTATACAGCAATAACCTTGCAGTTTCATCAACAATCTCCCTTTTCATGTTATCCCATCAATAATGATAAAAACCCATAATATTTTATTGATTATAGGACGTATAGATAATGTAGATCTATTAGAATCATCAACAAACTCGTTATTAGTCTCTAGGATAAATGGGACACATATCCTTATAATAAATTTCAGTAAATCCTTTTGATCAATATTGAACTCTAGAAAATTATCATTCTCTATAGCCTCTTTCTTTCTTTCTAACAAAGGCTTTTTTTATTAAAGATTTCATGATATTATCTAGTAATGAATGTTGATAAATCATTTTTGATAGGGTTAATGACTTCTCTTCCCTTATGATTACCATTTCCAATTTTATTAGGTCTTTTATCAAAGGATCTCTTTTAATCCTTACCATCTTCAGCACAATAGGTACTTTCCTACATAATTCATCAGCGACTATTTTTTCATTTCCATGGTTATAATAAACTGAATAGTTCTAGTATTTAAGAAGTTTCAAACATATTCTTTGTATCATGTTCAATTAATTCTATAGGAAAAAAATAATTCAAAATTTTGTGGTCTATGTATATTTCACGTTTCTCCCCATAATGACAGTGCATCAATATTTTTATAGAAAAAAATAATAGCAACTAGCACCAGGTCAGGTATATGATAATTATTCTAATGAGTCATTAACTATCGAGATGAATAATCAATCACCTTGTAATTTTTCATGATGATACATCCAATCCCTTTCAAAGATATATCATTAAAAATAAATAATAATTCTCTAACATATCGTATTATTAATATAGGTGCAGTAACCAATATCTTCATTGGTTCTAGTAAAATATATTCACACTCTTTTGTCTAGATGGACTTTTCCCCTTTTCAAGTAAAATTGGTTAGAGGTTTATAAATCTTTAATAATTTATTCACAAACCTCTTATAATATCATGATAAACCAAGGAAACTATAAATATCACTGACTTTTGTAATAAAAGGTCAGTCCTCTATAGTCATTTCATTCATAAGGTCTATTGAGATTATTTCATTTCATATAATAATCCATAAGAAAGAAACTTTTATGAACCATAATTCACATTTTATGAAGCTGATAAAATAAATCATCAATCCTTGGGAGAGGGCACTTTTTCATCACTTCTATCATGTTTGGTTCTCTATAATAAATGCATAGACACATTGATTCGTCCTTTTTCTTCATAAATAAAACTATTCCTCCACAAGGAGAGACTCTTGGTTAGATAAATCTCTTCTCTATAAGATCTTGAAGTTGTTTTTTCAATTAATTTAACTCAAATTTTTCCATTCTATATAGTTCTTTAATATCATCTTGGATCCAAGTATGAGTTAAATGGATAACTCTACATATATTTTAAGGGGAGTTCCATGAAATTATTCAATAAATATGTTAATGTATTCTTGAATTATGGGAACATTCATTATCTTTATACTTTTATTTCTTTCTCCCTCTTCACTGATCATCTCCATCAAGAAGGATATAGGATGTGCTTCTAGACAAACTTTAGGCTGGGATATATCTCCTATAAAAATTATTTTGGGTTTTTCATTCATGTCTACAGAAATTTCCTTTCTTCTATAGTGATCTTAGCATTATACTTTGAGATTAAATCCATCCTGCGTATATTGTTGAATTCCAACATGGGAATAACTACTATATTTACGATGATATTGTACTTTCCAAAGTTAATATTATAGTTTCTATATATTGTTGATTATAGGATAATTACTCCAAAAGTCATTACTGATAACACTACTTCTATCAATTTAGATATTGATGATATATTCTTATAAAACATGTATGAATTAAAATAATGCATAGAACTATAATGAAACAAAGTAGTTTCTAGCATTGAGAGCACAATGAATGTACCTTCCAATACATCATTTAAAGTGTACACTTCATCGATTATGATAGAAAAATGTTTTTCCTTCTTCATTAACCTAAACCGAGGTTGATGGTGGCTCCCCTCCATTATCTTCTGATTTGAACATTAATTGGAAACTTTTCCTAGCTTTTCACACTTAAAGCGTTGAACTTCTAGCAGTTCCTACACTATCCCAATTTTTTTAGTGTTGATAATTTTACGCTTAACCTCGCCATATAAGTTTCGATCTATATGTCTATCTATTTCACACATGTAGAGCATTACACTGCTAAGAAATAAGTTTCCTAAATTTTTCTTCCAACATTTTTTGCATATGGGAAGTTATACGTTCTTTCATCATTTTCAATTATCATAGTTCCTCCATGATTTTGGCTCTATAGAACTCTTGTTTTTATTTGATCTATGTAACCAATGTATATCTCAAAACTCCATTTCAACAATCATTGCACTCCTCACTATCTCTTCAAAGCTTTCAGAGTCTTGATTTTTTAGATTCCTCCGCATATAGGGTCATAGACCACCAAATAATCTATTAACCCATCCCTTAGGATTCATAAAGAAGAAATATGTATATTGAGGCAATATAGTAATGTTCATCTCATTGACTCCCACTAATTCATTTTTCTTATTCTTCAATTCAAGGAATTCCTTTTCCATTTCAGTTCACATTGAACTAGGGAAGTATTTTTTGAAAATTATTCCCCTAAACTTATCCCACTCCATAGAATCGATCTAACTTCTTGGATTCCTTTTTTTTATCAGTTCCCACAACTAATCAACTTCTCCTTCTAATAGGTATAATTACAAGGTTAATTTATCTTGGTCTGAACAAAAGAGTACCAAAAAGACCTTTTAATATACTTTATACATTCTTAATAAGTCAATGGGTTGGTAGATCCACTAAAAGAAGGCGGTTGTTCATGCATAATGGAATCAATGTAAAGTTTTTTCCTTCAAGGGTAATCTGGTCTCTCAGATTGATTCAAGTAATTTTTAATAACTCAAATAAATTGATTCGTCATCCTTGTGAATTTTATTATTCTATCATACATTGAAACATCATCAGTGCTTTATATTTTTCACTCATCATTTAAATGGTTCATCTTATTTCCCACCATTTTTTTAAAATATGAAAACATTAGTGAGAAACGTTTTACTTTTAATAATATTATAATTCAAAATTGATTGTATGGATTGAAACATCATGATTAAATATTTTATAAATATATTCTAATAACAATTATATTTTCTATATATCATTCATAAAAATACATCAAAAACTTGTGATTAACCAAACATATCTCCTAGGAGTGCTAACCAGGTGTGTTGAAAGGCCCATTTTCATTCACTAATTCTTGTTTAATTCTATCTCAAAGTGTTGTTTTCAGGTGTTACCCCTATGTACATCTAGGTCATACCCACATCTACTGGTTCATATCTGATAAGAATTTATTTTCTAAGAAACCACTTACTTAATACTTCACCAAAATACCAATATGTTTTACTATATTTATACTTTTATCTAGAGGATCTTCCTAATTTTTTCAACTCATAATTTCCATTAATTACTTAACCATAATTTGATACCAAATATGGAATCCCACATTTATTTCAAAAATCTTCATTTCATTGTACAACCCGAGGCTCTTTTCGAGTTTAGTTTCATCCAAATAAATTACATAATATATGAAAACTTAATGCATTATTCTAAAACAAATTAAAATACATCATTATGGGTTAACTCTAGGTTAATTTTACTAAATCTCATATATTGGGGACATACATCAAAGGAAAAGGGTGATCATGAATCCCAGTGTGGGAAATAATCAAGGGATGCATATTTCATGTGATCTTGAGACATACCAATAAGAACATAAGGCATAATGATAAGGAAAAAAAAGATCCATGTCATCAAAATAATAACATGAATCATGACATGGAAATTTGACTACAAATTTTTAATAATACATTCATAATCATATCACCAATTTTTATCACAAAGGTGTCATAAAAATTTGCCAATTTTATTCACCAAGATATCATATAACATTTCATATCTAGAGATTAAATTATTTAAATAATAAATTAGAGAGATATAATAGTGAAACCTTCATATTTATTAATTTCATGTGATCCACATAGACCATTATAAATTTATTTCATTAAAAACTCATGGATAATAAATAAGTAATTTCTTATCCAAAATCTTGACAAACAAAAGAGCTTAAAGACATGATTGTTACATCACTTTAAACCCAAAAAATGATATGTGAGTTTCATATATGTTAATTATTGAATTAAAAACTATTTTTAAATATATTTTAATACCCACTAAAAAGAAAATATTTTTGGTAATTCAAATAAAAAGGAAAACATAATTACTCATGTAAAAGAGTGAAATTTGAGAAGAAAATTCTGTAGCATGATAGGTATAAAACATGGTTTTAAAAATGGTTAAATGAGTGGGTAAAAGGGTGTATCATTCATAAAATACTATTAATTTAGTATTGGGATAATATAAATTGAAAAAAAAATTAATTTTATTGTAAATTAAAATATATTCCACAAAAGGACTCTTGAATGGAAAAGAGAAGTAAAAATTTCCCTTACCTTGAATAGTTGTTCCTAAAACCCTGGAATAGAACCTTGCAGGATTAAATAAAAATTGGGGGGGACATGGGAGAAAATACCACCATATATCTGTTGAGTAGGGATTGGTAGTGAATGTAGATGGAGAAATGGGTGTGTATTTATTAGATATTTGGATGTTAAATATAGGTCTTTGAAAACTAGGTTCTAGAAAATAAAAAAATGTATTTCCATTGGTTTTTTCCATGATTTTGGAAATTTGGGTCACATTTTATGGTAATTTAATCCCTCAGAACCTAATAACATTATTTAATACTTCTTTTGGTACATAAAATTATGGATTACATAATGTAATGTATTCAAAAATAAAAAAAATTACTTTGGAATGTAAATTATTGTTTTAAAAATCAAATAAAAAATATTAAAATAATTAATATTTATAAAATAAGTTAATAAAGGTGGTGTAGTACATATAGTTAATAATTAAATCATTATAAAATAAATATTATGCCAAAAAATATACTGAAACCCTAAAACTATATTTTTTTCACAAAAAAATAATATATTTTTTTAATTTATAATAAATTCACACTAAAAGAAATTCTACATTATAATTTAAAATATTATGTTTATTTTATAAGAATATTTATCTAAATATGAAATTTATAACAACTAAATATAACAAAATCAAATTTATTTACAAAAACTTGTTTTATGGAACAGTTAAATATCTCACACTTATAAAACATTTCTTCAAACATTATGAAATTATTTTATAATTTATTAATTAAATAAAATTACTTTCAATGGATATTTAATTAAAACAAATACCATTCATGATACCTTAGTTATATATAAAAAAATATATATTTTTAAGAAAAATACAATTAAATTCTATTTTCATCCAAAAATAAAATTATCAAATTAATCTGGATTAAACATATATTTAATTAATAAAAACAATTATTAAGAGGAATAAATGTAAATAAACATATTATTTATAAAAAAATAATTTACACTTTAAATAACTAGGGTCTGGAAATGTAACCCCTTATTACACCCACAAACACTATATGGGTAATCTGTGTGATGGTGGTAGTTTCATGGGTTTCCTTGGCTAACATCGAACAAGTGGTGATATCCACTAACTTGAACATATCTTATAGCTAATGTAATTCAAGATTAAATTGTGTAATATCATCACGGTCTTTTTCATGCTAAAATCCAAATGATGTTAGCTCCCTCCCAAGTTCTGACAAATAGTCTTCAAGCGACATCACCCTTCTAGTTTAGGCATTCAATTCTTATTTATGAATCAATTATACTTTGAAATTATTACTTATAAGCACTTAATTATAATTTTAAAATTATTTAAAAGATTATATTTTCTAATGGTAATATAACTGTCGATCTTTAATAGTCACATTTCCCTTTATACTCTATAAACACCACTTAATTATTAAAGAGATGCAGTTTTTTGTGTATAACATAATTTAACACACGTTTTTTGGAAAAAATATAATTTAAAATTATTATTAATTAAATTATTTCAAACCTTTAAAGGTGGTAATGGAATAATGAACAACACCAATTCGTGAGGTTGTAGTCTACCATACACGTAAATGATGATTTTGTATCCCATTTGATGGAAGTTTGTGAAAGTATAGGACAAAATCTTAGTATAAAACATTATCATTATATTGAAGAAACTATGTTTTTATATAACAATTATATGTAAATAATTGTATAGGTGGATATGGAAGTAAAATAAAGTTCTCATTGAAGAATGTTTCCTCTCCTTCAGGTAACTCTATTTTGTTTGCACAAAAAGACATTCATGACCATATTTATAACCAAATTGAGTATTATTGAATAAGGGTAGTGGTTTTTTAGCTTATTTTTTCAGAGTTTGGATGATACAAAGGTATTTAAGGGTTTGAATAAGTGAGGGGTGGGTGTCTTTTTATAGTGCAGGAGGATCGAATTTCTTGTAAATATAAAAAGGTAAATAATGTTGGGAGGTATCACTTACATCATGTACCTCAAATAATGGTACATTATTTATAAAAGGAATAAAATGGTATATTTATGGTCATAAAATGTCTTTTTGATATGTTTCTAGGTTATTTGAATGCTTAAATTAAAGTTTAACCACTAAGTAAACTCATTTTTACCATACTCCTTGTAATTAATACTACTTATTTTCACTAATAATTTCGATGAAAAACTAAGTATACTGTAATATAAATTAAAAAATTTATGATTCCAAATATTTAAAGAAATTTTAAAAATTAAAATTACATATGTGGCTGAAATGAATTTAAAATTAATCTCACATACGTAATGGGAAAGTAGGTTTTTAAAGTGAAAATTTTTAAATGTTTGAAATGTATTTATATCCAAATTAAATATTAAATTAATAATAATGACATAAATTGTATTAATATATCTAAAATTTATCTAAATAAACTTTTAAACCAATTAAAAATATAATTTAACACTATTAATTATTTATATGAAAAAATTGTTTTCATTTAAAATTCAGTATTTTTTACTATTCATTAAAAAATGAAACGTCACATAAAAACCCCAAAAGATCACCATAAGATAATTTTGAAATTACTACTTAAAAATCTATGTTTATATTTTCATATATAATTTATAAAACTACCCAAATTTAGTTTTAAGATATGTGCTCTATTTAAAGGTGGTAAAACTGCCTTTAAAAAATATAGATTTTATGCATAAATTTGGGTGTGTTCTTGCCTTATTTATTCAAATATATTGTATGAATGTAAAAAAACATGATTTAATATTATATATAAATATATATATATATATATATATATCATTCACTAATAGAGATTAATTTTATTTATTAATAAAAAACACCTTGGGTGCATAAAAATAGTTTTTTTATAAAAACGTATCCTTTATATTAAGATTGTTTTTATATTCCTTTATAATAAACTTATTCCCAAAGAATTAAATCATATATTATCATAAGTTAGTTAGTAAAATTCATAACCACCAATTTTACTACTACGTAATATCTTATTATATTAAATAATAATATTAATAGTATTTGGTAAAACTCAGTCTTGTATTTAACTCTAGTTATCTATGAAAGTATTTGTTGTTTTAAATGGAAGATAACATAACATCCCATGCATTTCAAGCTATAAAATAAATTTATTTTATTTTAAAATAGTGAATATACTATAAATTCTCAGGTTGTTACATTCCCTTCTACACTTGGTGGTGCATTTCATACCTGATATCAAAAACAATGTTATTATATCATAATTTGGGTTGTTGAATTTAAAATCATCATTTCAATATTATATTATCACCAATTATTTGTATTTTTTAGAAAATATTTATTATTCAAGGAATAGTGAAAATAATGATTTTTGTTATAATGTAATTTTATTTCAAGTAAAAACCCCATTAGGTTTTTAGTTTTACTAAAAATTAACCTATTTATCCTTTAATTATATATAATAATATTAATTACATAAGAATAATCATTATAATTTATTTTAGTATATGTTATTTTTTGGTCATAAACACATTTTTCAAAAAAAAATGTTTTTATGCGAGAAATGTGTTTCTATCCTTATAAATTAATTAAATCAATATTAATTAACTTTTTTACTAAAATTTTTATTGTATATATTTAATATAATATTTTAATATTCATTTTATGTTATTTACAGGGTGATTAATTAAATTAATTTATTTTTTATTCTTAAAATTTTATTTTTTGAAAATTGGTTGTTATTACAATTTGCATGCATAATTAAAATTAAATTTTACCAACTATATATATTTAATCTAGTGAATTAGATTCAAAATTTTCATTCAATATAATTAATATAACTTAATAGGTTCAATAAAACATTAGGTCATAGGTAATAGTAAAAACATTAATATTTTCTTCACACAGTTATGGTTAAAAAGAGTTTATTGGGGGTTAGCCTCTGAGATAATGATTGTATTTCTAGAAAACAATTAAAAATTATTATATTTTAGATATCTTTATACCTTTAATTATCCTACCTGGGAATATATTTTCATTTTAATCCAATTTCCCATGAAACACTAATGGAAATCCAGCATTTCCCAACGGTTTAGAACCGTTGGGAAAGGCTTCAGAACCATTGGTATATGTTATACCAACGGTTCTGCAAACCGTGGGGAAGTAAGCCGTTGGGAAAGGCTTTTCCCAACGGTTTACAGAGAACCGTTGGGATAGGTTAGAAAAAATCAACCTATCCCAACGGTTCTGTCAAACCGTTGGGAAAGGCCTTTCCCAACGGTTTGGCCCGTTGGGAAATCAATAGAGAATTTTCTTTCCCAACGGTTTACAAACCGTTGGTAAAAATAACCATTCAACAAGATATCCCAACGGTTTCAAACCATTGGGATAGGGTGTTTTTACCAATGGTTCCTTGAACCGTTGGTAAAAATAGCTACATAGAGCCTATGCCAACGGTTTTCAAACCGTTGGCATAGGCTTTGCTGTGCAAATTGCACAGCAGCCTGCAATTTGCACAACAGGTCTGGTTTTTGGGCATTCACCCTCGGTTTCAATTCAATTTTCAATCCAATTATGCCCTTGTTTTCAGTTCATTTTTCAATCCAATTATTGTACCTGTAACACATATAATGCATACATATAGAGAACAAACCAACACATACAAATAATGCAAACCAACCAACCAACACATATAATGCATCCTGAAAATATACACATCCATAATTAAAGTAGAATTCATAACATAATTATAAACATACATAATTCATTTAAAATTCATTTTAAAATTTAGATGACAATCATATGTGGAATCCGGAATTCAATTCATAATTTGATTGGTTTTTCATATACCATATATTTTTAGTAGAAATGATATCCATTTTAAACAAAATACATACATCTGGATTGATACCGGTCACACCGTGCCTCGGATTGAGGCCAGGTTAACTCGTAAACGTCACAAATGACTCATTGATCTTTGTGCTAAAGTATCAACATATTCCGAAATCGTTTGGTCGGTTTTCCGTATGTCAGTTGTTGTTTTCACTTAAAATGAAGTGTTTTTTAAATAAAAGAGAGACACTTTGAATGGTGTCGACCACACCGCGCCTTGTATTGAGGCGGGGTTAACTCGTACACATCACAAATGACCCATGGATTGTTGTGCTAAAATATAAACACAATAAGAATGTGTTTGGTTGGTTTTCCGTATGAATTTAAAATGTAGTCCATTTTAAAGAAAAGAGATACAATTAGAGTGGTCTTGGCCAAACCGCGACTCGGATTGAGGCGTAGTTGACTCGTACACGTAACATATGACCCATGAATCGTTGTCCTAAATTTTTAACAGATTCCGAATGCGTTTGGTCAGTTTTTCATATGACAGTTGTTTATTTCACTTATAATCTTGTCCATTTTAAACAAAAGAGACACACTCAGAGTGGTACCGGCCACACCGCGTCTCGGATTTAGATGGGGTTGACTCTTACACCTCTCAAATGACCCATGGATCATTTTCCTAAAGTATCAACACAATCCTAATGCGTTTGGCCGGTTTTCCGTATGTCAGTTGATGTTTTTCACTTAAAATGATGTCCTTTTGAAACAAAAGACATACACTTTGAGTTGTGGCGGCCACACCACGCCTCGGATTGAGGTGGCGTTGACTCATACACATCACATATAACCGATGGATCGTTCTCCTAAAGTTTCAATGGAAACCGAATGCGTTTGGTCAGTTATCCGTATGTACTTAAAATTTTGTCCATTTTAAACAACAGAAAGTCACTTAGAGTGGTCCCGACCACACTTAGATGACAATTAAATTAGAATTCATAACGTAATTATTAACATATATAATTCATATAGAATTCAATTTAAAATTTAGATGACAATTATATGTGGAATCCGAAATTCAATTCATAATTTGATCGGTTTTTTCTATACCATATATTTTTACCTCAAATGATGTCCATTTTAAAAAAAATACATACACCTGGAGTGATACCGGCCACACCGCACCTTAGATTGAGGCGGTTTTGACTCGTACACGTCACATTTGACCCATAGATCGTTGTTCTAATGTATCGATACAATCCGAATGTGTTTGTCGGTTTTCCGTATGCCAGTTGATGTTTTTCACTTAAAATGACGTCCTTTTGAAACAAAAGACGGACACTATGAGTGGTGCCGACCACACCGCATCTCCAATTTAGGCGTGGTTGATTCGTACACGTCACAAATGACCCATGGATCGTTCTCCTAAAGTTTAAATGGAAACCGAATGCATTTGGTCGTTTTTCCGTATGTACTTAAAATGTTGTCCATTTTAAACAAAAGAGTGACACTTAGACTATTCCTGACCACACCGCAACTAAGATTCATCCCGGGTTGGCTCGTACATGTCACATATGACCCATGGATCGTTGTGATAAATTATCAAAAGATTACGAATGCGTTTGGTCAGTTTTGCGTATGACAGTTGTTCTTTTCATTTATAATCTTGTCCATTTTAATCAAAAGAGACAGAGTTAGAGCGGTGTCAGCCACACCGCATCTCGGATTAAGACGGGGTTGACTTGTACACATCACATATGACTCATGGATCGTTGTTCTAAAGTATCGATAGAATCCGAATGCGTTTGGTCGTTCTTCCGTATGTCAATTGATACCTTTCACTTAAAATGACGTCCTTTTGAAACAAAAGATAGACACTTTGAGTGGTGTCAGCCGCACCACATGTCGGATTGAGGCGGGGATGATTCGCACACGTCACATATGACTCATGGATCGTTCTCCTAAAGTTTCAATGGAAACCGAATCCGTTTGGTCATTTTTCCGTATGTACTTAAAATGGTGTCCATTTTAAACAAAAGAGAGTCACTTAGACTTATCCTGGCCACACCGCGACTCAGATTCATCCCGGGTTGGCTCGTACACGTCACATATTACCCATGGATTGTTGGGATAAATTATCAATAGATTCGGAATGCGCTTGGTCGGTTTTCCGTATGTCAGTTGATGCTTTTCACTTAAAATGACTTCCTTTTGAAACAAAATACGGACACTTTGAGTGGTGCCGGCCACACCACGTCTCCGGATTGAGCTGAAACCATCGTACAACATTCTAATTATTATTCGTGACATGTACGCGCAGACGTCACGTCAATCGGACGTGCGGTTTGCGCGGTACGACTCAATATTCGTGTTTTAAGTGATGCACGCGCTTCGTAAACGCGCGTGAGGGGGGTCCAAACCGTCCGAACGAAGTCCGAATGGCCTGAAATCAGACGACAAATACGAGAGAGTGATTTATGAAGTGTTCGAGCAGACGGCACGTCAATCGGACGTGCCGTGTGCCCGCGGTGACCGACAACGCAGTTCTGGTGTCATAAACGGCCAAAACGGGCGTCCAATGGTCAAATTCATAGCGGACGACCTCAGATTGAGCTTAAACCACCGTGAAACATTCTAATTATTATTCATGATGTGTACGCGCAGACGGCACGTCAATCGGACGTGCGGTTTGCACGGTACGGCTCAATATTTGTATTTTAAGTGATCTGCGCGCTTCGTAAACGCGCGTGAGGGGGGTCCAAATGGGCCGAACGAAGTCGGAATGGCCTGAAATTAGACGATAAATACGGGTGAGTGATTTCTGAAGTGGTCGAGCAGACGTCACGTCAATTGGACGTGCTGTGTGCCCGCGGTGACCGACAACGCAGTTCTGGTGTCATAAACGGCCAAAACGGGCGTCAAATGGTCAAATTCATAGAGGACGACCTCGGATTGAGCTGAAACCACCGTAAAACATTATAATTATTATTCTTGATGTGTACGCGTAGACAACACGTCAATCGGATGTGCGGTTTGTGCGTTACGGCTCAATATTCGTGTTTTAAGTGATGCGCGCGCTTCGTAACCGCGCGTGAGGGGGGTCCAAACGGGCCGAACGAAGTCGGAATGGCCTGAAATCAGACGAAAAATACGGGTGAGTGATTTATGAAGTGGTCGAGTAGACGGAACGTCAATCGGACGTGCCGTGTGCCCGCGGTGACCGACAATGCAGTTCTGGTGTCATAAACGGCCAAAACGGTCGTCCAACGGTCAAATTCATAGCGGACGACCTCTGATTGACCTGAAACCACTGTAAAACATTTTAATTATTATTCGTGACATGTACGCGCAGACGGCACGTCAATCGGACGTGCGGTTTGCGCGGTACGGCTCAATATTCATGTTTTAAGTGATGCGCGCGCTTCGTAAACGTGCGTGAGGGGGGTCCAAACGGGCCGAATGAAGTCGGAATGGCCTGAAATCAGACGAAAAATACGGGAGAGTGATTTATGAAGTGGTAGAGCAGACGACACGTCAATCGTACGTGCCGTGTGCCCGCGGTGACCGACAACGCAGTTCTGGTGTCATAAACGGCCAAAACGGGCGTCCAACGGTCAAATTCATAGCGGACGACCTCGGATTGACCTGAAACCACCGTGAAACATTCTAATTATTATTCTTGACGTGTACGCGTAGACGGAACGTCAATCGGACGTGCGGTTAGCGCGGTACAGCTCAAGATTCATGTTTTAAGTGATGCGCGTGCTTCGAAAACGCGCGTGAGGGGGGTCCAAATGGGCCGAACGAAGTCGGAATGGCCTGAAATCAGACGAAAAACATGGGAGAGTGATTTATGAAGTGGTCGAGCAAACATCACGTCAATCGGACGTGCCGTGTGCCCGCGGTGACCGACAACGCAGTTCTGGTGTCATAAATGGCCAAAACGGGCGTCCAACGGTCAAATTCATAGCGGACGACCTCAGATTGACCTGAAACTACCGTGAAACATTCTAATTATTATTCGTGACCTGTACGCGCAGACGGTACGTCAATCGGACGTGTGGTTTGCGCGGTACGGCTCAATATTCGTGTTTTAAGTGATGCGCGCGCTTCGTAAACGTGCGTGAGGGTGGTCCAAACGGGCCGAACGATTTCGGAATGGCCTGAAATCAGACGACAAATACGGGTGAGTGATTTATGAAGTGTTCGAGCAGACGACACGTCAATCGGACGTGTCGTGTGCCCGCGGTGACATACAACGCAGTTCTGGTGTCATAAACGGCCAAAACGGGCGTCAAACGGTCAAATTCATAGCGGACGACCTCGGATTGACCTAAAACCACCGTGCAACATTCTAATTATTATTCTTGACATGTACGCATAGACGGCACACCAATCAGACGTGTGGTTTGCGCGGTACGGCTCAATATTCATGTTTTAAGTGATGCGCGCGCTTCGTAAATGCGCGTGAGGGGGGTCCAAATGGGCCAAACGAAGTCGAAATGGACTAAATTCAGACGAAAAATACGGGACAGTGATTTCTGAAGTGGTCGAGCATACGGCACGTCAATCGGATGTGCCGTGTGCCCACGGTGACCGACAACGCAGTTCTGGTGTCATAAACAGCCAAAACGGGCGTCAAACGGTCAAATTCATAGCGGACGACCTCGGATTGACCTGAAACCACCGTGCAACATTCTAATTATTATTCATGACGTGTACGCGTAGACGGCATGTCAATCGTACGTGCCATGTGCCCGCGGTGACCGACAACGCAGTTCTGGTGTCATAAACGGCCAAAATACTGTCCATTTTAAACAAAATAGAGACACTTTGAGTGGTGTTGGCCACACCGCGCCTCGGATTGAGGTGGCGTTGACTCTTACACGTCACATATGACCCATGGATCGTTCTCCTAAAGTTTCAACAGAAACCGAATGCGTTTGGTCGGTTTTCCGTATGTCATTTTTTGTTTTCACTAAAAATGCAGTCCATTTTAAACAAAATAGAGACACTTTGAGTGGTGTCGGCCACACCGCGCCTCGGATTGAGGTGGCGTTGACTCGTACATGTCACATATGACCCATGAATCGTTCTCCTAAAGTTTCAACAGAAACTGAATGCATTTGGTCGGTTTTCCGTATGTACTTAAAATACTGTCCATTTTAAACAAACGAAAGTCACTTAGAGTGGTCCCGACCACACCGCATCTCGGATTTAGGCGGGGTTGACTCGTACACGTCTCAAATGACCCATGGATCGTTGTCTTAATGTATCAACACAATCCGAATGCGTTTGGCCGGTTTTCCGTATGCCAGTTGATGTTTTTCACTTAAAATGATGTCCTTTTGAAACAAAAGACATACACTTTGAGTTGTTCCGACGACACCGCGCCTCGGATTGAGGCGGGGTTGATTCGTACACGTCACATATGACCCATGGATCGTTTTCCTAAAGCATCAACACATTTCGAATGCGTTTGGTCAGTTTTTCGTATGTCACTTTTTTTTTCACTTAAAATCTTATGTAAATTGATATAGAATATTTTTATATCATATTTAGTATGGATTAGATTTTAGTTGATCGTGCTATGAAACATTTCAGAGCTAATGAAATTAAGGAAGGTGGAGAGGTTGTCCGGGGGGCTGTCCGGGGGGGGTGTCCGGTGGGTGTCCGGGGACCAAGGAGGAGGGTGGGGGGGCTGTGCGGGGTCTGTCCGGGGGGTGTTTGGGGGTTGTTCAGGGGGTTGTCCGGGGTTGTTCAGGGGGCTGTCCGGGGGTTGTTCAGGGGGTTGTTCAGGGGTTGTTCAGGGGTTGTTCAGGGGTTGTTCATGGGGTTGTCCGGGGTTGTTCAGGGGGCTGTCCGGGGGGTGTTTGGGGGGTTGTTCGGGGTCCAAGGGGTAGGGTGGGGGGTTGTCCGGGGGGCTGTCTGGGGGGCTATCTGGGGTCCAGGGTGGAGGGTTGGGGGTTGTACGGGGGGCTGTCCAGGGGGCTGTCCGCAGGGGCTGTCCGCGGGGGCTGTCCGCGGGGGGTTGTCCGGTGGGTGTCCGGGGGGGCTGTCCGGGGACCAAGGAGGAGGGTGGGGGGGGCTATGCGGGGTCTGTCCGGGGGGTGTTTGGGGGTTGTTCTGGGGGTTGTCCGGGGTTGTTTAGGGGACTATCTGGGGGTTGTTCAGGGGTTGTTCAGGGGTTGTTCAGGGGGTTGTCCTGGGTTGTTCAGGGGGCTGTCCGGGGGGTGTTTGGGGGTTGTCCGTGGTCCAAGGGGGAGGGTGAGGGGTTGTCCGGGGGGATGTCTGGGGGGCTATCTGGGGTCCAGGGTGGAGGGTTGGGGGCTGTACGGGGGGCTGTCCAGGGGGCTGTCCGCAGGGCTGTCCGGGGGGTGTTTGGGGGGTGTTCGGGGTCCAAGGGGGAGGGGGGGTTTTCCAGGGTCCAAGAATGAGGAGGGTTGTCCAGGGAGTTCTCAAACACACAACCACTAAAAGACAACAACATCCATAAAAACAGACAATATATAAAAATAACTCAACTCCAATACTATACTACGAGTCTAGATAAAACCAACAACTAGAATACATTAAACATCAAATCTCAGTAATATAAGTCAAAAATGTAACGGATCAATATGTCCCACATGAGCATCACCATCACCATCATCATCATCATCATCACCCTCGTCATCGTCCTCCTCATCGTCCTCACCCTCCACAGCGCCTTCCTCCCCGCCTTCGCCCTCCTCCTCGCCCTCCTCATCTCCCTCCTCTTCCGCATCAGACTCCTCGCCATCATCATCTTCAAGCTAGACATCGGCCTGACCACCACTGGAACGGCCACCTGGTGCACCATATATAGAATGTATCGATGACATGTATTCATCAATCGCTGGGCTGGCCTCTGCTGGAAGTGTTGGACATAGAACTTCAATAAATTTCATAAATGCACTGTTTGTCCAAGCAGACTGTTCTGCCGTCTCTGTGGCCCTTTTCTCAGCCTGTTCTGCCTGTGCCCTAACTTGCTGCAGCTCGGTGGCACTACAACTCGTACCTGAGGTAGGCCAATACCTCGTCGGGGCTATCCTAGGTCGGCAGCATACTCTGCCAGAATGATCCTCTCCCAACACCTGATGTAAGTGATCAGATGGCCCAAAATTGTCTACTTCTTGGGCATCGAGGGCCTCTAAAGCATCCTGTTACAAATATAAATATATTATTAAGTTACGAAATAGATATTAAAATATAAAATCAATAGATTAAAACATACAATCTGCTGTTGAGTCGCTTCGTTGACATCACTTCCATCCTTTTTTCGTCTACTCGAGCAAAACAGTTTTTCTCGAGGCACACGTCCTTCAATATTTTGTACTTTCCTCTACAATGACATTGAAAACAAAAGTTATATAAAAACTTTTTCAAATGATTAAATAATTGAGGAAACAAAAAAAATTTAAGTCGTAAAGAAAACTTATAAACAATTGTCATACCTGCTACCTCTCATGATCCGGCATCGTCATGCGTCCTAGTGTATGGAGGTATTTTTTTGCATCAATGTTTTTTTTTATTTTTTCCAGATGATTCCTAAATAAAATTCGATAATTCAAAGGCTAATATTAATGCAAAACTTGAAAGTTATTATTTAAATACCTCAAATGTAATTCATACCTTAAACTGGGTACTCGTCCAATGAGTAATCATCTAACGATACTGCTCTATAGGACAATCATCCACGACCGGTACCGCCTCTAACTCAGTGCCAACTCTAGCACGCCAGCCAATATACAGCTCATGCTTGTAGGCTCTCCAAAGCTCGCCTAAATCCTTTAGACGTTCCAGTCGTGCACCCTCACCATCAGGAAAATTAAATCGAAGCTAAAATCAAAATATTAATTCATATAAATACAAAAATAATTCATGGCATTAAATACAACAGATTTTTTTACCAATATCTCTGCCCAAGCTCTATCTTTGACCTCATGTGGAAAATGTCTCCACGACAGCGGGCTGATGGGAATGATGTCAGAGTATTTGGCAAGCATCACCAGAAATCTCCGACATTGCTTCCCTTTTTTCTCAACCATCTGAGTGTCTTCATTAGATTCCATCATAACCTGTGTGAGACGATTCCACACCGAACGCATGCGTGTACGGCCCCGCCCCCGCCTCCTGTCAGTAGATGTATCTGTCATGAAAGAAAAACAAATATTTTATCAAAACATGTTATAATGAAAATAAATATTGCTATAAAAATTTGTTAGGGTTTTATAAATATACATGCGCTAGTCTGGTCAATGAGTGGCGCCGGATCCACATAACCTGATGGAACACCCTCTGGTGGAATAGGAGTCGAAGAGGATGGAATATAAAAGCTTGGAGAGACAGAAGTAGAAGGAAAAGAAGATGGAACAGCTGTATGACCTGATGCTGACTGGGGAGTGGGAATAATCATGGGATGTGAAAATGATGGGGCAGAAGATGCAGAAGGTAGCGAAAACATGGGAGGCCTAAATACCCCGTGTGTCCCTAACGACACACCGGGATCCGAATGTGGGAAGGCTGAAATGTCAGTGGGAGGGGCAGGGTCTAGTCAGGCACACGCAGCTCTATGTCCACCTCTGGTACGAACCCTCCTCGTACCACCGGCCTGAGTACTAGGACCAGTACTAGGCTCCTCGTCGAATAACTGTCGGCGTAATGGTGGATCCTACAAAAAAGTTTACAAAAAAAATTAATCACATGACATTATATATTCTGTAAATATATATATATACATATATATATATATATTTGAAATAAAGTACTCACTATAGGCACTAATGGTGGAATGCCCATCTCATCCATCTGACGATTGTTCTCCGCCATTTTTTTTTCTTCTTCTCTCTTCAATTGGCTGCGTTTCCTGCATTTGAAAACAAATATGTAATTAATTAGAAAAAGAAAATTAATGTGTAAACCAAAAAACTAAATATATGAGGGAATGAGGGGATTCATTGGTAATTTAGCTATCAATTGTTTTAGAAGAGCTTGAATGAATTTAATAAAACATACAAGTTGTAATGTTCACCAAGTTAGAAATACTGTTTGATTTGGTTTGAATACAGTTCAATTCCAAATTAGAAAATGAAATTCAAATAAAACAGCAACCAATAAACATTGAAAATTCACATAATGGTCAAGTCAGCTAAAACATATTTGTGATCAATACTAAATAAATATGAATATTACCAACCTTAACAACCCAACTCGAGGTAAACCAAAAGAATTGAGAACATGGATGAATGATTCTATATATTTCCAACCACAACTTCAGGTTCACAATCAACTCTGAAAATTTAGCTATTGGAGTCATCAAAAGAAATAAATGGATTGGTTCCAATGGAAATAGGGACAGTGTCAATTCCATCATCATCATCATCAAAAATATGTCTTGGAATTACTTCAACTATGACACCAAATTTAGGTTGAAGTTGATCTTTGACATAAAAAAACTTGTTTAGCCATTGATGCCAACACATATGGTTCTTCGGTAGCAAGAGTGCGGGTCATATTAATTACTCGAAATCCACAATCATCAATAAATGTTCCATGTCTCGTCATCGAATCAAACCAATGGCATTTCATCATTGTGGCTCGTCCATGAGAGTAATAATCCAATATTATTATTTTCTCAATGACTCCATAATAACCCACATTTTCAAGTCGCGGTCTACTATCGGAAGCACTGGCATAACAATCTTTTGTGGCAGTAACCATAATACCATCATGTTGTGTTCTCATGTTTTTGGCTCGTTCAGTGACAATAAATCTGTACCCATTGATAACAATTGATTTACAGTCACGAACCACGGTATTAGGACCAAAAGCCAAAGCTCTTATTTCCTCAGAGACAGAGTCAGTAGACAAACTCAATACCTGCAATATAAATGATAGTTAAACTTAAGTAAATATTGAAATAATTAATTTAAACAGTAATATTTTTACCTTCAATTTTAACCAAGCAGAAAACTCTTTGCTATGCAAAGTCTCTCTCCTTCTCAAAGATAAATAACGATGCTTCCTATTTATCATTGTTTTATGTTCCCTGTAGATAAAAAAATATGAATAGTTTAATAGATATATATATAAGATATACATATTCAATTTTGTTACCTAATATAGTCATCGAACAAATCACAGTTGAACAAAACTGTGCGATGTGCCATCTCCCGCTCTTCATGGCTTAATGTCTTCAATGTATATGATCCAGGAATTCCTCCTGTTTGAGGAAGTGATGGAAAACTGGGTTCAATTTGCTCATATTTTTCTTCTTCATTTCTCATTGGTCTTTTCATTCTTGTAGTAAGATCAAACAAATACATTGAACAGAAATCCATACATTCTTGAGCTAAGTAACCGTTCACGATAGAACCTTCGGGATGATTCTTGTTTCGAAAATAAGACTTTAATGTGAACATATTTCTTTCAGTTGGATACATCCAACGAAAAGAAACAGGTCCTCCGAGAAGTATTTCAGTTGGAATATAGATAGTTATATGCAGCATGCATGTGAAAAATGATGGGGGAAATATTTTCTCCAACTCACACAAAATTAATGGGGCATCTGTCAACATTTTTTGCTAGAAAGACTTGGAAAACTTCTTAGCACAAAGATCTCTAAACAAATGGAACAACTGAATAACACCCACCCTTACATTATTGGACAAAAGATTATGGATTGCTATTGGATGCAACTCATGCAGTAGAACGTGATAATCATGAGTCTTCAAAGATTTTAGCTTCAACTCTCTTCTGTTGACCCGTTTAGATATGTTGCTTGAATATCCATCAGGAACACTAATAGTCTCTAATACTTCCAAAAATTGTTTTTTTTTCAGTAGGTGTCATCACATAAGAAGCACATGGAAGTTTCCATTTATTTTCACTGATACGCACAGGATGCAATTTTGGTCTGATGCCCCAATACACCAAGTCACGTCGAGATCGTAAATCATCTTTTGTCTTCCCCTTGACATTTAGAAGAACTGAAAGAAACATTTCACATATATTCTTTTCAATATGAATTACGTCTAAGAAATGACGTAGAAAATTGGTTTACCAATAAGGCAAATCAAAAAAGATACTCCTCTTCCTCCAATTGTAATAGGTTTCTGTGGAAACATTCTTTCTCTTTCCAGATTTCATTTGACCCTTCCCGAACGAAAAACTGAAATCTTTCAATTCATTAAGCACATCAGTTCCATACATACGCTGAGGTGGATCATCGTTCTCTATAGTATTATCAAATCTTCGACGATTCATTCTATATGGATGATCCTTTGGAAAAAATCGTCGATGTCCCATAAAACTGAAACTACAATGATGTTTCAGTCTTCTGGATCGTGCATTCTTCATACAAACTGGACATGACAGTTTTCCCTTCGTGCTCCATCCAGACATCATTGCATAAGCCGGAAAATCATTGATTGTCCACATAAGAGTAGCACGCATATGAAATATGTCTTTTGAACATGCATCGTATGTGCGCACACCCACATCCCAAAGAAGATTCAACTCTTTTATTAAAAGTTGCATGTATACATCAATATCAATGCTGGGATCAGAAGGACCAGATATGAGTATACTCATGAAAGTGAAAGATTTTTTCATACACAACCATGGGGGAAGATTATAAATGTGTATAAAAACTGGCCATGTGCTGTGCGAAGTAAGCATCTGCCCAAACGGATTAAAACCGTCGCATGAAAGACCCAGCCTCACATTACGCACGTCAGCCGCAAAATCAGGATGTCGAGCATCAAATCTCTGCCTTGAAAATCCATCTGCAGGATGAACCAACTCATCATTAGTCTTCTTTCTCTCGGTATCATGCCATCTCATTTTTATTGATATGTCATCAGACATAAAAAGATTCTGGAGTCTGGGGATCAATGGAAAGTGCCACATTACTTTCTTTGGAACGCGGGATGGTGTTCCATCAGATTTTGACTTCCAGCGGGATGTGCCACATTTTATACATTCATTTCGTTCAGCGGTTTCTTCCCAGAATAAACTGCAATCTTTCGGGCAAGCATGAATTTTGTTTCTAGAAAATCCAAGTTATTCAACTAACTTCCATTCCATATAGTGGTTTGAGGGAATATCTGCATCTTCTGGAAGTAAATCCTTCAAGAGGGTAAGAATGTAATCGATTGCTGTATTAGAAATCCCATACATAGTTTTTCCATGAAACAATCGTATTAAAAATTCCATCTTTTTCATTTTATCGCATTGTCGATATACTGGAGTCGTGGCAGCATCATTCAATTTTTTCACCCTATCAATATCATCATTTTCACTAGATGCATCAGTTGTCCTCATATCGACGTCTTCTTGAGTCGAAATCCTTTCTTTTTCATGATGACGAATAAACGGAAACCGATCATCTAACAAATTATCCATTCCAGTCCTTTCATTTCGATCATCACCAATTTGAGATTTCATTTTCTCCCCATTGTGATACCACACAAAGTAGTTTGCTTGAATACCATTTTTGGTTATGTGGTAGCTGACTTCTTCACGACTCAACCAAGGTCTAACAACACAATTGGAACATGGGCAGTGTATGCAACCACTATCTGAAGCATTGTGAAATGCAAAATCTATAAAGCTCTCCAAATTGTTTTAAAAATCGCTTGAGATACGATCGGTTTCATACATCCAACTTTTGTCCATTCTGTAAAAAGAATTCATATAAGTCATTTTGTCATAAACAATTCAATAGGATTGAACTTTAATAGAAAATACATTTAAGTAAACGATAAAGGAAGAAAATGATCATGGTATCAACTACACATGTGAAAAAAACATACTAATCTGTTATTGAAAAAATGTAAAACCAACAAGAACATAATGTGTTATCACATCAGAGCATGCCTCATCCCATAACCTTATTAGTAGGGTATCCTCATATGCGATTTACCTTTTTGAATTAATATGCACTTCCTCACCAGGTACCTGAGTAGATTTCATAGATATAATCATCTCACATCCTGTAAGGCTTCCATTATGTATGATCTGCAGAATAATTTGAGTGATCATGAATCATGCATGGGATCTTCCCATGATCACTATAGATTATGAGAAGGAATTATGATAGGTCACGTGATGAACATCAAACACATATTTTAGATAATTTGAGACATAATATAATAAAATAATGTATAAATCTATGGAATTTGGGATAAAAGGATGGATGAAATACTAAAATATGGGAGACTAAGGTGAAGGAAATATATGTTGACCCTAATGTTCATAACATGCATCACCTATGAAATTTTATTGCACTAGGAAATTTCATCATGTTCATAATACATTCCATTGGAAACCTATTTTGATCATTTGATGTCCCATTGACATGTCAAATAAAATCAGATGGCACCCATGAATATGCCACCATTGTAATGAAAAGCCTTTAATTCTCACCATACAGACTACATGTTTTCCAATAGATATGTATCTCCTTCTATATAGGGGAATCAATACATATTATCTCAGTCTCATATTAAATGTCAGGAATGTTAGATGGCTCCCTTAACACCCTCCAGGCACACCAACTAGGTCATGTGATGTCCTCAAATCATGTCACTATGGACATAAATCACCCTTCAAGACATGTCACATTGACTCTAGAGTTTCCCTCCTGGTGTGTCAAACATGTCTTTTGATGAAAATGGAGAAGATCACCAAAATCAAGAGATTCCCTATAGGCATTACATCCATGATCATGAAATTACTTCTAGGATCAACCAGTCAGGACTTGTGATGTCCTCCAAACATTCCATCCTTGATCATTAGAGAAACATCAGACAATCCACCGTACCCCCCTGGACACCCCGTACCCCCCCCCCCCGGGGATATCCCCGCCCACCCTCCTAAACAGCCTACACCCCCCTCCCCTGCAACCCCACCACCACCACCTAGACGTACCACCCCCCAGGACAGCCCACACCCCCTGGACAGCTCCGCCCACCCCCGTGGACAGCCTTTCCCACCCCCGTGGACACCCCCTACCCCCTAGACAGCCCAACCACCCCCGTGGATAGCCCACCCACCCCCCTCGACACCCCTTCTCCCTATGGACAGCCCCCCACCCCCTTGGATAGCCCACCCACCCCCCTGGACACCCCTACCCCCCGTGGCCAGCCCACCCACCCCCCTGGACAGCCCGCCCACCCCTCCTTGACAGCCCTGCCACCCCCGTGTATAGCTCGTCCACCCTTGTGGACAGCCCGCCCACCCCCGTACCCCCTGGACACCCCGTACCCCCATGGATATCCCCGCCCACCATCCCAAACAGCCCACACCCCCCTCCCCTGCAACCCCACCACCACCACCTAGACATACCACCCCCCTGAAATGTGTATAAATAACATAAAAATACATGATATATAGATAGCACAAAATACTCAACTTATGGGTTCACATTAACTACATAATCACACACTTCACTACTACCATAAAACACATAAACCACACCACCACCACACAAGACGCATAGCATTTCTCGCATTCATTTATAAGCCACTTCATTCACACTTACATTGTCCATTCATTTAATGTTAAATTAATTAAATCCATTTACCACACATCCATTTATATTCCATCTCATTTATTTAATATCTTTTTTTTTGTTTTAACAGCATAATTTATTCCATAGATAACCAGGAAACTAATAAAACCACCACACAACAACTCACCATCTCACAATAACCATCGACACCATGTTACATCGACCAACCATCTCACCAAAACAACCACATATCACAATAAAAATATTGCACATCACAAACCACCACACAACCAAAACCACCTCACCACATTATACACCACAACTTCATCACACAACACCTCCACATGACACAACACCACCACACATCATCACTATCATACAACTTCACATGACACATCCATGCCCACTAACCATCACATTACAACCCCACATATCACAAAGCCCAACTGGTCACCTCAATCCCCATAAAACAGCCTACAACATACAATGAAACAAAACAAAAAACCTCTCATGGAGGCAACATACCCCAACTTCCACAATTTATTTATTCAAGGTCTTTTATTACATTACCCCTTTATTTAGCATGGACATTATAACACAACTGATATTCCAGGGGAAACTAATTAATTAACAAAATATTTATTCATTTCCCTATTTTACACGGTAAAATCACATCAAAATCCAAACTTAAAACTAAAATATTAGATCAATAACAATAAAAACAAGGTACCATATGTGTATAATGAAACAATTGCCTGATTTTAGACGATTCAGATGGGTTTTCACCTATTCCTATGGGGGAGTTCGAGAGTAGCAGAGAGCTGTAGCTGGATTGATAACTTAAAACTAAAATACTAGAGAAATAACAATAAAAATAATAAAGACAAGGGACCATATGTGTATAAACAAAAAATTACTTGATTTGAGATGATTCAAATGGGTTTTCACCAATTCGGATGGGGGATTTGGAGAGTAGCAGAGAGCTGGAGGTGGATTGATAACTGAAAACTAAAATACTAAAGCAATAACAATAAAAATAAGGAAGTATATGTGTATAAATGAAAAGATACCTGATTTCAAATGGTTTTCACCTCTTCGGATAGGGGATTTCGCGAGAGGAGAGCGGTGGAGCGGATGAAATTAGGTTTCTGTGCGAATGGGGGAGAGCAGCCCCGCGGCTGGATTTGGGGGAAATAATTCCCAACGGTTTTTAAGAACCGTTGGTAAAGAGATGCTAAGGACCCCTTTACCAACAGTTTGAAGAAACCGTTGGAAAAAGGGTGATTAACACGCCCCTTTACCAACGGTTTCTTCAAACCATTGGCAAAGGGGTGGCTTTTCCCAACGGTTTCAGTGAACCGTTGGGAAAGGCTTTCTTAATCCTTCAGGCCCAATGGTTTTACCAAACCGTTGGTAAACACCTGTTGGGAAAAACATCATTTCCAGTAGTTAAAGTTACCTTATATCATTGAAATCATTTATGAAATTTCATGTGTGTCTCTCCCCTCACTTATAAAAGGGAACCACTTATCCTCCCTTGTTCACACCATTTAATCCATACATCTCATAACTTACCTGATTAAAAAAATTCCATAACCAATACCTTAATCCTAGATCCTTTTTCATCTATTAATACTAATCATTCAAGGGTTAAAGATTAATCTCTAGGATGTCTCTCAAGGAAGAGGAATATATTTTAACCAAGACCTTTTAATGTTATCTCTTCATATACCTCCAATAAAATTATTTTATCGATAAAAACATGAATAATATAGTATCAATAGAATAATTAGATTTGATTATGATCATTTTACAACCTTTTTCTACCTCGTCTCAATTTAATCGGAATAAAAGTATTGCTTGTTCGTATGTGTTGATTACCACCTTCACATAGAGAAATGACTCATTTTCCATCATCTTTGTTCATTGTATTTTTATTATGATACAATTAATTTTATTATATAATATTTAGGGTATAATAATTATTTTGGAAATATGAATTACTATTTTCCTTTCATTCATTCTAAACTTCAAAAAAGTGGAAATATCACTCAGGTGTATGTATGAACTATCATATTCACATAGTGATGTAATTCATTTTTCATACCTAATTTATATGAATGGTTATAAATATGTTTGTAATGAGTTTACATGATGTTTATATCATTATTTAAATTATGGTTATGAATTAATCATGATCAATGTACAAGTTAATACTCATTGAATCAAAATATACATGAAAAAGAAGAAGTTTAGACCTGAAATGATTATGATAAAAAAATTGTTAGTGAATGGGTGATAAGATATAGTAAGTAAAAAAAATTGGTATTAAAGTTGTTTTTATTTTTCAAGTATAGATTTATAATAAATTTAAATTTATTATAAAAGATAATACAAAACATTCAAATATATTTGAACTTCAGGTAAGTTTTTTTCGTCTTAATTTCACTTTATTAAGATATGTTTTAATATTATACACCAATTTCTTATCCCAATGGAGTATATTATTTTCAAAAATTTATTTTGTAATATAACATTATTTATTTCTTGGGACTTAAATTTCTATATTATTTTCTCAAATCTAAGGAATTTTTATTCAAATATGACTAAATTCATAAATGTTTTATATTACAATCTCTTTTTTGTTGGGATTATTTATGATTAAATTTTAAATTGATGAAATTATATGATATATATCTTTCAAGTCGTATATATTTTATTCTCCTATTTTATTCCTAAATATTTCAAATTTTAATTTCATTTTCCTATTATTAATTACTTAAGGTAATTAAATAATGATTTCAAATAAAATAGAATTATTTCCATTCGTTCAGAAATCATTTATTTCATGTTTATGTTTTATTAAAAAGGTTTTTAATAATTAATTTACTATTATAAAAATATTGTTAAAAAAAATTTAAACTATATTTTTCAGTTTTTATCCATGATTAAAAATAAACCTTATTTTTATTTTATGTACCTTTAACTTTTTACTATTTACTGAAAATGTAAAAGTAATTTTTTTAACATACACAACCTTAATAGATTTTCCTGCGACCATGAATACTCATTTAATTAAGAATTACATTATTATTTTCGTTTTATATTTTCAAATACAATTTTTCCTAAATATTTTTTGAAATTTTTAAATTCTAAATATTTTATTTCAAATAGAATGATTATTTTCCTCCATAATTGCTCTAGTCATATTTTAAAGGTAATTTTATCTTTAACAACTCCCATTTAAGTCTCTTATGATTTTTTGGGGATATGATCCAATACTATTATGTTTATTATTTCTCTAGAAAATCTATTATTATTATTATTATTATAAATTTTGGTTGAAACTCTTATCCTTTTTATAGTTTATTTCATGATGATATGATGGATTTTTTATGATTCTCTGAAACACATATATATAGTATTCATTATATGATGGGTGGATCCTTTATTATCCAAGGATGGGTGTTTTTATTTTATACCAATGATGGGATGTTACACTAGAACCCAAGGTTAGTTGGTTTTATAATATCCCTACAATGCATTGGTTAAATAAGGGTATCTCAGGATATAATAAGTACTATTATCAAGAGTGAAATTTGTTCAATAATGGACTTTTTTTAATTAAATAATATTAAGAGTATAAATATACTCTATAAATAATGGAATGGGGTGTGAACCCAATCCAATATGACCATCGTAGAAGTTATACTTGAATAAGGAGTTATTATTACATAGATTCTCCAAACTTATATATTGTTCTTATGATATGCTTTCAGGGATCATGATTGACTATTTATGATTCCACACTATTATTTCTAATGTCGTTTTTTTACAAAAAAAATATTCCATCTTTCAAAATTAGATATATTTTAGTAATAAGATATAATTATTGAAATTATTTATCACGTTATCAACCCCTTATGGTTACCTTATGCTCACTTATGGTCATTTATTGATGTCTTGTATGTTTACCCTTACTGAGTATTAGAGCTCATCATTTTTTTTTCCATTCAACAGTTTATGAATAATATTTTTAAGTATGATATATATAATAAGGGTTATAGTCGTGAATAAATTAATTAAAATTGGTATATATATTTTATGAATAATTTGCTTATATATCCATGTTTCTAGATAAATTAAACCTCTAATTTCTTTAAGATTGTATTATTGTTAAATTTATTTAACATTTATCATAAATGGTGTAGTATTTATAAATAAAAATTATGAGTCACTAAATTTAGTATAAAAGGGAGGTTTTAGTATCTCTTGGAAACTAGGATGAATAAATTATATTTATAATCCTTATTATAATCATAAGTATAGGAGAACATCCTGTTTTATGGTAAATAAAGGTGTTTGATTTCCAAAAGAAAATAAATCCATGTATGGGTACTGCATGTGGATGTGTTTTTGTTATAAATATATCTTGGGGTGATAAGTTTAAAAAGATGGTTGGGTATATCTAGAAAATCATTCTAGTTCATGATGAATGGTACTTTACTATGCTTGTTGTTTTACGGTCTCAAGGTATATGCTTTAGTCAAATAAAAGTTGCATCTAGATATATTTTCATGGATTTTAATAGAAAATTTCCATTGATCACCATGGTTAAACCTATGGTTTCATTGATTTAAAATAAGTTTTTATAATTGAGATATCCTATAAAATATTTTCTTGATTATATGATTTACTAATATTATTATTTTTTCTCATATTGGGATTTTTAGTTTTTTTCAATGGCCTAAACCTAAAGAATGTGATGTATAATGTAATGATTGTCCTACTAAAGAACAAAATTTGATAGGATATAGAAGGTGAAACCTTTTAATTATTCTTAATAAACTATCAAAATATATATTTATTAACATAAATATATGTGAGTTTCCTAACATAAAAATTAAGAGGTTGATAAAATTTTATGGAAGTTCTGGTGGTAATGATCATAGAGGAAGGAATGTTCAATTTCCATCATTTTGAGTAAGTGGGATGAATCACCCTATAAAATGTCTCAATGAAATGGGGGTATTTTTTTATAAATAAAGGGAATATTGAAACTAATTTCAATGTAATTAAATGTATTATTTATGGTGAACTTATGAATTATCTAAGCCACTAACCTATTCTAATGGTTAACTCCTAGAACAAGAAATGTTTTATTCTATTTCAATCTCTAAGGTATATCATGATTCTTAAGGCACGCTAATCCTATAATAAAGACTTTATTATTTCATGTTCATGTTTATAAAAATTTTCTATATGAAAATATTTTAATAATTAATTTAGTTTAATTTTATGTGATTTTGACCATTGATTATCTCTCTCTATTCAATTACTATATAAATCACTAGAATATGGAAAATATAATTTGATATTTTGATCCAGACAATGACTGTTTGTTGGTGAAAGGATAAATATAATCTTTTAATTTAAATTATATTTGTTACATGTTTCTTGATTTCTATTCAAAGGTGATATTAATCATAGATGCTTAGGGAGAAACTCAAAATTAATGCTATTTCTATTCAAAAAGAGTTTTTTATGTCTTTTATAAATATTTTACTAGTCTCCATCAGAATTATGAAGCTGAGTTTTCAATAGAAATTATATGCATTGATACACCTATTTCAAATACTCCATATAGAATGGGGATAATTGAGTTTTGTGAATTAAAGAAGGAAATATAGGATGATATTAATAAGATATTCATTCATCCTAGTGCATCATCATGGGGTTTTCTATAACTTTTTATTCAGAATAAAGATGGATCAATGAGACTCTGAATTTATTATCAAGAACTTAATAGTATTGAGATCAAGAATAAGTATCATTTACCTCATAATGATGGTTTTTCAATCATTTTTTAGGAGCTCAATATTTCTTACAAGACTGATCTTCAATATGGATACTATCATTTGAGGGTAAAAATTGAATACATTGTAAATACATATTTCCATTTTAGTTATAGACTCTATAAGTTTATTGTGATGTCATTTGGTCTTAATAATTCCCCTAGAATCTTCATAAATTTAATGAAACGAGTCATTAGAGAATTCATTTATCAATTTTTTGTAGTCTTTATGGATGATATTTTTATACATTCTAAAGTAAATTAAGAACATTAAAAACAATTTACGATTGAACTAAACAACCTAAGGGTAGGGAAGTCATAAATAAAATTTTACAAGTGTGAATTTTGGATATAAAATTTTTCATTTTTCAGTCATATAATCTCAACAATGGGTATATTGGTAGATTCATAAATGATAAAATTAAATGTAAATTATATTAGACCAACAAATTTTACTAAAATCAAAATTTTAATGGATTGAATTAATATTATTAATTATTTTTTATTGATTTCTCATTGTTATCTAATCCACTCACCAAGTTAACTTAGAAAGGACTTACCATCCGTTGGATTTATGAGTGCGAAGGAAATTTCAAGGAACTGAAGAGAATGTTGGACAGTGAACCTATGCCCACACTACCCTATAGTAGAGAATGGTTTGTTATTTATAATGAAGAATTAAAGAAAGGGTTGGGATGTGTTCTCAGGAAAAATGATATGGTGATATCTCATTCGTTATGCCAATTGAAGGGTCTTTAGAGAAATTACCCAACTCTTAAATTTGATTTAGTTGTAGTAATATTTGAATTAAATTTATATAGGTGTTATCTTTATAGATAAAGGTGATAAATATATATTAATCGTAAATTATAATGTATATGTCTAGTTAGATAGAGTTTAATATGTTACAAAAAGACTTTTGTAGTTCAATAAATATTATAAACTCTCAATACACAGCCACACTAGGATGTTGAAGAAGGTGGATGGTTCATTTAGTCAAAAGGATCATTCCATATTATCTATGATAAGGATTATAAGATATCCATCATTTATTGATCTGTAAAGGATAGACCTTGATATCTTGGTGGAAGGGGATAAATATTATCTTTATCAAATGAGTGTTCAACCATTTATCCATGTAAATATAAAGGATGCACAAAATGAGGATATTGAGCTACAAAATAAAGTGAGAAATGATCCTGGGTTAAAACCTAATTGTGATGGAATGATATGTTTTAGTAAATGAGTATGTGATCATTTATTCGACAACTAAATAATGTACTATTAGGATAATATCATAACTAATCATTCTCTACTCATTCTATAATTTTTAATATTTATATAGATCTCAAAGAGTATTTATGGTTAGACAACATTATGTTGTATATTTCATAATATTTATCTTCGTGCTTAGTATGTCATAAATTTAATGATGACAAATATATTTCTTATGAAATGTTATAACTATTACCCATAACATAATAAAAATGGGAAAACATCACCCTAGAATTATTTGTTATAATCCCCAAAATATCTAAAGGTAAAAATTCAATTTTTATTGTAGTTTATCTGATTACAAATTAATTCCACTTCATTATTATAAAATAAAATTTCCCTCTTAATCATATTTTAATTATAAACATTAAGTAAGTTGTAAGGTTACATGGGTTACAACATTTTATTGTATTTTATTAGGATTCACATTTTCTCTTGATTCACTATAAAATTATTCAATAAGATCTAGATACATAGTGGGGTTTTAGTACAACTTATCATCCTTAGAAACATATTTATTTTGATATGACCACTCAAGCCCTGGATGATATTTTGAGATCATGGCCTCTATATTTGAAAGGTTTTTCGGATAAAAAACTTCCTCTAGTTGAGTTTTCTAAGAAAAATAGACTTCACTTGAGCATTCATATGGATCTTTATGAATCCATATATGGAAAGAAGTATAGAGATAAAACATGCTATGATGAATTTAGAGTAATAAATCTATCTAGACCTATGATGGATGATGAAATATAAGTAAATGTTAGATTTATTAATTATCACATTGAGGAAGCTCATAATCAACAAAAAATTTATGTTGATAATCATTAGAGATATATATAATTTGATGTTGGTGTAAAGGGTTTCATATGAATTTCTCAATGGAAGAGTTTTGATAGATTTCTAATCAAGGGAAAGAAGAACCTTGGGTATATTGGTCTCTTTGTGATTCCTGATTGAGTAGAGATTGTAGCTTTTCTCTTAGAACTCCTTCCAAACCTCTCCAAAGTGCACTATGTGTTCCATATGTCTCCCTTGAGGAAATACATTCATTTTACTTAACATATACTCAACTGATATGTTATACCACTAGATCATGATCATTATTTTGAAGAAACACATGTTGAAATTATGGATAGTATATATAAAGTTCAATGAACAAGTCTACTCACTTGGTTAAAGTTCTTTAGAGTAATAAAAAATATGAGGATGCTATAAGGGATCATGAGGATGTTATGAAGCATAGATATCCTCTTTTGGTTATGTCAGAGTGATGTAATTTAAAGAGATATATTCATTTTAAGGGGTTAGAATGTAATATCCTAATATTTTATATGTGTTTCCTTTGAAATATAATTTTAAGTATCTGATTACTTGTCTTAAACACAACTCTATGTCTATATATACTATAACATAGTAAACCATTATAACGTAGTCTTAAAATTGGATGGTATGAATAGTAATAACCACTGATAAATATTTTATTACATTTTTTTATTAATGTCAATGTACTTATTATTTCAGAATAAATAAGTACTCAATTTTTCTATACATACATTTTATTCTTCAAAAATATCTTATCCAAAAAAAGGTTCTTATCACTTTTGCATGAAAAAATTAATTATAATTTATACCATAATTGGAAATTTCATTTTTTATAAATTAATATCATTTTTAAAATCAGTATTTCAATATTTTATTAGAGTAAATATTTAGGATTTTTCTTAAAAAATAATGAATAGTGAAAATAAATCTATTTTTAAAAATTATCATTTATTTTAAAGTAAATATAACATTTTGTTTTTAATTTTATATTAAATTCACTTTAGTCTAATTTATTTATAAATAATATAATTATTTTTTATTTAATCATTATTATACTTGATTTTGGTATAAGTGAATTTTTGTTCTTAAAAATACATTTTTCTAAAAAAAACTAGTTGTATGTGAACAGTGTGTTATAATATTAATAAATTAATTTGATATATATTTATTAATAGTTTTAATGAAATATATATTATATATTCAATATAATATTGTAACAATCAATTTTTTTCAATGTAAGCAATGGATGTAATTTAAGTTTTATGATTAAAAAATCATTTTTAAAAACTAGGTTTCTATTTTTGTTTACCAACATAATAAAAATTAAATTATAACACTTATAGAAATTTAATATGATAAAATGGATTAAATGTTTTGAATAATCATCATTAATATGATTTAATTGGGTTAGCCTAATTTGTGGTTATAGTTAATAGTAAAAATAATAAACTTTGTTACCACAGTTAATGTTATAACAGGTTTACTAAGGGTTAAACCCGAAGATAAAGGTAGAATTTCCACCCAAACCAGAAAAATTATTATTTTTGGAAGATATATCAGCCTTATATTGTCCTAACTTTAAATAATGTCCCATTTGGAGCCACATTTCCAGGAAATTAACCTTAAATATTTGAAATACTTTTAGAAATTCCATGTGTGTCCTTCTACTCACTTATAAGAGGGAACTTCTCCTCCTCCCTTACTCACAAAATTTAAAAATTATATATTTTAAAATCCATATTAAAATCATTTTTATAATCCTTCCATTTACCCAGTTTCTTTTTTTATCTTCTAAGACCAATCCTTTATGGCTTAAGGAGTAAGATAAATGTAGTCTCTCGAAGAAGTGGTGTAGATATTAACCAAATTGTTTCAATTTAATTTCATATTATTATTTATATAAACATGGTGTATGCATAAAAACATGATTAATACGGTATCATAAATATATTAAAATGTTATTATTTTTATAGTACAACCTTTTTCAAACTCTTAATAATTCAATGAGAGATGAAAGTTTTACTCGTGTGTACGTGTGAGCTATCGTCTCCACGTAGCGATGCGACTCATTTTCCACTACCATCATATTTTGTTAGTTATTATGATAGATTTAATTTTTATGCATTATATTTTTTTTATAATAAATATTATTTATATATGAATGAATATTTTATTTCATTTCATTTTTTTATGAATAAATAGAAGTATCACTCATACATATATTAGAACTATCGTCTCCACATAGTGATGTAATTTATTTTACTTAAAAAATTTATAAGAATGGTTATAAATATTTATATATAGAATATATTTGAAATTTATATCCTTATTAAAATTAGGGATATTAAGAAACCATGATCAGTGTGAAAGGGCTATAATCATCAATCCAAGACATTCATGAAAAATGAAGGAGTTAACAACTAAAATGATAATAATAATAAAATATTGTTAACGAATGAGTGATAGGATGTTATGGGAAGACCATGTATAGTGTTATTGTAAAGACCTAGAATTTTATCAATAGATTTTACTTTTTAAAAATATATCTATTTTATATTTAGAAATATAAAATTATATAACGAACAAGCGACAAATGATAGAACCAACAATAATTTATTATAATAATTTAAAAATTACATTTAATGAATAAAAATGGAAATAATAATTAAAATTTCTACAATTGAACAAAAATATAAAATAAGATAACAATACTGGGAAAATTTGGATCTATCAGATCCCACATAATAATCGCACTCATGAACAACACTATAGAAATGAAATAGAATGTTAATCATCCAAGATACATATAAAAAATGAAAATATATATAACCTTCTGAAGAAAATAGAATTTGATAAATAATGATTTAAATTTGGGGTAATTATAGAATGTGGTGGTCTAATATGACCTTTAAAAATAAAATAATTGGAATGGTAATTTGGCTATTGCAATTGTAATCTGGTCGTTGGAATACTAATCATACTATTGGAATTGTAATCAAAATTATAAGAATTTTAACGTAACTTTTAAAATATAATATTCACTTATATAAGTTTAAAATAATATATAGGTATATTATAAAATGAAAAAATAAAATTTTTATTTCATGGTACAAGTAAATAAACATTTTAAAAATGATAAATTAATTGTTCATATTTTTTAAAAATGTATATCTTTTAATTAAAATTTTATAATAAAAATATTAATTTAAAATAAATTTTACTTCATAAAATGATTTTATAAATTTATATTATTTTGTATTAAAATGATAAAATGAGTTTATGATACTATAACTGATTTTACCAAGTGTCAAAAAATTAAATATAATATTAAAATTTATAATTTTCAAATAAATGAGGATTTATTTTAAATATAAATTTATTATATTCATAAAATATCATTCATAAAATGGAATCCATTTCTAATATCTACATGAATAAAAATGTTTTTAGGTATTTGTTTGAATTTTTCTAAAAAAGTTTATTTATTTGTGAATATTGAAATACGGTAAAATATGGTATTTGACATTATAATAAAAATACATGAATTTTTGACTCATGTATGATGTGAGAACCAAATATATTGAAATAAAATACACCATTTACTATAGATAGTCACTATAGTCAATAATATTGATACCCTTAATCTAAAATTTTAAAATAAAGAATCTAATATTTAGAAACATCCCTCTCCTACCCTTATACATACCACCCTCTTTACTCAGAAATTATAATACTTTTATCTTAAAAATTATATTCCCAAATATATTTCCAAAATATCTAACACATCTTAGTTCTTTTTTTATCATCCAGAGGCCAATTCCAAGTTCCTTGTGGAGTATTTCAAGGAGCAGACATTTAAGAAGTAATATTATCAATTTACCTCTTCTAAATTAATTTCTTCTTCTACATTATCCCTATCTCCATCATCCAACATTAAATAATCACTCCAGTATCATATATATACTAATATTTTATATTTTTAATTTAATATCTACCATTTACCCCTTCCTCATCTCCAATTATTTCGCTAAACAAAACCATAGTCTATATTATATCGGTTCATCACCTTCATGGATGATGGTTTTTTGTTTTCCATTACCACATTAATGGTAGAATTAAATTCACATATAAAGGTATTAAATGAAATAATTATTACTATCATAAAGTTTTTCATTTTTTAGATAGAATATTTTTCCACAATATTAAACAAAATGAAACTATTTTGTTTTGATCAGTAAAACTGCATAAATGAACTAATTGTATGACGCAAATGTTTTTACTAAAAGAATAATACCTATTTCAGATCACATATATTTATTTGGTACAATTTAATTTTATGTAATTATATTATTACCATTTAATTTCACATCTGTATTTAGATTCCCATTTTAAAGGAACATAAATAATTATCCACAACTGATCTGACATTGGGACCTTGTAAAAAACACTCCCCAAATAAAAAAAATAAAAATTATATCTCATTTAAATGAATATAAATTAACATAATAAAATTAAAATAAATATAATTTAGATATAAAATGTTCCAAATTAGGTAATTAAAAAATATAATTTGATTATCTAATATATTAGGTGGAACTGCATAACAGATCCGGACATAAGGTAAGGGATCTCTATGAATCACCATTTTTAATTGGGTAATGACCTTTCTCACTTTATTTCACATTCTACATCTCTTTTATGTTATATATCACTTTGAATGTATTTTTATATATATACCATGTATATAACTATCATATTATCTCTTCCTATAATGGGGTCATATATTCCTTAAGTTCATTTCTCAAATTCTTTCTTTCTGAAATATCTATTTCTTATGATATAAGGAAATATTATGAAACCCATTTACATCCGTCAATAATTCTTATATTTATTAATAATGATTTATTTCTATTTTTTGGAAAAAATAATCTTATACATGTTATAATGGGTGTTCCCATATAGTGGTTCAATGCATTGGGTAATGTTTTTGTCTCATGAGATGTTATGAATGAGATTAGGGAGTGAACCTAATCCATGAAGGGACTATATCCATCATGTGATGTTGTCTTGGAATTTATCCATGACTTATTCTTATTTTAAGCTATATATTATTTCCACATTACTATATTTACATTATTCCATGTGTATTTATTTTATTCCTCTAGTCACGAGCCTTGTCTATTATGATATCATGTTATTCTTTCTGAATCACTTGTTATGCTTAACTACCATGTTTATTCCCTTTACTGGGATTTTTTTCTCCCTTCTTTATTTTATGTATTCCCTAGGTTATAATATGTATTTCAAAGATCTAAAAGGGATTTATGATCTAATTATAGTGATTAAAATAATTCCATCTTATTTTTAGTTTCACTTTGATTTATTATGATCCTATTCCTCCAAAGACACTAATCTTATCAATACTTTGGTTGTATTTTATGGATGATAATTTTAAAAATCTTTTAATAGTATTGGTAAAAGGCTTATGGATTTATTTTTGGAATAATATTATGGTCTTTTAGTTTTTTGATATTTGGAATATAATACTTTAGTAATAACCCTAGGTATAATTCAATGTATAAAAAATCTAGAAATTTTGGTGAAGTATAAAGTGAGTGGGTTCTATGAAATTACATCACTACCTACACAATGTAAGTGCATGTAGATCTGGTATATTTTTAACTATGTGTAATAACCCCATAAAGGGTTCATTAGTATTTTAATTAATCTTCATCTAGAGAACAAAAAAAAATCCTTTTTACACACCTAGATTGACACCCATAGGGGATATGATTTAGAAAATTCACAAACACTTTATGAAACATTATGAAGGAATTAAATAGATTTTAAGTTGAAAAACTTAATATGTAAATTAACATGGATTAAATAGTTTATAAAATAAATACTCATAAGTAAGGATTTATCAGTCCTTTATATTTTATTCCATTAAATTTCATACTTTTCATTTTATATGTTTATTACTTAATGAATTTTCATATGTTTTTTAGTTAATGATAGGGAATAAGAGTAGTTGTTCAAACAACCAATTTTATAGGAAATTCATTGATTTCCTTAATTATATGCCAAATCTTATAGTAGTGAGAAATGGGAACTTCATGTAAGTAGTATCTCAGAAAAATAGAAAGTCATGATGGTTTTATATCTCCTTTAAGGGGAAGCTAATAAAGGGTTTCTATTAATCAAGAAAACAATGTCTAGTGAGGATATTGATTCCATGGAATGGAAATAATTCAATAAACTCTTTTTCAATAAATATTTTCCTTGAAATATCTATATTTAAATATAGAGGTATTTCCTTATACAAAATCCAAAGGAAGATTTGTCTATCATGATGCATGAGGAAAACTTTATAATACTTGCATGATATGACTTTATATTTTTTATTAGCACAAAAATTAAGGAGAACCAATTCTTTAATGGGTGAAAGTCGATTCTATGAAAATATTTATAGTTTTGAGACTTTTAAATCTATGGGGAGATTGATTTTTATACCCTCAAGGACAATATGGTGATTGGAATCGCTCATTGATACCTTGGTCCTGAAGATAAAAACGTATAAATGAGAGTATATCTTTGGAGGATCAACATATAAATCCCATAGATGAATGAAAATCTAATACCCAATGTGTCAAAAGTGTGGGAAGAAGCATCCTAGAAACAACCTGAAGTAAAATAAGATATTATTAAAATGTGGAAAATATGGGCATTAGTATAATCACTATTGAAGGGTGATGAATAAGATCTCTAATGAGATAGATGAAAAGAAGGTTCAGATCAACTCGAATCCTATAATCATGTTTATAAACGTCATGGAACATGGAAATTATACTAACCAATTACCTAAGATAATGGTTTTAAAATAAAATCAACGAAAATTATTTCCAAGGGCTAGAGATTAAGTAAGGTAATATTTTATCACTACTACTAAGGTTGATATCAATAATGATGTTGTAACAGGTACACTTTCTATTCTTTCAATAATATATGTACTTATCCATTCTAGTTTTGTGAATTCTTTCATAAATTTCTTGTTTAGTATAACTATTCAAGAACCCCCTCAAAACATGGGGTTTGAGCTATATATGAGAATATAAAATGAATAAATTATTACATAATAAGTATATAACTCCTCCCAAATTATTTTTTATGTATTAAACCTTCTAATAAATCTTATCTTACTTCTATTAGTGGATTTTGATGTTATATTGGGATTGTATTGTCTTCCCTTATATACAAAAAAACATTAAATTTGGGGAGATGGATATAACTATTCACATCCTAGATTATCTTATGATTATGTATAAGTTTAAGGAGGACGATTAATATCCTTAGGATTATTCTTCTCAAGCGTGGATATTATATCCTTTATGAGAAAACATATCAATCCCAAAAGATATAGGAAAATAATATAATCATTCCCAAAGACATTCTCATTGTGAAGGATTATATAGATGTATTCCCTAAATAATTTCATATTATTCATTTTTGAATGAAATGTTTTGTTCTGAATTCATCTTAAACCTAGTTATATATCGATATCAAATAATCATTTTAAAATTTCCATAATTTAATTATATGAAATGAAGAATCGGTTACAAGGGAGTCTACAAAAGATTTTTTATTCCCAAGTGCATCATCGTGGGGTGCGTTGATACTTTTCATAAATAATAAGGATGGTTCAATGCACCTCTATGTTTATTATTGTGAACTAAATAAAATCATGATATATAAAAAGTATCAACTTACATATATAGATGACCTGTTTGATCCACTATATGGCGCACAATATTTCTATAAGGTCGAATTTCAATCATGATATCACTAATTAATGGTAATGATGGAATTTATTCCCCGGACTTCCTTTCTAATATGGTATGGTTAATATGAGTTCATAGTTTCTTCCATCACACTAACTTATTCTCGAGAAATATTTATGGACTTAATTAATAGTTTAATTATAGATTAACTTAAGAAATTTTTTGTATTATTTATAGATGACATTATAATATACTTCAAAAGAAAGGAGGATCATGTAGTGAATTTTAATTCTGTGAAAAATAATTTCTTAAATGAGAAGATATATGTAATGTATGGTAAATAAGATTTCAGGATGGAGGGAATATCATTCTTGGTGATTTATATCACTATAAAAGTGATATCTGTATAACATTGTAAGGAAAAGGAAAGTGATGAGTGATAAATACCATTATCTAAAGTATATTATCATAGTTTCCTTAGTCTATATGTGTATTACTAGTGATATGTGAGAAAATTATCAAAATTTCAAACCCACAAACCAATATTACCCGAAAGGGATAAAAATAGTTTATACTAGTGAATGGAAATAGAGCTTTAAGGAATTAAAAATGGTCTTTTCAACAAACCAGTCCTAATTCTTCCCTCATGTGAGGAATATTTAATAGTATACATAGATACTTTAACAAAGATATTGGGTTATGTACTAATATATAATGAAAAAGTAATAGCATATGCCACAAGATAGTTAAAAGTTCATGAGAATAACTATCCAATGCATGATTTGGAATTGGATATAAGAATATTCATGTTTTAAATCGACCATTATTATCTATATGGGGATAAGTGTAATATATATATATAACATAAGATCCTCAAGTATATATTCACATAAAAGGTGTTTAACATGTGCCAATGAATATTGTTAGAGATAATCAAGAATAGTGACTTCTAAATATGCTACCATAATGGAAAATTAAATATGTTAGTGAGTGGTATATGTAGAAAAGATTATTAAACCTTATCAATTATGGGAAGTTAGAAGGATACAATCTTTTATACTTTAAAATTATAATCACGGGGATCATAAAGGAAGGAACATCATTATTCTTTTCCAAAATGATTGCTCAACCGTACCTTTTATATAAGATAAATGATGTTCAATCGGATGATGTGGAAATAAAGAATAAGGTGGAAGATATAAGAAAATAGAAATATTCATAGTCCAATATTGATGAATAATAATTTTTAATATTTGTGTCATGAATAAGTGTACCATTAAATCCTGAGATAAAAAAGTAGATATTGAATGATTCCCATAGCTTGGTCGGATCTCTCTACCCAGGGATCATGAAGATATATCTATTGAGCTAGAAATTTTACATCTTACTTTTCAATTACTTTTTTCTAGGAAATCACAAACACTGTCATAAAACAATGTTTAATAACTTTTTATAGGCCAAGTTTTTTAGTTTGTTTTTGTAGAAAACATTAATTTCTACCATATATAGAAATATTTATTATAACATCCCAAGTAAGTTATTAATAATAGATATTTTTAACTATGTCTATTAATTAATTAGATAGTGTTTTAGAGGCTTCAAATGAGAATAAATCCAATCTTAAGCATTGAATACACTAATATTTTTAAAAGACTGTTTTACTGCCTTTTAATGGAAACCCATTTTTAAATAAATATTTTGACAATTTTATAAGCTCTATTTTTCAAAATAAACATATTCTTTATTATTGTGACATTGAAATTTACTTTGGGTAAATTTTTTGTATTTTTCCGATAAAGTTCATTTTTTAATGAATAGTGAAAAATGTTGTATTTTAATTCAAAACCACTTTTTAATATAATTTATTTATATGATTAGATTATCTTTTTAATTTGTTTTAAAGTTAAATTAGAATATATTTTTACCATTTAATCTAATAGTGGTCATTGGAATTAATTTCACATTGAAATTGGACTTAAACTAGTGTCAATCTTTTGATATTTATTGTTTCATAAAAACACGCTATTTTCTCTGACAATGGGAATTGATTATTAAATTAATTAATGTAACTTATATGTTTTGAATTTTGTACAATAGAAAATATTTTTGAATTCATAATATAAAATATAGATTAGGGTGAAGTTTTGGTATTTTTCGGAAAAACTTCAATTTTTGATGAATAGTGAAACGACTAAGTGGTACTTAAAAACTAATTTTTCGTTTAAATGAAATTTTACCACATATGTGTTTTGAATTTCAAAAATCAGTCATACATGGTTGTTATTAGGAAGTAAAATTTGGTTCAATGGGATTAAAATACTTATTTTGGTGAATAGTATCTTTTATGTTTTTAATCGCGATAAAGGGTAATTAGGGAAATTTAAGGCAAAAATGATATTATAATAAAATTAAAATACCTAGAAACATGTCCTACCCTTATTTGATGTGTCATTTCCAACCAATAAAATACATGGGTCGACTTGGGGACCCCATGGAGCCACTTCGGTAGGAAAATTACATTAATAACTTTTTATTTAAAGTTAAAATGAAAATATCACAAACATGAGTTGTTTTACTAAAAAAAAATTTACATAGGGTTATACAAGTCATATTTTTGACTATAAATAGTAATTAGAAATTTAAAAAGAATTAATACATCATTATATTTTTTTATAATTTTTATACATTAAATAAATTAAATTATTTATGACACCATGATGATGTAGCGATTACCTCATTATTTAACGATTTAAATAAAATGAAAATATAATGTAAAATCTAAGACCTACACATGTCAAAAACCTATTGGATGGATGGATTTAGAACCCTTATCACCTTATCCTAAAAATTTATAATTGTGGGACCTTTTTAATCTGAAAATCATTTTATAACGAAGTATCTTTTCTTAACTTTCCAAGAGTGCCCCTCCTCTCCTCTTATAAAAGGCCCACACCTCTACCACCTTACCCACACTTCCAATGCATTTGACTCGGACAAACCCTGCCCATTTTGTCTCTCCACATCCATCTCTAACTCTTAGAATCATCCCTTTGGGTAGAAGTCTTCACAAGGAATCCTTTGAGCTCAAATCAAAAAAGAGTTACCTGATTTAAAGGTAGTGTCTTCTCTTGTGTTCTTATGTTTTATTTTGCTTCTCCAACCCCCTAAACAATTTTTTTTAATTTCTTTTCTAACAACACCAGTATCTTTAATATACTAGGATTATTTTATAAGAAGTATTCTAGCTACACTTACACACACCTACATCTAATGGTTAAAGAACATACTATTTCCGTGGATGGAGAATTTCTGCCTCACGAAACGATGATTGTTCAATATTCTTTTAACACCTTAAAAGGTGGCCATTAAGATGACACTATATTTATATATGATATATAATATGATTATGTTTTACTTAAGCTTTTTTATTTTTCATTTATGGCATACCTTTATGGTTTCCATTATGGGTAAATGTGATATCTTCATTTTTGGAAGTGCGGACTACCGCCCCCTCAAAGTTATTTGATTCATTAATGCCATATGTGGGACGTATAAAGGATATAATTAATGATATTATATATGATATTATAATTGAATTATAATATACCTTTATATCATTAGGATTCTATTCCATAAAATATGAAATAGAAATAAAAGTAGCGTTCATGCGTACGTACGGCTTACCGTCTCCAGGAACGGTGCATTTCATTTCTTACCTCTAAACGTTATGTAATATTATAAATGCATGTATATACTGGATATATATGATATATATGATATCTAAATCATGAGTATAACTCTAGATATAATGGATACATGAACAACTTGTAATTATAAAGAGTTTATTTTTGACTCAAGTACCAATGATCGATAAAACGACCGTTATTAACTTAAATAATTACATAGTGTTCATGACATGGTAATAAGTGATATAAAAGGAATAATGAACTAGAAAAAGGTTATTAAGCAAGTAGAAATTAACTCAAGTTTATTATTCAGGAGGTTAAAGAACAATCGAGTCAAGTCAGACCCGAGGTATGGGACTTCGTCTCAATCACCTTTCATTGAGGCATATTTTGTTTTATACACAACCTTCTTTTATAAGATGTATAAACCCCATTGACTTTTACATTTATCCAAAAGGAATCTTTTTTTATACGAAGAGTTTTACTAAACTACAAAAGGGAATGTTTTTTTTCATACGTATGCGGCGACAACGACTTCTCTGCCGCTATGACCATTATTTGAGTTTCGGCTTACTCTACAAGCCATACATTTTTTTTAAAAAGAAAAATAAATACTCTGTTTTACTTTTCTTTTATTTTGGTATTGAAAATGGTTTTCATAATGTTTTTATATCAATGTATTGTATTGATATCTTGTGACTGAAAAGTGGAGATGTTATGTTTTCTTTTATGCATGTTTTATGTGATACGATTATGTTATGGTTCTTGGGCATTATTATGAAGACGGGTGGTTCCGTGATAAAATAAGGGCAGGTGAGCCCGATATAGCTCTCTAATGCATTGGGTAATGTGAAGGAGTTAAACATTAAGGTTTCTCCTAATAGATTTAGGGAATATACTGTTATGGTTATTCCAAACGTAACTAAGAGGGATACTCCCTACATAAGAATGTTATGAATGCCTCAAGTTACCTTTATGTCTTATGATTTCTATGATTTATTCATGATTTGATGAGTTATGTTAAAGTGCTTCTATTTTATGAGTAGAGTATGATTTCATTGATTCTTGTGTATACATTTACTCATGTTTCCTTTCCATATTGTTATATCCCTTACTGAGCTTTTTATGCTCATCCCAAGTTTTTGAAATGTTTTTCACAGGTCAAGGGAAGGGTACATGATATGATGATAGTGTCAAAGAAGTGTCAAGGAAGAATACATGTTTTATTTTAAATATGTTTCCTTTTATGGTAAATAATTGAATACAATCTTTTATTATATCCACTTTGTTTAAATGTGGGATGTAATGCATGTTTTATGATCTAATTCTCTAAAACTCTAAACCTGAAAAGACCCTCAATATGTATTCTTGATGTAACTCAAGATTAAGTAATGTTTAAGGCTGGGGCCTTATAGTTGGTATCAGAGGTCGGTTTAGATAACTTTAGGAGTTATAATTCTATTAAATGATTATCCAAAAAAAATTAATTCTCAAATTGAAATGATATAGCATTTGAGGATTACCATTTTTCTTCATCTAAGACATGTTTGTTCAGAATGGGTTTCCGTAAAGGAAATAGGGAAGCAGTGATAGGAAGGCATACAGAAAGAAATAACCTTCTGAATCATCGTCCTGAGATGGTCGGAATTGTAACTGAACAGTTTGTTGCAGTAATGGCACAGTTGACTCAAGCGATAAATGGTTGCGGTATCCATGCACGAGATCAGCCAGATCAACTGCAGAGGAACATGTCAGTGGTGGAACATTTCATGAGGCAACATCACCCATCATTCAGAGGATCATCTGACCCCGTGCTAGCTAAAGGGTGGATTAAATCACTAGAGAGTATTTTCGATGTCATGGGGTGTTCAGAAAATCAAGAGGTTAGTCTTGCTATTTACCGTTTGGAGGGTGAAGCTGATCAGTGGTGGTCAATGGTTAAAAATATCAGGGGCGCTGATGAGATTGATGCTCTCGACTAGGATGAATTCAAAGTTATGTTTCTTGAGAAGTATTTTCCTTAGGATATTTGACTTAGGATGGAAAATCAATTCTTGGATTTGAGGCAAGAGGAAGACTCAGTGGCTGCCTATGAAGAAATGTTCACTCTATTGACAAGGTATGCTCCAAATTTTATCTGAGACCTTGATAGTAAAATCAATCATTTTTTCTCAGGATTAAATCTAAAATATCAAAGGGAAATGGATTCTCGTGATTTCAAAAGTTATGAAAATCTTGTTCAATGTGATGAGAAGGTGGAAATGGGGTTTTTCGATGATCAAGTGTTCTATAACAACCAACAGAAGAAGAGACCGAGGTGGTAGGAGAAGGGGAAGAATTCTTCAAAAAGGTCCGATGGTAAGAAAACTAAGTTTCCAGTTTGTGATAAATGGGGGAAAAGGCATTCTGGGGAATGTCTTCTGAATTCTAGAAAGTGCTACCTATGTGGTAAGATGGGACATAAGGCTCGTTATTGCACTGAAAAAGATCTAGGTGATCGTAAGTCCAAATTTTGATTTTCAGTTAGTGAAATGTTTTAAGTGCAACGAGATGGGTCACTATGCAAACGAGTGTCCGACAAAGAGCACGAGTGATGGGAATAAGTTAGACTACAAGCAGAAAGGGGTGGTGAAATCTTTTGCAACTACTTCAGCAGATGTCGGGCCATCAAATGAAGTTGTATCAGGTACTTTGTTTGTTTTTTCAGATTATGCCAGTGTGTTGTTTGATGCGGGGTCTACACATTCTTTCATCTCTGAAAACTTTTCTAGTAAAATGGGAATACCATCTCAAGAAATGTCTCATGAACTTGTGGTAAAAACACTTGGGGGAAATGTTGAGGAAAAAAAATTTATAAGAATCTTCCTATCCTTATCCGTGGAAAGAACCTACTTGCGAACCTTATTGTTTTACCTCTATTAGAGTTTGATGTTATCTTGGGTATGGATTGTCTCTTTATTTACCATGCAAAGATTGACTGTAGAGCTAAAGAAGTTTCTTTTCAGAAATAATTTCTATTTGTGTACAATAATGAACCCTTACTGTTGATAACTTATCAAGATCCCGAGAAACTTGTAAAATATGGAAATGAATGTTACCTTGCACACATCGTTGAAAACAAAGAAACTATTCATATTAATGATATGCCAGTGGTAATGATTATTCTGATGTTTTTTTATGAGTTTCCTGAAATAATACCAGATCGGGAAGTTGAATTTACTGTTGACTTAGTTCCTAATGCTAAGCCAACTTCAAAACCCCCTTATCGAATGGCTCAAATTGAACATTTAGAGTTAAAGGAGCAATTGAAAGATTTATTAGAGAAAGGATTCATTCGACCTAGCACATCACCATGGGGTGCTCCTATTTTATTTCTTAAAAAGAAAGATGGTTCAATGAGACTTTTCATTGATTATAGATCCTTGAATAACATCACTGTTAAGAATAAATATCCTTTTCCTCATATCGATGATTTGTTTGATCAGCTCCAGGGAGCTCAGTATTTTTCAATGATTGACCTGAGATCGGGGTACCATCAGCTAAAGGTAAAGGAAGCAGATGTTCTGAAGACTGAGTTTCATATAAGATATGGCCCTTATGAATTTGTAGTAATGCCTTTTGGGCTAACCAATGCACCTGCTATATTCATGGACTTAATGAATAGAATTTTTCATGAGTTCTTGGATAAGTTTGTGGTGGTTTTCAATGATGATATTTTGGTGTTTTATAAAAGTAAAGTGGAGCATGAAAGTCATTTAAGGGTTATTTTGAAAACCACAAAAGAAAATAAATTGTATGGTAAATTCAGAATGTGTGAGTTTTGGTTACAACAAATTTCATTCCTTGGTCACATTGTTTCTAAAGATGGGATAACTGTTGATCCTGCAAAAACAAAGGTTGTTGAAGAATGGCCAAGACCAACAAATGTAACTGAGATTCATAGATTCCTTGGTTTGGCATGCTATTACTGAAGGTTTGTTAGAAATTTTTCATGGTTATCTAGTCCAATGACTAAGCTAACTCGGAAGGGTGTTAAGTTTATCGGGCCAAAAGAATGTGATGATTGTTTTCAGGAATTGAAAAGAAGATTGGTGAATGCTCTTGTTTTGGCACTACCTTCCAAGAATGGTGAGTTTGTTATCTACAGTGATGCTTCATTGAAAGGACTTGGTTGTGTCATAATGCAGAATGATCAGGTAATTGCTTATGCTTCATGACAGTTGAAAACTCATGAGGTAAATTACCCTACACATGATTTGGAATTAGCTGCTGTAGTTTTTGCTTTAAAAATTTGGAGGCATCATTTGTATGGAGTAAAGTGTGAAATATATATCGATCAAAAAAGTTTAAAGTATATATTCACTCATAAAGAATTGAACATGAGACAGAGGAGATGGCTATAATTAATCAAGGATTATGATTGTACAATTCGTTACCATCCGGGAAATGCAAATAAAGTGGATGATGCTTTGAGTCGAAAAAGTAATGCTTCATTAGAAATGTTGTGTTTGGAACGTGATCCTTTGGTTAAGGATTTGATAAAATTTGGCCCAGAATTTTTTGGTGTAGGATGTTCTTCTATTTTGTTTTAGGTATTGGTGAAATCTTCTCTATTAGATAGAATCAAGCAAGCACAAAATCAAGACAATGAGTTGCAGAAAAAGGTAGAGCTGGTTCAGAAGGGTAAGTTGCCTGAATTCAACATTGATAATGATTATGTTTTGAGATTTGGGAAGATATTGTGTGTGCCTTGTGATTCAAAGTTGAAGAGAGAGTTGTTATGTGAAGCTCACAGTTCTCTATTTTCAGTTCATCCTGGCAGTACTAAGATGTACAGAGATCTGCGGGAGTATTACTGGTGGGATGGAATGAAAAGAGATATTGCTGATTTTACAGTGAAGTTTTTGACTTGTCAATAGGTTAAAGCAGAGCGGTAGTTACAAAAAGGGATGCTTCAGCATTTACTAGTGCCAGAGTGTAAATGGGAAAATATATCCATGGACTTCGTTGTGGGATTGCCGAAGACACCTCGAGATAATAATGCAATCTGGGTTATTGTTGATCGCTTGACTAAATCTGCTCATTTCCTTGCTATACGAGATACTTTTTCCCTAGATTAACTTTCTCGTTTGTATCTTAAAGAGATATTCAGGTTACATGGAGTTCCTCTCTCCATTGTATCTGATCGTGATCTCAGGTTTACTTCTAACTTTTGGAACGGCCTTCAAAATTCGTTGGGTACTGAATTAAATTTTAGTACATTTTTTTATCCTCAATCAGATGGGCAATCAAAACAAACAATTCATAATTTGGAAAATATGCTACGTGCTTGTTCAATAGATTATTAGGGAAGTTGGGACCAACATCTTTCTTTGGTTGAATTTTCATATAATAACAGTTTTCATTCCAGTATACAGATGGCACCATTTGAGGCGTTATATGAAAAGCGGTGTAGAACTCTAGCTTTCTGGGTTGAAGTGGGTGAAAGGAAGCTGATGGGACCAGAATTGGTAGAAGAGTTGGCAGAAAAGGTTCATCTGATATAGAAACACATGAGAACAGCTCAGAGCAGGCAAAAGAGTTATGCAGACAACCGGAGGAAGGATCTCTCTTTTGAGGTAGGTGATCGTGTTTTTCTCGAAGTCTCACCATGGAAAAGTGTGATTCGATTTGGTAAGAAAGGAAAGTTGAGTCCAAGGTTCATTGGACCATATGAAATTATGGAGTGAGTTGGATCAATTGCTTACCGAGTGGATTTACCTCCGAGTTTATCTCAGGTACACAATTTTTTTCATGTTTCAATGTTAAGGAATTACATGCCAGATCCATCTCATGTTTTGAGTCCAGAGGTAGTTCAGCTGGAGGAGAACCTATCTTATAAGGAACAACCGGTCCAGATTCTTGACCATAGGGATCAAGTGTTACAGAATAAGGTGATTCATCAGGTAAAGGTTTTGTGGAAAAACCACATGATTGAAGAGGCAACATGGGAATCTGAAAATGCAATGAGGGCTAAATACCCCCACTTATTCGATAAGTAAATAAATTGCGGGGATGCAATTTTCTAAAGGGGGGAAGGATGTGACATCCCAAGTAAGTAATGAATAATAGATATTTTTATATATGTCTATTAATGAATTAGATAGTGTTTTAGAGGCTTAAAATGAGAATAAATTCAATCTTAAGCATAGAATACACTAATATTTTTAAAAGATTGTTTTACTGCCTTTTGATGGAAAACCCTTTTTAAATCAAACTTTTGACAATTTTATAAGTTCTATTTGACGAAATAAAAATATTCTTTATGATTGGGACATTTAAATTTACTTTGGGTAAATTTTTAGTATTTTTCTGATAAAGTTCATTTTTTAATGAATAGTGAAAATTGTTGTATTTTAATTCAAAGCCACTTTTTAATCTAATTTATTTATATGATTAGATTATCTTTTGAATTGGTTTTAAACTTCAATTAGAATATATTTTTACCATTTAATCCAATAGTGGTTGTTGGAATTAATTTCACTTTGAAATTGGACTTAAACTAGTGTCAATCTTTTGATACTTATTGTTCATAAAAACACGCTTTTTGCTCGGACAGTGGGAATTGATTATTAAATTAATTAATGTAACTTATATGTTTTTAATTTTTTAAAATATACATCATTTTTGAATTTATAATATCAAATTTATCTTAGGGTGAAGTTTTGGTATTTTTCTGAAAAACACCAATTTTTGATAAATAGTGAAACCACTAAGTGGTACTTAAAAAACTGATTTTTCGTTTAAATGAAATTTTACCACCTCTGTATTTTGAACTTCAAAAATCTGAGATACATGGTTTTCATTAGGAATTAAAATGTGGTTCAATGGAATTAAAATAATTTTTTTTGGTGAATAGTAACTTTTATGTTTTTAACCGCGATTAGCGGTAATTAGTGCAATTTAAGGCAAAAATGATGTTATAACAAAATGAAAATACCTAGAAACATGTACTGCCATTATTGGATGTGTCATGGCCGACCAATAAAATCCATGGGTCGACTTGGGGACCCCGTGGAGCCACTTTGGTAGGAAAATGACATTAATAACTTTTTATTTAAAGTTAAAATGAAAATGTCACAAACCTGAGTTGTTTTACTAAAACAATTTTTAAATTGGGCTATAAAAGTCATATTTTTGACTATAAATAGTCATTAGAAATATAAAAAGCTTTAATACATCATGATATTTTTTTTATAATTTTTAGAAATTAAATAAATTAAATTATTTATGACACCATGATGATGCAGCGATTACCTCATTATTTAACGATTTAAATAAAATGAAAATATAATGTAAAATATAAGACCTACACTTGTCAAAAACCTATTGTATCAGTGTATTTCGAACTCTTATCACCTTATCCTAGAAATTTATAATTTTGGGACCTTTTTTATTTGAAAATCATTTTATAACAATGTATCTTTTCTTAACTTTCCAAGAGTGTCCCTCCTCTCCTCTTATAAAAGGCCCCCACCTATACCACCTTACCCACACATCCAAAGCCTTTGTCTTGGCCAACCCCTGCACATTTTGTCTCTCCACATCCCTCTATAACTCTTAGAAGCCTATCTTTGGGTAGAAGGCTTCCCAAGGAAGCCTTTTATCTCAAATCAAAAAGAGTTACCCGATTTAAAGGTAGTGTCTTCTCTTGTGTTCTTATGTTTTATTTTGCTTCTCCAACCCCCTAAACTCTTTTTATTCATTTATTTTGTAACAAAACCAGTATCTTCCATATACTAGGATGTTTTTATAAGAATTATTCGAGCTACACTTACACACACCTACATCTAATGGTTAAATAACATACTGTTTCTGTGGATGGCGAATTTCTACCTCACGGAATGATGATTGTTCAATATTCTTTTAACACCTTCAAAGGTGGCCATTAAGATGACAATATATTTATATATGATATATAATATTTTTATGTTTTACTTAAGCTTCTGTATTTTTCATTTATGGCATACCTTTATGGTTTCCATTATGGGTAAACGCGATATCTTCATTTTAGGAAGTGCGGACTACCGTCCCCTCAAAGTGATTTGATTCGGTAATGCCATATGTGGGATGTATAAAGGATGTAATTAATGATATTATATATGATATTATAATGGAAATATAATATAACTTTATATAATTATGATTACATTCCATAATATACGAAATAGAAATTAAAGTAGCGTTCATGCGTACGTACGGCTTACCGTCTCCATGAACGGTGCATTTCATTTCTTACCTCTAAAAATTATGTAATATTATAAATTCATGTATATACTGAATATATAAGATATATATGATATATACATCATGAGTATAACTCTGGATATAATGGATACATGAACAACCTCTAATTATAAAGATTTTATTTTTGACTCAAGTACCAATGATCGATAAAACGACCGTTATTAACTTAAATAATTACATAGTGTTCATGACATGGTAATAAGTGATATAAAAGAAATAATGAACTTGAAAAGGGTTCTTAAGCAATTATAAATTAACTCAAGTTTATTATTAAGGAGGTTAAAGAATGGTCGATTCAAGTCGGACCTGAGGTATGGGACTTCGTCTCAATCTCCTTTTATTGAGGCATATTTTGTTTTATACACAACCTTCTTTTATAGGGTGTATAAACCCCTTTGACTTTTACGTTTATCCAAAAGAAATATTTTTTTATACGAAGCATTTTAATACATGACAATAGGGAATTTTTTTGTCATACGTATGCGGCGACAATGACTTCTCTACCGCAGTGACCATTATTTGACTTTCGGCTTCCTCTACAAGCCATACATTTTTTTTAAAAGAAAAATAAATACCCTATTTTACTTTTCTTTTATTATGGTATTGCAAATGGTTTTCATAATGTTTTTATATAAATTTGTTGTATTGATATCTTGTGATTGAAAAGTGGAAATGTTATGTTTCCTTTATGCATGTTTTATGTGATACGATTATGTTATGGTTCTTGGGCATTATTATAAATATGGGTGGTTTCGTGATAAACTAAGGGCGGGGGTGCCCGATATAGATCTCCAATGAATTGGGTAACGTGAAGGAGTTAAATGTTAAGGTTTATCCAAAGATATTTAGGGAATATACTGTGATGGGTATTCCAAACGTAACCAAGAGGGTTACTCCCTACGTAAGAATGTTATGAATGCCTCAAGTTACCTTTATGTCTTATGATTTCTATGATTTATTCATGATTTGATGAGTTATGTTAAAGTGCTTATGTTTTATGAGTAGAGTATGATTTCATTGATTCTTGTGTATACATGTACTCATGTTTCCTTTCCATATTTTTATATCCCGTACTGAGATTTTTATGCTCATCCCAAGTTTTTGAAAAGTTTTTCACAGGTCAAGGGAATGGTACATGATATGATGATAGTGTCAAGGAAGTGTCAAGAAATAATCCATGTTTTATTTGAAATATGTTTCCGTTGATGGAGAAAAATGAATACTATCTTTTATTGTAGCCACTTTGTTTAAATGTGGGATGTAATGCATGTTTTATGATCTAATTCTCTAAAACTCTAAACCTGAAAAGATCCTCAACGTGTATTCTTGATGTAACTCAAGATTAAGTAATGTTTAATGCTGGGGCCTTATATTTATAACATATTAAAAATATAAATGTTACATTACTCAATATGAAACATTGGATTAAAGGAGAGTATGATTCATCAGAAGTACCTTTTTTGAGACTAGTGGTTAGATTTATTTCTGGTCTACCTAACTGAAATAAAAAATTACCATCAGACTGACCTTGGTACCGATACATCGGACTAACCCACATTCATTTCAATCAGATTTATAATCAATAATAAAGTCTTTCGGACTGACTAAATTTTATATTCACAGTACGTAATAATTTCTTCTATTATAAGGAATATGTTTAGAACTATAATGGTGTTAAAAAATGACATCATGCATTCATTAATTCTGGGAACATTATCAGATGTCAATGAGCAAACGGTTTGAGTTTGTTCCAACTAACACATAAATATGAAAATTGGATATTCACCTATAAAAATACTTCCATTTGAAGAGTTTAGAGATGATATATTTTACAAATTAATATATATGCAGTTTTATCTACATTAAAATCTCATTCTTAGTCATTTTAATAATTTTAAGAGTTTTCATTCTAAGGAATCTTTGTTAGGGTTTTTTCATTTAGAATATTTTTCATTTTTATTATATTCCTGATCATTGTTGTAATTGATGGATTTTGAGGTAAAATGCGATGAATGTGATCCATCATATCAAGGTCATCTAGGTATTGTTTAATGGACATTGATCCTCATATTAATAGATTCTTATGATAGAAGGATAGAACTTATTCTGATCATCGTATCAAGGGATTTCCTAGTACAAGAATACAAAATTTATAGTAAGAATATAACTAATGATTACTTTATTCAAGGTTATTGATTTTCGTTACTTGTAAGGTTAAAAGAGTGAATTCTTTAAATATAGTCTTTAATTCATTATTAATTTTATAATATATTTATTTTCTTTTTGTACAATATCTATTTTTTCCACTATTCATGTTTTAGAATGTTAGTCTTCATACTTATATTTCTAAAAAATAATTTTATCAATATGAATATGAAATTGAAATAAACATACTCTAAAATAATCGGATATTTTTTTATTAAAATTCAAATGTACCGATCATCAAATGAATTCTGAGTACAATATTTTTACTTTAAGAGGTATTATGTTTTCTTTGGATGAAATTTTTTGAACAATAATTCACCCCCACCCCACCCCTATTGTATATATAGCCATCTAAGATACTCTTATGATAAAAAAATTTCTATCAAATAAGTTTTATAATATTAGATCTTGTTGAGTTTTTACTTCATTTATATATTATATGTCTTATTATGTTTTATTATAAATTCCTTGTTTAAATTTTTTTTATACTAACATGTTAGTGGGAAAAATAGTTTCAGTTTTTTTATGATGGAGGTTATGAATATTGAATATATTGATAATATAAATCATATTAAACCTCTAAAATTGATTCTAATGACTATGATTATTGGATATATAGAATGAAAACATCATTGTTCAACACTGGAGTTGATAGTTTCTAAATGCTTATTGAAAACTATAAGATTCCTGATAAGGATGTTTCTTATTTTACTAATGTTGATAAGTTATATTATTAGTGGAACTGGAATGTTAGAAATATTTTATTTTATTATATGATGAGTAATATCTGATATAAGATATAAATTTTTGAATCTTCCAATGGTATTTATAGTAAATTGGAATTAGAACATTTTGGTATATCTAATGTCCATGAAATACGATGAGCCATGCTTAGAGTTGATTACCAGGCCTTTAAGTTTCTACCAAATGATATAGTTTCCAACATGCTCTGAAGGTTCATGAAAATTATCAATAGTTTATAGTCTCTTGGTGAAAAAGGTCTTGATAATGATATTTTGGTTGAAAATATTATTGATTTAATTCCTAATCAGTCAGAATTTAAAAAGAAATGATTCTTATGACACAATAAACATTACTAATCTTACTCCTGATTGTATGATTGGTAATCTTATACAATATGAAAAATTATAGGAGAGAGATTCTGAAAAATCAAAAAAAATGGTGGAGTTTCCTTTTCAACAAAATCTAATATTTATACAAATGTTCAGTCAGTAGAGAAATTAGTAAAGTAATTAATAATGATGAAATTTGTTATTGAATCTAATTCTAGTACATCAAAAAGTTATTAAAATGGGTTGGATAATATTATTAAAAGGTTTAACAAGATAGTTGGGAATAAATATTTCCAATATAAAAATAAAAATGTTCATTAGGATTAAAATGATAGAAAAGATTCAGAAGTTACTTGTTATGAATGCAAGAAGGCAGGACACCTATAACATAATTTTCCTCAACTTAAAAGAAAATATATAAAGGAATAAAATTCTGAATAAAATTATAAATTTATGAATAGTAACTTGACCCTTTTGAATAGTAATGTACCCTTATGAATAGTAACTTGACCCTTATGAATAGTAATGTGCACTTATGAACTTAAATTTGACCCTTATGATTAGTAATGTACCCTTAGGAATTGTATCATTACCCATATAAATAGTAATATACCCTTATGAATAGTAACTTCACCCATGTAAGTATAAATAAAATTTAGGCTCTTTATAAATGAGAGTGAATATTTTAAAAATTAATAATTAAGTGTTGGTATTTTTGTGAGCAATAAGTATTTATTTAAAATTGTATAATTAATAAATTAATTTAAAAGATAATTAATTTTCAGAAAATTTATTCATAAATAAATATTTAGTTGTTTTATGATATTTGGATAATTTAATGAGGTCGTAGTTATTTTTTTAGGGTATTACAAAAACAGTTATAATTTTAAAAATTGTATTTTTTGAGTAAATGGTGATTGTAATTAAAATAAGTTCTCATATTTAGAAAATTATTTTCATAAAATGGATTTTTTTTAATCTACACATTAAAAAATGGTTATGGTGAATTTTTTCTATTTTACTAAAATACTATAATTTTTGTTGAATAGTGAAAATGTGTTAATTTATGATAAATGCTAAATACATGATTTATTGAGTCATGGGTGATGTAAGGATGATATAAGAACATTTTTTTCAAACTCACCTGTACTTATTTCTTTTTTAGTCACAATAATTAAGACTTTTCAATGTCTTGAGGAAAAATAATTAAATAATGATTAAAATAATGGAAAATCCATCCTCTCCTCCACTATAAAAATAACCCCTCGGCCCCTCTTCCTCTCACACCACTCAAGATTTGATATTTTTTTATGTTAATCCAAATAATATTCCCATGACCCTTCCCCATGTCCAAGACCCTTAGGTCTAACCAATAGGACAAAACCAAAGGCCTTAAATTGGTTCTCAAGGAGGATTACTCAAGAGGTAAACCTCTCTTCCTTTTTCATTCAATTTATTTTACAAGTTCCATTCTTTTGGTTCTCTCTCCTAACCTTACATCATCCCAATGATATGATAATTCCATTAACTTACATGAATTGAAATTTTATTTAGATAATGGAATATTTCATCATCATCTCACTTTCCTCTTCATCTTATATTAAAAATGGAAACACCGTCTGAAATGTGTTAAATTATCACATTTAAGGACAGTGGGTTTTAAATTTCTATTACCATCTTCAATTCTAGTCAAGAAACCATTTTTATGGTCTAATAATATCATAATATATGTAATATATCCTATTTAATGTTCTGTAATAATTTTTTACCCAAGGTGTTTAATTATAAAACAATATCAGTTCGTGGTGATCGAAAAACCACAAAATTAATCCAAGAATTTATCAATAATATTTTATCTATTGATTCATCATATCCTAAAATAACCAAAGGATTTATATTATCAGTTATCCTTATGTATGATAATTAATTAATAATAACATCAATTATGGATTTCAATTTCTATTTTACAATAACTTTCATACTCTTATACAGGCTAACCGATCAAGAAAAATAAGAAAATGTGCACTCCAAAATGATGAAATTGAATTTCTTAAACCATATAAAAGGACATAAATGAACTTAATAAAGATATAAAAAATAAATTACTCATATATAATGTTTTTAATTATTAATTAATGAATCTAATTTTATTATTCAAGACATTAAGATCAAGTGAAGAAAATATTCGGACAAAAGCTAAGGGTTTCTTCGCCTCACTTCCATTTTTTGTGTGATATCACTTATTAATTACTATTAATAATGTTTGGTGTATATATACTGAAATATTTATGTATCATATCATGAATATATTTATTTTCATGGAATTAAATGTGTCATCTTATGATAATTAATTTTCTGTAATATGATTCGATTGATTACAAAGTGGTGAGGGTTTCTACATGAACCTACATTTTCATTCTAGTTACTCTTATTCTCTACATACCTTAATAAAATTTTTAATTATTCTTATTTAATCCTAATAAATTTTATTTTAATGTTCTATATATTTCTACCAATCATAATCATTCTTTATTTTATGGGAATTTACATTTTTTAAAAGGATCTTTCAAAACTTATTTCTAATAAACAAACCTGATTCAAGGGAACTTCTCGAATTCTTACCAATGTTTAATGGATCTCTATAATATGTTTTAAGACATAATTATTTTTATAAGATAATAAATTTTTTCAATAAAAACTATCTTGGTTCACATTTGGTTTTATGAAAACAAACATCCCTTTCCACATTAAAATCTTTTTAATATTTTCCTTAAACTGTACTAAAATTTTTTATTTCTAAATCATCATTCAAAACTCTTTTTACATGATTTCACTAAGGAGGGAAAAAAATTCCCCTAAAATATAATTTTAATTTCCTTAAATTTTCTTTTCTGGGATATACATGTTTGAAATCTTATTTCTTGAAAAATAAAAATAAAATCCAAAAGAACTCTTCTTTCCAAAGTAAAAATAGGTATTTTTTTCATCTCACTTTAACTTTTATGAGTTATATGCCTTGTTAACAACTTATCCCTTTGAATTTTTTGTATGTAATTCCATTTTTTGTATAATTTAAAGAGACTCCTTATTCTCATTATATTCAAAGATATTATTATTTTAATGTTTCAAGGTGGTATGGGACACTTTGGATTGTTTATGGATTATTTCCTCAAGATTTTTTCAATGGTCTCATTTAAAAATATCTTCATCTATGTGAACATTATTTGTTTAATATTCTACTTAATTGAGATTTAACTCCTATGATAACATCTAAAATATTTTTTTGAAGTTTTTCTAATTAGTTTGATTTAGTATGTGTTATCTTGATACCATTCACCATATTACTCTGAATGGTTAGTTATTATGTTTATTGATTGGGGAAAGTTAATTAAATTTCATATGTTAGTTTCAATATGAATGTATATAATGTTTATTTTAATCCTAATTCATATGAGGAATAAATTGTCCTTAGTAGGTGATGGTTGGGGCCCAATATAGCCCCTAGATGCATCAGTAGATCTCATTAGAAAAAATAGAGTCTTATCATGAGGCCTTAAGAGTATGGTTATTTCTAGTTTTGGAATGAGTCCTTGACATTATAGTTATGATATCCTACATTATGCATTCCCTCATTATGAAGCTAGTAATTGATATTTCATGTGGTTATTTAACTAGTATAATACCCATTATTATGCACTATTATGGAAGTATTTATTCAGTTCTTATTCTTTCCATATTATATTCAATTTTATTTTTTCAAGTCATGTGTTTATAGTTATTCACCATACGTAATTTTTATGTTTAAGATATATTCCTCTATATTTCTTATTGTAACGCCCTGACCCCAGAATCCAGAAGTTGGTGCGTTATTTTAATACATTGGAATCATTACAAGGAATCAAGTCCTAAAGGACCGATCAGTTTAGTAGTCTTGGAAAAAAGATACATACATAAGTTCAACACTACCACTTGAAAAGAAAAACAACACTAATTTATTCAATTAGAAACATCTAAGATTCCCAGATTATTCCTACAAGTCACTATTAACTAACTTATTTATATCCTCGGAAAAATGAAACATGATAAAGGGGTGAGCTCAAAGGCTCAATAAGAGTAATCAATACAGTGGAAGAAAACATAAACATTAGGCATGGTGAATAATTGAAAACACGTGACTTTACAAATAATAAACATTAACACTTTATGGCATGAATTTGAGCTGAGAAAATAATTCCATAATAAAACATATTCATGGGTATTCTACTAGTCTAATAACCACATGAAATATCAATATCTACTCTTATAATGCTGGAATGCATAATTTCAGACATCATAACTACATATTCAAGGCCTCATGCCAAGACTACAAATAAAATTTTATCAAGGCCTTGTGTCAAGAAACCAGTTTGGCTCATGAGACCTACCAATGCATCGAGGAGCTATAGCAGTATCCACCCATCACTTAATAAGTCCAATTCATTCCTCATATGAAAAGTTGGAAACATAACATAAAATTTCAAATTAAAACTACCATACTAAATGTCAATATATTTTTCACAAACCATGAATTTATAAAAATATCACATCCATAGTAAAACATAACTCATTCAATACAATATGGTTGATTTTATTGTAACAGATTAACCTCAATCGAGAATAATAAAGGATATTGACATAGATTAAAATTATCATCAAAACTATTTGAGAGAAATATCCCCCTTTTCTTCAAAACATTTAAATGTCACACTATATGTCAATAAGCTGTTTAAAAATATATTTTTGAATCAAATTATCCCATACCAATTTGAAAATTTTAAAAGGAATTTTAATATTAAATCAAAAATTTCCATATAAATAAATCCATTAAACCATTTTTAAAACATGTACATTAATGAGAAATATTTAGAAGAATAAATTTTTAAAACATTTAAAATGATTTTTTAATTAGACTTCCTAACCAAATGAGAGACGCATGAATAAAAATAATTGAGGTAATCAAAACAATATAATATCTTGAGAATAAATGATTTTATTATATACTATGTCAAAGGATAGTATATAGACCATATAAAAGTGAATTGGTGCATAATCAACAAAGAAGTCTCAAAGGAATGTAAATTGAGATGAAATACCTTATAAAGACAGTATCCATAGGTAAAGGATACATCAAAGACATAACTATGTGTGAAAAATATAAATACACTCAATATTATTGGATATTCAGTGTAAATCAATCAGAGTAGATTCACACATATTCTTGTAAAAACAATACCAATGACTTGGATGTTTAACTCAATGAATGGAAATTGAGTTAAGACCAAGTTTATATCAATGACTTGAGAAGTATTTATTAGAGTGATTATGTGTATCAAAAGTATATACACACAAAGTGGAGTTTAAATTACTACATAAATAATAAATAGCTATTCCACACATAATATTTTAGTAAAATAATCAATGAAGTATGCGTAAAGTCAACTGAGTGGAAATTGAAATTTGAGATTCCCTTACCGATTTGGTAACTTATAAAACATACAACCCATAAAATAATGATCATACAATGAGGATTTAAATACCCATAAATTAAATTATATTACACAAAGAATACAATCATGGATAGTGCATACTCCACACAAAAGGAAATAGTGGCCAATATTGCCTGAATCTCACAGGAATAAAAAGTGAGATGAAAACCACTTACATCTTTGTAATCAATCGAGTCATATGACCAAAAGTTAATAAACACCAAATGAATCACAAAATACAATGAATATAAATAGAAACAAGATAATATATATCAAATGGCAGTACATAATACACCACATGCAATAATTAAGTGGCGAATAATGGAAATCTCACAGAATTAAAAGTGAGATAAGAAACCCCTTACCTCAAGTCCGACTTGTCTTGTACATTCTTTTTTCTTCCTGAATAATAAACATAAGTTAAATTTTTACTTGATTAATAACATTTTTCAATTTTATTATTCCTTTTATATAACTTATTACCTTTATATAACAATTAGTTAATTATTTTAGTTCATATTGGATATTTTATCAACGTTCGGAACTTGAGTCAAATATGAACTTTTTATAATTAAAATTTTTCCATGTGGTCAAAAGTACATTAGATACAAAACTATATACATAATTTAGATATTGTATATATATTATATATCCAATATATATTTATTTATTTATTTATTTATAACAGTACATAAAATTTGGAGATAAGAACTGAAATGTACCGTTCATGGAGACGGTAAGTCGTACGTATGCATGAATGATACTTTCATTTAAATTTTGTATTTTAATGGAATTAAAATATAATGATACATAGGTATATTATAATTCCAGTATAATATCATTAAACCAATCCTTTATACATATCACATATGTCATTAAAGAGTCATATCATTTTTAGGGGGCGGTAGTCCGCACTTCCTCAAATGGAATTATTGCGTTTTACCCATAATGGAAACCATAAAATAATGATATAAATGGAAAATATAGAATCATAAAGAAAACATAAACATAATATATATATATATATATATCATATATAAATGTAGTTCCATATTAGTGGCCACCATGAGGGGCGGTAAGAGATAAGTGAACAATCATTGTTTCATGAGGCGTTAGTTTTTCAACCATAGAAATAGTATGTTCTTCACCCATTAGATAGAGGTGTGTGTAAGTTTAGTTCGAATCCTTATCATAACAACATCCTAGTATATTGAGGATACTGGTTTTATTATAAAAAAAGTAATAAAAAGTGTTTATGGGGTGGTAGAAGTAAAATAATACAAAATAAAACAAAAGAATTTAAGAGAAAGTGTTGCCTTTAATTTAAATAACTTCATTTGCTTTGAACAAAAAGTAATTCTAGAATTGACTTATGCATAAGTTAAGGATTCATAGGAAGAATAGGGGGATGTTGAGAGATTATTTTTGTAGGGTTTGGACAATCCTAATGGCTTTGATGGTGTGAATTTCAGAGAAGGGTAAGTGTCCTTTTATAAGAGAAGTGAGGGGCACCTTAAGAAAAGATTGAAATATTATTTTATAATAAAATCCTTTTCATTTTTAAATGGCTCCAAAATATAATATTTAAAGTATAAGGTGGTTATGGGTCGAAAAACACTCAACCAATCGGTTTTAGACAGGTTTGGGTCACTATATTAACTTTATCTTTTAGATTTAACTCTTAGTTAAATAGTTTTACATTTACCATGTCTCTTTGTATTTTTATTTTATATGGATAATAAGCTTACTATAAACTTTCAAGTGAACCCCAAGTGGGTAATTAATTATACACCTATCATTATATAATAATTTTTTCTGAACCTTATATTTTTAGGATTATTATATCAACCAATGATATTGTATTTGTTTTAAAAACCCATTAATTCCAATTTTGACATTATTTAATAATTGGTCTTTGATAAAGTCAAAAAAACTTTATTACTTCAAAATAAATACATTTAATCAACTATAACATGTCATATTAACCTATAAAATTGGATAAATTTATTAAAAGTCTCAAATTACATTTATTTGGATATTTATAATATCAATTATTTTAATATTTCATTATTAAGTTAATTATTGCGTCATCATTGTGTCATAAATAAATTAAATTATTTAATTTCTTAAAAGTATAAATAAAATATAGTTATTTAGGAAATCCTTTTATCTTTATAGTGAATATTTATAGTCGAATTTATCGTATGTATAACCCTATATTAAAAATGGTTTTGTTGTTAAACTTTGATTTTCACTATTTTAACTATTCTTTAAATAAAATAATAATAAATGTCCTAATCTAATCCATGTGAACCTAAAGGATCATATTTTATTCCTAAGTTGGTTTTTGGTCGAATTACACTTTTCCAATAAAATTAGGACATGTTTTGGGGTAATTATGATATCATTTTTATCCTTAATTACTATATTTACTTTTAACCGTGGTAAATAAAAGTAAAAAGTTACTATTCACCAAAAATTATTTGCTGATTATTGAACCAAATTTTTCTTACTGATATCAACTGTGTCTCAGAATTTTGAAATTCCACTCATAGAAGCGTTAAAATTATGTTTTATGTGAATTTTCAAATGCTCCTAGGAGGTAGGTAAAAGACGGAAAAAAGTTCAATAAAATTTTATACATCATATTTTAATATAAAATGACTCCAATGAATTATATTGAACTTATATAGGTATTATGTATCTATTTTTACCTAAAATAAATTTAGATTAAAAAATAATTATTTAAATAAAAATTCGGTTTTAACCAATAACTCAGTGTTTTTCACTATTCATCAAAAATTGAATGTTTTCAGAAAAATAAAAACATTCACCATAAGATAATTTTGATATTATGAATTCAAAAATTAAGTCTATTTTAACAAATTAAAAATAAAAAAAATCATTTATTAATTTAATATTAATTCCCATTGTTAAAACCAAAAAGCATGTTTTTAAGAAATAATAACTAACAAAAGATTGATACCTGTTTATGTTCAATTTCGATGTGAAATTATTTACAATGAATAAAATTTGATTAAATCGTAAAAATATAATCTATTTATACTTCCAAACCATTAAAACGTATAATTTAACACTACAAATTATTTTTATTAAAAAAAGTTATTTTTAGTTAAAATATAGTATTTTTTCACTATTCACCCAAATATGAAAGTTATCAGAAAAACACCAAAATTTTATTGAAACTAAATTCGTATGTCCGGATTATAAATAAGGATTATATTTTGTAAAATTTAATATACAAAATTTTTAAATATTGGATTCAAAAAGGGTTCACCGTTAAAAGGCGGTAAAATTGCATTTTTTTAGATACTTCTTTTATCTAAAAAAATGAATTTGTTTTTTCATTATGTTTAAGAAACTCATAATATAGATTCTAAAATTATAAGGATTATATAAAGTTCAAAATTTAGTTAATACTATTCATAACCGCTTTTGAACGGCTAGTTTGGTAAGTCATGGTGGGCTCGAACTCGGTGTTGCGTGTAGTGTAAGCTATTGAATTTAAAGAAAATAACTTACTATGGAATCCTAGTATGGTATAAATATTCATTAGTTTAAAAGTATAAAAAGTAAACAGAATAAATTTTAGTTTTAAGTTCCATTTCATATTGATGAAGAATTTATTTATGATATTGACTAATAACTTAAAGAGATATACTTACTTCTTAAGTATAGTTTTATCTTTTATAAATTCTTACCACTAACTCATCTCTTTTTCCAAACGATGAGTATTCAGGATGAATTTGTCACACCTAAAGCTCAAGAATCATCTTATAGAGAATAACATGATCCAAAAAGGATAAAATATACATTTCCCTTGTCTTTAGAGATGAACCAAAACCAAAATGGTTAGTACAAGATAAGATGATCCCCAAAAATGATAATCCTTTAGAGAAATAAATAATAATCTTAATTTATAAAATTAAACCAACAATACCCAAAGTTCAATAAATACCATTCAATAAACAATTTTCTATAAAATATTTCAATATAACTCAAACTAATATTGAAACCCAAAACTCGGAAGAATTTTCTTACGTAGTCTTCCACGTTAAATTGTATCTCCAAATAACATCGACTAATCATAAAGTCACATACTTAAAAGTAATTAACCTAATCACATATTCTCTATGATAGGTTGATAATTTCTATAAATTACACAAATCACTATAAATCCACAATTAAAAATATATAAAAACCCACCATTACTCCTCAAATTAATTCCCATAGTTTTCTATTTTCCTTAGGCAAATAGTGTTACCAAAAGAGGGAATATCTTTCAAAATAACATATATCACTTAATCAGCAAATCATTTTCCTATACTAAGGAAAAATCATATGTTCTTAAATTAAACATATTCTTGATCCATAAAATCATTTAACTAAAAAACATTAGTCATACTAACCAGGGACTTCACGTAGTCCAGTGGTAGGTGATAAATCATAGTCGCACTTTGGATGTGGGTTCGATTCCCGTAGCTTTGTCAGACGCGACGGGTTGTCACTCGGTCTTCATTTTGTCCTTTTTCAAAAACTATATTTTATAACATTCCCTAAATGTGATATATTCTTCAAAATAATCATAACATAATTTAACCACCAATGTTATCTCATACCTCACATTTTCATCCCAAAAATTAATAACCTGTAATTGCCTCAAATTCAAGAGTCATATAAACCAAAAATTTTATTTATAACTATATCCACAAAAGAAAAGATAATTATTACTTGAATAGAATTTTCACATAACAAACTACAGGGTTACACATACAAGAAAAAATTCTTCCAAAGTAATCTCATCAACAAAGAGCACTAATACCTTCAAGCATTTTCCATCCATTTATTTCCACATAGGTTCTTCCTTGACCAAGAGGTTATCCTATATAATAGTTCATTTATTTGGGTGATGACATGGTCCCTTACATTTATGAAAAATGATTGTAATTGGATTCTTAGGATCATTTTGATTTCCTTCCATAGTACTCTTCATTTTTATTTGGATATTATTTACTTTATGCCTTTAGTTACCACACAAAAAGAATTTCTTTGTTCTATTGAGACACTTTCCTGGGTGTTTCCTTCCACATTTCTAGCATGATGGAAATTTATCTTTCTTCTCTCTATGGTATCCACTGCTGGAGCTCTTATCATTCACCGCATTTCTCTTCTTTGTTGAGTCTGGTAGTTGGTTAATATATACGTTGTTGATCATATTTTTGAAAAATTGATTCGGCATGAAGACAATATATTTTACACCTATCAACATTCCATTTCGTTTCTCATTTCCACCACTATTCCCACCTTGAACATCATGTTCAATGTTACTATGACTTCTTTGAAATTGATCCATTTGATAAAACTAGACAGCATTGTGTTAGTAAGAATATTTATAAAATTATTTATAAAATATCATCACACCTTATTTTTAATCTAAAACACCCTCGGATTAACCAAGGTTATTTATTCTCATCTTATATTAAAATCTGTCAAATCAGTTTGTAATGAAAATTTGAATTATCTTAAGCGTATCCCCTGAGAGTATCATAACCAAGAGTGCAGCAAGGAGCATTTTCATGCACCAGGATGCCTCAGGTCAAGCCTGAAACTATTTGTCAAAGTTTTCACTCCTAGGTACATATATACCAGAGATGCATCTACCTTATCGTATCCATACAGGGATGTACTGCTTGGAAAATACACAAAATCTCAACATTACCAAGATTCTAGGAAGTTCTTCTATACTATTACTCAAATTATATCTGAAGGTAATGTGCTCTTATTAGAGTTTATCTATATCTAGTTTCCAAGGTTTGTATTTAACTTCATCTGATTCCAATTATAATGTCCCGACCCCAGAATCCAGGAGTCGGTACATTATATTAATACATTGGCATTATTACAAGGAATCAAGTCCCGAAGGACCGATCAGTTTAGTAGTATATGAATCAAGATATATATATAAGTTCAACACTACAAATTGAAAATAAAAACAACACTAATTTATTCCATTAGAAACATCCAAGCTTCTAAGATTATTCCTGCAGGTTACTCTTAACTAACTTCTTCATATCCTAGGAAAATAAAACATGAGAAAGGGGTGATATCAAATGGTCAGTAAGTGTAAGCAATACAGTGAAAGATAACATAAATATTATGCATGGTTAATAATTCAAAACACATAACTTTAAAAATAATAAACATTATTACTTTATGGCAGGATTATGAGATGAGTAAATAATTCTATAAAAAAACATATTCATGGGTATTCTACTAGTCGAATAACCACATAAAATATCAATATCTAATCTCATAATGATGGAATTCATAATTCCGGACATCATAACCACATAGTCAAGGTCTCGTGCCAAGACAACAAATAAGATTATGTCAAGGATTTGTTCCAAGACTCTATTTTGTCTCATGAGACCTACTGATGCATCGAGGAGCTATAGTGGGCTCCACCCATCACTTACTAAGTCCAATGAATTCCTCATATGAAAATTTGGAATCACAACAAAAACATTCACATTAAAACTAGCATACGAAATGTCCATACTTTATCCACAAACCATGAATGGTATAAAAATAGCACATCCATATTCAATCATAACTCATTTAATAAAATATTGAAGATTATATTGTAACATATTAACCTCAATTGATAATAATGAAGGATATTGACATAGATGAAAATAATCATCAAAACTATTTGAGAGAAATATCCCCCTTTTCTTGAAAACATTTAAAAGTCACACTATCTGTCTAGAAGCTGTTTAAAAATAGATTTTTGAATCAAAGTGTCTCATAAAACTTTGAAACTTTTAGAAGGAATTTTTATTTTAAAACATTAATGTCCATATAAATAAATCATTTAAACCATATTTAAAACATGGACATTAATGAGAATGATTTAGAAGAATAAATTTTAAAACATTTAAAATGATATTTTTGTTAGAGTTCCAATCTAAATGAAAGACACTAGAATACAAATAATTGAGGTAATAAAAACATTATAATATCTTCATAATAAAGTATTTCATTATATATTATGTCAAAGGATAGTATATACACCATATAAAAGTGAATTGGGGAATAATCAACAAATAAGTCTCAAAGGAATGTAAATTGAGATTAAATCCCTTATAAAGATAGTATCCTTACGTAACGGATAAATAAATGACATAACTATGTGTGAAAAATATAAATACACTCAATATGATTTTATATTCAGTGTAAAAAAATTAGTGTACATTCACACATATTCTTGTAAAAACAATACCAATGACTTGGATGTCTAACTCAATGAATGGAAATTGAGTTAAGATCAAGTTTATATCAATGACATGAGAAATATTCAATGGAGTGATTATGTGTATCAAAATTATATACACACAAAGTGGAGTGTAAATTTCTACATAAATAATAAATAGTGATTCTACACATAATCATGGAGTAAAATAATTAATGAAGTATGCGTCAAGCCCACTGGGTGGAAATTGAAATTTGAAATTCCCTTAACGATTTGGTAACTTACGAAACATACAACACATGAAAGAAGGATCATACAATTAAGAATTAAACATTCAAAAATTAAATTATATTACACCAAGAATAAAATCATGTACAGTACATACGCCACACAAAAAGAAATAGGGGCCAATATTGCATGAATCTCACGGGAATAAAAAGTGAGATGAAAAATGCTTACTTCGTTGTAATCAATCGAGTCATATGACCAAAAGTTAATAATCACCAAATAAATCACATAATACCATGAATATAAATATAATCATGATAATATATATCAAATGTCAGTACACAATACAACACATGCAATAAATACGTGGCGAACAATGGAAATCTTAGAGAATTAAAAGTGAGATAAGAAACCCCTTAACTCAAGTCCGACTTGTCTTGTATATTCCTTGTTCTTCCTGAATAATAAACTTAAATTAATTTCTACTTGATTAAGAACATTTTTCAATTTTATTTTTCCTTTTATATCACTTGTTACCTTTCTATAACAATTATTTAATTATTTTAGTTCATATTGGATATTTTATCGATGTTCGGAACTTGAGGCAAAAATGAACTTGTTATAATTACAAGTTTTCCATGTTGTCAAAACTCCATTATATCCAGAATGATATTCATGATTTAGATATAATATATACATTATATATCCAATATATTTATATCTCTCTATTTATAAAATTACATAACATTTGGAGATAAGAAATGAAATGTACTATTCATGGAGACGGTAAGCTATACGTACGCATGAATGCTACTTTCATTTATATTTTTTATTTTAATGGAATTAAAACATAATGATATAGAGTTATATTAAAATTACAGTATAATATCATACATAATATCATTATTTCCATCCTTTATACGTCTCACATAAGGCATTAATGAGTCATATCATTTTGAGGGGGCGGTAGTCCGCACTTCCTCAAATGAAATTATCGTGTTTTACCCATAATGGAAACCATAAAATAGTGATATAAATGGAACAAAAAGAAGCATAAATAAAACATAGACATAATATCTATATCATATATAAATATAGTTCAATCGTAATGGCCGCCATGAGAGGCGGTAGGAGATAATCGAACAATCATCGTTTCGTGAGGCATTAGTTTGCCATCCAGAGAAACAATATGTTCTTCACCCATTAGATTGAGGTGTGTGTAATTGTAGTTATAATCATTATCATAAAAACATGCTAGTATATTTATGATACTGTTTTTGTTATAAAATAAAGTAATAAAAAGTACTTAGGGGGTTGTATAAGTAAAATAAAACAAAATAAAACAAAATAATTTAAGAGAAAGGGTTACCTTTAATTTGGGTAACGTCTTTTGGTTTGAACCAAAAGGAATTCTTGAAATGACTTCTGCCTAAGTTACTGATTATTAAGAGGAATAGGGGATCCTGAGAGACTATTTTGGCAGGTCTTGGATGAGACTAATGGCTTTTAAGGTGTGAATTTGAGAGAAGGGGAAGTGCCGTTTTATAAGAGGAGTGAGGGGCACCTTAGGAAAAGATTGAAATATTATTTTATAATAAAATAATTTTATGTTTAAAACAGATCCTAAATGAATTATATAATTTATAAGGTGAGTATGGGTCTAAAACCACTCAACAAATAGGATTTAGGCTGGTTTGGGTCACTATAGAAACTTTATCGTTTAGATTTTACTCTTAGTTAAATAGTTTGACATTTACCATGTCTCCATGTATTTTTATATTATATGTTTAATAAAATTACTATAAACTTCCTATATAACCCTCAGTGGTTCATTAATGATAAAAATATCATTATATAAGTCTTTTTGCCAATCCTTAGATTTTAGAATTATTATATCAACCAATAATATTGTATTTGTTTTAAAAACTCATTTATGTCAATTTTGACATTATTTAATAATTGTTTTTTTTAATTCCTAACAACATTATTAATTAAAAATAAATACATTTAATCAACCCTAAAATTTCATATTAACCTATAAAATTAATTTAATTTATTAAAATTCTCAAATTACATTTATTTGGATATTTATAATATCAATTATTTTATTATTTCATTATTAAGGTAATTGCTACGTCATCATCGTGTCATAAATAAATTAAATTATGTAATGTATAAAAATTATAAATAAAATATAATTATGTAGGAAATATATTTATATTTCTAGTGAAAATTTATTGTTTAATTTATCTTATGTATAAGCTTATATTAAAAATGGTTTAGTTTTTAATCTTTTATTTTAACTCTTTTAACTCTTCTTTAAATAAAATAATAATAAATGTAATAATCTAATACAAGTTTACCTAAAGAATAATATTTTATTACTAAGGTTGTTTTTGGTCGAATTTCACTTATCCAATAGAATTAGAACATGTTTTGGGTTAATTATGATAACATTTTTACCCTTAATTTCCCTATTTACTTTTAACTATGGTAAATAAAAATAAAAAGTTACAATTCACCAAAAAATTATTTTCATCTTATTGAACCACTTTTTTATTACTGATCTCAACCGTTTCTCTCGATTTTTTAAAATTCCACTCACATAAGAGGTAAAATTATGTTTTATGCAAATTTTCAAATGCTCCAAGGAGGTGGGTAAAAGACTGTAAAAAATTCAATAAAATTTTATAAATATGATTTTATTATAAAATGACTTCAATAAATTATATTGAACTTATATAGGTATTATGTATCTATTTTTACCTACAATAAATTTAAATAAAATAAATAATTATTTAAATAAAAATTCAGTTTTAACCAATAACTCAGTGTTTTTCACTATTCATCAAAAATTGCTATTTTTTAGAAAAATACCAAGATTTCACCCTAAGATAATTTTGATAATATAAATTCAAAAATTAAGTCTATTTTACCAAATTAGAAACATATAAGTTTCATTTATTAATTTTAAATTAATTCCCATTGTCAAAACAAAAAAAAACGTGTTTTTAATAAATAATAACTGACAAAAAATTGATACTTATTTATGTTCAATTTCAAAGTGAAATTATATCCAATGAATAAAATTGGATGAAATGGAAAAAATATAATATATTTATACTTCGAAACCATTAAAATTTATAACCTAACACTAAAATAATTTTGATTAAAAAATTTGTTTTTAGTTAAAATATAGTATTTTTCACTATTCAACCAAATATGAAAGTTTTCAGAAAAACAAAAAAAAATTATCGAAACTAAATTCTTAATTAACGTTTATAAAGAAGGAGTTTAGTTTTTCAATTTTAATAAATAAAAGTTTCAAATATTGGATTTAAAAAGGGTTCACCATTAAAAGGCGGTAAAATTGCATTTTTTTAAAAAATACTTCTTTTATCTGAAAAAATTGAATGTGTTTTTTTCATTATGTCTAAAAAACTCATAATATAGATTATAAAATTATAAGGATTACATAATGTTAAAATTTTAGTTAATATTATTCATAACCACTTTTGAACGGCTAGTTTGGTAAGTCGTGGTGCACTCGAACTCGGTGTTCCATGTAGTTTAAGCTATTGAATTTAAAGAAAATAACTTACTTTGAAATCTTGGGGTGTTACATTATTCCCCCATTTTTGAAATTGTGTCCTCAAAATTTTAAAATTGGGCTTGGGAACTTCATTAAAATTCCCACATCAGAAAAAGAGTTAATAAAACTATCACTTTAAAAAGAAAGAAAGAAAAATACAAATATCACCAGAGATAACCCATACTAGGATTCCATGTAGGAAAACATGGATATTGAAGATAAACTAAGTGTCAGGTTCTGATGGAGAGTGATAGAAAACATGATCAGGAGAATGTTAACAACAAGAAAACCACAATCTTGTGATGGGATAAATAGTCATTATTTTCCCAGTAGTAAAAGTAAAAAAGATAACATTTTTTGTTTTAAGTTCCATTTCATATGGATGAGGAATTTATTTATGAGATTGAATAATAAAATAAATAGATATACTTACTTTTTAAGAATAGTTTTATCCTTTTATAAATTATTACCACTAACTCATCTCTTTTTACAAAAGATGAGTATTCAAGATGACATTGTCACACCTGATGTGCTAGAATAAACTTCTAGAGAATCACATGATCCATAAAGGATAAAATATATATTTTCCATGTCCTTATATATTAACCAAAACTAAAATTGTTTGTACAAGAATAGAGTATCCCTAAAAAGTATAATCCTTTAGAGAAATAAATACTAATCTTAATATCTAAAATTAAACCAATAATACCCAAAGTTCAATAAATACCATTAAATAAACAATTGTACATAAAATATTTCTATATAATTCAAACTAATATTGAAACCCAAAACCTATAATAAGTTTCTTACATATTCTTCCATGTTAAATTGTATCTCCAAATAACATTGACTATTTCTGAAGTCGCATACTTAAATGTAATTAACCAAATCACATATTCTCTATGATAGGATAATCATTTCTATAAATAACCCAAATTGATATAAATCCACAACAAAAACATAGATAAAAACCCACCATTACTCCTCAAATTAAATCCCATAGTATTATGTTTTCCTTAGGAATATAGTGTTACCAAAAGAAAGAATATCTTCCAAAATAACATTTATCACTTAATCACCAAATAATTTTCCTATACTAAGGAAAATTTATAAGTTCCCAAAGTCAACATATTCTTGATTCATAAAATCATTTAACTAAAAAGAATTAGTCATAATAACTGCGGACTTCACGTGGTCCAGTGTTAGGTGATAAATCCCAGTCGCACTTTAGTTGTGGGTTTGATTCTCATAGCTTTGTCTGACGTGACAGGTTGTCACTCAGTCTGTGTGTTGTCCTTTTTCAAAAAATATATTTTATAATATTCCATAAATGAGATAGATTACTCAAAATAATCATAACGTAATTTAACCACAAAATTTATCTCATACCTCCCATTTTTTCCCAAAAATTAATAACCTGTAATTGCCTCAAATTCAAGAGTCATACAAGCCCAAATGGTTATTTATAACTATATCAACCAAAGAAAAGATAATTATTCCTCAAATAGAATTTTCACATAACAAACTTCAGGGTTACACAAACAAGAGAAAAGTCTTCCAAATTTATCTCATCAATAAAGAGCATTAATACCTTTAAAAAATTTTCCATCCATTTATTTTTACATAGTTTCTTCCTTGACCAAGAGGTTATCCTATAGAATAGGACATTGACTTGGGTGATTCCAAGGTTTCTTACATTTAATAAAAATAACCGTAATTGGATTCTTAGGATCATTTTTTTTTCTTCCATAGTAATCTTCAGTTTCCCCAAAAATTATTTACTTTATGCCCTTATTTCCCACACATAAAGCATTTATTTGTTCCATTGAGACACTTTCTTGGGTGTCTCCATCCACATTTCTGGCATGATGTAAATTGAGCTTTCTTTTACCCATAGTCTCCATTGCTGGAGCTCTTATAATTCATTGCCTTTCTCTTCTTTGTTGAGTTTTTGAGTTGGTTAATATATATTTGTTGATCATATTTTTGGAAAACTAATTCGGTAAGAACACAATATCTTTTACACCTATCAAAATTCCATTTCATTTCTCATTTCCACCATTGTTCCCACCTTTTACATCATGTTCAATGTTACTATGACTTCCTTGAAATCCATCCATGAACTAAAACCAAAAATCATTGTGTGAGTAAGAATAGTGATAAATTTATTTAGAAAATATCACCACACCTTATTTTCAATCTAAAACACCCTAGCATTAACAAAGGTTATTTATTCTCATATTATATTAAAATCCTTAAAATCAGTTTGTAATTAAAATGTGAATTATCCAAAGCGTATCCCATAGAACTGTCATAACCAAAGGTGCATCAAGGCCTGTTGTCGTGCACCAGGATAACCTGGGTCAAGCCCGGAACTCCTTATTGGATAATTCACTCCTACATACATCTGTTCTAGAGACGCTCATACCTGATCGTATCCAAATAAGGATGTACTACTTGGAAAATACACAAAATCTCTACAGTACCAAGATTCTATGAAGTTCTTATATACTATTCCTCAAAGTCTATCTTAGGGTAATGTTCTCTAATCAGAGTTTATCTAAATCTAGTTTCTAAGGTTTTTAGTAAACTTCCTCTAATACCAACTTTAATGCCCCGACCCCAGAATCCAGGAGCCGGTGCATTATTTGAATTCATTTTCATGATTACAAGGAATCAAGTCCCGAAGGACCGATCTGTTTAGTAGTATAGGAAAGAAGATACATACATAAGTTTAACACTACAACTTTAAAAGAAAAACAACACTAATTTATTCAATTAGAAACATCCAATCTTCCAAGAATATTCCTACAAGTCACTCTTAACTAACTTCTTAATATCCTAGAAAATAGAAACATGAGAAAGGGGTGAGCTTAAATTCTCAGTAATAGTAAGCAATATAGTGGAAGATACCATAAAAATTAGGTATGGTGAATAATTTCAAATACATGGCTTTACAAATAGTAAATATGAACACTTTATGGAAGGAATATGAGCTGATTAAATAATTCCATAATAAAACATAGTCATTGGTATTCTACTAGTCTAATAACCACATGAAATATCAATATCTAATCTCATAATGAAGGAATGAAAAATGTCGGACATCAAAACAACATAGTCAAGGCCTCGTGCCAAGACTAAAAATAAGATTTTGTCAAGGCCTTGTACCAAGACACTAGTATATCTAATGAGACCTACTGATGAATAGAGGTGTTATAGTGGGCTCCACCCATCACTTACTAAGTCCAATGCATTCCTCATATGAAAATTTGGAAACATAACATAAACATTCGTATTAAAACTAGCATACGAAATGTTAATACTTTATCCACAAACTGTGAATGGTATAAAAATAGAACATCCATAGTCAAACATAACTCATTCAATACAATATGGAAGATTTTATTGTAACAGATTAACCTCAATTGAGAATAATGAAGGATATTGACATATATGAAAATGATCATCAAAACTATTTAAGAGAAATATCCTCCTTTTTCATGAAAACATTTAAAAGTCATTCTATTTGTCAAGAAGCCATTTAAAAATAGATTTTTGAATCAAATTGTCGCATACCACTTTAAAACATTTAAAAGGAATTTTAATTTTAAAACATTAATGGACATATAAATAAATCCTTTAAACCATTTTTAAAACATGGACATTACTGAGAAATATTTAGAAGAATAAATTTTTAAAAAATTTAAAATGATATTTTAGTTAGAGTTCCTAACCAAATGAGAGACGCTTTAATACAAATAATTGATGTAATAAAAAATTTATAACATCTTGAGAATTAAATATTTTATTATATACTATTTCAAAGGATAGTATATTGACCATATAAAAGTAAATTGGTTCATAATCAACAAAGAAGTCTCAATGGAATGTAAATTGAGATGAAATCCCTTATAAAGACAGTATACTTAGGTAACGGATAATATAAATGACATAACTATGTGTGAAAAATATAAATACACTCAATATGATTGGATATTCACTATAAATAAATCAGATTACATTCATACATATTCTTGTAAAATCAATACCAATGACTTGGATGTTTAACTCATTGAATGGAAATTGAGTTAAGATCAAGTTTATATCAATTACTTGATAAATTTTTAATGGAGTGATTATATGTATTAAAATTATATACATAAAAAGGGGATACTAAGTTACTACATAAATAATAAATAGAGATTCCACACATAATCTTGGAGTAAAATTATCAATGATGTATGTGTAAAGCCCACTGAGTGGAAATTAAAATTTTATATTCCCTTACCGATTTGGTAACTTATGAAACATACAACCCATGAAATAAGGATCATAAAATAAAGATGTAAATACCCAGAAATTTAAATATATTACACCATGAATACAATCATGGATAGTACATATGCCACACAAAAGAAAATAGTGACCAGTATAGCATGAATCTCATGGGAATAAAAAGTGAGATGAAAAACACTTACTTCATTGAAATCAATTGAGTTGTATGAACACAAGTTAATACCCACCAAATTAATCACATAATAACATGAATATAAATATAATCATGATAATATATATCAAATGGATGTACATAATACACCACATGGAATAAATAAGTGGTGAACAATGGAAATCTCACAGAATTAAAAGTGAGATAATAAACCTCTTACCTCAAGTCTGACTTTTCTTTTATGTTACTTGTTCTTCCTGAATAATAAAATTAATCTAGTTTATACTTTATTAAAAACATTTTTTATCTTTATTATTACTTCTATATCACTTATTACCTGGCTATAACAATTAGTTAATTATTTGAGTTCATATTGGATATTTTATCGATGTTCGGAACTTGACTCAAAAATGAACTTGTTATAATTACAATTTTTTCATGTGGTAAAAAGTAAATTATATAAAAAATGATATAAATGATTTAGATATCATATATATATTATATATAACGTATATATATATATATATCTATTTATAACAGTACATAAAATTTGAAGATAAGAAATGAAATGTACCCTTCATGGAGACGGTAAGTTGTACGTATTCATTAACGCTACTTTCATTTATATTTTGTATTTTAATGGAATTAAAACACAATGATACTTAGTTATATTATAATTAAAGTATAATAAAATTTATAATATCATTATATCCATCCTTTATTCATCTCACATAAGGCATTAATGAGTCATATCATTTTGAGGGGGCGGTAGTCCGCACTTCCTCAGATGAAATTATCTCGTTTTACCCATAATGGAAACCATAAAATAATGATATAAATGGAGAATAAATAAGAATAAAGATAAAATAAACATAATACATATATATATATATATCTCATATATAAATACAGTTCCATCTTAATGGCCACCATGAGAGGCGGTACGAGATAATCGAACAATCATCGTTTCGTGAGAAGTTAGTTTTCCATCCACAGAAACAGTATGTTCTTCACCCATTAGATGAAGGTGTGTGTAAGTTTAGATTGAATAATAATAAAAAAACATAATAGTGTATTTAGGATACTTGTTTCTTATAAAATAAATTAATAAAAAAAATTTAGGGGGTTGGAGAAGTAAAATAAAACAAAATAAAACAAAAGAATTTAAGAGAAAGTGTTACCTTTAATTTGGGTAACTTCTTTTGATTTGAACCAAAAGGACTTCTTTAATTTCCTTATTCCTAAGTTAAGGCTTCTATGAGAAATAGGGGGATATTTAAAGATTATTTTTTCAGGTTTTGGACGAGACTAATGGCTTTTAAGGTGTGAATTTGAGAGAAGGAGAAGTGCCCTTTTATAAGTGGAGTGAGGAGCACCTTAGGAAAAGATTGAAATATTATTTTATAATAAAATAATTTTCTGTTTAAAATGGTTCAAAAATGAATTATTTAAATTATAAGGTGGGTATGGGTCGAACCACACTCAAAAAATAGGTTTTATACAGGTTTTGGTCATTACATTAACTTTATCTTTTAGATTTAACTCTTAGTTAAATAGTTTGAAATTTACCATGTCTCTTTGTATTTTTATATTATATGGTTAATAAACTTACTATAAACTTACATGATAACCCCAATTAGTTCATTAATGATACAAATATCATTATATAAGTATTTTGGTGGAACATTAGAATTATAAGAATATTATATCAACTAATAATATTTTATTTGTTTTAAAAACTCATTTATGTCAATTTTGACATTATTTAATAATTGATTTTAATAAAGTCCTAAAAACTTTATTACTTCTAACTAAATACATTTAATCGAACCTAAAATTTCATATTAACCAATAAAATTAGTTTAATTTATTAAAAGTTTCAAATTACATTTATTTGGATATTTATAAAATCAATTTTTTTAATATTTCATTATTAAGATAATTATTGCTTCATCATTGTGTCATAAATAAATTAAATTATTTAATGTATAAAGACTATAAATAAAATATCATTATGTATTAAGTATTTGTATCTTTCTATTTAATATTTATAGTTGAATTTATATTATTTATAACCCTATATTAAAAATGGTTTAGTTATTAAACTTTGATTTTATCTCCTTTAACTCTTCTTTAAATAAAAGAATAACAAATGTCCCAATCTAATCCAAGTAGACCTAAAGGATCATATTTTATTAATAAGGTTTTTTTTTGTCTAATTAAACTTATATAGTCAAATTACGACATGTTTTGGGGTAATTATAATATCATTTTTACCCTTAATTACACTATTTACTTTTAACCATGGTAAATAAAAGTAAAAAGTTATTATTCACCAAAAATTATTTTCATCTTATTGAACCAAATTTTTCTTACTGATATCCATCATTTATCTTATATTTTTTTAATTACACTCACAAAAGTAGTAAAATTATGTTTTATGCGAATTTGCAAATTCTCCCAGGAGGTGGGTAAAAGACGGTAAAAAGCTCAATAAAATATTATATATCTGATTTTATTATAAAATGACTCCAATTAATTATATTAAAATTATATAGGTATTATGTATCTATATTTACCTAAATTAAATTTAAATGAAATAAATAATTATTTAAATAAAAAGTCGGTTTTAACCAATAACTCGGTATTTTTCACTATTCATCAAAAATTGAATGTTTTCAGAAAAATATCAAAATTTTACCCTAACCTAATTTTGATATTATGAATTCAAAAATTAATTCTATTTTACCAAATTAAAAACATACAAGTTTCATTTATTAATTTAGAATTAATTCCCATTGTCAAAACCAAAAGGCGTGTTTTTAAGAAATAATAACTAATAAATGATTGATACTTGTTTATGTTCAATTTCAAAGTGAAATTATTTCCAATGAATATAATTGTATTAAATGGTAAAAATATAATCTATTTATACTTAAAAACTATTAAAATGTATAATTTAACACTATAAATTATTTTTATTAAAAAAGTTGTTTTCAGTTAAAATATAGTATTTTTCACTATTCTCCCAAATATGAAAGTTATCAGAAAAACACCAAAAATTTATTAAAACTAAATTACTATGTCCCGATTATAAATAATGAGTTTATTTTGTCAATTTAAATGTATAAAAGTTTAAAATATTGGATTTAAAAAGGGTTCTCCATTAAAAGGCGGTAAAATTGAAATTTTTTTAAAAATACTTCTTTTATCTGAAAAAAATGAATTTGTTTTTTTCATTATGTCTAAGAAACTCATAATATGGATTCTAAAATTATAAGGATTATATAAAGTTAAAAATTTAGTTAATACTATTCATAACCTCTTTTGAATGGCTAGTTTGGTAAGTTTTGGTGCGCTCGAACTCGGTGTTGCGTGTAGCGCATGCTATTGAATTTAAAAAAAATAACTTACTATGAAATCTTGGGGTGTTACACTTACCCTTACTGAGCATATGATCTCACCCCTTTCTTATGTTTCTTTTTCTCAGGTTATGAAGAATAAAAATTTGTATAAGGTTTCAAGGATTCAATTTGTTTCATTTAATAATGTGTCATGTTTCTCAAATGTATTATGGGTATCATGTGTGTAATATTATTTTCAAAGACTGATAAACTGAATTGAACTATATGATTTGATTACTTTTAATCATACCAATGTAATGAAATAATGCACCCGCTCTGGGATTCTAGGGTCAGGGTGTTATAATTGGTATCCGAATAATTTTAGCAACAACCTTGCAAACTAGATTTAGGAAAAATATATCATAGAACGTAACCCTAAGATTTATATTGAATATAAAAATACAAGGACATCATATAATTATGGTAAGGTGCAGATTATGTGGTTATTCCTATAAAATACATCCATATATGATTACTATAAGTGGACATAGTTCTAGAACATATATACCAAGGAGGAACAACTCTGACAAGGTGTTTTGAGCTGGCCTCACGGTAACCTAGTACACAACAATGGGCCTTACTACACACCTCATTTGACACTCCTAGGGGATATTCTTAGGATAATTTAATTTTTTTTACATACCTTTATAAAGGATTTCTGCTTCCAAAGTAACCAAATTATATGGTTCTAGGATTTACAATGCATTAATTTATGTTATGTTCTATATCATGTTTAGAGTTATAGAATGTTTATAATTTTATAAGATAATCTAGTATATGGAATTATTTATAAATGGATCCTAGTATAAGGAATGATAACTTCACTAATGCACATGATGAAAAAAGTAAGATGTACCATATCTATCATGGTCTAAATAATTTTTTTTGTGGGAGATAGTCTGATGTGGCAGTGTTTTCACACTCTTTACCAAATCCTTTTTTGTATTTTTGTTGACTTTTTAATACCAATATGTTGTTTTTTATTAAATAATTGATAATTGTTGAGTTTTTCTAACTTGGTGTATAAAATAATCATTTTTTGTTTAAATCATGTTTTTTTGAAATTCATTATTGTCTTTTTAAATAATTATTAAATTAAATTATTCCTGTGAATTTGACTTTTTTTATTCTTCTATTTTTACAATTTCTCATTCTAGTTCGTTTATCAATTCGTTAATTAATTAAATTCTTTTTTTTTAGAATTTTATGTAAATATGACTTTTTTTATTCTAAATTTTTTATTTATTTTAACATATTAATTTTATTCAATTCATATTTTTATTCATTAACTAATTATTTAACTAATTATTTATCTAATTAGTTGATTAATTATAGTCTTTAAATATTTTAATTTGTTTTAAATTAATTTGTTTATAATTTTTAATCCCAATAAATTCTTTATTTTGAATAATGGTTAATTAATTTTACTCATTCTTTTTAAATTTGTTTTATGTTTTAACTATATTGGTTTATTTTATTTGTTAATTTATTAATGTATTCATTTTTTAGTGTTATTAAATTGTTGATTTATTGAATTTAATTTAATTTTTTGTTGTTGTTTTTTGCAGGTGTTACGATGCCACCATTCCACACCAGTCTCACATTCTGTTACACGCTTCCACTATTAGCTACCTTATGGTTCCACCGCTTCCCACTGTTGTTTCTCTCACCGTGTCCACCACCAAACTTTTCCACCATTTCCTTCATACGGTGGCACTGTTTCATGTTTCTCCTTCCACCCTTCACGGTGACACCGTTTCACAAACGGTGCCACATAAACATTGTACCACTGTCACTCATGGTGCCTCGGTCACCCTTCCATCTCCTCTCCACTGCTTTGTCTTTCCACTTTCACTACTACATCACCTTCAAAATCATAAAAACCCCTAAGAAACATATAAAAATAGACACAGCAACACAACACGAACCGCACCAGCAAGATCAAAAACATTGACGGGATCCACAAATGAAAAACATCAAATCAAAATATAATGATTTTATACATGATAATCCCAAATCAATATCTTACCCACACCATCAGTTCGGCCACTCCTAACTGTGAGAAACTGAGTTGACACCATCCGAAGTTGAGCACACCTCCATCGTCAGACCCCTTCCTCCACTTAAAGCTGTGCTACCCACCACCTCATTGTGAATAATTTCACCTCCTGTCAATGTCTTCACCTCCTATCTCACACCGCCCAACTACAACACATCTTCCTCATGCCACTCACAATCGCCCCAAGCTCATCTCAACATTTTCGCGAGCTCGTATCACCTCACTCCCCTGCGACGTCGACCAACCATCGCTATACGTGTCATGATCTGCTGCAAAGCTTCCGATGTCGCCCTACCCTCACCCCACAGCTAGCCGAACCTCCCTAAACCACATCGCCTTCCCCTTCTACCCCTCCTCCAAAAAGATTCTCACCCCCCCCCCCCGTTTCTCTTCATGTTTTCTCTTTTTCTTTTTCTTTTTTTTCGTTTATTTTATTATAACATATTATATAATATACATATTATATAATATATATTTCTTATACTATAAAATAATAATATTATGTATGTTAATAATGTATGTATTGATTAAATATAATAGTTATAATGATATATTAGTAATAAAAAAATTAGATATTTTAAAATATATATATTTATAAATATTTTCATTAATCTTAAGTAGTTATATTAATATATCGTATATATATAATAGAATCATCTTTTATGACTCACGTGCATTTTTTCTGTGTTCCGTGTAGGGGGAGTTGTTCATACAGATGGAGTCGATTATGGTCTAAGGGGAAAAAATTCATGGTAATGGTAAGAGAATATTTGCGAGGTCGACACAGGGGGATTGGAAATACTCATGAGTTGTTCACTCAAGAGCTGGTGAGGAGCGTGCTCAAATATGTTCCATGCTGATTTTTGGCCTATAATTTGTTTCTCTGTTAGTTTTGTTTTCTGCGTTTAATTTTATAAAAAAGAGAACCATTGACTCTTGTCTGCAAAAGGGGGAAGCATAGGAGGAATAATTCCACAGTAGGGGGGAGAAGTCTCCAACACCATTCTCCATCCATTCCATCCACATCTCACATATTGGGACCGTCTTCGACTTAGATACGGGACCTACTTCTCCATTCTCTTCCTCTCCTCCGCTGCTCTATTTTTGGTGTTTTAAGTTGAGTCTGTAAATACTCTCAGATTTTTTCATGTTTAGTTAATTGAATTGTGGTGTTATTTATGTTTGATGGTTAGTGTCATACATTCTTTATCATTTCGTGTTATGATCTCCAATCTCTATAAATGGAGATATTACTTGCGGGTTTTGATCCAGATTATGAAATCTAACGCACCCTAGATATACAATCATCAGGTAAATCATCTTTTCTCTTTCTTCACCTGGGTTAATCACATATGTGAGCTAGATTGAGCGAGAGAAAAATCTTTCATAGGATGATTAACTATTTTCTTGCATAATCCTATATCCTCTTCCTTTCTTGATTTCTCGAAATGAGAATTTAAAATAGGTTGTGTGATGTGATGGTCTTAGTGGAATCATTCTGTCATGAGAAAAAAAATTCTAAAATGACTTTGCTTAGTGAATCATCATGCAGTTTGGAAGAACACTTGAGTATTGAAGAACATCATTGTTTGAGTGTTCAATTTTTAGTTGAGATTGGTGTTTGATCCGAGACATCCGCCATGCACTGAAAAAAATTGATAATTTTTGATTAATTTCTTAATTTGATCTAGTTTATGGAGTAGAGGGTGATTTAACCTGTGTTCGGCCTTGTTCACACTGACTTTTGTCTTTTGTGTCTTGGTGTCATTTGTTTTTTCTATGTCTTGTCCTATGTCTCTATATTTTTTTTCACCTTTCCATCACTATTTCGCTCTCCAATATTCTATTCAATGCTGATTAGTGATTTCTTAGGAGTTGAGTTTTTGTTTTTTCAAAATATTTAAAAACACAAAAATATTTCAGGAACGACCACTTGGTCATTCGATAATGATTCCTTTAGATCTACCTCTAGGTAAGCCATTGTGTTATATCTTGGATCTTTATAAATGTAAACTTGACTATCCTCATGACAAAAATCCATGTCATAGTCTCCCAAGTATCCTCATCATATGAAAAAATATTATCATGTGTTAATAAAAGGTGTAAATAGTTCTCTGAGTCCTATGGAATTGAAAGGAAGTAAGATACAAAAATGATTGAAGATAAAAATATGGATAAAGGGAAGAAGATAAAGAAGGGTATACCAAGATGAGATAACATTGGAAATAATCACCCTGGTGAATGCATGAATTTAATGGGATATTGTTATGAGTTTGGAGAAAAAGGACACCATGTTCCGGATTACAAAGGTAAGAAAAATGTTTACAATGTACAATGCTTCAACTATAAGGATATGGGACACTATGAGAATCACTATCTCAAGCATCAAAAGAAAATACCCCAAATGAAATTACTAGATAATAATCAAGTTATGATATTAACATATATGGAGTGGAAACACTAATATTCCCATTCATGAATCATGTAATTTGATTATTTTATCTGCAATGTAATGGCCTCACCATTTGCAAGGAGAGGGATATTATCATTAATGAGGTGGAAACTGACTCCAAGATTATTCATGATGCCTTAAAGGGTAAAAGAACCATTCCCTGGTCCATCTCCTACTCTCTGAGGTCTTGCAAACTACTTCACAACAACAATGTGAGGGTCACACATACGTGGAGGGAGGGGAACAAAGTGGCGGACTATCTAGCCTCTCTTGCAATTCCTGGTTCCTCAGTCTGCTGCCTTTCTAATGTTTCTCAGTTTAAACTAGTGGGGGTGAACCTTATACAGGGTGATGCCCTTGGGCTATAGTTTTTTTGTCCCCCCTAGAATGTGTAACTTTTTTGTAATGCTTTTCTTTGTCTCCTTTAATAAAAATCATAATGTTGGATGGTATTTTAGTACTCGTTCATTAAGAATTTGAGACCCTAGGTTGAATTTTACCAAGAAAATATATCCAGTGGAAAGTTAAATTTTTTGGAAAATTCATGATTGACTGAAGGAAAACCTTTAATATATTTTTTATGTTGAGATAATGATGAAGAAATGATTGATTTAGATACATTTTGACTACCTTTGAACTAATTATTGACTTTTCGACAAGTGGCCTATAATATCATTAATAGAGTTTACAAAACTTTTGGATTTAAGAAATATATCCAATAAAATGTAACTTACATAGGGAGTATAAAAGAATGCATGTTTTCAATAAGGTTTCATGAAAATTCGAATTATTACCATTTTTCAAGGGGAAGATGGTGAAGTTATTCACATGTCTGGAATGTGAAAATTTAGAGATGCTTCGTGTTGATTAAGGGTTAATGATATCTTTACCTTGGAAATTCATATACCATCATTATAAAGTGTAGAATCATTATATTTTGGAATGTTTAACCATTTATGAAATGTTTTACATTGGTCATTTAATGATATTTTAGAGGTTAATGTATTACTTCACCACATGGTGTAACCTATTCTAAGTGATGAAGTATAGAGAGTTCAGTGTGAAATAAAAGGATAAGTTTGTGTTTAGGAAATAGAAATGTATATTTATACACTTATAGAGTGGAATAATCCCTCAACTCTAAGAAAAGGGTCATAAAAAATGGTGTCCTGTTTTCAAAAAATTTAATGCTATCAATGAACTTTTTCATAACTATAGTTTATGGTTTTGTGGTAATCAACTTTTATCTGAATCATGTTATCTACCACATTCTATTAGAACATGATGGTCAGATTATTCTTCAATGTCAATATTTTCACATTGCACTAGTGATATCTTATTTGAATACATAGTTTTTTGGTAAACAATGCATTTTACTTCCCCTTATTAAGATAATATTTTATTAACCCTCTGTCTGATGTGGGTTTCCCACAAGAGAATTTTCCAATATCGGCTATTAACATTCAAAATGAAATTTCAAATTGTGAGGATGTAATTCTATTTTGGGGGTAATAATTTAACACCCTAGTATTTTGTTCTATAATTCTAAACACATTAAGTTATAAAAAATAATAATTTAAAATTAATTTTTTTATTAATAATACTTATATTTAAAATATATAGATTTCTAATTAATTTCAAATTAATGTCCTAAAAATACTATTTTAGAATATTATTTTTTGTAAAGTAGAAGTTTAATATAAATATATGTATTTTATTATTTCAGAATTCATTTTTATCAATAGATTATAAAATATATTGACTATTAGAAATATTTTGATAAATACTAAATTATGTTATGAATATATTCACTATTATTTTGAAACCCTAAGATTTAATGGTATGTTTCTTATTAAATAATTTCATTTCATTAGATATCTTATATGAACACAACACTGAGTCTCTATGAAAAAACACTTCGTTGTACCCTATCCATTAAACTTAATTTTACCACTTATGTATTTTGAATTTCGTAAAACAGACATACACGGTTGTGTTCAGTAAGATATTTAGAGTCTGATAGAATAAAATTATTTTTTTGTGGAATAGTAACTTACAATTATGAATAGTTTCATACCCATTTGAATAGTAAATGGTCCCTTATGAATAGTAATTTACACTTATGAATACTAACTTGACCTTTATAAATAGTAATGTACCCTTATGAATAGTAACTCGACCCTTATGAATAGTAATGTACCCTTATGAATTGTAACAAGACCCATATGAATAGTAATTTACCATTATTAATAGTAACATCACCCATTTAATCATAAATAAAATTTAGGCACCTGATAAATGAGAGTGAATATTTTAGACACTAATAATTAAGTGTTGGTATTTTTGTGAGAAATAAATATTTAATTACAATTTTATAATTAACAAATTAATTTAAAAGATAATTAATTTTCATAAAATGTATTCATAAATCAATATTTTTTTTCCTATGATTTTGGGATAATTTTATGAGACTTTAGTTAATTTTTTGGGGTATTATAAAAACAGTTATAATTTTAAAAACTGTATTTTTCGAGTAAATGGTGATTGTAATTAAAAATAAAATTTATCATATGTAGAAAATTATTTTCATAAAATAGAGTTCATTTTTTTATTCTACACATCTAAAAATTGTTATGGTGAATTTTTGGGATTTTTCTTAAATACTTGGATTTTTGGTGAATAGTGAAAATGCGCTAATTTACGATAAATGTTAAATACATGATTTATTGAGTAATAGGTGATGTAAGGATGATCTAATCACACTTGGTTCTAACTCACATTCACTTATTACTATATTTAGTCATGAGAATCAAGAATATTAATATTCTTGAACCAAAATAATAAAATAATGATTAAAATAATGGAAAACCCCCTCCTCTCCTCCACTAGAAAAACCACCCCTCACCCCCTCTTCCATTCATACCACTCAATATTTGAGCCTTGACTAAGTTCTACATAAAATTCTTACCAATCCCCTTCCACATATCCAAGAGCTTATGGTCTCACCAAAATGCCCAAACCAATTTCCTTAAGGAGGTTCTCAAGGAGGAGTACTCAAGAGGTAAACCTCTCTTCCTTTTTCTTTCAATTTCTTTTATAAGTTACAATATTTTGTTTATTTCTCATCACCTCCCCTCATCCAAATTCTATGATAATTACATTACCTAACCTTTATTGGTATTTTATTATGATAATGTAATATTTCATCATCCTCTCTCTTTCCCCCTCCTCTTATATTAAAAATGGAAACAACGTCTGAGATGTGTTAATTTATCACATTTAAGGATGACAGGTTTTCAATTTCTATTACCATCTTCAATTATAATCATAAAACCATATTTATAGTTTAAACATATCATAATATATGTAATATATCGTATTTAATGTTATGTAATAATTTTTTACACATGGTATTAAATTATAAAACAAAATGAGTTCGTGGTGATCGAAAAACCACCAAATTAATCCAAGCACTTATCACTAAAATATTATCTATTGATTCATCCTATCCCAAAATAACTAAAGGGTTTTTATGATAATTTAACCATATGTATTTTCACTAATAACTCATTACTTCAATTCTTGATTTCAAATTCTATTTTATATGAACTTCTATAGTCTTATACTAGAGAACTGATCAAGAAAACTAAGAAAATGTGCACTTCCAAATCATGAAATAGAATCTATTAACCCATATAAAAGGTATTAAATGAACCTAATAAAGATATAATAAATAAATTACATTTATATAAGTTTGTTTAATTATTTATTTCTAATTTTATTGTTTTTTACATTAAGATCAATTGTATAATACATTCGGACATAAGGTAAGGGCTTCTTCGTCACACTTCCATTTTTGTGAAATATCTTTTATTCACCACTATTAATCAGTTATGGTATATGTATAATAACCATTGATGTATCATATCATGAATCTCTATATTTTCACATTATTAAATGTATCATTTGAGGATTATTAATTTTGGGTCATATGATTTGATTGATTACAAAGTGGTAAGGGTTTTCTACCCAAACCTACATTTTCATTCGTGTTACTCTTATTATCTACTTACCACAATAAATTTATTAATTATTCCTACTTACTCTTAATAAATTCTGTGTGAATGTTCTATATAATTTTAACAATCAAGATACTTATTTATTTTATGGGTATTTACATTTTTTAAAAATATATTTCAAAACTTTTTCCTGATAAATAATCCCGACTCAAGGGAACTTCTCGAATTCTTAACATTATTGAAGGGAAATCTATAATATGTTTTAAGAAAAAAAATTATTTTTCTAAAATCATAAAATATATCATTAAAAACTATCTCTTTTCATTTCTTGTATTATGAAAACAAACATGACATTCCTCTTTAAAATCTCTTTAATATTTTCCTTAAACTGCCCTAAAATGTTTTATTTCTAAAGCTTCTTTAAAAACTCTTATTACATGATTTCACTCAGGTGGGAAACCATTTATGCCTCAAAAATAATTTCAATGTCCTCAAAATTTATTTTCGGGTTTATACATGTTTACAATCTTATTTCTTGAGAAATATAAATTATTTTCCAAAAGAACTCTTCTTTCCAAAGTAAAAAATGATTTTTCTCATCTCACTTTAACTTTTATGAGTTATATGTATTGTTCATCACATATTCCTTGAATTTGGTGTATGTAATTCACTTTTCTATTTTGTATCATGAGTCTAATTATTATCATGATATTACAAGGGATTATTATTTGAATGTTTCAAGGCGGTATGGGACACTTTGGAATGTTTATAGATTATTTCCTCGATAATTTTTCAATGGTCTCATTTAAAAGTACCTTAATCTTTGTAAACATCATTTTTTTAATCTTGTACTCAATTTGGTTTTATCTCTTATGATATAATATATAATATTTTTTAAGTTTTTTTGATTAGTTTTATTGTGAATGTGTTATCTTGATACCATTCACCATATTACTCTGAATGGTTAGTGATTATGTTAATTGATTGGGGAAAGTTATTTATATTTCATATCTTAGTTTCAATATGAATATATTTGTTGTTTATGTTTATCCCCATTGATATAAGGAATAAATTGGACTTAGTAAGTGATGTTTGGGGCCCACTATATCCCCTCTATGCATCTGTAGGTCTCATGATACAAACTAGAGTCTTGGAACAAGGTCTTGACAGTATGGTTATTTATGGTCTTGGAATGAGGCCTTGGTGGTGTGGTTATGATGTCCCACATTATTCATTCCCACATTATGAAGTTAGTAATTGATAGTTTGTGTGGTTATTTTACTAGTATAATACCCATGATTATGCTTTATTATGGCATTATTTATTCATCTCTTATTTCTGCCATATTATGTTCAAGTTTATTTTTTTAAGGCATGTGTTTATAGTTATTCACCATTTTTAATGTTTATGTTTATGACATCTTCCACTATATTGATTTCCCTTACTGATTATATGATCTCACCACTTTCTTATATTTATTTCCTCAGGTTATAAATAAGAAAACATTGTATAATATTTCAAGGATGAAATTTATTTCATTTTATATTTTTTCATGTTTACCAAATGTTTTATGGGTATCAAGTATATAATATACTTTTCCAATATTGCTAAACTAATCAATCTTTTAGGACTTGATTACTTTTAATCATGTCAATGTAAGGAAATAATTCACCAGCTCTAGGATTCTGGGGTTAGGGTGTTATATTTGGTATCATAGATAGTTTAGTAGAAACCTTGGAAACTAGATTTAGAAAAAATATATTAGATAACATAACCCTATGATATCCTTTAAGGATAAGAATACAAGAACATCCAAGAATTGTGGTAAGGTATATAATATGTGAATTTTTCTAGAAAATACATCCATGTATGGATATTAAAAGTGGACAAGGTTTTGGCACAGATGTACCTAGAAGTAACAAATATTATAATGTGTTCTAGGCCTGACTTAGGGTAACCTGGAAAATGACATTGGGCCTTACTTTCCACCTAGTTTGACACTCCTAGGAGATATTCTTAGGATTATTCATGCCACATCTGTATTTCTAAAATTGTTTTTTATTTTATTTATTTTTTTTTATTTTCTTTTGCAAATCTTGGTCGGAGTGTGGGCCGAACCAGATTGAGATTATACATTTTGCTGATAAATGAATATTTTGGGTTTGGCAGCATCCAACGCACAGGCGAGGAATGGTCGAAGTCGCATGACTTTGACTAGGTCACTACACGACCTTGCTCGGTTCCTCGCACGACCTGCACAATGTTCATGACAAATAAATGAATTCAAATTAATAAATGAGGCAAATAAATAATTTCTCACAAAGTTAAATGAGAATAATAAAATGATTAAGGGTTTTTATAATAATAATAACAACAAAAACAATAATAACAATAGTAATAGTAATAATAAAAATAATAGTAACAATAACATTAAGAATATTTTTATTATTATTATCCTTTTTTTCATGGTTTTAATTAAGTCATTAGTAATATTATTAAATTTATTATTATGGTTTCTGCTTTATTAAGTTATCATAAACTTTTTATAATTACGATCATAATAATTAGCATTATTTATTATTAGGATTTTCATTTTTTTCTTTTCTCTTATTTATTTATTTATTTATTTCCTTTCATTTTATAGGGTTTTAATTTTATTTTTTGGGCCATTCCCCCATCTTCCCGTCGTGGCACCCTCCTTTCTCCCATATCCTATTGCATCTAAGCCTAGCCTTCCCCACTGGAACCCCTCGCGCCGCACCACCTTGCCTCCTACCTCCTCCTCATTGCCCTGCCCTTAGCCTCGTCGCCTCCTACCACTTGCGTTGCACCCTCATCCGGGACCCCACACCTCACCTCCCCCGGCCTCCTCCCACGTCCAGTCTACTCTGGCAACGCAACCTCATCGGACTGCACCCATCCTTCCTCATTGTGCCAAGCCCCCCTGCCCCGGCCTCTCGTCGTTGCCTCCCACTTCTAGCACTCCGACCTACCGGTGCAACCCCCACCCCTCGGCCTGTTATGCCTGCCATCCCCCTCCTCGGCCATCCGTTTGCTCCCTCACCCTTACCCTCCCAGCTAGTCGGACTCGCGACACACTCTCCTTCTTCTGACCGGCATTTCTGATCCCCTTCCATGTGTGTATATCCTCCGATAATCCTCTTCCCCTCCTTCCTTAGGGTGTTGATCGGTGCACTTTAGGGGATTTTATATTTTCAGTGGGAAGGGTGTCCAATTTTGGGTTAATACTTGATTTTTTGGTAAAATTGTTTTATTTAGGTTCAATTTGGGTTTGTTTGAGTTGCAGTTGGTGTGAGACAATCCTTGCGCACCATATTTGTGGAGTCTTCGACACCTGAGGTAGTTGGTTATGCATTTAAACATTATTTAATGAATTAATTTTCTAGCTCAGTTAATTTATGATGTTCTTTGATTAATTATTTTGGGTGAGAATTTGGTTTTTTTGAAGTTTTTCTATGCATTATATTTGTTTATCAGTACGTTTATATGGGCGGGTGCGTTCATTGGCTGAAATCTTATCTTTAGTCAATTTTTATTGTGTTATAATATGTGTAGTTAGCTTTTCATTTGTGAAAGTGGTGTTAATGGAATTTTTGACATAGAGTTTTATGTGCTTGGTCATAAGTTGATATTTCGTGTTGGTTGAGTAGTTTGTTTCTGTGAAAATCATTGTTGAGTTTTCTCATAGTGTTTAATAAATTTTTCATTTGTTTTGTGAAAATGCGCATGGTGCGCAGTTTATATTCTGGTGTAGCTTTCATATGTGTTTGGTCCAAAGAGAATTTGAGTGGGTCTTGGGTGTTGAATGTCGTGTTTTAACTTCTAGATTTTCTTAATAATTTGTCTAGTGTTTTTTTTTTAATCATTAAAATGTTCTTTTAATAGTGCGATTGGGTCATTAATTGATACAAGTGGTGTAGGTTGTGTTCTTGATGTGGCATCGGGTATGTTTGGTCAGGGAGGAGGGTTGATTTTCTTTTGCGTGTTAAAGTTGTGTTATGTTTATTTTTAAAGAATTTTCTTACAAAGAATTTAATATGATTTAATAAAATTATTCACGATAAAAATTTAATATGTTTTTAATAAACAATTATTAGCAATGCAGAAATGGTTTTAATTGAGCTGGGTAAAGTCTTTTTTCCTGCGTACTTTGTTAAATGGTTTTCTATGTGTGTGAAATTGTGGAGTTGGGTTTATGTAACACCCTGTTTGTTTTATTTGTCTGAGTTTGACATGAAATGTGAAATTGGAACAACTTGATCACAAAAGGGGAAGCATGGGTACAAGGTGGGTGGACTAGATCTAGCGTGCTAGTGATTCGGAAGTGGCTCTGACCTGGTTTCACTTAGCTAGTTTGACGATTACAACACTAACTAAACATTGCATGATGATTGGATACCACTAGGTTATGGATGTGTTGTACAACTAGTGGCTTGTGCACGAGAACGTATTTTGTTGTGTTTCACGTACTAATGTTCACTGAGACGTGATGTTCCATGGTCCTATTCTTTTAACTAGTACCTATAGTGCCTCTCCCACTTTTAGTTCTCCTGGACTACTATACAATAACTGTCGGTATACGGTGAAGCATTTGGGTTTTCGTTAAGGTTTGGGTTTTTCTTAAATGAAAGGGTGTTTTCTTTTATTTAAGTTGTTTTCTTTGAAAGTGTTTTCATTATAGAAACTCTTTATTTAAAATTTTTCAAGCTTCGGTGTCCTTTCATTTACATAGCCTGTAAATTTATTTGTCATTTATTGTTTATATGTGGAACCTTTTTATTGGTTGATGTCCTACTGGGATTTTTTCTCACACCCTGCATACACCTTCAGGTATATGTAGACCATGTTTCTTGTGGTCTCTAGGTTGTGACATCATGCTTTGCGATGGTGGTTTTGGTCATGATAGACTTATCGTGAAGGTTGGTGTTAAGGCGTGTGGGTGCTGCACCACTCTGGTCGTTTGGAGGTTTGAGTTGGAGTTTTAGTTTCCTTTTTTGTTGTTTCTTTTTTGATGTTGGTTCTAGTTTTAAACCTTTAAATTTTATTTTTGTTTGGTTATCTATTCTTTCATTTTTGGTTTGTTTATCTTATCATTTGTTTTGTGTGTACTATTTTGGGTAAATCGGTCCCATGTGCTAGTTTTGATACCCAGGAACTTGTGCCAGCCTATGGGGATCGGGAATGCCCTTCGGTCCATGTCACGGACCGGGTCGAGCGCCGGGTCGGATGGTGACCTATCCTAGTTCGTGACAAAATGGTACTAAAGGAGGATTACTCCTTAGGTAGTTTTCTTTTGGGATAGAGTCAAGGTAGATTGGAGTTAAGGTTTTTGGAACCTGACTTCCTGGCTACGAGTAAGGTATATAACCAGCACACCTCGTGGCAGGACTCGAGTTACCGAAGTAAGTTGATGTTTGTCTGAGTCTTGGGTCCTTGTGATTAATCTTGTCTAGGGGAAATGAAAAGGGAGTAGAGTCAGTGGTCCTTGTGAGCTCACAGGATCTAGCAAGCCTTATGGAGCCGGGGACACTATCCTAAAAAAATATCAGTGGCCTGTGGCATGATTGGTGTATGGATGCCAACCATATGTTCCAATCACCCGCTGACACTAGTTACCTCCTGCATTGTTCCTTGTCTCTTTATTTTGGATTCATGGAAATATGGTTTTTAAGTAAAAAAAGATTTTTTCTTGAAAATTGTTTTTAAATTAAGTGTTTAAAAAAATGATGATGTGTAAGGTTTGAAAAGTGTGGGTTGAATGTTTTGGTTTTGAAGAAAAAAATTGATATGTTTGGTTTTTATTCTTAGTGTTCTCATGGGAAACCACATGCATGAATATATAGAGAAAAGAGAAATGTTTAACGGCACGAGTGGATGAGTGCCTGGATGGATGTGAGGTTGGTGTCGGTGTGGCATAGGAACATGCGTGTGCGAGGCCCATGGGACACTATTGGTGTTTTCCCAACCAACTAGCTTTAATTTGTTTTCAAAAAAATGTTGTTAAATGAGAATTTTGTGTGTTAATAATCAGTGTTTGTGTGGTGTGTCCTTGTGCTTTGTAAATGTCAGATGTGAGGCATTTTGATTCGAGGATCCCTTATTACTGATTTATGTTCGAGTTTGAATTTTTATTTGTAAGTTGGTATGTAAGTGTTCAGTTTGTGAATTCTTTTGAAAAGTGCTTTGGGAATTCCTTACAGTGGTTTCCCCTGCACGTTTGTTGTTCGCTTGTGGTATGTCTTGACCATTGGACCAGTTTGGTTGGGTCCATGGTTTTTTTTTGACTAGTGTATGCCCCCCATAAAGCATTGACATGTGATTGAAGTGTGGCCATAGGAAATCAGCCATTGGCCGACCTTCCAGTTGATCAGAGGAATCCCTTCTTGGATTCTAGAATTGACCCCACCTCCCCTTTTTACAACTAACCGGATCCTCTCACAGCAGGATGATAGATGTGAGGGGAGTTTAAGGGAGTTTTGGTCTTTTGAGTGTCTGACTCGTCGGGTATGAAGTTTGACACTGTTGTGTTTGAAGGTTCCCCCTAGAAACGACGAAAGGAATTCCAACAGGGAAGGGTGAAGGTGGTTCAGAATTATCAGTGTTGACCAGTGTCTTGAAGGACCTTGTAGTATTTTCATCAGCTGTAAGGGTCATGTTTGGTGACATATTGCAGTGTGAATTCTCATTGATAGTCAAGGGTAAAGTTTGACCTCATTAATTTGGAAGTTCTATTTTGAAACGGTGAAGGAGATTTTATTTGGGGAAAGGTGGAAGTAACTTGGAATGGTCGGTGCTGACCACTATTCTAAATGACCTTTGGTCCTTCATTGTTTTCGTTTAAAAAAGGGTCTACGTTAGGCCAGTAGTGTGGCAGACCTAGTCACATGAGGATACTATGGTCGATTGTAGGAATCATGTGTTTTTAAGACTCAGTTTGAATTCCCTCTTCATATAATGTTCCTCTCTACAGCAATAGTCATGTTCAGGTGATGATTTTTTGTGTCGTGTTCTCATTCAGTGTGACAAAGGGTGATGTTTATGCACCATTTCAGCTCTTGTGTTGGTCAATGTTCTGTGTTTGATTAATTGGATGTCGTAATGTGTTTTTTTCTTGTGTTTCCTCGGTTGTAGTGTAGTTGCATGTGACACCAAAAGGAGAAGCTCTATTCAGGAGTCTTCAATACCTGACTGTGAGGCAGGAGATGCTTGAAACATCAGGGCTCCATCCGTAGGCCTCGAAGTGAAGCTAGCGCATGGTGAAGAACCTCGGAAGTGTAAGGGACCCCAACATTATTTCTGTCATCAGTGTTAAAATTAGAGGTAATTTAAATTATTTCTATGGTTGTTATTCTTTGAATGAGGTGTATGTTTGCATAAGGTTTTCGTGACCATGTAGAGGCGTGTTCGTCTCGTTGCCTTAAATTATTGGGGGTTGTTTCCTACTGGATGCAATCGCTTTAGTTGTCCTTATGGGATTTTATTTGGTAAATCTTTCTCAAATTTGAATAATGCTCATCCAGGAATGTGAAAATTCTGGTTTTTCTTGGGTCATGATTTTGATGCCCCGGTATTTGGGCCCCTCCCTCCCCACCCCTTGTGGTGGGGTGTTTGGTCACCATCAGAAATTTTTCAAATTTATGTATCCTCTGTTAGTTCTAATGGAAGTGAGACCCATGATGGGTCTTTCACAAAGGTCTCTAGAATAAATTGGTGTTGGCCTTTCCTTAATGGTGGGGAGTTCTCCCGGACCTTCCCATGTTGGTTTTCTAGTCTCTTCATGGGCGTTGGTAGGTTCTTAATGGTGGGGAGACCCACATTGGGTCTCGCATGAATGTCTCTAGAATGAATCGGTGATGGACCTTTATTTAATGATGGGGAGTCCGCTCGAACCTCCCCGTATCAATTTTCCAGTCTCGTCTTGAGCATAAGTGAGTTTCTAATGGTGGGGAGCCCCTTGGGCCTCCCCATGTTGATCGTTCGCTTCTGTTTTTAAATATTTCTTGTTGATAAGTCATAATAGTGTTCCTTGGACTTGGTTTGACCTTGTTTGATCATTCTAACCAAATGGTGTGGTTTTTGTTTAATAGTGCTTGAGGTATTTCATCTTGTAAAGTTGATTTTTGTGGATTTGAGGGCTCCTTTTCTTAAACAATCAACGGGAGGTTTTTCATCTCTTTAGGGAGGGCGACACATACCAGAAATTCTTTTTATGAGTTTCTCGAATATGTCTTCAAGTCACTTTCTATGTGCATGATTATTTTTCCCCTCTTCACGTGTTGTTTGTGGGGATCCCCTTTGAACCATAAGGGAGTGTGGTTTTTTACTTTGGGGTTCGGTCCTAGTTGTGGATTTCTGGGGACGAAAAGCTTTATGGTGGGGAGAATTTTCACACCTAGATTTCTAAAACAGTTTTTATTTTATTATTTTTATTATTTTTATTTTCTTTTTCAAATATTGGTCGGAGTGTGGGCCGAACCAGATTGATATTTTATGTTTTACTGATAAATGAATATTTTGGGTTTGGCAGCGTCTAACGCACAAGAAGGGACCAGTCGAAGTCGCATGAATTTGACTGGGTCACTACACGACCTCGCTCGGTTCCTCGCACGACCTGCACAATGTTTATGAAAAATAAATGAAGCTAAATTAATAAATGAGGTGAATAAAGAATTTCTCACAAAATTAAACGATAAGAATAAAATGATCAAGGGTTTTTCTAATAATAATAACAACAACAACAATAATAACAATAGTAATATTAATAATAATAATAATAATAATAACATTAACATTAAGATTATTATTATTATTATTATCCTTTTTGTCATGGTTTTAGTTAAGTCATTAGTAATATTATTAAAATTATTATTACATTTGATACTTTATTAAGTTATCATAAACTTTATTATAATTATGATCATAATAATTAGCATTATTTGTTATTAGGATTTTTATATTTTTCCTTTTCTCTTATTTATTTATTAATTTTTTCCCTTTCATTTTCTAGGGTTTTAATTTTCTTTTTTGGGCCCTTTCCCCTTTCTCTCAGTCACGACACCATATTTTCTCCCATATCCTGTCACGCCGAAGCCCAGCCTCCCCCGCTGGAACCCTTCATGTTGAACCCCCTTGCCTCCAGCCTCCTCCTCCTCGCCCTGCCCTTAGCCTCGCCACCTCCTGCCACCCATGTTGTGGCTCATCTGGGACCTCGTACCTCACCTCCCCTGCCCTCCTTTCGCGTCCAGCCTGCTCCGGTAGCACAACCTCATCGGACCGCACCCCTGCTTCCCTGTCGCATCATTGCGCCAAGACCCCCTGTCCTGACCTCTTGTCGCCGCCTCCATCTTCCGGCGATGTGACCTGCTAGTGCACCCCCCCCCCCTCGGCCTACTACGTCTGTCATCCCACTCTTCAGCCAGCCGCTTGTTCCCTCACCCTTACCCTCCCAGCCAGTCAGACTCATGACACACTCTCCTTCTTCCGACCGATGTTTCTGATCCCCTTATATGTGTGTATCTACTTTGGTAATCCCCTTCCCCCTCCTTCCTTAGGGTGTCGATCTATTCACTTTTGGGGATTTTAGATTTTAAGCGGTAAGGGTATCAAGTTTTGGGATAATTCTTGATGTTTTGGTACAATTTTTTGATTTAGGGTCAATTTGGGTTTTTTTAGTTGTGGTTGGTGTGTAACGATCCTTACGCAGCATATTTGTGGAGTCTTTGACACCTGAGGTAGGTGGTTCCGCATTTAAACATTATTTAATGAATTAATTTTCTATCTTAGTTAATTTATGATGTTCTTTGATTAATTATTTTGGGTGAAAATTTGGTTTTCTTGATTTTTTTCTATTCATTATATTTTTTTATCAGTATGTTTATATGGGCGGGTGAGTTCATTGGATGAAATCTCTTCTTTAGTAAATTGTTAGTGTTTTATAATATGTGCAGTTATCTTTTCATTTGTGAAAGTGGTGTTAATGGAATTTTCGACATAGATTTCTATGTGCTTGGTCATAAGTGAAAGTGTTGTGTAGGTTGAGTAGGTTGTTTCTGTGAAAACCATTTTTGAGTTGTCTCCTAGTGTTTACTAAATTTCGCGTTTGTTTTATGAAAATGTGCAAGGTGCGCAGTTTATATTCTGGTGTAGCTTTCATATGTATTTTGTCCAAAGGGAATTTGAGTGGGTCTTGGGTGTTTAAAGTCATGTTTTAACTTATGGATTTTCTTAATAAAATTTCTAGTGTTTTGTTTAATCGGTAAAAATTTCTTTTAACAGTGCGGTTGGGTCAATAATTGATGCAAGTGGTGTAGGTTGTGTTATTTATGTGGCGTCAGGTATGTTTGGTCGGGGAGGAGGGTTGAGTTTTTTTTGCATGTTAAAGTCATGTTATGTTTCTTTTTAAATAATTTGTTTACAAATAATTTAATAGGATTTAATAAAATTATTCACGAAAATAATTTAATATGTTTTTAATAAACAATTATTAGCAATGTAGAAATTGTTTTAATTGAGCAGGGTAAAGTCTTTTGGCGTGCGTACTTCGTCAAATGGTTTTCTGTGTGTGTGAAATTGTGGAGTTGGGTTTAGGTAACACCCTAGTTGTTTTATTTGTCTGAGTTTGACATGAAATGTCAAATTAGAACATCTTGAGCACAAAAGGGGAAGCATGGGTACTAGGTGGGCGGACTAAATCTAACGTGCTAGTGATTCAGAAGTGAATCTGGCCCAGTTTCACATAGCTGGTTTGACAATTACAATACTAACTAAACATTGGATGATGATTGGATACCACTAGGTTATGGATGTGTTTCCCTACTGGTGGCTCATGCATGAGAACATATTTTGTTGTGTTTCCCATACTACTATTCACCGAGACACGATGTTATAGGGTCCCATTATTTTTACTTGTACCTATAGGGCCTCTCGCACTTTTAGTGCTCCTGGAAAACTATACAATCACTGTCGGTATACGGTGTAGCATGTGGGTTTTCGTAAAGGTTAGGCTTTTTCTCAAAAGCAAGGGTGTTTTCTTTTTTACAAGTTGTTTTATTTGAAAGTGTTTTCATTATAGAAACTATTTCTTTAAAATTGTTCATGCTTCAGTGTCATTTCATTTACTTACCCTGCAAATTTATTTTTCATTTAATGTTTATATGTGGAACCTTTTTATTGGGTGACGTCCTACTGGGATTTTTTCTCACACACTGCATACACCTTTGGGTATATGTAGACCTTGTTTCTTGTGGTCTCTAGGTTGTGACATCGTGCTCAGCGATAGTGGTTTTGGTCGTGATGGACTTCTCATGCAGGTTAGTGTTGAGGCGTGTGGGTGCTGCACCACTCTGGTCATTTGGTGGTTTGATTTGGAGTTTTAGTTTCTTTTTTTGTCGTTTATTTTTTGATGTTTTCCCTAGTTGTAAACCTTTAAATTTCATTTTTTTTTGTTGTCTGTTCTTTCCGTTTTGGTTTGTTTATCTTATCATTTGTTTTGAGTGTACTATTTCGGGTAAATCGTTCCCATGTGCTAGTTTTGATACCCAGGAAATTATGCCAGGCCGTGGGGATAGGGAATGCTCTTTGGGCCATGTCACGGACCGGGTTGGGCGCCAGGTCGGATGGCGACCCCGCCTAGTTCATAAAAATTCAAATTTTTCTTATATACCATTATAAAATATTTATGATTTGTAATTAACTAAAGTATATGGTATTAGGATTTACGATGAATAAATTTATGTTATGTTTTATACCATGATTTGAGTTATATAATGTTTATAATTTTATGAGCTAATCTAGTATATGGAATTGTTTAGAAATTATTTTTAGTAAAATCAATGAGAACCTCACCAATGCACGTGATGAAAAGAGTAATAAGGATAATATCTATAATGTTATCAAGCCATGTTTTCAAAGGGATATAGTCTCCCAAGTATCCTAATAATATTATCAAATAGTATGATGTTTTAACAAGATGCCTAAAATAATCTCTAATTCATATGGCTTTGAAAGAAAGCAATATAAGGATATGATGGAAGAGAAGAATTTATATAAAAGAATGGAAATAAGGGTATTTGTACATGTGATAACTATGTAAAGAATCACTCAGGTGAATGTTTTAAGGAAATGGGAGTTTTTTATAATGAGGAGAATAATGACACCAAGTTTTTGATTGTAAGGGTAAGAAAAAAGCTTCCAATGTACAATGCTTCAATTATAAGGAGATGGGACACTATTCAAATCAACGACCCAAGTGTCAGAGGAATATACCCCTAATTTTGTTACTGGATAATGATCAAGTTATGATACTACCTTAAATGAAGTGGAATGACTAATATTCCTATTCAAAAATCGAGTCATTTGAGTATTTTATAAGTAATGTATTAGTTATAAGAATTATGGAATACATTAAGATTATGTTGCAGTACTTTTTCATTAATAATTTGAGACCATATGTTGAATTGTACTAAGAAAACATATTTAGTGGAAAGATAAACTTTTTAGAAAATGCATGATTTATGGAAGTAAAATGAATAATCTATTTATGATGTTGATATAATGATGAAGAAATTGTTGATTTGGATAAGTACTGACTACCTTTGAGATGAATATTGACTTATCGACGAGTGGACTATACTATCATTGATGGAGTTTACAACACTTTTGGATTTAAGAAATATATACAATAACACGTATCTTAGTTTGAAAATATGGAAGAATTCATGTTTCCAGTAAGGTTTTATGGTAATTTGAGTTATTACTATTTTCAAGAGGAAACATGATGAAGTTATTCACATGTTGGGAATGTGAAAATTTAGAGTTACTTCATTTTGATTAAAGGTTAATGATAATTTCACCTTATAAATTTAGAGAAATTCATTTTAAAGTGTTGAATCATTATATTTTGGAATTTTTAACCATTTATGAAATGGTTTAAGTTGACCATTGAATGAGATTTTAGAGGTAAATCTATTACTTCCCCACATGGTGTAACATATGCTATGTGATTAAGTATAGACATTTAAAGGTGAAATCAAAGGATAAGTTGGTTTTAAGAAATATAAATGTATATTTATACTCTAATAGTGTGGAATAATTCCTCATCTCTTGGAAAAGTGTCATAAAAAATGGTGTCCTATTATCAAAATTTATAATGATATAAAGTAATTTTTTTCATAACTATAGTTTGTGGTTTTGTGGTAATCAACTATCATATATCAACATGTTATCTATCACTTTTCTACCAGAAAATGATGGTTAGATTATTCTTTCATGTCTATATTTTCACTTCGCATTAATGATATCCTATTTGAATGCATAGTTTCGTGGTAACCTATGCATTTCACTCCCCTTAATTAAGAAAATATTTTATTAAACCTGTGTTCGATGTGGGTTTCCAACAAGAGAATTTTCGATGATCCACCTTTAACTTTTGAAGTGCAATTTAGAATTGAGAGGATGAAATTGTATTGAGGGGGGATTAATATAACACCCTAGTAGTTTGTATCATATATTTAAATTCATTAAGTTGTGAAAAATAATAATTTGAAGTTATGTTTTTTAATTAATAATACTTATATTTCAATTTTATAGCTTTCAAATTAATTTTAAATTAATTTTCTAAATAAAAATACTATTTTATAGTATTATTTTGTGTAAATTAATATTTTAATATTAATATATGTATTTTATTATTACAAAATTTATTTTTATCAATAGATTATAATATATATTGACTATTATAATTATTTTGATAAATACTAAATTTTGTTATGAATATATTCACTATTATTATAAAACCCCAATATTTTATGGTATGTTTCTTCATAAATAATTTCAATTCATTATATAGCTTATATGCACACAACACTGGGTCTCTGCGAAAAAAACATTGTTTTAACCTTGCTGTTAAACTTAATTTTTCCAATTCTGTGTTTTGAATTTCAAAAAGCACACAAACATAGTTACGTTAAATAAGATATTTAGATTCTAATTGAATCAACTTATTTTTTGGTGAATAGTAACTTACCATAATGAATTGTGACATACCATTATGTATAGAAACTTGACCCTTATGAATAGTAGTTTAGCCTTATGAATAGTTATTTTCTCCTTATGAACAGTAATGTACCCTTATGAATAGTAATGTTCCCCTTCTGAATTGTAATGTACCCTTATGAATTGTAACATGAACCATATGATAGTAATTTACCCTTATTAATCGTATCTTCACCCATGTAAGTATAAGTAAATTTTAGGCACCTTATAAAAGAGAGTGAATATTTTAAACATTAATAATTAGGTGTTGGTATTTACTTGATCAATAAATATTTAATTATAATTTTACAATTAATAAATTAATTTAAATGATAATTCATTTTCATAAAACTAGTACTCATCTATTCATTCTCTTGGTGATATAATGTGATGCTCTTATAAATTACCCACTACCCAATAAAAAAACCTGATTCACTACTCAAATTAAATTCATGTTCAAAAGGTCTAAAAAACTATTCACTGCACAAATTAAATACAAAATCCACTTATCAATGAGAGTATATGCAGTCTAAAAATGAATCACAGATCGCATTTAACACAATTGAAAAAACTATTAACTGAAACAAAATAAAATGACCCACTTCTTGAAAATATATTCTTTCTCTCATCTTCCATGACAATGTATTTCTCTAAAATCAATTGTTAGTCCACCATGTCACCTTGTAAGCATGATCAAACCCCTACATGAATATTGATTATACTAAATATATTGAAAACATAAATTTTTGGTACATACTATTGAAATAAAGTGTTAAAAAATTTACCAATTATTTTATTCGCTGCGTATAATTATCTATGTGGGGACCTGTAAAAGGTGAGAGAGAAATGACAGCTTATGATAAGTCACTATGTATAATTATCTTTTGTGCACATGACTTGTATGAAATTAATAGTAGGTTAATATTATGTGTGTTATGTGGTTATACCATGTAATAATAATTAAACACCAATCATAATGTCATAATACCAACTATTGCATCTTCTAGTCATATTTAATAATTTGCATTGTATCTCTTATAAAACACGGTGCTCTGTTTTTCTACATCATGAATGATTCATTAACTTTATTCATTTTAGAACATGATCTTGTGAACTAATCACATGAAATAGGTCTGATACCACAAAAGGGGTTGAAATTATCAAAAGATACTCATTTACCTTAGAGGAAACCATTAAAATCCCAAAATCCCAAGAACATCATGCATGAAACCCAAAACCACGATGTATATTAAATAAAGAACCAGTCTATATACCCATTAAGTAGAAATAACTTCTATATCATTCTTCATTATTGTTTTTTTTAATATCCCTCTAAAGGTTTCAATAAAACCTCCCTCTACAGATTGTATCTATGGGTTAACATGGATAACTCAATTCTTGAGAAATATTTTCCAACATACAATAATAAAGTGTTAAAAAAGTTACAAATTATTTTAGTACATATGTAAAATATGATTATTTATAGATCTATAAATTAATTTTTAAAACAAACCAACCAAAGAAATTTTGTTAAAAATTTACAACTTGTTTAATAAAGTACTGTGCGAAGTGTTTGAATTATATCCAAATAAGGGAATTTTTAGGTTAATTGGATGGAATGTCTCTATGTAAACCTATTATAACCCCAGTCATCTATTGAATGATATTTGGATCTTCACTGAAGCTGGCATATAATCTACCCCATATTGGGTGTTTGTAGACCTATGTTAAAGATGGGGTTAGGAGGAATCTAATTAGAAAATTCATCAATTACCAATAGATTTATCTCAACTTCTATGTTTTTTGATGGAAAATTTGAGGTGCACTGAATGGAGGAGGCTCTAACTACAAGATCAGTTGCAACTACAATCTACTTCAAAAAAATTATATCCCTACAAGGAATGAGGTAGGAACACATTAATTATGGTTGAACACATATAGAACCTCTATTTCCTTATAGTAAAATCACACTGCAAGAGAATTTAGGTGAGAATTTGATCACCCCCAAAATGATTCTCTAGTATATATAGACAAGGTAGGGGATCGATTGGTACCTATTAGTCCCAATTGAAATATACAACAATAAAAGGAATGCTTAAAACTATATTGATATATATAAGTGATAATATATATAATACACATATCATACCTGAAACTATCTTGAGCAATACCAGATCATTTCCCTACCATGTATGCATCATCATATGGTCCTAGAAGATGGCACCATGAGTATGGAATAGACCACCAATAGATGGTGGTGGGATTGGTTTGAAACATAATCCATATAGAGCTCTTCTTAATCGTGTAGCATCTCCAACTCCTATAATTAATCCATCACCTAAAGGAAAACCCTATATAATATAGGTAGACCCCTAACTACAATGATGAATTTATAATGGAGGTATATCCACACTAATATTATAGTGATAGTGAATTCTTACATTGGATGGGAAATTTGGAACTATATATTATCTACAAATAAATGCATTTCATTTCCAACATCCCTACTATATTTATTTGTATAGATATATCTTGTAAATTTCTAGAATATAGTTCAATATCAATACATTGACATTCAACAGTATCTGTACATATATATTAATATGTAAACGTTCTGGATAGTCAATATCTGTACATAGATATGGTGATGAATTCCTCTAACATGGAAGCATCATTTAATATTTTTTCCATGAAAATAGTATAATATTTTAAATTTTAGTTGCTTCATGTGCCTGATATAAAATGAACTCTAATTTCCTAGCGTGATTTAAATTTTTTGAAATCAATGCATATAATAGTTTGGACCCAAAATGGCAGGCTTTATTAGCTCTAATTTGGTGAAACTTCACCAACAGTTTGATCCAGACACATATTACCAAAAGTATGAAAAATAATAATGAAGAATTTTCAAAAAAAAAATATTATGAAAGGAATAAAATTAATGGGAATTTAAAAAAAATTATAATAGAGAGTATATAATATAATAAACAAATTTAGAATTAAATTTTTAAAGGTTAGCTCGTTGTTCATACCTGGAACCGAAAAGATGTTGTTTTAAATCTATTTCCATTCATCTTTTTGGGCTCAGCAAATTCCTAAAATAGATGCTTCACATAAATAAGGGGTAAGTTAATATGGATTTGTTATTAATCAATATATAATGAATTTGAATTATGTAAACAAAAATATTAATAATTTATCCCTCTCCAACTACTGCAATTCGTATCTACAATAATATATAATGTATTTTTCATAATTTATGAAGTATAAAATGTATTTTTAATGTTTTCATGAAAACATTTGTTATTGAAATACACTAAAATGTAGTTAAATATGTTTTGAAAAGTAATAGTAATATTATATTAACTTTTGTTCCAAATATGTCATATACAGGAGAAATATGTCTTAAATAAAGTTTAAATATGGAAAACATATCAGAGTAGTATTATTAAGTTAGAATTAAAAACTATATTAAATATGTTTTAGTATAAATATGAACAAAATATGGGGATTCTTTTTACAGTTAACAATTGTTAGACAGAACATAGAAGAAATTCAACATCATTTTGTTATGTAATACAATTAATGACACTAACTTGTGCCTTGAAAATTTGAAATTAGTGATCAAGGGTGTACTAAACTTGCATAAAAAACATGAGTATAATAGAATAAACAACTAATCAAGATAATATAATACCAATATCATCAATTGGTAGTTGTTTTCTAGTATATGATGTTATAATATTTTCATTATTGATAAGGTTGATGCAGGGATAGAAATTTGAGACAATCATGTATGAATGATACAAACTATTTTTCTTTCCTAGAAAAAAATTCTTGGTTGGTATATCAATAACCTTATAGTACAAAAAAACATAAATATGGAAATAAAATAATGTTATTATATAACAAAATAAATTAAGAACATGGAATTTTTCAAGATACCGTAATTTGTGACATGCATTTCTTGATCAATATGCTCTCTTGGAAGATGGTTACTACATTGAAAACATGACATTGTGTTATTTTTAGTAAAATAAGAATCACCTAAGTTTTTGTTTATTGTTCAAAGTTTCCCTAAATTTAGAAGAAATAAATATCTATTCACAAAGTCTTGTCATGGAATCGTAGTCATCATGCACCAACGGAACCACTATGGTAGTTAGTGGGATAACATTTTCTAACAGAAGTGTATCTCATTTTTTTCCTTTGATTAGTTGAATCGGTATGGAGTCTGACACACCCATGGTGGGAAACATTTCCATTAGTAAGATAATACATTTTACCAGCCACATAATTCATCGGTAATATGATATTAGGAGTTAAATTTAAATTTAACATATAAAATATAAGTTTAACAACATAATGGGAGTGAAACATACCATTTTTAGTCTAGTTTTAAAATATAACTTGATCTGAGAGCTGTATCTTATTGTGTTATGGACAAGAATGATATGTTTTACACAAAATAGGCATTGATAAATTTGATTTCAAATCATCATAATCATTATATATTCCTGTAACAAAACATATATATCATCTTTATAAATAAATAAATGTAAGTTGAGTTTAAATTGAATGGTATTATAATTCAACATCACTGTAGGTAGAGATAAGACATGCCTGCAATCAATACATTCATCACTTTCATAATCATCTTTTTATGTTTTCTTTCCTCCTTGTAGATAACATTATGATTTTGGATCATATCTAAAATCTGTTCTATGCTTATTTTATAAGGACAGTAAATAGTTTCGTTCAAATAAATTAATGATCTTATAGTTAAGGGAACATACATTTCCCCCAGGTTATCTACATAAGTGAGATTATAATGACTCTATTTTATGGATTGATTTATTTTTTGAAAATATTGACAGTTATTTGATAATGAATGGAAAGTTGTAAAATAGTGCAACAATTAAATGTCTGAAATTAACAAATCGCGTTTTTAAATAATATGAAACAATTTATATAGGTTAAAAGGTATAAAATTGATAAATAATCACTAAAATAAATTGAATAAACCCTATTCAAACCAATCATTACACAATGGGAATGAATTGAAATACACATCTCGTGCAATTGGAACATACAATATTCTAATGAGTTTAAAAGTCAAATGTTTGTGAAAATTAAATAGAATTTATTTTAAATTTGAAATCACTACAAGTAAAACTCCAAAATGTGGAAAACAATTTCAAGAACTGATTGTTTTGACCTCCTAGGGATGTAAATCTAATGTAGAAAACCTAAATGAAGAGTTGGCACAAAATGCAACCGGATAATGTCACTACAACGAAGTGGAATATAGGACAACGAGTTCAAGTCATACCTGTGGTTTGAGTGAATAAATAAATCATCTTGTGCTAGAAAATACTACAAGATGAATTGATAGATGATAATGAAACATAAAAAAGTAAGTACAACAAAGAAAAATATAGGATTGTGAGATGATGCTTCATCAACTAGGGAATTTGAGTTTGTAGAACCATTTCACTATTTTCGGTCGTAGGATTAGTTTACGATTTTGGGATGTGGAAGATAGAGTTGTAGTAGTTAGGGTTTCCTAGAGTAATTTCTGAGCAACGGCCACAAAAACCCAGAGGTATTATAAAATTTACAGTAAAGGTCAGAGTTGTGGAATTTAAATGCTATCGGTATTCAGTAGAGAATTTGAAGAAATCAAATATCCATAATCTTCAAACATACTGGTAAACCATGGTAGATTAGAAAATATTGTAGCAGTGGATGGAATGAGGTGGACGATGCACGGTAACCCTATGATGGTAGGGTGGAAGAGGGAGATAGAAGCGGGTGGATGAAGATGGAGCCAATGAATGGATATAGAAAAAGTGAGGAAACATAATGTCAATGAAAGATCATGGGAGAGAAAAGTGGAATTTCTAGGTAACCGTCAAATGGTTGGTTAGAAGATGGAGATGGAAGCGGGCGGATGAAGATGGAGGGGTTAGTGAGATTTGGAAACATAAAGTCGATGACATATTTGGGGAGTGTGGATCTGGTAGTCAAAATTGGAGGGTTCAGTGAGATCTGGAAACGCTGATGGGGGAGGTGAGGAGCACTATGGTGTTGACATGTCATCATTGATACACCCATATATATTAAATATAATTGATGCATTCATAAAAATATTGTTTTCTTATAATTTTGGGATAATTTAATGAGACCTTAGTTAAATTTTTAGGGCATTATAAAAATATTTATAATTTTAAAAACTGTATTTTTTGTGAAAATAAATTGTAATGTCCCAGACCTAATAATCCACCCAAAAAGTGCTAAATGATTTGGGTGTTACTACCTTAGGCGCACCTCTATGAACACTAAAGATTGTCCACTAGCAGCAAGGGTCTTATAGGTATTGTGGGGAGGCTATACCCTCTTAGAGAATAATAATGTTACTTGTCAGAGCATAACATAATATTAGAAGACTTTGCATACTCCAAATAGACCCACATAGAAGAAGCACAATCAATAGCAATAAACAGCAGAAGAAACAAATATTAACAACAACAGTAGAATGTAAACACAACAGCATGTTGAACCACTTGTAACAAATACTAGAATGAAAAAAGCAAGCATCCATAAAAAGTCAATATATTAAAGGGATTCAATGGCTAACCACCAGTAGCTACAATAAACATGGTAAGCATTATGGTATAGAAAAGAAAGAAAAAATAAAGTAAACACCAACTTGTCAAGACCTCAAGGTCTCTACCATCTCCAAGAGACAACTAAAATAGTCCAACTCCTGAAACTAGTCTCTTTTCTACACATCAATCCATAGTGACTTCATGCATCCCAAAGGGCCTGTGTAGGGTGTGAGAAGAATCTCAGTAGGATACCACCCAACAGTGCATATATAATATAAGTGTTTAAGAAGGAATGCATTTATAAGGAAAACAATAAATATTACGATGCACAAAAAAACAAACTCCACTAGTGATCAGCAGCCACCATAGAGTGTCACCTACTTCAGCCAACGTCGAAATATCTTTCAGGTAAACTGGCACCATGTACACCCTGACACAGTGTGTATCAAGTATCGACGTCGAAAGTCATTCCCAAGAAGTAGTAACTCAGAGGAACAATGATTTCTATCCTCAAATAAGTATCTAGAGGGACAATGATGTCTTCTCTCAATAAAATAACTGGAGGGATAGTGATGTCTACCCTCAAATCGGTTACCAAAGAGACATCGATGTCTTCCCTAAAACCACGGTGAACCTCTACCCCCAAACAGATAGCCTCAATGCTATATCCTAAATTATCCTCACCTTCCATGTGGATTCCTATGGAAAGGACCCCCAAACCAATAGTACTGAAACCACAACTAACGGGGGCCTCTACCCACATGAGAGTTCAAAACCACCACATCACAGAGTCTCTATTTGTGAACACTACTCAAACTTCTGGGTGAGAGATAATCACCAAAATAAGTTCCAAAGCCACAACATCTATGACACCTCGTTCCCCTGCGACCATGTCGCTCAAGTCCGATGGTCTATCCATTCATGTAACCTGGTCCATGCCCAACCTGACAGTCACACTTCCTCAAGATGACATCCATGATGCCCAATCCCATGGTCAAAACCACCCAATGTAACCTAGTCCTAGCCCAACCTGTTATCAGCATCACTCAATAAAATGCAGTCCATGCCTATCACAACCCAAAGCTTCCGGAAAATGAAATATCACACATCACATATATATTATCAAAAGAAATACTTTAAATAGGAAAAAAACTAAACAGTTGATTTGGACTAGATTTTTGTTGTCCCATACCAGCACCAATATCTTTGGAGCCTCTAACAATTCATATCATCCCTTGAAAAATTGAACTCAACAATTTAATCCAAACAATTAATCTTAATGCATTTTGGAATTCTTGTCCAAAATTACTAATTGAGAAACGGACCCTCACCCCACTATGCTTAAGAAAAATAGGTAAAAGTTCATACCCAAAGGAAACCCATAGGTTTAATAAGCAATTTAATATGCAATAATAGATAAAACAAGGTCTCCCTCAAAATACCCAAATACGAACCAAAGGTTGTGTCACACAAAAGTCCATGAAAACAAGAAAGAATGTATGCAACCCCAACCTGAGACTTTTAGATATAATCATGTCCAATATCAAGCTCTAATTCTATATTGATCTTTGTAGATCTATGTTTCTGCCAAATCCCAGCAACTCTGATCGGATGGAATTTGCGTTGTGTGAGGCAAGGAAACTAAAAAAAAGGGTGTGCAGGTTTATCCTTCCCAATGCGATCCTGCATCCATCGACGTATTGAAGAACAGACTTTGGATGATGATTCTAGGGTAGGAAACGTTCTTCATAATTTCAAAATAGGCATGTTCCAAAGTTGGGGAAGAAGAAGGTGTTTTCTAATATAAGACGTGATGCTCTTTCGTTTAATAAAATAAAAAAACATGGCCTGTATAAAGGACTACACACTATGTAGTAGCCGTGTATGTACTCGGACATAAGAGGAGGTAGCCACATGGCTTGGATGCCCCACATGGTTCAACACACAGGTATAACTCAGCCGGTACGCGGAAGGAAAAATACACAGAGTGTCAAGTAACACTACACGTCGTGTATTAGGGAATACTTACATTTTCATCACATGAAATTTACTCAACGAGCATGTGGCTGGTACAAACCTAACCCATACAAAGAGTGTAATTTGGAGTACATGGTGTGTAATTTGCAAATTTCCAAAACTTACCAGATATTCCTAGTTTTCTCATAAAAAAGTCAAAAATTCAAACAGGTTTGGGATTTTGGCCGGTTCCAAAAATCCAGGTTCTTACAATCTCCCCATATTAACATAGATCATCCCTAATCTATCAAACAAAATATTGAGATGGCATAAAACATTCCACCCCAATCAAAGTAACCCAGAATACCCCAGTCTCAAAGGTTCTGGATAAATTCCTCAAGGGGATCCCCATCTTAGAAATTTCCTAAATTGGTCTCAAACCCTACAAAACTAAACAAATCAAAGGTTTACTAACCTATTTATAGACTCAAGGTCCTCTTATGATGCATCATCGCCCCTGCACCTCATTTGGTGCCCCCGTGTCGTTTCTAACACCCCAAGCATATCTCGAACCACATTGGTGCCCACCTCTGTGAGGTCCTATATCCCATCGATGCTCAAAATGAACCAAGTGCCTAGAACCTCAAGTAACCCGCATCCTCAATTACTTGATTCCCCTGACACCTCAAGTAACATGAATCCTCAATTCCCCAATGTTGTGCATCTCATACATATATATAAATATATCACGCACCTAATATGGTGCCAATCCCACTAAATAGAATCTGGTCAGTCCACATAAAACTTGTGCACCTCGGGCACTCAAAGAATACATGCCTCAATAGGCCATGCCAAAACAAGTAAAAACAAAGCAGATCACGGCCACACGCTTAGTGTAACTCTAACTATTGTTGGCTCACCAGCCTACTCCACCCCTGGAAGCTCCACGGCGTGCACCCTACCTGAAGTATGACTACCTGATTCCAAACCTCCCTACATTGCTGCTCAATCCACTGGCCACTAACCCCTAAGATGGGTCCCGCTATCTCTGTCACATCCTCCGCGTGGAGCTGAACATCGGTTACCATCACTTGGTATCGAACCTGAACCCACTTCAGATTCCACCATCTTTCTTCGTCCCTAATTTATGAATGTCTGAGAAGGCTTCATGTATAACCTCTCTAGATTCCTGACCTATCCAAATGTTTGGCACTCATTTGGAGGCCTATCGCACTTATTCTGAACATTCCCTAGCGATAAACACTAAAATAAAACCACAGAAGAACAACTACAAGGTGGCCTAGCTAAGTCTTTGGTCAGAATTCCCTGTAAGAACTCATCCCATCCTCACTTCCTACTATCTAAACTATCACCTGATGTTGTCACCTGGCTAACCTAGTCTCTATCCCTCTAGTTTCCTTCTTATATGAGTTCTTGATTCACCGCCTATTAGAAATAACCTTGCCTGAAGATATTTACCAGGATCCGAATGGAATGTCACAAGGCATCCTAGAAGTGCCTCATCCTTGCTGAATCATCGCTTACCATACCAGGTGAAAAGAGAGACTACTTAGTGAAATTATCAGCATAGTCCATGAGAGACATGTCTCCCTACTGAAGGATCAAAAACGTTCGAGATCTCTCATACCTCAGTTTCTCTTGGTAAATGTGCTCGAAGAACCTATCCTTGAAGTCCTTTCATGCTAGTCCTTCATTTCTATGAGACTAAACCTGAAAATCCCACCAAAGCTTTGCTAGTCCCCTCAAAATATATGTCTTTAGCTTGACCCTCCTCCCAAGAGGCATCTTGAGTTGATCAAAGACCATCATCATGATATTTATCCATTTCTTAGCTACCTATGGACCACTCTCACCCTAAAAAAGTGGCTGGTGCTACGATTGGAACTCCCACGTCAGATATGCCAAAGATGGCTTTGTACACTGAACACCTCTGTCGATCCCCTACAAGACATGTACTAGACTCTAAAGGAGCTGCTCATTGAGCCATGACCCAAATGCTGCCAAACCCAGCTGTTGTCCTTCCTACACTGGATCTTGAACTTGATCATGTCCCTGAACCGCTACTTGTGACTCATGATCTACCTGCACCAGATCCTAAACATAATCCTTCTCCTATGGAATTGTACTTTCTCCTGCCTGATGCTTCATCTAAGATTCCTAAAAGTGAACTGCAAAATATCATAAATGGTCAGACATCTTATATATATATATATATATACAATATATTCACACAGATAGGAAAATAAGTAAAAGGAAGTGCATAACTACTACCATTACTCTCCACCACCGCAACCCATTCCTAGAGAATCCCGGCCTTATGGCCTCCTTACATTCCCTCAAAGGATCCATGTATCAAATTACCATAGGTCTTGCCCGTCCTAACAACCAACGTTGCCTCAAACTGACGATCGATTCTCCCAATATTGACAGTCAAATTTCCCCATACTGACGTCCAGGACGCCCAATCCTGGTGATCAAAATCACCTCAACCATAGTACATGCCTTCTCATACAAGATCCAGACCCAAAATCTCCTGCCACAAGAAAATATTAATATATAATAAGTATCGCAAGGTATATTTCAATAAACTTGAAATTTTATCAGGAATTTCACCATTTCTCATTTAAAATATTACAAAGCATGGAAATTGAAATTATTCAGATGGTATTATCACTTCACAAAGAATACATGCAGTTATGAAATTGAAATACCCTAAAATCGTGCCTATCAAAAACCAGGTTACCAAGCCTTTCCATACATGCAAAGGTCCACATATCAAAATCAATTACATCACACACTAAGTGATCCACCATGGTGGAAATTTTGTAAATTTTCATATGAGAAAAAGAAAAACAGAAATTCCCACCCATGGAAACTTGGCGTATCCCTCATACCTGGGGCTGAAATAACCTAAGAACAATCTAGAAAATCAGTTCCAACAACAACCTATCTCTAGTCTACCATATTCCAAATTGTAAAACTAGAAGAAATAAAAATAAAAGCCTCAATCTCAATAGAAGACAGAAAAAACCCTATTACAAAATTCATGTTAGGAACTCCTCTGATACGACTTTGTAAAGTCCCAAACCCAATAATCCACCCAAACAATGCTAAATGTGTCGGATGTTACTACCTTAGGTGCACCTCCCTAAATTCCAAAGGTTTCCTACTACCAGTGCGGATCTTATAGGTATAGTGGGGAGGTTACACACTTTTGGAGGATAATAATGGCATTGGTCTGAGCATAATATAAAATTAAAAGACACTGCAGACTCAGACCAGACCCCCATAGTGGAAGCACAATTAATAGAAATAAACATAGGAAGTAACAAATATAAACAACAACAACAAAATGTAAATACAACATCATTCTGAACAACTTGTAACAACAACTACAACAAAAAAAATCATGCATCTGTAGAAAGTCAATATATAAAAGGGAGCTAATGGCTAACCAATAGTAGATAAAATAAAAAAGGTAAGAATGCTAGTACAAGAAATAAAGAAAAACAAAGTAAACTACAGTTAGGAAATACCTCAAGGTCCCTACCATCTCCATGTGACACCTAAAGTAGTCTAGCTCCTAAATATGGTCTCTTTCATGCACGAAAATCCATAAAGTATAAATAGGTCCCGAAGGACCCATGCAGGGTTTGAGACAAATCTCAATAAGATACCACCCAATGGTTCTTAAATAATATAAGTGTTTAAGAGGGAATGCATTTATAAAGAAAATAGTAAAATTACAATGAAAAACTAAACTCAAACTCCATTGGTTCTCAGCATCCACCATGGTGTGTCACCTGCTTCAGCCAACGCCAGAATCTCTATCAGGTAACCCAGCACCATGTTCCCCCTGACACTGCTATCTCAAGTACCGATGTCGCGAAGGCACCCCCAAGAAGTAGTAACTCAGAGGAATAGTAATTTTTATCCTCAAATAAGTAACCAGAGGTAAAATGATTTCTTCCCTCAATAAAGTAACTAGAGGGACAACGATGTATGCCCTCAAATTAGTAACTGAAGGTACATCAATGTCTTACCTCAAACTATGGAGATCCTCTACCCCTAACCCAGTAGCCTCAACGTTATCACCTAAAGGATCCTCACCCTCCACATGACTTCCTACAGAAAGCACCCCCAAACGAATAGTACCTAAACTAAAACTAATGTGGGCCTCTACCTACATGAGTGGTCTAAACCACCTCATCACAGAGTCTCTCTTTGTGCACACTACTCCAAGTTTCGGGTTAGAGGTAATCACTAAAATAAGTTCCCAAACCACAACATCTCTAACACATCATTCCCCTATGACCATGTCACTCAAGTATGATCGTCTCTCCATTCATGTTACCTAGGAAAATCCCAACTTGACAGTCACATTGCCTCAAGCCAATGTCCATGACGCCCAATCCCATGGTCAGAACTACCCAATGTAACCTGGGCCAAGCCCAACCTATGATCAGTATCACTCAACAATACTCACTCCATTACCAGCATAAACTAAAGGTTCCAACATACTTAATATCACACATCACATATATATAATCAAAATAAACACTTAAAACCGGCCAAACAAACTAAACAGTAGAATTGCACTAGCTATGTGTTGTCCTATACCAGAACCAAGGTCTTGGGAGCCTCTAATAATTCATATCATCACTTAAAAAATTTAACTCAGTAGTTTAATCAAAACAATTCATTTTAAATCATTTTGGAATACCCAGTCAATATTTTCTATTTGAGCAATGGCCCCTCACCAGGCCCTTCTCAAAAAAAATAGGTAAATAGGAATACCCAAAGGCATCCCAGCAGTATAATAAGCAATTTTATATGCAATAACATATAAAACATGGTCTCTCTCAAAATACCCAAATATGCACCAAAGGCCGCATCCCCCAAAAGTCCACAAAAACACAAAAGAAGGTATAAAACACCTACCTGAGACTTGTAAATATAGGTACGTCCAATATCGAGCTCTAATTATAAGTTTATATTCATATATATATATATGTTTCTACCAAATCCCAGCAACTCTGCTCAGATGGAATTTGTGATGTGTGGGGAAAAGAAACTAGAATGAAAAAGGGTGCAAGGGTTTAGCCTTCCGGATGTGATCCCGCAGCCACGGATGGATTGAATAATGGAAGTCAGATGATAATTCTAGGTTAGGAAATGTTCTTTAGAATTTCAAAATGTACATGTTCCAATGTTGGGGAATAAAAAGGTGTTTTCCAAAATAATATGCAACGCTCTTTCATTTAATAAAATAAAAATAAAAATACACGGCATATATAAAGGACTGTATGTCATGTAGTATCCCTGCCCATACTCTGAATTAAGCAAAGGTAGCCACACAACTTGGATGCCCCACACGGTTCGACAAATGGCTAGAACTCAGCCGATACACGAAAGGAAAAATACTTGGTGTGTCAAGAAACACTATACGTCGTGAAGTATGAAATCCTTACATGGTCATCACACGGCATGTACTCAGTCAGAACACGGCTGATACATGCCTAAACCATACACAACATCTCCTTTGAAGTACATGGCGTGTAATTTGGAAATTTTCTAAACTTCCCAGATTTTCCCAGTTTTCTCAGAAACAAGTCAAAAATTCAAACAGGGTTGGGATTCTGACCCGTTTCAAAAACTCGTGTTTTTACATACGGATTTTAATTAAAAATAAAATTTTCATATTTATAAAATTATTTTCATAAAATTGAGTTCATTTTTTTCTGCACATCTAAAAATGGTTAGGGTAAATATTTGCAATTTTTCTAAAATACTTGAATTTTTGGTGAATAATGAAAATATGTTAATTTATGATAAATGATGAATACATGATTTTTTGATTCATAGATGATGTAAGGATGATATAAGCACACATGGTTATATCTCACATGAAATTATTACTATTTTTAGTCATAATAATCAATACTATTCATAGTATTATTCCAAAAAAAATTAAATAATGATTAAAATATTGGGAAAACCCTTCTATCCTCCACTATATAAATCACCATTCACCCCATCTTCCTCTCACACCAATAAAGCTTTGATCATGGCCTAAGTTATTTAAAATACTATTTCCAATACCCTTCTCTATGTTTAAGTCATTCTAGCCTCACTAAAAGGCCAAAACCAAAGGCCTTTATGAGGTTCTCAAGGAGTACTCAAGAGGTAATCCTCTATTCATTTTTCTTTCAATTTCTCTTAAATGTTTGATTCTTTTTTTTCTCTCTTATAACCTCCCCTAATCCAAATTATTTGATAATTCTAGTACCCTAAATTTTATTTAATTATATTATTCTAATTTAATATTTCATCATCATCTCTATTTCCCAATCCACTTATTTTAATAATTGTAACACCGTCTGAGATGTGTTAATTTATCACATTCAAGGACGATGGGTTTTCAATTTTTATTACCAAATTAAATTATAGTCATGAATCCATTTTTATTATTGAAAAAGATCATAATATATTTAATATATCTTATTTAATGTTTTGGAATCATTTTCTACACATGGTATTAAATTATAAAACAAAATGAGTTCGCAGTGATTGAAAAACCAAAAAATTAGTCCAAGTGTTTATCATTAAAATTTGATCTATTGATTCATCCTCTCCAGAAATTACTAAGGGGTTTATATTATCATTTAACCTTATTTAATTTAATTAATAAATTATAACTTCAATTCTGGATTTCATTTTCCAATTTACTTGAACCTTCATACTCTTATTCAAACGAACAGATCAAAAAAACTAAGAAAATGTGCACTCCAAAATGATGAAATTGAATAGCTTAACCCATCTAAAAGGCCATAAATGAACTTCATAAATATATAATAAATAAATTAAACTTATTTATTTTTATTTTATTATTAATTAAAGAACCTAATTTGATTATTCAGTACATTAAGATCAAGTGCGGAATACATTCAGACATAAGGTAAGGGTTTCTTCATCTCACATCCATTTTTGTGAGATATCCCTTATTTACTACTATTAATAGTTTATGGTGTATGTATACTGCCAATTAATTTATAATATAATTAATGAATTTTATTTCATGGTATATAATTTATTATTTGATGATTGTTAATTTTGGGGCATATGATTTGATGGAATGCAAAGTGGTAAGGGTTTTCTACCCGAACCTGCTTTTTATTTTGGGTTACTCTTATTATCTACTTACCTAAATAAAATTCTTAATTAAAATTATTTACACCTTATAAATTTTTTAGATTTTTATATATATTTTTAAAAATCATAATCCTTCTTTATTTTGTGGATAGTTACATTTTTTAAAAGGATCTTTCAAAACATCTTCTCAACAAACAAGCACTATTCAATGGAACTTATCAAATTATTACCTATATTGATGGGATATACATAATATATTTTAATAAATCAATATTTGTATAAAATAATAAAATTTATAATTAAAAACTATCATGTTTCATTTTTGGTTTTTTGAAATCAAACATGCCTTCTTTCTTTAAAATCGCTTTAATAGTTTCTCTAAACCGTACTAAAATGTTCTCTTCCTAAAGCTTCTTTAAAAACACTTTTTACATGATTTAAATTAAATGGGATAAAATTTATTAATAAAATATTATTTTAATGTCCTTAACGTTTATTTTCTAGGATATACATTTTTACAATATGATTTCTTGACAAATAAAATTGATTTTCCAAAATAACTCTTCTTTCCAAAGTAAAAAAGGATCGTTCTTATCTCAGTTTTACTTTTATGATTTATATGACTTGTTAACCACTTATTCCTTACATGTGTCATTTGTAATTACCTTATTTATATCATATAAGTAGTCTTTTTATTCTCATTATATTATAAGGAATTATGATTTTATTGTTTCAAGGTGGTATATGATACTTTGGGAATATTTAAGGATTATTTCCTCAAGAATTTTTCAATGGTATCATTTAAAATTATCTTCATATATGTCAACATAATTTGTTGAATCTTGTATTTAACTGAGGTTTATCTCTTGGGATATTTTCTAAAATATTTTTTTAATGGTTTCTTATTAGTTTTATTATGTATTTTTTATCTTGATACCATTCCCCATATTGCTCTGAATGGGTAGTGATTATGTTTATTTATTGGGAAAAATTATTTACATTTAATATGTTAATTTAAATATAAATGTATATGTTTTTTATGTTTATACCCATTCATATTAGGAAGTCATTGGACTTTTTAAATGAGGGTTTGGGCCTGCTATAGCCCCTTCATTCATTGGTAGGTCTCATAAGACAAACTAGTGTCTTGGCACGAGTCCCTAACAGTATTGTTATTTATGGTTTTGGTACGAGTCCTTGATAGTATGGTTATGATTTCCCACATTATTCATTCCCTCATCATGAAACTTGTAATTGATAGTTCATGTGGTTATTTGACTAGTATAATACCCATGATTATGCTTTATTATGGAATTATTTATTCAACTCTTGTTCCTTCCATATTATGTTCAAGTTTATTTTTTAAGGCATGTATTTATAGTTATTCACCATGCCTAATGTTTATATTTATGATATATTCCACTGTATTGTTTACCATTAATGAGAATATGATATCACTTATTTCTAATGCTTCATTTCCTTAGGTTATGAAGAAGAAATCATTTTATAATATTTCAAGGATACAATTTTTTTTATTTTATATTGTGTCATGTTTTCCAAATTTATTATGGGTATCATGTATGTAATTTGGTTTTCCAAGACTGCTAAACTGATCATTCCTTCTAGATTTAATTACTTGTAATCATGCCAATGTAATGAAATAATACACTAGATTTGGGATTTTGGGGTTAGGTTATTGCATTTTCTTAATAAAATAGATTTTTAACCTTGGGCATTGTATAGAATATTAGGACACTAAAATATTATAACTTTATCTATGTTGACTGGGAAATTAATTTTTAAGGATATACTAGAAGTTAAGTTTGATACTTATAAATTATACAAACCATATCAATATGGTAATAAATATAATTCATATTTTTAATCTATTAGTGAATTAAAATTTTATGATGCTTTATAGTTAGTGCACATGGAATTATTTTGTCCTATAAAAACTGGATATATTAGTGTAAAATATTATGTATATGTCTTAGTTTTTATTATAGTAGATACACACTGGTGTATTTTCTTAAAATGAAATATAAAGCCCTTAGTTATTTTAAAATTGTTTTAGGTAGAATTAAAAATGGTAAAAAACATGTCCTTGGTAACTATTCATAGTGATCATGGTAAAGAATTTGTAAATTATTATTTTAAATTTTTTTTCTAGCAATAAAGGTATTGAACATAAATTTTCATTGACAACAACTCCACATCCAAATGGTGTAGTCAATAGAAAAAAAAATTATTTTTTCAGGAGATTACTAAAACTATCTTAATTGAATACTTAGTTGTAAACCATTTTTGGGTTGACGAGGTTAGAACTTCCTTCTATAGTATAAATATAGTTTTAATTAAACTTTTTATTAATAAAATTTTTTATTAGTTTTGGATAGGAAGAAAACCAAAAGTTTCTTACATTAATATTTTTGAATGATAATTATTCATTCTAAATACTAAAGAAAATCTACATAAGTTTTCACCCAAATATGATGAAGGGATATTTTTAAGTTATTGATGTACTAGTAAGTCTTATAGAGTTTTTAAAAAAAATTGTTGTACTATTGAGGAAATAGTGAATGTTATGTTTAATGAAACTAGTCATTTTATTTTCAAAAAACCCTAACCTATATCCTTGAAAGTAATTTCTAAAACTAATTCTCAACCTTTGTCAAAAATTTATTATCATAAGTAAATAAATCAAGAATATGTTTATAAAGTTATTATTGTTGAATATTTTCCACTTATTGTTGAAGAATAATATTTTAAAAGCCCATGAATTCAGGTTTTTCTTAGGAATCATCCTAGTGAGCGTATCATTAGTGATTTTGATCAACTAGTTAGGACTAGAAGTTATTTGACCAATGAAATTGAGAATTTAGATTTTGTATCTCAATTCAAACTTAAGAATCCTAATAATTCTTTTAGTGATGAGGATTGGATAAATGAAATATAAGATAAACGTAAAAAGTTTCAGAGGAACCAAGTATGGACTTTAGTCAAATAACCTAATGAAACATCTATAATTGGAGTAAAATGGGTTTTACAAAATAAATGTGATAAAAATGAAATAATAGTTTAAATAAAGCTAAAAATGTTTATAAGAGATATAATCAACATGAGGAAATAGATTATAAAGAAAACTATGCTCCAATAGATATACTTGATGATATTTGAATACTTTGATATTTTTCAGCATTCTTTAATTTAAAACTATTTCAAATGGATCTGAATTGTTATTTTCTTAATGGATATGTTCAGGAAAAAGTTTATGTCGAACAACCCCCTGGTTTTGAAAATTAAAAACATCTAGAACATGTTTTTAATCTTACAAAATCATTTTATGGACTTAAACATACCCCTAGATCTTGGTATGATATATTAACTAGTTTTTTATTATAAATAATTGTTAAGGGAGTTGTGGATCCAATTATTCCTATAAAATAAGTAAATTAAAACATTATGATTGTAAAAATATATGGTGATCACATTATATTTGGTTTAAATAAAAATTATTTAATAGGTTCTTTTGGGTATCTTGTGAACTCTAAGTTTGAAATGAGTGTGATGGGTGACTTAACATGTTTTTATGGTTCCTAAATTTCATAAAAACTAAAGGGTGATTTTTTATATCACAATAAGTATATAAAATATTTACTTTATATATTTGGGTATGAAAATACTAAAAATATTATTACTCCCATTAATATCTCTAATACTTTATATCTTGATGAGGTTGGGAAACTAGTTGATTATAAAACATTTGGAGATTTGATTGGTAGTTTACTTTACTTAACTTCTATTCTTCTAGATTTAATGTTTTTAGTATTCTTATGTGTTATATATCAAACCAATCTAGAATAATCTCATCTTAAAGATTTAAAATAAATCATTTAATAACTTAAGAGAACTATGGATTTATTTTTATTATGTTCTTCTTAAAAAAATTTGACCTGAAAATTTTTTTAGATGCTGACTTTGGTGGATGTAGAATGGATAGAAAAAGTAATATCAGAAACTGTCATTTTGTAGGTGAGTCTTTATTTTCTTGGTCTTGTAAGAAAAAACACTTAGTAGAAATTTCCAATGCTAAATCCAAATAAGTTCAAGTTGGAATTTTTTTTCAAACATGATGTGGATACAACAGGTAGTTGCTGACTATAGAATGAGTTTTACTCACTACAAAAAAAACGAATTAAAGATGTTTTTTTATTTATTCACATTTAAAAAATCGCTTTTTCATTTACCAATGTTTTGGAAAAACCTCACTAAAATATGTTTCTCTAATTTAGCGATGTTTAAAAACATTTTTATTAAGTGAAACCTCATTTTATGATATTTACTTGAAAGGTCAGAAAATAAACTTCGCTAATTAAGCAATATTTTTAAACTTCTATAAATTAGGGACACATAGTTTACTGATGTTTTTTAGAAACATCGGTAAATCACACCTCATTTACTGATATTTTTTAAAAATATAAGTAAATTGTTTTTTTATATTTTTTTGAAATTTATTAAATATTTTTAAATTAATAAAAATATAAATCTTCACATGTATATACCTCCCTCACCCCCTGTACCTCAACCCACAATCCATATACCCTCAAATACCTCTGCCCGCACCCCCCCCCCCTATTATCACAAGTACACGTCATTTATCCCTTCCCCTATAATACCCTCTTATCCCTCCTGTACCTCACCTCATGCCATTATACAATTCCTCACCCCCACCTAATCCACTCATATAGCTCTTGTACATCTCCTCATGCCCCTATACCTCCCCATAATCCCCCTATTATCCCTACTTTATCTCATACCCCACGCCCCTGTACACTCCCTCTCCCCATGATCCCCTCATGTTCCCAATCAAAAAATAATTAATGTGGCCTCCCCAAGAGTATAACTACGGACCTATGACATACAAGTGAAATACGCAAAAAACCTAGCTATTTGACATTTTCATATATAATTGTATTATATTAAATTTATTTATATATAGATAGATTTCAATATTTTTGAAATTAATATTATTTATATATATTTTTATTAATATTTTTATTTTTATTTTTTATTTTTTATTTTTTATTTTTATATTTTAAATTTTATGTTCATATATATATATATATATATATTTTTGTGTATTTATATTTTATATTTTATATATATATATATATATATGTTTTATATTTTATGATCATATATATATATATATATATATTGTGTGTGTGTGTGTGTTTGTTTATATCTACATAAATATATATATATATATATATCTAAATATATATTTACATCGATTCGAGGAAATGGGCTATATAAATATTTATTTATTTATTTATTTATTTATTTTGCGATGTTTTTTGGGAAACATTGTTTTTTAAGTGATGTTTTTAGGGAAACATCACTAATTTAGTGGCATTTTTTGGAAAACATTTTTAATTTAGCATGGTTTTGGGGAAACATCAATAAAGTAGTGACATTTGTTGGGAAATATCTCTGAATTAGAAATATTTTTGGTAAAATTTCGCAATTTGAGGGATGTTTTCCAAAAACGGCTCTAAATTAGAAATTTTTTTGGAAAAAATTTTTAATTTAGAGGCATTTCCTAAAAAGATTTTTTAAATTTAAAAATCATAGAAATTTTTAAAATTCATCACTAAAAATGTCGCAAAATTGATTCTTTTTTATAGTGAATAAAACTCAAATACTTAGTTAAAACACAAGTTTCATTACCTTAAGTAAAAAACCAAACGCATAAATATAATACATCACATCCTTCAGGATAACACCCTTGGAAAAGATATTATTTTATAATTTATCAAAAATGAAGAACAAATTTTTGATATTTTACTAAACCCATTAGTCCCAATAGATTTTAATACAATAAACAGAAGTTATAAATGATAAATGTTATGTGATCATTCATATCTACTTCTTTTTTTACCCATATTCTTACATTGATATACTTATTTTCATATGGGGTACATATGTTTGTTGTTCTGTAAATACTTATATTTTCTAGAGTTTTTTATTTTTTCTAAAAAATATTATCATAATGAATTTTTCAAAATAAAAAAATATTACAATCTATCATAATATGTTTTTTTAATAAAACTATCATAATAATATTTTTTAATAAAAATATCATAATCATTTTTTGTAATAAAACTATCGTAATTAGTTTTTATAATAAACATATCATAATCATCTTTTTAATAAAACTATCATAATAATTTGTTATAATAAAACTTTCATAATGGGTTTTTCTAATAAAACAATCATAATTAGTTTTTGTTATAAAACAATCATAATCAATATTTGTGATAAAAACTAAGATGAATTGCTTATTTACACCAATGAAACTTTCTACTATGAAAGGAAATATTTATTTAAATTTTTCACCAATTATTTACATTAGTTTATAATTATTGTTTTGATTATTCTTTTAGTTTTTATAAATACTCTCATATGTTTTTAAAAATTTTAATACATTTTATAATCAGAATATTCCATAATTTGATAAAAAAAAATTAAATCTTTAAGAGTGTAAACAATTTTTTTAAATTTCTTTGATTAATTTTCCATTTTCCGATAATTTAACACTAAATATATCACCTTGAAAGTATTTTGTTATATGAATCATTTTTTTCTCGTACCTATATAAGGGGGGGATAAACCCTATCCCACATCAGTTTCTAGAGTTTTTATCACCGCCTCTCACCACCCCTTTAAGTCATCAGACAAATTATTTTTGTCTTCATTCGATATTACAACCAATTATCATTGTGACGGAAACCAAGTAAGATTATGCGAAATGGTTTGTTTTTAGAGAAGTACTCATTGAACGTTATTGGATTGAAAAATACGATATTACTCTCAAAAGGATCATTTCATTACAAGGATTGTAAAGTGTTTGTTCAGAGAAAATAGATAAAGAATTTTATATATAATATCTTGAAATATTTAGAGAATTTTTTCCTTAGTTCAGTTTTTAAAAGAATGAGGTAACAATAAAGTTTCATTTACCAAGTTTACGAATAGATATAAGCTCTTTTCAACAATATTAGTGGAATTGGTAGGTGTTCCTTATAATAGTGAGTCATATTTACCTTCGTATAAGTTATCAGACAGTAAATTTTAGATTAATAATCCTAAATAATCATTTTTTTCATTCTATGAGAAAATAAGAACATTTCCCCATATATCTCCAGAAAATAGAGTAATGAAATTATGGATGGAAGTTTATCTAATACCCATAAAGGGTGAAAAGTATATATTAAAATTTTCGGATATCTTTTGTGAGATTACTTGGTCAATATGAGATGAATTGACATGGTGATATTTGTTTTCAGTATAGTGGAAAATATTATAATTTCTTTGATAACATTTATGATTATCATGTTTCCATCATTAACTAATAAGTTAATTGTGAAATTTATTTAAATTTTTAATGTTGGGAATAATTGTTACCTAGTAAGAGAAAATATTTTTTTCATTGGTGACAATATAATTTTTCATAATAAAATTTTTATTTGGTTATAAGTCAAAAACGTTTATTAAAATGGTTGATATAGTTGTATAGAAGGCACAACCATCAAATAGAGTCGAGTAAGTTAATAAAAAATTAAAGGTTGAATCTTCTCCAATAGTGAAACAAAATAAAGAAAATAAAATAATGAATAATTTTTTTGAACAACTAATGGTTCTTAAGGAAACAAATTAGGGGATCTCTAGTTTGGAATTGATCTAGATGAGGAATATCTATTAAGAATTCATATATTTGAACATTTAGATAAATAATGGAAAATAAATAATTAAAGGAAAATGTTATATGAAGAAATAATTTTTGAAATTTTGTTTAAATATGTTGAAAAGACTTTAAGAATCATTTCCTAGTAATTTCTCATACTAATAAAGTCTTTACTTATGACAAACGTGTCTTTTAATAAACTTCATCAATTCCATGAGTATTCCCTTTAATAGTTGATAAAGGAAAAGAAAAAATAGTAGTTGAAGAATTGGTCCCTACCTTACCTAAGAAATAATTTTCCTCTAAATTAGATGTAAATAGAGTTTTAAGAACATCCTGACAATTATAAGATGATCTTGAAAATTTTTCTAAAGGATAAGAAATAGAATAATAGGTAGATGAACATATAGAAGTAGTAAAAGAAGAATAAGAAGCAGAGTAGGAAAAAAATGAAGAAGCTAATAATGAGGAAACCTATATAGAAAAAGGATCAAAAGAAAAGAAATCATTATAATAAACTTCATCTTCATAATATTTTCTTTCTAATTCGGATAAGGATTAAAACTTACAAGGATTATAAGAAAAATCCTCTTCAAACGAAGAATAAAAGTCACCAACAAAAGTGGAAAAAAATTATTCCACAAAGGAAGAACAAAAATATCACCATTATCAGAAAAATGATTCTAAAAAATTGAATCATATAAGGATGTAGATATTGTATAAATTTTATATGACAAGAAAATTTAAATGAAAATAAAATATAAATTTCAAAACAATTCAATACCCAATGCCAAATATTCATGACTAAAACCTCTTAAACATTATTTTGGTTAATCATATTTGGAGGCAACCACTAAAAAAAGGTTTTTATTTCATTTTCAAATCTTTGAAAGTGTTAGAAGACACCATTCCATATTTTATAAAACATGAATAAAGGTGTCAACTTTTTTAAAAAATCCTTAGTTAGAAATTGGAGGCTTTGAAAATTCTATCTAAATTAGTTATTAGTATTGAATTATAGTTTAAAAACATTCAAGAAAATTCTAATACTCAAAAAAAGATCATATAATTATATGGTTAAGTGGTTAAATCGAATAGATTTTGATATCAAGGAAAATGATGATCAATTTTAGGATGTAAAGAAACTTTTTTTATAATCAGAAAATTGTTTGAACTAGTTATATTTTGATGTATTCGATCAAGTGATGTTTGTAGAGTAATTCAGATATACAACTGATGATCAGAAAGATGTGTTAAATGTCCTAAAATAAAATTTTCATAATTTAGAGATAGATATTTCCCATATAAGATCATGTGAATCCAGACATTAATTTGTAAAAGAATATAATGAAAATTATTATAAGGATATTGAAATATTAAAGACTTAAGTTTAGAGGATGGTTTTTTTGGAAGAAAATATTATAAATCTTGAGAAAAATTGACACGATTTCAAAAATATTGTGGCCTTAATAAAGAACCTCATGAATAAATATTAAATATTTTCATTTAAACTCTTTATGTATACTTTGTTAAGAAATTGAATGGTTGTTAATTATGAAATAAATTTCATTGAAATACTTTGTGCCTGGTAGTTTTCCAATTATGATTAGATCTATATTCTTTAATTTTATTTGTGGATGAATAGTTATTTCACATGTTAAAATTGTTCTATATGTTATTAATCCTCTAAAATTTTTGGAAACTATGCATACTTTCCCTTTTTTGAAATCAGAAAGGGGGAGATGGTTTTATAAAGGGGGATAAGGTTTTATAAATGGGGATATGTTATAATATGGGGGAGATGGTTTATTTATTTCCATCATGTTATAAAAGAGTTAAAAAATCATGGGAAGTTATAAATAATAACATTAATTTTCTTAATAGTTAAAAGGGTTTTAATATTTTTGAGTTATAATTTTTCATATAAGTATTTTTGTTTGTGATTTCCAAAAAGGGGAGTATTGTTGAGTCAAAATTTGTACTTATTACAATTTCCTTCCTTTAGTTTTAGAAATCAAAAATAACTTCTCAAAAATATGTTTACTAAATTTTAATATCCCAAGTGTTTTAGTATGTTGTTTTTAGAAAAAAAACCTTTATACCATACATAGAAATGTATTTAATGTATTAAGAATATAAACTTCATATTACTCAATCTAATATATCTGACTAAAGGTGCATCTAATCCATTAGAATGACCATTAGTTAGACTATTAGTTGTACATATGTCTTCTTTACATGAATAAAAAAATTAATGACCATCGGACTGATCTTGATACCAATATATTGGAAAACCCCTCATTCATTTAAATATGATTGATAATCAATAATAAATTTTATCAGACTGACTAAATTTTTTTAATCGAAGAGCCTAAGAATAATTTCTATTCTAATGAATACATTTTAAACTATAATGGTGTTAAAAAATTTGAATTCAGATATTTAGTTATTCTAAAACATTGTGAGATTTGAAATATCAAATTCTCAATGTTCATTACAACTAACTTAGAAATATGATAGTTGGAGCTTCAACTATAAATAACCTGTTATTTAAAGATTTTATAGTTGATTCATTTCATAAGTCAAGTATTCTAAAGTTTTCTCTGTGTGAATATATTGTTCTTAGTCATTGTAATACTTTAGATATTTTTCCTTCTAAGTAATCTTTTTCAGGGTTGTTTCATTTAGATTATTTTTCATTTGTTTTCTATGTTTGATCATTATTACAATCTAGGGATTATAAGAATAAGAGTATGGTAAATCTGATCCCTCCGATTGAGGGATTCCTAGGCTAGGAAGACAGATGTTGATCATCGTATTAAGGGTTTCTAATGATAGAAAGATAGAACTTATTTTTTTCATTGTATTGAGTAATTTTCTGGTAAGAAATGAAATAATTTATATTATGTATAAATCCATGGATAACTTTAGTCAATGTTATAGACTACCTTTACTCTTAAGGAAAAAAGGTTAAATTATTTTAATATATATTATGAGTCATTATTACTTTTATAAGTTGTGTATTTCCAATTTTTATATGTTTTATTTTTTTCTTTGTGCATGTTTTAGAAATTTATTCTTCGTACTGATTTTTCTAAGAAATAATTTTATCAGTAAAACTATGAAATTTAAAAAAAATTGATATAATCATATTATTTCTTATTATGATTCAAAAATTATGATCATCATATGAAATTTGATTCCACATTTTTTACTTTAATAGGTATTGTGTTTTTTTAGTATAAATTTTTTAAACTACAATTCACCCCCACCCTCTCTTATATGTATGTCCATCTAAGCGACTATTACTATCCAAAAGTATTAAGATCTATTAAATCACTATTTTTGGGTGTTATAAAGAAGGAGATCATGAAATATACATTATAATTACTGGAATTTCAGAAAGTAAAGGTTGAAAGGAAAAATTTCAGGGGTATGATTCAAATATTACCCATACCTACATGGAAATGGGAAAACATAAACGTGGAAATTGTCACTAGTCTTTAAATGACATCAAAATGAAATAATTATTTATGGTTTTTGGTGGATCTTTTGACAATTAATTCTAAATTAATTTAAATTTTAGAGGACTTCTCATTAAATCCACTTTTAAGTATATACATTATAGAAGTTGTGAGGATTCGTGGAACACCATTATCGATTCTATTTGATTGAGATCTATGATTCACCCCCAAGTTATGGAAGAGTCTCAAATATGATCTCAGCACTGAGATAAACATCATTATGGATTATCACCCCCAAAATGATGGACATATGAGCATACTATCCAAAACCCTAGAATACATATTGAGAGATTTCTCAATAGACTTTAAAGGAGGATGGGATCAGTATAATTCTCTAGTTTAGTTATTATATAGTAATATCTTTCACTTAAGAATCCAAATAGTTATATATGAATACCTTTATGGTAAAATATATAGAACACATTTATTCTGGAATAAAGTGTGTGAACACATGTTGTTGGGTCGTGAATTGGTTGAGGAAACTGTTAAAAAGGTCAAGACCATTCATCATCATAGATAGGTTTATCAAAGATAAACATAAGGATATTTTGACAATCATAGATGATACTAGATGCTCGAGGTTGGAGGTAATGTGTTCCTCTACATATCTCTATGGAATATATTCATGGTATTTGGGAATAAAGTAAATCTATTCCCCCATGTACATAGTCCCCTTTGAGATTCTATATCGCATTAAAGTAGTAGAATAGCAATTAGAACTCCCAAAAAACAATTCTAAAGTATATGGTATATTATACATATCCCCTATTAAAGAAGTACATACCAGATCACTCACATGTACAAAATTTACAGGTGATACATAATTAAAATGATCTATCTTATGAGGAGCATACGGTAAAGATATTGAACCATAGAGATAATGTTTTCAATGAAATAAGACAACTCACCTAGACAAATTGCTATAGTAAATCCATAAGTATGAGGAGGCAACATGGAAACAGAAGGAACCCCTGAAGTAGAAGTACCCTCATTTGTTTTCACCAAAGTATGTAAAATGAAATATTTGGGGTGAAATTTCTTAAGGGGGGAGAATGTAACAACCAAAATTTTATCAATGGAATTTACCATCTGAATATATAATTGTATCATATTTAGTTATATAATATTATATAATTCACAAGAAAAATATGATATAAAAAAATATTTTCTTAAACTCATTTGTACATTTCGACATAGAGAATAAAAATATACATAATAATTGAAATTAATAAAATAGGATAAAATTTGGAAAATAATATACTAATAATGATAGAAAATTTTAGATTTTCTTGATCCACTAGAATAATCACACTCACTAAAAACACTATATAAATGAAGTGAAATGTTATTCATTCAATATTCCTTTTAAAAAAGAAAATATATATAACCTTAGGAAGAAAATGAAATTCAACAATGAATTAATGAAATATGAGTTATTTATGGAATGTAGGGATCCCATATGACCATTAAAATCTCAACATTAGAATAGTAATATGATCATTAGAATAGTAATCTTACCATTGGAGTAGTAAACTGACAATTGGAATTGAAATATGACAGATAGGAATAACAACCTAACTATTAAAATATTATGTTCACCTATGGAAGTGTAAAATATGATTTAGTTATCTTATAAAATGTCAATATGAAATATTTATATCAAGGTAAAAGTAAATAAATTTTTTAAAATTTATAAAATAATTTTTTTTTTTTTTTTTTTAACATAAATGTTTTAATTTGACTTTTATAATAAAAATAAAAATTTAAAAGAACTTTTATTTTCATAAAATTAATTTATAAATTATTATTATGTAATATTATATTTATAATATAACTTTATGAGACCATAAGTAATTTTTTAAAGGGTCTGAGAATTGATCATAACATAAAAATTGGTATTTTTCAAATAAATGATGATTTTATTGAAAAAATAAATTTCTCATATTTATAAAACTAATTTCATAAAAAGGATTTCATTTTTTTTTAATCTACACATTGAAAAATGTTTTGGGTGAATTTTTGGTATTTTTCTAAAATAGTTGAATTTATTGTGAATAGTCAAATGTGGTAAAATACGATATTTAACATTATAATATAAATACATGAATTTTTGAGTCATGGAAAATTTAATAACCCATTAGTTCAAACACAAATTCACAATTTAATATATATATTCAAAATAATCAACATTATTGGTTTTCTTGATCCAAAATAATAAATTAATTTATATAATATTTAAAAACACCCCTCTCTTCTCCTAATAAATACCACCTCTCACAACCCATTATCCTCACACATTATAAGAATTGGTTCAAAATTGTTACCCAAACCTCTCTCCAGTTTTCTAGTATTGATGGTCTCTCTAAAATTCCAATTTTATGTGCCTTAAAAAGTATTTCAAGGAGGCGACATTTAAGACGTAATATTCTCAATTTACCTCTTCGAAATTCATTTATTCTTAAACCTTCTCCTTTACTCACTAATTAAAAATTCATAATAACTCCAATGTAATATATATACTATATGTTTATAATTTTAATGTAAAATCTACCATTCACCCCTTTCTTATCTCTACTTATTCTAAAAAATGAAACCATTGATATTATATCGATTCGTCACCTTCATGGATGATGAGCTTTCATTTTCCACTACTGCCTTCATGGTAGGATTAAATTCAATTAAAATGGTTTAAAATGAACTAATTAAATATATTATATATTGTTTCACATTCATGAATGAATTTTTGTCAATAATATTAAATAACATGAAACTATTTCATGAGGGTCAGTAAAACTGCCTAAATGAACTAATTATATAATGATAAATTTTTTACTCAATGAATCATCCTTATATTGATAAAATATTTAGTATTTGGTAACATTTGAATTTATTTATTTGAATTATTACCTTTTAATTTCCCTTATATGTTTGTAGTCAAAATTTACAAGAATGTCAATAATTATCGATAAGTGATTCGGCCTTCGAACCAAGAACCGAACGCTCCCTGAATAGAAAAATTAAATATTATATTTCATTGAAATGATTACAAATGAACACAATAAAATTATAATAAAACAAATATAGACTGAAAATTTTATGATTTATTTAATTAAGGAATCTATTTTTAATATCCAAAACATTAAGTGAAAGTGCATAATGGATCTGTACATAAGGTAATGGATCTATCTGAACCACCCTTTTTCTTTGGCTTATGACCATTCTATCTTACACTCTCATTCTATCTCTTTTTAATTTTATGTAATGATTTAAAATTATATATAATATTATCCCAGATATATACTTATATTATTCTCCCTTCCTTTGATGAAAAAATACATTCTTTAAGTTCATTTCTCAAATTCCTTCTTTATGAAATCTCCTTTGATTATGATATATGGAAAGATTATGCAAAACATTTATTTCCATGGGTAATTCTTATGTTTATTCCTTATTATTTATTTTATTTCTTAGAACACATAAGAGTTTACATGTTATGATGGGTTTTTCAGGATAGCGCTCTAATGTATTGGGTAATGTTTTTTCTCATGAGATGTTATCAATGGGATTAAAAATTGAACCTGATACATGGTGGGACTATGTTTACCTTTTTATGCTATCTTAGTGGTTATCCCTAACATATTATTATGTCATATTATATATTGTTTCCACATTCCCTTGATTCCATGATTCAATATTTATTTATTCCATTTCTCTATGTGACTAATCAAGATCCTTGTCTTTTATGATATCATATTATTCCTCCTAACTCGTGTATTATGATTCACTACATTATCTATTCTATTACTGGGACTTTTTATCACCCCTTTATTTTATGTATTCCTTAGGTTATACTTTTCATTTTTAGGATACAAAAGTGATTTAGGATCTCTATATTGAGATTAAAGTAAATTAATTTTATTTTCAGTCTCACATTGTTGTATTATGATCATAGTCTTCCAAATACTCTAAAATTTTCTTTCCTTTAGCTGTATTTAATGGATATTTGTGTTAAAATTCATGTAATAATATGTGTAAAAGGCTTAAATTTCCATAATTATTGGTATTATTAAAGAAATTATGTATAATTAATATAAATTTTTATTAATTATACAGTTGGTAGAGTTCTTATAATGAAAGAAGGACTTGAGGTACATGTTTTTTTGTCTCAGTTACTCTTTATTGAAACATTTTTTAATTTTATGCACAAATTTATTATCTCTATGGTGTATTTATTGAACAAGAATTTATTTTTCTATACATCATGATTTAATTCAATGGATTTAAATATCCATATAATATTCAATCATCCAATTAATTTTGATTAACATATTACTAATTTCTTAAGGGTTTTATGTTACAATCTAATTTTTACCGAGATTGTTTATGACTAAATTTTCATATGATAAAATTATTTGATATATCTCTTCAAGGTATTTTCTCTTTCTTCTCCACTGGTTATTTCTACCTATTTTATTTTTTCCTTTAATTTTCCTCTCTTTAAGTACTCAATAGACCAAAATACTATTTTAAAATAAAACTAACATTGTTTTATCCTTTGGTTTGGAATATTTAATTCAATGTTCAAATTTTATATATAATGTTTTTAGGGATGATTTTATTTTTCTGAAAAAAAAATTTAATATTTTTTTTGACTCAATTTTTTATTATTTAAAAAAGGCTTAAAATAAACCTTCTTATCATTTTCTATATGTGTTAATTTAGAGTTTTTTCCAAAAATGTGAATGAAATTTTTATTTTAACATACACTACATGAGTGACATTCCTTCAACGTCATTAATATTATTTTATTCAAATATTCCTTTATAATTTAGTTTTATTTTTTCAATGAAAATTTTCCACTAACATTTTTTGAAAAATTTAGATTCTCAATAAGTGATATCAATTTGAAAGGGTAGTTTCCTCATGAAATGTTATTTAGATCTTTTAATTGAATTTTTATCTATAACAACATCCTTTGACGTTTTTTATGATTTAATTTGGATATAATCCAATGTTACCATATTTATTCTTTCTCTTGATAGTTTATGATTATTATTTTTAAATGATTATTTACATGCATTCTTTAAATGGGTTATTAAATGATGATATGATGTATTTTCTATGCTCTTGTGGCCCACATATATATTATTTTCATTAGGCTAATGGTGGTATCCTTATAAACCAAGGATGGGTATATTTTTATAAACCAATTATGTGTGTTTATGTTATAAACCAATGTCAGGAGGGTCCATTATAGCCCTCTAATTCATTTGGTAATAAAGGATATCTCATGATATAATAATTAAGGTAATGGGGAGTGAAATAATTTTAGTAATGGACTTTGTCCAATATTATAGTCATGGGAGTAAACATTGACAAAGGTAATGGTGGAATGGGGAGTGAACCCAATCCACTATAATAGTATTGGAAGTGTTCCTTGACTAGAGAAATTATTTTATATGATTATGTGAATTACATACAGTTATATCTTATTCTTATGATATGTTTTCATGGATTGGGGTTGATTATTAATGATTCCACACGCTTATGTCATATTCCATTTTTCATGATTAAATATATTTGACTGATTGAGTATGATTATTGTATGTATTGGTCATGTTATCATACCATTATGATTATCTTATGATCACCTCAAATCATTTATTAATATCTTTTATGTTTACACTTAATAAGAATTTGATCTCACTCTTTCTTGTGTTTCCCTACCCCATGTTATGAAGAAAGGTTTTAAGTATGATATGACTATGAAGGGTGATAGTTATGCATAACATAATAATAAATAATGTCAATATTTTATGTACAAGTTTTTTATGTATCTAATTTCTAAATACACTTAACCTCTATGGTCCTCATGAATGTATAATTATAAAATGTGTTGAATATACATCTAGAATGATTTGATATTTTTTTATGAAAAATTTGGGTCCTTATAATATCTCTTGATCATTGGGGATTTCTATTATGATGTGATGACTTATCCTACTCAATTATATTTGTTTTCATCAAATGTGGTGATTTTTTTATTTGGTTCATAGGTAGTTGTCTCTATTTAATGGTTCTTTTACATGTATTACCTTTTATTTTTTATTTCTGTTATATTTATTTCATTATATTTCAATAAAATTATGTGCATTATGTTGTTTTATCCAAGTTTTTATTATTTATTAAATGAAATTTCAATTTTATTGTTTAACGATTCTTTTTAATGGTAAGTGGTTTGTATGCATTTGATGTTTTTAATAAATTGACTCAATAATTATTTATAGTTTAAAATTAATTAAAAATATAGATTTTGATGTGGTTTTATCTTTTATATATTGTTTTATTATTATAGGGGTGTGTTGTTTACGAAATTTCCACTTCTTAAGGATTTATAGGTTCTTTAATGTGTGACATAAGGAAGACCTTGGGTGTTTCATTCACATATACAATTAAATCCTCAGAAATTATTATGGACAATCTAGGGAATGTTCCCGAAGGAATTAGGTGAGCTCTTGGAAAGGAAGTCACCTAAGGGACTGTTGGAACCCTTTGAATTAATAGTTTCCATGTAGACCAAGAAATACCATGTAATTTATGGTTAAGAAATACTGGGAGAGATTTCAAAAAAAAATATTTGTTTATCAGGATAGGAAACTATGTCTTATTCTAAGCATAATCCAAATTACAACCCATTATTTAGATCCCATGGTGTATTATTGTTTGTTACTTGTTTTAATTAGATACCCTTGAATTTATTTATAAACTATTATATTTAATAATGAATTTTGTTTACACTTATTCCATGTGGAATTATATACTTTTTATTTGGACCTTATTCACATATGTTTTTAAATTATATTTTTTTTGAAAAACCAAAAGGATATTAAATGGAAATGTATTATAGTGAAATTGTTTTAAATATTTATTTCAAAGTCGAGTTATTTATTTTTATAGATAATTACCTTATATAGATTCAGGGTTGTATCATACTGGGATTTTTTTGTAACACCGTATATATTCTTTGGGGAAAATGAAGACCATGTTTTTTTAGACACATGTAAAGGTATTAGAACTTTGTAGTTTGGTGTATTTTCTTGATTTAAATCAACTATGGTTAATTATAGATGATAGAGAAAATGGTTTCACATAGTTTAGATATTTTTGAGTTTTTTGGTTTTTTGGTTTTTTGGTTTTTTGGGATGATATGTATTGGCCTTTTTATCTTGATCCCTATTTTTGGGTTTTATCTTTTTTGAAAATCATATATGATATATATGTATTGTTTATAAATCCTTAAATGTTATTGGTTTAGATAACATTTTTATCCATTTTGTGTATTTTTTTCTCTTTATTTTTTATTGTAACATCCAATTTATATATGGGACATTACAAAATCTCAAGAGTGAAATAGGTCAAAAATGGTTAAGTATGATTCACGGGTTTCTATTTCCATCTCATAGGGATTACAAAATTTCTTCATGACTTGTGGTGGATAGGTCAGGGTGATGCATTGGGGAAATCTAGAAATGTCTGTTAGAAACTATTGGACTTTTTACCCAAATTTGTAATCTAGGTTAGTCTTTGTAGGCATGATGTTAGTTGTTGGATTAAAGAAATTAAAAATTTTAATTTTTTGTGTTACAAAAAAATTTATCTCTCTAAATTAATGTTTTCTCAAAAAAAATTCCATGATTTAATTTACAACAATGAATTATGTGATCGAAAAATCCTTCAAGCTTACTGAGTGCTAACTCGTTATAGGAAACAAGTTTTTTTATAAGTTCAGTTTTATCCAAGTAACTTTATTACTTAATGAAATTTTGCAACATGGTATATTTTTTCCTCAACACATGATGTTATATCAATCAATATTACAAAAGCCCATAAATAAGTAAAAAATAAATTTCCAAGTGTGTGATTCATACCAAGATTTGAACCAGGTGATACCATTTGTTTATGGAAGACTTGTGATAACACATGATATCTATCATCCTTAATTTATTAATATGGATTTTCATTTATATAAAGAGGGATAACCTACCTTATAATCATCATCACTAACTCCCCCCCCCCCCACCCCTAATGCATTCATCTCTTCACACCGATCATTTATAAATAATATACACCATAGAGAAACAACTTTTTTGTCATGAAAAATTCTTCTCAACATCTTTTTTTGTCTTAAAAATAATGAAATGATACTACATTTTAAATATATAAAAAATTAAACTAATGTTCATTTAATATTATTTCCTCTTATATTATATCCTCTTTCTCATTATCTTACAAGTCTTTTACTAGTTATGATAAGTCTGATTTCATTTTCTAATCAATGAAATTATTTTGATTCCACTCTAAATTTTAGATAAGAATTTTACACCACTCTAACTCAACTCTCTATAAAATATAGTTATTCATCATGGAATGGAACTTAAAATTTATATTATAAAACCATTATGGTTTAAAAAAATATTTTACTCAGATCATAGCCGTAAAACCATTTAAAATTTTTGTTTAGGCCTTATAAAAATTAAAAAATGTAACAATTTAGACCCTATATATTTAATTTTTCTTCTTTTTAACATAGTCACACCTTCTTTCAACATCTACACATCCCATGTATTATATTTACCAATTATTTCTACATCACTTTAAATTAAAATTATATACATATAAACACATGTAAATAAGGGTAACAATAACATCCTCAAGTAGAGGATTTTCATTGTTCTGGGTGAACTAACAAATTATATCTTCCTGTATTTTATCCCTAAAAAGTGGTAATTAATTAAATACCTATTCTAAAAGATTCATTATATATAGGATCATTAGATTTATCAATAATCTCTTTCTTGGAAATTATCTTAATTTTGATACTAATCCAACTTATGATTGTATCATATATATATATGTCAATTTTATCTTGAACTCTTCATCATGCTTCTTCCTCAATAAGAGTGGTCTTCTATATTTAATCACTTCTTACCTAGTGTTATAATTTAGAAGACAGCTAAGTGTTCTTTGTGTTTTTACTCTTCAATGGAAATTATAATCACTAAAGGTTTATTTTTCCTTAGTTTGTCATTCATTATGTGTTTATCTAACTTTTTCATAGCTAGAGTATTTTCCTTCATTTATCCCCAAAAAATTTTAATTCTCTCGATGGGGAATTATTTTAGTGCATCATCATCGGTGATTAGTGAAAACATTTTTGAACTGCACTATATTACTCTAAAATAGAAAATATATTTTTAGAATTAACGAATTTCCTTTTGGTACAAGTTCACTTCCTGTTTTTTATTGGATTAGTGGATTTACCACATGAAAACCTTAGATATTTCTTTTTATAATATATGTACATGTGTCTATGTTTAGTGAAAAAAAAACATCTCCCATAAAAAATAAAAATCATATATACATGCCTTGGTTGTTATATTTATTATGTTGTTTTTATTCCTCTATTGGGCCCTTCTATTTCAAGTTCATATCTCATAGTGTTCCCCAATCTTCAATAATATTAAGAAAAATTAGCTATATTAGTTTAATATCCTTCACTTATAGTTCTGGTGTGAATATTAATCTTATTCATAGATTTTTTATTTTTTATTTATATACTCCACTTATTAATGATTCCATGATGGGTGTTTCTTCTTCCTCCTTTTATTCTAATGAAGTATTCTTTAATTCATCATCTTTGATCATCATGTCCTCCTCCTTTAATTTGGAATTGATATTATAAATCATATATTTAACTTTTATTCCAAATTTTATCCTCTCCTAAAGTTTTATCTAGGGAGGGATAACACAAAATTTTTTTCCTCTTATTTGCCCAGTTCTTGTGAAAATTATTTTTATAAGTCACCTTCAACCTTCATATTTTCACCCTTATTCATTATATATACATTAAATACCAACCCTACTAAAATTAGAGTATTATTCTCTATAAAAACTATTCTATGAAAGTTAAGTCTATTTGATGATTGATTTATAATTGATCCAACTTATTATATAAGGATTTTATATGGAATTGATCACTTTGAAAACATTCATCATATATAAGACATTAAAAATTTTCCATATATTCCACAGAAAATTCACTTATTTATTTCCCTAAAGTGGAATATTACTTTTTAGATTTACAGTTATCATAGAAAAAAATAGATTGAGTATTAACAATGATATGAACCCCATATGCCCAGGTAGGTGTTTCGTTCTTCCTATGAATATTCTTCCAAATATTATTGTTATTAACATTTGAAATAAATAATACTTCATCAGATTTATTCATTGTTTTTTCATTATAATAATATTTTTAATCATATCATCATATATACATCACAACATCCATTATTTATAGTTATTTTTAATATTTTTCCAATAATATACAAATATAGAAATAACCAACATAATAAACAATTTTCTTGATTAAAATGATGGATAATCCTTTATATAATATCTTATTTGTCTTCTCATAATGTATTCATTCATCATGATTTCTTAAATCAGCATCACATTGGAATATTTTCATTTTATCTTCACCCAAATCCTATAGATAGTAATAAATATCCTTTATCAATCTATAAAAATAATTACCTATAAAAATGGGGGCTTTATAATTGAATCCATTTTCATAATGAAAATATTTTTGATATGGAAACAAATGTTAGAAAATTTTATTTATGATACCAATTTTTGAGACAAAGTAAAAAAATAAGATACATGAGAGGATTGGGGTGAATTAGGGTATACACTGATCTTAAATCATTCTTATTTCATTGTTAAATACAATAAAGATCTTAACCCCTCACTTAGAGGATCTCATTCAATCTCTCATAATGTAATTGTAGATCATAATGAAAATTAATTTCTAGAAAATAATGTAAATAACACATGAGACACATTAATTTTAAATGGTTCACCACTAAGGATAATACAGGGATCATAGAATTGATTATTTTTTAGTGTACCTAAAACCACTATACTCATATTTTTTAGATTCATTTATTTAGGTAAAGGTCACAATGCACCTATGTGAAATACCCTTACAAGGTTCTAGAAAGATATATTATCAATCCAAGGGAACCTTCTTATCCTCCTCCATATAATTATTTAGTTAAGGAAATGGATGATACATAAATATGAAGGTATATCCATGTTCAAAATGTGAGTATTATTTCATCATAACTCTAGATTTAAGGTTTGTTAATAGTTAACATTTGATGCTCTTTATATCCTCTATGGAGTAATGATATAAACCCCTCAATGTGAGAATTGAGTCTATGACTTCAATAATATAATGAATGAAACTTATTCATTAAAAGAAGTTAATTAATCACTAGAATTATCTTATTGTACTTTTTCATCTTCACTAGCCATATATAATAGTAAAACTCTTCCTTCATCGCTCGAGCATTCTCTTCGAATTTAAATAAATATATCAATGTAATTTCTCAAACTTTTTCCCTCTATTATACTTATATTTACTACATATATAAAATATTCTTCATCACTTTTGAAATAGTACTACAGAAGTTATGTAGATCTTCCATGCATAAAACCCTTTAATCCAACATTTGGGTTCAATTATTCTTCCTCTCCTCTTATATTATAAATCTAGGTGTACCATGCATTTTAATTTGTTCATGAATGTGAATTTTATTATGAGAGAACATCCTAAAATCACATTCCAACTCACTCATTAAATTATAACCAAATCCATATTTAACTACAACTATATTCTTTATGTAATGATATATTTCACCATAGGATGATCTTATACTTATTTAATCTAGTTATGATGTGTTGGAATTTTACACAACATGATTCATAGTAAAAAATAGACCTATTAAATCCTCAAAATTTCTTCTATATTTTTCAGTAAATTTGATGACATGAATCTACTGATCTTCTATATTCTTTGAACATGTTGTGTCATGAAATTACTCTAAGTCATGAGAGATTTCCAGAAAAGATTGTAATTGAAATTCATATATTCCTCGACAGGGTATGGATATTTGTGTCAGGAATTAAGAATTCTCAATTTTTATTTATGATTAATAAAGTATATAAAAATCAAGATTTGATAACTTTTTATTAAACTTACACATATATATTTCCAAGTTACCTTTACATTGAAATTATTTACCATTTTCTCTATCCATTTATATCAAGTAGGATATAATTTCAATATGAGAATTATCCATCTTGGATTAAAGGATTTTCATGGAATTAAACGTCTTCTCATGCATATAGATATCATGGCATGAAGCTATAGGTTGCAGTGTTATGATTCTTCTCCTTATCCAAGTGAGAAATTACAAATCCTTATGTATAAACTACTCTTCCCTATTACTCCTATGAATTACCTATATTTTCTTTTTTCTTGAATATCCAAATATCATATGGGTCAATTAAAATTTTCAAAAACCAACTTGGGTCAACCCTAAACCGTTCACCCAATCTGATTTGTGGTAAGTACCAAGAGGCATTCCTGATCCTCTTGAGGTGAAGACAAGCACCATGGGCTTCAACAGAGTGACGATAGAAATGATTTTGTACAATATAAATAAATACAAATAGAGTAATAAAAAAATATCATCCCAAAATAAATAAACCAAACAAACAGACTAAATAATAACTAAATAAAATAAAACTAACCAAACTTTATGACCACTAAAACTACACATGATCACATGTGCCACTCTTCAACTCAACGATCAACCATCTCCCAAGGTGAATGAACTAAATCTGGAACTTACATTACAAACTAAAAAAATGGAAACTATAGGGGTGAGTTTTAAAACATTGTAGGTAGGTCTGAATAATTATATTCCCAATTCACATTATTTAAATAAAGGAACATTGATTTTTAGGTTTAAAATAAAACATATAAATATAGGGTTTCCAAACTCATCATTTTAAAGAATTAAAATCAGAAACATGCCATTGCCATATTGTTTTAAGGTTAGGATTAAGTAAAAAGGCAAAGACAATCCAAGTAAGAAATGCTCATTTTTCATATCATTGAAAAAGGTAAAATACTTTTTCATTTAAAATACACTTCTTGAAAACCTTTTTAGAAAAACACACATTCTGACAAGAAAACACCGAATCCAAGTACAAGAAATATAACTCTACAAAACAGTGGAAATTCCAATAATGATACTAGTATCGAAGGAACACGTGTATACCTAGGAACTCAGAGGAGAACCAGAACATACTAATACTTGAGACCCCATCCCCAGTAGCATGCCACACATGATGAAATCAAAATGCCCAAACACCTGACCAACCTAACTCAGGACAGACCAAGGGTCCAAATCCCATTGAAATAAGCCCAAATATATCCACCTAATATGGGACGCTAGTTAGTACTTCAACTACAAGTGCAACAATATTTCTTAGTAATCCTCGTAGATATTCAAGGTTATCATTCTATGTTTATAAAGGGGTGTTCCAAATAATATCAAGTAATAATATGTATATACACCATCACACATAACAAACAAAAACCCGCACCATCGCCACCATCTCATGGAGTATTCTTTACCTTAAAACAATAATTATACTAGGGAGGTACCATACTGAGGACACCTCCCTCCCAGAGACAACCAATAAGTCAAGACTCAATCCCTGGAAGATTTTTCCAAACAACCATTTAATAAAAATTAAAAATGGGCCTCATGTCATTTTCACACATCACTCTTTAATAAACGACTACACACAATCCATTTCCAATACCAAAAAAAATTATAAATTCTATTTGAAACACCAACCACAATTTGAATGTCAAACTATCATTTAAAAAACCTACCCATGCCTTTTGAAACCACAAACTATTTTGAAAATACAACAACCTACTTGAAACCCCATTTAAGGACAAACAAACCCCCCATATTAAATCTAGGAAACATTTATATAATATAACTAGGCATTTAAAAACACTTAACATGAATGACACAATTGAAACAATTTTATGAAATTGAACAAAGAGAGGAATTTAATTTATTTCACATCAGAAATTTTAGTCTAAAATTATATATCACTAACTAGAGTTAAATAAGTGTGAGAAAAGTAATAAACCAATAATAATATAATATGAAGGACAAGGAAAAGGGATCCTACTGCAAAATGAAACCAAACTAATCATTTCACCTATTAACACTTTCAAACTACAAGTTTCTACTACCTGCTTTCATGCACATACTATCTTATATATGTATATATATATATATCCCTAATGCAATGAACTTATTCCCTACATCATGAGGTAATACACACATGGAGGACATATAATATATATATATATATATATATATATATATATATACTTAAGCATATGCATGCATGCCCTAAAATATGTTCAAAACCCACTACCATAAATATCAAGGACTCAAAAACATGAGAGCAAGGTTAACGCACTTACAGTAAAATACGAGGAACTCGAAATTAATTACCATAGACTGACAAATTATACATCCCCCCCCCCAATTAAAAATTTATAAAATATTAACAACAAAGGAAAAAAACCCAAAGTGGCATGATAAAGGTCCAATGCACTATAAATCAAATAATATAGAATTAAAAAAAATAAAGACCCTAAATAAAGGCTGTGAGACAATATATCGGCATAAAACCTTACCTAAAACGATGAGAAACATCCTGAAATTGGTGAGAAATGTCAAATGTACCTCATTCCCACCCAATGGACTCTAAAACCAACCCTAAGAATCAAATTGAACACAAAAATTTAGATATTGAACCCTAAAAAACATATATGAGCATCTAGGGTTTGGAGAAAATAAAAACCCTATCAAATGAGGAACAAAAAAATTTTATTGGAGGAAAGAGGGGATATCATCATCGGAAGGAGGTCACACTGGAAAGGGATCCTCCATAAGAGAGTGCACCATAAAAGGGGGTGGTTCATGCTGGAAAGAGAGGAGGGAGGTCACGGGTCGACCGAAGAGGAGGGAGGTTGTTGTTACGGGTCGACTAGAGTGGAGGGAGGGTGAGATGCTAGTGATCAGGGAGATCGGAGGTGAGGTCCGCGCCAAAGAGGTGATGGAGCACCAGAACAAGGGGTTGTACAGGTGGGGTATGGCATACCTAGGTGAGGTTGGGGGAGAACGAAACAGGGGGGATGAAATTAGGGATGAAAGGTAAAAAATAATAAAAATATAAAAAATAAGATAGAACCCTGAAAAAATAAAACCCAACCTAATAATTGACTATAATAAAACTAAAATAATAATAATTAAATTCTTAATAATAATAAATACTAACATCCATAATGATTATAATATTTATAATAACAATAAAAATTATAATAATAATAATATGATGATGATAAAAATATTAATAGTTTTAATAAAAATAATATTTTAATAATAATATAATGATGAAAGTAATAATAATATTCAATTCATTTTTAACATTAATAATTCTAATAATAATTTTATTAATGATAATGATAATAATAATTTTAATAATATTATTCTTAATATTAATAATGATGAAAATAATAATAACTTTACCATTAAAACTATTATCAATACCTTTAATTGTATTTTACCTTTTCTTATTTTATTTTAACCATAATTTTTCTCGTTGAGTTATTATTTTATTTTTTGATGATGGGCAGGCCACACGGTTAACTGGGTGAAGCCGTATGGTCTCCAAACTGTGCCCTTTTAGTGCTTTAGATGCTAGTAAACCAAAAACATATATTTTTTAAATAAAAACTAAAAAAACTAACTACTTACTCACATGAACACCAACTCGGGCCGAAATGAAGGAAAATTTAAAACCTGGGTATAAAACTTCTCTCCACCATAATGTTTTCCTCCCCCGAAAATCCATAACAAGGTTGAACCCCAAAATAGAAATCTATGATCCTTTACAGTTCAAGGAGACCCCCTAAATGCATGAAAAAAAAATGTCAAGAACACTACCAATAAAGAAAGATACTTATAAATTAAACTCGAGAGACAAGAAATAGACTCCCAACTAAGTGAAACCCACCCCCAAAAGTGTAAACACCACCAGTTGATCGCTCTAAAATACAAAGAACTCCACAATTCTAAATCCAAATTTAAAATACATACACCATAAACATCATAAAATAAAACTCAACCATTAACCTGCGATGAACCCGAAATACCGACACAGGGAGGCCTGAATGGGATCCCCGCCATAAGAAAAAGGATAAATATGAATTCAGAGAGACCCACAATGGGTCTCCCCACCATAAGAACTAACAAAATTAAACAAAATAAAAAAATTCCCAGCACTGACCAATAAACCTCGTCATAGGGGGGAGGAAATTCCCCAACGGATGGACCAAGAATACCAAAACTGACAACACACCAACACTTCACATCCCTGGAAAACCACAACCTAGACACACTTGATTCATATAGATTGTCCACACAAGGGTCGTAATAAAAGAATATCACAATATGTGGGATATAAACACTTGTATTTTAAGAAGACAAAACAATAACACCTCCCCATAACCAAGGGAAAATTTATACATCCAAATGGGTTACAATGTAGAAACATAGTTCCCACACCATTTTCATCTAAATGAAACCATTAAAACCTAAAAAAGATACACTAGAGGCTTCAACATCCCCCATCATTCACACTAATTATAGAGATTAAATCAAGTCCTTTCACACCACCGGGGTTTTCCAGACTATTTGTTAGCTCCACTCCAGGGCCTATGGATGGAGCTCTGATGACTGAAGAAAATCATACCTCACAGTCATGATTTGAAAACCCCCAAATAGAAAAGAACATATCAATATTTCACAAAACACACTTCCATTGAGATAATAGGTCAAAAAGGGTTCAACAAAAACCATTCTTAAAAATTAAGTAAAAGAAACACCATAAAACACCACCAGAAGAAACTATTAAATCTAATGATCATTATAGAGAGAAAACCTCAAACTCATCCCCTACATCGCTCTACTCCTACAGACAGACTGAGGTGATCTTTAATGAGTTGGGTCTGGCTTCACAACACTTCATAGAAACGCCCCAACAGAACTGATGCGGGTGACCCATGGATATATAGGTTTGGAAGGTTCATGGAGCACTTGGGCATGCTGTCCTTTTGTGACCAAACTTAACACGCTGATGATAGATCAGGTAATTTCACTATGAATAATTTTATTGAAGGTATGAAGGCCTCTTAATTACCCTACCAGCACTACTGGCATCAGGCCACTTCCCACTCTTCTTACCAAAATCCAATGCACTACATCGAAGGACCAGAAGAAGATTATCCATCATGGGTCCTCCTGATAACTATGATTCAGCATGAAAGGATTTCTTCACCACATCGGAGCATGTACTTAGTTTGGGTTCTACCAACTTCTACTGTGGTTTAGGACAAATCCCCAACTCAAAATGTTGATCCTTTACGAGATTGTTTGCAACATACCCTGGGTCATACAGAACAAGATCCAAAAATCATGATAGAATTATAATACCAATCCAACACCCTATTAAAAACCACACAACTCCATTCTCATACTCACCTTTTTCACCTCAAAAAATGTATTTTTGGACGAATTAATATTTGAATAACTCCTAGGTAATATCTTACTGAGGCTTTCTTTGAGACACAAACTTCCACCACTTCCAAGTTGGACCATTGAGCATAAAAGTAAAAAAAATTACCTTTAATGTATCAGGAAGCACGATGAGACTGAATTAATTCTCAATCATCACGCAACCACTCTTCTATATTGAGAGGATCATATTGACCATAAAAGAGAAGAGGGTTCAACTTCCAAAACTCATGGATGAAGTCTATGGGTTAATCAACTAGAGTGTTTTCTAATGGTTCAAAACCCGAAGCTTCAGTTTGGGGATCTATTGAGTCTTCATGGGGGTAGACACTAAGGAATAAGGAAACTAGTAACATGAACAAAATAAATCCATTTCCATTTTAAATTAAACTTTTCACAATTTACAAAAAAGACTTTACAAATCAATTTTCAGAATTAAGAATGACCTGATGTGATTTACATAGGGAAACTAGCACCGATGGGAGACTAGAACGTATGGTTGGTGGCCATGCGCTAGTCGCATCACCATCACAGAGAGAATTCTAGGACAATTTCCTCTGTTATACATGGATTTCTAGGCCCTGCGACCTCATAGAGACTACCTTCCAAACTCCCTTTCTATTTCCCAATACAAATAAATTCACAAGAACTAATGGACACTAACAAACTCATATATCCCATGGAAACTCGAGGTTCGGAATGAGAAAGGGTTCATGAATTCCTTCTTATTCCTACACCTAGATCCTAAAAATCCTACTCTTTTACCTTTACATCATTAAATAACGATGGGTTCTCTAAAAACAAAGTTCCACTAAAGAGACAACATTCTCTAATGCCATTTTCTCCCGAACCAACTCGGGTCAACCCAAAACCGATCACCTAATACAATTCGTGGAAAGGGAGGAGAGATAATCCTCATCCACCTAGAATGGTGAAAAGTTCCAAGGGAATCAACATAGTGATGATGGTAATTATTACACCAAATATAAATAAATACAAACAACAGAATAATAAAAAAGATCAACCCAAAATTAATAAACTAAACTAAATGACTAAACAAGAACTGAATAAAATAAAACTAATCAAACTTGATGACTAATAAAACTCAATGTAACTATGCAGGTCACTCTCTAACTCAAAGATCAATTGTCACCCAAGGAAAATGAAACAATGTTTGAACCTGAAGTAGAAACTAAAAAACAAAAGAAAACTACATGCGTGAGTATTAAAACTCATTATGTAAGCCTGGATAATTCTATTCCCAATGAACATGCTTTAACAAAGGAACATTGTTTTTTTGTTTTGAAATAAAATATATAAAAATAGGTTACCCACACTCTTAATTTTAAATAATACAAATCACCATAAATCCATTACCATCTTGTTTTAAAGTAAGGCACAAGGAAAAAGGAAAAGAGGGACCAAGTAAGAAATGCCCATTTTTCATATCAATGAAAAAGGGGAAATACTTGTTCATTAAAAACACTCTTTTTGAAAACCTTTTTATCAAACCTCACATTCTGACTAGAAAACACTGAATCCAAATACAAGAAATATAACACAACACAATGATGAAAATGGAACTAACAATACAAGTATCGAAGGATCACAGGAACACATGGTAACTCAAAAAAACAGAACACACTAATAAATGAGACCCCATCCCTAGTATCATGCCAGACACGATGAAATAAAAATTCCCAAATTCCTAGCCACCCTAACTCAATAAAGATCGAGGATCCCAATCCCATAGAAATAAACCATAATATATCCACCTACAATGGCCCACCAGTTATTAGGTCAACTACTAGAGTAGCAATAATTCTTAGTGATCCTTATAGCTATGCTATGTTCATATTCTATGTTCGTAAAGGGGTGTGTCAAATAAGATCAAGTAATAATCCATATATACATCATCTCACATAACACACACAAATTGGAACCACCCCAGCCATCTCAAGTAGTATTCTTTTCCTTAAAACAATAATTATACAAGCGAGGTCCCATATCGAGGATGCTTCCATCCCATGGCCAACCAATAAGGAAAGACTCTCCCCCCATATAGTTTTTCCAAACAACCATTTAATAAAATATCCAAATGGTCCTGAGGTCATTTTCATGCATCAATAATTAATAAAGAACAACACACAATCCATTTCTTGTACCAAACCAATTTATAAATCCGCATTGGAAACACCAACCACAATTTGAATGTCAGAATATCATTTACAAAATCAACCCATGCCTATAGAAACCACAAACTATTCTGAAAATCCAAAAACCTACTTGGAAACCCATTTAAGGAAAAACAATCCGCCACTTAAAATCCAATAAACATTTTTAAAATTCAACCAGGCATTTGAAGCACACTTAGCATGCACAGCACAATTGAAACAATTTCATGCAATCAAACACATAGAGTAATTTACCTTATTTCACATTATAAATTGTGGTCTAAAAACATATATCACTAACAAGAGATAAATAAGGGAGAAAAAATCAAGAAACCGGTAATTTTTTAATTTAAAGGACAAGGAAAAGGGATCAAACCTCAAAAGATAACCAAGATGAACATTTTGCCTCTTGATGCTTTCTAACTAGAAGCTAATGTTACCCGCTTTCACGCACATACTTTCATATATATATATATCCCTAATTTAATGCATGTATTCCCCATTCCATAATGGAATATGAAAATGGAGTACATATATATAATAAATATATACATACCTAAGCATATGTGTGTGCACCCGAAATGATGTTCAAAACCCAATACAATAAATATCAGGGACCCAAAACACTTCATAAAGTTAAAGAACTTAAAGTAAAAAAACCAGGAACTCAAAATTAATTTGGAGAGACTCATAAATTATACCCCCCCCCCCCAATTATAAATTGAGCAATGATTAAAAAAATGAAAAACAACTTGAAGCATAATGATAAAGGTTCAATGCACTATAAATAAATGATTAGATTATTAAAAAATAAAGACCCAAAATAAAGGCTGTGAAACTATTTGGTGATGTAAAAACTTAACTAAAATGATGCAAAACTTTGGGAAACAGATGAAAAATCTCAAACACAACTCATTCTCTCCCAAAGGATGCTAAAATAAACCATAATAAAAAAATTTAATAAAAAAATTTAGGTATTCAAACCTAAAAACTAATATGAGAAACTAGGGATTGGCTAAAATAAAATCCCTATAAAAGGAGGAATAAAAGGATGTTACTGGAGGGATGAGGGGAGGACTTATCCAGAAGGATGTCGTGCTGACAAGGGGTCCATTGGAAGAGAGTGAACCGGTAAGGGGGGTGGGTTGTGCTGGCCAGAGAGGAGGGAGGATTCAGGTTGGCTAGAGAGGAGGGAGGTCGCGATCGTGGGTCGGCTAGAGAGAAAGGAGAGAGAGGCACCGGTGAGCTGGGAGACCAAAGGTGAGTTCGGCATGGGAGAGGTGATGGAGCACCGGGGGAAGGGGCTACATAGGTGGGGCGCATGCTACCCAGGTGAGGGAGGTGGACAACGACACAATAGGGAATAAATTGGGGAAGAAAGGGAAAAAATAATAAAAATAATAAAAATAAAAGGGAACCTTAAAAAAACAAAACCCAACCTAATAATTAAATATAATAAAACTATAATAATAATGACAATTAAATTCTTAATAATAATAAATAACACAAATAATGATTATAATGTATATAATAACAATATTAATTATAATTATAATTATAATATTAATATTAATAATAAAATTATTATTTTAAAAATATAAATTGTTTTAATAAACATAATAATTATAATATAATGATAAAAGTAATAATAATATTCATTATATTTTTAACATTAATAATGATAGTAATAATTTTATTAATGGTAATGATAATAATAATTTTAATATTATTATTATTAATATTAACTACAATCATAATAATAATAAAATTCCCATCAAAATTATTATCAATAACTTTAATTCTATTTTACATTTTTCTTATTTTATTTTACCCCTCATTTTTTCTCATTAAATTATTATTTTATTTTTCAAAGATGGGTAGGCCACACAGTTAGATGGGTGAAGCCACATGGTCTCCAAACTATGATCTACCTATGCGCCAAATGCATCCAACCCCAAAACACACATTTTTTTTAAAAAAAGCTCAATAATTTAAACAAGGACTCACCCAAACCCCAACCTGTGCCAAAACCAATGCAAAATTAAAACCTAGTTGTGACAAAATATGTTATGTATCCCGGAATGTTTTTTATTTATAATTTTTTTAATCTTTAAAATAACATTATGGATACATGGTAAGGCCTCTCTTGAAAATTACCTCTTTTCAGTTATACTTTTAATATATACTTATATATATAAATAAAAGATTCATCACTTTTACATATTTCAAATTTTAATAAATAATACTCTTACATGTTAATCTCCAAAATAAAAACTCACACACAAAATTTTTCAAATACTTGAAACATCATCCACATGGTGTGATACTTCTCCTCGCACTATGACTTTTTATGACTTCCCAAAACTAATAAATAAATTATTTATTGGAAATTATTATTTATCCTTATAAAAAATATTATGATTCACTGTCCATTTCTATAATTATTTTACTAATTTTATATAGACTCTAATTATATCCAGACACATGTGTTCACTCTATGGTTTGTTTCTATAATTTTTGGAAGAGCCAATGTTAATATATTTTAGACTTTATTTTCTAGAAAACCAGGACTTATATTTTACTTTTAGAATATCTATAATTTTCTATAGAATATATTAATCCCAAATTACTAATTATATTTTAAACAAAATCAGTATTTTACTTTGATTTCTTAAAAAAAACCATGATTAACTTCCTGAATAGAAGTTTTACTTCTATGTCTAATTAAATTCAATGAATTCTTCCTCAATAATATTGAAATATTATTGTCTATACATCTAATATAGTACCCAATAATTAAAAAGTTAATGAATCAAATTATTGGACCGTTTGAAAATTTTTATTTAATGATAACAGAATAAAAATTATGGTCAAGGTTTTGGAGAATCGTTTATAATAAAAAAATATCATATCATAAGAATAGTGGAGGTTAAAATATAACATGAACCTATATTAAAAAATTTACGCTTAATTAATTCATATATATTCAATTAATTTTCTTTATAATTTATTTATTCACACTAAATCTCTAAAATTTTTAATCACAATTTAATTCAACGTAACACTTATCTGTGAATTTTACCAATGACATGAGTTATACTATGATTTGATAGTATTAATTTTTAAGGAATAATATTTCATAAATTTTAAACTTGATTCCTATAATTAATTAATGATTTATTTTTTGTGATCATATATAAAAACATTTATTCAAATCACATTCAATAATGATAATTATATATTTTTTAGATATAATTTGAATTAGTTTTATCCCCTATCAAGTTGGAATTTGGTTGATGATTACATCCATTGAATGATATCTAACTAATTTATAAATAAATATACTAAATGTGTGGTTATGATATCTCTGAGGTTTTTATATGATCTTTTCAAGATGTTCATGTAAAATATTAAACATAAACATTTTGGGATAATGGCCTAGAATTTCACATAACATCCATACTATTTACATAATATTTTCATTTATAATGTTTAATAATTTATTTTCTTTATAATCTAGTATGTTATATTGATTTATCATAGGTAATATATTATCACACATCTTTTAGCAATAAATAATGATTTAAATAGCTTGTTTCAATTCATTTTTAAGTTATAATGTTAAATAGGGTAAAAAAATTAATAAAATATAAAAGTATTATTTTCTAAAATTAAAGGGATGTGTAATTTTCATTGTCATTCACAAGAAAAAAAATCAAATTTAAAAAAGAATATTCCAATATAAAATTACTGTAATATTCATAAAATTTGACCATCATGTAGTCAAAAATAGATCAAAAGTGTTCTTATCCTTTAAAAATATTTATCGAAGCTAATTATTTGGAAAATTCATTATTTCTTTCAAAAATTAAACACCTAAAAAAACTAACTTTTCAAAGTGTGATTAGCTCAAAAATTAATGTTCCTTAGGGAAATATTTCATTAATTATACTCTATAGAAATATACCATGTCTTCTAATAAACCCCTAGTAATTTACTCTTAATTAACATTAATTATTTTCTAATAATTTTCAAAAAAATCATCTCATTATTGTTGATATATATATATTATTTCCCCTTGAAAATTTAAAACATTAAAATATATAAGAAAGATTAAATTCATTTTCATACCCAAACATCCACAAAAACACACATTGGATGAGTTATCTGTATATTTTCTTGTTATTACATAATTTTTGTAGGATTTATTTCTTCAATAAAAGAATAATATTGGATGGTGTGACGAATAACATTAATGTACAAATGATAAGTTATATTAAAACACCCTAATATTTTAGTATATTTTATACTTTAAATAAATAATTTATGGAATAGATTTTTTTCACACACAAATCGAAACTAAAATAAACCATGATAAATATTATTGAGATAAAACATTATAATGAATGGTAAAGAATAATACATTATCATAATGCAATGTGAAACAAAATTAATAAAACTATAAGAGGAAAAAATCATACATTAATAAAAATATAGAGAACATAAAATCTCCATCCTTGTGTTTGTCATTAAATATCATATATCAACTAATAACTATATAAATAAAGAAAAACATCAATAATAAAATAAAATTTTTGAGAATGATGTAAATGAACAGGGTAAAAGGTTTTAAGATTGTACGTATGGATATATATAAGAATGATATAGGACTATTATATATATAGTCACAGGAAATATTTCCATTGGTAATACAGTCATTGGATATATGGTTTTTGGATATATTTAATAATCATGTTTTGTAATTGAAAAAATATTTAGAAAAAAATAATTTTGGAATGAAATAAATAGATAATATCAAATTAAAATAGTTTATATTTTGTATTATCATTCATTATATTGTATTGTTATTATTATTCATAAAATTAATGATTTAATGTGTATATAAAATTAAAATTAACATTTTATTTCCAATTTTCTGATAATATTGAATATTTAGATGATAAATAACTGGTTTTTAGAGGACATGATTAAAATCATTTAATGTTAGAATACTATATTTATTCATTAAATTATTTCTTAGTGTTTCTTATTTTTATTATAATAAGTTAAATTTATTCCTTTTAAAGAATAATTATAATAAATTTTTTTATAATTGAAAAAATATATTAACACTAATTTAATTTTTAATTTATATGAAATAATATTAAAACAATTATAGTTTCAAAATTCATTTTAAAAAAAGTTTTCCATATATTTTTTTAAGAGTTAAATTTATACTATATATCAATTGAATTTGATTAAATTATATATAAAATTTTACATAGGATATTAAATTGAGTAATATGGTGAATTTCATATTTTAATATAAAAATATGTTTTCAGATAAAAATTGATTTACTACATAAATTGTAAAATGTGGTAAAAATAGTTAAGTTGAGTAGTAATGATTTAAAATATAATGGAGGAATTTTTTAGGAGTAATAATTTATAAAAACCTTCAATTACATTTTTCTAGGACATGGTGGTGTCGTGAAGGTGTTTATTGGTTTTTTATTGGATAAAGAAATTATTTATCCTTTCAGGGGGTCACCATATCTCAGTATAGGGCATGGTTATAATCGTTTTAGACTTGGTTGATTAAATTTTGTCCATAAAGATAGATATCTGGTGCTAATATGCACTAAAAAGATTGAAATGGACTATTTGGCATTGGTTTTGGGTGTAGTGATTTTGGGGAGCAATTCTATAACACATGTATTGGGGGATCACCATACAATGTTCATGGGTCTGATGAGGACAGAACAACCTATAATTTTATGTTATACCATTGTTTCTAGTCATGGAGAGCCTCATATGGGGAAACATGAATTGGACCATACCATTTTTTACATCATGTGGGAAATCAAATAAGATATTAAATCATGAAAAAATAGGGAAACGGTTGTGGGAGATTCGTATCTTATTTAACTGAGGGATTATAGAGTGTAATGAGCTATCTCCATGCAATAGTGAGGCCATTTAAGATTCCTCTATAAATAAAGGGCTTATCCTCCCTCATATTTATTTCCTTTCTTCGATCACAAAGAATTGAGTGCCCTTAAATAAAGGTACTTTCTTCTCCCATTTATCTATTTTATTCTAGCATTTTTTTATCTTCATTCTAGATAACACCTTAGTTTTGTGTTGAAATGGTAATTAATTTTTTATTAGGATTTTTTTTAGGTGTTGGTGGACTTCCTTTAATCATTTTATAGTTTTTTCCCCTAATTATTCTATTATAAACATGATTATCTTTAAAGTGACAATTGGGTTAGGTGATCTGAGTCAATTTTTTCAAGCATATTTTATATTATAATGATTGTTTCCCCATGGGTGGATGGTAAAAAATAGACTAATAAAGATAATTAATCAAACATAATTAATTAAATGTAAAATTGAGATATTTCATTTTCTTACATGGTTTTGTGATATTGCATTTCTATAATTGTGTGTCGAATGTTTTTTGATTTGAAATTTATTTGTTTCGATGGTTTTTTTTTATTTTTTGAAATATAATTGTGTAAATTACATCGCATGAAAATGTTAAATCCAAAAATATAGTAATTAAACTATATGTGTATAAATAATGAATTTTTTTGTTACCCCTTTTCTGAGAAGTTGATTGGAGGTAATGGTTTCATTTATGGGTGGGTATTATAGCATTGTTACTATGTTTGACTTGTAGGTATTTGTTGACTAAGAGAGATTTGGTTGTGTTATTATTGGGGTTGTGGTGATGATATCTGTGATATATGAGTTTAGAGTTGATATAGAAATGGTTGACGGTTTTGTTCATTGGATTTTTTGTTTTCGAGTATTTAGTGAATGCTTGAAAATTGGTATGTTCCAATTAAATAAACATGGGTTGAAAATAAATTTTTTAGGGATGGAAATAAATGAATGAAGGAATGGTAAAATTGATAATTATGAGGATATATAGTAAAATAATATGTATTAGGTTTTTTATTAAATTGGGTAAATGATAAATATGATATTGATGTGTGGTTGTGTTCTTGGTAAGTGGGATTAGATGGTGGATAGTGTTATAGTAGCGATGTTGGTGTAAAATCTTAGAGATGAAGAGGTTGTAGAAGTGTGGTTATTTGGTTATGTAGAAACATATGTTAGTATTATGAGTAACTATTAAATATTATATTTTTCTTGTGATATCTATACTCACGTCACCTGAGTTTCATATTTACACTGATGCCCAAATGTTTTGGGTTTGGTTTTTTTCTATAAAAGTCTTGTTTGTTAAGGATGGTTGGCTGGATACCCCCTCCTTTTCCATACTATCTCTTCTGGGAGAGGTTTTTACTCACATTATATGATGGAAATAGAAAATATTGCACAATATTTAATGACTAATTAAATTATGAGGTGGTTAATGGTGAGATTCATGAATGATAGGAGGAGGGAACAAGGTTTATGCCCTTCATATTCAAAATACCCTACTATTTTGGGTTATGTAATTAGATATGCGATGAAGTCGATATGATGGTTTTGACATAAGTTAATAGTTGGGGATTTCCAATTATAATGAGACATGTGGTGGTATGAGGATGATAGATATTTAAGGGATAAGATAACTAGGACATACAACATTGGGTCATTAGAATGGAAAATATATGGGTATGTGGTATGGGTTACATGTTTTTTAATATGTTACTTCTTATATTATTATACATGGATGAATTATTTGGTGAGTGGTCCTTGGTAAGGCTAGGAACTATTTTTTTGATAGGTTCTTTTTTATTTTGTTACTTTTTCTCTAGACATTTAGTATGAAATTCAAACATTTTCATGAGAGTCCTAGGGTATGATCCTACATATTATACATGTTATTCTCACCCCAATATATATATTTATATATATATATATATATTGTCTTCAACTTATCAAGAGGGAGATTGATACTGAGTTAGAAATTTCTATCTTGTCTCTTCGAGCTACTTTGTTTCTACCATAGGATTGTTTTTTGACACATTATTTAGAGACTTTAATTTTTATTCCTATAACATTACATGCATTGTATTAAATTTTGGGTTTTTTATTAATTCTATGGATATTTTTTGTTTTTTATATCCTATATCCAAATCCTGTTTATCTATTGACGTTAATACCTCCCATATGTGTGAGTTTATTTGTACCCATAGTGTTAGTCTCCAACCTGGAGCATACTAGAAGTAGGACTTGGGGGTCATTATCTCTCTTGATTTTCTACTAGATCAGGAGGAGTGCCTTTAGAGTGAGGGGTCATGAAAGAGTTCTATCAGTTGTGTTGGTTGAGGGATATGATGAAACTTTGGTTCGGTGCTGTACAGATTTCAGGGCTTATTCTGGGAAATAATGCTATAAAACCTAGCATGTGACATATGAAAGTGATACCAGATATAACCTAGTATTTTAGGTCCCCCTATTATCCAGTGTAAGGACCATAAACTTTAAAAACGTTTTTGGTGATATATTGATATTTGTAGGGTAGATTCCTATGAAATTTACGTTCATCATATTGTATGTGCTTGATATTGAATGGGGTGAATTAAATTATTTAAAATGAATTTAATAAAATGAAAATAATATTACATACTATTGAGATTAGTAAATCCTTTTTTATATTTAAATTATGGATCTCAGACATCATTAGTTTTTAGTTCAGGCTGGATAGTTTTAAAAGGTTGATCTAGTTGACTGCCAAATAGTCAATCCATCTGAGTAGGATGAGTAGTAGTAGAGGAAATTTCTTTTCATTCAATATAAATATCTAGTGATGTATGGGGGAATAATCTCTGGTCCAGAGATATAGCACTAGTTTTTGGATCTCAATATCTCTATTAATTTGAATCGATCCCAAGAAGAGTATAGGGTTTTACTACCAATCGCATAGATGAGGGGTGTAGTGCATCAATGGTGGAAATTTTATCTCAAGGAGATGAAGGAGGAATACATTTCTTGGGAATATTTCTAGAATTATTTTTGGTAAAAAAATTTACCACCATTGATGGATTAACTAATGATGAGGGTTATTCCTTCTCTTCAGTAGGGAACTATAACTATGTGAAATCTTGGAATCAGTTTTAAGTACCTTTTATAGTGTACCTCATATTTGTTCCTGATTATGAGTCTCATGTTTGGAACCTTGAGAAGGTAATAATTCCATATATTCAGTATGTAGTTACTTTTTTATGTTACTGATGTATTAGGAGGTACAGAAGAAGGTGGAGGTGATTGATTGAATTCACATTCAAGTAGGTTTTTCATGATAGGGTATCCAGTAGGGTTCATTGAGGAGTAGAGTTATTGGGAGTTTGATTTCAAATGTCTTGTACTTTAAGGTTTCAACCAATAAGGATTTGTCATCAGTATTTACATTTCCAGCTTTCTATTTCAAGGAACATTCATTCCCCTCTTGGGGGTTAAGGACCAGTGTGATTTTTTATGGGGGTCATGTTCTTCACCATTATCAGCACCCAGTGATCATTACATATCAGAATGGTTTTGGTAGTGGGGTCTAACATAAACCTCCAAAGTAGATTCCAGTGAGTTCATATTTGTAGAAATGGATTGAGGCTTATTCTCCGCATATAGGAGATGTGGAAATCAAGGGATAACCTTAATATATTCCTCATCTACATAGACCTCGACCTAAGTGTGTACATTGTGGTGGTCAATAGTAGTAGGTAATAGGAGTTGTGCATGAACAACATCATGATGTAGATATGTTAACACTAGAGAGTCCAAATATCATCATATTTATGATTAACTTATCATATATTCTGGTGTCTATGTTTTTTTATTCTAGAGCCTCTCACTCCTTTATTTCACCCTACTTAGTTATTTCTCTTAGACTACATGTTGAGTATATTTCCATTAAACTTTTTTTTAACTACACCATTCAGAGGCCATACCTGTATGTTTGATTTTTTTCATGTAGATAGTTTATGGGGATACATAATTCATATGAGGATTTTATCCTACTATATATATCTAAACAATGTCATCATTGGTATGGATTAGTTATATTATGTACATGAGGTTATTTATTTATTTTGATGTGAAGTCACATTCTATGATGTTTATGGTCAGTATGTGGTTTTTTTCAAAAATAGGGGTCATCTAGTGGGTATTAGTCATGTGGATCCCTTTTTTTCTTGATTGAAAGTTTTTTAGTGAATTCAATGGGTGCTAAAATATTGGAGACTCTTAGAGTCATCGAGGAGTTTCTGAATGTTTCTTCAAATGAGGTTTTAACACTTCACCATTGATATTATATAGATCATAGTATAGAATTATATCTAGGTGTGTCACCAATTTCAATGGATCCATATCTAATGGAACCTTTTGTGTTATGGGATTTAATTATTTAGATAAATGATCCAAATAATAAGTGTTTCATCTGGACTAGTAAATTTTCATAGAGTTCCCTAATGTTATTCTCAAGAAGGTAGATGATGGTATGAGGCAATATAAAGACTATTAAAGGGTAAATCAGGTGATGATTAAGAATAATTACTATCTTCCAAGAATCAGTGATCTTTTTAACTAGTTAAGTTGATCTAGCTAGTTTCCAAATGTTGATATATGGGAATCATCAGTTAAGGAAAAATAGGAATATATCCTAAACACTATCTTCTAATTCATAAATTGACACATTGAGTTTTTATTTATGTCATTCAGTGTCATGAACACACCGAAAGTGTTCATGGGACTCATAATATTTATATATCTTTAATTAATGGACCATCTAATATTCATATTTATCAAAAACATTTTTATATACATGATTTCTAAGGAGCATTCGGGGAATCCAATTATCATTTTTAAGACTCTCTCATACAACCAACACTATTTAAAATTCTCCCAAGTCCTAGTTATAGACATGGGAGGTTCATTCCCTTTGATATGTGGTATCTAAATGGGGAGTATAAGTGGATCCCTATAAGGTTGAGGTATATTTTTATTGAATAGATCCAAAAAAATTGGTGGATGTTTATAGATTCCATGGACTTGTGGGTTATTAATGAATGATTGTATCTGAATTTTCATAGATTATGGCATTTTCAAAGCTCTAATATAGATTGACTAGGCTTTCATTTAGATTTATTAGCAACAGTTATATTCCAAAAACCTAAAAGTGATGTCTGTCAATTCCCCTGTTCTCTGGTTCCTAGAAGAGGGGGTGATTTTGGAGGTGTTCTATGATACTTCCAATTTGGTTCTGGGTTGTGTCTTCATACACTAGTGGGTGGTGATATCTTATGTTTCTAGATAGTTAATCCCCATGATTGTGACTATTCCAACCTTGATCTAGAATTTGTGTTGGTGTCGTTTTCCTTGATTTTTTTGTTATATTTCATCACCAAAGAATTCTTTAAGGTATTCACGGATAATAATATTTTGGGTTACATTTTCACTCAGTGAAATTTGAATCTATGAAAATAAATATAGTTGTATTTTCTCTGAGAATATGACTTTGAGATATCCTACACCTCGGGGAAAGGAAATTTCATGGATAATTCATTTTAAAAGATTTAAAAAAAAGGTTTTTTATCACATTTATGGGTAAAATTAGAGGGAAATAGAGATGTTTCTTGCCCTACATCTTGATGAAAGGGTGGTCAGGGGTGGAGGTTTTGTAGAGACCCTCACTTTCATAAATAGATATCATGTCTTTATATATTAATATTCATTACATAACATTAATATCCAAGCCAAATCATAGGGGTCTAGTGCCTTCAGAAACATGGATATATAAATAATGCGTTCATAAGTGAAATACATCATCTCCCACTATGTTCATTAGAACTAACACCCTTATTAGATATATCATACATAATACCTTTCTTCATAAACTGGGGAAAGGAAATATAAAAATGGTCATCTCATCTACTAAGTAAGGTTAAACTTGGGATATATTGATTGATGATTATATTAAATCATAACATAAAAATTTGGGTATGAGATCATGAATATAACTTAAAAAGTTTGTACAAAATCTATAATGGATTATAAACATGAGTCATGGAAGAAAACATGATCATTTCCAAAAATAGGAATCACAGGACTAAAAAAACATCATAAATCAATCATCAACCATAATTTCATTTATCATAAGTATTGAAACAATTTCATATTTAATGGTTAACTACTTAGGAAATCAAATAATGGCAGATTAGGCATCAACAATTATTTCCCAAATCATAACAGATCAGGAACCATCACCATTATTCTATAGTGGATTTAGAACATCATCTTATTTCCTATATTTGATCAATCACAATGGAATATTTCACATAATTGATCACACACATCATCTTGTTTCTAATAGAGTATCAAACACATTGATTTGTTTCCCATAGTTACCTCATGATAAATAAAACTTTAACGAATACATTTTAGGGATATATAATTATTGGAACACCCATCACGTATTAAAACCCATATGTATTTGTGCCATAAAATTAATAAAAATCATCATTCCATCATATCATAACATATTAAAATAAATTGGGTTTGATAAACAATTCATAAATCCATCATAGAATAAAGCTTGGAAAATTGGGTTTCATAAACATCTCATCATCATAATCATAACCCACATAGAGAATGATTATGGATGGTTCTATTAGAACATTCCCTCAGTAAAATATAATAAACCCCAACATTCTTTTCATTTATTAACATAAATTTCATAAAAATATCATTAAAATATTCTTGGTGAAAATATCTTTTCCACTTTGAAAATAACCTTTTAAAAAATAAAAAATTCCCAAAATTTTGTGAAAATACTTTGTCTTTGAAAATAAACTTGGAAACATTTAAATTAATATTTAAATAATTTAGAGTATATGATGGTGGTAAATATTGTTCATTCCATACAAGTTAAAACAAATATTCCTTTCACATTTATATTTAAAAGTAAAAAAACATACCTTGTTCATAAAATGATAAGAATGTTCCTTTTAAACCATTTTTTTAAAAATTAAACAGGGGAAATTTTACTTTCAAAAATAATTTTATAATATTAAAAACATTCTTTAAATTATTTTGATAATATGGACATGGAATAGTAATAATATTCGACCAAATATATTAATAATGATGATTTTCCTTTAAAGAATTTGTAATATCTTTTATTCCTAAAGAGAGGAAAATTAAAGGGAGACATGAATTAATTATAAATAACTATATTATAATAAAATTAAAAAATTTCATTATATATAGACCATAATATTTCATCATTGAAAACATAATCATATACAATCTCAATAAATAATGAGATTCTAACATAAAACCTTTACTACATTGCTAAATTTTGAATAATAATCCACATAGAAGAAATTACCTTATAGGGATGTGTATATCCACATAAAATTCATGTTAAAAATCCCAAAATAAATTCATGGGTAGTATATGCATGACATAAAAAACAAGTAGTGTATATGGCATGTGTCTCACGGAAATAAAATTGTGGAAAAAATATCTTACCGCTTTGGTAACTTTTAAATCTTAAGCCACATGAATAAATTAATTTAAATTAAACATTAAAAATCAATAATATAAATAGATTAATGATATAAAATATCAAAAGGGTTATATATACACATTATAAGATAATATAGTTTCATAATATATCTTATATCCTCAAAAGAGACAATTTGAGATAAATAACCCTTACCGCTTTGGAAACATTTAAATCACAAGCCTCATGAAAGATTAACTTTAAATTAAACATTAAAAGTAATTAAAATAAATCAATTCTTGAAATAAAATGAAAAATGGTCTATATATACACCTCACAAAAAAATATAGATTCATTACATAACTTATGTCCCAAAGAAGACAATTTCAGAACAAAAATCTATTACCTCAAGTATTTATTTTCTATGTACACGTTTGAACATCATGGATAATATATATAGGTTTATTAAAAATATATTCTTAAACCATAATCATATATATATATATATATATATCATACCATTTTCTATTTACTTATAACCTTTTATTACCCGTTCATTAAAAATTCTTTGTTAAAATCTCTATTTCGGGTAATAATTGCTTTGTTTCTAATGTAAGTATTAGTTATGTAGTTTTTTCCTTGTACATTTATACTATTTAAATAAAATCCATAATTATAATAATTATGTAAATAAAATATACATTCATTATTTACATATTTATAGTAATTCATAAAATATAGAGATATAAAATGAATTACTTTCTTCATGGAGACGGTAGGTCGTACGTAAGCATGAACACTCTTTCCATTTTTTAAAGGATGGAATGAAAGAAAGGTAAATAATAATTCACATTTCCAAAATAATTACTATATCATATAAATAATATTTATTCATCAAATCTATCGTTCAGGCCATCCATTCCAAATTAAAATGAAAAACTAATCACATCACTTCATAGAGGTGATAGTCCAAATGTACGCACAATCGACGTTATTATTTTCCAAATGATTGTAAAGTGATAAGTTATATGTGATATTTTAATTAAATATGTATATAAATGTCATAAATATCATATATATATACTTTAAATTCATCATTATATCCACCTATTATTGGTAGTGATGAAAAAAAAATTATATCCGTTTGTGAGGCGGTAGTCCTTCGTACACACGATCGATGGTTTTTTTCCCATTTGATAGAAGAGAATATGGATATAGGTTATAAAATTAACATGATATAATATTTTTTAAAAGTATACATAACCATAGTTTAATATTGTTTTAAGAAGGTGTAATGATAAATAAAACAAAAATTATTGGTTAATAACGATTCCACTTCTTTGGACAACCTCTAAAGGGTTACACCAAAATCCTTAATAAGAGAGATTAATAATAAAAATAATTCCTCTATAAAAAATGTATTGAATTAATTAAGGTATTTGGGAAGGTATTGGCTAAACCTAAATAGTATTTAAGTATAAAGAGGAGATAAAAGGGAGTTTCATTTTATAAGTGGGGGAGAGGACACACTTGGAATTTTTGGAAATAAAAAAAGACATACCCATGTTTTTCATAATTTCAAAGGATCCAAAATGGATAACTATTAGCCCTTATATGTTTAGTTTAACCCCTAGAAAAACCATTTTAACCTTAATTTCAGTAATTAGTTTTTACTATGTTTATTATTCATTTTGATAAAAAAAATTACTTTAAAAATATTATATAATGTTTATTATTTTGATTAAAAATATGGAATCCATTTTACCAAATTTAATTCAAAAATATTTAGAATTTAATTTAAAATTAAACCTGCATACATGATAAAAAATAAATTTTTCCTAAGACAAAGTTTTCATATGTTTAAATTGTTTTTATATAAAAACTAAAAATAAAATTGATTCCAATGACCTAAATTGGATTAATAAAGACATAATTAAACTAATTTAATTTTTAATCCATTTTTAATCAAACATTTCCTTTTTAAATTCATTAAAAGAAAATAAATTATTAATAAAAAGTCATCAATTTTCACCATTCATTGAAAAATAGAAATTCATAGAAAAAATAAAAAAATCACCCAAAGATGATTTTGAAATTTTGATTCCAAAAATAATTTTTTTTATAACAAATAAATTTTATAAAAGTGAAATAAAAAATTTATTATTTTTTTACAAAAAAAAAAAGAAAAATCATTTTTTGAGAAAAATGAATTTCTGATGCATAAAAATAATTTACCAAAAACAATAAGTACTTATTATAAATATATTTTATTTATATAAAACATTTATGTTAAATTTTCAAACTTTGTTTATTTATATTCATACCACTGTGTTTAAGGGCTTGGTTATAATGGTTGTGTTTAAATAATAATATTAATAGTATATTGTGTTTTGATAAAACATAGTATTGCGTGTAACGCAAGATGTTGAAAAAAATATATTTTGGAAAAAACTATGTCATAAAATAACAGGGTATTACATTATACCCACCTTAAAATGAATTTCTTTCATGAATTTACATTACTCTGATATAGACAAATGAATATAATTTTACCTAATAATATCTTCAAGTTCATATGTAGCTTATTTAAATTGGTGGAATCTCTAGAAAACTTTGACTAGGTGAGCGGTCTTATTTCATTGAAATTTCTCTCTACAATCCATAATCTCCATGGGTTGGTACTGATAGGAAAAAACATTCTCCATTGGTATGACCACTAATTTCAATACATGTGAAGGATCATGTAAGTACTTCCTTATGATAGATAAATGGAACACATTGTGATATTTATAGAGATTTGGGGGAAGATTCAAGTGGTGATCCATTATCTCTAATCAATTATTAATATTAAAGGTAATAATATACCTTCGGCTCACCATTCCTTTCTTCAATAATATCATAACCTTATTCTTTGAATAAATTTGTATAAAAACCTTCCCACTAACTTCAAACTACTTATCACGTCGATGAATGTCACCATATCTTTTTTATCGGCTATGAGATACCTTTATGTGTTGTTGAATGGATATGAAATTATATTCCATTTACTCTGCTATATCAGGTTTCAATATCTTTTTTTCTACAAATCCATCTCAGACCATTGGAGTTTTATACTTCTTTCTATAACGGGTTTCATAAGGATCCATCTAAATTCCCAAGTTAAAGGAATTATTTTAAGAAAAATGGACTATAGGAAGATGTTGATCCCAACCCCCTTTCAAATAAATAGGAAAATATATCAATATATATTCTAGTGTTTGAATTTTTCTCTCATAATTACCAACTTTTGAGGATAATACATAGTGCTAAAACTCAATTCTGTATCAAGATCTTTCTTAAGACTTTTATAAAACCTTGAGGTAAACCTCAGATCTAGATCATATAGAATAGAATATTATAATATATGCAACCTAAAAACATACTTAATGTATATAATATCAATATTATCTAGAGAAAAATATTCTCTAATAAAAATGATGTGTGGAAAATTTCTATGTTGATTGAATACAACCCATATAACATTGTTCCCTTTATTTGTTTTGGGGAGTTCCACTATAAAATCTATGGTGATGGTTTTCCATTTCCAATCTAGTATGGGTAATGGTTATAACATTCCTTAAAACTTTTTTATATCCACCTTAACTTACTAACATACTAAGAACCAACATACAAACTCTAAAATAACCCTATTCATGTCATCCCTCTAGAAATATACTTTTAGGTCTCTATATATATTTGTACTTATAGGATTAATATAGAAGGGAGAACTATGATAATTCCTATAACATATCCTTATTCAAATATGGTTGATTAAACACATACTTGGTTCCTGAATCTTATCATTCCATCACAATTAAGGTTAAACTCAGGAACCTATATGACCATCTTCTTTAGAAATATATCTTCCTTTCATGAATCTTAAATATTCACTTGGATATATGGTTGAACACACATTTGAGAAAGAAAATATTTCTTACCTTCCTTTATGATTTCAAAATCTATCCTTTTAAATTCTAGAATTATTGGATCTTTTATTATCCTTGTAATAGATAAGCTATTTTTATCCTTTCAACTCAAACCATCATTCACCATGTTCAATGTCCCAAGGTGTGAATGTATTAAGTATTCATAATATTTAATCGGTTATAATCATCTTCTCTGGTGAATATTCAACACTTTTTATGTGAAAATATACATTAAATTTTTATGATTAGTATATATATCACACCTTTCTATATAAATATAATTATTTTATATATTTAATTCAAAAATTATCATATCTAACTCTAAATCATGAGTTGGGTAATTTCTCTTATAAACCATCAATTTTCATAAGGCATAATCTATAACCATGTAATTCTTCATTAGAATGCTTCTTAATCTCTTATTTGATATATCACTATTGATTAAAACCCTTCTCCAGTTTAGGGTAAAGTAAGTACATGATTTTTTAATATCCTTTTCTTCAGTTACTTAAAATTTTATTCACATTCATTTATCTAGAATAACTTTCCTCCCATCCAAGTTAACCTAGTGAGTTGATTATATTTTCATGATAAATTCTCTTCAAAACATTAGTAATATCTATCAAAACTAAGAAATATTTTGATTTTATTCACATTGGTTCATTTGGGAAAACATTCAATAAATTCATTCTTTTACGGTTCCACATATATACCCTATCCTGAGAATATATTACCCAAAAATTAAACCTTTTATGGCCAAAATTATGACTTGGTAAATATTACATATAATGTCGCCTTATTCATGTTCTTCCTCACAATTATAAAATAATATTAATGATCTTAAATTACCCTTGAATATATAAGAATATCATCTATAAATACAACCACAAAATTATATATTTTATCTCTAAAGTCTCCATTCATTAAATTCTTGAAGATACTTAGGTAATTAGTATGACCAAATAAAATCACAATATATTTATAGTGTTCATAACTTGTACAGAATACTATCTTGGTTATATCCTCCTTCTTAACCCTCAATTTATAGTATCAATAATCAAGTTAAATCTTGGAAAAGTATTTATCTACATGTATTTGATTAAAAAATACATAAATACAAGGTAGCGGATACTTGTTCTTGATTGTGATCTTTTCCAAATCCCGATAATCAATATAGAGTCACATCGATCCATATTTCTTCTTAAAAAGGTATATGTTAACCCCAAGGGGACACACATGGATAAATAAATCCATTTTAAATATTCTCATGGAGTTGATTCTTCAATTTTTTAAAATCACTAAATTCCATTCTATAGGGAGTCTTGGAATTATGTGTAGCATCTAGTATGAGTTCCTTTGAAAACTCAACTTCACAACTTGATAGAAGACTGGGAAAATCTTATAGAAATGCATTAAAAAATTCCAAATAATAGATATATCATATATTTTGAGTTTCACCTAAAAAATATAAGATAAACCCCCCTTTGAAATAGAAATAAAGACCCATTAAATAGATGAGATCTCCATCATAAGTTCATATTTATTTTTTCACTGATAGACAGTCCTAGGTTGGTTTGGAATATCAAACATGACTTCTATTCCATAAAATTGATGTGAAATTTAAAGTCAATTAATTCCTTGGATAACATGTTATTAAAACAGATGGGTAATAACAATATTTTAAAGAAAAATATTACCACTAAATTAAATTTTATAAGAATAATATAATTCAGATTCAATTATTATGACATTAGGTGTCTTCACGACTAATTCAACATATAATCATTGAGGTTAAAAATTTACATTCCTAGAGACTTTTCTTGATATAAGGGTATTCATATGACTAATATAAAATAGGGTAATTCAATATTTTCGAAATCTTGTTACCACCTCAACATCAAAATTTTATCATTAATCCCATAATAAAATTAAAAAAATAGCATGATTATTTGGTATATTTTTTTAGAGTGATTATTCATGAAATTTTATTTATAGCATGTCTAAATCAGGACACATTATTTTTAATAAATTAATCCTTACATTTATCATACATCATTCATGGTCATCAACTATTCAAATAATTCATGATGGTTTATAAAGATTATCTGAATTTCTAAAACAAAACCCTCTAGAGTATCAAATTAGGTGTGCAGTAGGGCTCATTATCATGCATTATTTGGTGATCAAATAAAATCCCAATGCACCCATTTTTTTATTACCTCTAGGTATAACTATTCTAGATCCACATCCACCTGTTGTATCTAAATAGAGATGTAATTTTTTAGAAACCACTTTCTCTATCCTTTACTAAAATTATAAAATATTTTACTATACTTTGACATATACCTAGGTTTATCAAAAAAAAAATCTCATCCTATTTTCCAAAGGTTATATAAACCTTCCTATGAGACAATTATAGTGACCCACAAATTTTTACATAGATATCATATCTTAATATACTAATATTCCTTACTTTATATAATGATCCATGGATGAATCATATGTGTCTGGTGCCTTTGGAAACACAGATACATAAACAAATTGTTCATAAGTAAACTATACCAACTCCCACTAAGTTATTTATAAGTAGAACCCCTATTATATAAATCACACAAAATAACTTTCTTCATAACCTAACGAAAGGAAACTAAATAATGGGTGTGCTAAGAATCTCAGTAAGAGTAAATAAGGGAAATATCAATCAATGATCATATGAAAGTATAAGATAGGAATAAGTTTATGAGATTATTGAATATAAATTAAAAAGTTCATTCACAATATATCATGGATCGTAAACCTGATTCATGGAATAAAACATGATCATTTCAAAATATAGTAATCATAATAGTAACAAAACATCATAAATAAATCATGAATCAGAAATTCTTTCATATAAGTGTGGTTCCATCATAAGTATAGGAAAATTTTCATACGTTAAGTTTAACAACTGATGCCATCAAATCATAATGGATTAGGAATAAAAACATTTTTTCTATATCATAACATATTATTTAAACATTTTTGAATTTTTTGATGTAGGGGGCACGCTCTAGGGTTCTCTTCTCTCAGAAGTACCATAGGGTTTCCCCTTCAGCGCATAGATCATCTTGAAGTGTGGATGGGGTCAGTGTAGGGTCTCAGTGAGGTGGTAGGTTCATGGAAGTGGCATCTTTGGGCTGGTGGCTTCTCTTCGGCTATGTCTCACTCAGTGACTTCGTTCTCTATCGATTCTTGGGTCATCTTCGTCACTCAGGGGTGGTTATGGATTCTCTCATATTGAATTCTGGCTTACGTCATCTCGGACTGGCTCTCAGTGGAAGCCTCTTGGTTTATGTCATTTAGAAGCGGTGACATCTCGGTTTCCGATTGTCTGTGGCTTTGGTTTTTCACCTTGAATTATGGATTTTAACATCAATTTCTCAGTTTGGATTTCAGCGGCAGTGTCTAGTATCACGGATTTCAATGGTGGTGGCGTATTAGTTTCCGACATTCAGTGGTGGTGAGGGTGGTTCTTCCGATCAGGTTCTGGTCTTCGCAGAGTCAGTTTGTTTCATATCCAAAGTCTCATCTATTTATCTTCCATACAGTTGGTTGTTCTATATTTTTGGATCTATTTTGTGTTTATCTGAATATGGTTCTGGGATTTTTATATTGCTCGGGTTTCAGTTTTGTGATGAAATAGTGATGTCTTAGTGTTCCTACATTGATCCAGCAATCATCAGTGGTGTTTTTTTCAGATTTCATATTTGATGAGTTCACATTCTGATTTTGGTTGAGGCAGTTTACCTTCTTACAATTTCCTTTTCCGTTTTTTGATCCTTCTGATTCAATGCCTGAATTTTGTGTCTCTTGGAATGCACATGAAGTTAGATTCATGTAGTTGATTGAAATTTGGGGCATATCATTGCCGAGATTTCATTCTACCTTTGTTTTCATGGTCTCTACTCTAGTTCCAAGATTCCCTTGTTCTCTCTAAGTCGAAATATCATAGTTGTCTTCTTGGTCATTTAGGATGTCATTTTGAGTGGCCAATTTAGGGGAATCGACGGTGATGATCATTTCAATATCTTTTTGCGATTTTGATTTTGGTTTTTGATTTCTAGGCTATGGCGGATTTTAAATTCTGAAATGGATGCGATTTTTGGAAATTTTTTTATTTGGTTTTATTATGAATATTTATGGTGGATGCAACCAACACTCTACAAGGAGCCGCACCAGATGAGGTTTTAGATTAGTAAGATTCCATCAATTTATGGCCATTCGGATTTGGACAAATGAGAGGGTGTGGCTTTTTCATCGGTATCAAGCCCGTGAAAACCTACACAGGACAGCTTGCTGAGTGGTCATGTGAGGTGGAGGATTAAGTTAATGTTGTATTTTTTGGGTAGGGGTAGTTCTTTGTAGTCTTTATCTGGGTATTTTCATGTATCGGGTTTCCCACTTTTTCCTCAAAAGTGCTTTTGAATTAAAAATTAATTTTCAATCAGCATATCATAACAGATCAGGTATCATCACTTGTTTCCCAAAGTTGATCTATCACATTGACTTTCTTCCCATTGTGGGTCAAGAATGATTTATTTTTTCCTATAATGAATCAAGTTCATTATCTTGTTTCTTGTAGCAGATCAAGTACATAAACTTATTTCTTATAGTTATCTCATGAGATATAAAACATTACCCATTAAATTGGATGGATATATAGTTTTGGTCCCACCCATAACATTATGAAAACCATACATACATGTTCTATAAAATCATTAACCATTAATCATAAAATCATTTAATAACATATGAAAAGAAATTAGGTTTCATAATAATTTCATCAACCCATCATAGAATAACCATTAGAAAATAAATTATTTTTACAAACATATCATTATTATAAACGTAACCAATCTAGAGAAATAATTTTTATGGTACTATTATAATATATTCCCAGTAAAACCTAGGAATCAGTAAAGGTTTTTTTCATTGATGAATATAAATTCCATAAAAATATCATTAAAAAAATCTTGTTGAAAATATCGTTTCCACTTTAGAAAAAAAGTTTTTAAAACTAAAAAATTCATAAAATATTATGTAAATTCTTTTTCTTTGAAAATGATAGTATAAACTTGTCAAAAAAATATTTGAATAATTGATCGGTCATGAAAATGTTAAATATCATTAATGCATTACATGTTAAAACAAAGATTCCTTTCACATTTATGGTAAAATGTCCAAACATACATTATTGGAAAAATAACAATAATATTCCTTTTAAAAAAATTAAAAATTTAAATATTGAAAAAATGAATTTAAACAATCATTATAGAATATTAGATATTCGTTAAAACATTTTTAGAAAACATGGACATGGAAAATAATGTATTTTCAACTAAATATTTAAAAAATGTCGATTTTCCTTAAAAACATTATTTCAGTATTTTTAGTACTTAAAGAGTGGAAAATGAAAGTAAACTATGAAATATACAGAAATAACCATAGTATAATAAATATTATGAGTTTATTGAGAGATAAATCATAATAGTTTATCACTTGAAACTTAATCATAAACAATAAGATTATAACAAAAAACCATTACTAATTTGGTATCTTTTGAATCATAGTCCACAATAAAGAAAAAACATATAAGTATATTTAAATAATTTTTATTTATATATTTATTATTAAAAAATAAATTTATGTTAATTATATATAGCATAAAAAACAAATGGTGAATGTGGCATGTGTCTCACCAAAATAAAAGTGAGGCGAAAATCCCTTACCACTTAGGTAACTTTTAAATCAAAATCACCATGAAAGAATAATAATAAATAAAAAGATAAATATAATTAAAATAAATACATTTATGATATAAAATTTAAAATGGTCTGTATATACAACTCATAAAAGAAGATAGGTTCATAACATAACTTAGGTCCCAAAGAAGACAATTTGAGACAAAATTTCCTAACCGCTTCGTTAAATTTTAAATCATAATCTCTGTTAAATAATAAATATAAATAAAACATTAAATGTAATTAAAATAAATATTTTCAGGATATAACATGTAAAATTTTATGTATATTTACCTCATAAAATAATATATGTTTATAAGATATCTTATGTCCCAAAAAAGACAATTTGAGACAAAAATATCTTACCTCAAGTCTCGACTTTCTTCACACACATTCAAAATACTATATAATAAATATTTTTTATTAAATATAAATTATAGAACCATAATCATATATATATATATATATATATTATCTTATATATTTACTTATGACCTTTTATTACTCGTTCATTAACCATTCTTTGTTAAAAACATTATTCTGGGTAATAATTGCTTTGGTTTTCATGTAAGTTTTGGTTTGGTAGTTTTTGTACTTGTAATTGGATAATTATTTCATAAGAACCATAATTTTAATAATTTTATAAATTTTATATTAATTCATTACATAAATATTTAGATTCATCCATCAAAATTAGAGATATAAAATTAAATACATCATTCATAGGGGCGGTAGGTTGTCTGTAAGCATTAACGTCATTTCCATTTTTTATAGATGGAATGAATGAAAGTTAATTAATAATTAAACTTTAATGAATAATTGTTATATTATATAAATTATATTTTTTTCATCACATATATCTATAATACCATCTATTTAAAAATAAAATGAAAAATGAATCATGTCACATCAAAAATGCGGCAGTCTACACGTACACACGAGTGACGTTATCATTTTCCAAAAGAATTAAATTTAAGAATATATATTTAATATTATAATTAAAAATAGTATAATTATTTAATAAATTTAATATATATACTTTAAATCTATATCCACCCTTGATTGGATGTGAAGGAAAATTAATTATATTGGTTCATGAGGCGGTAGTACATCGTACACACGCTTGAAGATTTAGATTATCATTTACTGTAAGAGGGGATGGATATAGGTTATCAAAAATAATAATAACATCTATGTATTTGGGATATATTTATTATATTATATCATTATATTTTAATAATATTTTTTATAGGTGGAAGAATAAATAAAACAAAAAATTTCAGTTAAGAAAAATACCTCTTATTTGTATAACCTCTTTAGGATTGCAAAAAAAATAATTATTATGAGGGTTTATTAATAAAACTTTGGCCTCTAGGATATTTTCAGGGAAGTAATGAATTAATTTTGGTTTGTATTTTCATAACCTAAAGGATTTTTAAGTGTTAATATTATATCATAGGGGGTGTCCTTTTATAATTCAGAGAGAGGACACACTTTGAATATTTTAGAAGAAAAAAATATACCCATATTTTTTACACACAAAAAGGATCCAAAATGGACTATTGAAAAAAATTATATGATATAATGTCGAAATATGGAGATAAAATATTAATTGTACAAGTTTTTGGGTCATTTTTACCATTTCATTTTTAGTTTAACTCCCAGTAAACTCATTTCATCCTTAACTGTGGTAATTTATTTTTACTACTTTTACTATTCATTATGATAAACAATTATTATAAAATTATTACATAATATTTATTATAATTATTCCAAATATTTAATCCATTTTATAAAATTCAATTATTTAATGTTGCAAAATTAAATTTAAAATATAAACCATATATGTGGAAAAACTGTGATTTTTTCTAAGAAAACGTTTTAAGAAGAATAAAATAATTTTGTATTAAAAATCAAATGAAATTGATTCCAATAAAATAAATTGGATTAATAATTACATAATTTAACTATTTTAACTTTTAACCCATTTTTAAAAAATAACTCTATAATTTTTTTAAACAAAAACGTTGTTTTCAATAAAAAATAGTATTTTTCACTATTTATTGAAGATCAGAATTCTCTAAATAATCCAAAAATTTAACCCTAAGATAATTTTGGAATGTTGACTAAAAAAATATTCTAATTTTCTAAAATAATTTTTCAAATAGTTGAAAAAATTATTTTTATTATTTCTTCACAAAAATTAATTAGAATCATTTTTTGAGAAAAATATGTTTTTGAAGCTTAAAAAACTTTACCAATTATTTGGTACTTATTATCAATGTATTTTATCTATATAAAACATTTATACTTAATTTTTAAAATTTGGTTATTTTTATTTATACAACTATTTTTAATAACTTTTTTATAATGGTCATGTTTAAAAAATAATATTAATAGTACATTGTGGTTCGTTAATACTCAATATTGAATGTAACACATGCTACCAAAGAAATTAATTTTATTTGAAAGAAATATTTCATAAAATGAAAAGGTGTTATTGTTTTCTTATTTCAGATAACATTATAGTCCTATTTTATGAAGAAAGTTAAGGAAGAACATCATGTTTATGATCACCTGTTACATCCATTGGATTTCCCCAAATAGATTTTGGAAGACATCTCAATGGAATTTTCCAGAAGATTACCCCAAACTCATGGATGATGTGATGATATTTGGTTAATCATGGATCATATCATGAGTTATGGTCTATTCTTAAAAAACTAGGAGTTGAGTTTCTTAGATATTTTGGAACGGAGGTGTGTGGATGAGATTGTATATCTATATAGAGTTTGAACCTCCATCATCTCATATCCAAATTCTCTTTTCACCTATCAAGTACAGAGAGGATTTTTGTATAATTTTGGAGCTTAGTTATTCTTTACCACTACTTTACTCTATTATATAGATGGAAATAGAGTGGACTATCAATAAAATATAGGACATTTTTTGGGAATTCATCTAGAATTTTGATGGGTCTTGGGTTTAGTACTTACCTTTGGTTGAGTTTACCTATAAAAATAGCTACCATTTATCCATTTTCATGGATCTATTTGAATAATTTTGTTGGATTTTTATTCATTCTTTGTTGTGTTGGTCCAAAGTTTTAGATTCATCTGTTCTCATTAATGAGGTGGTGCAGAGTACAATCGATAAGGTTCAGGTTGTTTGAGAATGGATGAAAATAGTGAAAGACTATAATAATATTAAGATTATTAGATGAGGAGGCTCTTGGAGTTTCAGGATTGATACCACATGTTCCTAAAGGTTTCCCCTCATCATGGATAGTATAGGTTTGGTTTGGGAATTAAGTTTTCTTCTTGGTTTTTTGAACATTTTGAGGTACTAGAATGTATTAGTGAGGTCAATTGTTAGTTTTTTCTTCTTACAGTGATAGAAAATATCCATGATGGCTTCCACGTATCTCATTTTTGTCAATATCTTCATGATTACTCTCATGTAATTTATTCTAGAGATTTTTATGTCAAGGATGACATAATATTTATAACCAACTAGTTGATATCTAAGACCATTAAGAGTATGTTTTGAAAGTGTGTTCCATCCCTTTGGTCCATGCATTATAGAGGCATCGTGTCTTGGTGGATAGTCACTGGGAATGTGAAAAAGAGATTCAATCTTAATATCCTGAGTTATTTTGTGGTTTTCCTTTTTTTTCTATGGGTGATGTAACACATGGTTTGTTGGTGGATTGTGTAATGTGTTTTCCTTATTTTTGTTCATGTTTAGCTGAAGATGACATTTGAGGTATAATTTAGTCATTAAGAGGTATTTCATGGGATGGTTATTTACATATTTCCCTTTATAGTATCTATTTCCATGTATTATTTTCATTTATGATTATGAAAATTGTTTGAGATGTGGGATTCTTAAAAAAACCCACTTTAGAATTTTCTAGAGTTTGGTGTTGTTGGGAAGGATTTTATATGTGTTTTGAAGTATATAGAGTGTTCTAGCCTCTAAAATGGTTACCAAACCATGGTGGAGGGCATGTCTCTAACCATTTAATCCATGTGTGCTTAGAGGTTGGTAGTGGGGCTGGCTGTGTGGTCCAAGGTTGCACCATAGTGAGTAAAACAACAAGGTTGGTTATGAAATGTGTCTTGGGGGTATGGGGGTACCTATAAAACACAATTATATATATATATATATATATTTATTTATTTATTTATATTACCACCTCATTGTCCTGAGTGTGGTGAGGATAATATAGAAAATCCTTTTTTGATACACTATAACGGTTGGTCATGGGGGGAATTAGAAGATCCAACATGACTTAGACCACATCATGTTTGAGGTCATGTGGATGGAAATAAATATTATTAAAATATAAAAAAAGTTGTAAATATACATAGGATATTCAGGTCTCCTTTGACAAAGGGTAATATGGATGAGTGGGTAGTCTTCATGTCATGGAGAGGCTATTTGAGATTCCTCAAAAAATAGAGGGTCCAGCCTCTATAATCTTAATTCATTTTATTATCCTTTAATATTTGGATAAATCTATACCCATGGTTGCCCATTTATCATCCTTATTAAGTGTTTCATCATCTTGGATCATGTATAATTGAGTTCTCGTGAATCAAGGTAACTTTGTCCCCCTTACACTGTTTTATCCTCCTCTTTTTTTCTAAGTATTATTTATGATGAACCCCACTATTTTGGGAGATTTTAGAGTACGGTTTGGTGTGTCTTATTGTAGGTAGATATTTTTTGTTTCCCTTCAATAATTCTAGAGTATTATCCCCTTATTCTTCTATTGTAGTATGGTTCTCTTTGAAGCAATAATTGAGATATGGTATTTAAGTTATCTCTTTTTTATTTTCCTTGCATATGTGATGTTAGAATTATTTTTTTTAGATTTTGGTGAATGGTAACAGTTTTCCTAATTAATATAATTAATCAAGAATAATGAATTAAAGGTAAAGGGAATATATCATATTTTTATTACATGTTTTTATGATATTTCTCCTCCATAATTTCATATCAAATGTTGTTGAATTTGAATTGTGTTTGTTTTTATAAATATCTTATTGTTTTTAGAAATATAATAGTGGAAACGACCTCTCCTGAAAATGGTAAATACCTTAAATATGGTAATTTAACCAGTTGTCTGTAAATTATGAATTTTTTATTACCCCTTTATTATGAAGTTTATTTAAAGTAATGGTTTTCTTGATAGTTGGTTATTATGGTTTTCTTACTAAATTTAGATTATATGTTTATAATGATGATTTGAAATGTAGTTGTGTGGTGATTGGGTTTGGGGGGATGATATGTGTGATGCATGATTTTTTATTTGATATAGAAATAGTTTATGGTGTTATTTTTTTCTTAGTAGTAAATAGTTAATAGTTTTTTTCTTTTTCTTGGTAGTGGTCTAGTAGTTGGAAAATGTTTTAAAAGTGGTAATTTCTAATTATTTAATATTAGGTTGGACTAAATGGTTTGGAACTAGAAATAAATTAATGACTTAATGGTAAATGTGGTAATGATTTGGAAATTTGGTAATATCATATGTTAGTGGTTTTCAATTGATGTGGTTAAATGCGAACTATCAAATAGATATGTGGTTATTTTCTTTTTAAGTGGGAATGGTTTGGTACATAGTTATATGGTAGTGATGTTTTCATGTGATCATAGTTATGTGGTTTTTGTATTATCTAGGTGGTTTGTTTGTGTAGATCCATAGGTTTTTTTTGCGTGAATATTATATATTTTACTTTCATTGTGATTTATATAATTACCCCATACAAGTCATGTGTTTACATTGATTCCCAAAGGTGTACGGTTCTTAGTGCTTTCCCCAAACATCCATGTTGGTTTGTAGAGATGGTTGGCTACCCCCTCATCCCCACTCTCTCTTATATGTGAGGTTATTATGCATTGGTTATGGTTTATTCTATACAAAGTTCATTATACGTTATGATAGATGATAAGATGAGGAGGTTTATGGAGGGGGTCTTGCATGGTTGGAGGAGGGCATGAAGTATATTTCCTTTATGTTCATGATACCCTACTATTATATGTTTTGGTATAGGTAAGGGTTTAATGAGGATTTGATGGTTATAGAATGAGTTATGTGATGGGTATTCCCTATTGTGATGATGCTAGTGATTGAATGATGTTTATGTATACATAATGTATAGGAGCACCAGGATATATGAAGGTTGGAATTAGGAGTGTAAAATCAGTGGGAAAGAATTATAAGGTACCCTTTTATAAATATACATAATATTATATTATTATAATTTGTAGCATATTTTGGTTTTTGATCCTTGGTGAGGATTGGAATTAGTTGAAAATAGGTTTTTATTTATTCTGTTATTTTTTTTACCAGGGAATTTGTAAGCTCCTCTAACTTTTTCATGAGATTCCTTGGGTATGATTATATTGAGTATACATGTTATGATCACCCTGATATATATATATATATATACTATTGTTTGATGTTAAGAAGGAGTTATATACTAAGCTAGAAATTTATATCTTAGAACAAGGAGTTTTTTATTTGTTATTGTATGATTATTTATTTGTACTTTATTTGGATACTTTTAATTATATTCGTAAGACATTAAATTCATTGTGGGATATTTTTTATTTGTAATTTTATTTTTTTATTGAATTTTTTGGGGTTTATATCATATATATTGATCTTAATTATCAATTGAGGTTAATTACTCTCATATGTGTGACGTTCCTTCTACTATCATTTCTTATCATTAACCCAAGGCCTACTGGAGGCACAACTCTGGGAGCCATTATCTCTCTTCCATCATTAACATCCTAGGAGGGTTCCCCTAAGAGGGAGGTAGTTGTAAAAAAATAAAAAATTTATAGATGAGGTGACGCACACTCATATCCCTTGTTTTTTCACTTTTTTCCACTTCTCTTTTAAAATTAAAATCTTATACCTTAGGAAATTAGTATTTTAAAAAATTCCCATCAAAACACACTTCCACAAATATCACTCCTCTACCCATTCCAAACCACTCAAAAAATAGTTTATATTTTTAATATTTCTTTATTTTGTGTCTCCTTAATAATTTTTAAACATTTGGTAGCATTTAGTTCCTTGAATGAGGCTTAAATTATTCATTATAATGAAACCACTATCAAGAAGAAATGAATTCATCGATGTAAGTACTTCGTTCTTCACAAAAAAAATTTAATTAAATATCATCTCCAAAATTTTTAAATCTCGTTATTTATAGTAATTTAATTATATTAACCTCATAATTTTTCTTATAATATGATACTTTTACTATATAACACTAAAATATTAATCGTTCAATTGTACTAAATGTAACTGTATGGGTTAGTTCAACCATATACATGAACAATGATATACCAAAATCATAATTTTCATCATGAGTGAGTATTTTGAATACTAGTATTTTATAATATTAAGGAGTAATTTATTTCATGAGTATGGTACTATATGTGTGACACAAAAAAAATGTTCATCATAAGTAACTATCTATTATTAATAAACTAAATTAAATATTATCTTCATTGATGCCATTATTGTGAACCATACACATACATTCCATGAATTTAACATGGGTATAAATAAATCATTAGAAAGAATTACTCCACTATATTGAAAAATATAGTAATTTTGAACATGGAATCAATAAAAAAAGGATCAACATCACCATTAATAAAATTGTATGTAATAATCAATATTTCTAACATCTAATTTTGAAAATGAATAGCATCTAACTAATAAATCTGTAATGAATTATTATAATTAAATTTTATAAAAGTTAATATATATTTGAATAAGGTTATGAAGTAGGTTATTAAGATGACTATGTTTATTATACTGGAAGTTAAATAAATTTCATGGAACCTATGAGTAAAGGTATGTATTTCTTTGAAAATATCATTTTGTAGTCAATATTGATTAAATTTGAAAATAAATATGGGGAAATTATATATTATAGTCACTATAAACACATTTACTTTTTCTCTTTGGGATATTCATGAGGCGTACATGTATTCATATGATTTTACCTTCAATTGGTTTTTAATTAAACTAAAAAAGTTACTTTTTTATAGACCCAAATTTATCTCTTATTTTTGGTTTTGTAGCACCCCAAGATTGTATATGTATTTCCTTTGAAGTAAAACTTGAAGTATTAGATATCATTCCTTGCACATAACCTCAAGTCTATATGAAACACTATATATTAAACCATTATAACCTAACTGTTAAATTTGAAGGTAAGAATAGTAATAACCACTTTATGAAAAATATTTATAAGGTTTTTTATTAATAAAAATTCATTTATTAATATATAATAAATAAGTACTCAATTTTTAATAAATTCATTTTATTCTTCAAAGTATGCTTACTTCAAAAATGATTTTTGTAAATCATTGTAGAATAAATTTATAATTAATATCAACCATTTTTTAAAATTTTATTTTATTAAATGAATATAATTTTTATAATAAACATATCAATATTATATTATATTGAATTTTTATGATTTTTTGAAAAATAATTATTTTTTAGTGAATAGTGAAAATTACAGATTATCGAAAAAATTGTAATTTATTTTCAAGTAAATGTTCCATTATATTTTAAATTTTATTATAAAATAACATAATAATCCTTTATTTATAAATAATCTAATTAATTACGTAATAATAATTATTATACATTATTTTGGTATAATTAAATTTTTGGCTTAAAACTCATGTTTCTATTAAAACTATTTTTATACAAGAAATGTGATTTAATCTTAATAAATTAATATGATATCTATTGATAAATTATTTTGATGAAATTAATATATTAAAAATTAAAAATAATATTTTTAACATTCATTTTTTGGTTTTTAGATTGCAAATAAAGGAAATAAATTTTGTTTTATTCTTAAAAAATCATTTTTCGAAAATAGATTTTTATTCTAATTTGTGACCATAATTAAAATTAAATTATACCAATTATATAAATTTAATATTTTAAAATGGATTTAATATTTTTAATCATATTAATTAATATTATCTAATAGTTTTAACATAATTTGTGGTCATAATGTATAGTAAAACAATTATATTTTGTTACCGTGGTTAATGTTAAAATGGGTTTATTGGGGGTTAAACCAAGAGTTAATGATGGGATTTATATCCAAACCTATGAAATTATTGTTGGATTAATCTATTTCAAAATTATATTATACTACGATCAAATTATTTTCTATTTGGAGAAAATTTCCCATGAAAGTGAAATTATATAATTGAAATCTTTTAAGAAGGTCTATGTGTGTCACTCCCCGTACTTATAAAAAGTCAAAACTTCTTCTACATTATTCACATCGTCAGTGTATTATAGATCATATAATACCAACTCAAAAACCTACCTATAATCCTTTCTTTTATCTTAGATTTTTTGGTATTCCCTTAATACCAATTCTTAAATTCTTAAGGAGTAAGATAAAGGAGGTCTCTCACAGAAGTGGTATAAATTTTAATCAAGATCTTTCAATTTAATTTCTATTTCTTATTATTTTTACATTATTATATATATAAAAATATGATCAATATTTTATAATAAATATATTAATATGTTATTATGTTGATTTAACAACCTTTTATCACCACTTCTCCATCAAATAAGAGATGAAAGTATCACTCATGTGTACGTGTGGACTACTACCTCCATGTAGAGATATGATTGATTTTCCAAACATATCATTCTTATATGGTTATTATATTAGATTTAATTTATATATGTAATATTTATGATATAATAATGATTATTTAGTGGTGAATAAATATTTACATTTCTTTCATTCCATCCATCGAAAAATGAAAACCTTAATCATGTGTTCGTACGGACTATCGTCTCAACATAGGGATGTAATTCATTTTTAATAACTGATTTATATAAATGCTTATAAATAAGTATAAAATTAATATATATTATATTTATATAATTATTCAAATTTTATATATTAATTAAATATTATCAATTTGAAACGACCATAACCCTCAAATAAAAACATACATGAAAATTGAAGCAGTTAACACCTGAAATGATAATGATGATGAAATATTGTTTATAAACGAGTGATGAGAATTATAAGTAAACCATTTATTCTATTACTATTATTATTATTGTTATTTTATATAATTAATATAAATTGAAATTTATTATATGGTAGGTTAGAGTACTTATGAATAACAACATACTTGAGGTATGAGTTTTATATTACAATATCATTTTTACTGATATTGTTTATGATTACATTATCCATGATGAAATTATATAATATATCTATCCAAAGACTTATTTATTTTATTGTTATCTAGTTATTTATTTATAATTAATGTTTTCCGTTCATTTTCTTCTCTTTAAGAACTTGAGATACTGAAATAATGTTTTAATGGAAAACCGATCATGTTTTTCTATTCAGTTGAGAATATTTTCTTCCATGCCTATATTGTCTTTAAAAAAAATTCAAGACTATTTTTACTATTAAATAAATATTTATTAAAATAATATTTAACCTTTATTTAATTTCTATAAAAATATTCTATAAAACTTCTTTTCATTTTTTGAAAAATGTGCTTCTGACTTTTTACCGATAATGTGAAAGGAATTTTTGTTTTAGCATACAACACATAAATAGATTTATCTACCTTTATGAATAATATCTTATTTAAAGAATAATTTATAAATTTAAATAGTTATTTTAAAAGAAAATTTTTTCCTTAATATTTTGGAAATTTTTATAATATAAATAATTGATTTCAAATGAAAATGATTCTTTACTCAAGAAATTTTCTTGTGATATTTTAAAGTTATTTTTATCTATAAAAAATTATTTTATGTTTCTTATAATTACCTAGGGATATGATCCAATTTAACCGTATTTATTCATTCTATGGATGTCTTATTTTTATTATAATGAAAGTTTTATGAAACCTATATCCTTTCAATGGGTAATGATTTGATGTATGACGACTGTATTATAATATTTTGTCACACAAAGGTATGGTTTTCATAATGTGATGGGTGGGAACATAATTATATATCTCTCCAATGAATTTGGTGTAAAAGGATATATAATGATATGATAAAACTATAATGGGGAGTTAACCTCATTTAGTAAGAGATTTTTTCTGAGAATACACTCTTGGGAGTAAATCATGAAAAAAAAATTGAATAGGGAGTGAACCAAATCCACTATGATAGTCATAGAAGTGATATTTGACTAAGGAAATGATTTTTTATACTTGTTTTAATACCAAAAAACTTATTCATTATCCTTATTTTATGATCTTATGGCTTGGGATTAAATTTTTATGATTCCAAAATCTTATATATTATGTCTTTTTATTGAAAAAAACATTATTCTATATTTCAATATTATTATATATAAATTGATGGATATGATTTTATAATGTTTATATTATGATTTTATACCCTTATTATTATCTTATTCTCACTTATGATCCTTTATTGATATTTAGAATGTTTATCCTTATTGAAAATCATATCTCACCCTTTTTAATGTTTTCCTTACCCAAGTTATGAAGAGAGGTTTTAGGTATGATATGTATAAGAAGGGTGATAATTGTAAAGAAATTAACTGAAAATTATTTAGATCATTATGTACTAATTATTTATGTATCCAAGTTTCAAATTACACTAAACCTATGCGGTCCTTAGGCTTGTATTATTTTTGAAATGTATTTAATATTCATCTAAAATGGTGTAATATTTATGTATGAATAATATGGGACTCTATTGTTGGTTTGATATGTAAGGTTTAGTAACTTTTAAAAACTAGTATAGGAAAACGTTAGTGAGAACCCATAGGATAAACTTATGTATAGAAAAATATCCTAGGTTATGGTAGATAAAGGAATGTGGTTTTCCAAATAAAATACATCATTGTCGGGATACTATAAGTGAACATGGTTTTGGAAAAAAAAATTTTAGGGGTAATAACTTCCAAAAGAGTTGGTTAAGTATATATTAATCTTCATTCTAGTGCATTCTGAATGAGACCTTACTACATACCTAGTTTGAAAATCTCGATGGATAGGCTTAGATTTAATAAAATTTTATTTAAGTGAAATTTTGAATTATTTGAATAGATAATGACCATAAATTACCAATACTAAACCTAATGTGTAATAGATTTAAATTATGGTTTCATGATGTATAAATAATATAAATTATTTTAATAGTTATATGATTTTCCCTTATTATTATTGTTTATCATATTATGATTTTTGGTTTTAATCATTGATTGGATGTATAAAGAACCATGTTAATTCTATTTGGGATGAAAACTTCAATGATTATCCCACTGAGAAACCAAATGTTATATGATATGTAATGAAAAATATAGTTTCTATTCTTAAAAACATTTCCCAATCCACGAATCATGTTCAGTTTCCAAAAGAGAAAAGGAATTAAAAACATCTTGTTGATTCCTTTATAAAGAAACCCCCTCCTTATTTTCGTGGGTATGTCGATCCACTATAGTCTATATAATGGATTAGTGCCACTAGAAAAATAATTTTCATTACCTAACACTTAGAACATGAAAAGTTTATCTTATTTATTTTTTATTTGGAATCTAAAGTAGATCAATGGTGGGAACTTATCAAGAATATAAGGAAACAAGATGAAATTGACTCCATGTAGTGGGATGAGTTTAGGAGACTATTTTTTAATATATATTTCTCTATATTATTCGTGTGAATATGGAAAATTAATTCTTTCATATTAAAAAAATATTATTAATATTTTTCTGCCTATGGAGAATATTTTATAATACTTTTGAGGTATGATTCAGGTATTATTATTGATTCGGAAAGTAATACTGGTCTATCATTAAATGTTTTAAAACTAATTCAGTGAATGGAATTATCCATAATATAATTTAGTATCTATAATGAAATAATTTTATATTTTTTCATGTTAAAAATAGAGATTGGAAGAACCCATCAATCTCATAGTTTTGATAAGAAAAGAAAGATGAAATTAAAAGGAAACTCTAATAAAAACCAATAAAGGAAAAAAGATGAGTTTTCCTTTATTCTACAAGTATTTAAAGAAGCATGGATGAAATTCTCATATATGGATTATTGAATTTTTTTTAATAGTGTAAAATAATTCCATTGGGACATCGAATGATAAAGTAATAAGTAGAAATTAGATAATGACGAAAATTGAGAGAAACCCCTAAAAATGTACCACCCACACTCTAATTATATAATTTAAAAGAGTATAGACATTATATTAATCAATGCTCAAATATAAAGGTCAATGATGATGATTTATGTCGATAACCTCTTAATACCAAAGACATAAAGAAGTATCATGTGATCATTATTACCAATATGGGGTGTGATAATGAAGTGCTGAAAGGTAAAATTAAAATACAATCTAGAATGGAAAATATATTATTTTATTCTGGATCTAACATGTCTTTTATATTTAAAAAAATTAAAATGGTATAAAATTAATACCTCGATGGCTAGATGTTGAAATATATAATACAAAATCCTCATGGTATGATGATCATGTCTCAAGTCTATGAATCATTCCTAATTGAATTTTGTGGGAATGTTCTTCCTGAAAATCTTTTTATTATTTTTATAGTTTAATTTGATGTTATTTTGGTCATGGATTGGTTTTCTTTATATAAATCACATTTAAATTATTCAATAGAGGAGGTCACATTTTTTATTATAATCTTTCCTATTATTTTCTATCTGTGAGAGTATAAATAATAAATTTTAAGGAAAATTAAAACCATTGCATGGGTTTTTATTCCTATTCAGTATAGGTATTTATCTTATATATTTTGGGGGAAACTCAACATCAATGATATGCCTATTGTATACGAGTTTTTTATGCCTTTCCAAAAGAGTTTCAAAATATTCTTAGAAATCAAGAATTTTATCTTTCAATGGAACTTATACATAGTTTTATACTTATTTTAAATAATCCATATAAAATAGATGTCATTCTGTTATATAAATTAAAGTACCAATAAAATGAGAATATTTATAAAGGATTCATTAATCCAAGTGCGTCCTCATTGGGTAAACTTATATATTTTTTAATAATACTAATGGATTAGTGTTTATATTTATTGATTATTAGAAACATAAAAAGTTCGTGATTAAGAATAAGTATCATATTCCCTATATTATTAATTTCATAAATCAATTATAAGGATTGAAATATTTTTCCATGATTTATATTTAACCGTGATAAAATAAATTTAGGTTCAAAAGTAAATAAAACCCAAGATTGTTTTTTATTTGAGGTATATGCACTATGAATTTTTAGTGATTCAATTTGGTATTACTAATTCCCCCACTATCTTAATGGGTTTCTTGAATATATTTTTTAGATAATACCTTTAAAATTTTGTGGAAGTTTTTATATATTATATTATTATATCTTTCAATAATAATAAAGACAATAATATCACTTGAGGGTTGTACTAAAGACCCTAGGGATAAGTTTTATGAAAAAATTTCTAGTTTTAAATTTTATCTATAGAAAGTTTTATTTTTAGTTCATAAAATCTCCATTAATAGTATATCAGTGGATCCATCAAAGAAATAAGTTATTGGATATTATACTAGACCAACCATTGTGACAAAAATCCACAGTTTTCATGGATTGGTTTGATATTAACAATTTATTATGTAGGATTTCTCGTAAATATATAATACATTCCTCAAGTAAATTTAAATGGGAGTTAAGTTCCTATGTCCTGATGAATTTAGAGAAAATATTGAGGAAAAAAAGAGAAGGTTGGTCATTCCACCTATACTCACACCACTCTATAGTGGAAAAGGGTTTTTTATTTATATTGATTCATCAAAAAAATCTTGTGTTATTATTATATATAATTGTATGGTGAAAGCTTATGCCTCATGTTAATTGAAGGTTCTTGAGTAAAATTACCTAACACGTGATTTAGATATTAAAGCGATAATAATTTTATTAGATATATTGATTCATTATATATATGGAGAATGGTGTGACATATTTACTAATAATAAAATTTTAATATATATATATATATATATATTCACCCAAAAATAGTTGAATATGAACCAAAAATGATGTTTGGAGTTGATAAAAGAATATAACAGCTCAACACATTACCACCATGGGAAAGAGAACAAGGTGGACGATGCTTTAATTTGAAAGGATCATGCCAGCTTATATATGATGAGGAACATAAAATATATAATATTTTTGGATTTTAAAAGGATGGACCTTGAAATGATGATGGAAGGGAAGAAATATTATCTTTATCAAAAGGGTGTTATCTATATATCTATGTATAGATTAAAGATATGAAAACGGAGGATGTGGAGCTATAAAAGAATCTGAGAAACATTGATTATGATGGAATGATATGTTTTAGGAACCTTGTATATGTCCCACAAATACCTAAACTATAGAAGGAACTCATAGAATCATACTATAGCTCATCATTATCTATTAATCATGTATATCTGAAGATGTATAGAGATATGAAATAGTATTACTATTGGGACAATATGAAGAAGGATATTGCAGAGTATGTATCCAAATGCATGGTATGTTAAAAATTTAGGGATAATAGATAAAATTATTAGGTAATATTACAACCACTAACTATATGAGAATGTAAATGGGAAAACATAACCATGTATTTTATTATCAGACTCCCGAAAACATTTAAGGATCATAATGTTATTTAGGATTTATTTAATCACCTTATGAAGTCGGCACACTTAATATATATTAGAGGAGATTTATCACTTGGTATACTTTACCAAATATATATTAAGAAAGTGGTGTGGTAAAATGGGGTACCACATTCTATTGTGATTAATCGGGGTACAAGGTTTATAGCATGACAATCACAATATGTGACAAATTGGTTCCCTAAACCAACTAACTGTGTATAAAGTGGAAGTAGGGGTTGATACTGTAACATCCCAGGAAAATAAAGAATATGAAATTTTCATATTTTTTAACATTTTTCAATTAAATATTAATTTTATTTTAAAGGGGGTTTTATATTCAAGGGCGTACTTGACATGCAACAATGGGGTTCTCCAAAGTCTTATGTTGCAAACAATACTAAGTCATATTGAAAAATAATATATTGTTGTTATTTTAAATGGTAATTAATTCCTATCCATTTTATTGGAGAGAATGAATAGAACTAACTACAATATGATAATACATATTTGTTAAATGTTTTTACATTTATCCAATAAAAGTTAGAGGCTTAAAATGTGAATGAATCTAATTTTAAGCATAATTAACTTTAAAAGGTTGATTTACCACCTTTTGATGGAGAACCCCCTTTAAATCTAGTTTTGGTCACTTTTATATGTTATATTTGACAAAATAAAATTATTATTTTGAATCGGGGAATCAAAAATCACTTTGGGTAAAATTTTGGTATTTTTCTGATAAACTTCATTTTTTGACAAATAGTGAGAAATACTGTATTTTAATTCAAAATTGCCTTTTAATCTAATTTATTTGTATAGTTAGATTATATTTTTAATTGTTTTTAATGTTTAATTAGATTATATTTTTACCATTTAATCCAATGGTGGTAATTGGAATTAATTTCACTTCGAAATTGGACATAAACAAGTGTCAATCGTTTGATAGTTAATATTTCTTAAAAACAAGACTTTTGTTTTGACAATGGGAATTAATTTTAAATTAATTAATACAAATCATATATTTTTAATTTGGTAAATTAGAAATCATTTTTTAATTCTGAATATCAAATATAGATTAGGTTGAATTTTTGGTATTTTTCTGAAAAACTTCAATTTTTTATGAATAGTGAAACCACTATGTAATAGTTAAAAACTGACTTTTTTATTTAAATGAAATTTTACCACTTCTATGAATTTAATTTTAAAAATCCAACATACATGGTTTCTATTATTAAGAAAAATTAGGTTCAATAAGATGAAAACATTTTTTTTTTTTGAATAGTAACTTTTGACTTTTATTTACCGAGGATAAAGGTAAATAGGGTAATTCAAGGTAAAAATAATATCATAATAATAAAAAATTATTTTAACACTTATCCTAACTTTATTGGATGATTCATTTCCAACCATGGGAATACTTGGTCGATTTTGGGACCCCATGGAGCCACTTGGGAGTGATAATGACACTTTAGATTAATTAATTTAAAGTGAACACAAAAATGGCATAAACAAATATCATTTAGTAAATTAATTTTTATATAGGTTTATATAAATTATATTTTTAACTATAAAAATTCATTGGAAATATAAAAATATTTCCTACATCATGGTATTTTTTATAATTTTTAAACATCATATAAATAAAATTATTTATGACACAAAAATGATGCAGTATTTACCACATTAATAAATGATTTAAATAAATAAGATAATAAATATCAAAACAATAACCAAAAACTGTCAAATTATTATTGGATGATTTTATTTCATACATGATTCATCTGATCTTTGACTTTAATGAGTTTTGGACTTGTTTAAAACGAATATATGTTTATAATAAAATATTTTTTTTGAACATTCCTATGGAGCCCCTCCTCTCCCTTATAAAAGGACACCACTTCTAACCCATTCCTCACACCTCTCAAGCCCCTTGAATCATCCAAATCCTGACAAAATAATCTCCCAAGATCCCTATGTTACTTATAGTATCCTTATATTAGGCAGGAGGAACTTCAATAAGTTCTTTTGGTTCAAACCAAAGGGAGTTACCTGAATTAAAGGTAACAGTTTCTCTTAAATTATTTTGTTTTATTTTGTTTTATTTTACTTCTCCAACCCCCTAAACAATTTTTATTACTTTATTTTATTAAAACACCATGTATAATAAATATAATAGGTTGTTTTTATGAGAATTATTTGAACTAAACTTACACAAACCTCTGTATAATGGGTAAAGAACATATTGTTTTTGTGGATGGTGAACTACTGCCTCACAAAATGATGATTGTTCAAATATCTCCAACCACCTCTTATGGTGGCCATTATGATGAAACAGCATTTATATATGATATATATTATATTTATATTGTTTCTAAGCTTTTTTATTTTTTATTTATAGAATACCTTTATGGTTTCCAGAGTGGGTAAATACGATAATCTCATTTGAGGAAGTGCGTACTACCTCCCCCTCAAAGTGATATGACTTGTTCACGCCTAATGTGGAATTAATAAAGGGTAGAGTTAATGAAATTATATATGATATTATAGTAGAATTATAATATACTTATTTATAATTAGTTTTCCATTCCATTACAATATTAAATAAAAATTTAAGTAGTGTTCATGCGTACGTACGGCTTACCGTCTCCATGAACGGTGCATTTCATTTCTTATCTCCAAATGTTATGTACTATTATAAATACTTGTATAAACTAGATATATATATATATGATATATATGATATATAAATCATTAATATCAATCTGAATATAATTAAATTTTGACCACATGAACAACTTGTAGTTATAAGAAGTCCATTTTTGCTCAAGTACCAAATATCGACAAAACAACCACTATTAACTTAAATGATTACATAATGATTATAACATGGTAATAAGTGATTTTAAATGAATTATAAACTTTAAAAATGTTATTAAACATGTAAAAATTAGCTTTAGTTTATTATTCAGGATATTAAAGAACAAATAGGCCAAGTCGGACACAAGGTAAGGGGTTTCTTATCTCACTTTTAATTCCATGAGATTTCCATTGTTCAGCACTTATTTATTGCATGTGGTGTATTCTGTACTACCATTTGATATATATTATCATGATTCTATTTATATTCATGGTATTATGTGATTAATTTTATGGTTATTAACTTTTGTTCATATGACTCGATTGATTACAATGTGGTAAGGGGTTTTCATCTAACTTTTTATTCCCGTGAGATTCATGCTATATTTTCCACTATTTTATTTTGTGTGGTGTATGTGCTTCCCATAATTGTATTCATTTGGTAACATATTTTAATTTATTGGTATTTACATCTTCATTATATGACCCCTCTTTAATGTGGCATCTGTTTCGTAAGTTACCAAATTGATAAGGGAACATTCCACACTCCTCTTTTAAAAAGACTTCTTTTTGTTATGTCTTTTAATTTCTATATTCTTATATTGATATATATTCTTCTATATCCTTATTATGGTAAATTTTATATCTAGGTGATGAGATAATATTTTCTCTCTCATCAAATAATTTTCTGAATTTTAAAGTGACGTCGTTATACTATCAAATTTCTGTAAGGGAACTTATTCACCCAATTTCGATTCTTTGGGTTAAACTTATACTTCTTGAATATGTCATGCTATGAATATGTGTGAATAAACTATGATTGTTTTACACTTAAGATTCACTTATACAGGGTGTATTTATATTTTTTCACACATAATTATTTCAATGGTTTATCCTTAATCTAGGGATACAGCCTTTATAAGGGATTTCATCTCAATTTATATTCTATTGAGACTTCATTGTTTTTATGCACCAATTCACTCTTATATGGTGTATATACTCTCCTTTTTCATATTATATCATGAATCCCTTTATTATCATGATATAATAAATTTATAATTAAATTTTATTTCTCAATTATTTGTATTCAAGCGTCTCTCATTTTCTTAAAATCTCTTTAACTAAAATATTGTTTTAAAAGTTTTAAAGATTTATTCTTAAAAATATTTCTCATTATTGTCCATGATTTTGAAATTGTTTTTAGGATTTATTTATATGGACATTAATATTTTAAAACATTAATTCCTTTTAAATCTTCAAAGTGGTATGGGACACTTTGATTCAAAAATAAATTTATTAAATGTTTTAAATGGTTTTAAAAATGGTTTGATTAAGCATTGCTTATGTCAATATCATGAAATGATATATTGTATTTGCAATGTGGAAATGTTATTAGTGAAATTTTTATATTTACAATATTTTATGTATTATGATTTTATAAAGGTACTTAGACATTTGACGGTTGGTTATGTGATAAACCAAATGACAGGTGGTGTCGTGATAAACCAGGATGGGTGGTTACGTTATAACCTCCAATGCATTAGGTATGGATGTAGGTCATATGGATATTACATTTAGTGATATGTGTGTAAGTCAACCATATGGTTGTTCCATTTAAGTATGTTTATGTCCCAAGTTTTTTATAAATGTTATGAGTGATTTCTATGGGTTTTTTGGTAATTGTTTTATTACAAAAGGGTAAGCAATGATCTTTTATTCAGAGAAGAGTATTTACTACTTCATAAAGGTAAAAAGTATTACTTATGATAAAGTATTCATTGATTACTTGTTGTTTTGAAATAATAATAGCTTTCCTTATTTATGTATCCCTTACTGAGCTTTTTTTCATTCTAATTTTTTTAAATGTTTTTTACTAGACGTGAAGAGGAATAGGGACAAGGATGTGATCAAGGAAATGTCATGATGTCTAAAACATGGAACTGTACATGTTTCTTTTTAAGTGTTTATATTTTATGAAAAAAATGGATATGGAGTAGTAGTGTCTACTTTTAATATTCAAGTTGATATGTAATAGTTATGGCCTAATTCTCTAAAACTCAATACCTGAAAAGATCCTCAATGTGAATTCTTGATTTAACTCAAGATTATGAAATGTTTAAGGTCGGGTCCTTATAGTTGGTATAAGAAGTAGGTTAATATAACTTTAGAGGTTAAGGTGTAATTTAATAATAAGTGATATAACTATAATGGTTAAAATATTAGAAAGAGTCATAGTTATTTTAGAGGTGATAAATGGTTATTATATTTTGGGGTGCAGGATGAAAGTTAATAGATAACCTTTGAGGATAAATTATGTTATGGTTATTTTTGAGGAATTTTTCTATTTTATTTTGTAATGTTATGAAATTGTATATTTTTTGAAAAAGGACAACATGCAGACCGTGTGACAACCCATCACTTCGGATAAAGCTGTGGGAATCGAAGCCACAACCAAAGTGAAATTGGTATTTATCGACTACCACTAGACTACGTGAAATCCCATGTTAGTATGACTAATTCCTTTTGGTTAAATGATTTTATCGATCAAGAATAAGTTTATTTGGGATTATATGTTTTATCAAATGGAAATACTTATTATAGGAAAATAATTTGGTGATTAAGTGATAAAGGTTATTTTGGAAAACATTCTCTCTTTTGGGAACACTATATGCTTAAGGAAAATATAATACCTTGGTATTTAATTTTTGGAGTAATGGTTGAAATATTATTTTAGTATAATCTATGTTTTTATTGTGGACATAAGGTAATTTGGGTTATTTATGGAAATGATTAACCTATCATATAGAATATGTGATTAGGTTAATTACACTTTAGTATGAGACTTTAAGAGTAGTCGTTGTTTTTGGAGATAAATATTAAGCTTTATTGTGGAAGACTATGTGATTTAAATCCTTCTGATTTTTGGGTTTCAATATTATTTTTTATTATTTTGAATAATTTTAAGTAAAATTGTATATTGAATGGTATTTCTTGAACTTTGGGTAATTTTGTTGGATTTGGGAGATTAAGAGTAGTATTTATTTTTTTAAAGGATTATCCTTTTTGGGATTATTTGATCTCATACTAACCAATTTTGGTTTTGGTTAATATATAATGATATGGGAAATATATGGTTCATATTTTTTGGATCATGTTATTCTATAGAACTTGATTTTTGTTCTTTTGATGTGTCTAAGTCAACTTGAATACTCATCGTTTTGAGAAAAGGATAGTTTGCGGTAGAAATTTAGTAAAGGATGAAAGTCTAAATAACAAGTAAGTATGTGTCATTATGTTCTTATTCATGCTCATAAATAAATTCCTCAACTTTATGAAAATAAACATAAAACAAAAAACTTTGTCTGTTTACTTTTCCTACTCAGAAACCAGTGACCGTTTAACCCATCACACATTAGTGGTTTTCTTGTTGTTAACTTTCTCATAATCATGTTTTCTATAACTCTGCATCAGAACATGACACTTAGTTTCTCTTCTATATCCATGTCTTCATTGAATCCAAGTATGGATTATCTCAGGTGACCTTTGTACATATCTTTCTTTATTTTAAAGTGATAGTTTTATTTACTCTTTTTCCGATGTTGGACTTTCAATGAAGTTTCCAAGACCAATTTTAAAATTACAAAGACGTAATTTCCAAAAGGGAGGAAGGATGTAACATCCCAAGAAAACAAAGAATATGAAATTTTCATATTAATTAATATTTTTGAATTAAATATTAATTTTATTTTAAATGGGATGTTATATTCAAGGGATTACTTGACATGCAATAATGGGGTTCTCTGAAGTCTTATATTGCAAACAATGCGGAGTCATACTGAAAAATAATATATTATTATTATTTTAAATGGTAATTAATGCCTAGAAATTTTATTGGCTAGAATGAATTGAACTAACTAAAATATTATTATACATATTTTTGAAATCTTTTTACATTTATCCAATAAAATTTAGAGGCTTAAAATGTGAATGAATCTAATTTTAAGCACAATTTACTTTAAAAGGTTGATTTACCACCTTTTGAGGGAGAACCCTCTTTAAATCTATTTTTGGTCACTTTTATATATTCTATTTGACAAAATAATATTCTTCTTTAGAATTGGGACATCAAAATTCACTTTGGGTAAAAATTTGGTATTTTTATGATAAAAATCATTTTTTGATGAATAGTGAAAAATACGGTATTTTAATTCAAAACTCCCTATTAATCTAATTTATTTGTATTGTTCGATTATATTTTTAATATTTTTTAAAGTTTAATTAGATTATATTTTTACCATTTAATCCAATGGTGTTCATTGTAATTAATTTCACTTTGAAATTGGATATAAACAAGTGTCAATCTTTTGATAGTTAATATTTCTTAAAAACATGCCTTTGGTTTTGACAATGGGAATTAATTTAAAATTACTCAATCCAACTTCTATGTATTTAATTTGGTAAAATATACATCATTTTTTAATTCGGAATATCAAATATATCTTAGGCTTAATTTATGGTATTTTTCTGAAGAACTTCAATTTTTGATGAATAGTGAAACCACTAAGCAGTAGTTAAAAACACACTTTTTCATTTAAATGAAAGTTTACCACTTCTGTGAATTAAATTTAGAAAATACTACATACATGTTTGTTATTATTAAGTAAAATCCGGTTCAATAAGATGAAAAAAAAAATTGGTGAATAGTAACTTCTAACTTTTATTTACCGCAGTTAAAGGTAAATAAGGTAATTCAAGGTAAAAATAAAATCATAATAAAACAAAATTACCTTAACACTTTTACTAACATTATTTTATGAGATATGTACTGCCATGGTCATAATTGGGTCAATTTTGGGACCCCATGGAGCCACTTGGGAGTGATAATTACACTTTAGATTAATTAATTTAAAGTAAACACAAAAATGACATAAACAAATATCTTTTAGTAAATTAATTTTTACATAGAGATGTATAGGTTATCTTTTCAACTATAAATATTAATTTGAAAGACTAAAATATTTCCTACATCATGGTATTTTTTTATAATTTTTAAACATCATACAAATAAAATTATTTATGGCACAAAAATGATGCAGTATTTAACTCATTAATAAATGATTTAAATAAATAAGATTATACATATTAAAAAAATATTTAAAACCTATAAAATTTTTATTGGGTGATTTTATTTAGAACATTAGTAATCTTATCTTCTAATTTAATGAGTTTTGGACCTTTTGAAACCGAATATAAGTTTATAATAAAATAATTGTTTCAAACTTTCTTAAAGACCCCCCCCCCCCTCTCCCTTATAAAAGGACACCACTTCTAACCCATTCTTCACACCTCTCAAGCCCATTATCCCATCCAAAACATATCAAAATAAGCTCTAAAGATACATTTCTTCCTCCTAGAATCATTACCTTAGGTATGAGGCACTTCAAGAAGTCTTTTTGGTTCAAACCAAAGCGAGTTACCTGAATTAAAGGTAATAGTTTCTCTTAAATTCTTTTGTTTCATTTTGTTTTATTTTAATTATATAACCCCATAAACTATTTTTATTCCTTTATTTTATAACAACACTAGTATCCTAAATATACTAGAATTTTTTTATCAGAATTATTCAAACTACACTTACACACACCTCTGTCTAATGGGTAAAGAACATACTATTTCTGTGGACGGCGAACTACTGCCTCACAAAATAATGATTGTTCAAATATCTCCAACCGCCTCTCATGGTCAACATTATGATGAAATTGTATTTATATATGATATATATTATATTTATGTTGTTTCTATTCTTCTGTATTTTTCATTTATAGAATCCCTTTATGGTTTAATTAGTGGGTAAATACGATAATCTCATTTGAGGAAGTGCGGACTATCGCCCCCTCAAAGTGATATAACTCATTCATGACTTATGTAGAACGTATAAAGGGTATATTTAATGAAATTATTATGATATTATACTATAATTATAATATACTTATGTATCCTTAAGTTTCCATTCCATTACAATACAAAATTTAAATGGAAGAAGCGTTCATACGTATGTATAACTTACAGTCTCCATGAATGGTGCATTTCATTTATTATCTCCAAATGTTATGTACTATTATAAATACATATATATACTGGATATATATGATATATATGATATCAAAATAATGAATATAATTCAGTATATAATTAAATTTTTACCACATGAACAACTTGTAATTATAAGAAGTCCATTTTTGACTCAAGTACCAAATATCGACAAAACAACCATTATTAACTTAAATGATTATATAATGTTTATCACATATTAATAAGGAATTTAAAATGAATTATAAACATTAAAAATGTTTCTAAGAAAGTAAATTTTAACTTTAGTTTATTATTCAGGATATTAAAGAACGAACGGGTCATGTTGGACACGAGGTAAGGGGTTTCTTATCTAACTTTTAATTCTATGAGATTTCAATTTTTCGGCACTTATTTATTTCATGTTGTGTGTTGTGAACTTCCATTTGATATATATTATCATGATTATATTTATATTCATGGTATTATGTTATTAATTTGATGGTTATTACTTTTGGTCATATGAATCTATTGATTACAACGTGGTAAGGGGTTTTCATCTCACTTTTTATTCCCGTGAGATTCATGTTATATTTGCCACTATTTTATTTAGTGTGGTGTATGTGATGCCCATAATTGTATTCATTGTGTAATATAGTTCAATTTATGGGTATTTACATCTTCATTGTTTGACCCGTCTTTAATGTGATGTATGTTTATTCAGTTACCAAATTGGTAAGGGAACCTTCCACCCTCCTCTTTTTAAAAGACTTATTTTTGTTATGTCTTTTAACTTCCATATTATTATATTGGGATATGTTATTCTATATCCTTATTGTTGTAAATTTTATTTCCAAGTGATGAGATAATTTTTTATCTCTCATCAACTCATTTTTAAATTTTAAAGTGACGTCGTTAGACTGTTGAATTTCTGTAAGGGAACTTCTTCACCCAATTTCAATTCTTTGGGTTAAACTTCTACTTATTGATTATGTCATGATATGAATATGTGTGAATAACCTATGATTTTGTTACACTTAATATCCATTTTTTCTGAGTGTATTCAAATTTTTCACACATAATTATGTCATTGATTTATCCTTAATCTAAGGATACCGTCTTTATAAGGGATTTCGTCTCAATTTTCATTCGTTTGAGACTTCATTGTTGTTATGCACCAATTCACTCTTATATGGTGTATATAATTTATTTTGGCATATTATATCATGAATAAATTTACTCTCATGATATAATAAAGTTCTGATTAAATGTTATTCCTTAATTATTTGTATTCAAGCATCTCTCATTTTTTCAAAAACTCTTTAACTAAAATATCGTTTTAAAGGTTTTGAAGATTCATCATTCTAAATATTTCTCAATATTCCATGTTTTCAAAATGTTTTTTAGGATTTATTTATATGGACATTAATTTTTTAAAACTTTAATTCCTTTAGATGCTTCAAAGTTGTATGGGATACTTTTATTCAAAAATCTCTTTATTAAATTTTTAAATGGTTTTGAAAATTATTTGATTAAGCATTGATTATGTCAATATCTTGAAATGATATATTCTATTTGCAATGCAGAAATGTTATTAGTGAAATGTTTATATTTAAAATATTTTATGTTTTATGATTTTATAATAGTACTTGTACATTTGATGGGTGGTTATGTAATAAACCAAATGATGGGTGGTGCGGTGAAAAACCAAGACGGGTGGTTACATTATAACCTCCAATGCATTGGTTATGTAAGTAACCCATGTGGATATTCCATTTAGTGATATGTGTGGAATTAGACCGTATAGTTATTTCATTTAAGTATTTTTATGTCCCAGGTTATTTATATATGTTATGTGTGCTTTCTATGGGTTTTATGATAATATTTTGGTTACAAAAGGGTAAGTAATGATCTTTTATTTAGAGAATAGTATTTACTACTTCATAAAGGTAAAAATTATTTCTTATCGTAAAGTATTCATGGATTACTTTTTGTTTTGAAAAAATAATAGTGTTCCTTCTTTGTGTATCCCTTAATAATATTTCTACTCATCCCACATTTTTGAAATGTTTTTCATGGGACATGAAGAGGAATAAGTACAATAATGTGATCAAGGAAATGTCATGATGTCTAAAACATGGATTTGGACATGTTTGTTTTTAAGAGTTTATATTTTATGAAAATAAATGGATACTGGGTAGTGGTGTCTACTTGTAATATTCAAGCTAATATGTAATAGTTATGGCCTATTTCTCTAAATCTCAAAACCTGAAAATATCCTCAATGTGAAATCTTGATATGACTCAATATTATGAATTGTTTAGTGGAAAATCCTTATAGATACCATAGATAACATATGAAGAGAAATAATACGTGTATGTTGGTGAGAATCATCCAATTATCTAGACATCGAAATAGTGGGAAATCAAGCAATTTGAGAAAAACAAATGAGAACACATGAAGAAAAAGAAAAACGTGAAAACCCATGTTAGGTTTAAAATTTAATTAGGTTTGATTAAAAAATTAATTCCTTATTATTAAATTTATTAATGAAATATTTTACAATGGAGATTAAATTACGTTATTTTTTCTTAGTCTAAAAACAAATAACTTTTTTAGAAGGAAATCCCTTGGTGTGGGGATTAATTTCTTAAAAACACATTTTTAACAGTATCCTTAAATCATTTGAAACAAGGTCACCTAATGTTCATGGGTTCACCTATTATAACACATTTATCTTTATCTATTGGGGTTTTTATTAGTCTGATTAAACACCACTGGTAAATTTAGAATTTAATCATCAAAATAATTATAAAAATAAAAATTAAATAAAGCAAATTAGAGTTTCAATCACAACACACCATTTTCCTTATTACAATCCCAACACAAATAAAATAAACTCTTATTAACATGGTAATGGTGTGAGTTTTTATTAGAAACTCAACCTCTACAATGGACATGAATAAAAATGAAGGAAAATAAGAGAAATGCAAAAACATGAAAAAAAAGTTAAAATCCTACTAGATTTGGGGGGATCGAATTGAAAAACTAAACCACCCTTTTCCTTTTATAGACAACCTTGAATTTAGATTTATACCTATATTTCTATAGAAAAGATATTATATGGAGAGTACTCAAAATTAAATTGAATATACTATGTTCAACCATATTTTTATTTTTTTACACACCATTAGGTGTCCAAATATTTCCTCCTTTGAATTATACACATTAGTGGTTGTTATGTGGGAGTACTCGGCATGTGGCACTAACATAATTGGTTTTTATCAACAATTTCAACCACAAAATGCTTCTATAATGGTAATACATGGAATGTTCCATGAATTACATGACATGTGGGTTATGGTCCATGACTAGGAAATGTACTCAGGCAGGTTGGGTCATAACTCTACAAATGTACATGATGTATCATTATAAATTACACACTGTGTATTTTAAAATTTTACTCTAAATCACCACTTATTCACATTCTACTTAAAGCCCCTAAAAATTATCCATAAAAACTAAAAATAAAAATTTGGAGCATATAAGCACATGTTTCCGTTGAAAAATATATTTTATACACAATAAACATATGAATAAATATGCACATATCGAGCACATAAAACTATTCCCATCGCAAGATATGAAAAATTCGTTCCCTAAACCAACTAACTGAGTAGATAATTGATGTAAGGTTCGATCCTATATGGAAAAAGCAATGAAAAATTTCATGAGTATTTCAGAGAGTATCAATCACTTATCCAAATAGGTAAATATTGGTAAATGATGAATTTTGATAAAAACAAATGCGAACAAATAATGAAGATTTAAAAAACATGAAAATAAAGTTTTAGGGGCTGAAATTCAATTAGGGTTAACTGAAAAATTAATTCATTAGTAATAAAATTATTTATTAAATAGTTTACCACATGGATTATATTATAAAATTATTTCATAGTCTGATAAAAAATAATTGTTCTTTTTATAAGTATAGTGACCCATACATTTCATACGTAGATAAAAAATCTTATTAGATTAATATTCATTAAATAACATAACGATCCACATAAGAATTGCATAAGTCTAGTGAATTTAGAAACTTGTAAAATAAAAAACTAGTTTATAAAAGTTTAATATCATCACCCATTAAGTTATTAATATCTAGAACTCTTCTGAGACATATCATACTTTGTATTTTTCTTTATAACCTTGGGAGATAAAATATAAGAAAGGGTGATCTCAGAAGATCACTAAGGGTAAATAAGGGAGATACTGATTATCACTGGAGGAAAACATAGACATAAGGGAATGAAAATCTAATCATAAAATTTAAAAATCATACCCTTAATATAATAGATCATAATCTTGAGTAGTATAATAAATCATGGTAGTTCATAAGATTTGAGTCATAAAGGATTCAAATAACATGAGCCATGAGAATATAATATTGGCATAAGACATAAGTTTTTGTCATGCACATAAGCATAGAAAATAATTTCCTTTATAATCAAGGCTCACTTTTAAGACTATCATAGTGGAATAGGTTCAATCCTCAAACCATTGTATTAGTCAAGGTTCACTCCCAATACTATCATAATGGACAATGACCCTTACTGAATTGGGTTCACTCTCCATTCCAATCCTTTTTATCTCATGAGATATAAATCTTTACCCAATATATTTTATGGATATATAGGTCACACCCATACTTGGTTTTAACATGACCATGATCCATGGTTATAACATAACCACCACCCTTGGTTGTAACTTAACCATTATCCTTGGTAATGACATAACCACCATCCTTAGTTATAGCATAACCACTATTATTGGTTATAATGTAACCACCATCCTTGGTTAAAACATAACCACTGTCACATATTCAAAACCATACATATTTGTGTTAAAAAATCATAAAATAGACATCATATCATAACCGATGAATAGAAATGGGTTTCATAAACACTTTATCATAGAAAACTCAATGGAAAATAAATAGGTTTAATAAACATTTCATCATTTCATCATAGTATAACATGTGGAAAAAGAATGGGTTTTCATAGATTTTATCTTCATAAACATAAAATATCCATAAAAATAATATCTATGGTATCATTAGATCATATCCCAAGTAAATAATAAGTGAAATCAAGGTTTATTATCATTGATGAATAAAAAATACCATTAAAATATCATTAAAACGTTCTTGTAAAAAATAAACATTCTATTTTGAAATCACTTATTTAAAATATAAAAACTTCTAAAATATTATAGAAACCATTTTGTTTGAAAATTACACTATAAACCAGTAAAGTAATATTTAAATCATTGAGTAGTCATTACGGTGGTAAACTTCTTTCATGTCATATAAGTTAAAAGAAAACATTCTTTTCTTGTTCTTATAAACATTCAAAAAGTAATTATTTTAGAAAATGATAATAAGATTTATTTTAAAACATTTTTAAAAAATTAAAACATGGGTAAAAATGAATTTAAGAAGACATATTATAATTTTAAAAACTTTATTTAAAACATTTTTTAAAACAATATGGATATAGAAGAAAAGATTTTTTTAACCGAATAAATAAATAAGTAGATTTTCTTTGAAAATGTATTTTTAGTATCTTGAGTAACTGATGTGAGAAAAATTAAAGGGAAAATTTATTCTGAATAAATAGCTATATTATAAAAAATTCATGAGTTTATTGAGAGATATATCATAGGGTTTTATCATCAAAAACGTAATTATAAACAATTTCAATAAGCAATGAGACTATAACCACTATGATAACTTTTTAATCATAATCACATTGAAATAAATAACTTTAGATTGATATTTAAATCAACATAAAAATAATAAGATGAATTGTAAAATATATTAATGGTAAATTTATACACCACACAAAAGTAACAAGTGGTGAATATGGCATGTGTCCCACAGAAATTAAAGTGAGACTAAAATCTATTACCTTGGGTCTGAATTCCTTTGTATGAATTGGAAACTAATGAATAATAAATATAGATATATTATACATATATTAAATAACCATAATCATATATACCATACCATATATGATTTACTTATAAACTTTTATAAACCATTTTTTAACACTTCTTTATTAAAATCACTCTTACGGGTGATATCTACTTCATTTTTCATGTATATTCTGGTTCAGTAGTTTTGGTCCTTGTATTTTAATCATAGTTAAATAATATCTATAATCTTAATAAAGATACAAATTTCATACATATATTCATTATATACATTTTTATACTCATTCATAAAATATAGAGATAGAAAAATGACTTACACCATTCATGAAGACGGTAGGTCATACGTACACATAAACACTATTTCCATTTTTTATAGATAGAATTAAATAAAGTTCAATAATAAAACAATTTTAAAGAATAATTATTATATATTATATATTTATTAAATCTTTACTTATTATAATCCAAGTAAAATAGAAATGAAAAACGAATCACATTGCTTTCTGGATGTGGTAGTCTACACGTACGCCCAATCGACGTTATCATTTTCCAACAATTTAGAAGGTAAAAAGGTATATATTATATTATCATTAAACAGGTGTTATTATTTTATAATTATTGTATATAAACATTAAACCCAACACAATACCCATCCATAAATTATGGTGATGATAAATTAATTGTATTTTTATATGGACACGGTAAGTCGTACGTACATATGAGCAATAGTTTCACTTCCCATTTGATGGAAACTAGTTAAATATAGCTGATTTAATAATCATAATAACAGTTAATTATATATATTATAATTAATTTATTTTTTTCTAATAATATAACATATTTATCCGAGGTAAAATAATAATTAAAAACAAAGTGATTTATTAATGTGATTACCTCTTCTTTGAAATAACTCCATTTGATCTCCTCTTAAGGGATCTAAGGTTGTTATTTTTGGAATAATAGAAACTATAGAATGTTTCTATTAGATTTTATAATATAAATTGTAGATTTTAGTTGATTTATAAGGCTCAAATTTGAGTAAAGAAGATAAATAAGGGTTTCCTTTTATAGTTGAGGGGAGTGGCACCCTTGAAATTCCCTAAAATATTAAATTAATTTTGATATCAAAATGGATAAAAATTTATAATATTATAAAATAATATGATAATAATTCAAAACAATATCATAAAATAAAATTTTGAAAAGTTTGGATTATATTTGTATGCTTATCATTTTGTTTTAACGCTTTGTTAACCCTTTTGACAATTATTATAAAATTAAAGTTTTCTACAATTTAAGGGATAATAATGTTACTATAAATTCCCAAAAGAACTATAAATGAACTATGGTTTAAGTTTAAAAATTTATTCCATTAATTTGTATGAATCTTATATTTTTTTAAATTTTATACAATTTAATAAAATATTACTTATTATAAAATATTATTTATTATAAAATATCATTATTTACATTTTTAAAAATTTTCCAATAATATGAATTTAAATACATTATGTAAAAGGGGAATTTATAGATCTATAAAATCTTTTGGACATATTAACTCAATCAAATTATATCACTTTTACTATTTTTAAATTCATTTATATTATTTTTCTTTTAACTAAATAAATAGTGTATTACAGTTTACAAGAATTAAAAGAAAATTATATAATTTATAAAAATTAAAAACAAATTTATATCAAGAAAATAATTTCATTAATATCAAAGTAGACATTTATATTCCTTAATAATTTTCTTTATTTCCTATGTGTACATATAAGATATATTTAAACTAAGAGAGTGATATTTGGTAACATTCATTGATGTAAAAATTATATAGGCCATTTTCATGGAAAAGTTTCCATTAAACAAATAAATCCATATACTATAGTGATAATGGTAGAATTAAATTCCTAAAATAATAATTTTGAAGAAAAATTATGTCTTTATCACTTATTTTTAACCATGATTAAATATATTTACTCTTTATCAAGGTGATAAATTTTACCACAGTTACTATTTATATTAACCAAAAATAAAAAGGGAATTTTTTCCAAATTTTAACATTTCTATTCCATATATTTAATTCATTTTATCAAAATAAATATCATTTAGTGGTAGAAATTATTTTTAAAATACGTTTAAAAAACACGACAAAACCCGCTTTTAGAATAATATAGTTTTTAAGCATAAAACTAGATTTATTCTTATCACATAAATAGTAACAATATTCAATGAAAGTTTAAAACATTTTATTGAATAATATATAAATATAAATAAATAATTAAAATATTTCACCAATAGTTATTAATTTTAATTATTAATATAAAAATGTAGTGTGAAAATAAAAATAGTTTTTCATGAAAAAACTTTTTTATGTATAAAAATATTTTTTACACTAAATTCAAAATTAAAATTTATTACAATGAATTTAATTTAATAACTTAAAGTATAATAGAACTAATTTTTCTCTTAGCACATTTTAAAACAAAATTTAACTTCTAACTTGCCTAAAACAAAAATACAGTTTTCTATAAAAATAGGTATTTTCACTATTTAGTAGAAAGTCAATCTTTTCAAAAAAAATATCAATAATTAAACCTAATATGATTTTGATATGAAGATTTCAAATAAAAATTAAGTTTTATGAAATAAAATTTTTAAAAGTTTCCAAAATTAAATATAATATTTTCTCACAAAAATCAATAAAATCCTTTTTGAAAAAAGGGTATTTATGAAGAATAAAATGAATTTACTAAAAATAGAGTAATTATTTACTAAGAATTTATCAATTAATTTATATATATTTCATAAATTATATAATATTATTCCTATATTTAAAATTAGTGGCTATTTTATTTCATTCGCATTAAATATTTTTTTAAAGTATATCATGGTTCATTTTAACTTTGTGTTACATGTTATGAAATCTATCAATGAAATGAAAATAAATTGAAAAAAAAAAATATTTCATAAAATCTAGAGGTGTTACATCCCCCCCCAAAAAATAAATTTCATCTTCATAATTTTAACTTGCACTCAATAATAATGGGTTTTATATTTTCAAATTCCTTTTTAAAAACCCACATCATAATAAGGGTGAGTAAAACTTACTCTTGATAAGAGATAATGGGAAAGATGAAGGTCATTTGGAATAAAAAAAATATTAATAAAAATATGTTAACATTAGTGGGAAGTTAAAACATGGATATAGAAGAGAAAACTAACACCCAAAGACTAATATAGAGTGATTGAGAACATGGTCTAGTGAAAGTTAACAACCACAAAACCATAAATATGTGATGGGTGAAAAGATTATTTAATCATAATAAATAAAGGTAATAAGACAAAATTTTCATTTCAAGATCATTTTCTTATGTTTTTGGAATATCATTTCTATATAGAATAAGAACACAAGTAATATAGTGTCTTAATAAGTATAATTTTACTATTTTACTAGTTTCCCCCAAAATCTAATTTCTTTCTCCCAAATAATGAGTATTCAAGAAGAATTATTAATTCCTAGAGAACTAATTTCAACTACTAACACATAAATAAATTATATTAAGATATTCATCCTGAATTTAGGCATTAATAAAAACCAAAAAATGGTTAATAGAATGTACTATAATTATCATAATGTATAAACCTATATATTAATAACTGAAATATTAATCTCTAAAACCTTAATAATAACATCCAACATTATACTCAAAAAATAATCCTACATCAGAAATTACCTCAACATTAAATAAGGTTTTAACCTCAAAGGCTATGTCTTACCCTTCAACTTACATATTCAAACTTTTAATTGCATTCATCCCAAACAATATTTTATGTTAAGTTACTTGTTAAATATTATCCTGATTAAACATCTCCCAAAATATCATTAACCAACATGATAAACTACTATATAATCTTATAATATAGTGAACCTCCCCCAAAATATCGTGAATCAAATTTATATATTATCCTAAAAGGTAATACTTGGATTGACCATAAATATCTTAGAAAATATTTCCTTATCAATGAATCACTTTTCAACCATCAAAATTTCTATATCCCATTATCCAATAGACCATAATTAACTTAACATAAAATCATATAATAACCAATAGGGTTATTTTAACCTCAATAGAGTATTTTTTCGAAAATGTTTCAAATCACCTAAAAAATCACTTAAAATATAAAAAGGGGGGTTTTATGACTTTACACTTATCATCAATCTTGAAATTTTAATGGCATCTATAACTTTTAAGTTAACCTCGCATGAATATACGTGTGTTTGTGTGTTTGTGCTTCAAAAATTTAACACAATCCTTATTCCTAAAATAATTTCACAAACTATTGAACATATTCCATAAATTCAAAAATTCAATAAATATCATCAAAGATGACCTAAATCAATTTTTCATCAACTTATCTATTTAAATGTCAACAATAATATCTTACCAATTTAAATCATCTATTTATCACAACTAAATATATTTTATCAAATTCTATTGTGGAACAATCTTTATATGTTTCATAATCCTTATATCAAAAATATCATTGATATAACTCTTCAAAAACATATTTCTCGAATTATAATACATAAAAACATAAATCTCTTCACATCATAGGTTTTTTCATGGTCTAGGATTTAAACCTTGGAGTAGGTAATTAGCTCAAATAATATCCATATTTCCCACACATAAGGAATTTAACTATAAATGGTACCATATGATTATCATTATTTCCCTCTATAGAAATATTTATTTTTCCTCATAAATTAATTGAAATATTCCTTTCACTTACTATAGAAAATATCTTCTTGTTCCTCTAAGATAGTCACTTGAGTTTATCTTCCCATGTTATTTATATATAAGAATTTGAATATTATTTCCTTTATAGTCTTCACCACCCACACACTCAATAAAATCTATCCTTATCTTATTTTATGAGGTTGATATTTGGTTAAAGTAAATGTTTATAATCATATATGATGATATATGATTCAGAAAAATCAAAAGGTTTCACATTAAATCTCCCATTTGATTTGGTTACTCATAAGGACAGTCATTGCATTATCTATCAATATTAACATTAATCCTTTTAGTTCTAGTCATTGACTAAAATTAAAAATCCAATTGTGAGAAAAAATGGTGATGGTGAGGAATCCTAAGAAACATATATATGATGTATAATTTATGAAACTTATAGTTTAGTATATGAAACATTAGGTTTTACCTAGGTTATTAATGATCATTACTTTAACATTAGGATGTTATCCTTCACTTTTACATATCCCTAGGGTTCTCACTAAATTTTTCCCATCATATTTTCCAATGTTTAACTAAAATTTTCTTTGATACCAACTATAGCCACCCAAACTTTTCATATATAGATATGACATCTTAATAGATTAATATTCATTACATGAAATAATTTTCCATTCCAAAATGTTATAGGTATAGTGACTTTGGAAACATATAATTATAAAAAATTGGTTCATAAAAGATCTATATCATCTTCCACTGAGTTCTACGGAACTAAAACCCTTATTAGATATATCATACTTATTATATTTCTTCAAATCCTAGGTAAAGAAAACACAATAAAGGGTGGTCATATATGCTAATTAAGGGTAAATAAGGGATATGTCATTTTTCACTTAAGCATAAAATGAACGTAATGGTATGATAACATGATCAAAAAATTTGAAAGTCATAACCTTTATATCATAGATCATAATCTTGAGTCGTGGAATAAATTTTAGTAGTTAATAAGACCAGAATCATAAATTAATCAAATAATAAGATCCATGAGAGCATAAAATTAGTATAAGACGTAATTTTTGGGAAAATAAGTAAGAATATAAAATCAATTCCTTAAAATTCATGGTATATTTCCAAGTATACCATAGTGAAAAGGTTTAACTCCTCAAAACATCATAGTAGTCAATGTTCACTCCCAAGACTAACATAGTGTACAAATTCCCTTACTTGATTCAGTTTGCTTCTTATTTTATTACTTCTTATCTCATGGCTTATCAATATTTACCTAATTAATTGGATGGAGATATAGGTCTCATATGTCTTTGGTTATAATATAACCTCCATCCTTTTTAATAATGTAACCAACATTCTTTTTTATAATGGAACCACCATCCTTGGTAATAATGTAACCACCATCCTTGGATATAACACAACCACTATCCATTTTTATAACGTAACCACCATCATTAGTTATAAAGTTACCATCATCAAATAATGAATATTATTTATATGTGTCTCACAAGATCATAAAACATTTATCATGTAATAACCCATGAAAATAAATTAGTTTCATAAAAAATCATCAAATAATAACCCGTGGAAAATAAATAGGTTTCATAAACATTTCATCAATTCATCATTGTATAACCCATGGAAAAGGAATGGGTTTCATAGATATATTATCATAATATGCATAAACAATCCATATAAATAATAAGTATGGTATCTTTAGATCATATCTCTAGTAAATCATAAGTTAAATCAATATTGTTTGTCTTTGATGAATTAAAAATACTATAAAATTATCATTAAAAATCTTTAGGAAAATAAACATTCTATTTTGAAATGACTTCTTTAAAATATAAAATTTTCCAAAATATTTTGGAAAACAATTATTTGAAAATGCCCATGTAAATTTGTAAATTAAGTTTCAAATCATTTATTTTCCATGATGATATGAAATTTTGTTCATGTTATATTAATTAAAAGAAAACATTCCTTTAACATTTTTCTAAAAAAATTAAAAACTACCTTGTTTTGAAAAGAAAACAAAAAGATTTATTTTAGATGATTTTTTAAAAATTAAAATATGAGTAAAAAATGTCTTCAAATAATTATATGATAATAGAACAAATCCCCTTTAAAAAATAATAAAAATGTGAATATGGATGATGATGTTTTTTTAACTAAAGAGAAAAATAAAGTCTATTTTATATAAAAATATATTTTTGATCTCTTGATTACTTAAGGTGAGTAAAAAGAAATGAAAACATGTATTTACAAGAAATAATAGTAGTAGAAGAAATTTTTATGAGTTTATTGAGATATATATTAGATTACTTTACCATTTGAAACTTAATCATAAAAAATTCTGATAAACAATAATATTGTGACAAAAAACTCTTACAATGATGGTAACTATTGAATGATAATCCCCAAGAAATAAATAACTTTATATGGATATTTAAAATCACCATAAATTTATTAATATGAATCATAAAATACATTCATGGATATTTTATATGCCACGAAAAATAATCAAGTGCTAAATATGGAATGTCTCCCATGATAATAAATGTGAGATGAAAATCTATTAACCTTAGGTTTGAATTCTTTCATACACATTGAAAATTTATGTAAAATATATATATTTATTATAAATATTTTAAATAAAAATAATCAAATATATCATACCATATATGATTTACTTATAACCTTTTATCACTCATTTTTAATACATATTTATTAAAATCACAGTTCCATGTGATATCTGCTTCATTTTTCATGTATGTTATGGTTCAGTAGTTTTGATCCTTATATTTTATCATTGTGATAATATCATTAATTTTAATAATTATATAAATATAATATTTATTTATTTTATACGTTTTTAGATTCATTAATAAAATATAGATATAGAAAAATGAATTACACTATTCATGGAGATGGTAGGTAGTAGGTATGTATGAACATTTTATTCCATTTTTAGATTTACAAAACAAAATAAAGGTAATTAATAAATCACATTTAGATAATAATTATTATATCATATATATAATAAATATTCATTAAATTTATCTTTATTACTATCCAAGTAAATCTAAAATGAAAAATTAATCGCATCACTTTGTGGAGGTGGTAGTTCACACGTATACATGACCGACATTACCATTTTCTAGTGGTTGAAAGGTAAGAAGATAGATATGATATTACCATTAAAATAGTATAATTTTTTCATAAGTATCATATATAAACACTAAACCCATCATAATACTCATCCATAAATGATGGTGCTGAGAAAAAAATTTGAATCGTTGCGCAGACACGGTAAGTCGTACGTACGCACGAGTGAAATTTTTACTAACCATTTGATAGAAATATGGTTAATAAAGGTGTTTTAATAATATTATTATTAACATTTCAGTATATTTATTATATTAAACTTATTATTTTATTAAAAATATAACATATTTAGAAAAGGAAAAGTAATAATTAAAAATAATTTCATCGATTAAATTAATTGCATCTTCTTTTTATAAACTCTTTTAGATCACCTCTTAAGGGCTATAGGGTTGATATTTTGGGAAGAAAAAAACCTAAAAAAGGTGACTATGAGATTATAAAATATATATTTATAGATTTTTGTGGAGATATAAGGATCAATGTTGTCTAAAGAAGAGAAATAAGGGTTACCCTTTTATAATTGATGGGTGGGGCACCCTTAGAATTTCTTAAAATACTAACTTAATATAAATTAATGTGAATCTAAAAATGAATAAAATTTGATAATACTCAATGATAGGATGATAATGAGTCTAAATAATCTCATCCAATTAAATGTTGACAAGTTTGGATCACATTTTTTCCACTATCTTTTGGTTTTAACCCTTCATTAACCCTTTGTACAATTACCAAAACATTAATGTTTTCTACAATATAAAGGTTAATAATGTTACTATAAAAAACCAAATGGAATATAAATGGAAAATGGTTGATGTTTAAAACCATATCCCATTAATTTGTATGAATATGATATTTTTATGAATTTTTTTCATTTAATAAACTATTATATATTATAAAATATCATTGATGCCATTTGTAACAATATTCTTTTAATTTCACTTTAAATACATCAATATAAAGGGGTATTTAGAATATAATGCTTTAAAAAATATATAATACTTTACATAGATCCATATAGTTCATGGTACACATTAAATCATTAAAATTATATCCCTTATATTATTTTTAAAATCTTTTTTTTATTTTTCTGTAAATTGAGTAAATGATGTGTTAGTGTTGCACAAGTATTTATGGTAATTATATAATTTATAAAATTATATATAAGTTTCTATCTTGAAAATAAATTCATTAATTTTAAAATAGAAATTTATATTCATTCATAACATTGTTTTTCCCTTTATCGACTTATAAGAAATATTTAAAACAAATATGGTGACATTTTGTAACTTTCTATGCATTAAATATTATATATTTCATTTTCCGGGAAAATTGTCTATTAAAAATTAGAGCTTAAGATAGTATAATTATATTCATCCAATTATAATTAGGATAAAAAATTATGGCCTTATCACTTTCTTTCAACCTAGTTTAACATAATTTACCCTTTACTAAGGTGATCAATTTTGCCACGGTTACTATTCATATTGACCAAAAATAAAAGGGGGATATTTACCTAATCTGAACCAACAAATTTAAATTATTAAATAAATTTTATCAAATTAAATATCTATAATTGGTATAAATCATTTTTAAAATAATTTTTCAAATCATGATGTAACCCACTTTTGAAAAATATAGTTTTTAAGCATAAGCATAATATTGGATTTATTATAATCCCATGCATAGTAAAAAATTTAAACAAATGTTTAAATTTTTTTATTTAATTTAATATATATATATATATTACTAAAATATTTAACTTGTAGTGATTAATTATATTTATTAAGATAAAAATACATCACGCCGATAAAAACGATTTTTCAGGAAATTACCTATTTACATATAAAAATGTTTTTTTACTAAATAAAAAACATTAAATTGATTAAAATGAAATTAATTTGATTAATTAAATTAAAAAACTAGTTTTGATAATAATATATTTTCAAACCTAAAATAACTTTGTACATGCCTGAAACAAAAAACCAGTTTTCAATAAAAATCAGTACTTTTCACTATTCATTGGAAAATCAAAGTTTTTAGAAAATTCTCAAAAACTCACCATAATAAAAATTTTATATTATGATTTAAAAAAATATTTATTTTTATGAAATAAATTTTAAAAAAATAGATAATTAAATATAATATTTTCTCACAAATATCAATAAAATCCATTTTAAAGAAAACATATTTTTGAACAATAAAATAATTTTACTAAAAAATAAGTAATTATTTACTAAGAATTTATTAGTAAATTTATATATATTTAATAAAATATTTAATCATATTCATACCCATAAATTTAATGGCTATGTTATAACTATTAAATTAAATAATATTTTAATTGTATATCATTTTTTTGTTTAAACTCAACGTTGTGTATAACACAATCTATGAAAGAAATAAAATTTAATTGTAAAAATATATTTCATAATATCCTAGGGTGTTATATGTATTCAATCCCTTCGTCCTTTGATTGATTTTTTAAAAAATCATTTTTATTAGTACCCCTGAAATATTGGTGATAGGCTCACCCAATGGTCATAAGTTTTCCAATTGTAACTCCTTTTATTTTCTCTTTTGGTGTTGTTCTTGGTCTGATACGACACCTCCAAGGAATTTTGAATTCAATAATTAATAGAATTATAAAAAAAATCATAATTAAAGAAAAAATATCGTATATTCAATTACAACACACCCTTAAATTTATTATAACTTTAACATGAAGAACCTACCCTATTATGACCGGTGATGGTGCAAGGATTGAGTGGAAACTCAACCCTACTAAGGATATAATAGGAAAGGGATGTAGAGAAAAAAAACACATAAAAATTGGAATAAAAATTAATCGAAAATCATATTGTCTTCGAGAGAGGATGAATTCAACGGAGTGGAAGCTCCTCCCCCCTCGAATAGTCATCCCTGAATTCTGATCCCTACCTATAAATTTATAAATAAATATATTACATTAAATATACTCAATTAAACCAATTTTACTCTATTTTATCCTCCATTATGTGTTCAATCATACCTCCCATTTAATTCTATGCATTAGGGGTTAGTAAATGGGAGTACATGGTTGATGGTACTAATGTACAGGTTGTGAATCATAAATTTTAGACAGAAACTGCTTCTAGAATGGTAATATATAGTGTGTTTCATGAATTACATAGTGTGTGGGTTCTACACCACATCTTGGGTGTGTACTTAGACTGTTCAGGTCAAGCCTCTACAAATGTACTCCACATGTGCATATAAATTATACACCGTATTTTTTGAAATATTACTCTAAATCACCCTCAATGTGTGATTTTCACAAGTAACTCCTAAAAATTATCCATGAAAACTAAAATGAAGTATTTGGACTGTATAAATACATATTTTTGATGAAAAATTGATTTTATACTTAATAAAATATACGAATATTTATGCACATATTGTGAAAAACATACTCCCCCATACTTAGTCATTATCTTACCCTCATGGAAAATCTCAATATCAAACTATATATAATTCATACTCAAAATGATAAGAATTCAATTAATAATACTTATAAACATAATAACCATAAAAGTGATTTCCAAATATATAAATCTTATTTAATTTAAAAGTATCATAATAATTCCTCATATATAATTCAATTTTAAGATAACCATCCTCTTTTATTCACATTTCTCAACCTTTAATAAATACACATGCCACTTAAAAAATAACTTAGAGAATGATTCAATAATCACTCAAGATCATATAATCAAATTTATGGTCAATATAAAGTATATAAACTAATTCCATAAGCTTGAAAGAGATATAAATCTCAAATTAGAAATTCAATCAAAAAATCATGATGCGTCTCATTAATATTTTTATGAATCTAAGGATAAGGTTGGGTAGGTAATGCTGTGTAAATAATCTCAAAGTCTTGAAAAGGAGTTTGGATTATTTAAAAAATAATCATGATATTCAATGAAAATCATAATGAAAATGTGTCCCTATCAATATCAATGAATGGTCAACATAAATATTTCCCCCTTTACAAAATTGGTTGAAAACTATCATGATAATAAGGAATGAATCTGGTCCTTTATCAATTATTCAATTATTTTTACAAGGGACCACTTGTAAATACAATTTTGATGGTTTTTAAACCCTTTGTCCTATATAAAAAGGATAACCCCCCCCCCCAGACACTTAATTTAATCAGAGCTCGCCAAAATGTACCATGAATTTAAAAAATCCAATTTAAAGATAAACTAAATAATCATGAAGTAAAATGAAATAATTAGGTTAGTTTGGATGATTATGCTTTTAATATGGATTCCTATTAAGGTAATTCTTGGAATATATGGGTTTCATAATGGATATAATGTAGATTGGGTATCAAAGTCAAAAGGGTCCGTAAATATCAATCAACTTATACATTAATTTTAATTATATTCAAAATATTTTTTTTAGATAAGAAAAACATGCAATTTCGAGTATTTATTCATATCCCATTTATCATTCTGAAAAATTGGTATAAAAAAGAATATTTTAAATGTATTATAATATCAATCGGGAATGAGAATAAATGTTGGTTCAATCAAGTCATGACATGAAAATAAATAATCAGTCTAATAAATGAAAATATACAATAATTTATATCTAAAATCAAAATCATATCATCAATGAATATTAAATTTTTAGAATTTTAAAATATGGCTAAAAATTTAAAAATTCCTAACTATTCCTTTATTTATTTAGAATTATAATTAATTCAAAATTTATAAAATTATAAAATATATCATCTAATTATTTATGTCTCCCTGATTATTCCAAGATAGAATATTGGTGTAGTCAAGAGACTCTCCCCCAAACTTAATATCACACATGGTCCTCCAAGTGCAACACCAAGGAGGATAAGAGTATGTGAAGTAAAAAAAACCCTATCATACCAAGGGGTAGTGAGATAAGTAATTTATATAATGATATAGAAAATAAAAGCAAAAATTATACTCCCATAGTAGTGATCTTGAATAGGTTTAGAATCCAAATGTAGAATGGTCCAAATTACTCGTGACTATCGATGAAATTGAAATAATAGTCTGCAGATACCCAAATAATAACATCATAAACCCAACACAAACCTATATATATATATATATAGGTTTGTGGTAGAAATATTCACTCAATGTACCTAGGATAAGAATTTTTGGGAACTAATAGATCCCATAGGGAAGTTCTAAAGTGTGGTAGATGCTAACACGACATAGATCATGACCTATTCTGATGGATTCGTGAGATGATCACTATCCCCAAAAATAGTAGTAGTGATAATAAAATCAAAATAAAAAATAACAAATTTTTTCATCAGGACTGGATATATGTCATTAAGGACTACAAGCTAAGGGTACTGTATAGTGACATGAGAAATTCGAATTGGAAGTTCCAAGTTTTGTATAATAACACCCAAAAATCTAACTATTTGATCGAGGCATTGGTCCATGGAACTAATTTAGAGGTCCATGGTATCGAGGTGGTAAAGAACATATGGATCATTCAAGGATGTGGGTGGGGTGGGGTGGTTTATGGGTCAGTAGGTGGAATATTAGAAGATGGTGGATTAACAAAATAAGGGGAAATAAATGAAGATAAATGGTCTACTGGTGTAAGTGGTGGAATTGGTGATGGTGGTACCAAAGTATTATCACCCTTAGGATATGTTGGGTCTACTCTCACATAAGTTGGTGTTGGGCACTCTTGAATGGGCATAAATGTAATCCCCCACTTCTACACAATTCCTCTGATAAAAAGCATGAGATAGTCCATCCACTAGGTAGAACCTAAAAAATCATAAGGGATAGAGGGCTCAAAAACCCCCAAGTTTTTTTTCGACTAAGGGGAATATAATATTCTATTTTGGTTACCCTAATCGTCCGTAAACATGGAAAAATAAATATATGATGTTTAAATATTTGAGGTCAGGGAAATGGTGTTGAATGATATAGGTGAGAACATTTATTTAATTATTGGACACGAGACACATATCCTCATGGAATTGATAAAGGATGGAACTAAAGAAATGGTCTATGAAAGAGAGTGTTTAGGATATGATCAAAGTGATATTCTATGAGGTGGGAGCATAACAGACACCAGTCCAATAAGATCCTTACACATAGTGAGAAAGTTAGATTGGTTAGGGTGGGTGATTTTGATAATAAGTGGTGGGGTGGATGGATGAAGGTATAAAATTCACCGTTAGATGAACTTTTTTATGGTAAGAAAAAATAATTTTCTACTCAATTAAATAGTAAAAATGTCATAGTATCGGTTAGAGTCTTCAAGTAGGCTAGCCCGCCAAACTCAAAAGAGGAAAAAAATTTCAACAATAATTATATAAATGTAGAAGTTATGAACTATATAATTGTAAAAATATGAGTGTTCATAATAAACTCCTCAGTCACCTCTATGTGTCATAGCTGATCAGGATAAATGTATGAAGGAACTAGAAAATGAGTTGGATCATCTGATTTGAAAGGCATTTTAGTCACTCACTAGCTGGTTGACACTCATCAAAAATCAATAATTGGTGGTTTTAAGGTCATCTAACCATGGGTGATTCTTGTGGTCACTCTCCAACTATTTTATTATAAGGCTCTACTAATGTGTATACTGGTGGTGGTGGTTTCACGGATAAATATGGCCCTAATGACGTAGAAGTTGGTTGTAGTGGTGTGCCTTCCATAGGATTCGATGATGTTATTGAAGATATTGAAGGTGATAAAATTTTTATATAGACTCAATCCATTTACACATATTATCACATGATTTTTATATACAATTATCCAACAATTACATTCCCCAGTATCATGAGTCCTAGTGTTTATTAAATACTAGTATCATAATGCATCAATGGGAACTAAATCATGGAATCCTTTATTTATTCTCCATAAATATCTCCTAAATAATTTTAATCTCCTAAAACTATATAGGATAACCTGGGGAATACATAAAATAAAGGATTGAAATAAAAAATAGTAAGGGAATAAACATAATAAGGAAACATAACGTGTTAGTCAAAGATATAACATAGTATCATAAAATAGAAGGAACATAAATAATCACATGAAATAATAATATACAAATAATGGTATTATAATATCATGTAACCATAATAAATATATAAGTAACAAAAAACAAGACATAAACATGATTCAATTATTACTTCCATGAAAATATCACATTGTGGAAAAATTATTATAACAGACTAGGTTTACTCCACTTAATCCCATACATGAAGTCTCATGAGGCTAAAACATTACCCAATGCATTAGAGTGATATCTATGTTTAATCATAATAACATGATCATGGTCTATGTGTGACACATAAAGTAAATCAATTACAATTTAAAAGATAATATTTTTTCATAGAAAGAAAATGGGTTGCATAATATTTCTTCATATCATAATCAAAGGAAATATCATAATGAATGAATTTGAGAAATGATCATAAGGAATGTACTAACCCATTAAAATGAGGGAAAATAATCTAGGTAAATATGTGAGAGATATATATAAATAATTTATAATAATTTCTTAATATTAAAGGTTGTTTTATTGATTAATACAAGTACTTTTAAAAATATTAAAAAACAATATTGGGTAAAATAAACTTGACACATTGAAAATCACTTTTAAAAGACAAAAATTTTAAAAAAAAAATATGGGAATAATTTTATTTTAAAATATACTTGTAAAATTATAATGAAATATTAAATAGAATAATTTCATGTAATTATTTGTGTTCCATGCATGTTAAAAAAAATTCCTTTAAAATTTTGTAATAAAATTCAAAAATTGACTTTTTTAGAAAATAATGGGAAGATTCTTTTTAAAATATTTTTTAAAGTAAAAAATGTGTATAAATTTATATAATAAATAATTTTAGATTAATATAAAATTTATTTAAAACATTTTTAGAAAACATGGATTTTGAAGGAAGTAGTATTTTTGACTGAAGAGAGAGATGAAGTTAGATTTTCATAAAAAGATTTTCTCGATCATTTTAAGTACTTGAGAGATTAAAATTTTAATATAACTTTAAAAGTTAATAAATAATAATAATATGATAATAAAATGAAATTATCTTATTATAAAATTATCTAAATAATTTCATTCAATGGAAATTAATGCATAAACAATCCTAATAAAAATGAGATTGAATTATAAACCCTTCCCTCTTTGGTAACTTTTGTATCATAATACCCATGAATGAAGTAAGTGAGTTTTAAATTAAAATACCATGAATTATAAATTATTAATGATATTTTTATGTAAAGTTTCATTATATAATCCATATAAACTAAATTAAGAGTTTAAAAATCATGCATCTCAAAGAAGTAAGTTTTGAGATGAAACCCCTTACCTAGAGTCTAAGCTTGTCATGTATGTATTTTATATCCTATTTAATAAACATATATCAATAATTTGTTTATTAGAGTAAATTTACCAATTTTAATACATTTTAATTAAACCATTTAATTCATTTATTATAATGACATATTTAATTATTTAATAGGTTATGTCAATTTGTGTGTTTTCAGGATGATCTGTTCATTATTTCAAAATTCAATGGTGTGTTGACCATTATAAAAGGAGTAATTGTTGCGTAATATCTAAAATAATAATAACTCAAGAATTATAATTTTTATACATAAATTATTCTTTTAAAAAACCATTAATTATTGTTATGAAAAATAAACAGTCTTATAATCTTGGGGATGGTAGGTTGTACGTATGCTTGTGAAATCCTTTTGTTCTTAAATAATTGTAATGGAAAGAAGGTAAGTCACTACTGGAATGTGGGTTTTTCCCCACAGTTACATACCAACGGTTTCATAGAACCGTTGGTAAAGGAGGTTTTTCCCAACGGTTCATTAGAACTGTTGGTATAGATGTTCCCTGGGAGGTTTTTTCCCAACGGTTCATGAGAACCGTTGGGATAGATGGCTTTTACCAACGGTTCATAAGAACCGTTGGGATAGAGGTATGCTAGGGAGGTTTTTTCCAACGGTTCTAGAGAACCGTTGGGATAGATATGCATATGCCAACGGTTTTTAAAAACCGTTGGCAAAGGTTCTCCCCAAATTCCCAGCCACCTGTTCTCTCCCCCATTCGTGATACACAACCCTAAAATGGGAGCAGCAGCCGATTTAGGCGATTTTGGAGGTACTGACAGCCGGACCTTGAATCTTCCAGCTCTTCTTCAGGTTATTCTTCTTCTTTATCTGAAAACTTATTCAAATGTTTGGATATTATTTAAACTTATTTTCATTTTTCCCATCAGTTTAGGCGATTTTGGAGCTACTGCCGGCCGGACCAGCCTAAGGGTGAGTTTTCTTGAAAATTCCTTTTTGGATTTTACCCCTTGAACATGGGATGTCATTTGTGAAAGGTTATATAAATCGAATTGATTGTTAGATTTCTGAATTGAATTGTATATTAAATTAATTAAGGGTATTTTATGGTTTGCATTCCCCTTTTAACACATGAATGCCAATTATTTTTTAACACATGTTTTAATTGTATTGCCTTTCCAATGTGAGTAAAGTAGAGACTATGCTATGAATCTATGAAATTGGATTGAATTTATCTTATATTTTATGTTACCATGTTAGATATATTATAACTAATGCATGTGATATCTTTATAGTCTTGTTAGGAGTGTTCTATTAAAAATTCCCATGTGAGTGCTTGAATTTTCATTGAATTGCTAGCCATTATGAGTTATGTTGAGACCATGATATGGAATTGATTGATTAAGCAAGGGAATCTCATTATCTTGTCATTAAAACATGAGTAAATGAAGATTCATTCTTTTCAGGTTATTATTTGATTGAGTCGCCATTTTGAGGTGAGTTGTATTAAATACCTTTGTTTTTGACCTTGGTATGTTTAATTAATTGTTTAAATGAAATGGAATTCATTAAATGATTAATAGTAAATAGTGATACATGGATTCTATTAGGATGCCAGGTATATAATCTTGTTTCTATTAACTTATACGCTTTATGTGATAAATGGATTCACAGTGGAATTCCACGGATAGACTCATTTCTTTGAATATTGATTAAGCCATGGGTGATACATGGATCCAAGGGAGGGATTCCATAGATAGACTTATTGAATGTAGAATTATATTCCAATTGATACATGGATTCTTATGATAATTCCATAGATAGACTTATTGAATGTAGAATTATATTCCAATGTTATGCGTCTTGTGTGGTGGTGATGTGGTTTATGTGTTTTATGGTAGTAGTGAAGTGTGTGGTTATGTAGTTAATGTGAACCCATAGGTTGAGTATTTTGTGCTATCTATATATCATGTATTTTTATGTTATTTCTAAACATTCCCAACCAGAGTTGGATAAACTTACCAACGATCAGAGGTTTTGAGTTATGAGTATTTTTTCTAATATCTAGGATGGTGGTTATATGTTTGGATAGCTACCATGTCTTCCCTACTCTTCCTTCAAAAGTGATTGACCATGTGTTTTTAGGCAAGATGCGATGTGATTGTCCATGTGTCTTCAGGTGAGATGTACTATGATTTCCCTAGTGTTTTTCGGTGAGGTGTGATGTGATAAGGCTATAATAAGATGTGGCATGTGGTTGGGGTCATGTAGGGTAGGAGGATGGCACAAGGTTGATGTTATTCATGTTCATGATACCCTACTAATATGGTTATGGGATGAGTCATGCTGTTATGTGATATAACACATTAAGTTCTTGTTGGTTTTACATTTTTTCAATAACACATTTGTATGTTTTTTTGACATGTGTAGTTGATACCTTGATTATTTTCTTCCTTTATCGTTTACTTAAATATATTTTCTATTATAGTTAATTCCTATTGAATTGTTTATGACAAAATGACTTATATAAATTCTTTTTACAGAATGGACAGAAGTTGGATGTATGAAACCGATCGGATCTCATACGATTTTCAAAACAATTTGGAGAGCTTTATAGATTTTTCATTTCACAATGCTTCAGATAGTGGTCGCATACACTTCCCATGTTCCAATTGTGTTGGTAGACCTTGGTTGAGCCGTGAAGAAGTCAGCTACCACATAACCAAAAATGGGTTTCAAGCAAACTACTTTCTGTGGTATCACAATGGGGAGAAAACGAAATCTCAAATTGGTGATGATCGAAATGAAAAGACTGGAATGGAGAATTTGTTAGATGATCGGTTTCTGTTTATTCGTCATCATGAAAAAGAAAGGATTTCGACTCAAGAAGACTTTGATATGAGGACAGCTGATGCATCTAGTGAAAATGATGATATTGATAGGGTGAAAAAATTGAATGATGCTGCCACGACTCCAGTATATCGACAATGCGATAAAATGAAAAAGCTGGAATTTTTAATCCGATTATTTCATGGGAAAACTATGTATGGGATTTCTAATACAGCAATCGATTACATTCTTACCCTCTTGAAGGATTTACTTCTAGATGATGCAGATATTCCCTCAAACCACTATATGGCATGGAAGTTAGTTGAGGAACTTTGATTTTCAAGAAACAAAATTCATGCTTGCCCGAAAGATTGCAGTTTATTCTGGGAGGAAACCGCTGAACGAAATGAATGTTTAAAATGTGGCACATCCCGCTGGAAGTCAAAATCTGATGGAACACCGTCTCACATTCCACAGAAAGTAATGTGGCACTTTCCATTGATCCCCAGACTCCAAAATCTTTTTATGTCTGATGACATATCAATAAAAATGAGATGGCATGATACCGAGAGAAAGAAGACTGATGATGAGTTGGTTCATCTTGCAGATGGATTTGCATGGAAGAGATTTGATGCTCGACATCCTGATTTTGCAGATGACGTGCATAATGTGAGGCTGGGTCTTTCATGCGACGGTTTTAATCTGTTTGGGCAGATTCTTACTTCGCACAACACATGTCCAGTTTTTATACACATTTATAATCTTCCCCCATGGTTGTGTATGAAAAAATCTTTCACTTTCATGAGTATACTCATATCTGGTCCTTCTGATCCCGGTATTGATATTGATGTATACATGCAACCTTTAATAAAATAGTTGAAACTTCTTTGGGATGTGGGTGTGTGCACATACGATGCATGTTCGAAAGATATATTTCAGATGCGCGTTGCGCTTATGTGGACAATCAATGATTTTCCGGCTTATGCAATGATGTCTGGATGGAGCACGAAGGGAAAACTGTCATGTCCAGTTTGTATGAAGAATACATGATCCAGAAGACTGAAACATCATTGTAGTTTCAGTTTTATGGGACATCGACGATTTTTGCCAAAGGATCATCCATATAGAATGAATCGTCGAAGATTTGATAATACTATAGAGACCGATGATCCACCTCAGCGTATGTCTGGAACTGATGTGCTTAATGAATTGAAAGATTTCAGTTTTTCGTTCGGTAAGGGTCAAATGAAATCTGGAAAGAGAAAGAATGTTTCCACAGAAACCTGTTACAATTGGAGGAAGAGGAGTATCTTTTTTGATTTTCCATATTGGTCAACCAATTTGCTACGTCATTGCTTAGACGTAATGCATATTGAAAAGAATATATGTGAAATGTTGCTTTCAGTTCTTCTAAATGTCAAGGGGAATACAAAAGATGATTTACGATCTTGACGTGACTTGGTGGATTGGGGCATCAGACCAGAATTGCATCCTGTGCATATCAGTGAAAATAAATGGCAACTTCCATGTGCTTCTTATGTGATGACACCTACTGAAAAAAAACAATTTTTGGAAGTATTAGAGACTATTAGAGTTCCTGATGGATATTCAAGCAACATATCTAAACGGGTCAACAGAAGAGAGTTGAAGCTAAAATCTTTGAAGACTCGTGATTATCACGTTCTACTGCATGAGTTGCTTCCAATAGCAATCCGTCAACTTTTGTCCAATAATGTAAGGGTGGGTGTTATTCGGTTGTGCCATTTGTTTAGAGATATTTGTGCTAAGAAGTTGTCCAAGTCTTTCTTGCAAAAAATGTTGACAGATGCCCCATTAATTTTGTGTGAGTTGGAGAAAATATTTCCCCCATCATTTTTCACATGCATGCTGCATCTGACTGTCCATATTCCAACTGAAATACTTCTCGGAGGACCTGTTTCTTTTCGTTGGATGTATCCAACTGAAAGAAATATGTTCACATTAAAGTCTTATGTTCGAAACAAGAATCATCCCGAAGGTTCTATCGTGAACGGTTACTTAGCTCAAGAATGTATGGATTTCTGTTCAATGTATTTGTCTGATCTTACTACAAGAATGAACAGACCAATGAGAAATGAAGAAGAACAATATGTGAAAATTGAACCCAGTTTTCCATCACTTCCTCAAACAGGAGGAATTCCTGGATCATATACATTGAAGTCATTAAGCCATGAAGAGCGGGAGATGGAACATCGCACAGTTTTGTTCAACTGTGATTTGTTTGATGACTATATCAGGTAACAAAATTGAATATGTATATCTTACATATATATCTGTTAAACTATTCATATTTTTTTATCTACAGGGAACATAAAACAATGATAAATAGGAAGCATCGTTCTTTATCTTTGAGAAGGAGAGAGACTTTGCATAGCAAAGATTTTTCTGCTTGGTTAAAATTTAAGGTAAAAATATTACTGTTTAAATTAATTATTTCAATATTTACTTAAGTTTAACTGTCATTTATATTGCAGGTATTGAGTTTGTCTGCTGACTCTGTCTCTGAGGAAATAAGAGCTTTGGATTTTGGTCCTAATACCGTGGTTCATGACTGTAAATAAATTGTTATCAATGGGTACAGATTTATTGTCACTGAACGAGCCAAAAACATGAGAACACAACATGATGGTATTATGGTTACTGCCACAACAGATTGTTATGCCATTGCATCAGATAGTAGACCGCGACTTGAAAATGTGGGTTATTATGGAGTCGTTGAGAAAATAATAATATTGGATTATTACTCTCATGGACGAGTCACAATGATGAAATGCCATTGGTTTGATTCGATGACGAGACATGGCACATTTATTGATGATTGTGGATTTCGAGTAATTAATATGACCCGTACTCTTGCAACCAAAGAACCATATGTGTTGGCATCAATGGCTAAACAAGTTTTTTATGTCAAAGATCAACTTCAACCTGAATTTGGTGTCATAGTTGAAGTAATTCCAAGACATATTTTTGATGATGCTGATGATGGAATTGACACTGTTCCTATTGCCATTGGAACCAATCCATTTATATCTTTTGATGACTCCAATAGCTCAATTGTCAGAGTTGATTGTGAACCTGAAGTTGTGGTTGGCAATATAAAGAATCATTCATCCATGTTCTCAATTATTTTGGTTTACCTCGAGTTTGGTTGTTAAGGTTGGTAATATTCATATTTATTTAGTATTGATCACAAATATGTTTTAGCTAACTTGACCGTTATGTGAATTTTCAATGTTTATTGGTTGCTGTTTTATTTGAATTTCATTTTCTAATTTGGAATTGAACTGTATTCAAACCAAATCAAACAATATTTCTAACTTGGTGAACATTACAACTTGTATGTTTTATTAAATTCATTCAAGCTCTTCTAAAACAATTGATAGCTAAATTACCAATGAATCCCCTCATTCCCTCATATATTTAGTTTTTTGGTTTACACATTAATTTTCTTTTTCTAATTAATTACATATTTGTTTTCCAATGTAGGAAATGAAGCCAATTGAAGAGAGACGAAGAAAAAAAATGGCGGAGAACAATCGTCGGATGGAGGAGATGGGAATTCCACCATTAGTGCCTACAGTGAGTACTTTATTTCATATATATATATATATATTTACAGAATATATAATGTCATGTGATTAATTTTTTTTGTAAACTTTTTTGTAGGATCCACCATTACGTCGACAGTTATTCGACGAGGAGCCTAGTACTGGTACTAGTACTCAGGCCAGTGGTACGAGGAGGGTTCGTACCAGAGGTGGACGTAGAGCTGCGCGTGCCCGACTAGACCCTGCCCCTCCCACTGACATTTCAGCCTTCCCACATTCTAATCCCGGTGTGTCGTTAGGGACACACGGGATATTTAGACCTCCCATGTTTTCGCTACCTTCTGCATCTTCTGCCCCATCATTTTCACATCCCATAATGATTCCCACTCCCCAGTCAGCATCAGGTCATACAGCTGTTCCATCTTCTTTTCCTTCTACTTCTGTCTCTCTGAGCTTTTATATTCCATCGTCTTCGACTCCTGTTCCACCAGAGGGTGTTCCATCAGGTTCTGTGGATCCGGCGCCACTCATTGATCAGAATAGCGCAGGTATATTTATAAAACCCTAACAAATTTTTATAGCAATATTTATTTTCATTATAACATGTTTTGATAAAATATTTGTTTTTCTTTCATGACAGATACATCTACTGACAGGAGGCGGGGGCGGGGTCATACATGCATGCGTTCGGTGTGGAACCTTCGCACACAGGTTATGGTGGAATATAATGAAGACAATCAGATGGTTGAGAAAACAGGGCAGCAATGTCGTAGTTTTATGGCGACGCTTTCCAAATACTCTGACATCATTCCCGTCAGCCCGCTGTCGTGGAGACATTTGCCACATGAGGTCAAAGATAGATCTTGGGCAGAGATATGGGTAAAAAATATGTTGTATTTAATGCCATGAATTATTTTTGTATTTATATGAATTAATATTTTGATTTCAGCTTCGATTTAATTTTCCTGATGGTGAGGGTGCACGACTGGCACGTCTAAAGGATTTAGGCGAGCTTTGGAGAGCCTACAAGAATGAGCTGTATATTGGTTGGCGTGCTAGAGTTGGCACTGAGTTAGAGGCGGTACCAGTCGTGAATGATTGTCCTATAGAGCAGTATCGTCAGATGATTACTCATTGGACGAGTACCCAGTTTAAGGTATGAATTACATTTGAGGTATTTAAATAATAACTTTCAAATTTTGCATTAATATTATCCTTTGCATTATCGAATTTTATTTAGGAATCATCTGGAAAAAATAAAAATAAACATTGATGCAAAAAAATACCTCCATACACTAGGACGCACGACGATGTCGGATCATGAGAGGCAGCAGGTATAACAATTGTTTATAAGTTTTCTTTACGACTTACATTTTCTTTTGTTTCCTCAATTATTTAATCATTTGCTAAAAATTTTATATAACTTTTGTTTTCAATGTCATTGCAGAGGCAAGTACAAAATATTGAAGGACGTGTGCCTCGAGCAAAACTGTTTTTCTCGAGTAGACGAAAAAAGGATGGAAGTGCTGTCAATGAAGCGACTCAGCAGAAGATTGTAAGTTTTAATCTGTTGATTTTATATTTTAATATCTATTTCGTAACTTAATAATATATTTATATTCTTAATAGGATGCTTTAGAGGCCCTCGATGCCCAAGAAGCAGACAATTTTGGGCCATCTGATCACTTACATCAGGTGTTGGGAGATGATCATTCTGGCAGAGTATGCTGCCAACCTAGGATAGCCCCGACGAGGTATTGGCCTGCCTCAGGTACGAGTTGTAGTGCCACTGAGCTGCAGAAAGTTAGGGCACAGGCTGAACAGGCTGAGAAAAGGGCCACAGAGACGGCAGAACAGTCTGTTAGGGCAAACAGTGCATTTATGAAATTTATTGAAGTTCTACGTCCAACACTTCCAGCAGAGGCCAGCCCAGCGATTGATGAATACATGTCGTCGATACATTCTATATATGGTGCACCAGGTGGCAATTACAGTAGTGGTCAGGTCGATGTCCAGCTTGAAGATGATGATGGCGAGGAGTCTGATGCGGAAGAGGAGGGAGATGAGGAGGGCGAGGAGGAGGGCGAAGGCGAGGAGGAAGGCGCTGTGGAGGGTGAGGACGATGAGGAGGACGATGACGAGGGTGATGATGATGATGACGATGATGGTGATGGTGATGCTGATGTGGGACATATTGATCCATTACATTTTTGACTTATATTACTGAGATTTGATGTTTAATCTATTCTAGTTGTTGGTTTTATCTAGACTCGTAGTATAGTATTGGAGTTGAGTTATTTTTATATATTGTCTGTTTTTATGGATGTTGTTGTCTTTTAGTGGGTGTGTGTTTGAGAACTCCCTGGACAACCCCCCTCATTCTTGGACCCTGGACAACCCCCCCCCCCCCTCCCCCTTAGACCCCGAACACCCCCCAAACACCCCCCGGACAGCCCCGCGGACAGACCCCTGGACAGCCCCCCGTACAGCCCCCAACCCTCCACCCTGGAAACGGATAGCCCCCCGGACAGCCCCCCGGACAACCCCCCCACCCTCCCCCTTGGACCCCAGACAACCCCCCAAACACCCCCCGGACAACCCCCTGAACAACCCCGGACAACCCCCTGAACAACCCCTGAACAACCCCTGAACAACCCCTGAACAACCCCCTGAACAACCACCGGACAGCCCCCTAAACAACCCCGGACAACCCCCTGAACAACCCTCAAACACCCCCCGGACAGACACCGCACACCCCCCCCCCCACCCTCCTCCTTGGTCCCCGGACAGCCCCCCGGACACCCACCGGACAGCCCCCGCGGACAGCCCCCGCGGACAGCCCCCGCGGACAGCCCCCCGTACAGCCCCCACCAGACATCCCCCGCAGACAGCACCCTGGACAGCCCCCCGGACAACCCCCCACCCCCCCTTGGACCCCGGACAACCCCCCAAACACCCCCCGAACAGCCCCCTGAACACCCTCGGACAACCCCTGAACAACCCCCTGAACAACCCCCGGACAGCCCCCTGAACAACCCCGGACAACCCCCTGAACAACCCACAAACACCCCCCGGACAGACCCCGCACAGCCCCCCCACCCTCCTCCTTGGTCCCCGGACAGCCCCCCGGACACCCACCGGACAGCCCCCCCGGACAGCCCCCCGGACAGCCCCTCCACCTTCTTTAATTTCATTAGCTCTGAAATGTTTCATAGCACGATCAACTAAAATCTAATCCATACTAAATATGATATAAAAATATTCTATATGAATTTCCATAAGATTTTAAGTGAAAACAAAAAGTGACATACGAAAAACTGACCAAACGCATTCAAAATGTGTTGATGCTTTAGGACAACGATCCATGGGTCATATGTGACGTGTACGAATCAACCCCGCCTCAATCCGAGTCGCGGTGTGGTCGGGATCAGTCTAAGTGGCTCTCTTTTGATTAAAATGGACATCATTTTAAGTACATACGGAAAACCGACCAAACGCATTCGGTTTCCGTTGATAATGATCCATGGGTCATATGTGAGGTGTACGAATCATCCCCGCCTCAATCCGAGGCGCGGTGTGGCCAACACCGCTCTAACTGTGTCTGTTTTGTTTAAAATGGGTAGGATTATAAGTGAAAAGAACTGGCATACGCAAAACCGACCAAACGCATTCGGTTTCCATTGAAACTTTAGGAGAATGATCCATGGGTCATATGTGACGTGTACCAATCAACCCCACCTCAATCCGAGGCGCGGTTTGGTCGGAACAACTCAAATTGTATGTCTTTTGTTTCAAAAGGACATCATTTTAAGTGAAAAACATCAACTGGCATATGGAAAACCGGCCAAACGCATTCGTATTGTGTTGATACTTTAAGACAACGATCCATGGGTCATTTGAGACGTGTACGAGTCAACCCCGCCTCAATCCGAGGTCGTCCGCTATGAATTTGACCGTTTGACGCCTGTTTTTGCCGTTTATTACACCAGAACTGCGTTGTCGGTCACCGCGCGCACACGGCACGTCCGATTGACGTGCCGTCTGCTCGACCACTTCATAAATCACTCAATCGTATTTTTCGTCTGATTTCAGACCATTATGAAATCGTTCGGCCCGTTTGGACCCCCCTCACGTGCGTTTACGAAGCGCGCGCATCACTTAAAACACGAATATTGAGCCGTACCGCGCAAACCGCACGTCCGATTGAGGTGTCGTCTGCGCGTACACGTCACGAATAATAATTAGAATGATTCCCGGTGGTTTCAGGTCAATCTGAGGTCGGACGCTATGAATTTGACCATTGGACGCCCGTTTTGGCCGTTTATGACACCAGAACTGCGTTGTCGGTCACCGCGTGCACACGGCACGTCCGATTGACGTGCCGTCTGCTCGAACACTTTAGAAATCATTGTCCCGTATTTTTCGTCTGATTTCAGGTCATTCCGACTTCGTTCAGCCCATTTGGACCCCCCTCACACGCGTTTACGAAGCGCGTGCATCACTTAAAACACGAATATTGAGCCGTACCGCGCAAACCGCACGTCTGATTGACATGCCGTCTGTGCGTACACGTCACGAATAATAATTAGAATATTTCTCGGTGGTTTCAGCTCAATCCGAGGTCGTTCGCTATGAATTTGACCGTTGGACGCCCGTTTTGGCCGTTTATGACACCAGAACTGCGTTGTCGGTCACCGCGGGCACACGGCACGTCCGATTGACATGCCGTCTGCTTGACCACTTCAGAAATCACTCACCCGTATTTTTCGTCTGATTTCATTTCATTCCGACTTTGTTCGTCTCGTTTGGACCCACCTCACGCGCGTTTACGAAGCGCGCGCATCACTTAAAACACGAATATTGAGCCGTACCGCTCAAACCGCACGTCTGATTGACGTGACGTATGCGCGTACACGTCAAGAATAATAATTATAATGTTGCACGGTGGTTACATCTCAATCCGGAGACGCGGTGTGTCCGGCACCACTCAAAGTGTCCGTCTTTTGTTTCAAAAGGACGTCATTTTAAGTGAAAAACATCAACTGGCATACGGAAAACCGACCAAACGCATTCCGAATCTGTTGATAATTTATCCCAACAATCCATGGGTCATATGTGACGTGTACGAGCCAACCCGGGATGAATCCGAGTCGCGTTGTGGCCGGGATAAGTCTAAGTGTCTCTCTTTTGTTTAAAATGAACACCATTTTAAGTACATACAGAAAAACGACCAAACGGATTCGGTTTCCGTTGAAACTTTAGGAGAACGATCCATGGGTCATATGTGACGTGTACGAATCAACCCCGCCACAATCGGAGACGCGGTGTGGCTGACACCACTCAAAGTGTCGGTCTTTTGTTTCAAAAAGACGTCATTTTAAGTGAAAATCATCAAGTGACATACGAAAAACCGACCAAAGGCGTTCGGACTATGTCGATACTTTAGCACAAGGATCCATGGGTCGTATGTGACGTGTATGAGTCAATTCCGCCTCAATCCGAGGAGCGGTGTGGCCGACACCATTCTAACTGTGTATCTTTTGTTTAAAATGGACAGGATTATAAGTGAAAAGAACAACTGGCATACGCAAAACCGACCAAACGCATTCCGAATCTGTTGATAATTTATCACAATGATCCATCAGTCATTTGTGACATGTACGAGCCCACTCGGGCTCAATCCGAGTCACGGTGTGGCCGGGATCAGTCTAAGTGGCTCTCTTTTGATTAAAATGGACATCATTTTAAGTACATATGGAAAACCGACCAAACGCATTCGGTTTCTGTTGAAACTTTAGGAGAACGATCCATGGGTCATATGTGAGGTGTACGAATCATCCCCGCCTCAATCCGAGGCGCGGTGTGGCCAACACCGCTCTAACTGTGTCTGTTTTGTTTAAAATGGGTAGGATTATAAGTGAAAAGAACTGGCATACGCAAAACCGACCAAACGCATTCGGTTTCGATTGAAACTTTAGGAGAACGATCCATGGGTCATATGTGACGTGTACCAATCATCCCCGCCTCAATCCGAGGCGCAGTGTGGTCGAAACAACTCAAAGTGTATGTCTTTTGTTTCAAAAGGACATCATTTTAAGTGAAAAACATCAACTAGCATATGGAAAACCGGGCAAACGCATTCGTATTGTGTTGATACTTTAAGACAACGATTCATGGGTCATTTGAGGCATGTACGAGTCAACCCCGCCTCAATCCGAGGTCGTCCGCTATGAATTTGACCGTTTGACGCCCGTTTTGGCCGTTTATGACACCAGAACTGTGTTGTCGGTCACCGCGCGCACACGGCACGTTCGATTGACGTCCCGTCTGCTCGACCACTTCATAAATCACTCACCCGTATTTTTCTTCTGATTTCAGGCCATTCTGAAATCGTTCGGCCCGTTTGGACCCCCCTCACGCGTGTTTACGAATCGCGCGCATCACTTAAAACACGAATATTGAGCCGTACCGCGCAAATCGCACGTCCGATTGACGTGCCGCCTACGCGTACATGTCACGAATAATAATTATAATGTTTCCCGGTGGTTTCAGGTCAATCCGAGGTCGGTCGCTATGAATTTGACCGTTGGACGCCCGTTTTGGCCGTTTATGACACCAGAACTGCGTTGTCGGTCACCGCGTGCACACGGCACGTCCGATTGACGTACCGTCTGCTCGAACACTTCAGAAATCACTTTCCCGTATTTTTTCGTCTGATTTTAGGCCATTCCGACTTCGTTCGGCCCATTTGGACCCCCCTCACGCGCGTTTACGAAGCGCGCGCATCACTTAAAACACGAATATTGAGCCGTACCGCGCAAACCGCACGTCCGATTGACGTGCCGTCTGCGCGTACACGTCACGAATAATAATTAGAATGCTTCTCGGTGGTTTCAGCTCAATCCGAGGTCGTCCGCAATGAATTTGACCGTTGGACGCCCGTTTTGGCCGTTTATGACACCAGAACTGTGTTGTCGGTCACCGCGGGCACACGGCACGTCCGATTGACGTTCCGTCTGCTCAACCACTTCAGAAATCACTCACCCGTATTTTTCGTCTGATTTCATGTCATTCCGACTTCGTTCGTCCCGTTTGGACCCACCTCACGCGCGTTTACGAAGCGCGTGCATCACTTAAAACACGAATATTGAGCCGTACCGCTCAAACCGCACGTCTTATTGACGTTCTGTATGCGCGTACACATCACAAATAATAATTAGAATGTTGCACGGTGGTTTCATCTCAATCCGGAGACGCGGTGTGGCCGGCACCACTCAAAGTGTCCGTCTTTTGTTTCAAAAGGACGTCATTTTATGTGAAAAGCATCAACTGGCATACGGAAAACCGACCAAACGCATTCCGAATCTGTTGATAATTTATCCCAACAATCCATGGGTCATATGTGACGTGTACGAGCCAACCCGGGATGAATCCGAGTCGCGGTGTGGCCGGGATAAGTCTAAGTGGCTCTCTTTTGTTTAAAATGAACATCATTTTAAGTACATACGAAAAAACAACCAAACGGATTCGGTTTCCATTGAAACTTTAGGAGAACGATCCATGGGTCATATGTGATGTCTACGAATCAACCCCGCCACAATCGAAGACGTGTTGTGGCCGACACCACTCAAAGTGTCTGTCTTTTGTTTCAAAAAGACGTCATTTTAAGTGAAAATCATCAAGTGACATACGAAAAACCGACCAAAGGCATTCGGACTGTGTCGATACTTTATCACAAGGATCCATGGGTCATATGTGATGTGTACGAGTCAATCCCGCCTCAATCCGAGGAGCGGTGTGGCCGACACCGTTCTAACTGTGTATCTTTTGTTTAAAATGGACAGGATTATAAGTCAAAAGAACAACTGGCATACACAAAACCGACCAAACGCATTCTGAATCTGTTGATAATTTATCACAACAATCCATCAGTCATATGTGACATGTACGATCCCACTCGGGCTCAATCCGAGTCGCGGTGTGGCCGGGATCAGTCTAAGTGGCTCTCTTTTGATTAAAATGGACATCATTTTAAGTACATACGGAAAACCGACCAAAAGCATTCGGTTTCCGTTGAAACTTTAGGAGAACGATCCATGGGTCATATGTGAGGTGTACGAATCATCCCCGCCTCAATCTGAGGCGCGGTGTGGCCAACACCGCTCTAACTGTGTCTGTTTTGTTTAAAATGGGTAGGATTATAAGTGAAAAGAACTGGCATAAGCAAAACCGACCAAACGCATTCAGTTTCCATTGAAACTTTAGGAGAACGATCCATGGGTAATATGTGATGTGTACCAATCATCCCCGCCTCAATCTGAGGCACGGTGTGGTCGGAACAACTCAAAGTGTATGTCTTTTGTTTCAAAAGGACATCATTTTAAGTGAAAAACATCAACTGGCATACGGAAAACCGGCCAAACGCATTCGGATTGTGTTGATACTTTAAGACAACGATTCATGGGTCATTTGAGACGTGTACGAGTCAACCCCGCCTCAATCTGAGGTCGTCCTCTATGAATTTGACCGTTTGACGCCCGTTTTGGCCGTTTATGACACCAGAACTGCATTGTCGGTCACCGCGCGCACACGGCACGTCCGATTGACGTTCCGTCTGCTCGACCACTTTATAAATCAATCACCCGTATTTGTCGTCTGATATCAGGCCATTCTGAAATCATTCGGCCCGTTTGGACCCCCCTCACGCGCGTTTACGAAGCGCGCACATCACTTAAAACACGAATATTGAGCCGTACCGCGCAAACCGCACGTCCGATTGACGTACCGTCTGCGCGTAAACGTCACGAATAATAATTAGAATGTTTCCCGGTGGTTTCAGGTCAATCCGAGGTCGGCTGCTATGAATTTGACCGTTGGACGCCCGTTTTGGCCGTTTATGACACCAGAACTGCGTTGTCGGTCACCGCGTGCACACATCACGTCCGATTGACGTTCCGTCTACTCGAACACTTCAGAAATCACTGTCCCGTATTTTTCTTCTGATTTCAGGCCATTCCGACTTCGTTCGGCCCGTTTGGACCCCCCTCACGCGCATTTACGAAGCGCGCGCATCACTTAAAACACGAATATTGAGCCGTACCGCGCAAACCGCACGTCCGATTGACGTGTCGTCTACGCGTACACATCACGAATAATAATTAGAATGTTTATCAGTGGTTTCAGCTCAATCCGAGGTCGTCCTCTATGAATTTGACCGTTGGACGCCCGTTTTGGCCGTTTATGACACCAGAACTGCGTTGTCGGTCACCGCGGGCACACGGCACGTCCGATTGACGTGTCGTCTGCTCGACCACTTCAGAAATCACTCACCCATATTTTTCGTCTGATTTCATGTCATTCCGACTTCGTTCGTCCCGTTTGGACCCACCTCACGCGCGTTTACGAAGCGCGCGCATCACTTAAAACACAAATATTGAGCCGTACCTCTCAAACCGCACGTCCGATTGACGTGCCGTATGCGCGTACACATCACGAATAATAATTAGAATGTTGCACGATGGTTTCATCTCAATCCGGAGACGCGGTGTGGCTGGAATCACTCAAAGTGTCCGTCTTTTGTTTCAAAAGGACGTCATTTTAAGTGAAAAGCATCAACTGGCATACGGAAAACCGACCAAACGCATTCCGAATCTTTTGATAATTTATCCCAACAATCCATGGGTCATATGTGATGTGTAAGAGCCAACCCGGGATGAATCCGAGTCGCGGTGTGGCCGGGATAAGTCTAAGTGGCTCTCTTTTGTTTAAAATGAACACCATTTTAAGTACATACGGAAAAACGACCAAACGGATTCGGTTTCTGTTGAAACTTTAGGATAACGATCCATGGGTCATATGTGACGTGTACGATTCAACCCCGCCACAATCGGAGACGCGGTGTGGCCGACACCACTCAAAGTGTCGGTCTTTTGTTTCAAAAAGACGTCATTTTAAGTGAAAATCATCAAGTGACATACGAAAAACTGACCAAAGGCATTCGGACTGTGTCGATACTTTAGCACAAGGATCCATGGGTCGTATGTGACGTGTACGAGTCAATCCCGCCTCAATCCGAGGAGCGGTGTGGCTGACACCGTTCTAACTGTGTATCTTTTGTTTAAAATGGACAGGATTATAAGTGAAAAGAACAACTGGCATACGCAAAATCGACCAAACACATTCCGAATCTGTTGATAATTTATCACAACGATCCATCAGTCATATGTGACATGTACGAGCCCACTCGGTCTCAATCCGAGTCGCGGTGTGGCCGGGATCAGTCTAAGTGGCTCTCTTTTGATTAAAATGGACATCATTTTAAGTACATACGGAAAACCGACCAAACGCATTCGGTTTCCATTGAAACTTTAGGAGAACGTTCCATGGGTCATATGTGAGGTGTACAAATCATCCCCACCTCAATCCGAGGCGCGGTGTGGCCAACACCGCTCTAACTATGTCTGTTTTGTTTAAAATGTGTAGGATTATAAGTGAAAAGAACTGGCATACGCAAAAGCGACCAAACGCATTCGGTTTCCATTGAAACTTTAGGAGAACGATCCATGGGTCATATGTGACGTGTACCAATCATCCCCGACTCAATCGGATTCCACATATAATTGTCATCTAAATTTTAAATTGAATTATATATGAATTATGTATGTTTATGAACTGTAATTTAATTATGGATGTGTATAGTTTCAGGATCCATTATATGTTAAATATGTATGAATTTGTTCGTAATTGTATATGTATGTTTTATTTTATTACAGGTACAATAGTTGGATCGAAAATGAGGTGAAAATGAGGCCGGATGAGATGAGAGGTGCCTGATGTACAGGGGAGAGGGGCTGTGCAAATTGCAGGATGCTGCAATTTGCAGTATAGGGTATGCCAACAGTTTTAAACTATTGGCATATAATCCTAAATAAGTTTTTACCAACGGTTCAATGAACCGTTGGTAAATATCTCTTTTCCCCAACGGTAAACCATTGGGGAAGAGTTCAACCATGGAAAACTATCCCAACGGTTTTGAAGAACCGTTGGGATAGTTAAGGTATATTTGGTTTTCCCAACGGTTTGGGAGAAACCGTTGGGAAAAACTATCCCAACGGTTCACCCAAACCGTTGGGATAGAGTGCCTTCTGTCATCCTACCCCAACGGTTTCCAGTAAACCGTTGGGAAGGTTTTCCCCACGGCTTACTCCCCTACGGTTGGGAGAACCGTTGGTATATCATATACCAATGGTTTGAGGGGCTTTCCCAACGGTTGTGATCCGTTGAGAAATAGTGTATTTCCAGTAGTGAGTGTTGTTTTATATTTAAATAATGATAAAAATATCATAAATATCATTTTATTTATTTAAATACACATACATATACCATCCACATGATGTGGTAATAAAAAAATGTATCACATCACTTCGTGAGAAATTAGTCCACCGTACACACGAACGATGTTATCATTTTTCAATGGATGGTAAGATAAGGAAGTATATGATATATTAGTTTTATATACTTATTAATATTTCATTAATATAATATATAATCATAAAATATATAATTATTAATATCGATGAGAGGTGATAATGGAAAATGAATTACATCAATTTGTGAGGCGGTAGTCCACCATACACAAGAATGATGATTTAGTATCTCATTTTATGGAAGAGTATATAAATGAATATTATGACATAAAAATAATAATATATCATTATATATGATATAATGGTTATATTATATTTTAATTTTTCATATACTATAAAAGTAATAATAAAAAAATAAGGATCTTGGTGAATACAATTAACTTTTTTCAGGCCAACTCTTTAAAATTAAACCTAAATCCTTCCTTAATAGGATTTCAGATCAATACAATGATTTAACACCCCAAGCTTTCACGATACACTTCTCTTTCAATAATACAATAGCTTGCATTGTACGCAAGTTCGAGCTTCTAACACACCGCGACCAATCAAAGTAGTAGTTATAAATAGTAATACACACTTTTTAAAATTATAGAAATTTTATATTTTAAAATGGACTTCATTTTTGTATTCGTAATATAGAAATTACCCTAAGTTGAATTTTTTGTAATTTTCTCAGAACATCCATTTTTTATGAATAGTGAAAAATACTTAAAACAACTTTTTTAATCAAAATAATTTATAATGATAAATTATACTATTGAGTGGTTTTAAAGTATAATTAGAATATATTTTTACCATTTTATCCAATGGTGTTCATTAGAATTAATTTCACTTTGAAATTGGACATAAAAAATTGTCAATCTTTTGATATATATTGTTTCTTAAAAACATGCTATTTGTTGTGACAGTAGGAATTAATTATAAAATTAATTAATACAACTTATATGTTTGGAATTTTGTAAAATAGACATCATTTTTGAATTAGGAATATCAATTATAGCTTAGGGTGAAATTTTGGCATTGTTCTGAAAAACTTCAATTTTTGATGAATAGTGAAACCACTAAGTGGTAGTTAAAAAAACTGATTTTTCGTTTAAATGAAACATTACAACTTCTGTGATTTGATTTTCAAAAATCTGACATACTTGGTTGTCATTAGGAATTAAAATGTGGTTCAATGGGATTAAAATAATTTTTTTGTGAATAGTAACTTTTAAGTTTAATTAATCGCGATTAAAGGTAATTAGTGAAATTTAAGGTAAATATAATGTTATGATAATATGAAATGACTTTGACACTTGTCCTACACCTATTTTATGTGTCATGGCCGACCAAGACAGTCCATGGGTCAACTTGGGGACCCCATGGAGCCACTTTGGTAGGAAAATGACATAAATAACTTTATATATAATGTTAAAATAAAAATGTCACAAACAAGAGTTGTTTTACTAAAACAATTTTTAAATGGGGTTATACAAGTCATAATTTTTACTATAAATATTCATTAGAAATATAAAAATATTTTCTACATCATGATATTTTTTTTATAATTTTTAGACATTAAATAAATTAAATTATTTATGACACCATGATGATGCAGCGATTACCTCATTAATTAACGATTTAAATAAAATGAAAAGATAGTGTAAAATACAGGGCATAAACTTTTCAAAAACCTATTTGATGAGTATATTTCGAACCCTTATCACCTTAGCCTCCAAATATATCTTTGTGGGACCTTTAGAATCCGAAAATCATTTCATAATAATGTAACATTTCAATCTTTCCAAGAGTGACCCTCCTCTCCTTTTATAAAAGGCCCCCACCTCTACCACCTTATTCACACTTTAAAGCCATTTGGATCGTCCAAACTCTGCCTAAATACTATCCCAACATCACTCTCTTACTCCTAGAAGCCTCACTTTGGGCAGAACTCTTCCCAAAGAAGCCTTTGGCTCAAATCAAAAAGAGTTACCCGATTTTAAGGTAATGTATTCTCTTGTGTTATTTTATTTTATTTTTCTTCTCCAACCCCCTAAAATATTTTTATTCATTTATTTTGTAACAAAACCAGTATCCTCAATATACTAGGATGTTGTTATAAGAAGTTTTTGAGCTATACTTACACACACCTACAGCTAATGGTTAAAGAACATACAGTTTCTGTGGATGGAGAATTTCTGCCTCACGAAACGATGATTGTTCAACACTCATATAACACCCCTAATGGTGTCCATTATGATGAAACTATTTTTATATATGATATATATTATGTTTTTTTTCCTTATGATTTTTTATTTTTCATTTATGGAATACCTTTATGGTTTCCATTATGGGTAAACGCGATATTTTCATTTTAGGAAGTGCGGACTACCTATAGCATCCCGCATTTTCATCACATAAACTTTCATTACATTTTACAAAACTGAGGATCTTTAAGGTTTAGTGTCTTGGAAACCAAGAACATAATAAATGAAAGAAAAAAAAACATTCTTCTTAAACACTTGAAAGGCTTCACCTAAAGTTCATCCTAGGTTCATTACTGCATCTCATAACCTGGGAACACACATCAAAATAAAGGGTGAGCAGAAGGCCCAGTAAGGGAAACAGGAGGAACATTTTACATGTGAACTTGATATACTTCAATAATGACATGAAAAGAACTTTAAGGCATGAGAAAGAAATCATGAGGCATTTCATAATAAAAACAACATTTTTCATAACTTGAATATGTGGCTGCAACATTTAATATTGACAATCATTTCGTTTCACCAAGGTCCATCCCCAAGGTGTCGTTAAAAATTACCAAGGTTATTCACCAAGGCGTCGTTAAAATGGTCATCTCTAGAGATTAAGTCTTTACCCAATGCATTGGAGCGCTATCAGGGCGCACCCTTAAATTTTCCTTTATTATCATGTGAGCCACATATATCATCATCAAACATTTCATAAATAACCCATATAGCATAAAATAAATGGGTTTCATTTCATAATCATAACGTTTTAAAAACTGCTTTAAAGACATGATCTTTACGGCACTTTAAACCCACGGAAAGGGAAAGCGGGTCTCATGTATGTAAATCCCAGAATTTAAAATAGAACATTTTGATATATATGTGAATACCCTTGTAGAAATAAGAGCTTTTAGTATTCACTTTATAACATGAAATAATTTTGAGAAAAGAGAGAGAGACATTTTGAGATGAAAATTCTGCAGCATAACGGCTATGTTTCAGGGTTTTAGAAAACATTGAAAAGAGAGGGGACATGGGTCACCCACTCATAAATGATCCATAAAATAGTATGGGGATAGAATAAGAAGGATATATAGACATGGTAATGAAATTTTAAGGACATACCATTTGAAATGAAAAACATGGAAGGAAGAAACAAACAAGATTTCTCTTGTGAAAATTCGGCAGCCTAACGGCGTCACTTAAACTTCAACAAAATTGAATTGACAAGGTCAAATAGGGTCTCTCATAATATGAACATAAGAGTCCAGTATGATAGATATAGAGATCATACCCCAACATAATAGAAAGTAACTTGAAAGAATTGACATGAAAGTAGAACTTCAAAACGAGAAGGGTGAAGAACCACTTAAAAATTCGGCAGCCTAACGGCATCACTTAAAACTTAAAAATACTGAATTGAAGAGATCAAATGGGGTCTCTCATCATATGATCATAAAATATCAGTATGATAAATTTAGAGATCATACCCCAACAAAATAGAAAGTAACTTGAAATACTTTACATGAAAATGGAACTTAAAAAAACGAGAAGGGTGAAAGAATCTCTTAAAAATTCGGCAGCCTAACGGCGCCACATAAACATTCTTAAAACGAATTTATGAGAGAAAGAGGGATTCTCTCATCATATGAACATAAAAAGGACAGTAGGATGAATATAAAAGAACATCCTCCAACATAAGAACATGGAGCATAAAAGATATGACATAAAAGAGAGTGCTTGAAAAGAATGAGAGAGGTCGGATCCCTTACCTTAAAATGTGACTCTTGAACCTCAAAGGTTGGGACCTTGAGGGCTTGGGGACACCTTGGGAGGACTCCTTGGGAGGTAATGAGACCAGAACTTCGTTGGGGAGGAGTGGGGAGTCGAATTGATGAGAGGATGTCTTGGTATTTATAGGGAAAGTGAGGGGACAAGGCATTAATGGCCAAGGGACACCTCACATGTGCTTTTCTCAAACCCATGTGCTCTCCCTTGGCATTTATCATGGAGTTAGGCCACATGGGGCCCCCAAAACAATAATTCATCACCCTTGGCCGGCCAACCCTCAAAAGATCTCATGAAATCATCATGACACCGTTATGATGTCATTAAACATACCGAAACCCTAAAACTGTATTTTTACTATTCACTGAAAATTCAACTTTCTCAGAAAAATCCCAAAATTTCTCCTTAACCAAATATCAATGCTCTGATTTCAAAAATGAACTTCATTTTATAAAAATAATTTTCTAAATATTTTTAATTTATTTTTTAAATAAATACACTATTTACCGAAAATTCATTATTTTTAGAAAAATCCCCAAAATTTACCATAACATAATATCGATGCTCTGAGTTCAAAAATAAAGTCATTTTTATAAAAATAATTTTATAATTATTTTTAATTATATTTTTAATTAAAAAACACTATTCATCCGAAAAAACTAATACTTGAATAATAATTTATGAAATTGTTATTTAACCATTTTATTGAATCACATTACTTAATCAAGGTGCCTAGATTATTTTAAAACTTTCTTTAAGTGAGATTACTAATCCATTTGGTCATATTACTAATCCTAATCATAAAATCACTATTCATAATTTACTATTCATCAAAAATCAAGTTGATCTTATTAGACTCCAAATTTTGTACTGAACATAATTGTAGAAGACCATTTTTTGAAAATCATTACACATTTTTAATTATTTAAGGTTTACATAAACATTTTTAAAATATCCTTTTTCTAAAATTCATCAAAAATATGCATACTATATTTATCCGGTCATTTCATAATTCATAAACTTCATCATAAGAAGAAATCCCAATTTTTATTTAAAACAAGGATTACACAAGGCAGTTACGATCTCGTTACATATCCCCTTATAATACCAGCATAGGACCTAAGAGTAAGGTGTGTTAGGGTGATAGAATCTGGGGGCGGCTCAGTCAACATTGCCCGAGTAGTAATTTCAATCAGTTTGAACTTCTCACGAAGGCGATTCCGTTCTAGCTTCACATGATGAAGTTCGGCTTGGATTTGATCCAGAGCAAAGCCCAATGGTGCTACCTCCTTCCCAAGCTCTGTTAGATGGGCTTCGATCGGTCCAAGACTACTAGGTGAGGCCATCGAATCTTCTTTCTATAATAATTAACCAAGATTACTTAAATTTAGAGACAATAATCAAAACATTTTGTTCACGGAGGTCATATTGACCGATGGTCATATAACACTCAAAAACCAATGGTCTCATTTTATTTATAATCATGTTTATCAAATAAAACATTTTTTTGAGTATAAAAATAAAATAAAATAACACATGAAATCAGGAAACAAGATTTATTCAAAATTTCGGGCCGTTACAATCTTCCCCCTTAAGAAATTGCGTCCTCACAATTTTTTTTTTAAAGAAAAATTTGGGTTTTGAAATTTCATTTAAAGTCCCACATCGGAAAAAGAGTCAGTAACACCATTACTTTAAATGAAAGAAAAGGAAGTACAAAGGCCACCCGAGTTTACTCATACTAGGATTCCATGTAGGAAACATGGACATGGAGGAGAAAACAAAGGGTAACGTTCTTAAAGGAGAGTGATAGAAAACATGATTAGGAGGAAGTTAACCATGAGAAAATTCCAAAATTATGATGTGTGTAAGCGGTCTTTGATTACCCAGTAGGAAACGTAAACCAACAACGTTTTTGTTTTACGTTCCTTTTCATAACTTTGAGGAATTCATTTACAACATAGATCAAAAACATAAGGAAATATATCTACCTTCATGTAGAGTTTCATACTTTAATAAGTTTATACCAAAACTAATCTTTTCTCTAAACGATGAGCATTCAAAACTACTTGGTCTCATCAAAACACAAGAATCATCTTCTAGAGAATCACATAATCCACAAAAGATCAACTATCTATTTCTTCTATCTTTAAGCATTATCCCAAAATTAGAAAGGGTAAGGTAAAACAACTCTTCAAAAAGAATCCCCTAGGAATGGAAACTACTTTTAAATCTTCAAAGTTCCATGGTAATACCCAAAGTTCATCATAGACCATTCCACAAATAACAGTCCTTATAATTCCTCAAAGTAAACCAAACTAAGATTGAAACCCAAATACAAGAAGGACTTGATAACATAGTCTTCCAAAATAAACTTCATTGTTCATCTCCAAACAACATCAACGACTCCTAACATCTTATAAAAAAAGTAGCTAACCTAAACATATTTTACCCAAGATAGGTTAATCATTCCCGTAAGTAACCTAAATTACTATAAGTCCACCATAAATTCATTGATTCTTCAAAATATAAGTCAACCTTACTCCTCAATAAAAATACCGTAGTAATCTATTTACCTTGATCATATAGGGTCCTCAAAATAGTGAACGTCTTCCAAAATAATAATCATCTTTTAATCCCATTATCATCTCTGTCGTATTAACAAGACAATCGTAGCATATCCTATCACATTGGTTGTTGGGACATGTTCTTCCATTTCCCGCCATTAACTAAGAAAAGAAACTATAATTATGGGCTTAAATACTTAGCCAATAATCATGAAAAGAAACTTAAAGCATCTAAGTATAACATGTAGAAGTAAAGTATACCCTAACTTGTGATCCCCTAGGTTCCCTTCTAGGTTATCCATGATCATATATTCTTATGTGAACCTTTATTTTATTTTATCTTTGTTCCTTTAACAATGGTTCATAATAAGCTTATGAATTTACCAAAGAATATCCCCCGGGAGTGTCGTAACCAAGAGTGCAGCAAGGCCTGTTGTCGTGTACCAGTTCACGTTCGAGTCTAGCTCAAAGCGGTGTTTTCGGGTTTTACCCCTATGTACATCTGTGCCAGAGCCACCTCTACCTGCTCGTATCCAGACAGGGATGTATTTGCTTGGAAACCCCTTACTCAATACTCACCAAAATACCAGGAAGATTTCCTATATTTAAACTCTTCTATAGGGTTCTTCCTAAATTTTTTAGATCCTAATTTCCACAAATAACTAAACCATCCTTTGATACCAACTATAGCATCCCGCCTTTTCATCACATAAACTTTCATTACATTTTACAAAACTGAGGATCTTTAAGGTTTAGTGTCTTGGAAACCAAGAACATAATAAATGAAAGAAAAAAAACATTCTTCTTAAACACTTGAAAGGCTTATCCTCAAGTTCATCCTAGGTTCATTACTGCATCTCATAACCTGGGAACACACATCAAAATAAAGGGTGAGCAGAAGGCCCAGTATGGGAAACAAGAGGAACATTTTACATGTGAACTTGATATACTTCAATAATGACATGAAAAGAACTTTAAGGCATGAGAAAGAAATCATGAGGCATTTCATAATAAAAACAACATTTTTTATAACTTGAATATGTGGCTGCAACATTTAATATTGACAATCATTTCGTTTCACCAAGGTCCATCCCCAAGGTGTCGTTAAAAATTACCAAGGTTATTCACCAAGGCGTCGTTAAAATGGTCATCTCTAGAGATTAAGTCTTTACCCAATGCATTGGAGCGCTATCAGGGCGCACCCTTAAATTTGCCTTTATTATCATGTGAGCCACATATATCATCATCAAACATTTCATAAATAACCCATATAGCATAAAAAAAATGGGTTTCATTTCGTAATCATAACGTTTTAAAAACTGCTTTAAAGACATGATCTTTACGGCACTTTAAACCCACGGAAAGGGAAAGCGGGTCTCATGTATGTAAATCCCAGAATTTAAAATAGAACATTTTGATATATATGTGAATACCCTTGTAGAAATAAGAGCTTTTAGTATTCACTTTATAACATGAAATAATTTTGAGAAAAGAGAGAGAGACATTTTGAGATGAAAATTCTGCAGCATAACAGCTATGTTTCAGGGTTTTAGAAAACATTGAAAAGAGAGGGGACATGGGTCACCCACTCATAAATGATCCATAAAATAGTATGGGGACAGAATAAGAAGGATATATAGACATGGTAATGAAATTTGAAGGACATGCCATTTGAAATTAAAAACATGGAAGGAAGAAAAAAAACAAGATTTCTCTTGTGAAAATTCGGCAGCCTAACGGCGTCACTTAAACTTCAACAAAATTGAATTGACAAGGTAAAATAGGGTCTATAATCATATGAACATAAGAGTACAGTATGATAGATATAGAGATCATACCCCAACATAATAGAAAGTAACTTGAAAGAATTGACATGAAAGTAGAACTTCAAAACGAGAAGGGTGAAGAACCACTTAAAAATTCGGCAGCCTAACGGCGTCACTTAAAACTTCAAAATATTGAATTGAAGAGATCAAATGGGGTCTCTCATCATATGATCATAAAATATCAGTATGATAAATTTAGAGATCATACCCCAACAAAATAGAAAGGAACTTGAAATACTTTACATGAAAATGGAACTTAAAAAAAACGAGAAGGGTGAAAGAATCTCTTAAAAATTCGGCAGCCTAACGGCGCCACATAAACATTCTTAAAACGAATTTATGAGAGAAAGTGGGATTCTCTCATCATATGAACATAAAAAGGAAAGTAGGATGAATATAAAAGAACATCCTCCAACATAAGAACATGGAGCATAAAAGATATGACATAAAAGAGAGTGCTTGAAAAGAATGAGAGAGGTCGGATCCCTTACCTTAAAATGTGACTCTTGAACCTCAAAGTTTGGGACCTTGAGGGCTTGGGGACACCTTGGGAGGACTCCATGGGAGGTAATGAGACCAGAAATTCGTTGAGGAGGAGTGGGGAGTCGAATTGATGAGAGGATGTCTTGGTATTTATAGGGAAAGTGAGGGGACAAGGCATTAATGGCCAAGGGACACCTCACATGTGCTTTTCTCAAACCCATGTGCTCTCCCTTGGCATTTATCATGGAGTTAGGCCACATGGGGCCCCCAAAACAATAATTCATCACCCTTGGCCGGCCAACCCTCAAAAGATCTCATGACATCATCATGACACCGTTATGATGTCATTAAACATACCGAAACCCTAAAACTGTATTTTTACTATTCACTGAAAATTCAACTTTCTCAGAAAAATCCCAAAATTTCTCCTTAACCAAATATTAATGCTCTGATTTCAAAAATGAACTCCATTTTATAAAAATATTTTTCTAAATATTTTTAATTTATTTTTTAAATAAATACACTATTTACCAAAAATTCATTATTTTTAGAAAAATCCCCAAAATTTACCATAACATAATATCGATGCTCTGAGTTCAAAAATAAAGTCATTTTTATAAAAATAATTTTATAATTATTTTTAATTATATTTTTAATTAAAAAACACTATTCATCCGAAAAAACTAATACTTGAATAATAATTTATGAAATTGTTATTTAACCATTTTATTGAATCACATTACTTAATCAAGGTGCCTAGATTATTTTTAAACTTTCTTTAAGTGAGATTACTAATCCATTTGGTCATATTACTAATCCTAATCATAACATCACTATTCATAATTTACTATTCATCAAAAATCAAGTTGATCTTATTAGACTCCAAATTTTGTACTGAACATAATTGTAGAAGACCATTTTTTGAAAATCATTACACATTTTTAATTATTTAAGGTTTACATAAACATTTTTAAAATATCCTTTTTCTAAAATTCATCAAAAATATGCATACTATATTTATCCGGTCATTTCATAATTCATAAACTTCATCATAAGAAGAAATCCCAATTTTTATTTAAAACAAGGATTACACAAGGCAGTTACGGTCTCGTTACATAGCCCCTTATAATACCAGCATAGGACCTAAGAGTAAGGTGTGTTAGGGTGATAGAATCTGGGGGCGGCTCAGTCAACATTGCCCGAGTAGTAATTTCAATCAGTTTGAACTTCTCACGAAGGCGATTCCGTTCTAGCTTCACATGATGAAGTTCGGCTTGGATTTGATCCAGAGCAAAGCCCAATGGTTCTACCTCCTTCCAAAGCTCTGTTAGATGGGCTTCGATCGGTCCAAGACTACTAGGTGAGGCCATCGAATCTTCTTTCTATAATAATTAACCAAGATTACTTAAATTTAGAGACAATAATCAAAACATTTTGTTCACGGAGGTCATATTGACCGATGGTCATATAACACTCAAAAACCAATGGTCTCATTTTATTTATAATCATGTTTATCAAATAAAACATTTTTTTGAGTATAAAAATAAAATAAAATAACACATGAAATCAGGAAACAAGATTTATTCAAAATTTCGGGCCGTTACACTACCGCCCCCTCAAAGTGATTTGAATCATTAATTCCATATGTGGGATGTATAAAGGATGGAGTAAATGGTATTATACATTATATTATACTGGAATTATATTATAACTTTATATAATTATAACTTCGTTCCATTAAATACTAAATATAAATGAAAGTAGCGTTCATGCATACGTACGGCTTACCGTCTCCATGAACGGTGCATTTCATTTCATACCTCTAAATGTTATATAATATTATAAATGAATGTATATACTGGATATATATGATTTATATGATATATACATCATGAATATAATTATGGATATAATGGATATTTTACCACATGAACAAAGTGTAATTATAAGAAGTTTATTTTTGACTCAAGTACCTAAGATCGAAAAAACGACCGTTATAAACTAAAATAATTACATAATGTTCATGACATGGTAATAAGTGATATAAAAGGAATAATTAACTTGAAAAAGGTTCTTAAGAAGTTATAGATTAACTCTTGTTTATTATTCAGGAGATCAAAGAACGGTCGAGTGAATTCGGACACGAGGTAAGGGAATTTCTTAACCCAATTTCCATTCTTTGGGTTAATCTCCTACTTTCAAATTATGTCATGATATTATTATGTCCTATATTGTATTTATACTTTATTTATGTGTAAATATATTGAATAAACATAATAGATCTACTTTATTTTAAAAAAATGATCTTTGTAAGGACTTCGTCTCAATCTCCTTTCATTGAGGCATATTTGGTTTTATACACAACTTTCATTTATATAGTGTATAAACCTCTTTGACTTTTTCTTTTATTCAAAAGGAATCATTTTTTACAAAGCGTTTTAATAAATGACAAAAGGAATGTTTTTGTCTTACGTATACGGCGACAATGACTTCTTCGCCGTCGTGACCATTATTTGTGTTTTGGCTTCCTCTACAAGCCATAACTTTTTTTTAAATGAAAAATAAATACCAAGTTTTAATTTTCTTTTATTTTGGTATTGAAAATGGTTTTGATAAGGTTTTTATTATATCAATGAGTTGTATTGATATCTTGTGATTGAAACGTGGAAATTTTATGTTTCCTTTATGCACGTTTTATGTGATAAGATTATGTTATGGTTTATGATATGTTTAAACCTGTTCATATGAGGAATGCATTGGACTTAATAAGTGATGGGTGGATCCCGCTATAGCTCCTCGATGAATCGGTCGGTCTCATGAGACAAACTAGTGTCTTGTCACGAGGCCTTAAAAAAATATTATTGTAGACTAGGAACGAGGCCTTGGCTACGTGGTTATGATAGTCTGGCATTATGCATTCCATCATTATGAATGTGGTTATTGATATTGCATGTGATTATTCGACTAGTAGAATATCCATGTGAGTAAGTAAATGGCATTATTTAATTTATTTTTTCCATAATATGCTGAAGTTAAAGTTTAAAAATGGTTTTGTTTTAGTTATACATTGCCTTAAATGTTAATGTTTATTTACGAAAGCTTCTGCAATATAGTTATCCCTACTGAGCATCTGAGATCACCCCTTTCAATGTTTTAATATTTTCCAGGATGTGAAGAAGTATTTTATGAATGACCTGCAGGGATTGTCAGAAGAGAATATGAGTGTGTAAAATGGATACTATGTTATTGTAGTTTTTCACTTTATGATTTAATATAACATTTATGAATGTATCTAGTGTTTCCAAGGCTACTAAACTAATCGGCCTTTCGAGACTTGATCTTTTGTGATCATGCCAATATTATGCAATAATGCACCGACTCTGGGTAGCTGGAGTCGGGTCATTACAGTTGGTATCAGAGGCAGTTTACTACTAACCTTGGAAGCTAGATTTAGATAAACTCTGATTAGAACACATATCCCAAAGATAGAATTTGAGGATTAGTATAGAAGAACTTCCTAGAATTTTGGTATTATAGATATTTTGTGAGTTTTCCGAGCAATACATCCATGTCTGGATACAAGCAGTTAGAGGTGGCTCTGGCACAGATGTACCGAGGGGTAAAACCTGAAATCAACACTTTGAGCTAGACTCGAATGGGAACTGTTGCACGACAACGGGCCTTGCTTCACTCTTGGTTACGACACTCCCGGGGGATATGCTTAGGATAATTCTTATTTTCATTAAAAACGACTATGAAGGGTTATAAGTATATACTTCCTCAAAGAAAAAATTTTTATGATTATGGATTATATCCATAAATAGTTCAATTTATGTCAAGTATTTTACAAGTATGGAATTGTGTATTTTGATTCATAAACTAATCTAGTTTATGCCATTGTTTAGAAATGGCACCTAGTGGAAGGAATGGAAACTGTATCAATGCACACACTCCGTGTAGGGATTGCCCTCCTACTCAAGATAATTATTGTGGAGATGGAGATACAACTGGTTCTGATCAACTTATTACCATACTGGGACAATTCACTCAGGTTATGAATAATAACCTTACTCGTATGGAGCACCCTAATCTGAAACATGGAGGATCAATGTTAGATCATTTCATGAGGCAACAACCACCAACATTTAATGGGGGTACAAATCCATTAGTAGCTGAGAAATGGATAAACTCCTTAGAGAAAATATTCCACGCCTTGGGGAGTAGCGAAAGGGAGAAGGTTGTCATGGCATTCTACTGCCTCACTGGAGATGATGATCAATGGTGGTCATTGATTCAAAACACAAAGGATGATGATGAAGTATCAAATATGGAATGGATGGAGTTCAAAGATATTTTCATAGAAAAATACTTTCCTCGTGACCATTGAGCAGATATGGAAAGGCAATTTCTGAGTCTGAGACAAAAGGAGGATGAGAATGTCGCAAAGTATGAGTCCAACTTTACAAGGTTAGCGAGGTATGCTACAGATTATATATGTAACTCAAGAAGTAAGATTTATCGTTTTTTGATGGGATAAAACCATTTCTCCGTCGAGCCTTAGTCTCACAATCTTTCTCATCATACGAATATATAGTCTCGTGTGCTATCAAGATAGAAAAGGAATTCTCTAAATCTTATGACAATAAAGTAAAGAAAGAGAATAAGATAATGGTGGAACAAGAGACAGATAAAGGGAAAAAGGGAAAGAAGGATTTTATATTATGAAATAATTGTTGGAAGAATCACCCTGGTACCTACCTAAAAGGAATGGGAGTTTGTTATAAATGTGGAGAAAAAGGTCACCAGGATCGTGATTGCAAGGGAAAGAAAAAGGCTATTAATGTTGAATGCTACAACTGTAGGTAAATGGGGCATTATTCAAATGAATGTCCTAAGCGTCAGAGAACCTTACCTCGGAAAAGTCCAAGGGATCAAGGACAATCTTATGCTGTTACTACAGTTGAAGTGGAATAATTAATGTATTGGTGCTTTTGGAAACAAGGATTATATTTTGGTTATAAGAATAATGTGATATATATAAGTATTGTACTGCAGTACTTGTTGTTTTCATTAAGGTTTTAATATGATGAATGTAATCATATTTTTATTATGTGACAAAAAGAGAAACTTTAATTTGTTTGGGGAATCTGATGTTACAATTGATTTTGGAATTTAGAGACCTTTTAGAGAAAGTCTGGACAGAGGTATTTTGGATAACTATAAAGGTTGGAATGGATTAAGTTGATATTTCGGTAGTAATTTTTAAGGTTAAAACATTTCTGAAAATTATTTTTGGAATATTATAATACTATAGTTTTAGAAAAAGGACAACCTATAGGGTGGGGCATAACCCGTCACGTCGGACAAAGCTGCAGGAATCGAACCCACAACCATAGTACGACAGGCCTTTATTACCTACCACTATCTTATAGGATGTCCCTGGTTATTACAAAATAGTTTTCCTAATCTAAATGTTATGTGGTAATATTTAGAAACTTATACAATTAGGATAAATAGAATATTTTTGAGTTCTGTTACCATTTGGAGTGAAAGATGGGTTTGTGGTAAAAATTTATTAAAGAATGAAATACTACATGAAAAGTAAGTATATTTCCTTAAATTCTTATTAAATCTCTTAAATAAATTCCTCAACTTTATAAAAGGTAACCTAAAACAAAAAAGTTTCCGGTTAACTTTTTCAACTGGGGATTCAATGATCGTTTAACCAATCACAAGTTTGTGATTTTCTTATTGTTAACTTTCTCCTAATCTTATTTTCTACAACTCTCCATCAGACCTTTCTAGTTTATTTTTCTTCTATATCCATATTTTCATAGAATCCTAGTATGGGCTATCTCGGGTGACCTTTGTACTTCTCTTTCTTTCTTTTAATGTTATATTCTTATTAACCCTATTTCCGATGTGGGTTTTCCATAAAGTTATTTTCTATTTTCAACCTTTTATTTTCGAAGAACATTTTCAAATTGTGAGGATGAAATTTATTGAAGTAGGGGAGAATGTAACACCCCATGCTTTCACGATACACTTCTCTTTCAATAATGCAATAGCTTGCATTGTACGCAAGTTCGAGATTCTAACACACCGCGACCAATCAAAGTAGTATTTATAAATAGTAATACCCACTTTTTAAAATTATAGAAATTTTATATTTTAAAATGGACTTCATTTTTGTATTCTTAATATCGAAATTATCCTAAGTTTAATTTTTTGTAATTTTCTGAGAACTCCCATTTTTTAGGAATAGTGAAAAATACTTAAAACAACGTTTTTAATAAAAATAATTTATAGTGATAAATTATACTATTGAGTGGTTTTAAAGTATAATTAGAATATATTTTTACCATTTTATCCAATGGTGTTCATTATAATTAATTTCACTTTGAAATTGGACATAAACAATTGTCAATCTTTTGATATATATTGTTTCTTAAAAACACGCTATTTATTGTGACAGCAGGAATTAATTATAAAATTAATTAATACAACTTATATGTTTGGAATTTTTTAAAATAGACATCATTTTTGAATTCGGAATATCAATTATAGCTTAGGGTGAAATTTTGGCATTGTTCTGAAAAACTTCAATTTTTGATGAATAGTGAAACCACTAAGTGGTAGTTAAAAAACTGATTTCTTGTTTAAATGAAACATTACAACTTCTATGATTTTATTTTCAAAAATATTAGATACATGGTTGTCATTATTAAGTAAAATGTGGTTCAATGGGATTAAAATAATTTTTTGTGAATAGTAACTTTTAAGTTTAATTAATCGCGATTAAAGGTAATTAGTGAAATTTAAGGTAAAGATAATGTTATAATAATATGAAATGACTTTGACACTTGTCATACACCTATTTTATGTTTCATGGCCGACCAATAAAATCCATGGGTCAACTTGGGGACCCCATGGAGCCACTTTGGTAGGAAAATGACATAAATAACTTTTTATTTAATGTTAAAATAAAAATGTCACAAACAAGAGTTGTTTTACTAAAACAATTTTTAATTGGAGTTATACAAGTCATATTTTTAACTATAAATATTCATTATAAAGATAAAAATATTTCCTACATAATTATATTTTTTTTATAATTTTTAGACATTCAATAAATTAAATTATTTATGACACCATGATGATGCAGCGATTACCTCATTAATTAACGATTTAAATAAAATGAAAAGAAAATGTAACATCTGAGTCTTACACTTGTCAAAAACCTATTTTATGAGTATATATTGAACCCTTATCACCTTATCCTATAAATATATCGTTGTGGGACCTTTATAATCCGAAAATCATTTCATAATAATGTAACATTTCAATCTTTCCAAGAGTGCCCCTCCTCTCCTCTTATAAAAGGCCCCCAGCTCTACCACCTTATTCACACTTTCAAGCCATTTGGCTTGGCCAACCTCTTCCCAAATACTATCCCAACTTCACTCTCTTACTCCTAGAAGCATCACTTTTGGCAGAGCTCTTCCCAAGGAAGCCTTTGGATCAAATCAAAAAGAGTTACCCGATTTTAAGGTAATGTCTTCTCTTCTGTTATTTTATTTTATTTTTCTTCTCCAACCCCCTAAACTCTTTTTATTAATTTCTTTTGTAACAACACCAGTATCCTAAATATACTAGTATGTTTTTATAAGAAGGTTTTGAGCTACACTTACACACACCTACATCTAATGGTTAAAGAACATATTGTTTCTGTGGATGGAGAATTTATGCCTCACGAAACGATGATTGTTAAACACTCATATAACACCCCTAGTGGTGGCCATTATGATGATACTATTTTTATATATTATATATATTATGTTTTTGTTTTCTTTATGATTTTTTATTTTTCATTTATGGAATACCTTTATGGTTTCCATTATAGGTAAACATGGTATTTTCATTTTAGGAAGTGCGGACTACCGCCCCCTCAAAGTGATTTGAATCGTTAATGCCATATGTGGGATGTATAAAGGATGGATTAAATGGTATTATAAATTATATTATACTGGAATTATATTATACCTTTATATAATTATAACTTCATTCTATTAAATACGAAATAGAAATGAAAGTAGCGCAATACGAAATAGAAATGAAAGTAGCGTTCATGCGTACGTACAGCTTACTGTCTCCATGAACGGTGCATTTCATTTCTTACCCCTAAATGTTATGTAATATTATAAATGAATGTATATACTGGATATATATGATTTATATGATATATAAATCATGAATATAATTATGGATATAATGGATATTTTACCACATGAAAAAAGTGTAATTATAAGAAGTTTATTTTTGACTCAAGTACCTAAGATCGACAAAACGACCGTTATAAACTTAAATAATTACATAATGTTCATGACATGATAATAAGTGATATAAAAGGAATAATGAACTTGAAAAAGGTTCTTAAGAAGGTATATATTAACTCTATTTTATTATTCAGGAGATCAAATAACGGTCGAGTGAATTCGGACACGAGGTAAGGGAATTTCTTAACCCAATTTCCATTCTTTGGGTTAATCTCCTACTTCCAAATTATGTCATGATATTATTATGTCCTATCTTGTATTTATACTTTATTTATGTGGAAATATAGTGAATACACATAATATATCTACTTTATTTTAAAAAAATGATCTTTGTAAGTACTTTTTCTCAATCTCCTTTCATTGAGGCATATTTGGTTTTATACACAACTTTCATTTATATGGTGTATAAACCCCTTTGACTTTTACTTTTATTCAAAAGGAATATTTTTATACAAAGAATTTTACTAAACGACAAAAGTAATGTTTTTTTCTTATGTATGCGGCGACAACGACTTCTCCGTCGCTGTGACCATTATTTGTGTTTCAGCTTCCTCTACAAGCCATAACTTTTTTTTAAATGAAAAATAAATACCAAGTTTTAATTTTCTTTTATTTTGGTATTGAAAATGGTTTTGATAAGGGTTTTATTATATTAATGTGTTGTATTGATATCTTGTGATTGAAACGTGGAAATGTTATGTTTCCTTTATGCATGTTTTATGTGATACGATTATGTTATGGTTTATGATATGTTTAAACCTATTCATATGAGGAATGCATTGGAATTAATAAGTGACGGGTGGAGCCCACTATAGCTCCTCGATGCATCGGTGGGTCTCATGAGACAAACTAGTGTCTTGGCACGAGGCCTTTACAAAATCTTATTGTAGACTTGGCATGAGGCCTTGGCTACATGGTTATGATAGTCTAGCATTATGCATTACATCATTATAAAAGTGGTTATTGATATTCCATGTGATTATTTGACTAGTAGAATATCCATGTGAGTAAGTAAATGGCATTATTTAATTTATTTTTTCCATAATATGCTGAAGTTAAAGTTTAAAAAGGCTTTTGTTTTAGTTATAAATTGCCTTAAATGTTAATGTTTATTTACTAAAGCTTCCTCAATATAGTTATCCTTCCTGAGCATCTGAGCTCACCCCTTTCAATGTTTTAATATTTTCCAGGATGTGAAGAAGTATTTTATGAATGACCTGCAGGGATAGTCAGAAGAGAATATGAGTGTGGAAAATGGATTCTATGTTATTGTATTTTTCACTTTATGATGTAATATAACATTTATGAATGTATCAAGTGTTTCCAAGGCTACTAAACTAATCGTTCTTTCGAGACTTGATCTTTTGTGATCATGCCAATATTATGCAATAATGCACCAACTCTGGGCAACTGGGGTCGGGGTGTTACACTAGATTCTAGGATGGGGTAGGTAATCAAGGAAGTGATTTGGGTAGGTCTCATATAAACTAAATTGTTTTTTATGTTTGAAGAAGAGAGGAGTGGGGGTGGCCTTTTATTAGTGGGGGAGAGGACACACTTCGAATTTTTTAAAAGAAATAATTAAACCCACATTTTTCTCATGCCATAAGGATAAAGAATGTTCAATTTTCATACATTATAAGATATAAGCACTAAATATGACCTAAAAATTAGAATTATATATGTTTTGGTTAAATTATAATCCTTGATATTTTATTTTAACCTCTAGTAAACTCATTTTTACATTAACCGCGGTAATTAATTTTTACTATTTTTATTATTCATTAAGGTAAAATTTTAATGTTTAATTGTTACAAAATTTAAATTATTATGATTCAAAATATGGATTCCATTTTCTAAAATTCAAATAATATAAGTGGAAGAATTTAATTTCATATTAAACGAACAAACGTGTCAAAAAAATAGTTTTCCAAAAAAGCATTTATGAAGCACAAGATGGGATTATCTTAACTATATGAAAATTAATCATAAAAAATTTAATTTTAATGAATATTTATAAATATATAATATATATATTTAATTTAAATAATTCTTCATTAGGGGTTATTTTAATTAATTAAAAGGAGGTATATTATGCACTTTAAAACAGTTTTAGAAAAAAAGTATTTTAAATCCTAAAAATAAACATATATTAAAATATAGTAAAAATATAATTTAAATATAATTAATTGAATTTAATATAAATAAATAATCCTTATGTTATTTTTTAATTATATTAAAAAATAATGGGACTTCTAAATTACTTAATTTATTAAAAATAAATGACAGTTTTACCAAAAATCAGAATTTTTCACCATTCACTGAAAAATCAATATTTTATAAAAATACATAAAATTTCTTCTGAAGTTAATATCGATATTATGATTTCAAATAATACTGTTAATTTAATTAAATAACATTTTTAAAATAATTAAAAAATAATTATAATATTTTCTCATAAAGGAAATAAAAATCTTTTTAAAATGAAACATATTTTTTAGAATAAATTATCTGTATTATAGTTGATGATTATATATTAATAATTTGTAAATAAATTTATTTTGTGTTATAATTTTATATATTTTACATAATATAGTTAATAAAATTTATACCCACAAATTTATTAGATAGGTTATATTAGTCATGTTTAAATAATAATATTATATTATTATATTATGGTTTTTTTAAACTCAATGTCATGTGTAATGTAATCTATCAATGAAAAAAAATTTATTTAAAGATAAATATTTTATAAATTATTAGGTTTTTATAGATCTAGAATCATTAAGTGTGTCTTTTCCCTCTCATAGGGTTTTCTAACCTTCATTATAGCATCAATCCCATTGGTTGCATTGATGGATTCTGGGGGTTGTCTTCAATTTATAGGTCCCTATCATCATATCATAAGGATTTTATTTGATTCATAATTTAAAATTTTATTTTTCTTCTTCTATACATTCAATGAATTTATTGATGATCTTCTTGGGTCATTATTTTGGCCAAACGTCTTTCTCGGCTACCCAACTTCTTGATTTGGCTTAGATCTAGGCTACCCCTGGGTTGATCTTCAACTGTGTGAATTTCCTTGGAACTTTCAAGGAGTGGGTTTGATTTTTGGGTTGTGGTATCTTTGTGAAGTTTGAAGTCTTCAAGTTCAATGAGCTTCGATGTCTAGGTGGTGGATTGGCTCTAGTATGGTGGTGATATTTGTGGGCCAAGAGGTGATGTTTAGCATTTAGTATCTAGTCGAGGGTCATTTGAGGCATGACTCATCATGTTTGATGATGAAAAAAATGGTTATTATGGATGGTATTTTTGGGTTTGTTTCTAGTGGTCATATGGTTGGTAGTGAAAAGTGGTTGATATTTTTTTTGGGAAGCCTTTGTCCAGTTATTCCAGATATATGTTGACCTAGTTCAGTCAGGATCCACTCTATTTATGGGATTTTATGTTTAATTAGGTTTCAGATGTATATAGGAGAACTGGATTTTTTCTCATTACATCTAGATGGAGTTTCAGCTTCTTGCAGGTAGTTCCTGGTGGGAGACCTCGAATGAGGGATGGGTATACTGATATAAATCATTCAATTATTAGCACTCTTTGTTGTACTTATGGATACACAAACATTGACTCTACACAATTGTTTGTATCTTTTCTTGTATGGTATCAGGTTGATAGTATAGTGAATTTATCACTGGTATTATCAGGTGGAAAACTCAAAAAAGATATTGGTGTGATGTAACCTATCATCTAGTCCTGCTTTCAAAAGTTTGTTCATATGAGGTAGTTCTCTTCCACATTATGTTGTCAACATGGTCCAAATTCTTAATGGGGGGGACACATCACCATCGATGTATTTCTCTATTGTACTGTCTATTAGGGGGAATTATATTTTTTATATTTTATTTATTGATATCTGCTTTTATTTTGACATTTGGGACCATTTTTCATTCAGGTTTTGTTTTATCAATTCATTTTTACTCTAATTATCACTGATTCACTCTTTACCCAATCTTCCAAATTGGTGTTCTTTTTTATGTTCAATATAAGTGGATTGTATATTAAACTTAAAAAAAATTATTTGTTATATTATACCCCCTACCCCTAAATAAATTTCTTCTTCACAATTTGAACTTTTTCTTAGTAATCAGGGGTTACACATTTGAAAATTTCTTTGTAAAAAACCCACATTGTAAAATGGGTTAATAAAAAATCCTCTTAAAAAGGGGAAAGATAAATATAAATTCCATCACAACACTAGGTTTTCACATAGAATAACATTAGTGAAAAGTTAAAATATTTATGTGGAAGAAAAGAGTAAAAAATTATAGAGAGTGATAGAGATCATTGATCATAAAAAATATAATGATCAATAAAAATTTAAGAACCACAAAACCATAAATATATGATGAATTAGAATACCCTTGATTCACTGAGTTTGTAGATAGTAGGATAATATTTTGTTCATGATCCTTTTCTTAGAGTTGGGAGATTCTTTTACTATCATGATAGAGAACACATGAAAATATACATTATTGATATTTTCTATTTCATAAACACAATTATATTTTTTTCATTTTGCATAGATCAGCTATTACTTCACCTATTACTCTAAGGAATGAATATCCAATATGAATTGTTTTAGGACTGAAGCACTAAAATTAACTTATAAGAGATAATAAGATTTATAAAATAGTAACATATTATTCCTCATATGTTTATTAAAACAAAAATGGTTAGCACAAGGTAATATAATACCCAAAATGAATATAAATATATTAATATCCTAAATTAAACAATAAAAACCAATGGTTTAACAAATATTATTCCTTGAATATGTAACCCTATATCACAAATAACCACAATAACCTCCGCATGATATAAAATTAAAAGGTTATCTCACAACCTTCAACATGTATCACCAAAAACATAATAGAATTCTTCATAAATAATTATTAATGTTAAACCTAAATGTTATAGATATCTCAACCCAGTAAAATGTTTCCCAAAATATGATAAGCATCCTTAAAATAACATTAATCATAGAATAAGTTTTTAACCACTAATTTATTTTATATATCGTATTTTTTTCACAGAATAATATAATCATAATTGACTATAATAACCTCAACATAAAGCACATATCAAATATTATATATTCTTCAATCTTGTGTTTTTACATAAAATATCACCATACTATTAAATAAAATTTATATGGCATTAATATTATTCAACATATTATTTTATATCCTTAAATAAAAACTACTTCATAATAATCCTTTGAAGTTTCATGATTCTTATAACCAGAATGCAACAGATAAATAATAATCCAAAAACATGATCCTCAAGTTCCAACACCAAAACACATCAATCATTACACTTTAATAAATTTAATAATATATAACCTTAGGAATTAATATTTGGATTAGGGTATTGACTTAGATAATTACCAATCACCCCACATTTACAGCATTAAACCATTAGTGGTGCTTTAGGTTGAACTTTAGTAATAATCTTCATGCTGGTTAGACTATTCATTTTTCTTTGGAAATTAGCTTCTTGGTGCCCCATTTTTTCAAAAATAAATCATATTCCAAATTATTTAATACATTTTCTATAGTTCTTCTTCTAATATTTTTATAGGTAGAAAATTAAATCTTATTTCCTTTTTCTTATTTAGTAATTGAACTTCCATAAGACCCTATCTTTCCCTTATTTTTTGTGTTTAGAAATTAATCTTTGTTCTATTTATTAATCATAATTTTAAAAATAGCATTTGGAATGATCATAACTTGTTTAAATTATATTCTAATTGGGTTAAGCATCTCATTAGATAAATAATTACATTTCCCGTCACGATGTTTGTTGGCATGAATTCTCCTATTTCCCACCATTAACTAAAATAAATAATAATAAAATATGATAATAATTTAACATTAAAAAGGGAAACATATAAAATTATAAGTAATAACATATAAATGATAAGTATATCCAAACATATGTGTCTCTATGTTTCAATATAGGTTATGCATGGTAATGATTTATTTTAGGATTTCTAACCTAAAAATTAGTTCAAGCAATTCATAATGGTTCATAATGTTTTTTTGAATTTCCAAAACATATCCCATGGGAGTGTAAAACCTGGTGTGTATTAAGGCCCATTGTTAATGCTTGAGTCAATCTTGACATGACTTTTTTATAGTTATTAAACCAAGATACATCTATTCTAGAACCACGTACACTTGTAGTATCAAGATAAGGATATAATTTTCCTTAAACCACTTACTCTATAATTTTCCAAGATTCCAAGATCTTTTTCTATACTTAGCCTTATCCTTAAAAATATTCCTAGGATTCTCACCAAATTTTTCTCATCCTAGTTTCCAAAGGTTAACTAAACCTTTTCTATAATACCAACTATAGAAACCCAATCCTTTTACACATATTATTACATGATTTTTAAACCTAAATATCTAAATGTATTAACCCAAAGATCATGATTCATAATGTCTTCATATACTAGGACCATAATACATCAAAGAAAACTAAAACATAGTGTCTTTATTTTTTTTATTCTCGATAATTAGATCCTAAATTCTTTATAGCTCCTAAAACTACATGGGATAGCCTGGTAAATATACAAAAGAAATATGTGAGCTAAAAACCCAGTAAGGGGATAAAAATTATAATAAAATATAACATTTTAGTTAAAGATAAATAATGATATCATAAAAGAGAAGGATCGTGAGTAATTACATTAAAGCATAACCTAATGAAAATGTTCTCATAATATCATTGAATCATAGGAAATATGGAATCAAAGCCAAACATAGTTTAAAAATGATTTAATGATAACTACCTATATAATATCAAAAGGTTTAAAAAATACCATAATAGATTAAGTTTACACCCTAATCCCATATATAACGTCTTAAGTGACTAAAACAATACCCAATGCATTAGAGCGCTATTTGGGTGCACCCATAAAAACATGTTCATGATATATATGTTTCATATAAAGGAAATCAATCATAAAGAATGATATAAGAATTACTTATAACAATAAAATGGGTTTCATACTCTTTCTTTATATCATAGTCAATGAAAATTTCATAATGAAGGTATTTGATAAATGATCACAATGCATGTATTACCCCATCAAAGGAAGGGATATTAATCTAGGTAAATATTTTAGAAAAATATATAAATAATTTATAATAATTCCTTAACATTAATGGTAGTTGTTTTATGAATAGTAATACTTTTAAAAATATTAAAAAATAAATCTTAATAAAAATAACTTTTCCACTTTGAATTTCGCTTTTGAGAAAAAACTAAAATAAAAAAAATTATTGGAATAATGTTATTTTAAATTATCCTTGGACACATATAAAATATTCTTCATTAAAAATTATGGCAGTAATTTTATAAAATACATATAGGTTAAAAAATTTCCTTTCACATTTTATAAGAAATGTCAAATAGTTCCTTATTTAGAAAACAATGGGAAGTTTCCTTTTAAATGATTTTTTTGAAGAAAAACATGGGTATAAATTTATTTAATAAATAATTTTATAATATAAAAAATTATTTTAAAAAAATTAGAAAACATGGATTTGGAAGTAAAAAAGTTTTTTTGACAAAAGATAAAAATGAAGTCAGGTTTTCTTAAAAACATTTTCTCAATATTTTTTAGTACCTAGGAGAGGAAAATGCTTCTCTTATTTTAAAATTTCATAAATAACCAAACTATAATAAAATTAAAGGGTATTATTATAAAATTATCAACATAATTTTTTTTAAATGTAAATTCAAACATAAAAAATCTATATTAAAATGATATTGAAGCATAAATCATTGTCACTTTCGTAACATTTGAATCATAACCCACTTGACTGAAGTAAGTCAATTGTAACTTATAATACAATTAAGTATGAAAGATTCATTTTATAATATTTAAATTTTAATTATATACATTATATAAAATAAATTAGGTGTATAAAATAACATTTATCTCTAGGAATTATGTTTTGACACGGAACCCCATACCTCGAGTCCAGGATTATTGTGTTTGTTGTTTATATCTTATAAAACAAACTTATATAAATTATTTTTTTTCTTAAGGAAATATTTTAGTTTTATTACATTATAATTAAAACATTTACTTAATTTAATTTAATTACAAATTTTATTACATAATTGGTTATCTCCGCATTGGGTGTTTTGAGGATGCTTAGATAATTATTTTAAAATGGAATTGATGTGTTAACCATTTTCAAATGGGTAATTATATCATTATATCTAGAATAATAATAATAAAATAATTATTATTATTATTTTTAAATTATACTTATAAAAATAAACATTAATTATGGGTATAAAAAATTAACTATGTTACAATCATGTAGATACTAGGTCATACGGACACATGTGTAATAAACAATGAATCACATCACTTTATGAGGTGGCAATCTGCCTTACCCACGAACTATGTTATCATTTTTCAATGGATGGTAAGGTAAGAAAGTATATGATCTATTAATTTTACATAATGATTCATGTTTCACTAATATAACTTATAAAAATTAAATACATGATTATAAATATCCATAATATGTAGTGATTGAAGATGAATTACATAAGTTCGTAAGGAAATAGTATTCCCATTTGATAGAAGAAGATTTGAATGAATATTATGCCATAAAAAAATAAAATATAATTATATATCAGATAATGGTGTTATTATATTGTAATTTTTAAGACATAATTCAATTTCTAAAAATAATAAGAAGAAATAAGGAGTTTGGTGAAGACTATTAACTCTTCTTTAGACCACTTCTTTAGGATTATACCTAAAGCCTTACTATATTGGATTTATGATCAAACATAGGATTATATAATGAGGGTAGGTAAGTTATGAAGTTATTTGAATAGTTATTGTCTACAAAAAATGGGTTTTTAAAGTGTAAATTAGATAAAATATGGGGTGGCCTTTTATAAGTGGGGAAGAGGGCACAATTTGGATTTTTGAAAAGAAAGAATTACACCCATATTTTTCTCTTTCCAAAGGGATACAAAATGTCTTATTTTAGTACCTTATAAGATATAAGGTATAAATATGATCCTAAAATAGAAATTTTATATGTTTTGGGTCATTTATAACCCTTATCATTTTAGTTTAACCCCTTGGAAAACTAATTTTTACCTTAACCACTGTAATTTGTTTTTACTCTTTTCACTACTCATTATGGTAAAAAATAAAGTTAAAATTTTTAGATAATATAAATTATGGTGATTCAAAATATAGAATTAATTCTTCTAAATTAAACTCATAGAATCGATAGAATATAATATAAAATAAAACCAGCAGACATGTCAAAAAAACATTTTCCCAAGAAATGCATTTTTAAGCACAAGATGCTCTAATAATAACTACATGACAAGTAATAATAATTAAATAAATTTAAATTAATATTTAAAAATATTTAATCTATAAATTTCATTTAAAATATTTCTAATTATGTGTTATATTAATTAATTAAAAATTAGAAACATTATGTACCTTAAAAATTTTTCAGAAACAAAAAGTGTTTTAAGGACTAAAAATAAACCAATATTAAAATCAAGTATAAATGTGATTTAAAAGTAATAAATTTGATTAAACCTAAATAATTAATAATTATTTTACTTTTAAATAATATTAGATAATAACATCATTTCTAAATTACTTATTTCATTAAAAACAAATGACAATTTTAAAAAAAATGGTATTTTTCACTATTCATTAAAAAATCAATATTTCCTGAAAAATACCAAAAAAAATTCTTAATATAATATAGATATTATATTTAAAAAAATATATTCATTTTATAAAATAAAATTTCTTAATTTTCCACAAATTAATTATAATATTTTCTCATAAAATAAATAAATAAAATTGATAGAAACATATATTTTATAGAATAAAATATTACAATTAAATTTTAGTTATTATTTATTAAGAATTAGTAATGAAATTTATACTAAGTATTAAATTTATATATATTTAATAAAGTATTTAATACTATTCATACCCAAAAATTTAACTGTTGGGTTGTATCATAGTGTTTAAATAATAATATTTTAATATTATATCGCGATTTGATTAAACATGCAGTTGCGTGTAAGGAAAGCGAAAAAAAATAATATTTATTTAAAGATAAATATATTATAAATTTTTTGGGTATTGTAAGTGGAGGTAGAATAACCAAATCTAAAGGCAGGGTAATTAAAAAATATTTCGTTGAATTCTCCACCAAGGTCCTCGTGTGAATAGTGTGTAGTGTGGGACTCTACTCATTAGGAAAGATCATGGGCCACTTTCCAAATGATCAATCCACATAATACATGTTATAAAAATGTAAATTAATAAAAAATAGAAATAATAAAGAATAAAAATGAACAGAATTATAATTTACAAAGTATATAACTTGTATTTTAGAGTACGAGACATGTAGTGTGATCATGTAGAAACTCATGTTCTTTGAAATACACACTCAAGTCCCCATGTATCAAAAATAAAATAGTAAATTGAATTAATTCTAAATTAAATGGAATGTAGGTAACAACCATGTTCTCCAGATTCGTAACCAAACTTCCCATGTAGTGATCAATAAGTAGTGCACGACGTGTATCGAATGCATACGATGTGTGTCTTCACATAGGAATATAGATTGTGTGTGTCCCATGACATACATTCCCTTAGACATGGTAGTGGAACTTGTGCTTGGTGTTCACCAAATACACATACCATGTATTTTCATATTCTATTTAGTATTGATAACTATACATGTACAAGTGATATAGTGTGTGTGTTCTTCTTGCATGCTCATTTACTACTAGGATTTTAGTAAAATGTTGTCCAGATCCCCAAATCACATAAAAACATGTAAATCCATGAAATAAATAAATATAGGTACCAAACTTGATCTTGGAGTGAAATATAGGAGGAATATAATGATAAAACTCCCTAAAAAGATAGATTTTAGGTTGGTTGAAGATGGATTCTGTGGGATGACACGGGAAGATTAAGGGGTTGGAATAATTACTGCCTGAGTGGGTTCCAGGCTTTTAAAGAAGAGTTATATGGCATGTGATTCTGGCCACACATCATGTATATATGTTTTCATTATTTATGTATATAAATTGTATGTTTTTTGATATAATTATTATTAACTATTTATTTATTATTATATATAATTTAAAATATATAAAAAAAATAAAAAAAAATAAATCTATACATATAGTGCACTGAAAAATAAACATTGTGTGTTTTAAAAACTTAAAAAAGAGAAATAGAAACTGCATTCCAGTACTCAAGGGGAGGTTTGATATGATGACAAGTTCGATCTAAGTGCAGACCCTCAACCACTAGAGTAATTTTTTATAATACTACATGTTTTTTTATGTTTTATAAACTTTATTCATAGTTTATACACAAACATGGTAAAATAAAACACTATATGTGGTTTTATTTTTGAAAATGGTATGATGTTGGGGAGATTAGGTGGATTTGAACCTGGGTATATTGGACCATGTTTTATGACTCTTTATATCACACCCTCACCATATTATTTTGTTTTATTTTTTTATAATTAGTTCTAAATTATCCATTTGAATTTTATATATACAACACACATCATCTTTGGAAATACATGTTTTTTTTTTATTTTAGTGAAAAGGGATGGAATTGAGTCGATTAAATGGACTCAAACCCAGGTATTTTGGACCCTGGGTGATTAACCTACTAGCCAATTCAACCCCTAATTAGTTTTTTTATATTTAAATAAGTTTAAATATATTTTATAATATCAAGAATTACATTTATTAACACACATGGTCAAAAATAATAAACCTTACACCAAAGGAGTGCACAGAGGGATTCGAACTAATGATGGATCGAATAAAATCTAGTGGCCCTTCCATCGTCACATGATTAATTCCAATTTATTTACTAAATAATTAATTAATTTTTTTAAACATACTATTATATTATACATTAAACATTTAAATACCCATAGGGTATTCTGGAGTTCTTTACAAAAAAGTTACACAGTGTGTAAAGAAGAATTACACACCATGTATATTTATTTAAATCATAAGAAAGAGATAGAGAGTGATTAAACCTCGATGGACCCCCAGATAGTGCCTTTTTTTTAGTAATTTTCCATGACCTAGGTAAGAGTACCTTCTTATGAGCCAAAGGAGGATGTGTATTTCTCTTTATAAACCACCACATGTTCTTGATTTCTTCATATTTTAATAGTTTTATTTGACATTATGGTGGTCAGGATGGAAGCATACAGTAACCATGATCTGTATATAAATGAAATAGAAGGTGGACTTTTATGTTAGTTATTTCATGTGCACCCTCCAACTCCTTCAGTTCATTATCTAAAATACTAAAAACCTAAAAAGAATCACAATAATCATCTAGAGTATGTAAAAATTCAACTGAGGAATAAAAGATAAAGAATTTATCATATTATTTATTAGCATAATATTATATATTTACATTTTCAATTTTAGTAATTGAAAAAAAACATTAAATTCAAAAAAAGACTTAGGTTTACATCATTACATTATACCACAGCTAAAAAGAATCATAAACCCAACTTCACACTCAATTTAATTATCCATATTATTAATTATCTCAAAAAAAATTCTTCATTTCATATCCAAGCCATCCTAACCTTTTATTTTGGTCTAATTGGAAGGTGGTAAAGGGTTGTATCATTGATAAAAAAATTATTATTATCTAAGTATGGTTCTGGAAAAGAATACGAGGGTGGATTGAAGGACGAACAAGAGTTGTCCACATGCTAGAAACCATCAACCATGTATCGATAGTATTATTTTGGATCAAAGTATAAAAATGCTTGATCATTTCTATAAATATCATATCTATGTGAATTATACAAAATTCCATTCAAATTATCATCCATTTAGATATGATATTGAGAAACTCAAGAAAATAAAGAATAATAAAATAAATAAAAATATGAATTGAACAACATTGGCCCAAAACTCACACTACTACTTTCTATTGTTCCCCAGAATTAGAGAGATAATTTGGAATTCCCAACTCTATATATGAAAAATAATTTCTCTTAACCAAATAATTTTTTCACTATTAAAAGAATATATTAACCCCATGGGGAATAAGTGAAAATAATTATAGGTGTAATTTAGAATGCATCAACCAATTATCCATACATTGAAATAGTGGGAAATATAACAGTTTGAGAAAAAATTAGAATAGATAATGAATAAAAAAACAAGAAAACAAATTTTTTGGGGTTTCAATTTCATTAGGGTTAATAGAAAATTTCATTCCACATTATTAAAATTATATATGAAATATTTTACAATGGATATTCAATTATGTTACGATTATTAGTCTAATAACAAATAACTGTGTATTTTAGAAATCAATCCCTTGTTCTAGTGACTGATTTCATAAAAAAAACATGTTCTTAATAGTACCACTAAAATAGTGGCAACAATCTCACCCAATGGTCATCCATTCACCTATTGTTACTCCTTTATCTTTCTTTGAGGATTTGGATCTTGTTCTAAAAAAACACCACTAGTGAATTTGTGTTTTAATCATTAAAGAAATTATATAACAAAGGTAAAAATTAAAAAACACATCAAAGTTTAAATTACAACACACCCTTGACCTTATTACAACCTCAACATGAATAACTTACCCTCTTATGACCATGGTAATAGTGTGCAGATTGAGTAAAAAATCAACCCCTTCTGTGGATACAAGAGGAAAGAGCGGGAGACAATTGAAACAAAAAATTATGAAGAAAAAAAACGAAAAAATTATACTAAATTTTTTGGGAGGATAAAATCAACCAAGTGGCGATACCTCTCCCATTAAATTTTCAAACATAATTTTTGAGTCTTTATACTATTTTTATATAAAATAGATTATGTGATGTGAAATCAAACGTATAAATCATATACTCAAGTAAACCATATTTTCCTTTGTTTTCTCCACCAATGGGTGGCCCACCATGTAGCCCATTGAATTCTACACATTGGTGGTCGATAGGTGGGATTACATGGAATTTAGTGTTAAGGTAAATAGAGTGTATCATCAATTTCAAACACCCAATTCTTCTAGAATGTTAATAAATAGTGTCTTCCATTAATTACATAGTGTATGGGTTCTGGTATGTGACTTGGGCATTTACTCAGGGTGTCCGGTCATGCCTCTACAAATGTAAAATATTTTTTCTTACAAATCACATGTCTTTTATTATAAAATTTTACTCTGAATCACCCCTAATGTGTAAATTCCACTGGGAACTCCTAAATATTGTCCATAAACATCAAAATTAAGCATTTGGACCATATAAGAACATATTTCTAGGGAAAATAGATTTTATACTGAATAAAACATATGAATAAATATGTACATATTGGTAACATTAATTTACATCAATGTTCTAGAGAATTCTTGAGTAAGATCTAGATATAGAGTTGTGTTTCAATACTTCTTAATATCATCAAACATATGTTCATTATAAGAGGACAATTAAATCCCTAGAAAATATTTTTAGATCTCTCTATCTGTATCTCAAAGGTGGTTGGGATCAACATCTTCCTCTAGTTGTGTTTTATGAAAACAATAGATTTCACTCAACCATTCAGATAGCTTCTTATAAATACCACTATTAAAACAAGTTTTTTAACTCCAAAATACTAGGATGAAGTTGGTGAAATAAATATATTGGGACCTATTCTATCTAAGTAAATGGTAGATAAGGTTAGATCCATTCAAAAAAATATCAAGGAATCTTGGTGTTAATAGGATATTTATATTGTAAATCCTCAGTGAGATCTTGAAATAAATCTTGGTGGGAAGTTTTTATTATTAATTTTTTCATTTAAGAAGGTTATGAAATTTGGAATGATTGGAAATCTAGACTGAGGTATATTATTCCCTTTTATATTCTTTATTTAGTAGGTATTGTATCTTATCGCTTGAAACTCCCACCAAACCTCTCTCAAGTTGACGATGTGTTACACATATCTCTTATTACAAAGTACATACCAAATTATTTACATATGATGAACTCAGGGATTTTACTAATGGGGAATGATCTTTCTTATGAATTAAACCATGTATAAATCTTGGATCATAGAGATATAGTTTTATGGAAAAATTCTACTCACGTGATTAAAGTTATATAGAAGAATCTGAAATTTGTAGAAGCTACATGGGAACCTAAGGAAGTGATAAAGTGGATAAATACTCATTATTTTACACCATAATGTCATAATTTCAAGGTATAAATTCATTTTTAGGGGGTTATAATGTCTCAATATAATAGTTTAATTTTATATCCTTTGAAATAAAACATGAATTATTCAATATCTTTCCTTACTTGAAAAACCGAGCCTATATGAACTGTGATATAGTAAACTATTATAACCTATATATTATATTGGTAAGTATTTTTACTAATAAAAAAATTATTAAAAATATGTATAAATTTTATTATTGATGAAAATTTATTTCTTAATTCATAACAAATAACTACTAAATTTTTAGTAAATTCATTTTATGATTCAAAAAAAATTCTCTGAAAATGGTTTTTATCACATTTTTGCACATGAACATTATAATTAATTTTTAAATTTTTTAGGAATTTTATTTTCGGAAATTAATATCAGTTTTAAAACCTAAAATTAAATATTATTTGAGGTTCAGTATTTAGGATTTTCTAAAAATATTTATTTTTCCGTGAATAGTAAAATATATTAATTTTTGTAAAAAAATTCATTTCCTTTTAATTAAATTTCCAAATATGTTTTTAATTTGATCTTAAATTAACATAAGTATCCTTTAATTAGAAAAATATAATTAATTAAACAGGAATCATCCTTATAATTTATTTTTGTATAAGTTATTTTTTTGGATTAAAAAACATTTTTCTAATAACTATTTGTATATGTTCAATGAGTTTTTTTCTTAATATATTACTTTAATATATATTGGTTAATGTTTTTAATTAAAATTATATATTATATATTCAATATAATATTTTAAAATTCATTTTATGTTTTTTACAAGGAAAGTAATGGAATTACATTTAGTTTTACGCTTAAAATTCATTTATTGAAAATGGGTTTTCGTTTCCGTTTGTGCGCTTAATTAAAATTGAATTATGTCACTTATAGAAATTTAATTTGGTAAAATGGAATAAATATTTTTAATAATACTTATTAATATAATATAGTAGGTTCAAATTTATTTTTTGTCAAAGTGAATAGTAAAAACTGTAAAACAAATACCACAGTAAAGATTAAATCAGGTTTACCATTGGTTTGACCAATATATAATTGTATTATTTCTGCCAAAAACTATTATATTATTATTTTTTTATGATATATAAACATTATATTATCTTACCTTATAATATTTGGCTATTTGGAGCCACTTCACCTTGAATATGACTTTATATTATTAAAATCTTTTAAGAACATATACATGTGTCCCTCTCCTTGCTTATAAAAGGAAATTAATTATCCTCACTTATTAAAACCATTTTAGCTTTATATATCATAATATACAAACTCAAAAAACTTCCTAGAATCCTAAAATTTATCCATGATATTTTTTTCCTCTCCTAAAACTAATCCTTCAAGGCTGGTGGTGTAAGACAATACAGGTCTCTCGAAAAAGAGGTATGGATATTAACCAAGATCATCCAATTTTATTTATTAATGGACATCCTATAAAAATTTTTAATCCATTAAAACATGATTAATATTGTATAATAAGTATAATTAAACATTATTATGTTTATGGAACAATTTTACCACCTCTTCTTAATCAAATGTGGGATGAAAGTATCTCTCTTGTGTATGTGTGGACTATCGCATCCATATAGCGATATGATTCATTTTCCATCCCCATAATTCAGGGGTTATTATTATATAATAATAATTTATATGTATTATATTTATGATAAAATAATGATTCTATAAAGTTAAATTAATACTTACCTTTATTTTATTCTATCAATTGAAAAATGGAAACATCACTCATGCATACGTACAAACTATCATCTTCACATAGTGATGTAATTCATTTTTAATCAAAAAATTATATGAATGGTCATAAATATGTATATATTGATTATATATTATATTTTTATCATTATTTAATTTTTTTTACATGATGAAATGATGATAAAATTGAAAGTACCATAACCACCAAACCAAAACATACATGATTAACAAAGTAGTTAACACCTAAAATAATGAAGATAATGAAATATTGTTAATGAATGGGTGATAAGATGTTATAAGTAAAAAAGTTATTGTATTATATATTTTATTATAGTTCTTTTATATAATTATAATAAATTTAAATTCATTATATAGGAGGTTAGAGAACTTATGAAGAAAGATGAACTTAAGGTAAGGGTTTTAAGTTACAATCTCATTTTTTACCAAGATTGATTGTGATTAAATTTTATAATGATTAAATTTTAGGATATATATATTCCAAGTATTATGTATCTTATTATTATATAGTTATTTTTTTAGATTTTATTTTTTACCTTTCATTTTTCTCTTTTTAAGTAATCAGGAGACCAAAAAAATGTTCTAAAATAAAAACTAACCGTGTTTTTCTCTTCATTCGAGAATATTTTCTTCCATGTCCATATTTCCTTTAAAATATTTTCAAGAATTTTTTCAATATTTTCTAAAGATTTATTAAATTAATTTATTACCATGTTTGAATTTATATATATAATTATTAAAGTAATATTCATTTATTTTTCTCAGTAAGGTGCTTCTGACTTTTTACTGACAATGTGAAAGGAATTTTTGTTTTAACATACATATCATGAAAGAATTTCTCAACTATCATGAATACCTTTTTATTTAAAGATTACATTATAATTTTCCTTATTTCTTTTTAATGAAAATTTTTTCCTTAATATTTTGTAAATTTTTACATTCTAAATAAGTGATGTCAATTAAAAAGAGTCTTTTTGTCTAAAAATTCTCTAATGAACATTTAAATGTATTTTTATATATAATAACATCCTTTGATGTTTCTTAATATTTACTAATGATATAATAAATTACTACCATATTTATACATTATCTTGATGATTTATGATTATATGGATGAAATTTTTATGAAACCCATATCTTTTCTACATTTTTTGATTTAATGATATGATGAATGATTTATGATCTTATAGAAAACATATGTATGGTTTTCATTATGTGGTGGGTGTTCCCAGAATAATATACCCCTCCAATTAATTTGGTAAATAAATATATATCATGATATAATAAGGATTTTAATGGGGAGTTAACTTAGTTCTATAAGAGACTTTTTCTAATAATATACTCTTTAGAGTGAACCTTGACCAAGGAAATGATGGAATAGAGAGTGAAATAAATCCACTATTATGGTTCAATATTGAAAATGATTTTCTATGACTTTGTCTAATAAATCCACTATTATGGTTCAATATTGAAATAATCTACTAAGAAAATTATTTTCTAGGATTATTTACTTTTCATGAACATTTTTCTTATCCTTATTTTATGTTCTCATGGCTCAATATTGAATTTTAATAATTCTTCAAGATTATGTATTATTTATTTCAATTGATAAAAAATTATTCCATGTTTTATGATTATGATATATATGAATTTATGGGTATGAGTTTATAATGTTTATAACATGTTCTAATAACCTTATGATTATATAATGCTCATTTATGATCATTTATTGATATCTCTCATATTTACCATTGTTGAGAATCTGATCTCACCCTTTCTTATGTTTCCCTTACCCAAGTTATGGAGAAAGGTTTTAAGTATGATATGTCTAAGAAGGGTTCTAGTTATGATGATCTTAATCATAAATGATGTAACTCATTTATGTATAATTTTTTACATATCCATCTTTCAAAAGACAAAAAATATCTATGGTCCTCAGGTGTGTATTTTTCTAAAATTTATTGGATATTAATTTGAATGATGTAATATTTATTTATGAAAATTATGGGTTGGTATAGTTCTAGAATAATTCTCCCTCATGTATATATTCTTTATTTATTATTATGAATATCCTTTTCTCAATATATCTTATTTCTTGTAGTATTTTTATATTATCCTTAAATTTATACACAAATTTTCAATAGAATATTTTTAATCATTTTTTGTACTTTTCATTTCCTAATTTCTTGAAATTATTTAAAAGAGTGTTCAAAGAATATTCTTTTGTAATGAAATATTCATGAAAACATTTTCCCATAATATTATTCATTTTTTAATAATAATATCACCCTCTATGTTTTTATGGTTTTTCAAAGAAATTATTATTTACTTATCTCTTATAAATTATTTTCTTTTAAAATTAACTGTATTAAAAATTTTAAGGATATTTCTTATTATTTCCCTAAGTAATTAATCAAGATTATAAAAGGTGTTTTTCATATATATCAATACCCTTTAATTATTCATAAGATTCATTGGAGATATACTATAATGATACCACCCACATCCTGTATCTAGGTATATTACGGTCATATTTTATGGAAATCTTTATAAAACTTATTTATATCTCACAAGTTAACTAAGCTATAATATAATCACAAATGTTTTCTTGTTCAGGTGACACACATATATATGGTTTATCATTATGTGATCGATGGTTCTAATATATCCATATAATTTATTGGTTAATCTTTTATATCATATTATATCAATATTGAAAATGGGGGGTTGTCTTAAGACCAAAATGTTAGGTGTGGGTGATCAGTTCAACATCAGTGGAAAATCAGGCTACAACAACATCCTGAATAGCCACATCCTGTAAAATGATGTTTTTATGGTAGCCAATGATAGTGGTTAAACAAGGACCATGGTTGTAGGATGCCTATCACCTTGGTAAAATTAGATCATGATAATAGGATCAAACAATGTTTGATGACATCCATGGTCAAAGTGGACAGTAAAGATAGGCTCGACCTATGGCCACAATCCATATGGGTCATGATGGTAGGTGTGTATGGGAACATAAAAATCATGAGGGAATGGTGTAGTAATTATATAGTTTTGTGATATATATATATACATATATATATATATATATGAATATATATTTATATATATATATATGCATATATATACTTATATATAACATGTCCTTGATGAGTGGTAAAGCCTCAATATAAAAACATGGAGGTTGTAGGATCTAATGTCAGTGGGAATTAATTTTTTTGAGTACTTGGGCCACATTTTCTAATTGTGGACATAGGTCATGACCAGAAACCCCAATATATGGCCATAGTTTTTTCCATGGTAGTAGGTATGTTTTAGAAAAAAATATTCCCCTATTATAGTTGTTGGTTACGCCAATCAGTAAATCAGTTATAGGCCTCATATCCATGGCCATTGGTTGTGACCATAGTTAATGGGGATATTGACACGGTTTTAAACCATTTAACTAGCATAATTTCACACTAGTTCATGTCCACTATGTTATGGGAAGGTATTTATCCTAGTCCATTGTGATATGAATTTATTAGTGGTTATCTTTGAAATATATAATGATTTCCATTTTTATTGTTTTCTAAATTATTATGTTATGAAACATACGTATGTTATATTCTCACGTTTAATGATTATTAACTCAATTTTTTACACTCTTGCAAAAAAATCATATGTAATACTAAATGGATAATTTTATGAATCTTGTTTTTTAATATATGTTTTATAGGGTATGATTCTCTTATATTGTCTCATTGCACCTAGATTATGTTATCATACCCAAATTATCTTCTTATGAAAACTTAGGATCTTCGAATGAAATATCTTATGTTCACACCTTATAAATCATATGAGCTCACCCTTTATTTTGTTTCCATTTACCTAGGATATGAATAAGATTATTTTGTATCATCTTTTTATAAGGTTATCTAGTGTAAATAACATTTTTTAGAGATATTACAAAATGTTTCTAAAATTAGATCATTATTTATCTAGTCTATAGAGACACTAAACCTATAGGTTCTATGGTGTGATTTGGTATGAAATGTAATGAATACTCATTTAAACTGATTTAATAGGTATTCATATAATTTTTGATTCATATCAGTTGGTTTCAAAGTGGGGTTTAGTTATTTATGGGGTTTTGGATATTAATAATAAGAGTATATAACCAAAAATGGACTATGATGAACCAAAAGTGATCTACAATTGAAATAAATTAGCATAGGTTAAAATAAATTTTTATAAATTTATAGCATATTAGTATTGAATTTATTTATTATATAACTTATTACTCTGGTTATATTTACAACATACCAACTCCAACCTTTTTATTTTCATTTATTGGATGGAACTAGAAGGAATCTATTTAATAATGAGTTCAATGGATAATATAATGATTATCACAATGAGAATCCAAATGGGATGGGACTTGGAGTGAGAAATAATAGAGACAATATCATCTAACTCTATAAATCTATGAATAATAACAATAATTAAAGTAAACTCAATAATAATCCAAGGAAGGAATAACTCTATAATGGGTCTTCCATGAAGAAACATCCACCCTCCTTTAGGGACTGTTCTAACCAATTTATTATTGAGAAATAGATCGATATAATATAATAGATATTTTATATATTTTGGTTCATATATCATGAAAATTTTGTTTTAATTATTTATTGTTATAAATTTGAATCTCACCAATTTTGGACACTCATTTAGAGTATAAGGATAGAGTAATAAATCAACTCTATAGAATTATAGGAGAAGTAGAAATTATTTTTCATTAAATACTTTCCATTAAATCTTATAGCTAAATTAGAATGTGGGTTTATAGAATTTAAACTAAATAAAGATGAATCCATTAGTATCTATGAATAAAACAACATAAGACATTAAAGGTATGCTTATAGTTTGATTATTAATCTTGAAATAAAAAACAATTCCATTTAGTAGATTAAAATAAATTCTTCTAAAATAATTTTATATGAGGAACATTGTTATATATGAGGAAATTGTTTGATGTTTCCTCAATGTGTAAATGAAAACTGTAAACTATCATTATTATTTTAGTTTTTTGTACAATAGGGAGAAATATAAGTTTCATATAAAATCATATGATAAAAACCATGGATTAAAGAGCATTCATCTTCCTACATGCTAAATATGTGAGAAAAAGCAAGGGTAAAATTATATAAAAATAAAAGGGAAATTATTCATATTGGTAAGATAAGGTTTTCAATTATATTAATATCAAATTCATATTAAAAATTTAAAGAATAATCAACCCAATTCACCACTCACACTCCAAATATTCAATTTTAAGGAATGTAGACATTATTCCAACTAGTAAACTATTCGACGGGTTAATAATGATAATTTATGTCATAAAACTCTAAAAAATTATAGAAAGGTAAAAAGTATACAATAAAAATAAAAAAATGATTCATGAAAATAAAGTGGTCAATTGTACACATTTCAACAACAATAGAACTATAAATGTTTCATTTTATTCTAGATCTCCCCACTCCTTTATATATGGGATTTTTTATGAGATTAAAATCATCAACCCGATGGATAGATATTTAATTATATTGGAAAAATATTATTGGTATGATGATCAAATTCGTGTTCTGTAACTCCTCTCTAATAGAAGTATGTATGAAATTGATTACTATAAATATTATTTTTATTATAGTAGTATTTCATGTGATTTTGGGAAAATATTAGACTACCTTAAATGGTGATCATATTAATTTTTTGTATATATAATTTAAACTTCATATCCTAAATAAACCTATTACATTCTATTAGTGAAATGCTAAAACACCTTTAGATTTTATGATATATTTATCATAACTTTCATCGATAGTTTATGATACACACAACCCCAAGTATAAATGAATTATAATATAGTATATCATTATAACCTATCCATTAAATTTGTGGTATGTTCATGAAGGATTTATATAAATCAAATACATTGAAAAATAAGTACTCAATTTTTAGTGAAGTCTTTATATGATTCAAAAATAATTTTTTCCTCAAAAATGGTTTTTATTTATTTTGTGAGAAAATAATATGATGAGTTTATGAAACTTTTAGAAAATTTATCTGAAAAAATTAAATCTATTTTCTAAATAATCAGGTCAAAATTATTTTAGAGTTGATTTTTGAGAATTTTCTGAAAAGATTGATTTTTCAATAAATATTGGAAAATACTAATTTTTATCAAAGTATATTTTTCCATTTAAAGATTTTAAAATTTTACATTTAGTTTTTAAAATGGTTTTAAAATTAATAATTTTTCATTTTTATTATTAATAATTCAATTAAGTTTATTATAATTGACTTCATGTTTTATTTTGGTATAAAAAAATTATACATAAGAAAATATTTTTTCTGGAAAACTATTTCCCATTGAATTTTGTGAGTTTAATATTAAATATAATTCTACCACTTCTATGAATTTAATTTGATAAAATTGATTCCATATTTGGAAATAAAGTGTAAAAAAAATTAATTCATCCACTTTCATGTTTTTTCATAATGAATAGTAAAAATAATAAAATTTTGTCATTGTAATTAAGGTTAAAATAGGTTACCAAGAGTTAAACAAAGATATATTGGTGAGTTTAAAAATTAAAATATTCTCCATCTTATTTTAGGGAAATATTTCAACTTCATACTATCCCACATTCAATTATAAATCCATTTGGAATAATTTCTATTTACTATGACATTATTATAATTAAATACTTTATGAAATTCCATGTGTGTCCTCTCCCCAACTTTAAAAAGTACACACCTCCTTTATCCTTTTTACCAAAGATTAAGACATATATATCAACTAAAACCAAACCAATTCTCTCCTAAACTCACTTATCCATGAATTATAGGTCTGATTATTCTTAAAATACAAACTGAAGGGTCCTTAAAAAAAGGATTTAATGGAGGCCTATCGAAGAAGAGTTAACCATCCAACCCAACCTCTTTCAAATTATTTATTCTTATAACTCCTATAAAAATATGGAATTTATCAAAAAAAATATTAATTATCATAAATATACATAAATTTTACTATGATTATGTAACCTCCAATATCCACCCTCTATTCTATCTAATTAGAAGTGAAAGTATCGCTCAAGTGTACATGTGGATTACTATCTCCACATAGCAATACAATCCATTTTCCGTCACTATATTTAAAGTATGATTATTATAATTGGTTTAAAGTTTAAATATAATATTATTTACATATTTATAATTCTTGGGTTATAATATCATATAAACCTTTTTACATTCTCTTCTGTTCGAAAAAAGATATCATTGCTCTTGCGTACGTGCGGATTCCCAAATCCATGAAGCGATGGGATTAATTTTTCATTTATTATTTACAGGGATCATAATAAGGATAAATTTAATAAATATATATGAAATATATGATATAATAATGATTATATAAAGTTTAATTATTATTTAACTTTATTTTGTTTCATTTGTTGAAAAGTGAAAACAGTGTTCATGCGTACTTACAGCCTACCATCTTCAGTAAGAGTGTAATTTATTTTTCTATATCTACCTTTTATGGATGAATCTAAATATATAAATAATGAATATATATTATTTTTATATCCTGATTAAAATTATATATATTATGGAACCATGATCAAATAAAAATGAACATTACTACTGAACCAAAAATCATAAGAAAAATGAAATAGTTAACACTTAAAAATTAAGATTTTAATATGAAATTATTAATAAATAGGAGTTAAAATTTTATTAGTGGATAATATATGACATTATAAGATTGTGAATTAATATTTTAGAGAATTTAAATAAATTTATATTTATTATACAAGAGGTTAGGTAACTTTTTATGTAAGTAAAACTTGAGGTAAGTGATTTATGTTACAATCATATTTGTTTTTCGAGATTGTTTATGACTAAGTTTATGATTATGAAATTTTATAAGCCATATATAAAGAATAAAATGAATTCTATTCTCCTATATTTATTTCTATAAATTATGTGTTTTCTATTTATATTTCCCTCTTTATATACTCAATATTATGAAATAATAATTTTAATGAAAACCGGATTTATTTCTCTATTTGGTTAAAAATATTTTTCTACCATATCCTTGTTTTCTAAAAATATTTTTAAGAATGATTTTGTTATTATTATTATATTATCTCTTAATGTAATTTTTCCCTTAATTATGATTTTACAAATTTTTTTAAAGGAAACTTCAGTCATTTTTTTAACGATGTACTTTTGATTTTTTACTGAAAATGTGAAAGAAATCATTGTTTTAACATACATAGGATTTATATAATTTCACACTGTCATGACTACTCAATTATTTGAATATTACTTTATAATTTTAAAATGATAATTTGAAATAAAAAGTTTCCCTTAATATTTGAGAAATTTTTAGGTTTTAAATACTTTATTTCAAAGTAAAAAAGTGTATTTTCCACCAGAAATATTCCAGAGATATTTTAAAAGTATTTTTCATATATGACAACATCCCTTGATATTACTTATGATTTACTAGGAATTTAATACAATTATACCATACACTTACATTATTTGGATGGATTATAATTATTAAAATTTAAGGATTATTCTATGAAATGCTTTTCTTTCCCACAGGTTCATTAAGTTTTGATGAAACCTTTAGGAGAACCATTTATTTTCTATAAGTTATCCTAGGAAAAATGATGAAATGTTTATGAAACCCATTTTAATTCCCCAAGTTATGTTATGATTAATTTTTTATGATATTTTGTCACAAATATGTAAGATTTTCATTATGTGATGGTTGGGACCGTAATTATATATCCCTCCAATGAATTAGGTAAAGATGAATATATCATGAGATAATAAGCACTGTAATGGGGAAAAAATAGCTCAGTAAGGGAATATATCCACTATTATAGTCTTGTAGAGTGAACCTTGACCAAGGATATTATGGATTGGGTAGTGAACACAATCTACTATATAGTATTGGCAGTGATCCTTGACTAAGGAAATGATTTTCTATGCTTATATATATACCAAAAACTTATGTATTATACCAATGTTATGCTATCATGGATCAGGTTCATTGATTCATTTATGATAATTGTATTATGAAATCCCTAGACATATTTTGTGACTCAAGATTATGATCTATGATATGTTTTTCATGGTTTAAAAATTGTAAGCTCATGTTCTCATACACTTATTCTCAATTTATGCTAAGTGGTCATTGATATCTCTATTGTTTACCCTTACTAAGAATATAATCTCACAAATTCTTATGTTTCCTTTCCCCAGGTTATGAATAATGGTTTTAAGTATTATATGCCTAAGAAGGGTGCTAGTTATGTAGAACTTAGTGAGAAATGTTGTAGATCACTTATGAACAAGTTGTTTATGTATCCAAGTTTCTAATGATAATGGACCTATATGATTCTGGTGTGGATCATAATGTTTTGTATTGAATATTAATATAATAAGATGTAATATTTATAAATGAAAATTATGGGTTGTTGTAGTTGGTATGAAATAAAGGTTTGGATACCTTTGAAAACTAGGATGAGAAAAAAAAATTGAGAACCCTAAAGATTATCCTATGTATAAGAAAACTTACTAAGTTATGGTAAACAAAGGACGGTGGTTTTCTTAGAATAACATACCTTTATAGATACTACAAGTGGACATGGATTTGGTATAGATGAATTTGATGGTAATAATATTGAAAATAATTGGTTAATTATTTCATAACCATCATTCTGGTTCACAATGAGTGTGCCATTACTATTCACCGAGTTTAAAACTCCCATGGGATAAGCATGGGTTAACTCACATTTTAATTATAAATTGTTATGAAGGATTTGAATAGACTATGGCCATGAATAACCTAGGTTAAACATAATTTTCCATACATTCAAAATAATATATCATGATTTTGATATCCTAAAAATATTTTTAATGATTATCTAGTTTCCCACTATGATTATTGTTGATCAGAATATAATTTTTTTGTTTTAGTCAATTATTGGAAACTGAAGGGACTATGTTAATGCTAGATGTTATGGAAAATTAAATGATTTTACTCTTGAGAAACTAATTTTAAGAGATATGGAATACAAAATATTTTTGTTATGATTGTGAATCTTTCAGAAGTTATGAATCATATTGATCTTCTAAATCAGAAAAGGAGGGAAAAAATTCTATTGAGTCCTTTATGAAGTAGTTTCCACCTTATTTTATTGGGTTCTATGATGCAATGGTTTTTTAGAAATAGATTAGTACCAATAAAAATATATTTTCCAATCTCATATGTTCATAACGATACATTTTATTTTATATTTTTATTATTTTGAATGTGAAGCAGATAAATGGTTGACTCTTATCAAGAACACAATAGAATGGGAATAAATTGAATATATAGAGTGTGATGAGTTTAAGATCATCTTTTTCGATAATTTTCTTCCTTGTATTCTTTATATGAATATAGATAACTAATTCCATGAGCTATAGTAGAAGGATGATGATTCCATTAGTACCTATGAGGAATATTTTACAAGACTTGTGAGCTTCACTTCTAGGGTTATTGTCTAACATTAAATTAAGATTGATTAATTCTTCAGTGTCTTGAAAACATATCTCTAATGGGAGTTATCCATAATAGGGTTCAGTAGATATTAATAAATCATTTTATGTGTTATCAAGGTATAAATGGTAATTGGTGTTACCCAAAAATCACATAGTTCTGAAAAGAAAAGAAATATGGAATTAAAAGGAAATTATATTAATAAAAAACTTCAAGATAATAATAGGAGATTTCTTTTCTGATCAATACATAGAAAGAAATATAAAGGAAATTTTCTAAAGGGGGCTAGTAAAATTGTGAAGTGTGGATATGAAGGTCATTGGGAAATAAATATCGAATTATTGGGAAGAAGAAGTTATATAATTATGGGGGGGAAAGGAAAAATATAATACACCAACCACACTCTAATGTTTTTAATTCTAGGATTATAAGAATTATATTAACTAGTGATCAAATACAGAGGTTGATAATGATTGTTAGTGTCAGCAACCTCTTAATCCTAGAGACAAAGTAAAATATCATTTGATTATATATACTGATTTGGGGTATGATAACGATGTGGTGAAAGGGACACTTACCATCCACTCTATAACTACTAATGTATTACTTTATTATATATATACCCACTCTTTTATATTTAAAGAATTTTCTAAGGGTATAAAAATACCACCTCAATGATTATATATGGAATTAGCACTAAAAACCTCTATTAGTATGAGGATATCATCTCATGTCTATGATTATTATCTGATTGAATTTTTAGAGAAAATGAATCCTAAAAATCTCATTATTATCCCTACAGTTTAATTTTATTTTATCTGATATGTGTATTGGATTTATTTTTATAAATCCCACATTGAACTTCAAGGAAGGGAATTTATTTTTTATATTCCAAACCAATCAATGATCATCTATCAATGTGATGATAAATATGAAATTCCAATGAAATTTTCATCCATTATATGGGACAAGATTCTCATTAAAAGGGGGTTTTATATCAGATGGTTGGGGAGAAACTAAAAATCAAAGATATGCCTATTATACCAGATTTTTTCTTATTTTTTTTCAAAAACATTTCTAGACATCCACCAAATCATAAATTTTATTTTTCAATAGAAAACATAGCTAGTGTTACTCCTACATCAATTACTCTATATATAATTTCTTATATTGAGTTCCAAGAATTGAATAAGTAACTCTATGAGAATTTTGATAAGTTATTCATTCGGTCAAGTGCATCACCATGTGTTACAATTATTATTTTTGTTAAGAAAAAATATGGATCAATGTGACATAGTAATGATTATCAAGAACTTAATAAGATCACAATAAATAATAAGTACCCTCTACCCTATATTCCTGGTTTTCTCAATCGATTATGTGGAGTTCAATATTTTTTCAAGATTGATCTTCAATTATAATACTATCAGTTAAGGGGGAAAAGTTGAAGCATACCCAATACAACCTTCCATATGAGTTATGGATACTATGAATTTTTAGTGATGCAATTTTGTCTTAATAATTCCCCCACTATCATCATATATTTAACAGATATAGTCTTTATATATTACCTTGATCAGTTTATAGTAGTATTTATTAATGATAATCTTTTATATTCCAATAGTAAGAGAGAGAATGAAGATCACCTGAGGATTGTACTGAAGACCCTAAGGATAAGTTGTATGAAAAAATTACCAAGTGTGAATTTTGGATATAAAAACATTCATTTTTTGTTTATATAATCTAAAGTATGGTTATATTAGTGAATCCATCAAAGAAATAAGTAATTAAATGTTGGTCCTAACTAACCATTATGACTAAGGTCCTTAGTTTTATTGGTTTAGATAGATATTATCAGTGCTTTGTGGATAATGTTTCGCGTCTGTATAATCCATTCACTAAATTAACTCAAAAGGGAGATATATTCCTATAGATAGATAAATTTAAAGAAAATTTTAAGGAATTGAAGAGAAGGATTTTTAGTATGCTTGTAATCACACTACCCTCTAGTGGATAAGGGTTTTGATATATTATGATGCATCAAAGAGTGGAATAGGATGTGTCCTCATCCAGAATGATATGCTTATAGCTTGTGACTCATGATAATTAAAGGTTCGTGAAAAAAATTAAAAAACCCATGATTAAGAGTTATATATGGTAATTTTTTCATTAAATATATAGAGATATTGTCTTTACATAGAATGGTGTGACATATATACTAATCCTAAAAGTTTAATGTATATATTCACTTCGAAAGAGTTGAATATGCACTAGAGAAGATGGTTAGAGTGGATTAAATATTGTGACTACTCAATTAATTACCACATTGTAAAATCAAACAAGGTGGCAGATACTTTGAGTAGATTAGATCATATTGTATTATATATGAGGATGATCCTAAAAGATCTAATATTTATGGATTTTCAAAGAATAACAATTAAAATCTTAAAGGAGGGGGAGAATTATCATCTTATTCAAATAAGGTTTGAACCATCTATCCATGTAAATATTAAAAAGGAACATAAGAAAAATGTAGAGGTATAAAATAATGTGAGAAATTTTACTAAGTTAAACCTTGATTATAATATAATTATAAGGTTTATTAACATTGTATATGTTCTGTTTGTACCGGATTTGAAGGATTTGTTAGATGAAGATCATAATTTATCATTATTTATTTGTCATGTAGGTAAAAAGATGTATAGAGATCTAAAAGAGTAGTTCTGATGGGACAACAAAAGGAGAAATATTATAGAATATGTATCTTAGTTTTTGGTATATCAGTAAGTTAAGGATGAGAGATGGAGTTATATGGGTGTCACACCCAGACCCCAGACTCACATTTACCTTTTCTCTTTTCTCGGTCTCGTGTTGTTTAGACGAGGTTTAGTTTGGGTCCCAGTTTGAAATTTTCAAAGTTTGATGTTTTTGGTGGGTCTCGGGCTGGTTCGTGGTCACCGCACTGCTAGCGGTGACTGTGCATTTGGTCCCGATGAATGTGTGGTTGTGTGATAGTCCAAATAAATAATAAATAAAATAAATAAATTAAGTTAATTGAAAAATAAATCTAAATGGAATTTTATAAAAATAAAATAGGATTAATGTTTAAACAATAATAATTATAATATTATTGTGTAGATGATAATATTATTTTTATTTAATTCGATAATAATACTATTATTGTTATATTTTTTAACTATAATTATTATTTAAAATGAAACAAAACAAAGTTATCATTTTAATTATCATTAAGTTGGTTATTAATATCATTTTATTATTATTATTATTATTATAATTTTACTATTAATGTTATTATTATTATTATTTTTACATTGATATTATTATTATTATTATTCAAAATAAAATGAATTATAAATTAGTATTATTATAACAATATTTTTAGGTTTTATTTTAATCTTTTTATTTTTATTTTATTTTTTATTTTATTTAGGGTTAAACACTAGGGGGTTGCCACATCCCCCTCCCCTCCTTTCTATGTGTGGCATTGTACCCCCCCCCCCCCACCCTATCTTCATGCACGCTACCCACCGGCCTGTCACGACTCCTCTTCCCCTGTGTTGTCCGGCCACCTCCCAGCCTCCTCCTCCCCTGCACCATCCGGCACACCGTGACTCCTCTTCTTGTTGCACTGTTCGGCTGCTACCCACCTCCTAGCCTCCTCCCATTGTGTCGTCCAACCACTACATGCCTCCCGGCCTCCTCCCATTACAGCCGGCATGCCCCCATAGAGCCTTCACCTCGCTGTCACTATCCAGCCAGCGCACATCCTAGTCGGCTCCCTTTCTGGCCAACCCGCGACCTCCAGCGTCCCTTTCCGGCCAACCTGTGACCTCCAGCTCCAACGCAATCCCCTTATTCTCCCTTTTCCATTTTCATGACAGCCCCCTTGTCTGAACGTGATTGGCTGCTATGCACTCGACCCCCCACTACTTTGGCACGAACCCCTCCCCGAGAATGAGAAGTCTTCCTCGAGTCTTGATCATGCGTACTTCAACAACAACCACTGAAGGTGAAGCAGATCATATCACTTCGGACCACCTGCCATTATTCTCGGGGTTCATTTGGTCTTACCTCATATTTTGGTTCACTTCCACCATTCAAGGTAAGAGATTTATTATCTTACACACATTTAATTTAATGTCGTTATTGTTTTTTGAAGTTCTGTTATCCTATTTTTGGTGATGGTAATTATTTGTTATGCAATCTTGCCTTTCCATGTGTTCAAGTTTGCCGCTACCATCTGAGGTAATGTTCCTCATCTTCATTTTTGTTGCACACATTATTTTTTAGTCATGTTTATATCCTTGAGTCGCTGATATTTAATTAGTTGTGTGTTGGTCCTCACCACACTGACTTAGGTTTTCGAATGCTATTGTTAAGGTGTGGCGATAAATTCTAAGTTCATGTGCACTATAGTGGAATTGTGTGTACATGAGCATGTGTCGGTTTGAATTATATGGTTTGGCTTGGTTTCTCCTTTGAGGTAGGATCCCTTTTCATTTTTCCCTTTAAATGTTAAAATGCATTGATTGCTTGCGTTTTGAATTCTTGAGTACTAATTAATTAGTTTACCGTGTTTTTTGATTAATTATATTGATGTGAAATTAGTTTTTAAAAGAATTAAGTATGTGTTTGACCATTTGTAGGATGTTTGTGTGAAATAATGTGTGTTTTTACTGGAAACCAATTTTGTTCTGTTTAATAGTTTTGTATAAATTGTGTGATTAGTTTATTTAATTATACTAGTGGTGCATATTCTATTTTGGTGTGTTGTGGGAGTGAGTTTTGATTTTGAAATAGTTTTTCGAATGAGTTTTGTGTGTGTGTAAATCCATGTGATACTCATTAAAAATGTTTAATAAATTTTTAAATGGGTTATTAAATAATATTAATAGTGTAAATCATGTTTTGAAAATATTTTGAGGTGTACATAGTTCTAAAAGTGTATTTTAATTTGTGTTGTGTTTTTTCAAGTTTCACACATTTTATCTAAACGGGTCGGTTATCTCATTAAAATGATTATTGATTTAATTACAGCATGGTTTGGTTTTTATAAACATGTTTGTGAAGTTAAAAATGGTAATTTTAATTGACTAAAGTGATTTTCATGTGTTTTTTCTTATAAAAGTATAGTTTTATAAAAATGTCATATGGACCATTTGGCATATTGAATTAGTCATTTAGAAAACTCATCTTGTGTTGGGTTTCTTTCCTTTTTGGTGGAATGTGATTTGGGAGGGTCCTCGGTATTAGACATCCCTTGTATGGTAATTAATTTGTGGCAGTGGACTAACCTTGAGATGGTCGTGGTGATGTCATATTGTTTATTGTGTGTGGTTATATATATATGTGTGTGTGTGTGTGTGACTTTTTGTTCAAATGGTAAGGCACACCCCTTTATGAAATATACATGGGAACCTATCATAGCAAGGAGGTTACTGAGAATGATTGTTGCACTAGTTAGATTGAGAAATGCTAGTGGCCCATAGTAGGGGGATATTTTGTTATTATTGTTATTGGATTGGGGCCCTCAACTAGGATAGGTAGGGTGACGGCTGGGTGTTAGGGCATTATGACCTCATCGATAGTAGGCATGCCTTTAGGATGATTCACATGTATAGTATGTTTTGGTCTTCCTCTAAGTTCTTAGGTGTTCTCATGTTCCTTCGATACTAGTACCATTAGTTCCATTACCCTCACTATGTGGAACTGTAATTTCATGCTTGGTTTTGGTACCATTTTTGGTAAATTGTGAACTTTTATTTATGTTAAAATATTTTAAAGAAAAATGTTTTAGAAAGAATAAGCATCCTTCCCTTTTTCAGTATTAATAAATTAAGTCTTTCCTTTTTTTTCTTTTTTATTCTCCTCGCTTGGAGCCTTATTTCAAGTTAAGAGGGTAATGGATTAAGTGTTTTTGTTTTAAAATAAAATTTGTGAAAAAATATATATTGATATATTATAGTTCAAACCTACCAATCAATGTTTTCTTTATTTAAGGGATGTGCACTGGGAATAGAATTAGCTGAGTTTATCTACTGAGTTTTAATACTCATGTCTATAGTGTTTCTTATTTTTAGTTTATGTTGTAGTTTATAGTCTTGTTATGGTCTCCTCATTGATGGTTGGTTTATTTTTGTGGTTGAAGGTGACCAATAGGTCACATGATAGTCTAGGTAGGATGGGTTCATTTTTAGTTTTGTATTTTGTTTCTGCCTATTTAGTGTTTTATGTATCTTCTCCAACTGTTTATTTATTTGTGTTCAGACATTGGATATTGTGATTTGTTTGGTTCGATTTATTTATATGATCTTGGTTATTTATTTTGGGATTAAATCATTCCCACGTGTATACTTTGATGATTGGAACTAGTTGTCATTCTGGGGGGATCGGGAACGCCCCTCAGGAGATGTCGTGGACTGGCTCGAGTGACTGGTTGAGGGTCAGTTGGGTTGGTTCATAACAATGGGGATGTTATAACCATTACCCATACCAAAATAGAAGTAGGGTAACAACACTGTGTATTTTTTCATCAGACACCCTAAAACATGTAAAGTCTATAATGTTATTTGGGTTTCAATCGATTTCATTATAAATTCAGCACACATAATTGCTATCAGATAATATTTCACACATAATTGTCTTTCTATAATATATATTAATTGGTAATAATTCATGAAGTTCTACATTCTATTTTATTTGATTAGGATCTAATGTTTACCTCAATGTTCTGGTGAATTCTTCATAAAAAATTAGATTTAGGTTTGTGTTTCAATACTACTAATTATCCTCAGATAGGTGGTTATTCTAATTAAACTATTCAAACTCTAGATAATAAGTTGAGGACTTATTATATTTATTTCAAAGGTGATTCGAATCAAAACCTTCCTCTAATTTATTTTTCTTACAATAATATTTTTCACTAAATCCTTAAGATGGATCTTTATGAATCTATCTTGAAAAATAAGTGTATAATTATAACATTATGAGATGAATTTTGTATAAATGAAACTATTGGGACTTTAATTATTATAGGAAATATTAGAGAAATCTAGATCTATTTAGTATCGCATCAAGTAAGCTCAGATTCTCCAGAAAATATATGTTGATAATGGTCCTAGAAATCTAGAATTAAACTTCAGTGATAAGGTATTTCTATGAACATCTCTATAGAAAAAAATTATGATATTTAAAAATAAGGTAAATTTGATCTCTAGGTATATTTTCCCCTTTGATATTATTGATAAAGTATGGATGGTATCTTATCACTTGGAACTTCCACTAAACCTCTTTAATATTCACTATGTTTTCCATGTATCTCTCAAAAGATTGTACATGCCTAATCCATCATATGTTCTGAATTCAGATGTTGTGCCACTAGATAATGATATTTCCTATGAATAATAATCAGTATAAATTTATGATCATAGATATAAAGTTCTACAAAACAAAAATATTCACCTAGAAAAAGTTATCTATAGGAATCATAAATTTGAAGAACCTATATGGGCACCTGAGAATGTGATGAAATAGTGATATATTGATTTTTTTATTAGTGAAATAGAATTTCAAGGGTGAAATTAATTTTAATGGGGGTATAACATAACACCTTAAGTTATTATGAAATATTTCTTTTAGATTTATTCAAATGTTTGTGATACACACATCCCCAAGTTTAAATCAACCATAATACAGTATACCATCATAACATAACTGTTAAATTGTTGATATGAATCAGAATAACCATATTTATTAAAATATGTATAAATTTTTTAGATAAATAAAATATTTTGATGAATAAGTACTCAATTTTTAGTAAAGTCTTTATTTTCTTGGAAAATACAATTTTCCTTAAAATGGTATTTATTGATTATTGTGACCAAATATTAAAATAAATTTCTACCAATTTTAAAAAAATTATTATAAAAAATTAAATTTATATTTTAATTCATCATATCAAAATTAATTTAGAGTGAATTTTATATAATTTTTTGAAAATATTTAATTTTTAATAAATATTGAAAAACACTTATTTTTATTGAAAATTATATTTTCATTCAAAGAATTAATAAAGTTCCATTTATTTTAAAAAAAATTAAATGTAAAAAAAGTAAATATATATTATTAATAGTCCAATTAAGTTCATTATAATTAATTTTATTCTATATTTTAGTATAAAAACTTTTTATACCTTGAAAAAAAATTCTAAAAAACTTTTCTTCATGAGGTTTTGTGAGTTTGATTTTAAATTAAATCATTATAATTATGTAAATTAAATTTTATAAAATTTATTCTTTATTTGAAATCATCATGTTATATTTTTTTAATGATGTCACTTTCTTATTTGTAGTAATAAATAATAAAAGTGTAAAAATGTGTCACTACAGTAAAGGTTAAAATGGGTTTACCAAGGGTTAAACCAAGAGATAATGGTATATATACCAATTAAAATTATCTAAATAATATTTATTGGACATATTATGACCTCATAATATCCCACACTTGAACCTCTATCTATTTTTAATCATTTTCGGTGTTTGAATTTATTATATTTTAATATTTTAAGAAAATCTAAGTGTTTCCTATTCACCACTTATAAAAGAAAACCCCTCCATTATCTTTTTTAAACCAATTTGAGAAATATATATTGAAAAAACCCTTTAAAATTCTCTTATAAACTTCCATTTCAAGGAATTAAAGGTTCTGATATTCTTAAAATACCATTCCAATGGCCTTTAAGAAAGTATCTAAAGGAGGCATGTCAAAAAGATGTAATCATCCTACCCGACCTCATTGAAATTATTTATTTTTCTACCACCTATAAATATATGTTATTCATCATAAAATAATAAATTTAGTATCCTAAATATACTTAAATATTATTAATATTATGAAACCACCAATATCCACCCTCTATTCCATCAAATGGGAATTGAAATTATCATATGTGCATATATGTGGATTACCGCCTCCATATAGCGATGAATTCATTTTCCATTTCCATATTTAATGGATAGTAATAGTGATGGGTTTAAATTTTATGTATTATATTTATGAAATTATTATTATTCTAGAGTTATAATATCATATCAACCTTTTAACCTTCTTGTCCACCGAAAAACAATGATGTCTCTCATGCGTACGTGTGGACTACCATCTCTAAGAAGCGATGTGATTTGTTTTTCATTTATGATTTACATGGATTATAATAAAGATAGATTTAATAAATATATATGATATAATAATGATTATATAAATTTTACTTATTATTTATCTTTATTTCATTTCATCTTTCAAAAAGTGAAAACACTATTCATGTGTTTATCAGTCCTACTGTGTCCATGAAAGGTGTAATTCATTTTTATATATATATATATTTTATGGATGAATATAAATATATATATAATGAATATATATTATTTTCATATCATGATTAAAATTCTTTAAATTATGAAACCCTGATCAATGTACAACAATTGGAACTACTGAAGAAAAAATCTAATGAAAAACAAAATAGTTACCATTTGGAAACAATAATTTTAATAATAAAATATTAATATATGGGTATTTAAGTTTTATAAGTGGATCATATAGGATATTATAATTTTTTAAATGACTATTTTATAGAATTAAAATAAATTTAAATTTATTATAAATGAGTTTATAGTGATTTTAAAGAAATTCAAATTTAAGGAAAGTGATTTATGTTACAATCTCATTTTTTTATCAGGATTGTTTATAATTAAGTTTATGACTATTTAATTTTAATACCTGTGTATGAATAATCACATGAATATTTTTCTCCTATAGTTATTTATATATATTACACATTTTATTTTCATTTTTCTATCTTTAAGTGCTCAAGAGACTAAAATAATATTTTTTAAGGAAAGTCGGTTTTATTTCTCCCTTCGGTTGAAACAAATTTTCTTCTATATCCATGTTTTATAAAAATGTTTTCCATAATTATTTTAAAATTATCATATGATTATTTAAAATACTTTTACCCATGACTTAATTTTTCCAAATAGTTGAATGGGAATTGTCTTTCCATTTTCTGAATAAGGTACTTTTAAATTTTTACCAAAAATATAAAAGAATTTATTATTTTAAGGTATACATCATGAATAGAGTTTCCCATTATCATGACCACTAAATTATTTTAATATTATTTTAAAATTTTCCAAATTTATTTTTAAACAAAAAAATTTCCTTAATATTTAATAATTTTTTTAATTCAAATATTTTATTTCAAAGTGAAAAATGTATTTTTTTTAAAATAAAGTATTTGGTGATCTTTTATAGTAATTTTTCATCTATGATAACATCCTTTGATGATGTTTATATTTTACTAGATTGATGAACCAATTATTCCATCCAATTTAATTATTTGGATGGATTATGATGATGACAGTTTATGGATGATTATATGAATTTCATTTCTTTCACATGGGTCAAATAAATTATGATGAAACCTTTATGAGACTTATTTATTTTGAATGGGTTATACTATGATAAAATGATGAAATTTTTATGAAACTTCTTTACTTTATATTGGATATTCTACGATGAATGTTTTATGATCTTTTTTAGAAATATATATGATATTAAATATGTTGTGGGTGGGCCTATAATTCTATAAACCTCCAATACATTAGGTAAAGATGGATATTTTATGAGATAATAAAAACTATAATGGGGATTAAACCCAGTTCAATAAGGGACTATGTCTACTATAATAGTTTTGGGTAGTAAAACATGACTAAATATATGATCGAATAGGTAGTGAACCCAATACACTATAATAGTCTTGTAAGTGAGCCTTGATTAAGGAAATAATTTTTTATACTTATATGTATCCCACGAACTTAGGTATTATGACAATTTTATTCTCTCAGAGATTAAGTTTTTTTATTCCATTATGATTTTTATCTTATGAACGTCCAATCCTCATTCCATGACCCATGATTAAGAACTTTGATATGATGGGTATGGTTTTCAAATGTTAATTTCATGTTCTCATACCCATATGCTCATGTTATGCTTAATTTACTATTGATATCTATCTTGTTTACCCTTACTAAGCATATGATCTCACCCTATATTATGTTTCTTTTCCCCAAGTTATGAAAAAATGTTTTATGTATTATTTGTCTAAGAAGGATGTTAGTTAGTAAGAACATAGTGGGGAATATTATAGATATCTTTTAAACAAGTTTTTTATATATCCAAGATTCCAAAGACACTAAACCTATACAATTATAGAATTCATTGTAATGTTATATATTTTATATTGATCTAATAAGGTTTCTATTTGATAATTTTGTTTTTTTATTTATTTAACATTTTAGAGGTGTTTTTTTAACTTTCACTAATCAAAATTGTGACCAAACAATGAAGTATTGATTTCTTTCATTAGATTTTTAAAATATAAAAGTGATATTAACTATTTTAGTAGTAGTTTTAAATTTTTATTTTCTTTTTTTATAAAATAACATTATTTTGAACCTATATAAACCCACTACTAATTAAGTAAAAAATTAAACTTCCACAAAATACTTCAAAATATAACTATGTTATCATGGATATATTTCTAAAATATATACATGTTTCAATTTAATAAACCACAACTAAATTATTTAGTGGTGATTTAAACCACCGTGAAACCTTCAAAACCCCATTTTTATATAAATGTTTCCTTATCGTGTATAAACATGATTATATATAAATAAAAATATATATAAATAAGTGTGTGTGTGTGTGTGTGTGTATGTTTTCACATGCGCACATGTGTGTGTGTGTATAATTAAATATAATTTATTTATTTTATAATTATAATATAAATATCTATGTTTTTCGATATTTTTATATATAATATAATTTTTAAAAACATATAAATATAATCTCTAAAATTATATATATTTATATTTATTTACATAACTATTTAATTATGAAAAATAAATTTATAATAAATATATATTAACCTAAATATGTGTGTGTGTGTGTGTTTGATTACATATATTTTTTATTTTTTGAAATTTTATATATATATGTGTGTGTGTGTGTGTGTTTTGACTTTTTTATTTGAAGAATAGTTTTGTAAATAAATTTTTACATTTGAATTTAAATCTAAATGTATTATAATTATTATCAATATATATTAGAAACTAAATATAATTTCATTAAATAAAAATAATTTTAATATTCAAATTCTCAAAAAACTATATTTATATATATATGTATGTATGTATCTGAAATCACATATAATCTCTATAAATATATAAATTTTTATCTCGAATAGATTCCAATCTATCCCAAAAAAAACCATTTTTCAAGAAAAATATGAAATTCATCCCATATAAATATATAGTACATAAACTCAACCCAACCCATTATAAATAATGTTCTTCCCGGTGTACCCCTTCCCATACCGAAGATCATTTCTAAAACTCTCTTCATCACTCAACTAAGGGTTAAATCACCAGATTTATAAAATTGACATCAAATCACAACCCATGGGAATAATGTTATCCCAAATAAGTTATTTTTTTAATACTAGTTTAACATTCATCTTGATGTGTGTGTCTATATGGGTGTTTGTGGGTATGGGGTGTTCTCATGTGTGTGAGAGAGTGTGTTTGTGTGTGTTTGTGCTTGTGTGAATTCATAAGTATGTGGGAGAGTGTGTTCATGAGTGGGTGTGTGTTTGTTGTTGTTTGGGTGGGTTTTTGGTTGGGTGTGTGGGTGCGTGGGTGTGTGGGTTCATGTGTGTGTGTATACATGTTTATGTGTCCGTGTGTGTCTACAGGCACATGTTCACATGCATGTGTATGTGTATATGTGTGCATACATATGGGTTCATTCATGAGTGAGTATGTGCATTGATATGTGGGTTCATGGGTGTGTGGATGGGTGGTTACATGTATACGTTCATTCTTGCATGAGTTGGTGTGTACATGTTTGCATCATTGTGTAGGAGTATGGGTGGGTGGGTATCTGAGTGCGAGTGTGGGTGGGTGGGTGTGGGTGAGTGTTCACGTGCATGCATGCATGGGTGTGTGATTTCATGAACACATGTGTGGGTGTGAGGGTGTGTTTTCATGTCCATTAAAGGGTGTGTGTGTGTGGGTAGGTGCGTGTGTGTGTGATTTAGTGGGTGGGTGTGTGAAAGTGTGCATGTTTGTTCATACGCAAGCATGTGTGTGTGGGTTTATTAGATTTTGGTTTTTTGGGTGTGTGCATGCTTGGGTTCATTGGTGTGTGGGTTTTTTGGCTTGTGTGTGCATTTTTTTGTGCATGGTTGGGTGGGTGTGTGCATGCATGCATCGATGGTTGCATGCATGTGTATGTGTGTATGAGAACTAAACCCCATATGAAGTTGAAAATAAATACTTGAACCTAAACCCTAATAAAAACTTTAATACATATTAATAAACAAAAATCATTTGTTGTCTTTTTTAAACACATTTATGGTTTTGAGTCCATAAAAACCAAAAACAACAAAATAAACATAAATCATTCAAATTCAATAGCTTTCATTAAGATAATATCTATGACCAAATCAAAATCAATGAACACAAAAACAATATAGCAACATCATTATTAAAAATATTTTTTGTAGTAAAAATTATAACACAAAATCAAGACCCATCATGTCAAGTTTTCTTGGGAGAAATCTATTCACAGTAAACTATAAAGGAGAATCGTGCACACAATGGGTCTGATCAGATTCTAAGTATCAATTAAAACTTAATAAATGTTGTGTAAATAACATGAAAGAGAAATTCCCAAGAAAACCCATTATTAAAAATACAACTATACTTAAACTAAATGAAAAATTCATGTTTACCTTGCACTAATGAAATCCATCTTATCTTTCTTCCACCATGATATTCATGAAGATCACTCAAAGGAATACATTATACTATTTTCTCTATGGTGTATCCATGGGACATCTTGAATCACTCAACTCTTGGTTGAGATCATCTACACAACCATGGTATGTTTGTAGATGACTAGGTAAATGATAGAAAATGAAGGGAGATTTAGGGGAAGATATATCGGACCAAGGCTTGGGAAAGCTTGCATATCCATCTCAATGGATACTGCCACATTAATTTCCCCTTAAGACACACCTAAGTGACAACAACATTTACTCAAGAATTACAAAATAAATGGGTAAATCTTGTGTCGTTCATGTATTCATCTCAATAATTCATTTCCAATCATCCCAACATTTCACATTATTAAAAGTTAAATGTATATCATATTCCACTTTTAATATCACCCAAATAATAATGCTTATCATTTTGTTTTTTAATGAAACATGGATTGAAACCAATTAAAACAATACAACTACCTCAAGAAATATTAGTTTGATATCTATATATCATATAAGAATAAATTCCCTATTTTTCAAGCATGTTGTATAATATGGTAGAATTATAACATATATTATGATATAGAAAAAACCATCTCATACTTTATATTATCCTTAGGTAAATTCTCTTTTAATCTCCCACTTTCACTAAATCCTATTAGACTTGGTTCCATTTCACTTTATATTATATCACATAAAATAACTTATGAAACCATATCCATAACACCATTTTGTATATCTTACAAAACCTTTTTTGAAATTTATCAACAATATCATTGTGTATCACCTCATATGAAATACTTTGTGAATACCCATACAAAAAAACCATTTAGATAAACTCTAGATCAATTTTATAGATATTCTATGAGTTTCATAAACTCAAACCCATTTATTCAACCACAAAGTGATACCCCATGGTTATTTGTATAATAGAAAAAAAATATATAATTTTTTAAATTGATAAATCTATGAAATGAACATTCTCTAGAAAAGAATTGGTTCTATTCAATATACAAGGGTATCTGATGTAATATCCCTCAAACACATGTGTCTCTATACTCGTGTCCACCAGTTTTATCATATGAAAGTAATAATTTTCATATGAAATATTTTTCAAAGATATCAAACAACAATTGTACATAAAGTATTTCAATCCCATATAGCTTCCTCATATGTTCTTGATTCTCTACATATAGATTCATGTCAATGAATACATCATATGTAATTCATCTTTATTAATGAGCACATCACATGACTCATTCCCAATAGATAAGTACATCATTTGTATTATCTATATAGTGTTGAACACTTCTTTAATCAATATAAATCTAGGGTTCATATTTTATACTCTTAATATATGAAGAAATGTCTCATCTTGGTTAAGCTCTAATTAACAATATGACTAGAAATATACCCAACCACCCCTAATTAGATAATCTTCAATGCTTGTATAAGAATGATATCAAAGTATGAAGATTTTTATTCTAAGTATCTCACTAGGTTAATGTATTAAAGAAATCCGTATATGAACCACTCACACATGCTATACTAAATACATTGTGTATGACACTTCATGAAATATAATTCATGATTCATTCAACGCACAAAACATGTTTTGTGCCTTATGATAATATCTCATATCTATATACAATAATCCTTCTTAGGATAAACATAAAATTTCTCCAAAACCTATAATACGCCATCCAAAAAAATCTGTTAAGTATAACCCGCATTAAAACCTTTAAAGGTTAACTATAATTTCAATTTATGATATTTATATATATACACATATATATACACACAAATATTTATCCAATGTTATAGAATGATAAAGTGGAGATTATATTTTTTATAACATTATAAAAACTTTTAATAATTTTAAGAAAACCATAGATAGGTGTATGTCTCATCATATCATATATGATATACTACCATATTATTCATATGTTGGTTACACCTTTAAGGTTTTATTAAATTCATTAAATCTCTATTTAACTACTTCCACATATCAATACAACCATATAAAAAACCCTCCCACTAAACTCTTTAGTGAGTAACATCCATAAAAAAATCCAATTTGAATAATGGTGAAACTTAGGTGTTGTATTCCTAATTTCAAACCCCTTTAATATGGTATTTAAACGCCTTTAATTTTCAACATAAAATGTTATGATGTTAATAACTTTTTTTAAACATAGAAAATCTTTATAAGTTCATCATAATCATAATTCTTAGAACCATTCCCATAAAAAATACCTTGAGATCATTTGATAAAAAAAATATAACTATTTACATTAATCGTTTACCTATATACCATATTCCTTTATGATGTTAAGTGATATTCACTTTTTATGACTGGAATAATATTTAATTTTCTCACTTTGAACTTATCAAAGTCCAAACATACTCCCACTAATCTATTAGAAACAATATTCCCTTTATAATTTATTGTTAAGATACACAAATACCTTCTTATTATGAAATAAAACTTAAATATTGTAGTGGTAATATTTAAAAAATGAACCATTATTAACATATATTATATGGTATTCTATATTTTTGGTGAAATTTCTTGAAAATAATATTATTATTTAAAATAATAAAACATATTTTAACAAAAATCTAGATGCTTGTAGATACCCCTTTTTAAAATATGTCACTTTTTATGGATCAAATCCAACATATTTTAACAAACATCTAGATGAAAACCATTTTAGTGAATAAAAAAATTCATCCACATCTACTTCTTAAAAAATTTATTTAATCCGATAAATAATAAACAATGTGTATTAAATAAAACATCTCATATTATACATAACAAGAAAATTAATAAAAAATTATCTTATCAAATGACATAAATAAAATGAAAATAAACATTTTTATTTAGATCTATTTGAGTTAAAAATTTATTTTTTCCATTCTATGATTCAGTAACACGATTCTTTATCAATATAATGAAAACTATAAGATTTTTTAATTCTTTTATTGTTTTTTAATTCCTTAATATTTAAAAAAAAATTAAAGTATACAGTTAGTGTCATATAACAATCAAAATTAAATAATTTATTTTTATATCATCAATACCTAGTACGAACTTTCCATGGAGTTTTACACACCACTCCATTTTTCATGGAAATTTTCCATCATATAGAAATAATATCATTCTTAAATATTTCATTTAGGTTTCACTCACCTTGATTATATATTTGATGAAATATTATTGGTCATTCCAACTAATTTTTCTTATTTTGGTTTAAAATTTTATTCTTTTGTAATATCAATAAAGCACTAAAGCATGCACATCACATGTCCAGTTCAACTTTCCTAAAAACTTTTATAAAATAAAGTAAACATTTCCTAAACATGTTCACAATTTTGGTTATTTCCAATGATGATTTCATATTTAATTTCATAATAAGAATAATTATTTACGGAAACCTAGAGTCTCTATAAGTCATTTTCACACTCAATGGCACTTAGTATATGAGTAGAGACTAAATTTCATTTTATTATATCCCAAATAATTATTTTAAAACCTTGAGTGAATTATTTTATATTTCTCATAGGCATATAGATAACCTATTGAAAAAATTCAATATTTTTTTCTCTGGTTGGGGTTACTCTAGCACATAGATTTTTCTAAATCACTTAAGAACAATTATCAATTTTTTTACCATTCATATAAGTTTCTTTCATTAAGCTTCTTATTTCTCTAGGAATAATATAAATTTTAAATTCTATGATGATGATGATGTCATAAATCTAAAAAAAAATATAATGTCGTATGAGTATCATGTTTTAAAATCATTTAGTAAGTAATTTTATTAAATTTTCTCCCACTAAAATGATTACCACTTTTAAATTAATCATATAACTTAGTAGGTCATGATTAATATTTCTATAATAAATTATTAAACTCTATAATTTATCTTTTCACTTAGTTATTTAGGTAGTTCATCATCTCACTCATATCATATTTTAATCTTAAATGGTTAATTACTTATGTATTTTTCTAATCCATCATATAGATGAGCTAAAATCTATTTATAATACCTCATTTTTATGTAAAAATATTGAATATATACAATAATATTTTTGAATCTAGACACTGAGACAGTATAATATTCTAAGGTCTAATGAGCTAGAAATTGATATTTTAAAAATATTAAATATTTTAATATAAATTACAAGAATTTTTTCTAAAAAAGATGAATAACTCTTAAACTGATTCATGGATCAGAAATCTGTGACTATTATTGAGTCTATAATGTAGGATTAACTCTAGTAATGACATAATCTTTTCTATTATATGGTGTTGTGAAAAAGTTTTCATGGGTGAAAATAATAAATTTATATATTTATTTACATATTTTATTATAATTAATAAGTGACCTAATTCCTCCTCTATAAATACCCCATTATGGGTAAATCTTAGGGTTATCTAAATAAACCTATGGATCTGAAATGGAGGCGTTGGAGTTATATTAGAGGATGAAAATGGATCAGAGAGTCAGATCGATACTGTATGAATATTCTATTCCTATATATTTTGATGATATTGCTAATGAATATGACACTTGATCTTGCATCATCAATGATCAATTCAAACTTGAGATAGGACATTTTATTTGTCCTTTTTATCCCATGTTTTTATTCCATGTTTAAGAGGGATCAATTCTCCTAACAAAATTGGTTCTCAAATCAATAATATATTATTGTAGACAATATATGTTTATTTTTTAAATTATCCATTCATCATTCTAATAGAAATGGATCTAGGACAACCCAAACAAGGTCCAGATTCATTTCTAATTTTTGGTTTGTGAATTTATTTCCCTTCTATTGATGAATTCATCATCGGCTCCCCATTTGGATTATGGTTTTAAAAATACCTGGTGGAAGGTTGATGCACGTTCGATTCATTAAATAAAGGATTATCACCACTATTTTGGGATTTATATCAAAAATGAGATTGTGGTGTGTGGTGATAGTAGTGGATCATGTTTTGATCATGAGACCTTTGGTTGCAGTTTTAGTGTGTATAGATAGAATGGATTGACAAAATAGGTTTCCTAATCGATTTTGATGGTCATAAATCAGATCTCCAACAACAATAGAGCATGACTGACCCATATCCATGATCCATGGGAGGGATTTCTGGTTGTTTTAGTGTTGAAAGTGGTGTTTATAAATTACATAGGAATAACCTATGGGTTTTAAAAAAAATCACACTACATGAAATATAATCTAGAGATACACATCATGTGGGGAACTGGATACAGCTCTTGGGTTTCCATGTAGAATAAAGTATAATACATTGTGTGACATGTGTCACACACTGTGTGACTTGATATAGGGACTCACAGTTTACCCTTTGATACATGGTCATGGCAAGAGTACATGGACTAATCCATGTACTCGAACTCATTCATAGCATATGGAATAATCCATGTACTTGTACATTTTCAAGTACAAGGGAATCCCTATAGGAAAATCACCGCATAGCGGTGGTTGTTTTTGGATATGGTGGAGATTTAAACCGCCGCCATATGCTTCTAAGGTGGTTTCCAAAAACTGCCACCAAATTGTGTGTCAGCATACAATACATTTATTTTTCTTCAATTTGGTGGTGGTTTCTTGTAACCATCATATAGATCACATTTCATGGCGGTTGGTCATGGGTTTAGTGGCGGTTTTCCCAAAAAAGGATTTTTTTATGGAGGTTTAAACCATTGTGACAAAAAATATCCTTTTGTCCGAGAAAACTGCTGCGAAACCCATGACCAACCGCCATGAAATGGTAATGGAAAATTAAAACTATCTTGTGGTGGTTTTAATCTTTACAAAATTATTGTCTGAAGTAGTGGTTTTAACTGCTTTCTGTATTAAGATACTAAATTATAGCGGCAGTTAAAACCACCACTAAAGATCATCAATTTACTTAGTGGTGGTTTAAACTGCCTCAAAAGGTAGATTTATAAAAAAACAAGTGATTATGCATCCCCAGTACCTTTTCCCTAAAAAAAGTGCCGATTTCACATGCACATACATCCTGTATCCAAAAGAATACAAGGAAACCAACATTTTCATAAGAAAAATATCTTTCAAATCCACACAATTATTCAATTTGGAAACACATAATAGAGATAAAGAATGTGGTATGGTGAAGATATATGATATTATTGGATACCACATTGTGGTCTAAATATTTCACTGTAAATTTTCTAAAAGAATAAGCTTATATATGGAGGCATTTACCATTCCATTTCAATTATAAAGTCATAAGGGACATGTACTAATCCACCCATCTTCTATGGTGATAAGGAAACCTAGGAATCTGAGGAAGAACTTGATCAGATTGAGAGGATCCTCAATTTCTTGAATACTCATAAGGACTTTATGGTGTGTTTCTCCATATATATGCTCGAAGGACCAGGTAGGATATGGTGGGACTCTATCATGAAAGATAAATTTCACGAGTAAATTACTTAGACTTATTTTAAGAAGATATTCAACCAATAGTTTAACCCTAAGGAATTATGTTTGGAAATTATCATTAGTTTATAACCTTAGAGAAGGGTAAGTGTACCATTATAAATTATTCCCTCTATTTTTTGAGTTGGAGAATCTATCACCAGATCTAGTCACCAATGAGTAGTTAAAGGCCAAATAGTTTGAGTTAGGATTGAGTCCAGATATTCAATAAATATTGACTATCATGTGTATTCTGAAATTTATAAAGGTAGTATAAAAATAAGGTTTAGATTATGTAGATATATCTTGAAAGACCAGTTTTGGTGGACCTTTAGTTGGAGGTGTTATTACCCATGGTGTAATTTTTTTCCAGAAAATAATACACTGGGGAGATCAGTTTCATTTTGGATTTGTTTTAGGTACTTCACCAGCGTAGCACAATGTTTTCTTATAATGGTGTGAAAATTGTGTTCCTAAAAGCCTAATTGTGTGGATGATTCTAATACTTTTCATCCTTGTGGATAGTTTGTTCATCTAAAGTGTTTTTGTTAATGAATATTCTAGGGCAGTAAGGAAGGATCCACTTTCCCCAAGGGTTCAAAGGTTCATAACGATGATTCCAAGAGTGGTGGTTCTAATCCTTTGTCCAAGGAGGTTTTTATTTGGCTAATAATTTATGGGTTTATGTAGAATAGTATGAGATATATGAATCTATATAAGGTCTAACTACTGTTAGAGGTATAATGTTTATTTAATATTTTATGGTTCAAGATTTGTTTGATAAATTTGCTAATAATTCCTTTATATTTTCAAATTTAGTTGACATGTTAGAATTAATTTTATAACTTATGTAATTTTTATTTTATCTTTCTACACCATTGGAAAAGAGTAAAAACTTTGTTTCAATTGTTCCACATGTTAGGTGATGATAGATGACTTCAAGGTGGTGTGTGAATTTTTAGTTCTTGATGTTTACATCTTTAAACTGATACTTGTAATAGATCAAATGATCAACATTAATTAAGTACCACATAGAATTTTATCTTCATTAGGTATAGTTTTTATCTTCCAATGGGGTCACTCGTGATTTTTAGTGTGAGTTGGATTCTATATCATGAAGGGTGGGGATTTTTGTTTCTTATAATTGGGTTATATCATGCTAGTTGTCAAAGATTTTTCTTGATGTCAATAAACCTTGTTTGGGATGTTTACTTCTTACTATGGCGTGTGCATACCCCAAAGTCTTTTAGGGTTAGTTTTTTGGTATACCACCACAGATAGAGGTGAAATTTAATATTGATCTTATAAGGCCCCATCCTTAAACCTTACTTAATATTGAATTAAATGAGTAATTCACATTGAGGATCTTTTCAGGTTTAGAGTTTTAGAGAATTAGGACATAACTATTACATCTCAAAAGATTACAAAGTAGTCTCTTCTACTAAATTTCCATAAAATAAAAACTCTTAAAAAGAAACATGTATAGTTCCATGTTTTAGGTAGCATGACTTTCCCTTGATCCCATCCTTGACCCTATTCCACGCTATGTCCTGTGAAAAACATTTCAAAAACTTGGGATGAGCATAAGAAGCTCAGTAAGGGATACACAAAGAATGAAAACTGTTAGTTTTTCAAAACAACAAGTAAACCATGAATACTTTATCAATGTAATACTTTTCACCTTCATGAAGTAGTAAAAACTTTTCACTGAAAAAAAAAGTATCATTACTTACCTTTTTGTAACCAAAGTATTACCATAAAACCCATATAAAGAACACATAACATATATAAAGGTAACTTGGGACATAAACATACTTAAGTGGAATAACCATACGGTCGACTTCCACACATATCACTTAATGGAATAGCCATACGTCCAATTTCCATACATACTTAATGGAATATCCATACGGACGACTTCCATACCCAATGAATTGGAGGTTATAACGTAACCACCCGTCCTGGTATTCACGGCACCACCCTTCATATGGTTTATAACGTAACCACCCGTTAAAATGTCCAAGTACCAATATAAAATCATAAAACATAAAACCAATATAAATGAATGATAACATTTCCACATTTTAATCACAATATAATAGAATCCTTTATCAAAACCATTTTCAATACCAAAATACATAAAAGAGTATATGGTATTTATTTCATTTTAAAAACATATCGGCTTGTTGAGGAAGCCAAAGACCAAATAATACTCGCGGCGGCGGAAAAGGTCGTTGTCGCCGCGTATGATAAAAAAACATTCCTTTTTTTCATTTAGTAAAACGCTTCATAGAAAAATATTCCTTTTGTATAAAAGTAAAAGTCAAAGGGGTTTATACACCGTATAAAAGAAAGTTGTGTATAAAACGAAATATGCCTCAATGAAAGAAGATTGAGACGAAGTCCCTTACAAAGACGTTATCCTTGGTTTAAGGATAAAACAATTACATAATTATGTGTGACAAATGAATACACCAAATATAAGTGGATATTAAGTGTAAAATAATCAAAGGTCATTCACACATATTCAAAGGATTACATATTCAATAACAACATGTTGAACCCAAAGAAAACGAAATTGGGTTAAAAAGTTCCCTTGACAGCCTAACGGCATCACATCAAAATGAGTTGATGAGAGATAAAAAGTGTATCTCATAACTTGGACATAAAATTTACATCAATAAGGATATATGAGAACATATCCCAACATAACAATATGTAAATTAAAAGACCCAACAAAAGAAGTCTTTTTTAAGAAAAAGGAGGGTGAAAGGTTCCCTTACCGACTTGGGTATCTTTCAAAACATACACCCCATGAAAGAAGGAAAATAGATCATTGATGTAAATACTCATAAACGAAAGTACATTATACAAAGAGTATAATAATGGGCAGTACATACACCACTCAATGTAATGTGTGGAAAATGTAGCATAAATCTCATGGGAATAAAAGTGAGATGAAAAAACCCTTACGAAAACTCGGCAGCCTAACGGCGCCACATAAAACTTCCGAATATGGATTGATGAGGTCAAATAGGGTATCTAATCACATTACAATAAAATGTACAGCAAGAGGAATATAAAATAACATCCCCCAACATTACAAATATGATCTTAAAAGAAGTGACATAAAAGAGAGTACTTAAAAAGAAAGAGAGAGGTTAGATCTCTTACGAAAGTTCGGCAGCCTAACGGCGCCACTCAAAGCTTCCAAAATGGATTGATGAGAGAGAATAGGGTCTCTCATCACATGAACATAAAAATTACAGTAAGTTTAATATAAAATATCATCCCAATAACAAGAAATATGAGCTTTAAAAGGAATGACATTAAAGTGTGTACTTAAAAAGAAAGAGAGTTGTAGGATCCCTTACCTCGGGTCTGACTTGACGCGATCATTCTTTAATCTCCTGAATAATAAACTTGAGTTAATTTATACTTCCTTAAGAACCTTTTTAAAGTTAATTATTCCTTTTATATCACTTATTACCATGTTATAAACATTATTTAATCATTTAAGTTAATCATGTTTGTTTTGTCGATATTTGGTTCTTAAGTCGAAAGTGGACTTCTTACAATTACATGTTGTTCGTGTGGTCAAAGGTTCTTCATATCCAAAAATGACATTCCTGATTTTGATATCATATATATCATATATATCCAGCATATACATGTATTTATAAAATCACATAATCATTTAGATGAAAGAAATGAAATGCACCGTTCATGGAGACGGTAAGCAGTACGTACACATGAACGCTACTTTCATTTCTATGTCGTATTAATGGAATTAAAACTATATGAGAGGTATGAATATTTTAATTCCAGAATTATATTAATCATTTAGATGTATCATACATAATATATATCCATTATATATATGTACTTATAATAGTACATTACATTTGGGGATAAAAAATGAAATGCACCGTTCATGGAGACGGTAAGTCGTACGTACGCATGAACGCTACTTTCATTTCTATCTCATACTTTAATGGAAAGAAATAATAATGATATAGAGGTAAATAATAATTCCAGTATAACATCATATATAATAACATTAAATCCATCCTTTATACGTCCCACATATGGCATTAACGAATCACATCACTTTGAGGGGGCGGTAGTCCGCACTTCCTAAAATGAAGATATCGCGTATACCCATAATGGAAGCCATAAAGGTAAGACACAAATGAAAAATAAAGAAGCATAAGCAAAAAATAAACATATTATATATAATATATAAAAATAGTGACATCATAATGGCCACCTTTGAAGGTGTTAAATGAGTATTGAACAATCATCGTTTCGGGAGGCACAATTTCGCCATCCACGGAAACCGTATGTTCTTTAACCATTTGATGTAGTTGTGTGAGAGTGTAGCACGAATAAATATTATAACAACATCCTATTATATTTAAGATACTGGTGTTGTTACAAAAGAAATAAATAAAAAGAGTTTAGGGGGTTGGAGAAGCAAAATAAAACAAATGAACATGAGAGAATGAATTACCTTTAAAAGTGTAACTCCTTTTGATTTGAGCCTAAAGGCTTCCTTTGAAAGGATTATGCCCAAAGGGAATCCTCTAGGATGAGGAGAGGGATGTGGAGAGAGTAAATGGACAGGGTTTGGCCGAGCCAAAGGCTTGAGGAGTGTGTGAAATGAGGTAGAGGTGGGGGCCTTTTATAAGAGGAGAGGAGGGGCACTTTTGGAAAGTAAAGAAATATTACATTATTTGAAAAAATAATTCGGTTTTAAAAGGTCCCACATTGATAGAATTAATGGATAAGGTGATAAGGGTTCGAAATCCACTCATACAATTGGTTTTGGACATGTGTAGTTTATAGATTTTACATTATCTTTCCATTTTATTTAAATCGTCAAATAATGATGTCATCGCTGCATCATTATTATGTCATAAATAATTTAATTTATTTAATGTCTAAAAATTATAAAAAAACTACTATGATGTAGGAAATAGTTTTAGCTTTCCAATGACTATTTATAATCAAAAATCTGATCTTTATAACCCCATATAAAAATTATTTTCGTAAAACATATTATGTTTGTGTCATTTTTACTTTTACATTAAATAAAAAGTTATTTATGTCATTTCCCAACCAAAGTGTCTCCATGGGGTCCCCAAGTTGACCCATGGCTTGTCTTGGTCGGACATGACACAACCAATAAGGTTGGGACATGTGTCTAGGTCATTTTATATTATTAAAGCATTATTTATACCTTAAACTACCCTAATTACCACTAATCGCGATTAAGAACTTAATAAAATACTATTCACCAAAAAATTATTTTTATCCCATTGAACCACATTTTACTTCTTAATTACAACCATGTATGTCGGATTTTTGAAATTCAAAACACAATGATGGCAAAATTTCATTTAAACGGAAAATCAGTCTTTATAAGTACCACTTAGTGGTTTCACTATTCATCAAAAATTGAAGTTTTTCAGAAAATTACCAAAAATTCACCCTAAGCTATATTTGATATTCCGAATTCAAAAATGAAGTCTATTTTACAAAATTAAAAACATATAAGTCACATTAATTAATTTAATAATTAATTCCCGCTGTCAGATCAAATAGCGTGTTTTTATGAAACAATAAGTATCAAAAGATTGATACTAGTTTAAGTCCGATTTCAAAGTGAAATTAATTTCAATGACCACTATTGGATTTAATGGTAAAAATATATTATAATTTCACATTAAAACCAATTCAATAGATAATATAATCATATAAATAAATTATATTAAAAAGAGGTTTTGAATTAAAATACAACATTTTACACTATTCATTAAAAAATGAACTTTATCAGAAAAATACCAAAACTTTACACAAAGTAAAATTTAATGTCCCGATTCTAAAGAAGAGTTTTATTTGGTCCAAAAGAATGTATAAGAGTGATCAAAAATATATTTAATGACAGTACGCCATCAAAAGGCGATAAGTTAACCTTTAGTGAAAACTAGGGCATATACGCCTAAAATTGAATTCTTTCTGTATTTTAAGCCTTTATCTTTTATTGGATAAATGTAAAAACATATATAATCATATTTTAGTTATTTATATACATTCCCTCCAATACAATGGCTACATGTTAACTACCATTTAAAATAATATTATTTTATTATTAGAGTGCAACGTAAGATTCCCAGGAAACTCGTTGTTGTGTGTTGGGTACGCCATCGAGCATAGCGTCCCCTTTAAAGTCATATCAATATTTTATTCACAAATATGGATAAATATGAAAATTTTATATTCTTTATTTACCTGGGGTGTTACATCCTTCCCCCCTTTTGGGAATTGCGTCCTCGCAATTTTTAAAATTGAGCTTGGAAACATCCTTGAACGTCCCACATCGGAACAAGAGTCGGTAAAACAGTCACTTTAAAATAAAGGAAGATAAGTACAGAGGTCACCCGAGTTAACCCATACTATGATTCCATGTAGAAAAACATGGACATGGAAGAAAAAGCAAAGGTTCATGTTCTTGAGGGAGAGTGATAGTAAACATGTCTAGGAGAAAGTTAACAATGAGAAAATCACAAACTTGTGATGGGTTAAACGGTATTAGATTCCCCAGTAGGAAAATTTAATAGACAACATTTTTGTTTTAAGTTACTTTTTATTGAGGAATTTATTCATAAGGAAATATATTCACTTATCATGTTGACTTTCCACTTTTACTAGATTCCTTAATCAAACTCATATTTTTTCCAAAAGACGAGTATTTAGGGAGACTTGTTCGCTTTAAGAGTACTATAATCAACTTCTAGAGAATCGTCTAATCCACAAAAGAGAACTATATACTTCCCATATCTTTAGACTTTAACCAAAACCAAAAAGGTTATTACAAGATCAGATAATCCAGAAAAGGATAACCCTTTATAAAAAGAAAATCTATTCTTAATCTCCAAAATTTGTCCAACAAAACCCAAAGTTCAACGAGGACCATTCTATAATCAATTTGTCCATAAAATTATTCAAAGTAAAAAAAACTAATATTGAAACCCAAATATTTTAAGGATTTAGTCACATAGTCTTCCAAGTTAAATCATAACATTTATCTCCAAACAACATCAGTTGCTCCTAAAGTCTCATATTGAAAAGTAATTAACCTAATCACATATCCTCCATGATAGGTTAATCATTTTCATAAATAACCCAAAATCAACTTACTCTTAATTCATAAAATTATATAACTAGAAATAATCGGTCAAACTAACCAGGGACTTCACGTAGTCCAATGGTAGGCGATAAATACCAGTCGCACTTTGGTTGTGGGTTCGATTCCCGCAGCTTTGTCCGACGCGATGGGTTGTCACACGGTCTGCGTGTTGTCCTTCTTCCAAAACTATATAATTCTTAAATCATTCCCCAAAAAGAGATAAAATCATCAAAAATGATCATAACATATTTTAACCTCAAGTATATCTCATGCCTTTCATTTTCCATCATAACATATAATAACCCATAATTACCTCAAAAGTAAGGATCATATAAACTCTAATGGTTACCTTTATAATTATTACCTGAACTTCCACATGGATTATTCATCTCGTACATGATGCATTACAAAACATACCAAGGTTCAAGTGGTTGATCATGACTCCTTGATATTTGGTTTAGAACAACCACGAGTTTCCTCATTGAATCCTCCATTTTTTCTAGTATCTTAATCAGAGAACCACTACAGTTTCCTTCAAACCTATTGTCTCTTTGGTGCCTGCTAGATCCATCCATTCACTAAAAATAGAAATGTCAGTGTGAGTATATCAACAAAACCATCATGTACTAATGAGGAAGGTAAACACTAAGATACACTTACTCATTCACTTTATTTAAAACTAGGACTATTTCTGAAATCCTAACCATTATGGTAATGTCACTTATGCTTAAAGAATACCCTAACCTCTAAAGTTATCTAAACCGACCTCTAATACCAACTATAAGTCCCTATCCTTAAACCTTACTTAATATTGAATTAAATGAGTAATTCACATTGAGGATATTTTCAGGTTTAGAGTTTTAGATAATTAGGACATAACTATTACATCTCAAAATATTACAAAGTAGTCGCTTCTACTAAATTTCCATAAAATAAAAACTCTTAAAAAGAAACATGTATAGTTCCATGTTTTAGGTAGAATGACTTTCCCTTGATCCCATCCTTGACCCTATTCCACGCTATGTCCTGTGAAAAACATTTCAAAAACTTGGGATGAGCATAAGAAGCTCAGTAAGGGATACACAAAGAATGAAAACTGTTGGTTTTTCAAAACAACAAGTAAACCATGAATACTTTATCAATGTAATACTTTTCACCTTCATGAAGTAGTAAAAACTTTTCACTGAAAAAAAAAGTATCATTACTTACCTTTTTGTAACCAAAGGATTACCATAAAACCCATATAAAGAACACATAACATATATAAAGGTAACTTGGGACATAAACATACTTAAGTGGAATAACCATACGGTCGACTTCCACACATATCACTTAATGGAATAGCCATACGGCCAATTTCCATACATACTTAATGGAATAGCCATACGGCCGACTTCCATACCCAATGCATTGGAGGTTATAACATAACCACCCGTCCTGGTATTCACGGCACCACCTGTCATATGGTTTATAACGTAACCACCCGTTAAAATGTCCAAGTACCAATATAAAATCATAAAACATAAAACCAATATAAAGGAATGATAACATTTCCACATTTCAATCACAATAAAATAGAATCCTTTATCAAAACCATTTTCAATACCAAAATACATAAAAGAGTATATGGTATTTATTTCATTTTAAAAACATATCGGCTTGTTGAGGAAGCCAAAGACCAAATAATACTTGCGGCGGCGGAAAAGGTCCTTGTCACCGCATATGATAAAAAAACATTCCTTTTTTTCTTTTAGTAAAACGCTTCATAGAAAAAGATTCCTTTTGTATAAATGTAAAAGTCAAAGGGGTTTATACACCGTATAAAAGAAAGTTGTGTATAAAACGAAATATGCCTCAATGAAAGGATATTGAGACGAAGTCCTTTACAAAGATGGTATCCTTGGTTTAAGGATAAATCAATTACATAATTATGAGTGAAAAATAAATACACCAAATATAAGTGTATATTAAGTGTAAAATAATCAAAGGTCATTCACACATATTCAAAGGATTACATATTCAATAACAACATGTTGAACCCAAAGAAAACGAAATTGGGTTAAAAAGTTCCCTTGACAGCCTAACGGCATCACATCAAAATGAGTTGATGAGAGATAAAAAGTGTATCTCATCACTTGGACATAAAATTTACATCAATAAGGATATATGAGAACATATCCCAACATAACAATATGTAAATTAAAAGACCCAACAAAAGAAGTCTTTTTTAAGAAAAAGGAGGGTGAAAGGTTCCCTTACCGACTTGGGTATCTTTCAAAACATACACCCCATGAAAGAAGGACAATAGATCATTGATGTAAATACTCATAAACGAAATTATATTATACAAAGAGTATAATAATGGGCAGTACATACACCACTCAATGTAATTTGTGGAAAATTTAGCATAAATCTCACGGGAATAAAAGTGAGATGAAAAAACCCTTACGAAAACTCGGCAGCCTAACGACGCCACATAAAACTTCCGAATATGGATTGATGAGGTCAAATAGGGTATCTCATCACATTACAATAAAATGTACAGAAAGAGGAATATAAAATAACATCCCCCAACATTACAAAGAGGAGCTTAAAAGAAGTGACATAAAGGAGAGTACTTAAAAAGAAAGAGAGAGGTTAGATCTCTTACGAAAGTTCGGCAGCCTAACGGCGCCACTCAAAGCTTCCAAAATGGATTGATGAGAGAGAATAGGGTCTCTCATCACATGAACATAAAAATTACAGTAATTGTAATATAAAAGATCATCTCAATAACAAGAAATATGATCTTTAAAAGGAATGACATTAAAGTGTGTACTTAAAAAGAAAGAGAGTTGTAGGATCCCTTACCTCGGGTCTGACTTGACTCGATCGTTCTTTAATCTCCTGAATAACAAAATTGAGTTAATTTATACTTCCTTAAGAACCTTTTTAAAGTTCATTATTCCTTTTATATCACTTATTACCCTGTTATAAACATTTTTTAATCATTTAAGTTAATCATGTTTGTTTTGTCGATATTTGGTTCTTAAGTCGAAAGTGGACTTCTTACAATTACATGTTGTTCGTGTGGTCAAAGGTTCTTCATATCCAAAAATGACATTCCTGATTTGGATATCATATATATCATATATATCCAGAATATACATGTATTTATAAAATCACATAATCATTTAGATGAAAGAAATGAAATGCACCGTTCATGGAGACGGTAATCCGTACGTACGCATGAACGCTACTTTCATTTCTATGTCGTATTAATGGAATTAAAACTATATGATAGGTATGTATATTTTAACTACAGAATTATATTAATCATTTAGATGTATCATACATCATATATATCCATTATATATATGTACTTATAATAGTACATTACATTTGGGGATAAGAAATGAAATGCACCGTTCATAGAGACGGTAAGTCGTACGTACGCATGAACGCTACTTTCATTTATATCTCATACTTTAAAGGAAAGAAATAATAATGATATAGAGGTAAATAATAATTCCAGTATAACATAATATATAATAACATTAAATCTATCCTTTATACGTCCCACGTATGGCATTAACGAATCACATCACTTTGAGGGGGCGGTAGTCCGCACTTCCTAAAATGAAGATATCGCGTATACCCATAATGGAATCCATAAAGGTAAGACACAAATGAAAAATAAAGAAGCATAAGTAAAAAATAAACATATTATATATCATATATAAAAATAGTGACATCATAATGGCCACCTTTGAAGGTGTTAAATGAGTATTGAACAATCATCGTTTCGGGAGGCACAATTTCGCCATCCACGGAAACCGTATGTTCTTTAACCATTTGATGTAGTTGTGTGAGAGTGTAGCTCGAATAAATATTATAACAACATCCTAGTATATTGAAGATACTGGTGTTATTACAAAAGAAATAAATAAAAATAGTTTAGGGGGTTGAAGAAGCAAAATAAAACAAATGAACATGAGAGAATGAATTACCTTTAAAAGTGTAACTCCTTTTGATTTGAGCCTAAAGGCTTCCTTTGAAAGGATTCTGCCCAAAGTGAATCATCTAGGATGAGTAGAGGGATGTGGAGAGAGTAAATGGGCAGGGTTTGGCCGTGCCAAAGGCTGGAGGAGTGTGTGAAATGAGGTAGAGGTGGGGGCCTTTTATAAGAGGAGAGGAGGGGCACTTTTGGAAAGTAAAGAAATATTACATTATTTGAAAATGTGTTTCGGTTTTAAAAGGTCCCACATTGATATAATTCGTGGATAAGGTGATAAGGGTTCGAAATCCACTCATCCAATTGGTTTTGGACATGTGTAGTTTATAGATTTTACATTATCTTTCCATTTTATTTAAATCGTCAAATAATGATGTCATCGCTGCATCATTATTATGTCATAAATAATTTAATTTATTTAATGTCTAAAAATTCTAGAAAAACTACTATGATGTAGAAAATCTTTTTATCTTTCCAATGACTATTTATAATCAAAACTCTGATCTTTATAACCCCATATAAAAATTGTTTTCGTAAAATATATTATGTTTGTGTCATTTTTACTTTTACATTAAATAAAAATTTATTTATGTCATTTCCCAACCAAAGTGTCTCCATGGTTTCCCCAAGTTGACCCATGGCTTGTCTTGGTCGTACATGACACAACCAATAAGGTTGGGACATGTGTCGAGGTCATTTTATATTATTAAATCATTATTTATACATTAAACTACCCAAATTACCACTAATCGCGATTAAGAACTTAATAAGTTACTATTCACCAAAAAATTATTTTTATCCCATTGAACCACATTTTACTTCTTAATGACAACCATGTATGTCGGATTTTTTAAATTCAAAACACAATGATGGCAAAATTTCATTTAAACGGAAAATCAGTCTTTATAAGTATCACTTAGTGGTTTCACTATTCATCAAAAATTGAAGTTTTTCAGAAAATTACCAAAAATTCACCCTAAGCTATATTTGATATTCCGAATTCAAAAATGAAGTATATTTTACAAAATTCAAAACATATAAGTCACATTAATTAATTTAATAATTAATTCCCGTTGTCAGAGCAAATAGCGTGTTTTTATGAAACAATAAGTATCAAAAGATTGATACTAGTTTAAGTCCGATTTCAAAGTGAAATTAATTCCAATGACCACTATTGGATTTAATGGTAAAAATATATTCTAATTTCACATTAAAACCAATTCAATAGATAATCTAATCATATAAATAAATTATATTAAAAAGAGGTTTTGAATTAAAATACAACATTTTACACTATTCATTAAAAAATGAACTTTATCAGAAAAATACCAAAAATTTACACAAAGTAAAATTTAATGTCCTGATTCTAAAGAAGAGTTTTATTTGGTCCAAAAGAATGTATAAGAGTGATAAAAACTATATTTAATGATAGTACTCCATCAAAGGGCGATAAGTGAACCTTTAGTGAAAACTAGGGCATATACGCCTAAAATTGAATTCTTTCTGTATTTTAAGCCTTTATCTTTTATTAGATAAATGTAAAAACATTTAAAAACATTTATAATCATATTTTAGTTATTTATATCCATTCCCGCCAATACAACGGCTACATGTTAACTACCATTTAAAATAATATTATTTTATTATTAGAGTGCAACGTAAGATTCCCAAGAAACTCGTTGTTGCGTGTTGGGTACGCCATCGAGCATAGCGTCCCCTTTAAAGTCATATCAATATTTTATTCACAAATATGGATAAATATGAAAATTTTATATTCTTTATTTACCTGGGGTGTTACAGATCTTCTCCCTAGTATGATTTCCATTTCTATCACATCTTATCAAATTACACCTAATGTGTTTGTGTATTCTGATTATAATAACCAAAAATATATTTTTTCTTAGAGGGATATGAACTCGTGATAGAAATGTAGATTTGTGTATCTTCATAAATATTATTCTAACATTGCATGGACCCTTAGGAAAGGGAATGTGTTTTTTGATGCATTGAGCATAAAATTACTATCCCAAGCCATGAAGTAATAATTTATGGAGTGGTCTCTAAGATTTTGTTTTCTAAGATGATATTGGGAGTGGAATAAATTGGTGGAATGGTGTTCTTGGATTTGATGAATTCTGACTCATACTTTGATGAGTGGGTTTAGCAATAATAGATGAAAAACACTCAGTTTAAATGCTTTAGTAAAATTATTTATAGTGGGGAGACCTTGGTTGAGTGGTGTGGGTATCCCAGTAAAGCTTTGTGCTTCCATAATATGTTAGTTATTCTATTTTATTTTAGGTAAGAGTTGGTGGAAAATGGAGATTGATCTGGTTGTTCTGTACACCCTAGAGCTACCTAGATGTGTCACAACATGAGATGTAAACATTGGTGGGAGTGGATGAGGTGTAAAATTGTAGATTTTGTCTCATGGTGTCTCAATTTTCATAAAATTAAGGAATAACACTAGAGACCCACTAGTTTGTTTCAGCCTTTATCCATTCCAATATATAAGTAGGATTATGATTCTATGGACTTCATTATTTTTTTTTCACTGAATCCTAGTGGGGAGGATGTGATCTGGGTGATCATTGATCAACTTAAAAAATAGATGCTTCTCTTAACTATCAAAAAAACGATACTTGTGGGGAACCTCAGAGACTTGTATGTTTGAGATATTGTAAGACTTCATGGGTTTCCCTTTAGGATTTTTTTAATAGGGACCCAAATTTCATATCCAGGTTCTGTATAGGTTTATATAAGGTGATGGGTTCCTATATAAATTTTTGTATGGATTATCATCCATAGATGGATGGATTGGCAGAGAGAGTTATCTAGGTTCTTGAGGATATGATTTAGACTTGTGTACATGATTTTGGTGGATCTTGGGAAAATCATTTTCCACTGGTAAGACATTCCTATAATAATAGTTATTAGGTTTCAATAAATATAGTTCCATTTGAATCATTATATATACATTTATATATATCTCCCTTGTGATAGGTATATTTGGGAGAGTGGTCCTTATTTGGGATAAGTCTTGTTCAAGAGATGATGGAAAAGTTGTAGTTTATCCGAAAGAGGTTGGTCACAACACATATTTGTCCGGAATCTGGAAGAGGTGGTCAAATATTTTCATCTAGTCTCACGACAATATTGAAGTCTCCAATAACTATCCAGTTTTGATCCATATATGATTCATAAATATAAATATTCCTTAATATAACATTAGAATCGTAAATTCCAAGTGTCTTTGGAAGACTGGGTTCATAATACATAAAAGGAAACATGAGAAATAAAGAAAAATGTAAGGTCATGAAAATGTTAAGTGAAAACTCTATTCCACACATGATACATATACAAACCAACTGTTACAATATTTTTCCAACATATCAACAATACCAATAATCATTGTCCGAGCCAACGAGCATGTACCCTAGTGGTACAGGCTCCTGCTTGGCATCCAAAAGACCCAGCATCAAATCTGGTCACGGGTGAATTTCTGGTACTGTAGCAGTACTGTAGTAGGGGCACTGTAATGGCGGAGACTGTAGAAGGTACTGTAGCAGCGGATGTACTGTAGCAGGCATTGTAGCAGCGCGGGGGTACTATAGTAGTACTGTTCACTGAGGGGTCCTTTGGGCCAAGAAATAGGGCTTGCAAGCCTTGTATTCAGGTCACTTGGCTTTGGGCCTTCGGGCTATGTAATGGGTCTCCCTCTACCCAGTCTAAAGAGGTCTTTGCTTTAAAATAATAAATTGAGGCTTCGGCCCCAACCTTTCAAATAAATAATAATAATCATTGTCCGATGATGAACACATATCATCACCATCTCCACCTCCATCTCTACTTCCTGCTACAACCTATAATAACATTATATTGAAAATTAAATATTTTTTCATAATTATATTTAAATTTAAAACCAAGAAATGTTTCCAAACTAAATGATTTTGATTTTTTTTTATATACCTACTTGCCACCATTTGATGCAATACCATCATGGGAAGATCCGGTCATCTTCTGATATAAATTAATCACCAATTTATACAAAGAGGATATTTGAGTCCTCTATTCCTGAACTATGTTTCATAGAGAAACAATCTCTCTCTAAGTATCTTGGGGTATAAACTGACTACAACTAGGATTAGATGCAGCTACAATCCATGGTGGCCTACCAAAGTCCTCAGATGGTGTGGGTCTTAAACCCATCCCGCACACTCAACCAGGATGCTCCTTCCCATGATCTTTAGCAGTCGGGTCATACTGGGTGACTGAGTAGGACTACACAGGATTGGAATCCCATAGTTATTTAATTTATACCTATAAATAAAATATTATTCATATTAGAATAAATATATATTAACATATTGAAAACTGATAATAAGTTATTATAATGAAAAATGAGTTCATACCCCAACTTATTTGGTAGGCTCATTAACAAAAAATCCATCGAATTTATTTTGAACATTCAACCACACTTTTGTTTGGTATATTGGGTGTCCTAAAATCTGTTACTTCATTAAACAAAGATAAATAAACAATTTAATATATTAAATAGATAATATTGTATTATAAATATTTAAACTAATGAAAAGATTACTAGAGTCGATCGGCTTCTAGGAAAACTCTTTGACCCCGCAGTGTGAGGGATGACTTGATTAGCCCGGCTTGATGCATTCTTCCCGGAAATATCCTAAAATAAATAAATTTTAATATTATAGTAATGTATTCAATATCATTTCCTCTTCATATACAAGTATATATGTAAAATAATATTAATATAATAATATATATTTAAATACCATTTGTTTTTCATCATGATGTCTATCAACAAAAACTTTCCATTTCTATTTGGGTATCCTATTTGGTAGCATGTCATACATCTATTGGGTAGTCAATGAAGTATTGTTGACATCACTCCACAATCTCCATTTAAAGTCATTCCATTTCTTTCCCAAATTATTCAATGTCCACTTTCGTGCTAGCACATCTGCAACCGTAATGTGAAAAAATATCTATGCACATAAATTAATTTTAAAAATATTATAATTTAATAACATAATGACATTCAATTATACCATAATGTATTAAAATTACCTTTATTTTGGAATCAAAAACATTATTTTTCCAAGTTTAAGGCATATGCCTCCAATCATTATATGAAATAGGAAGGGAAATGGGCTCTACGGCTAGCTGACCAAGAATCGGTCCAAGTAATAATACAGCATCATCCATAGGTACCCCATATAAATCAAATGGAAAATGATATTCTCCTCGATCAGATTCCATACAAAACATACAAGTTTTTTTATGTCATGCTACAGAAAAAATAGATAGAACAACTGATGATGCCATAACTCTGATATCACCATGGTAAGGGCTTGATAAATCGTATAATAATTGAATAGAATTTATGAATAATAAATGGAAACAAAATCCTACCTGAAACGTCACTAACTACTTTAGAAAATATATGGGTAACCAAAATGTAGAACATGCCAGGAATCATCAGGTGAAAGGATTAACAGCTAGGGTAGATGAATCCAAGGCTTATGAGTAAGGTATTTGGTTTTCCAGACTCGAAGGAAACATAAAATTACTAAGATAAATGAAATCATGTATATTAAATTTCCTAAAATAGATTCCCAAATAACACTAAAAAATATTGTTGTCAATATACCTTTTCAATTTTCATTTAATTTTGTTTCAATTACAGAAAGTGGGATAAACTATTAAATCCATAGTTTTATAGAATTCAAATAAAATATTCAATCCCCAAAATTTATCAATATACCATTAATTTATAGATCATATAATTATTGGTAAACATGATCATGGAATAAAAAACTTATTAAAAATTCCATGGATTCATGAGAATTGATCATTTGTCATGATAGAAGGACATGTAATCTCAAATGACCAAACATATACCATAGTGTAATATTACGAAAACATAATATAATAAAGATGATCCATTGATCATAGCGTAGGTATTAAATATTGTGACATAAAAATTTTACATATAAATAATCATAGTAAATCATAACATAGTGGATCATATATCACTACATGTTTCCCCTAATATAGTGGAGTATTCATTAACACTTGATTCTTATAACATTATAGAGAAGACATCATTACCTAATATCATGATATAACCCAATATCATTTATTCAATACTATATAATCCAACTATAATTACTCATATTTACGCAATTAATGGAACACATTTAGAAAGAATAAAAAATAAGGCACACATGAAACCTAACCAACTTCATTTTCAAAATCATCTTTCAACCCATACACACCTCGAAACCCTTTAAAACATATTTCTCTTCATTCAAACAATTCCTAAAACAAAATTAGGAAGAACATAAAACATACTAAATTTATTTAATAATGTTAAATTATGGAATCACATACCACAAGCATGGAAACTTCCATAATCTTTTGGAAAACCAAAATCACACCACAAAGGGAACCTATAAATGCAATATCATACCACAACCATAAATATTGAAAATAAAGAAAAAATATTATCTCCAAACCACTCCATTTTAGTGTGAAAATGCTAAAATGGAACAATGATTCTGCTCCAACCAGGTGCCATTTCCAGTGCTATTTTGAATTGAAACCACAGTAACACGCTTTATTTGACGCACCCTTATTCAGGCGCTATCTGATTTTCATGATTTAATGAAAAATATGGCGCTAGTTGGATCTCCTTCTAATTGATGTGCTATTTTATAGTAATAGCTACTAAAATTTAACATTGTTCATTATAATTGATCTAATATTTAACCAAACCAACCCAAAATCATACCACAACTGCACCACAAAGGTATACATACCTTCGTAGAGCGATGGCGAAGGTACTGACTGGAAGCGATGGGAGGTGAGGCCTAGTGAGAGGTGGTGACATGGGTCAAGGGTTTCGGGGGGTTACTACGGTCGTCGGGGTTGTGGGGGTCTATGGGTTCGTGGGGGTCACCGAAGTTGAAGAATACTAGGGATTATGTGGGTCGCTGAGGTCACGATGGGTTTGCGGGGTCTATGGGGTCATGCACGTCACCGAGGGTTTCGGGTGTCGTCATGTTCATAGGGGTTTTCGGGGTCATCGGGGTCGTGCCTAAGGTTTTGGGGTGTCTCGGGGGTCAGGGGGTTCGGGGGTGTCAGGGGAGTTGGGATAGTCAGGAGGATAAGGGTCGTGATTGTAAAAAACAAGTTTAGTGGCGATTTAACAAACTACCACTAGAAAAATGCTGCTAAAGGAGAATAATGTTTTAGTTCATAACCTAGGGTAAACAGAAACATCTTGATGTAAATAGGAATGAACTAGAGTACACATTCATTGGATGAAGCACATAGGCAGACCCAATATCGGATAGAAATTCCATGTACTTATAGTAAATTCTATTTACTTTTGTTAGAGAGGTTTGAGGCCCTTGTTATCATTACCATGGACCAGTTTACTTAGGGTGAATTCTATAGATCCATACCCGCGAGGGAATAGTTTCGCATATGTCCTGGATAGAGGATTCTGAACCACTCTAAGGTATTTTTCTCAAATATATTTCTCAATGTCCCCCAATGGCCCTGGGTGGGAACCTATATCATATTATTCTATGGGTGGGGTTTTAGGAATCGATGTGACCAACATACATAGTCATCGATCCCCTACTTAGTTATTAATCCATTTATTGTTTTTGGTATCCTCTAGGGATTTGGGTGTGATCCTAAATCTGTGTATCAATATCTTTATAAATCCACCATATACTTCCTTATGGAGAGACTCAACTAGAACGACATTTATAAAGGACGCCATCACTACTATAAAACTTATAGAATGATTTATCCTTGGAAATTATAGTTATGAACTCTTGAGAATAATCTTAGATCGGTAATGTGATTATGAAATTATGTGAGAATTAGTTTCTACCATGTGTATATATGGATGTCCATTTATTTATTTCTCATATTTCTAATTGACATTCCCTTTGATGAGATGACTAATACATTGATGCTTTATACTTAGTGATTTCGAAGTTCCCTACTGGGTATTGTTATACTCACCACTACATGGGCTCTTCCCACACATATCATGTCTTATGAAAATTATTGGTCATTTGAAGGGGTTCTTGGTGGACTAGGAGTAGGCTGATCTAAGATTGGTCTTGATAGACCATGATACATACCAGGATTCATATTTGATTACAGTCACCTCATTCTTGTAGGTTGGACTTCTCTATAAGTTTTTGTGGGCTTGCATTTGTCCCTTTATGCTTTCAAGTATTACATTCATACTCTATTTGTGTGTTTTAGATATATGAATGCATTGGTATTAGTTTATTTGTTTTACATTACATAATTTTATGGGAATAGATATATATATATATGTGTGTGTGTGTGTAGGTACATTAGGATAATTCCTCCCATATGTGTGATATGCCTACTCAGTGTTGGTCACTAACCCCTAGCCTATTGAAGACATGCTTGGGGTAGTCACACTTGTCTTATCATCCACCAGGAAGGACCTGGTGGGTTAGGACATGATAAAGTGGTATTAGATTGATTCCATATTAGGATCAGAGTTTAGAGTTTTATTTATCAGTGATATTGTTTTAGTTTTTATAAAAAATAGTGTTAAGAAATTTGATTTCAGCTTTCCGACCAAGGACTTTGGTATTGGTGAGGTCGCCGACATATCAATATACTAAGACTATGACTACCTTCCTTCTGACTCAGTACATATAGATATTGGTTACAGGGAAAACAATGATAAATCTATCATATAAGAGTAGGTTTCATTCTATATTCTTCTTGAGTTATCTCCCCAGATATACTCATTGATTGCGGTGCATATTGTTTATTTTAGGATGCTTCCAGAATAATTGCTATCTATGATTTAGTAGAAAGATAAATAGGATGATCTCTATAGTAATGATGATTCGATATAGGGATCTATTCTAAAAATATTTCCCCATTGTGGTTTTCCATCCATACTTTCCAATCAATCATAAGATGGTACTAGCAGTACCAGTGGATGTGGTACATAGGATGAGTGCACTTAACATGTTTCAGCATCACCAACCCCTTAGGTTTTGGGGTGTTCCAAACCCTCATGTATCTAAGGATTGTTTTGAGGTAGTTATGGAATTCTTACATCTTATCATAACACCTGAAGACTATATGGTGGTCCTTGTGGTGAACCATCTTCATGGATATGCAAGGATTTTGTGGAGCCTTATAGTTTTATCATATGATGAGGAAGATCTTTCATGGACAGGTTTTGAGCACCTATTCAGAGAGAAGTTCTCTCCAGCTACAATATGATCAATTCACATCTAGGAGCTTCTACAACTACATCAGGGAAGCACGACTATGGATAATTATTCAATGATGTTTACCAACCTCTCAGAATAATCGATTGATATAGCTTTCAATCTACTCTTTTGGGAATGGATCTTTGAGACAGCACTACACAGAGACATACTAGATAGTGTGAAACCTTTATTCATCCCTACCTATGCTGAGGTTTTAGAGCATTACTTGGTAATAGGGATATTTCTATCCAAGGAGACATCATAATTAGTTTCCAGTAGTGGGAACACAATATCTGAGACTTTGGAAAGAGGTATCCAATGGTGGACATGGGGATATGGACATGCGATACATTTTAGAAGGTGATCTTACAACTGAGTTTCTATGGTTCAAGGATCTTGGGATGGTTATAGTCAACCTACAGAGAGGAAATGTTACTCATGTGATGGGTGAGGACATCTTCTGTGCGATTGCCTGACCCATCGTATAGTTGATCAAGAGACGGTGGATGGTCCACAAATCTAGAGGTGGAAATAGGATTAGGGAGGTCTTTAGGGTAGTAGACATGGTAGAGGAGTATAAATAAGATCTAGAGGTGCAATATGGTTTGACTTTTTTGCACCAATAACCCCAGGTGGTTCCTACCATGCTCAGGGAGCTAGTGGACATGGCTAAGGGAATCTGTAGGCCACGGAGGCCTACATTCCATAGGTTCCAAGGATGATTATAGGTATGACCTTTTTCGTTTATACATTATCTATATTTTTTATAGATATAGGATTAAGCTGATATTTTCGTGTTACATCCCTAGTTTGAGTCCTAGTGGTTTCGATTGAGCCCTTGTCTAGACCCTTACACTTAGAGACTCCTATTAAAAAAGACTATATAATCACACTCTTTTTCTGATAGTGTGATATGATGATTGGTGGAGAGATTTTCTCATGGGATCTCCTTGAGGAATCGATGAGTCCTTATGAAGTAATATTAGGAATCGAATGGCTAAAAATATTTCATGCATAGATTAACTATTTTCAGTGGAGGATGTGGCGTGTCCCTATAGATGATATTAGGTTTTTCTTCATAGGCATGAAGGAGACCCAGTCGGAGCCGGATGGGATCCTATGTATAAGGTTGTACCCAATTACTCACCAATTGGATAGTATGACTCTCATAGACCAAGATGTTATGAGCTATCAGTTTCCTTCTATTATGGATGACACTACTACAAAACATGCCTTAAAAGAATTGGTATTTATCAGCACTAGAAAAAATCCCTACTAAATGGAATCATTATCAGTGCTAAAAAATGTTGATAAATTTAAACTTTTATCAAGGTGTTATTTTTAATGTTGATAAAGGATACCCTTTATCAATGATATATTTTTAATGATCATAAATGAGTCCTTTATTAGTGCTTTCTTAACACTGATAAAGGTTTGAATAAATAAATTAAATTAAATAAAAAAATTAAAAATTAAAAATGAGTTAATTAAAAAAATTAAAAAAATTATTAATTAAATAATTATTGATAAAAATGAATAAATTTATTATACTATATATAAATTATAAATACAAATAAATAGTATGTATAAAATATATATATATATTCAAAATGAAATTAAACAAATAAAAATTAAAAATAATAAATTGAGAAAAATATTAAACATTTTATTAATTATATAATTTTTTATGATGTTAATAAATAGTATATATTAAATATATAGATATATATGAATGTATATAAATATGATTTATATATTACAAAATATGTATGTGCTTTAAATTAAATAGTCATATATTTGGTGAATAATTGTTTATAATTAAAAATTAATATGAATTAAAAATACTGACTAATTTCATAGAGTACTAGACATATAATTGAATAAGTCATTTGAGTTTTCAATTTTACATAGATAAAATGTGTGTTATATTGATTTCACATATATGTAATTAATGCATTTTTATGCACAATGAATAGATAAAACATTTATACATTTTTTCAATATTGTTAAACTGTGCTTACTTTTAATTTATTAAATTTCACTCATTTTTAACATGCATATGCACTTAAAATTAGATATTCATAAATAATTTTAAAAAATATTTTTCTAAAATAAATTATAAATAAATATATTTATAAATGTACATTTAATATATTTATATAATTATATATTTATAATTATAAATAAATAAAAATGTTTTTAAAGTATTTATATAATCATAAATAAATAATTATATATATTTAAACAATTCTTAAATTTATAATCAATTTATTTTAATAATGAATATATTTACAATATTTATATCTATATATATTTATTAAATATATATTATGATATAAATATATTTTTTCAAAAATATTTATATAATTATAAATAAATAATTATATGTTTAAATAATTTTAAATTTATGATAAATATATTTAAATAAAAAATATATATATTATATTTATATTTAAATATAATTATTAAATATTTATATATATAATATTTATAATTATAATTATAAATCCTTTATCTGCACTTAAGCAATAAGAATTGAGAAAAGGATTATTTATCAACGCTAAAAATTGTTGATGAAGATTAATTTTATCAGTACTTATTACTTAAGCAGTGATAAAAGGAATCTTTATTAGTTCTTTTTTTGGAATTATGGATAAAAGTGTTCCGATCTATTTAAAAAACCCTAACCCGATGTGAACCCATCACAATATTAGAATCTTTCCGTGGAAGCCACCCACTGTTGGCGCTCCTATTGGTGAATCTAAACTCAAATCAAGGCTCAAATCAATGATCAAGCAAATCCAAGGCTCAAATTCAAGTCTTGAATGATTCAAGGGTCGAAAAAATCCAAGAATTAAATGTAATTCTTTCTCTACTTTCTCTCGAATGTAAGCCTTTATCTACTTTCTCTTAGGGAGCCCAGTATGTAAAATATTTATGGTTGTGTCCATGGTGGAGGTTGTTTTTCTTAACTATGAGTGTGGTGATTTATCCATTTTGGAGATTTGGCCATGGATATCATCCATTTTGATACTTGGAATTTTTTAGATTATGAAACACCTATACTATGAGCCTTCCTAGCTTCGCTCCCAAATGATATGATCATCTTCTTCTCAATTACAACTGTGAATTAATGTAGGGGATTTGTGAGCTACACTTTTATTTAAGTGAAAGTGTGGATTAATCATGATTTATTTTCATTGTATAAATATTATAATTAACCACAAGTTAGAAGTCCCATCCAATTTTTTATCATCTATATAATATTTTATGTATCAATTTTCATGATGGCGGTTGGGTATCCAATGAGGCTACTTCCTAGAATATTAAACTGACTAGTTATTTTCATATTTATATAGTATTGACATTATTTATAGAGTTATGTTTTATATATCTATTAATTTTCTGATTCCACTTAGATTTATGAGTAAAGTAAAGGTATTCCACTTTGAAAATGTGACCTCATGGGAGTTGTTCCATCTCGATATAGTCTAGTCTGTATGGGATATAAAATGCAAGGGTTGGTGTGTTTTCTCTCTTGTTTGTGATATATCTTGTTGATGTGTATTATTTCTTTATCCAAAATTCTTTATGGACCTCCCTATGATCTCAAGTATGGTTCAATGTGTATTATATGGCCTCCGTAGAATCCTTCATATGGGTAGATCTGATGTGACAAACTCCCTAGACTCCTTATGATGGGTTGGTGTGCTGGTATGACATCCCAAGAGTCTTGATATGTTTTCAAATATTTTATATACCTTAAACTTTAAATGTAATAATTAATTAGGTTTCTAAATCACTTGTTCCAAAAAAAATATAATGGAAGTTATCAAATTCTATATATTAGAAGTTATTTTTAGGTATTAATCATTTTAGGTCTATATGTATTGGTTCAACCCCTAGGAATCTCTGATTACTATCCCTGTAAATGAAATAACTCTTTATTTATTAAAAAAAATTATCAATATATTATTATATCTTTTATTTGATTGAATGAGAGTTTATTATTATTATTTATCATATTTGGGTTTATTATTACTCATTAATTTCCTATATTATATTTTAATTTTTTAGGGTTTTAATAAAAAAAATTATGTGTGTCAAAAAATAGTTATTATTACAATTTTTTCTTGAGACTCATACCCCACCTCTATTATAGATAATTTTCATCCTCATCAACTTCATCTCCTAAACAGTTATTATTACAATTTGATGCTCAAAACTCTCCCCCATATATTTTATGTTTCTTGTACTACTATGATCATTAGTCATCCCATGGATGACTACTACTTAAATTATTTCATGAAACATAGGTTCATGTCCACAAGATATGTAGTATGTGTGTCAAATAACAAAATGAAATGATAAATGTCTAGAAGATTAGTTGATGAGGATGACAGTTGTCTATAACATTCACCTTTGAATTAATTCATAGGATAACACCTTATATAGTGGATTAATTATTTTTCTAAATTGAATTACCCATTTTCTTCAATATACTGAAATTATTTGAAACAATCAATTGTTGAGTTTCCTTTATTAGAATTATCTGTAACTTTCACCTTTGATAATTTATATCTTATGTCTATTTATTTATTTATTGTAAAAAATTAATATTTTATGAAACTAATAGGATGGATATGAATTGAAAATGGATTCGTGCAAATATTTTTACAAAACTATATGAATATGTTGTTAAACAGTTCGTCATGTTTTCAAGAGATCATGCATATGACCCTTCTCAAATCCTCTTTCAATGTTTGCATTGTGGTTATTGAAGAAAAATTAGTCTAGAAGAGTTTGAAGAACATTTTATTTGTAATAGAATATATCATAACTATAAATTTTGAACTAAACATAGGGAAAACCTGAATTTGGACACCAATTGGGTTGATATTATGGCTTATGGATCATTTTATATGAATACCCGTGTAAATGATGATGCAGATCACATAGAAGAAATGAAAATTGAAATTGAATATGACCTTCGTGATTGTCCAAAGTTGTTTGAGGAGTTAAACAGTTATTCCAAGAAACCACTGTATATCAGTTGTAATAAATAAGCAACATTTTCATCTATATTAAATTTATATAATTTTAAATCTATCAATGGATGGAGTGACACTATCTTTACAGAATAACTTGGTCTCATGAATGATATGCTACCAAAAGAAAATGAACTACCATTTCAAACATATGACACTAAAATAATGTTATTTTTAATAGTTATGATCTCTAAAAAATACATGCTTTTCCAAATGATTTCATATTGTTTCGTAGTGACCATGAATCACTCATAAAATTCCCTAAGTTCGTCATAGATCGATATAAGAAAAATGAATCGAGTCTTTCAAAATATGTATTGTACTTTCCTATCATTCCACGGTTTAGAAGACTATATGGATGTTAGGAAACCACAATATAATTAACATGGCATGTAAATGAAATAATTAAATATGGGAAACTATATCATCTATTAGATTCTACTCAGTGAGAAAAAATTGATTATGAGTATCATAAATTTGGAAATGATCCAGGAATCTTACATCTTGTGTTATCTATAGATGGAACAAATCCTTTGGGTGTACAGAGTAGTACTCACGGTACATGTCTCGTTATATTGGTAAATTATAACATTCCATTTTGGTTATTCATGAAGCACAAATATATTATGTTGTCTCTACTTATATATAGACCAAAGAATCCTGGAAGTGATATTGATGTCTATTTGAGTCCATTGATCGAAGATCTAAAATTGATATGGGATATAGGTTTTTATAATGTATGATGCTCATAGAAGTGAATAATTCACATTGAGGTCCATATTTTATGTGATGATAAATGACTTCCCTTCTTATGGAAAATTTTCTGGCTATAGCATTAAAGGAATGTTGGGGTTCCCCATTTGTGATAAATGAACATACTCAGTTTGGTTGAAAAATTACTCGAATACTATGTTTTGAGGACATCGGAAACTTTTACCTCGATAACATAAATACTGGTCCTAGAAAATATCATTCTATGGGAATATCAAATAAGGTACAACACTATCTCCTGTAACATGTGATAAACTATACAATAAAGTAAAAGATATTGACACTATTTTTGGTAAACCAATTTCAAAAAACCTTAAAAAATCATGTGGGAATAAGTGATCAATTTTCTTTGAATTACTGTGTTGGAATTTTTTTTATGTCAAAAATTTTCTTGATTCCATGCATGTAGAAAAAAATTTATTTTATAATGTTATTGGAACATTAATAAGTGTTCCAAGAAAATTGAAATATGGAATCAAGGCTAGGTTAGACTTGATTAAAATGTGGATAAGGGAAGAGTTGTCCCTAGTGAAGGGTAAAATATATATTTTTCTTCCTCTAGCAGCTTACACTCTATCCAGACATGAAAAATTACAATTTTTTCTTTTCCTTAATAGTGTTAAATTTCCAAAATGTTATTCATCAAATATCAATATTGGAATATCAATGACTAATTTTAAGTTTCAAGGAATAAAATCACATGAATTTATTGTTTTGCTACAAGATTTAATTCTTATTTATTTCTATTTAATTATTCTTAAAAATGTATGGCATACTTTTACCATACTCTACTCCTTTTTCAAATCCATATGCAGTAAATTTATAGACCCGATAAAGTTTACCGTCATTAATTAGGAGGTTTTAGATATATTATGTGAATTAGATATGTTATTCCCACAATAATTCTTTGATATAATGGTCCAGATAATGGTTCACTTAGTTAGAGTGGTTAAACTATTTGGTCTTGTCCATTACGGATGGATGTACCCCATTGAATGGTATATAAAGATTTTGAAAGGGTATTTCAAGAATCAAAGTCTGTTAGAAGGTTCTGTTGTAGAATAATATATTATTGAAGAAGTTATTGAATTATATACTAATTACCTATCTAATGTTGAAAAAATCAATCTCCTAAAGTCTTATCATAGAAAACGCCTTATGTGTGAAGGTATTTTTAGAAGATATGTTATTACAATTACCTTGACAGAGCTGGTGCAAGAACACCTTTACATTTTACGTAACAGTTAACATGTTTATCCATGCATTAAATCCCACAAATAAATTATTAGATATTTTAATCCATCAAGGGATGAACGATGGATATCAAATACACATAATCAATGGTTTATATGATATTTATGAGATCAAATTTATAAGGGGTTATATAATTATCTAAATTTAATTGTTGAATGAATTCAATGGTTGGTTAGGGGATCAAATTCAAATGTTATATCTTACACTAGTTTTGTAAGCAATGGTCATACATTCTATACAAAAAAACATAATGGATGAACTATAATGAAAAATAGTGGTGTAATTCTTGTGGCTGAATGGATGAAAATATCTAGTACCAAGGATATAAATCAAATTTATGTGAATTACATATTTTGGAATTATTAAATAGATATATGATTTGGATTAAATGACATTTCAAGCTCTGATTTTTTGTTTAAAATGGGATGGCAATATTCATGAAGTGAAAGTTGATGAAATGGGATTCGTAATAGTGAATTAAAGTATGGAAGGGGGAACTTATGATCCATTCATAATGGAATCGAAATAAGTTTAAGTATTTTATGTCTCAGATCCAGCAAACAGAAATTGGTCGATTTTCCTACTGGAGACTAAAACAAATTTTGGTTTAGATAAAAATTATGTCAAGGAATACCCTTTCATTAGGATATCACAATCAATTCATGCTGGCCCCAATGTAGAAAATTTCGTGTATGTTAGATGGGACTACAAAGAGGGGATTTTGATTCTTTATAGAGGAACAAAATACCTGAAACCCTTAAAAAAATAGAATTCAATGATAAGGTAAAAAAAATTAATATAATATTTTTTCCTCATAAAATTATATGTTCTATATTTCATTAACATAATATGAATTAAATGTTTGACTACTCATACAGACAATTTCTTCTTCACGTGATGATGTTACCAATCCCTTATAAGAAAAAACTATAATAAAGAAAACCCTTTGTAAAGATGTAAAAGAAATGTTACGATATACATTCTCTATTTTACAAAAAAAATATATAATGGAACTTTGATTTAATTTTCATTATTCCTTACAAAGTTAATTTATTTTAGAATATTTCTATCCATCTATCATGCCTTTTTAGAAAGAGTAACTATGTTTTATCTACTAAATCACAGAGGTAGTCTTGATTTTTTCATAGTAAAATCATTGTTTGAATTAATTTATTACTTCATATTAATGTTAAATTTATTTCTTTTTATTATTACTTTCATAATGATTGTTTTCTTATACAAGTGGATTCTTTTGTTCAATTTGGGGTGGTTTGTCTATCTTCCATGCCTTTCTACACCAATAATTCCACAGAATTATTCTCCCTCAAAACCTCTTCACCCTTGTAGTGTTGAATATATCACTTTCCTTAAATTTTTCTCTACTTTCTTTACAGGAAGAGAAACAACACTGCCTATGCTCAATCACATAGGTAATCTTGACATTTTTATATTAAAATCAGTTTCTATATAGTTAATGTATTGTTTCATATTTATGTTTAATTTATTTTTTTAGTATTACTCACATAATAATTATTTTCTTATATATTTGGATTCTTTTATTCTATTTGGGATGATCTTTCCATATTTAATGTCTTTCTGCACCAAAACATCCACAAAATTATTCTCCCTCAAAACCTTTCACCCTTTAAGTTTTGACATTTATCATTTTCCATAAATTTCCCTCCACTTCTCAATCACTGAGGTAATATTAATGTTTCCAAAATAAAATCATTGTCCATAGAATTCATGTATTATTAAATATTTATGTATAATTTATTTCTTTTTAGTATTGCTCATAAAATAATTGTTTTCTTATACAAGTGAATTATTAATATTTTTTTAGTTGGGGTGGTTTGGTTGAAGCCTATAATACATTTTTGGTAGTTCGGAAAATAAACTCGATGAAAATCATGTTAACATGGACAATTATGATTTTTTTGAGACTTTGGGATGTTTATTAATTATCCACACCTCAATCTGACACACAATAGGACTGGTATGACTCCAAGTACTTTATTATCTTTAAAATTGACATTAATTTTATTAAATAGAAATCTAATAGACTAAAAACTGAGAAAACATATTCATATTGTTTTGATACTTTAATAAAATGATCCATAAGTCATTTGTGGCATGTTGGAATCTGCTTCACCTCAATCCAATACACGATGTTCCCAGTATAACTCAATGTGTTTATTATCAGTTTAAAATCTATATTTTACTTTAAAATGTGTTACTCACTAAAAACCAAGAAAATGCACTCATATTTTATTGATAATTTAGGGAATCGATTCATAAATCATTTTTGATGTGTAGGAATTGGTCTCACATCAAACTGATACATTGTGTGATCCGTATGAGTCAAAGTGTATGTTTCAAGTTTAAAATGGTATTTTATTAAAAAGGACAAGTGACGTACTCAAAACTAAGAAATAATATTCATATTTTTTTTATAATTTAGTAAAAAAATCCATAAGTCATTTGGGATACGTAGGAATCAGTCACAACACAATATGATGCACGGTGTGACTGGTATGACTCCAAGTGTGTCTTTTTATTTAAAATTTAAATCAATTTTACTAAAATGGAAAACTAACCTACTCAAAATTGATAAAATACATTATAATTGTTTTGATACTTTTCAAAAATGATCCATAATTCATTTTTTTATTTAAAGGGATTAGTCGAACCCCAATTTGATATATGATGTGCCCAGCATGACTCAAAGTCTCCATTATCAGTTTAAAATCTATATTTTAGTTCAAAAAGTGTCACTCACTAAAAATAAATCAAATGCACTATGGTTTTCTTAATAATTTAGAAAAATTATTCATAATTAATTTATGATACAGAGTAATTGGTCTCATATCAAACTGATACAATATGTGATCGAAATGAGTCAATGTTCATGTTTCCAATTTAAAAATACATTTTAGTAAAAAAAGATAACTAACATACTCAAAACCAAGAAAATTCATTTTTATTTTTTTGATACTTTAGTAAAACAGTCCATATTTTATTTTAGACATATAGGAATTAATCTCACCTAAATCTGACCCATGGTGTATCTGGTATGACTCAAAATGTGCATTTTTATTTAAAATTGACATCAATTTTAGTAAAATGGACAACTAAACTTCTAAAACCTGAGAAAGTTCATTCATATTATTATGATACATTAAGAAAAAAAATAAATCATTTTTTACATCTATAAATCATCTTTACCTCAATCTGATACACAATATGCTCGGTATGACTCAAAGTTTTCGTTGTTAGTTTAAAATTGACATTTTAGTTCAAAAAGTGTTACTCACTAAAAACTAATAAAATGTTCTTGGATTTTCTTGAAAATTTATGAAAATTATTAATAATTAATTTTTTATATGTAAGAATTGGTTTCATGTCAAACTAATACATGATTTGATTTGAATGAGTCAAAGTGAGTGTTTCCTGTTTAAAATGACATTTTAGAAAAAAAGACAACTAACATACTCAAAACTAAGAAAACGCATTCAGATTGTTTTGATACTTCAATATAATGGTCCAAAAGTCATTTGAGATGTTTTTTAATCATCCTCACCTCAATCCAACGCACAGTGTGACTGGTATGAGTCTAAGTTCTTCTTTTTATTTAAAATTGACATCAATTTTAGTAAAATTAACACTTTCTATTAATTTATTTATTTATGTTATTACAAACATAGGATTTTTTTTCTTATATAGGTTAATTATTTTTCTCAAGAAGGGGTGGTTTTTTTGATAATATCTTGAGTCAAGGTCAGAATTAAAAGACAAAAAAACATTTATGTTTTTGAATGTATCTAATAATTTGTATTTATGTAATTGTATATAAACCAATGTTTTAAATGTCTAAAATATAGTTTCCTTTCCTGTATTTTTTTAAAATTTAAATTAATTTAAATTATATATTGGTACATATTTTTATTGATATCTGGTGTTATTATGTTGTTATGGTGTGCTGTTACAACACATTGCACTAGTGCTGCAGTGTGTTAGTGCAACACACTACAGTATAGCCCTTTATCAATTCTTTTAAAATCACTGATAAAGTACCCATTTGTCAGTTCCTATATAATTATTGATAAATGGCTCCTTTAGTAGTGCTAACTAAAATCTTTGATAAATGGGTCCTTTACTAGTACTTCTAAATACAATGATAAAGGTCCCATTTATCTATACATTTTTTAGCACTGATAATGGACCCTTTTATCAATGGTTTTTTAGTGATGATAAAATACTAAGGCATTTAATCTCTTTCAGGTTGTTAGTGATTCTCTAGTGCTTATAAAGTCTATTTCTAGTGCTGTTAAGGGCCTATTTTGTAGTAGTGTGAGTATTATGGCATCTTTTCTAAGTACATGCTATACTTAGCTCCCAGATGAGAGATAGACTTCTGCATTGACTTAAACCTAGGCATGACCCCAATATATATGATAACATATCATATGGTTCTTATAGATTATCATGAGATGATGTTTTAATTGGAGGACTTTTAGAGGAAGGGATTTGTTAAACCTAGTGTTTCCCCCAGGGCAGCCCAGTGTTGTTCGATAAGAAGGCAGATGGTAGATTGAGGTTATTCATAGATTATCGACACATAAACCAGGTGACTATGAAAAAAATAAGTATCCACTACCAAGGATTTATAACCTATTAGATCAATTGATAGGTGTGTGATGGTTCTTTAAGATTGACCACAGGTCTGGATATAACTAGTTGTGGTTACGGGATAAGGATATACCATTTATGGCATTTTGATGTCGCTACGTTCACTATGAGTACTTAGTGAATCACTTTGATGTGAAAAAGTTCCCCAGTAGTGTTCATGGGACTCAGGTGCCAGATATTTTATCCATTATTAGACCAGTTTTTAGTATTCTTCGTCTATGATATCCTGGTGTACTCAATGTCTGAGGAGGATCACGCGTGTCACTTAGGGATGGTCCTAGACATACTCTAAGAAAGCCATATTTATGGGAAGCTCATGAAGTGTCATTTGTGGATTCAGGAGTTCCACTTTCTGGTACATGTTATATCAGAAGAGAGAGTATTAGTAGACCCAATAATGGTTGAGGTAGTGTTATCTTGGGATCCACCCAAGTGTGTGATGGAGGTTTGGAGCTTCCTTACGTTATTAGAATACTACATGAGATTCAGGCTTGGTTTCTCTAGGAGATCAACACCTTTCACTTACTTAACCTAGAAAGGTAAACCTTTAATGTGTATAGAAAGGTTCCAAAAGTATTTTTAGGATTTGAGGAAAAGGTCAGAAAGTTCCCCCTTCTTTAGGTTTCCTAATGAGGGTTTCAAGTACATTGTGTTCTGTGTTGCGACAGGTACCAGATATTGTTGAGTTCCAATACATAGGCAGGTCTTGATTGCCTATGGTTCTAGAAATCTGATACCTCATGAGAAGAACAATGTGATATATGATCTTGATTTTTTAGTGGTAGTCTTTACCCTGAAGATGAGGAGACACTACCATATGGGCAAGTGTTTTATTGTCTCCTCCAAGAACAAGAATATGAAGTATATCTTCTATAATAAAGATCTTAACTTGATATAGGGGTGATATCTATATTTCCTACAATATTATGACTTTGAGATATTTTATACTCTTATTAAGGGAAATGTGGTAGTAGATGCTCTCAGTAATTGATCTTATTCTTTTCTATTGACTAAAGATTCAGAGTAGATAGACTCATTATAGTTTTCCTTAGTAAGAATGGATGGTGATTCATATCTATAGTTAATGGTTGTTACCCCACCACTTATATATCATGTTAGGGAGGATAATTAGGGATATAATGATTGTGAGACCATGCGTACTCAGATATCGACTCGATGTGGTCCTAATGAATTTTCTGAATTTGGGGAGAATGTTATAATTTTTAGAGGACAGGTAATGGTACGAGCTAAATTGCAGGATGAGGTGATGATAGAGTTTTATACTTCCCCTTTATAGGTATATCTAGTTTTGGTAATTATGTACTAGGTCATTTGTTGTTAGTTTTGGTGTCTAGTATTGAAGAAGTTAGTTGTAGATTTTGTTTCTTAATGCCTCACCTATTGGTAGATAAATGTTGAGCACCATGTTCTAATGAGTTTATCTAAACTCTTTGAGGTTCCAGAGTGGATGTGGGATGTGATATCTATGGAATTCATGATATGGATTCCATGTATATCCATAGAACATGAGGTCATATGGGTAATCAATGATTGACTCACCAAGTCATCCCTCTAATGGCTCGAAGGCCTTCATTTTTTATTGATTTTTGATAATCCACCTTTCAAGGGGTGTGGTGGAACCCTTACAATGCCTATGGGAGTAATTATTACATGGCATGTAGGCCTTAGAGGAATTAATTTCCCATATGCTTCAATCATTACATATAACTCAGACTAACTACTTGGAACTTCTCCTCCCTAGCATCTTTATCGTGAAATCAGCTCTCCACCTTCGCATGGTTGTTCGGGTAGGCTTTCCTGTGAATGCACAGGCTTGTCCTGATGGCAGGTTCCATACCCTCTCATTCTGGAAATCCATTTAGATTAAGTCATCCCACTTTCTTACTATCAGTGTGCATAGTTTAATAGAGATATTGGGATTCCTCTATGTATGGGAGACATTTCAACTTTATGAATTTTCATTTATGATCATTTTAGACCATGATACCAATTTCACATTGCAATTACTTAGAGGATTATAGGAATCCTTTGTGACTCAGTTACATTTGATCACATAATTTCACCCTCAGACTGATATCCATACAGATTAGATAATTTTAGTCTTAGATGAAAATTTACGGGCTTTCATATTGGACATTTGTCATATTTGAGATGATCACCTACCCTTGATGGAGTTTTTATACTACAATATCTACTATTTCACCATTAGTTTGAAACCATTCAAGGATTTGTATGATAAAACTTGCATATCACCATTATGTTTGACTTATTTAAGAGATTTTATGCACATGGGATGAAAATTGGTGTGATCTATGACAGACAAGTTTCAGGTCATTTAGGAGAATATGAAGTTGACACAGATCCATCAGAATACTTATTCATACCAATGATGGATGCCTTTTTAGTTCGAGGAGGGAGACCACATGTTCCTGAAGTTATCACATTGATTTGGATTGTGGAGATATGGTCAGGTTAGCAAGACATCTTAAATATTAATATTTTTTTTCCAGATAATACGCAGAGTCAATGAGGTGAATTATCACTTATTTCTACCACTGCAGTTGGATCGAGTACTCAAAGTTGTCCTTGTGTCATAGCTGAGGAGGTAAGCGAACAACTTATCACATTCTATTTACTTGGGAAAGTTAGACATCAAGGATGAAGCTACCTTTGTGAATTACCCAATATATATTTGGGATCAGCAAGAGAATATCATTTGTGGGAGAGTGGATCCTTTTGTGTGTATCTGGTAGAAGCAATGGAATCTTCATAAGGGCACCTGGGAGTGAGAGACACGGATGTGATCTTAGTGCCAAAACCTTTTCAAGTAGTCTTGTTTAATTTTTTGGATGAAAATACCTAATGTTGGGAGAATAAAATGTTTAAGTTTTTTCCATGTAAAAACTTTGAATTTATATATTAATATTATAGGATCATGACACTAAGACAGCACGAGATTCTGAGGCCTAATGAGTCTATAATTGATATTTAAAAAATATTAAGTATATTAATGTCACATGTGCATAGTTTTACTTAAAAAATGGAATAAAATCTAAACAGATACTTAGATTATAAATCTAATTCCTTTATTGAGTATGTAACATGATATTTACCCTAGGCATGAAATAATATTTTTCAATGTCTGGAATTTGTGAAAATTTTGTCTCGTTATCAAATAATGAATAAATTTATTGATTGATAAATTGATTAATTTTATTATAATGACATAGGTACCTAATTCCTCCTCTATAAATACCCCATTTTGGTTAAATATTAGGGTTACCCATATATCCCTAGATATTTGGAAAGGTGAATTTGGAGAGATTTTGGCATACAAAAATGGATCTAGGGATCAGGTCAATACCATTGGAATTATATATACCAACTGATTTTGAAGATCTTTCCAACAACCACAAAATAGGATCATTCTTTATTAGTGATCAATATAAACTCTAGGTAAGAAATTTTGTATACATTTTATCATGTTTTTATCCCATGTCAAACACAAATCAATTAACTTAAAAATGGTTCATGGATCGATGGTAGATTTTGGTGGATATTATTTTTTTTATTTTTTGGATTATTTGTTCGTAGTTCTAATGTAAAGAGATAAAGGCCAACCCAAACATGGAAGATATTTATTCTTCATTTTTTGTTTCTATATTTCCAACCCTTTTCATTGTGTGTTCATTTTTTTTACCCCATTGGTACAATGGTTCAAAAAATACCCGGTGAATGGTCATATCGCATTAGATTCTTGGCACAACGAATCGTCACTATGGGTTTGAGATCAAGATCAAAAACATGATTGTGATGTGTGGAGAAGGAAACAGATTATGTTTGGATTTTTGGAACTCCGTTTTTAGTTTCCATTTTTAGTGATGGATCATCTCAATAGAGAAGGTTTATCGGTCTATTTGGATGGGAAAAAATGGATCTCTGATGATGATCAAGTACGGTTGAACTAGATTTTTTATCCATGGGAGGGATTTATGGTGGATTTAATGGTGGTGGAAACGCATACATATGATGTGTGAATGACCTATGGATTCCTGAAAAGTTTTCACTACACGGTGTGTAATCTAGATATACATACTATGTCAGGCCCTTGATATGGTGCTAGGGTTTCCACAGAGGAGAAAGTATAATATGTTGTGTGACATGTGTCACACGTCGTGTGACTTGACCTGTCAGATATCCATGTACCCTCAGGTACATGGGAACGACTAGAGTACATGATCTAAGTCATGTACTTGGACCTAGATAGAACACACAGGTTGATCTGTGTACTTGGACATGGTAAAGTACATGGTCATGGACTGGGGTATACAAACACAGCCAGATGTACATGAGCATGATCTGGAGTACAAGAGCATGGTCTGAAGCACACAAGTAGACTTGGGACTATTAATACATTTTATTTACTATAAGTACACACCGTGTGCTTTTTATAGTGAGTTATAAGGCCCTTGTTTTCTTCTGCATGTACCAATTTCCATAAGGTTTATTCCATCTATCCATCACTATGAGGGTATAGTTTGTCATTACATCATGAACCAAGGATTATGATCCTATATAAGGGATTTTTCTTAGATAGAGTTCTCAGTGTCCCCCCATATCCCTGGGTGGGATCCTATATCGTCTTCTTCCATAGGTTGGGTTATATGAATTGGTGTGACCAACATACACTAAAATTGATCCCCTATATAGTGGGGTAATCTAGTTATGTTTTATGGTTCCCCCAAGGCCTTAGGTTTGATCTCGTATCTATGTATCGATATCTTTAGACTTCCAATGTGTACTTCCTTATGGAAAGAATCTACATGCATGATTTCTATACTAGACTCCATTAGTAGTATCATACTCATGGAGTGAGTTATCCTTGGAGAGTGTGGTTATGAACTCTCACATAGAATCTTAGGTTGGTAATGTGGTTATGAACTTACCATGAGACTTGGTGTATAAAATTAGTATATATGGATGTGTATTTTTGTATGTATCATATTTCTATTTAACATTTCATGTGATGAGATAACTATTATCTTGATGTTTTATGCTTAGTGATTTCGGGGTCTCCTACTAGGTATTGTTATATCCACCCCTACATGGGCTCTTCCCGCACATGTCATGTCTTATGTAGACAACCAACCATTTGATGGGGATTTTGGTGGACTATGAATAGATAGATCTTAGATTGGTCCAGATAGAACATGGTTCATACCAGGTGTTACATTTGATTGCAGTCCTATAATTTTAGTAGGTTGGACTTATTTATAGTTTTTTTGCGCTTGTATTTATCCATTTATGATTTATAGTATTTTTTGTAATCATTTTGTGGGATTTATATGTATGCATTAATTGGTATTAGTTGAGTTTTTTTACATTTCATCATTGTATAGACGTTGAGATGTGTGTGTCCATATAGTTACATTAGTATAATGCCTCCCATGTGTGTGATATTCCAATTCAACACTGTTCTCCCACCCCTGGTCTATTTAAGGCAAGATTAGGGTAGTCATACTTAGCTTATCATTTTCTAGGTGGGCCTCGGTGGGTTGGATCATGTCATTATTCCTCTGGTATCATTCCTAAGGGTTTCCCATGTAACTGTAACCCAAAGTAAACACCAAAAACAAGCATTTAATTCTATAATGTTTACCCATTATATACATTCTACACACAAGATAATCCAGAGGAACCCATCCTTAACATGAAACTATCAAATTAGATAATCTGGGCTTTGATAAGTGTTTAATTTGGAATGAATCTGACACTTAGTATTTTAAAAGGTTTTATAATATCATCATATTATTACACGTACTCCCTTAACTTGTAATAATTATTATATTGATTTAGTTTTTAATAATATTCCTTCCACAAAATTAATATATTTAAACCATAATGATGTGTAACTTTTTACACAACTCATATATTATGTTATCATCCCAAATTAAAAAATCCAACTACATTTAGACATATATAAATTCATATCACATATAAAGTACATGAATATATTTCATATAAATTTTTATAATCATATTCAATCAATAAACCCCAAAAAAGTGATCTTGGGGTGATATATAGCCAACCCCAACTTTCTTAGACAATGCATAAAACCCATAATGGTGAGAAGTTTGATCAAAATCCTATCTACCAAAGGATATGTTATTTAAGTGAGACTTAAATTCCATAATAATTCTTACACTAGATATATATAAATTATAATTAACATTTTAATTAAACCTCATAACTATGTAAAATCCAACGTCAAGTTATAATAAAACTAAACCAATTATTATACCTACCATGTAACTCCTTAAATACATGTATGAAAATTTATAGAACAAGATTAAATCTTTAAACTAATTTATAAAAATATTCATAATATAACACTTATAACTATGAATAAAATAGGGAATGAAATAAATAAATAAAAATATTATATATTTAACCATGAAACAATCTATTTATGTATAGTTCATAAATAAAACATTTTTTATCACTTTATATTGATAATATGAACTCTTTCATATTATATTTTATATTTAATTTACATTAAATGCATTATTTGTTGAATATAAAGATTATATATGAACTATTAATATATTATGTAAATATTCAGAATATGACATATTTTATATTATTTAAACTTTGATCACAACAATTATCAAAAAACATTTGGATATGGTTTCAATAATTCCCCTAATAAGGCCTTTAATTTAAACATTTTAAATTAATTATTACGAACAATTAATAATATTCAATACAAACACCTTTATATTTTTCTTTTTTTAATTTATAAACATTTTATAAATTACTTTTATAATTTTCCATATAAATATTTTATATCTAAACTATAAGACATGTCATATGATTTTTCGGAAAGGGTATTTTAATATTAAAAATTAATATTATGGAATATTTATTTAATAAATGTTTCATAATAATTAAATAATTATTTATAAATAATTTATAAAAAAATTATAACATGAATAAATGTCCAAAAAAACATTTTCAGTGATTTTTAGATAATTTATAAATCATATAATTTAATTCTAAATAGAAATTTAGAAAAACTAAATTTTTCAATCATATAATATTCTATGATATCTAGTATATTGTGAGGTGAAATTAAAACCATTATATATCGTATTTCAAGATATAAAATTATTGGTCTCCAATATCACCTTCGGCACCTTGCATGTTGTTTATAACAATATCTATTATATATCATAATGATGTTATGATGATTTGGTTCTGAAAATGAGGCATGTTGTTATTATCCCTTAACATTTCCTATATCAAACACAATGATATTGTGAAAACATGAAGGATCATAATGTGTCACCACCTACAATATCCCATTTAGTAGGGAATGAACATATCATAACCAATGATATTTCATGTCTTATGGACTACTCTAGTTAATTTTCTATATCATTTTTATGATATCTAAAATGAAATTAATATGATATAATTTTTCTTTATTTTAAATATGATATTGAGAATAAAATGATTATGGCATGGATCTGATACCAATAAAGTGTTTCTATGGATCGATTAACACTTAATTAACGCAGTGGAAACAACATGAATCCTAACTCCCCAATACTTACCTCACCTAAAAAAATTGTCATGAACCAACATCAGGCCACCCTTGATCAGAGAACCCAAGTCAGCCCATAAAATACCTAAGGTGAATTCTTGAGCACCCCTAGTCTAGAAACTAGTGACAAGGTATCAAATATGAGATTGTGGTAATTATTTCTTCTAATAAATAATAAAATACACAAAGCATCAACCTAGAATTTTGACATGGAAACTTTGTTCATTATATATCCATGAGCAATACAAGATAAATAGATATATAATACAAATGAAAAAAACATAGCATTATCAAAATACATATCCATAACAAGATCAAAATAAATATACAATAGTAGAAAAAATATTAAAATTAGGAGGCCAATATGGCCGATACAAAAAGAAATAACAAAAAATAATCCCCAAGATACCTGACATTTCCACTATATGATCTCTTAGTCACCATCCATTCATTAAAACAATCTCTCCCATGAGTGATCAAGAACCAAATCTGATCATGTAAAATATCTTAGGTCTACCAATTTCACGTTTCATAAGTATGGTGTGGGAATAAAACATCCCATTAGGTAAGAACCTTAAAATCAATTCATTTCCTTTCTAAAAACAACCCATACCAGCTAGTATGAAAAGACACTATTAGAAGTGGATTTTTCATCATTTTCCAAAACAAAATCACCTCATTCTTAAAATCCCCATAAAATACCATTTAAAACATTAATTAAAAATCCTTGTTTTATAAAATCCACATTTTAAATCATACAAAAGAAGAGGATCATGAAATAACCAAATAAACCTAAATTAGTAAAGAAATAGGTCAAGACAGCTGAATGTTGAATATAAAAAACCAAGAAAATAATAATGAATCAATAATAAATGAGGTGTAAAGAAAAAAATAAAGTACAAATAAATATTAGAAAATTAATAATATGTACTCATGGGAAATTCATAAACATCTAATGAGGCAACCCAAGATGTACTTAGGTTGGAACCATCTACCAACCTATTGATAAATTCCAAAGTTTATAATAAATTGGCCACACTAACCTAGCCTCACCAATGGAACTCCCTAATAGACTCAGATACCATATAGGCTATAGTCCATATCATTGGTACTAGAGAGAAACTATCTCTCAATCCCTCACAAGGATGCATTGGATCCCATAATGATAAAAATGGTAGGTGAGTCAGCCTTTACAAAAAACATAACAAAGATCAATATAAAACAAAAACAACTTCTCAACCCACCTCCCTACACCTATCAATGTGAAACACCACTTTAAAAGAAACCAATGATATATTAACATGTCCTAAATGATGTTATTTCATATAAGGTGCACACTTTTTACAAAAAAAACATTTCAAGTTCAAACAAGGATGTAGCATTTGAAACTAGTAATAATTTTCTATAAAAAGATTCATTCCTTTAATACCATTAAAAACCCTAATATAAGCATCAAAATACACTCTCAGTGTATCAAATGGGACTCTGAATCATGATTTATAAAACTATCATTTAAAATATATTTTGGAAAGTATTTTGGAACCCCATGGACAATTTAAGAACCTAGTATTTAATGAAGGCATCCTATGAATCATATATAAATATAAATACTCACATATATGTGTTTTACAAGAACAAACTTATATATATACATATCCACATTAATATTTATATATATTAATGTTCATAGGTAATGAAAAATGAAAGAACAAAGAGACACCATTAAAGTCATCCATCAAGATATAAAAACCTCCTAGTAAAACCCACAAAACATCAAAATATAAATAAACTAAAAAACACAAAATTAAACTTAAAAAAATATTTTACATAAAACATTAAAGACTAATAATCATTTATATCACCAAAATTAATGGAAAATGTCTCTTAGGATTATTATCAAATATATAGAATACATATACTTTCAACATAAATACATAAACACTAAAAACCTTGGAAAATACCCTTTTTAATTAAACCTTTAACCCATAAAGATTTAAAAATAATTTCATAATTTCATCAAAATGGGAAATTAAATTTAAATGAATTTATAAAACTCAAAGAATATTACGATGTGTTATGGAATGGAAAAGAACAGAAACACCTATCTCAATCAAAGTTTGGATGCGAATAAACTCTTGATTACAAAAGGAACAAGGCCCAGTGAACCAACCACACACCCTAACACCAAGATACATGGTGGATTTAGTTTAAAACCATATTCTATGGTTTGATCAACATGATTTCAGTGCATATAATGAAGATAAAACAAGAAAAATATGTAGGAAAATGAATAAGGAGGGTTAAAACAACCAAATATCATGGGATATGCCTCAGAAAACCTAATGGGATATAGGGAAGTAGTGGCTAGGAAAACCCTTATTATATATCATATTAATGGAATTATGATATACCTGATTAGGTTCTTGATATATGAGGTGTATTTTAAGAATTCCAATTTTTAAAATGGATGGGTAGGCCACACAGTTTGTTCGCATGGTTTACCAAACCATGTGCCAATCGTTTTCCCTTCACTGGACTCGCCAAGAGAGATACATGGTTTTATCACATAGTTTAATAAATTTTGAACCAACCATGTAAAATTTTTACATTAAAAAAATAGAACTATAAAGACCCGTAAATTTCAAGGAAATTTTTTTTTCTTAATTTTCTTTGGAATTTTACAAGAACGCAGTTTCTGACGGCGCCTGATTCCGAGGCCCGGTGTGCCCGGAATCATTTTCTGAAGTTTGGCTCGGGTACGTTCAGTGAACGGACGAGCGGGTTTTTCTAACTTTTGAACCGGTGCCCGGAATCGAATTCTGAGGGCACCGATGAAATCGTAGCGCCGGTATTCGCTTAGAAACGCCTCTTCCGGAGTTGCGTTTGCTCGGGTGTGGTTTTTAATTTTCGGGCTTAAAGTTAAGAAATAAAATAATTTCGCGACAAATTTATTTTATTTCACTTAAGCCACTTGGAAGACACTTGAAGCCGCTTAAAGGAGGATTGAACTGAGTTGAACTGGATAGGATGCTATCCAGAAATATCCTACCCCCTTGGTAGGATATTTGTGAGGTGGGGCCCGCACGAGCCCCGCCGTTTCTTTCCGCTAAGAAACGCACCCGTGAAAACCTGTCTTAATGAAATTCAACCGACGCGTTTTCTAAATTCTTAAACAGACCATTTAATTGGGCGGTTTATTTCATGAATTAAATGGGCTGTTTCTTTCGTGAATTAAATGGGTCGTTTCTTTCGTTGAATTAATTCAACGAATTGATGGATCATTTCTTAACCGGTTTCGTGTGTTGGCATATTAAAAAAAATAAGACCAACCTAAAAATCCTTTGAAAGGATTTGAGAGGATCCCTGTTTCTTCAGCTCCCTCACGAAGAACGCAAAGAACGCGAAGAACGCGAAGAACGCCGAACCCGGGAATCGACGACGCCTTCGCCCGAGACGTTCTTCCGATCTCCGATCTCCGATCACCGACGCTTTGAGGTGAGTGATCTCGGTATTCCTCTCAAGTTCTTTTCTTTGGTTTAAAACGAAACATAGATTTAAATATTAATAATTTTAAATCTTGTTGCTCTTGGTTCGTTGAGCTCGCCGACTCAACGCCGGAATCCGCGACGACGCGACGCCTCCCCGCGACGACGCGACGATCGATCTCTTCCGCGACGGTCTCTTCCGCGAAGAACGCCGTGCACGACGATCATCAAGGTAGGGATTCTTTTGGAAAAATTACCCCTTTTAATTTTCTCGTGAACGTTCTTTGAAAATTAAAAAGCCGGTTCAAACGAACAATTTTAATTTAATTAAAATTGTTGGATCATGTGTTGATCATTTTATTTCTCCCGGTTGTTTATCTCTAACGCGGAGGGTGCGGGCCAAACGAACACGGCCCGACGACCCTCCGTCGTTCTTCGTTTTGTGCGAATTTGGCGGTCGATGACGGAACGTGCCGCAGCGGACGTTTGACGATCCCGCAGTAAAGAACGGATCCCGGGAGGAGCATCGGCGCAGACGGGAAGGAGAACGGGCCACCGGAGCGACGCCGGCGGCCCGCGGAAGCTGCCGGCGGCGCGGGTTACCGGCGTGGCGGCGCCGGCAGCCGGAGGCGGCGGCGCCCCGGCGCGCCGCCGGAACAAGCCCGCCGCGGCCGAAGCCGTGGCGGCGACGGCTGACGGACCCGCGCCGCGGGTCCGGTTCGTCCAGGCGGACGCGGCTCAGCCGCGTCCGCGGTTCGCCAGCGCGGCCCGCACGCGGGCCGCGGATTTCCTCAGGCCGCGGGTCAACGCCCGCGGCGCCTGTCGCTCGGCCAAGCCGGCCGAGCCGAGCCGGCCGAGCCGGACCGGCCCCGGCCGGGCCGGGTCGGCCCGGGCCCGTACCCCCCCATCTTCGGACGTTTTCGTTCAAACGCCCGTATCTTGAGCTTCGTGCCTCCAAACGACTTGCCGTCAGCGGCAACGCGATCCTTGGATCGAGACGGTCGTTTCGGTATATCGCACTCAAGGTTTCGGAATACTTTGAGTTCGGCCGGGTTGGTTCGTACACGAGACCAACCGGGCCCTCGGAGCGGAAACGCTCATATCTTGAGCTACGGACGTCCGATTGACGAGCCGTCAGCTTTGTTGAATTCCTCTAAGTGAGACGGATCTTTTGGCATACTCCGCCCGAGGTTTGGACGCAGGTGGAGTGTGGTCGGGTTGGTTTTGCCTTAAAAACCAACCGGGCCCCTGGGACGAAAATGCCAATATCTCTCAGACCGGGCGTCTGATTGACGCGCCGTCTGCGACGTTGAGTTCCTGTTGACGATACGGAACTTTTGGATACATCAACTTAGGACTTCGTGTCAGTTGATGTATCAGCCTCTCGGCTCGTGGAGCAAACCCTCCCGAACGAGTTTGCTGTGTGCGGGAACCCTAGTGCTGGCTGCGACTGCTACTTCGACAGCGACGACCGTGCAGAGATCCTCAGTGGACTGCGGCGACGACTGTGCAGAGATCCTCCGTGGACTCCGGTGACGACTGTGCAGAGATCCTCCGTGGACTCCGACGACGACCGTGCAGAGATCCTCAGTGGACTGCGGCGACGACTGTGCAGAGATCCTCAGGGGACTGCGACGACTACTGCACTCAGCGATCCTACGTGGATCAGTGCTACAGGTCCTGTGTGGGCCCGATCCTGTGTGGGTCCGATCCTGCGTGGGTCAGCGCTCAGCGGTTCTGTGTGATCCAGCGCCTACAGGTCCTGCGTGGGCCCGGTTCTGTGTGGGCCCGATCCTGTGTGGGTCATCTCTCAGCGGTTCTGTGTGAGCCAACTTCTACAGGTCCTGCGTGGGCCCGATCCTGTGTGGGTCACTGCAAGGTTAGTACCTATCGATCCTTCGTGGGTCCGACGACTTAGATGGTTCAACGATCATCTTTATCGTCATCCGAATAAGTATACCTGTGTGAGCTGAATCTTGTGTTACTCTCCTTTGTGGATTGTGTTGTTCTATCCTGCGTGGGTATGCGTTTTGCTTTCCTGTGTGGACTGGGTTGTGCTTGGGCTCGGATGTTAGAGCCGAACGGGAATTGAAGACTTAGGTATATGTATGGGAATATACCTAAGCCGTGTCAGATGTTACTTCGTGATCGTATCTTTCCTTTGTGGATTTCGGGAGACGACGGACAGCGCTGATCGTGGAGGAGGCGTGCAGAGCAGGACAGTACCTGGAGGTGGACCACTGGGCGGGACGTACTCGGAGCGGTTAGGTGGACCCGAGGAGCAGTGGAGGCTATCTGTACCCACCCTTCAGGTGGGACTTCCGGAGGACGGCTCGACGCTGCAGTTTTCCCTTTTTAGTTGTTGTTTTTCCTTTCAGTTGTACTTTACAGTTGGGCTTGTATTTCCAGCCCCTTTTTACTTTCAGCACAGCTTGTACAGTTTTACTTAGTGTTTACTTTTCCGCTTGCTTGCTCTGTGGTGCTTGTTTACTTTTCAAAGGCAATGCCTTCCCTTTTTGTTGGGATTTACGCCTTGGTGCTAGTCGCCAGCCCCTGGCCTATGGAAGGCGGGCTTGGGGTAGTCACGACACGGGCCCCGAGGACGGGTCGTGACAAATTGGTATCAGAGGTGGTCGGTTCTACCGCAGACTCTGATCTTTCTTCTATGTGAAGCAAAAGTGTTTAGTGTATTGAGTGTGGTTATCAGTCCAGGGAGTCCAGTGTTGGTGCGGCGGCCGACGTATCCATACACCAGGACCCTGACTTCTGATTCCTTACTTAATGTACGAAAACATTGATTGCATGTGTGTTTCAAGTTTTCTTTGTGATTACTTGTGTCAGCTCACCAGGTATACTGTTCTGACCGTGGCATACTTGTTTCCTTTTCAAGATGGCACGACGACAGCAGCCAGCTAGGGTTCCCAGAGTAGGGCGCGACGACAGCCCGCCGAGCGACGAGGCCTCGGTACAGGGCCCGTTGACAGCAGAGGCACCGGCGGTACCTTTACCCGCCGAGCCCCTGATGCTTCCAGCACTGGAAGCTGACGACGCACGACGCCTCGGAGCTCTGCACGAGTTCCAGCGCCAGCGACCACCCAGGTTCCGTGGGGAGTCGGACCCCCAGGCAGCCGAGGACTGGCTGGAGGCGGTCGTCCGAGTTTTCAGGCTAGTGAGGACGCCAGCAGACCTCATGGTGATCCTCGCGGCGAGCTTACTGCACGCAGCAGCCGGACGCTGGTGGAGCCTGATGCTCCAGGTACACGATGAGGCCACCCTCATCTGGACGGACTTCGAGAGCCTCTTCCGCTCAGAGTTCGTCCCAGCCACCCTCCGAGCGGTGCGCATCCAGGAGCTTCTTCAGCTGCGGCAGGGCAGCTTGACGGTCGCTCAGTACGCGGCGAGGTTCACCGACCTTTCTCGGTACTCGACAGACATGGTACGGGACCCCTTCTTCTGGGCCCGGACCTTCGAGCAGGGTTTGAGACACGAGATCAGGGCATCGCTGATCTCCCTCAGCATCCCGACCCAGGCAGGGGTAATGGAGCGAGCCCTCCTGATCGAGAGCTTCCTGGCTGAGTCCACAGCGAGACCCACCGCAGGGCGGCAGATAGCGGAGTCTTCGGCAGCTGGTAGCCGGCGGATGACTCAGGGTTCCAGGCGGACCAGACCTTCCGACAGGCGACCTCGGGACGCTGGCTCAGCAGTGCAGGGCACCCGGCCCGGAGCCAGCCTTCCGAGAGGCAGACAGTGCTACGAGTGCGGCGGGCAGGGCCACATGGCTCGTGACTGCCCGACCCGTCGTACCGAGGGGCAGCAGACGGTGGAGGGGCCACCCAGGCAGAGGCAGAGGGTCGATCGTGGCGGTCCGCAGGGAGGAGGCGGACGAGGCAGAGGAGCTGGCCGGGCATCAGGTGGTGGGCGACGCTTTGAGGCTCTGCCACCACCACCACCAGGAGGCCCGCCCCGACCACAGGGAGCTGGCGGGCAGAGACAGGCTTAGCTCCAGGCAGCGGAGGCCTACGACCACGGCGCGCCAGAGATGATTCGAGGTACGATCTGTGTCTATTCCACCCTTGCTGCAGTTCTGATAGACACAGGAGCGAGTCACTCTTTCATAGCCACTGCCCTTGTTCGTAGCTCGGAGATTCCGACAGAGCCGTTGGCTCGATCCTTACGGCTAGAGACTCCTACGGGAGAAGACTCGACGATTACGCACTGGTGCCGGCAGTGTGAGCTTACTCTAGGAGGCGAGAGCTTCGGCTGGGATCTTCTTGTAGCAGCGTCGAGGCCTTACGACGTCATTTTGGGCATGGATTGGTTATCTACGGTCCATGCTCAGATTGACTGCTTTAGGCGCAAGGTGCGATGTGTGCACACCGACGGGAGCAGGTTCACCTTCACCGGCGAGAAGGGAGCCTTAGCAGCACAGGATGGACTCACGCAGAGGAGAGGTCAGCCCATCACTCATCAGTTGGCTAGCCTCATCCTGGGAGCAGTTGACGTGCGGAGTCCCAGTTTCCCTGCAGTGGTGGATCAGTACGCGGACGTCTTTGCCGACGACGTTCCAGGACTACCTCCTCGCAGAGAGGTAGACTTTTATATTGACATGTACCCCGGGACAGCCCCGATATCCACTCCAGCATATCGGATGGCCCCCGCTGAGCTTCGAGAGCTGCGAGTACAGTTGGAGGACTTGCAGGGAAAGGGGTTCATCCGACCCAGTGTTTCGCCCTGGGCTTCCCCGATTTTGTTCGCCAAGAAGGCGGACGGGAGCTTGCGACTGTGTGTCGATTATCGTCGCCTGAATCAGGTGACAGTGAGGAACAAGTATCCGCTACCCAGGATTGATGATCTCTTCGACCAGCTCAAGGGAGCACGGTGGTTCTCGAAGATAGACCTCAGGTCAGGCTATCATCAGCTTAGAGTTCGAGACGAGGATGTGCAGAAGACGGCCTTCAGGTGTCAGTATGGCCACTTCGAGTTCTTGGTTATGCCTTTTGGTGTGACCAACGCTCCAGCAGTGTTCATGAGCCTCATGAACAGGATCTTCCAGCCATACCTCGATCGATTTGTCGTGGTCTTCATCGACGACATTTTGGTGTACTCGATGACGGAGGAGGAGCACGCCTACCAACTGCGTGTTGTACTAGACACACTCCGAGAGCACCAGCTTTATGGAAAGCTCTCGAAGTGTCAGTTCTGGTTACGTGAGGTCCACTTCTTGGGGCACGTCATTTCTGAGGCGGGAGTTGCTGTGGATCCCGCGAAGATCGAGGCAGTGCTAGCTTGGGAGCCACCCAAGAGCGTGACAGAGGTGCGGAGTTTCTTGGGCCTAGCCGGATACTATCGGAGATTTGTGCCGGACTTCTCCAGAGTTGCGGCCCCACTCTCAGCATTGACGAAGAAGGGGAAACCCTTTGTGTGGTCAGACAGATGTCAGCAGAGCTTACAGAAGCTGAGGCAGAGGTTGAACAGTGCACCTATCTTGAGGTTGCCTGAGGAGGGAGTTGGTTACGTAGTCTACTGCGATGCATCAGGGACCGGACTCGGGTGTGTCCTGATGCAGGAGCGGGCCGTGATTGCCTACGGATCACACCAGTTGAGGCCTCATGAGCAGAACTACGCTACCCATGACTTGGAGTTGGCAGCAGTGGTCTTCGCCCTGAAGACATGGCGACACTATCTGATGGGAGAGCGCTTCACAGTCTTTTCTGACCACCAGAGTCTCAGGTACATCTTCTCTCAGAAGGACCTGAACCTGAGACAGCGGCGATGGCTCGAGTTCCTCCAGGACTATGACTTTGAGATAGTCTATACTCCAGGGAAGGGGAACGTGGTGGCTGATGCCCTCAGCAGGAGGACGGGCATCCAGCTACTTGAGGAGGCGACAGAGCAGCTAGCCGCTTTGCAGATATCCTTCGTGGATAGAGACGGAGCAGCCTTCCTTCAGTCTCTCACAGTCTCTCCTCCACTTCTTCAGCGGGTCATAGAGGCACAGCATGAGGATGTTGACTGTGAGACGCGGCGTGCACAGATATCCATGGGGCAGGCACCTGATGGTTTCTCCCTTGGAGCAGAGCACGATGTCCTTTTTAGAGGACGTACCTTGGTACCAGTCGCCTTACGAGAGGAGGTGTTGAGATAGTTTCACACTTCTCCCTTGGCGGTACATCCTGAAGTGGCGAAGATGTACCAGGATCTCAGGCGACAGCACTGGTGGCCGGGCATGAAGAAGGCTGTGGCAGAGTTCGTTTCACGGTGCCTCACCTGCCAGCAGGTGAAGGCAGAGCATCAGGTACCAGCAGGCTTGGTACAGCCCTTGGAGGTCCCGGAGTGGAAGTGGGACGGGATATCTATGGACTTTGTGACTGGACTTCCACGCACTTCCAGAGGTCATGATTCCATTTGGGTGATTGTTGACCGACTCACCAAGTCGGCACACTTCTTACCCATCCGATAGCAGGGCATAGTGGAGAGATTGGGGAGTCTCTACGTTCAGGAGATTGTACGACTTCACGGTGTGCCATCGACTATCGTCTCCGATCGGGAATCTCGTTTTACTTCCCGGCTTTGGAAGGGGTTGCAGGAGGCGTTCGGGACGCGACTACGTCTGAGCACCGCCTTTCACCCTCAGACGGATGGTCAGATGGAGAGGACCATTCAGACCCTCGAGGACATGTTCCGTGCATGTGTCCTCAACTTTGGTCGCAGCTGGGAGGACCACCTACCCTTGGTGGAGTTCACGTACAACAACAGCTACCACTCCACCATCGGGATGGCACCCTACGAGGCGTTGTACGGCAGGCCTTGCAGATATCCTTTGTGCTGTACAGACCCTGGAGAGTCAGCACTTGTGGGACCAGAGATGGTCCGGGCCACGACAGAGAAGGTCCAGGTCATCCAGGAGCGGATGAGGACAGCACAGAGCCGGCAGAAGTCATATGCTGACAGGAGGCGGAGGCCACTAGAGTTCGAGGATGGCGACCACGTCTTCTTGCGGGTCTCACCTCGACGTGGTTTGAGGAGATTTGGCCGAGGCGGAAAGTTGTCTCCACGCTTCATTGGACCCTTCCAGGTCCTCAGCAGGGTTGGCGAGGTGGCTTATCGCCTGGCTCTGCCACCTCAGTTGCACCGGGTGCACGACGTCTTCCACGTATCCCAGCTGAGGAGATACGTGCACGACCCGACGCACATCATCGACTATGGGGAGCTAGACGTGGATGATGGGGCGACTTTTGCGGAGGTCCCAGTGGAGATAGAGGATCGACAGGAGCGGGTCCTACGTGGGCGATCGATTCCTCTTGTGCGCATCAGATGGCAGCACGGGAACCTCCAGGAGAGCACTTGGGAGCGGGAGGCTCAGATGCGTGCTCAGTACCCACATTTGTTTCCCTAGTTTTTGATGTATCTTTACGGGGACGTAAAGTCCTGAGCTGGGAGTAATGTAAAGACCCTTAAATTTCAAGGAAATTTTTTTTTCTTAATTTTCTTTGGAATTTTACAAGAACGCAGTTTCTGACGGCGCCTGATTCCGAGGCCCGGTGTGCCCGGAATCATTTTCTGAAGTTTGGCTCGGGTACGTTCAATGAACGGACGAGCGGGTTTTTCTAACTTTTGAACTGGTGCCCAGAATCGAATTCTGAGGGCACCGATGAAATCGCAGCGCCGGTATTTGCTTAGAAACGCCTCTTCCGGAGTTGCGTTTGCTCGGGTGTGGTTTTTAATTTTCGGGCTTAAAGTTAAGAAATAAAATAATTTCGCGACAACTTTATTTTATTTCACTTAAGCCACTTGGAAGCCACTTGAAACCGCTTAAAGGAGGCTTGAACTGATTTGAACTGGATAGGATGCTATCCAGAAATATCCTACCCCCTTGGTAGGATATTTGTGAGGTGGGGCCCGCACGAGCCCCGCCGTTTCTTTCCGCTAAGAAACGCACCCGTGAAAACTCGTCTTAATGAAAGTCAACTGACGCGTTTTCTAAATTCTTAAACAGACCATTTAATTGGGCGGTTTATTTCGTGAATTAAATGGGCTGTTTCTTTCGTGAATTAAATGGGTCGTTTCTTTCGTTGAATTAATTCAACGAATTGATGGATCATTTCTTAACCGGTTTCGTGTGTTGGCGTATTAAAAAAAATAAGACCAACCTAAAAATCCTTTGAAAGGATTTGAGAGGATCCCTGTTTCTTCAGCTCCCTCGCGAAGAACGCGAAGAACGCGAAGAACGCGAAGAACGCCGAACCCGGGAATCGACGACGCCTTCGCCCGAGACGTTCTTCCGATCTCTGATCTCCGATCACCGACGCTTTGAGGTGAGTGATCTCAGTATTCCTCTCAAGTTCTTTTCTTTGGTTTAAAACGAAACACAGATTTAAATATTAATAATTTTAAATCTTGTTTCTCTTGGTTCGTTGAGCTCGCCGACTCAACGCCGGAATCCGCGACGACGCGACGCCTCCTCGCGACGACGCGATGATCGATCTCTTCCGCGACGGTCTCTTCCGCGAAGAACGCCGCGCACGATGATCATCAAGCTAGGGATTCTTTTGGAAAAATTACCCCTTTTTAATTTTCTCGTGAAAGTTCTTTGAAAATTAAAAAGCCGGTTCAAACGAACAATTTTAATTTAATTAAAATTGTTGGACCATGTGTTGATCATTTTATTTCTCCCGGTTGTTTATCTCTAAAGCGGAGGGTGCGGGCCAAACGAACACGGCCCGACGACCCTCCGCCGTTCTTCGTTTTGTGCGAATTTGGCGGTCGACGACGGAACGTGCCGCAGCGGACGTTTGACGATCCCTCAGTAAAGAACGGATCTCGGGAGGAGCATCGGCGCAGACGGGAAGGAGAACGGGCCACCGGAGCGACGCCGGCGGCCCGCGGAAGCTGCCGGCGGCGCGGGTTGCCGGCGCGGCGGCGCCGGCAGCCGGAGGCGGCGGCGCCCTGGCGCGCCGCCGGAAGAAGCCCGCCGCGGCCGAAGCCGCGGCGGCGGCGGCTGACAGACCCGCGCCGCGGGTCCGGTTCGTCCAGGCGGATGCGGCTCAGCCGCGTCCGCGGTTCGCCAGCGCGGGCCGCACGCGGGCCGCGGATTTCCTCAGGCCGCGGGTCAACGCCCGCGGTGCCTGTCGCTCGGCCAAGCCGGCCGAGCCGAGCCGGCCGAGCCGGACCGGCCCCGGCCGGGCCGGGCCGGGCCAACCGGGTCGGACCCGGGTCGGGCCAGGTCGGCCCGGGCCCGTACCCCCCATCTTCGGACGTTTTCGTTCAAACACCCGTATCTTGAGCTTCGTGCCTCCAAACGACTCGCCGTCAGTGGTAACGCGATCCTTGGATCGAGACGGTCGTTTCGGTATATCGCACTCAAGGTTTAGGAATACTTTGAGTTCGGCCGGGTTGGTTCGTACACGAGACCAACCGGGCCCTCGGAGCGGAAACGCTCATATCTTGAGCTACGGACGTCCGATTGACGAGCCGTCAGCTTTGTTGAATTCCTCTAAGTGAGACGGATCTTTTGGCATACTCTGCCCGAGGTTTGGACGCAGGTGGAGTGCGGTCGGGTTGGTTTTGCCTTAAAAACCAACCGGGCCCCTGGGACGAAAATGCCAATATCTCTCAGACCGGGCGTCCGATTGACGCGCCGTCTGCGGCGTTGAGTTCCTGTTGACGATACGGAACTTTTGGATACATCAACTTCGGACTTCCTGTCAGTTGATGTATCAGCCTCTCGGCTCGTGGAGCGAACCCTCCCGAACGAGCTTGCTGTGTGTGGGAACCCTAGTGCTGGCTGCGACTGCTACTTCGACAGCGACGACCTTGTAGAGATCCTCAGTGGAATGCGGCGACAACTGTGCAGAGATCCTCTGTGGACTCCGGCGACGACTGTGCAGAGATCCTCCGTGGACTCCGACGACGACCGTGCAGAGATCCTCAGTGGACTGCGGCGACGACTGTGCAGAGATCCTCAGCGGACTGCGACGACTACTGCACTCAGCGATCCTACGTGGATCAGTGATACAGGTCCTGTGTGGGCCCGATCCTGTGTGGGTCCGATCCTGCGTGGGTCAGCGCTCAGCGGTTCTGTGTGAGCCAGCGCCTACAGGTCCTGCGTGGGCCCGGTCCTGTGTGGGCCCGATCCTGTGTGGGTCATCTCTCAGCGGTTCTATGTGAGCCAACTTCTACAGGTCCTGCGTGGGCCCGATCCTGTGTGGGTCACTGCAAGGTTAGTACCTATCAATCCTTGGTGGGTCCGACGAATTAGATGGTTCAACGATCATCTTTATCGTCATCCGAAGAAGTATACCTGTGTGAGCTGAATCTTGTGTTACTCTCCTTTGTGGATTGTGTTGTTCTATCCTGCGTGGGTATGCGTTTTGCTTTCCTGTGTGGACTGGGTTGTGCTTGGGCTCGGACGTTGGAGCCAAACGGGAATTGAAGACTTAGGTATATGTATGGGCATATACCTAAGCCGTGTCAGATGTTACTTCGTGATTGTATCTTTCCTTTGTGGATTCCGGGAGACCTTCGGGGGTCTCGGGGTCCCTACTGAGTAGCTTATACTCACCCCTGCACGGGCTATGCCCGCACTTCGTGGTGTTGGTTGCAGACGACGGACAGCGCTGATCGTGGAGGAGGCGTGCGGAGCAGGACAGTACCTGGAGGTGGACCACTGGGCGGGACGTACTCTGAGCGGTTAGGTGGACCCGAGGAGCAGTGGAGGCTATCTGTACCCACCCTTCAGGTGGGACTTCCGGAGGACGGCTCGACGCTGCAGTTTTCCCTTTTTAGTTGTTGTTTTTCCTTTCAGTTGTACTTTACAGTTGGGCTTGTATTTCCGGCCCCTTTTTACTTTCATCACAGCTTGTACAGTTTTACTTAGTGTTTACTTTTCCGCTTGCTTGCTCTGTGGTGCTTGTTTACTTTTCAAAGGCAATGCCTTCCCTTTTTGTTGGGATTTACGCCTTGGTGCTAGTCGCCAGCCCCTGGCCTATGGAAGGCGGGCTTGGGGTAGTCACGACACGGGCCCCGAGGACGGGTCGTGACAAGAACCCTCACACAATTGCTGCATGGATTCTCCTAATCATCTGATAAACAACTCCCACATAAGGGTGCTCTATATGGTTTCCATTAAGACTCACATGGTTCGCTATAAACCATATTTTACCCATGAACATATAAAATGATATGAAAACCAATTATACATAAGGGTACCCAAATAGTTTATAATAAATTTCATAAACTAAACTCTGTGTTAGATGGAACCTCTGTCCGGGTCATTTCCATAGTCATCTAAAATATGTGGTCACTATGTACATATCCTGACACATAATAAATTTTCTAAAAATTTTAAACACTTAAGACTTAAAATCAAAGAAAAAGTGAAAATAAAATAAATAAATAAAATATTAGGGAAATAAAATCCTGAGGTCTAGTAATTATCCCCACTATAACATTTTCTTCCCCCAAGAAATCACCAAATTCAAAATGGATAAAAGTGAAGAGGAATTTAAACTTGGAAAGAAGTAACATACAAAATAATAACCTCAAAACCATTATAAATCCAATTAATAAAACCTCACATGGTATGACTATTAACCCCGCATTTCACAAAAAATAAATATAAGGAGAAACTAGAAAGATGAGACTAGTAATGAGTCTCCTTGCTATTTAATAATTTTACTATCCTAGTAGTTCAATAAGAAAAATAACTCAAAATAACAGCTATAAAATCTGACATGATCTTCCAACCAAAATAACTCAAATAAATCTCCCAATTAGTATACAATCAATAGTTCCACAAAGAACCTATATCTACAATCAAAAACAAGATATGGAATCACCAAAAATACAACCCATATATCAATGATAAGAAAAGGAAAAAAGGAATAAAAAGAAATATAAAATGATTACAAAGGTTTCCAAAAATATCAAGAATAATTGTTTTCAAGATTAAATTATCAACAAGGTTTTATCCTTTCTGTCAGGATCCCAACCCAAAGAATTTATAAAGGTTTTCTAGTTGGATACAATGATGAAAGGTCTTTAGAGCACTATATAAATAGGTTTTTGAGTTCCTGAAATGAACACACTTGAAACATATGATAAAATTCTTTCTTTCAGAAGAAGAAGAAATAAAAGAAATAAAATCCTTTAAATCTGATTCATCTAGTTTATACACCTCATCAAATAGGGAACCTTCATTAGTATCATGGGAAGAAATGATTCCACCTTTCATGTGTTTCCCTCTAAAAATAAACTCTACAATGTATGTTTCATCAATAATGTCTTTAACAGAATGTGTTTAGGTTAAATAACTCAATCACTAAGGTTTGGATTAAGGCTCGTCATAAAAAAGTTTTCCTTTGAGTAATCACTCTATATGATCTTAGAAAAAAATGGAATAAGTTGACAGAATCTATAAAAATACTTCTTCACCATTTTCTTACCCTATTAGTGACTCTTGAGCTCTTCCAATTTCCACAATTTAACTTTCTAATGAATAAACCACTGAGAAAATGTGGTCAGGAATAATTCTCATGTAATTCCATATTATAACAAGGGAATAAATAAAACCTTCCATCGATCTAGACATATCCCCTCGAATAGAACTAATTAATTTTTCATCATCAAGGATTCATAAGTTCCCATAGACATGAATTGTCCCAAAAATTATTCTAGGCACTATATATCCTCTAGATGACCTTAGTCACCACAAAATATAGGTAACAACTGAGAGGTTTTTGACTCCATCACTCTATTAGGATCCTTGGTAGAGTCAACTATTGGTATAATGACATCAAAATCCTTGGAGACAGACCTCTTTTGATCCTTTTGTACTTTTCTAGGTAGAATATTATAGATAAAATAGAAACATAAGAATCAATAAATAACAAACTATTACTCAATCTATACCCAGTTTGGAATGAATATCTATTTAAAATAACACCCCATAGAATAAAGTCACAACACTACTTGAGAAATTCATAGAACAAAAGAAAATTAAATGCTCTCTTTTTAACCTCTTTTTAAATTCTTGAAATCTAAAAGTTTTATTTTAAAATCAATTTCTCATCACAAAACCCCTCTATCAATTTTCAAAAAAATAAATCATTCTCCTTCTAAAATCAAATTTTTATTATCAAATTATAATAAAAACCCAATAAATAACAATACATAACAGCAATAATTCCTTAGGATGGACTATTGGTTATCTATAACATGGATAAATGGTTTAAGAAACCATGTTCCAATAATGAAAAAACCACTAAAGTCATCTTGAACCACGCACTATGGCTCCACATGGTTTGGAAGGTTGTGAGATCTCACCATGTGGTACCAATTAAACTAATATTTTTATCACCAAAAACATATAAATCAATTGAAAATATAGGATTTCCATTAACAAAAACCAAAACATACTAGAAAAAGAAATTACTACTCAAAAGTTGAATTTTTATAGTAAATAAAGGCTTAGTATGTGAAATAGTTAGTTAGTCACTTTTCATACCAACCTATTGAGTTCCAAAAGTCATAACTCTAATCTAAAAAACCCCAAATAGTACAGGGAAATATAAGAACCTAGGACATTGAAAATTCCTAGATCTTGATACCATTTTTTCATGAACCTACTCTGGGATTATACTGAACTGAGCATGCGATCTAACCCATGACCTACCCAAGGTACATTCTCAAACACCCCATTCTAGAAACCAGTTCCATGATATTAAATATGATCTTTGGTGAATGGTTTCTCCTAATAAATAATATAATACATTGAGCTTCCACCAGTGTGTCTGACATGACCACTCCATTAATCAGAGATATATGTGCAATATAAGATAAAATAAAACTTATGTAAACAAAACAAATGGTGAATTGCCAAAATACATATCCATAACAAGATTAAAATAGATACACCACTTTAATGAAAAAGATCAACATCTAAAAAGTATAATAATTATGTGGGTGATATAAAAACAATTCTAAAAAGATCGTAAGATAACTGAGATGACTTTCCTGTGACCTCTTAGTCACCATCCATCCATAAAACCAACCCCGCTTCCTGATCAACCAAAACATAATATAAACCTGAAAATAGCGTGAATATACTGATGTTGAGTGGCCCAAGTATGGTGTGAACATTAAATATCCTAGTATGAACGCATCATAAAGTCTATGAATTTTCTTTTTGAATAAAACTCATATAAGATAGTTTTGACAATACACTATTGAAGGTAAAGTTTTCATCATTTTACAAAAAAAAAATCATCTCATTATCATAAACTATTTAAAATACCATTTAAAAAATATTCAAAATCCTCAATTTATAAAATAAACCTTTTAAAACATACTCAAAATTAGTTCATAAAATAACCAAAAGAAACATAAATCAATATATAAATAAGAAAAGACAACTAAATACAAAATATAAACAATCATCTACATCATAATGGATTAATAATAAATGATAAGTAATAAAGATATAAAGTGTGAGTATGCGGTGGTATTTAAATAATATATAGTAATGGGTAATTCATAAACATATCATGGGGTGACCCTATATGTACTGGGGTTGGAACCATCTGTCAACATATCAATGCATTCCTAAGCCTATAACTGACTGGATGCTCTATCCTAACCTCACTAGTGGAACTACTCCATGGCCTCTCATATAATAGAGGATGTATTCTATCTCATAGGGACTAAATATAAATTTTCTCTCAATCCCTCACAAGGATTTCTAGGATCTCCATGATGATGATAATGGGTAGTGGGGTAACCTTTACATAAAACATATCAACCAATGATAAATATAATCCAAATACAACAACTCAACCCACCTCCATACACCTATATATGAAAAAAACCTATTTAAAAGCAACCAATGGAATCTCAACATAACATAATAGAGGGGAATCCATAGAGGGTGCATAATATTTATAAAAAACATTTTAAATGTCCCCCAAGGCCATAGAATTTAAAACTTATAATAATTTTCCAAGAAATGTTTCCTTATTTCAATGCTATTAAAAACCCCAATTTAGGCATCAAACTACACTATCAAAGTTCTAAATGGCTTATAAGTCATGATTTAGAAAACAAACATTTAAATTATCTTTTGGAAATAATTTTGGACACTAAGGGACCATTTGAGAACCCAATATTAAATTAAGGTGTCCTAAAAATTATATATATATATATATATATATATATACATACTTATACATATATATGTGTGTAAAAGAGAATATATGTGTGTGTGTACATATTGACACAAAAAATAGATATATATATATATATATATATATATATATATATTGGACATTTATAAGAAATACCAAGGGTAAAAACAAAGAGGTACAATTCAAGTCACTCATTGAGATATAAGAACCTCCAAGTAAAATAGCCGAAACCTAAAAATAAAAATAACTCATAAAAATCAAAATTCAACCTCAAAAAACAATTTAAAAAAATATTAAAGTGAAATATTCATCTATAGAACCCATTTTTTTAAATAGACTCTTAGTAATTTTAGTAAACACATGTCATATATATACTTTCATCACATAAAACATAAACATTGGAACTCAGGGAAAATACACTTTTTAATTAAACTTTTAGCACATATAGATTTAAAAATCAATTTATAAATTCAAAAACATATCAAATTTAGTTAAAATGAATTTAGGAAAATCCAAGAATATTATTTTGTGTTATGTAGAGGAATATAGTGGAAAACCAACATTAAATGGAGTGATGATGTGAAGAAAATCTTGATTATGGAAGGAACAAATCCCAACAAACCAACTTCACACCATAAAACCAACAGATGTAATGGATTTAGGCCAAAATCCCACCCTAGGGTTAAACCAACATGATTATAAGGTAAATAAAGAAGAGAACACAAGAAAAAGAGGGAAGTAGGAGGATTAGGATAGTTAACCTTAAAAGAAACCAATATAGATCAAGGGATAAGACTATAAAATACCAATGGGAGGAAGTAGGTGGTGGCTTGGATACCCCTTATTGTGCCTTGTATAAATGGGAGTATGAGAGAAATAATTAGGGTCTTGATTTAAGGGTTTTAGTTTAGGAATTTCAATATTTTAAATGTACGTAAAGACAACATAGTTTGTCCACATAGTTTACCAAATCATGATCAATCATTTTACCTTCACTGGACTCACCAAGTGATCTTCATGGTTTTGCCACATGGTTTGGGAAACTATGAACCATCCATGAAAAACATGTCTGTCAAAAACAATTGACACCTCACATGGTTTCTATATGGTTTCTCATAGTTTTATGCTAGAAAACTCCAACATAAGGGTGCTCTTCACAATTTCCATCGAGTCCTTCATGTATTTCTACAAATTGTTCATTACATATGAACACTAAATCATTCACTAATAAAATTAACTAGTAAATTTTTCTATATAAGGGTTCCCATAAAGTTTATACTTAACTATTTTCACTAAACCATGTGATATGGGGAACTTTATTAAGGTTCATTAACGTGTTTTACTAAATTATATGGTAATCTTGAAAAGACCATGAAATATAAGAAAATTTCTAAAAATAATTAAAAAAATTATCCTGAAACTAAAGAAAAGATTTGAATCCAATAAATAAATAAATTTTTAAGAAAATAAATGGTTATTGTGTGACTAAAACCATTCTTAAATAAAATAATTAATGAAATCGTACCTTGCACCAATGGAAGAGACCACATATTTATTCCATTATGTGATTTATAAAGATCGCTGAAAGTAAATCATTATAATCCCTTCTCTGTATTGTCACCACAAGATAACTTTAATCACTCAATGCTCATGTAGGATAATCTTCAAGAGATGCAGACTGATTAGATGGTAGTTGAGGTAGTGAATCATGACCAGATCACCACTCTTCAAATCTAAAATTACATCATTCTTGTAAGAAACTAGTCAAAGAAATAAATCCAAACAATCAAATCACAAATAGAGTGTCCTCCATCATCCTCAATACTCACTTCATAAGAGGACATCACTAAATATTTGATTACAAATAGTGGTAGAAAATAATCAAATGGCATGGGTGAGAGGAAAGAATCATAGGGGTGCGGGTAGGGGTAGAAAACAATCAAAGGGAGGATATTTGGTTGCCTATCACACATAGATTAAGTTTACCATCATATCACCACATGTGGCCCACCCCATGGGATGCATAATATATGTCACCCCTTTATGATTTTTTTTAAATTATCATATAAATTTTATAATCAAAATAAGATAAATGGGGTTTTGAGTTTTGGATACCTGATCACCAAAATCATAACCTACCCAGACTAAATATTATCCAGACAGTTAGGGTGTTTTACCCAAATTTTAGAATTAATTAAAATATATATTTAATTACAATACAAACATATATAAAAACAAAAACATATGCATGTGTGTATAAATATATGTATATGCATATTTTATTGTAAATATTTATATAAAATTGCATATGATTTATATCAGTATATATGTTTATTTAAGATGAATTTAAAACCATCCTAAAATGACTATTTATACTTAAAATATATGAAATCCATCCTAAAAAAATTATTATTCATTATGAATTGAAAATCTATTCCAGAAAACCAATATCATCTTAGACATGATTCAAATTTATTAGAGATAATTGTTTATTTAATTTATATAATTTATTTTTAAAAAATTATTTATACTTAAATAAATAATTAAATTTATATAATAATTTATAGAAATATATATTTAATAAAATAAATAAATTTTCTTTAGATATATATATTTATAAATTTATTTTAATTTATTTATAACCATTTATACATACATCCATGCATACATTAAAATATATATATATATATATGCATTCATGCTTATGGATGGATGGTTATATTTATGTATACATGCATGTATTTATATATATGTATGTTTATTTTTATATATAAATGTATATAAAATTATTTATAAATTTAAATTTAATTATATTTATATTTATTTATTTATTTATACACACACAAATATATTTCATTTTATATTTATAATATAATTTTTTATAAAATTTATTTTTCTTGGATTAATTTTATATTTGAACCAAATAAGCATGCATGTCTTACTTATATGGTTTCGCTCTATAATTTTCCCCAAAAAATCCAATTTTTTGGGACAATTTTATATCATTCCCAAAAAATATTATTGTGAAATAAACATTATATGGTACGCATGTATGATAAATTATTAGGGACCAATTTAAAATTCATTCCAAATATATTATAAACTACTAATTTGGTATAGATTTTATATTCATCCTAGAAAATTCATTCCAAAAAAATTATATTTTTTTATTTGAGATGGATATGATATTTTCATCAAATATTTGGTCTAAAATATTTTTCTTTATTATATAAACATTTTTATAAAGAATATACATATTACTATATGTTTTTATAGCCATTTAAATAATTAATGAACACACACACTATGTCTTTTAAGTATCATTTATATTAATGATATAAATAAGAAATACAAAAACACACACTCATACAAAGACACACACACATACTTTAATGATAATTAAATATATAAATATACAAATTTACATATGTGAGTAGTTATTTGGTTGTGTTGTTAATATAAATAATATGTGTGTATAACTGTTTAAATATTTAACATATATGTATGTGGATTAATCTTAATATTTAAATTTTTTTATAATAGTTTGTAACTCATGATATACTTAAATAGTGGTATGGGAACACTATAAAACCATTACTACAATTCTAATGAGTTAATTTGGTTTCCATATTAATATTTCCTTTTGATAATATTACTATTTAAATTACTTGTTTTATTATCATGAAAATTTATGAAAATTAATTTACTCATTCTATTCAATATTTATTCTTTATATTGGTCTAGTTCGTTTGGGCTTATCCATCATGGGATTGTACCTGGGCTTCAGGTTATAATTGGCCTTGCTCTTCTCGGCTATTTTTCTTTTTGGCTTGGCCCGCTATTTTCTCATAGGTAGATTGATCCTTATATGATTACTCATGAATATTTTGAACCATGTATTATAATTTTTTTTGTCTTTCATTGTATTCATCCATGCATTCTCCATGCGGCCACTTCTCGCATCTTGGGTAGTTTAGCTACGCCTCATCTGTTATGTCTTTTAGGTGCATTGATTACTAGTGTAGGGTCGTAATTTCTAAGGTAAAACCCTCAAAATTAAATCTTAATTATAATTACCTTCCCTTTACCTCATTTGAATAAAATTGAAACCCCATAACATGATCATAGAATAATTCTATAGTTTTCTCCATACCTATTACTGCATGATGTTCACACCTTCATCCAAGTTCCATCATCCTATGAAGATATAATATTGATGTAGAACACCAATGGAGATTTAATTCTCATATTATAGTAAGGAAAATTGTAACACTTAAATATTTTGAAAATAAATATTGAATGAATTTTATAATCTATCCATTAAACACAACTTTGCCTCTACTGTGTTTGTAATTTCGAGAAACGGTCATCTAGAGTTGTGATCAGTAAGTCATTTCGAGTCTGATAGAACAAACTTGGTTTTTGGTGAATAGTAACATACCCTTATGAATAGTAATATGAATATTAATATGAATAATAATATGACCCTTATGAATAGTAAATAATATTATTATTTTATTTTCTTAAGGCAATAATATAATGAGATCTTAATTAATTTTTCAAAGTGATATAAAACTAATTGCACCTTTAAAATTGTTATTTTTAGAATTAACTATGACTTTATTTTAAAATTAAAATAATAATATTTAGAAAATTAATTTTGAAAAATGGAGTTCACTTTTTAATTCTAAACATATATAAATGGTAGGGGTGAATTTTTGGGATTTTTCTAAAATACTTGATTTTTTCATGAATAGTGAAAAATACAGTTTTTAGTATTTAGTAGTTTAATGACATCATAATGACATAATGATTAAAATAAAAGGCTGGTCAACTTTTTTACAGTAACATATGACATGAAGTGTCCCAAGTGGCTAATACCATGGGAAAATTCCATGGGCAAGCCCATGGTTTGGCAAAAACCACTAATGAGGTGTCCCTTTGAAATTATTAAACAAATCTCTTTCTTTTTCTATAAATACCCACTCATCCATTCATTTTCAATCATTAAAAATAAATCATCCTCGAATATCTGGTGGTTTTACATCTCTAGGATTCTTACCAAGGTGTCCTTAATCCCCCAAGTTCCCAATATTCAAGTTCTAGGAGTTACTCTACAAGGTAAGGGAATCTTTCACCCTCCTCTTTTAGTCGATAGTTATTTTATGTTATCTCTTTGAATTTACATTATAATATGTTGGGGTTTGATTTTATTTATTCTTATTACTGTCCTTTTTATTTAAATATGATGAGGTTCCCTTTTTATCTCATCATTTAATTTTATGAAATATTAAGCGACGTTGTTAGGCTGCTGAATTTTCATAAGGGACCTCTCACCTTTTCTCTTATTTTCAAGATCATCTCTATTATTTTTCTCTCAAAACATCCTATGACAAAATGGCCATAATAAACTCCAGTATAATCTATATACTAGAATAATATCATATTAATGTAAGAACCACCATCAATATTCTTACTCCCTCCCTTTTATTTTTATAAACGAAATCAACGTCCATGAGGTTCCAATTTATAACCTTCATGGACGACGAAGTTTTGTTCTTAAATTTCTCCTTAATTTCTGGTCATGAAACCATTTTAATGGTTTAAAAATACTATAATATATGTATCATAACCTAATTAATATTCATGAACCAGTATATGTACATATTATTAAATCATATGACAAAACTAGTTCATAATAATCCAAATACTGCCAAATAATCGAACTGGTTGTCATCTAATGATTCATCCTCATTACATGTAATAAAATGATAAAAATGACCATTAATAATTATATATGTTCATAAATAATATGTAACGTCAATTATAGAGATTAAAAACCATTCCACATGAACATTATTACTTAAAAACAAGTGAACCGTTTATCAAAATCAAGAAAAAAACACTCTGGAACGATGAATTTCAATATAATAACTTATCAATAAGAACATAAATGAACTAACTAGAATTATGATATACTAAATAAATTTCTAATAGGTTATTAAATAAGTTATTAATAAGTATAATTTCATATTATAGGAGATTAAGTTTGATATAGGAACACTTTCAGAGTTAAGGTAATGGTTTTTCCACCCGAACTTCCATTTTCATTCGGGATACTTTTATTGTATAATTACCTCAATGAAATTATTATGTATTGTTATGTACTCCTCATATATTCTGTGTGAGTATAATATATATGTTTAAAAACTATAATCCTTCCTTATTTTATGGATAGTTATAGGTTTTAAAAGGAACTTTCAAAATTGTTTCCAAAATACAAGTCTGATTCAAGGGAATTTCTCAAATTCTTACCTATTTTCAAGGGAACTCTATAATCTGTTTTTGAAAACCATTATCTTTATAAAATCACTCATTTTGTTATTAAAATACTATCTTACATCACTTTTGTTTTTATACAAATATTTTTCCAAAAGAACTCTTCTTTTCAAAATAAAAGAGTATTTATCTTAAGAATTACTTAATGATTTTATAAGAGTGTTTTCATCTAATTAAACACTCTTGTTGATTCCATGGTATTATTGGGTTTAATAATTTATGAAGTCATCTACCATATTTGATTTAATGGTTTATGAATAACTCTATTTTGTATGTCTATCCTAAAACCATTTACCAAATTACTCAAAATGGTTAGTGTTTTTTGTTTAATGATTGGGGAAAGATAGTTACATTTCATATGATAGTTTCAATATGAATGTACATGTTGTTTATGTTTATCCCCGCTCATAATAGGAATTAATTTGACTTATTATGTAATGGGTGGGTCCCTCTATATCCCCTAGATGCATCGGTATGTCTCAGGAGACAACTAGATGAGGAATTGGCTGAGGCCTTTCCCAATGTGATATGGATTTTGGCCGAGGCCTTAATAATTGGACGTCTTGTCCGAGGGCATGAAAAAATGTTTGTGAATGTCCATCATATGCACTTCCCTCATTATTAATATTTTAATTGAAAGTTCATGTGGTTATTCAACTAGTATAATACCTATGATTATGTTTTGTTATGGCATTATTACTCATCTTATATTCCTGCCATAATGTGTTCAAGTTTATTATTAAATGCATGTGTTTACAGTTATGCACCATGTCTTATGTTTATATAATCTTCCACTATATTGATTACTCTTAATGAGAGTTCAATCTCACCCATTTCTTATGTTTCATTTTCTCAGGACATTAAGAAGTTTATTATGAATGACATGCTGAAATAACCTAGGAGTTGTGGGTGTTGTCTAAGGAGTTTCTATGTTGTATTTCTCTTAAAGTTGTAATATTGAACTTATGTAAGTATCTTGTTTCCAATAATACTAAACTAATCAGTCCATCAGGATTTGTATTCCTTGTATGTATGCCAACGTAATCAAATAAGGAACTGGCTCTGGGAAACTGGGGTCGGGTCCTTGCAGTTGGTATGAGAGGAAGTTTAGTAGAAAAACATGGAAACTAGATTTAGAAAACATAGATTAGGGAAGAGTCCCTAAGTTAGTCTGTGAGGATAAACATACAAAAACGTCCTAGTATTTTGGTAAGGAATAGATTATGTGGATCTTTCAAGCAATACATCCATGTATGGATAGGAGCAGGTAGGGGTGGCTCTGGCACAGATATACCTAGGAGTGGAAGCTCCAAAAAGGTGTTTCGGTCTTGACTTTGGGTATCCTAGTATACGACAATGATCCTTGATTCACTCTTGGTTACGACACTCTCGGGGGATATGCTTAGGATAATTCCCATTTTCATTAAAAACCATTATGAAGGATTTAAATGTAAATTTTTCCTCAAAGATACCATGTTTATGATTAAGAGGTTAGCTATGCATAGAATTTCAATTTATGCTTAGTATTTTTCTACATTGAGATTCTAAATTATGATTCATACCCTAACTAGTGTATGCCATTATTTAGAAATGGTGCCTAGTAGAAGGAATGGAAACCACACTAATGCATGTGTCCCCTGTAGGGATTTTCCTCCGATGCAAGATAATGATATTGGCTCTGGTGCTGTGACTGGTGTTGAGAAACTAATAACTATACTGGGACAACTTACTCATGTTGTGAATAATAACCTTACCTGTATGGAGCATCCGGATCCACCACGTGGAGGAGCCATGCTAGATCTCTTTATGCAACAACAGCCTCCATAATTCTACGGGACTGCAAACCTGTTTGTAGCTGAGTAGTGGATATGTTTCCTTGAGAAGATATTTCTTGATTTGGGATGTAATGAAAGAGATAAGGTTTTCATGGAAGTATATCGTCTATCGGGATATGCGGATAAGTGGTAGTCATTAATCCAAAAAACAAAGGAGGATGAAGATATAGAAGAGATGGAATGGAGGAATTTTAAGGAAATATTCTTAGAAAAATATTTCCTTCGTGAGCAGTGAGCAGATATGGAGAGACAATTCTTGAATCTGAGTTAGAAGAAGGATGAAAAATTTTCCAATTATGAAGCCAACTTCACAAGGTTTTCAAGAAATGTTGTGGACTATATACAAAATCCAAGGAGAAAAATTGATCGATTCTTTGATGGCCTAAAGCCATTCCTCCAGCGGGCACTGGTATCCCAAAGTTTTTTATCATATAAGGATATAGTTTCATAAGCAATCAAGACAGAAAAATAATTCTCTTAGTCATATGACTTTAAGGGAAAGAAAGAAAAGAAGAGGGTTGTTGAAAACTCTGGGAAAGGAAATAAAGAAATAGGGAAGAAGTGGAGAGTTAAATTTCTACCCTGTGATAATTGTGGAAGGAAACACCATGGTGTGTGCTTAAAGGGAAAAGGATTATGTTATAGATGTGTTCAGAAAGGCCATATTGCTGGTGATTGTAAGGGGAATAATGAGGCTAATGATGTTCAATGCTATAACTATCGGGAGATGGGACACTATGCTAATGATTGTCCAAAGCGTCAAGGAAACATGCCACATAAAAGGCCAAGGGAGTAGGGACAAGCTTATGTGATCACAACTGCTGATATTGAAGTTCCTAATGATGTGGTGGCAGGTACTTTAATCATTTCCTCAAATTTATCCAATACATTATTTGATTCTGGATCGTCGCATTCATTTATATATTCCCAGTTTTCCAAGAAAATTAGATATGTCCAATTTAATTTAATAAAGGAGTTATCAATCAAAACTCCTAGTGGATGTATCATTTCAAAAAAGGCATGTCAATTAGTCCCCCTCGTGACACATAAACATTCTTTAATTGCTAACCTTATCATCATACCAATGGTTTACTATGATATAATTCTCGGTATGGATTGGATATAAATTTATGATGCGAAGATCTATTGCAAGAGGAAGGAAGTTACAATCTTTAATAATGGTATAGAATCCTTTATCTTTAGAGAAGAATCCTCTCCATTTGATTTTCATATAGATCCAACCCCAGTAGCTCAACTAAATTCAATTATTGGGGACAAAGAGAATGAAATAACTATGGGTGAGGAAAAGAATGTTCAAATAGAAGATGTACCTGTTGTGCAAGAATATATTGATGTCTTTCCAGAGGATTTATCTGGACATCCTTCAGAGCGGGAAATTGAGTTTTTAATTGACTTAATTCTTGGTTAAATTGCCATATCAAAGACCCCTTATAGAATGGCCACTGTGGAGTTAGTGAAACTAAAGAAGCAACTAGAGGAATTGAGTGATAAAGGATTTATTCGACCTAGTGTTTCCCCATGGGGAGCCCCTATCCTCTTTGTCAAGAAGAAAGATGAATCCATGAGGTTGTGCATTGATTACAGGGAAATCAATGCTATTAAAATAAATAATAAGTATCCTCTGCCATGAATTGATGATTTATTTGACCAACTTCATGAAGCCCAATATTTTTCTAAGATTGATCTACGATATGGATATCATCAGTTGCTTGTGAGGAAAGAAGACATTCTAAAAATAGCATTTCGAACCAGGTATGGGCATTATGAGTTTACAGTAATGCCTTTTGGACTAACTAATACACCATCTGTTTTAATGGATCTCATGAATAGAGTATTCAAGGAATATCTTGATGACTTTGTAGTGGTGTTTATTGATGATATCCCGATATACTCTAAAAGCCATGAAGATCATGAAAATCACTTGCGCACTATTTTGAAGACCCTTAGAAGAATTAAATTATATGGAAAGTTTAGAAAGTGTGATTTCTGTCTCCAATCAGTTTCCTTTCTGGGTCACATTATCTCTAAGGATGGAATATATTTAGATCCTGCGAAGACAAAGGCTATGCAAGAATGTCCTACTCCAATGAACGTAACTGAGGTACGTAGTTTTATTGGTTTAGCAGGTTATTATCGGTGTTTTGTTCAGAACTACGCCCATTTTTTCAACCCAATGACCAAGCTAACATGAAAAGGGGTTAAGTTCGTATGGACAAGGGAATGTGAAGAATGTTTTGAATAATTGAAGAGGAGGTTAGTGAACGCTTTTATCTTAACCCTAACATCGGGGAATGATGGTTTTGTTATCTATAGTGATGCATCAAAGAAAGGATTGGTTGTTTCCTTATGTATAATGATCGAGTGATTGAATATGTATCTAGGTAGCTAAAAATTCATGAACAAAACGATCCAACTCATGATCTTGAGTTAGCAGCGGTAATCATTTCTCTGAATATTTGGAGACATTACCTATATGGAGAAAAATGTGAGATATATACAGATCATAAGAGTTTGAAATATATATTCTCACAAAAATAACTCAACATGAGACAAAGGAGGTAGATTGAGCTACTCAAAGATTATGATTGCACAATACACTACCACCTGGGGAAAGAAAATAAGGTAGCAGATGAATTAATTAGAAAGGACCATGTAATTCTTGAATAATATGAGAGTTGAAAGGGATCCTATGTTCATGGATCTAGTAAATATGGATATGGGAATTATTAAGGAAGGTAGCACATCACTACTTTTTCAAATGGTTTCCCAACCTTTTTTACTGGAGAGGATAAAAAGTTCTCAGGCTGATGGTGAAAAGTTTCAAAAGAAAATTAAAGCTATAAATGATGGGAAGTTGACTGAATTCGCATATGAAGGTGCCATTTTGAAATTCGGGAAGAGGCTTGCTATTCCTGAGCTAAAGAGAGAACTGTTGGATGATGCTCATAACTCTAATTTCTCTATACATCCTAGTATCACAAAGATGTATCGAGGTCTCTAAGAAAACTTTTGGTGGGACAATATGAAAAGGGAGATTGCTGAATATACATCAAAGTGCATGGTATGTCAAAAAGTGAAGGCTGAGAGGAAAAAGTCTAAGGGGATAATGCAACCACTACCAATAGTATCATGGATGTGGGAGAACATTACCATGGACTTTGTCACTGGACTTCTAAATACATACAAAGGAAACAATTCTATAAGGGTCATTGTGGATAATCTTATAAAGACAGCTCACATTATCTTGATTCGAGAGGACTTCTCATTGGATCAACTTGCACAGAATTACATCAAATAAGTGGTAAGGCTGCATGGAGTACCACTATCTATTGTATCCGACCGTGACCCTAGATTCACCTCGAAGTTTTGGAAAAGTCTCCAACATGCTCTAAGCACTGAACTAAACTTTAGTATGGCCTATCATCCTCAAACTGATGGCCAATCTAAGCGGACTATTCAGACACTAGAAGACATGTTGATAGCATGTTCTATGGAATTCAAAGTAGGATGGGACCAACATCTTCCACTGGTTGAATTATTATACAACAACAGTATCCACTCGAGCATCCGAATGGAACCATATGAAGCCCTTTATGGGAAAAGGTGTAGAACACCTGCGTGTTGGGATGAATTCGGTGAGGGAAAGCTGCTAGGACCTGAATTTGTTGAAGAAATGTTGGAGAAGGTGAAAACCATTCAACAGCATATCAAGGCAGCCCAAATTCGATAGAAGAGCTATACATATAACCATCGATGAGACCTTGAATTAAAAGTTGGAGACCTGGTATTTCTACGCATATCTCCACGGAATAAGGTCATGAGGTTTGGGAAGAAAGTAAAGCTAAGTCCCAGGTATATCGTCCCCTTTGAGATCCTCGATCGATTTGGAGCTATGGCCTATCGACTGGCACTTCCACCTACCATGTCGAAATTACATGATGTCTTTCATGTATCCCTCTTAAGGAAGTACATATCAGACCCATCACATATACTCTCGTCAGAGGTGGTACAGTTGCAGGATGATCTTTCCTATGAGGAGCATCCAGTGAAAATCTTGGATCATAGAGACAGAGTTCTACACAACAAGACTACTCATCTATTCAAGGTACTATGGTGAAACCATAGGTACGAAGAGGTAACATGGGAACTGAGGGAAGCAATGAAGGAGAAGTACCCCCACTTGTTTTTGGCCTAGATTGTAAAATGAAATTTTGAGGACGAAATTTAAGGGTAGAATGTAACACCCCAAGATTTTGAAAATAAATATTGAATAAATTTTATAATCTAGCCATTAAACACAACTTTTCCTCTACTCGTTTGGAATTTCGAGAAACGGTCATCTAGAGTTGTGATCAGTAAGTCATTTGGAGTTTGATAGAACAAACTTGGTTTTTTAGTGAGTAGTAACATACCCTTATAAATAGTAATATGAATAGTAATATGACCCTTATTAATAGTAAATATTATTATTATTTTATTTTCTTAAGGCAATAAGATAATGAGATCTTAATTAATTTTTCAATGTGATATAAAACTAAGTGCACCTTTAAAATTGTTATTTTTAGAATTAACTATGACTTTATTTAAAAATTAAATTAATAACATTTAGAAAATTAATTTTGAAAAAAGGTGTTCACTTTTGAACTATACACGTTGAAAAATGGTAGGGTTGAATTTTTGGGATTTTTCTAAAAAACTTGAATTTTTCGTGAATAGTGAAAAATACAGTTTTCAGTATTCAGTTGTTTAATGACATCATAATGACATAATAATTAAAATAAAAGGCCATTAGGATTTTTTATAGTAACATATGAAATTATGTGTCCCAAGTGTCTAATACCATGGGAAAATACCATGGTAAAGCCCATGGTTTGGTAAAAACCAATAATGAGGTGTCCCTTTGAAATTATTAAAAAACTCCCTTTCTTTTTCTATAAATACCCACTCATCCATTTGTTTTCCATCATTAAAAATCCCTAATCTTCAAATATATGGTTTTTAACTCTCTAAGAGTCCTCCCAAATTGTTCTTAATCCCCCAAGGTTCCAATCTTCAAGTTCTAGGAGTTACTCTACAAGGTAAGGGAATCCTTCACCCTCCTCTTTTAGTAGACACTTATTTTATGTTATCTCTTTGAATTTACATTCTAATATGTTGGGTTTGATTTTATATATTATTATTACTGTCATTTGGACTTCAATATGATGAGGTAACCTTTTTCTCTCATCATTTCATTTTATGAAATATTAATCGATGTCGTTAGGCTGCCGAATTTTCGTAAGGGACCTCTCACCTTTTCTCTTATTTTTAAGATCATCTCTATTAATTTTATCTCCTCGCATAATATGTCAAAATGACCATGATAAACTCTATTATCATATATATAATACAATAATATCATGTTAATGAAATAACCATCATCAATATTTTTACTCCCTCCCTTTTATTTTTATAAACGAAATCAGCGTCTATGAGGTTTCAATTTATAACCTTCATGGACGACGAAGTTTCTTTCTTTAATTTATCCTTTATTTCTGGTCATTAAACCATTTTAATGGTTTAACCAGACAATAATACATGTATCATAACCTAATTAATATTTAGGAACTAGTATATGTACATATTATTAAATCATATGACAAAACTAGTTCATAATAATCCAAATACTGCCAAATAATCGAGGTGGTTGTCATCTAATGACTCGTCCTCATTCCATGTAAAAAAATGATAAAAATGACCATTAACAATTCTATATGTTCATAAATAATATTTAACTTCGATTATGGATATTTAAAACCATTCCATGTGAACTTCATTACTTAAAACAAGTGAACCGTTTATGAAAATCAAGAAAACAAACACTCTGGAACGACGAATTTCAATATAATAACTTATCAATAAGAACATAAATGAACAAACCAGAATTATGATATACTAAATACATGTATAATATGTTATAAAATAATTTATTAATAAATATAATTTCATATTCTAGGAGCTTATTTTTGAGAGAGGAACTCCTTCGGAGTTAAGGTAAGGGTTTTTCCACCCAAACTTTCATTTTCATTCGGTATACTTTCATTGTCTAATTACCTAAATGAAATTCTTATGTATTTTTATATAATACTCATATATTCTTTGTTAGTATCATATATATGTTTACAAACCAGAATCCTTCCTTATTTTATGGATAGTTACATTTTTTAAAAGGAACTTTCAAAATTGTTTCCAAAATACAAGCCTGATTCAAGGGAATTTCTCAAATTCTTACCTATTTTCAAGGGCACTTTATTAATCTGTTTTTGGAAAACATTATCTTTATAATATCACTAATTTTATTATTAAAATATTATCTTACTTAACATCTGGTTTTATACAAATATTTTTCCAAAAGAACTCTTCTTTTCAAAATAAAAGAGTATTTATCTCAAGAATTACTTAATGATTTTATAAGAGTGTTTTCATCTAATTCAACACTCTTGTAGATTCGATTGTATTATTGGGTTTAATAATTTATGAATTAATCTACCATATTTTATTTAATGCATTATTACTAACTCTATTGTGGATCATCTATCCTAAAACCATTCACCATATTACTCAGAATGGTTAGTGTTTTATGTTTAATGATTGGGGAAAGATAGTTACATTTCATATGATAGTTTTAATATGAATATACATGTTGTTTATGTTTATCCCCACTCATATGAGGAATGCATTGGACTTATTATGTGATAGGTGGTGCCCTCTATAGCCCCTCGATGCATCGGTAGGTCTCATGAGACAACTAGACGAGGAATTGTCCAAGGCCTTTCCCAATGTGATATGGATTTTGGTCGAGGCCTTAATCATTAGACGTCTTGGCCGAGGCCATGAAAAAATGTTTCAGAATGTTCATCATATAAACTTCCCTCATTATTAAGATTTTAATTGAAAGTTCATGTGGTTATTCAACTAGTATAATACACATGATTATGTTTTTTTATGGCATTATTACGCATCTCATATTCCTTCCATAATGTGTTCAAGTTTATTATTAAAGGAATGTGTTTCCAATTATGCACCATGTCTTATGTTTATATAAACTTACATTGTATTTATTACTCTTAATGAGTGTTCGAGATCGCCCCTTTCTTACGTTTCATTTTCTGAGGACATGAAGAAGTTTATTATTTATTACATGCTGAAATAACCTAGGAGTTGTGGGTGTTGTCTAAGGAGTTTCTATGTTGTATTTCACTTAAAGTTATAATATTTAACTTATGTATGCATCTTGTTTCAAATAATACTAAACTAATCGGTCCTTCAGGGTTCGTATTCCTTGTATGTATGAAAACGTAATCAAATAAGGCACTAGCTCTGGGAAACTAGGGCTAGGTCCTTACAAACATATTATGTGGGTGATACAAAATCCAGTGGAAATAACTTCAGAATTTGAAGATTGTAAAATGAATACCAGTCAATAGTAAGTGGACCGAGCTATAATTTTACTTTTTCTTTTCATTTCTTCCATTGTTTCCAGTTTTTATAGTTCTATTATTGATCTACTTTGTGTATTTTATCTTTTTTGGTCCTATTTTGTTTTGAGATTAATAAAATGTATGATTGGATGGTGTTCTTTCCATGCATATAGGACCCAAAAGGTCTAAAGTATGTTAAATCCTTATATTATTTACTAATTTTAGTTTTTTTTCATTTGGTATTATTTATTATTTTATATTGCATATTATCTTGATTTTCATAGATTTTAAATTTATTGTGGCTATTTTCATCATTTCTTCGTTCTTCTTCTATCTTCTATGACTTAGTAGAAATAGATATTCTATTTAGTGGTCTAATTCCATTATTAGGGGTGTACCTCATCAAAGTTGTCCCCAAAAAAATTGGTTTTATATCTCACTATATAAATGTTGGAATCAATTAAGTATGATATAGAAAAATTCAATGGAAATAACGAATTTAACTTATTGTGAATCAAGATGAGGGCCCTATATTTCTATCAAGGTCTAATTGATGCCTTACATGGATCTAGGAAATATATTGTTACTCATTATGATGATGGTTAGACCACTACCACCAGTGAATATATCTTTCATGATGTTCTTGTTAAGGAATGTGGTTTAGGTTATAGTAGGATAAAATGGAAAGGTGGTTTGAATTTCCTTTAAAAAAGTTGAAAAAAAATAAAGTCTTAAAGGATAAAAAAATCTATTTCTTTTTATTGTATTATTCCATTTTCATTAACTATTACCAAGATACCAAAGCTCTGTTACTTTTTAATGTGTTATAGAAATAAACCAAAATAAAATCAACCTTATATATTTAATGGTTGTAGATAGAAACCACAAAAATAATTAATCCCTTTCCTTTTAGTGCTTTTCATAAGAAACCTAAGTCTGTCACTTTAAAAGGTAGCGAGAAATTACATAGAATAAGGATGAAATATAAAGGGTTTTTAGAAACAATATCATTTAATAATAGTCTAAATTAACTCAAAAGGATAATAATAAGCACTAGTATATAATGATAATGATATATAATTGAAAATAATTTTATAATATGATCACATTCTTCGAATTAAGAGTGGTTTAGAGAAAGGGAGAAATTTTGAAATTGGAGAGCATTGACATTTATAATCATTAAGAAGGTATGTTTTCAAGCCTCCAAAATGGTCTATTTATATTGTTCATGAGTACTAAATATTTATGGGATCAATTTGTAACATTAATGAACTGATCAAGGAATGTTTGAAAATTAATTAATACGCCCTAGAAGGTTCTGGAATGAATCCACTAGCAAGCCACCTGAAGCCACCGGATGTCTAGTGAAAAACTTGAGAACTCCTTGTTTTTTTTATTCTTACAAGAGAGAGTTAGTGCCCCTCCATCGGTTGGATGGTGGAATCCTAGAATTTTAAGGAGATATTTTACATTCCACTTGTTATCTAATGCTTCTAGCCCCCTTGAGCTTCAATAAGTGACTCTTATACAACCTTTAAAGTCCTTATATAGGTCTTTCAACTTCATTGCATGAGTTAAATAAGTCTAAAAATACTTCTACAAGGATTATTCAATGCTTATTCAAGATTATAACATTATTTAATCATGATCAACAAATAATTAATAAGATCATTAGATAATATAAAGAGTGTATGATCATTGAAACTTAATTAGGTGAGAAGTACAACACATAGCTCCTTGTTGTTACCCTTATGTTATCAAGTGTTAAGGGGATCCAACGAGCTCGTACCTGAGTGGTAAGGGCTCCTTCTTGGCATCCAAGAGACCCAGGTTCAAAACCGGGTGGAGGTGAATTTTCAGGGGTACTGTAGCAGTATTGCAGCAGTATTGTTCGGCACTGTAGCATCCAGAACTATTCACCCGATTTGGGCCTTCGGGGCACTGGTTTGGGCCTACGAGTCTCAAGGGACTTCAGGTCATCAAAGTGCTTCGGGCCACAAGTCCTTTGGTCCACTAATACCATGTAGAAGCCCAGTTCACATAGAACAGGCCCCAGATGAGGATCAGAGCAACAAGAGTAGTAGCCACCAGAAGCAGAGTTAACTGGATTGGAAGAATGAGAGGGTATGGCACCCACCATCAGGACCAGTCATTGTGCAGCTCTGTATAGGGCATTGCTATCCAATCAGCAATGCAAGGTGGGGATCTAGGTTATCAATGACGTAGAAGCTATGTAGGGGCAGTTCTAGTGGGTTGGGCCTATAGGTCATGTAATGGGCATGGTTTTCCTCTGGGCCTTCGAGTCATGTATTGCGGGTCAGTTGGACCTTGTGTCTTGGGAATACGTGTCATGTCAGGTTCCCCTTAAACCCTTAAAATTGGGATTATCAATAATAAAATAAAATAAAAAGAAGGCCTTCGGGCCATTCAGGCTCAAGTGTTAAGGGGAGTTTATTATGAATATTTTTTCTGGTATTTGGTAAAAATTACATATATTATACATGAATGATTTATTTTTTGTCATAAATATATAAATCATAGAATATTTACTTTTAATATGTGTTATGGAACTTCAAGGAAACAAAATATTGATGAATTTGACAAAATTAGGACATATATTATGATATAGAAAAATCACCTCATGGTTTATATTAGCTTTAGGGAATATCTCCATTAAGCTCCCATATAACAACCCTTCTTTTTATTACAACCTTAAACATGATTTATTACATAATATATTCACTTGATATAACAAGAAAGATCGAGCGGTCTAGTGTCTTTGGGGCTTCAGAACATTACATAACAACTTAAAACATAAAACACAAAACTTATTTATTGAAAACTTCCTTTACATAACCACAAAATTCCCTCATACTTAGCATTGCATGGGATAACCTGAGGACATGCCTGTGAAAAGGGTGAGCTATAAATCCCAATAACATAGTAAACAAGGAATAACATGAAGAATAAAATACATGTTATGAAATAGTCATATCAATGGAGCATAAAAGAAACATGAACATAAAGGCATGATATAGCATGATTATCAGAACATGGAAATGTGGCAACAACACTTAACATGGAATTATCATGAGCCAAGGATAATTTCACATGAAGCATGAGTAACCCCTAATTTCACTTGAATTAGCATGAGTAAATCGTAATTGAACTTGAATTAGCATGAGTAAATCCCCATTTCACTTGACGTATCATGATACTAATCATTACCCAATACATTAGAGCGCTATCAGGGCACACCCTTCTTAAACATTTCATTTCATGCATAAGTGTTCCACATAGATCATACAACATGGAATCATTAAAGATCATAAATTATTCACAACACAAGGACTTTGGCTTGGAAAATCGTGGTGTAATTTCGAAAGCATAACGGCATGACATACAAATTCATAAAAATGGTTGATGAGAGATAAAGGGGTGTCTCATCATTTTTACATGAAATGTAAAGTAATGGGATAATATATACACATTTCCCCACAATTTCAATGGAATTTAGATTCATGATAAAAATAATTGTTTGAACATAAATGAGGAGATAGAAATTCCTTACGAAATTTCGGCATGGTAACGGGTGTACATGGGAGGAATTAATGATAGAGAAAGTGGGTCTCTCATTATTAAAACATAAATATATAATTATGGTGGAGGTGATAAAACATACCCCAACATTTATAATTGAAAATAAAATGTCATAACTATATTAAAAAACTTGGATAAAATGATAAAGGAAGGAATCCCTTACTTGGAAGTGTGATCCCAAAAGCTTGGTAGAGGCTTGAGAGAGGATTATTGGGATCTTGGGGTGCCTTGGGAGGATTTTAAAGATAGTAGCGGAGAGTTTGGATGAACTATAAAGGCTTTGAGTGAAGAGTGAGTTGGATCTTGGGTGGGTTTATATAAGAAAAGAGAGGGAATTCTTTAATATTTAGGTTTGGGACACCACAAATTAAAAAAATCAAAACCAAAAACCAGACCATGGTTTTCACCCATGATTTTTGACAAAGGGTATTGGAAAATAATATTTTATAAGTCCAATGGCCGAACTTATTAAAATAACTGGGTTTCTTATGTGGAGGTAAGTCACACTCTCTAGGAAACAAATTTAAAAATATAAAATGTTTTATAAGTCTTGAAGGGTCCACTAAAGCTTTGTAAAATAAATAAAATAAACATAAAATAACATTATTTTAATGGTAAAAAATATAATGGCAGAACACAGTGTTTATATTATTTTATTACATCACTATTGGGTCATTATGATGTCATAAAACACATTATAGAATTAAACGGTGTTAAATTTTTACCCAAAAATTTGATTGTCTCAGAAAATTATGAAAATTTAACCATTGGATAATTTAGACATCCTGATTCCAAAAATAATATTCATTTTATATAAATAATATTTTAAATATGTTAATTTTTACTTTTAAAATAAAAACTGACATTTATCAAAACTTCATGGGTTTTGACAAAAACAGCTATCAAACCTTAATAAAAATTACAATTTTATTCATAAAAATTTCATGATCATTTATGCTTAATAAAAATTAATTTAATAATAAAGATATTTTATTAAAATATTATTTAATTCAAAAATCCATTAATTTATCAAAATAGATTCCTTAGTTGAATATTAACTAAAATTACTATTTGTGCTTTAAAAACTATTTACAAAGTAATAATAAAAAAATGAATGTATATTATTTATTATATAAAAAAATAATGCACATAATCATATTGCTAAGGTCTTGTTACATAACCCATTATAACACCTTCATAAGACCAAAGGGTAAGGTGTGCGATGGTGATAGACTCTTGGGGTGGCTGGGATAACATTGCTCAGGGTGGTAATCTCTATCAACTTCCACTTCTCCCATAGGCTGTTCCGCTCGAGCTTAATGTATTGAAGCTTGGCTTGGTCTTGGACAAGAGAGAATCTCAATGACGCCACCTTATTTCCGAGCTCTGACAAATGGGCTTTGTACAGGGAAAGTCTACTGGATGAGGTCATTTCTTCCTTTGTCTGAGTAAATTGGATTTGTTATTTATACTAATCATGTGATCACTATTTAATGGATATATTAGCAATGGTAACAATTCTTAATAGTATTTTAAAATCCAAAAACATAAAACCAAGTAAGTGTGTATTTTATATAACCATTTTGCATAATAAGACATTTAATTGGATCAAGAGTAATTTTCATTGATAAAAGTTTGGGTTGTTACAGTCTTATACCCTTAATAAATTTTACCCTAAAAATTTCCTTTTTCCATACTAAAACAGATGTGGGTAACTCTTCTTCATCACTTCCTCTAGTTCCCACATTTCCTCTTCAAACTTGTGGTTTCTCCACAACACCTTTACGATGGGCATTGTATTATTTCATAGAACTTTTTCTCTACAGTATAAGATTTCCACTGGTTTCTCCTTATAAGAAAGATAATCCTATAACTGTACTACCTATGAAGAGAGTACATGTGAAGGTCCTGATATGTACTTCTTTAATAGGGATACATGAAATACATCATGTAATTTGGATATGGTTGGTGGAAGTGCTAGTCTATAGGCCACAACCCCAAAACGATCAATAATATCAAAGGGGATGATGTACCTTGGACTTAACATCCCTTTATTTACAAACCTCATGACCTTATTCCACAGATATATGTGTAGTAATACCATGTCTCCAAATTTTAATTCAAGGTCTCATTGATGGTTATATGCATAACTCTTCTGTCAAATTTGGGCTACCTTGATATGTTGTTGAATGGTTTTCACCTTCTTCCCCATTTTTTTGACCATTTCATGTCTTAGTAGCTTACTTACACTGACTTCATCCCAACATGTCGGTGTTCTACACCTTTTCCCATAAAGGGGTTCATATGGTGCCATTCGGATGCTCGAGTGGAAACTGTTATTGTAGGAGAATTAAACCAGTGGAAGATGTTGGTCCCATACTCCTTTGAAGTCCATAGAACATGATATTAACATATCTTCCAGTGTTTGAATAGTTCACTCAGATTGGACATCAGTTTGAGTATGATAGTTCGTACTGAAGTTCATTTCAGTGCTTAGAGAATGTATGAGACTTTCCTAGAACGTCAAGGTGAATCTTGGATCACGATCAGATATAATAGATAGTGATACTCTATATAGCCTTACCACTTCTTTGATGTAAATCTTTGCAAGTTTATCTAATGAGAAGTCCTCTCAAATTGTGATAAAGTAAGATATCTTAGTAAGAATATGCACAACGACCCATATAGCATTGTTTCCTCTGGATTTCCATGGAAGTCAAGTGAAAAAATCCATGGTAATGTTCTCCCACTTCCATGTTGTTATGGGTAGTGGTTTCATCATCCCCTTAGACTTTTTCCTCTCAGCCTTCACGTGTTGACATACCAGGCACTTAGATGTATATTCAGAAATATACCTTTTCATATTGTTCCAGCAAAATTTTTATCAGAGATCTTGATACATCTTTTTGTTTCCTGAGTGAATAGAGAAGGTTGAGCTATGTGCATAATTCAGAATCTCCCTTTTTATATTTGGATCAGATGGTACACATAATCGTGACCCAAGTCTCACAATTACATCCTTGTTAACCATGAACTCTAAGGATTTCCCATTTCTTATAGCTTCCACCTTTTTCAGAATCTTCACTCATTTCTTTTAGAATACTTTATTTTCTATATGAGGGATGGTTAAGCAATCATTTGAGAAAGGATTGACGAGTTTCCTCCCTTAATGATTCCCATGTCCATCCTCTACATGTCTAAGAAAATTGGATATTTTTCAATTCTCATCATTGATAAAGATATAGGATCTTTCCTACTTATAGCATCTTCCACCTTGTTTTCTTTCCTAGGGTGGTAATGGATTGAGCAGTCATAGTATTTGATCATCTATAACTATCTTAATTGGTGCATGTTCAACTCTTTTTAGGTGAATATATACTTGAGGATTTTTTGGTCCATATATATTCCACACTTCTCCCCAAAGAGGTAATGTCACCAAATTTTTAAATTGAAGATCACTGCAGCCAACTCCAGATAATGTGTTGGGTAGTTTTTATCATGAAATTTTAAATTCCTTAAATCATAAGTAATGGATTTTTCATTCTACATCAACACACAACCCAATCCTCTCTTCTAATCATCACTAAATACCACAAAAAGTTCTCCCCTTGTGGGTAATGTGAGCACAGGCATAATAATAAGCCTCCTTTTTAACTTTTTGAAGCTCTCTTCGCATTCATAACTCCAAGAAAACTTTACTCCCTTCCAAGTTATATTGGTAAGAGGGTTGGAAAATCGTGAGAAATTCCTCAAAAATCGGTGATAATATCCAGCTAACCCCCGGAAGCTATGAATATCCATTACTGATGTTGGCCTTGGACATCCCTCAATTGAAACTTTCTGGGAGGGATCCACAGATATCCCATTTATTGTGATGATATGACCTAAGAATGAGACCTCCTTAAACCAAAACTCACACTTGATGTACTTTTCATAGAGCATCTCCTTTAGCAAGGACTCTAGTATAGTTCTTAGATGCTCCTCCTGATCCTACTTGGTTTTGGAGTAAATTAGAATATCTTCTCTAAAGACTACCACAAATTTATTGAGGTAATCTCTAAAGATTCTATTCAACAAGTCCATGAAGATTGTTGGAGCATTAGTGAGTCTGAAAGTCATTACTATGAATTCATAGTGCTTGTATCTTGTATGAAAATTAGTCTTGGGGTTATCTTCCTTCTTCACCCTTACTTGATAATATCCCAACTGAAAATCCACCTTGGAGAAGTATTGTGCTCCACGTAGATGATTGAACAAGTCATCAATTCATGGAAGAGGATAATTGTTCTTTATCGTGATTTTTTTGAGCTCATGATAATCAATTCAAAGGCACATTGACCCATCCTTCTTCTTGATGAAGAGAACTAGTTCACCCCATGGTGAAGCACTTTGGCGTATAAACCCTTTATCTAGATTATTCTATAGTTGTTTCTTTATCTCCTCAAGTTCCACAATAGCCATTATATATAGAGTCATAGATATTGGAAACTCCCCTGGTATAAGGTGAATTGATAATCCAACATCTCTTCTAGGAGGAAGGCCAAGCAATTCCTTGAGAAACACTTCAGCTAATTCCCTCACAATAGGCATGTCTTCAAGGATAGTTTCCTCCTCAGACTCAATAATCTGAGATAGATACACATTCCCGTAGGGTAGTAATATCCATGCTTGAGATGATGGTGCTAAAAAAGATTTATCTTCACCCTTGCACTTTTATAGAATTGGGGGTCGATTATCCATATAGAGAGTGATTTCCCTCTCATGAAAATTTATGTTGGCTCTATATAGGGAAAGACAATCCATGCCAATAATTGCATAAAATCCCACCATAGGGAGTATGACGAGGTTTTCCAAGAAGTTCAATCCACAAATTATGATAGGGTAGGAGTTATATTCATGGGATTCAAATATTACCCCATTTTTCGTACTCATCGACTTCTTTACTTACATTAATTTTGGTGGTGTTGGGATTGTTCTACAAAAATTTCTGGATATAAAAGAATGCATATAACCATAATTAAAAATTATTTTTGCTATTCTTGAATTAATAACTAGTGTACCTATCACAACTTTATTTTTGGGGTTCACTTCGTCAATAGTGATGAAAAAATATCACCCTTGCTGCCTTGGAGGTTGTTGGTTGCCTCCAAAAACCCTTGTCTTAGAGAACTGATTTGCAAGGTGCCCTGGTTCGTTGTAGTTGAAGAAATGAACAATGCATTAAGGGTCGAACAGAGTGTTCATCTACTCTATTACATCCATGAGTTTTTCCAGTCAGTAGTTAACAGCTAGGTTCCCTTCTCTTCCACACCAAAATCATTTCCTCATCCCCTTTAAGAAATTTATGGGGTGATTCTTTTCACACCTTTGGAAAGTGGGGTGCTGGGTTTTCTTAGCAATGTTGGATTTATCCATCGGACCTCTAGAATTGAAATTCACTTTACGCTTCTTATCCCCACAATACCCCTAAGACTATCCAATCGTTATTTCAAATTTGAGGGCACATCAGACAATTTCATCATAGCTATCGAAATCATGGATCACCAGGGCTTTCCGTAGGCTAGGTTTCATCCCATCAAAGAAGTTGTCAACCTTGCATTTTGGGGTAACAACAAAGCCGAAGGCATATTGTGCAAGCCTTGTGAAGCTTTCCTCATATTCTACGATGGATTCATCGTCTTTTTGCTTGAGGTAAAAGAAGTCCCTTTCCATCTTAAGTTGGAGGGTGTGCAGAAAATATTTATCAAAAAACATCTTTTGGAAATCCTTCCATTCCAATGCCTTGATCTCTTCCTTGTGCATTGTATTTTTTATCAAAGTTCACCATTGATCGGCATCACCCTCCATACGATAAGTGTCTAGAAGAACCTTCTCTTGTTTGGAACATTGATGGGTGTAGAATATCTTTTCAATGGAGGTGATCCATTTCTTAGTGATTGAGGGATCAGATGAACCATTAAAAGTATGAGGCCTTTGTCTCATGAAGCACTCGATTTTGACTTGTTATATATTAATAGGGGTTGAATGTTCCTCTTTACCCATGTTTCTATTCAAATATTGAGTTAAATGATAGAGTATCGTGACAAAGTTGGCAATTCCTACTCTCGTTGGATTGGGCATCTCATTAGAATAATCATCACATTGATCTTTTCATTTGTTGTTATCCCGAGCCCTCTTATTATCGTCTATTGGCTAGAATAAAAGGAAAGTTAGGGGTAACACGTAAAGGGTAATCCAAGGAAAAAATTGATGACTTATAAATAACATTTATTTCCTTAACTAATGAATTTATAGGCTTCAATCTATGTTATCCATGATCTATTTTCTAACATATATTCTTAGGTTATTTTTTTAATTCCCGTAATAATGGTTCATACTAAGATTATGAATTTACCAAATCATATCCCCTGGGAGTGTCATAACCAAGAGTGAATCAAATCTTGTTGTCGTGTACGAGGATACCTTAGGTCAATCCCAAAACTCCTTGTCGGAGTTTTCACTCCTAGGTACAGTTGTGCCAGAGCCTCCTCTACCTGCTTGTATCCAGACAGGGATGTATTTTCTTCATAAACCACTTACTCAATACTCACCAAAATTTAGGGATTTTTTTATTATACTTAGTCTTATACCTAAGGCTTTCACTAGGTTTTTCTAATCCTAATCCAAAAAATAACTGAACCTATCCTTTGATACCAACTATAACAACCCTGTTTTTATTACAACCTTAAACATGATTTATTACATAAACTCTTCACTTGATAAAATAAGAAAGATCGAGTGGCCTAGTGTCTTTAAGGATTATGAACATTATATAACAACTTAAAACATAAAACACACAATATCTTTATTGAAAACTTACTTTGAATAACCACAAAGTTCCCTCGTACTTAGCATTGCATGGGATAACCTGAGGACATACATGTAAAAAGGGTGAGCTATAAAGCCCAGTAAGGTAGTAAACAAGGAATAACATAAAGAATACAATAAATTCTAGGAAAAAATTAATATCAATGGATCATAAAATATACATTAACATAAAGGCATGATATAGCATGATTATCATAACATGGAAATGTGGCAACAAAACTTAACATGAAATTAGCATGATCCAAGGATCATTGCAATGGAGCTTGATTAAACCCTAATTTCACTTGAATTATCATGAGTAAATCCTAATTGAACTTGAATTATCCTGAGTAAATACTAATTTCACTTGGTTTATCATGATACTAATCTTTACCTAATGCATTGGAGCGCTATCAGGGTGCACCCTTCTTAAACATTTCATTTCATGCATAAGTGTGCCACATGGATCATACGACATGGAATCCTTAAAGATCGTCAATTATTCTATGACAAAGAAATTTATAATTAATACAAGAATATCTATAATCAATAAGTAAACCTGAATAAAGTTTAATACCCTTGATCGAGAAAAGGGCATGGTATTCACAACACAATGACTTTGGCTTGGAAAATCACAGTGTAATTTCAGTAGCATAACGGTGTGACATAAAAATTCATAAAAAATGTTGATGAGATAGAAAGAGGTGTATCATAATTTTTACATGAAATTTATAGTAATAGAATCATATATATACATTTTCCAACAATTGTAATGGAATTTAGATTCATGATACAAAATAATTGCTTAAACGTAAATGAGGAGAGAGAAATTCCTTACAGAATTTTGGCATGGTAATGGGTGTACATGGGAGAAATTAATGACAGAGAAAGGGGGTATCTAATTATTCAAACATAAGTAGAGAAGTATGGGGGAGGTGTTAAATAATACCTAAACATTTATAATTGAAAATAAAATGGCATAACAATATTAAGAAACTTGGATAAAATGAGAAAGGAATGAATCTCTTACTTGGAAGTGTGATCCCAAAGGCTTGGGAGAGTCTTGAGAGAGGCTTATTGGTAGAATGGGGCACCTTGGGAGGATTCTAAAAATAGGAGAGAAGATGTTTTAAGAACTCCAAAGGCTTTTAGTGAAGAGTAAGAGGGAGCTTTGGTGGGTTTACATAAGAAAGAAGAGGGAATTATTTATTATTTAGGTTTGGGACACCACACATTAAACTAATCAAAACCACAAACCAGCCCATGGTTTTTGCCCATGGTTTTTGAAAAAGGGGAGTGGAAAACAATATTTTATAAGTTTAATGGTAGAACTTATTAAAATAATAGGGTTTATAATGTAGAGGTGAGTCACACTCTCAAGGAAATCAACTTAAAATGATAAAATGTTTTGTAAGTCTTAGAGTGTCCACTAAATCTTTGAAAAATAAATCAAATAAACCTAAAATCATGTAATTTTAATGGTAAAACATATAATTTCCAAACAGAGTGTTTATAGTATTTTATTACATCACTATTGGGTCATTATGATGTCATAAAACAAATTATATAATTAAACGGTATTTAATTTTTACCCAAAAATTCGACTGTCTCAGAAAATTATGAAAAATCGCCATTGGATAATTTTGAAGTCCGGATTCCCAAAATAATATTCATTTTATCTAAATAATTTTCTAAATATGTTAATTTTCACTTTTAAAATAAAAACCAACATTTATCAAAAATTCATGGGTTTTGACAAAAACAGCTTTCAAACCTTAATAAAAATTACAATTGAATTCATAAAAATTATACGATCATTTATACTTAATAAAAAGTAATTTAATAATAATAATATTTTTATTAAAATACAATTTAATTCAAAAATCCATTAATTTATCAAAATATATTCCTTAGTTGAATATTAACTAAAAATACTATTTGTGCTTTAACAATTATTTACAATGTAACAATAATAAAATGAATGTATATTATTTGTTATATACAAAAATAATGCACATAATCATAGTGCTAAGGTCTTCTTACATAACCCCTTATAACACTCACATAAGACCGAAGGGTAAGGTGTGCGATGGTGATAGGCTCTTGGGGTGGCTCGGATAACATTGCTCGGGTGGTAATCTCTATCAACTTCTACTTCTCCTGTAGGCGGTTCCGCTCGAGCTTAACGTTTTGAAGCTCAGATTGGGATTGGTCAAGAGCAAAGACCAATGACTCCACCTCCTTTCTGAGCTCCGAAAAATGGACTTCATATGGGGAAAGTCTATTGGATGAGGCCATCGCTTCCATTGTCTGAGTAAATTGGATTTGTTAAAGCCCTATATTTATACTAATCATGTGATCATTGTTCAACGGATATATTAGAAATGATAACAATTATTAACGGTATTTTAAAATCCAAAAACATAAAAACAAGGAATTTCTTATTTTATATAACCATTTTTTATAATAAGACATTTAATTAGATCAAGAAGAACTTTCATTAATAAAAGTTTGGTTCATTACATCCCACTTTCACTAAATCCTAATTGACTTTGTGTTGTTTCACTTTAAATTGTATCATAGAAAATAAATTCTGAAACGATATGCAATACTCCCTTTTGTGTATCTTCCAAATAAAATTTAATATTACTATCAACTTCACTGTGTATCAAATAAAAGGAAATACCTTGTGAATAACCATTGAAAAAACCTTTTAGATAAACTCTAAATAAATTTTAGAGTGACTCTCAGAGTTTCATAAAATCAATCCCTATTCGGTCAACCAAAATGTGTTACCCCATGGGAATTGGTAGAATAGAAAATAAATATAAATTCATGAATTGATAAATCTAAGAAATGAACATTCTCTACAAAAACATCAATATACTAAATCTACAAGGGGTTCTGACATAATATCCATCAAACATGGGTATTTCTGTACTCGTATCCACCAGCTATATCATATGAGAGCATGCATTTTCATATGATATCTTTTTTCAATACACCGAGTGATCATGGGACATAAAGTATGTCAATATCATATAGAATACTCCTAAGTTCTTGATTCTATATGTATAAACTAACTAGTTAAATGAATACATCATATTTTATTCATCTTTATTGATGAGAAAATCATATTTACCTCACCAAATAGATAAGAAAATTATATGTATTATCTATATATGGTCGTACACATTCTCATTCAATCTCTATCTGGGGTAGATATGTCATAATCATAATATTATAACACAATCCCCATCTTGGTTAAGCTCCAATTTTTGACTTGATTAGAAATATAACCAAACACCCCTGATTAGATAAGCCTCAAGGATTTCATAATAAAGGCATCAAAGTATAATGGATTCGATTCTAAGTATCTCATTAGCCTTAGGGATTAAGGAAATCAAAATATGGATGAGAAACACCTAGTATACTAAACACATAGTTTATAACACATCCTATGGGTATAATTCATGATCCATCCAGCACAAAAATCATGTTTCGTATATCATGATCATATCTCATATCTATATACAATAATTCTTCCCATGCTAAACATAACATTTCATCACGGCCTGTAATACACCATCTCAAACATCAGTTAGGGATAACTCAAATCTATACTTTGAAAGGTCAATTACCATTTCACTTTATTATATATATACAAATACATACATATATATATATATAGGTAATGATAAGTAATGTTAATGTGGGGATTATATTTTGTATAACATAATAAATTTTCTATTCTTAAAAAAATAGGAATTTAAAAAAAACATACATAGGTGTTTTCTCATAATATCATATATGATAGACTACCATATTAGCCTTATGTTGCATACACTTTTAAGGTTTTGTTAGACTCATTACATCTCTCTGTAACATCTCTATGTAACCATTTGATGAAACCCTCAAAATAAACTCTTTAGTGAGTAACATCAATGAAAAATCAATTCAAATAATGGTGAGTATTGGGTTTCATATTCCTAATGTCTAACCCCTTGAACATAGTATTCAAACTCCTAAACTTCACAATTTAAAATGTTATGATGTTAACAGGTTTTATTTTCTACATATAACTATTTCTATATTCATCATAATCATTATTATTGGAACCCTTACCATTAAAATTTTTACTTAATATCTTTTGATAACTAATGTAATTATTTACATTAATCTTTTACCAGCATACCCTATCACTTTTATGATGTTCACTTATTTGGGATTTTGGGCCCCTGGTTTGGGCCTATGGGTCTCAGGGCCTTCGGGCCATCAAAGGCCTTTGGGCCACAGGGCCTTCGGGCAATTCAAAACCATGAAGTCTCATAGTTCACACAGAGAAATCCCCATATGAGGATCAGAGCACCAGTAGCAGTCACCAGAAGCAGAGCTAACCAGATTGGAAGAATGAGAGGGTATGGAAACCGCCATCGAGACCAGGCACCTAGCAGCTTTGTACGGGGAAATGCTAGCCGATCAGCAATGCAGGTGGGGAGCTAAAGGAAATCAATGATGCGGAAGCTGTGTAGGGGCCGTTCTAGTGGTCTGGGCCTATAGGTCATGTATTGGGCATGATATGCCTCTGGGCCTTCAGGTCATGTATTACGGGTCATGTCGAGCCTTGTGCCTTGGGCCTACGGGTCATGTACGGGTTCCCCTTCAACCCTTAAAAGGGGGATTATCTATAATAAAATAAAAAATAAGGCCTTAAGGCTATTCGAATGGATAAAGACTTTTATCCTAAATAAACCATTTCATCCTCATCTTCTTCTAAAAAATATTTTTTAGATTCTGATGAATCATAAACCCTATGTATTGAACACATAATCTCATAATTTCCTTTAAAACTATTTGTCAATAAACTCCTTCTCTTATAAAATGATAAAAATAAAATAAAAATAAAAATATTTTATTTAGATCCCTCTAAGCTTAAATTTTCTTTTTTACATTCTATGATTTAGTAAAACTTTTCTTTATAAATCGAATTTAGACTACAATATTTTTCAATTATTCCATTATTTTTTAATTAATACATATTTAAAAAAAGATAAAATTTTTATTATATACCCTTAAAAATAAAATAATATGTTTCTATAACATCAATACCTACTATGGACTTTCCATAGAGTTTCACAGACCACTTCAGGTAGTATAAAAAAATTTCATCATATAGAAACAATATAATTCCTAAATCCTTCCTTTGTATTTATCTAACCTTAATTGGTTATTTTAAGAAACATTATTCTACTTTACAACTAACTTTTATTCTTTATGTTTAAGCATTTACTCTTTTATACTATCAATAAATTACCAAATCCTAGACATCACATGTCCAGTTCATCTGTCCTCAACAATTATAGAAAATAGTGTAAATATGTCTTCAAAACATTCACATTTTTTGTTATTTCAAATTATGATTTCAAAATTAATTTCATAAAAATAATAATCCTTAAATAAAACCTATAGTCTCTTCATGTCATTAGCACAATCAATCACATTGAGTATATAAGGAGAGACTAACTTTTATTTTTTATGTTCGATATAATTATTTTAAAAACTAGAGTGGATTGTTTTATTCTTATCATAGGAATATAGGTTATCCTATTGAAAAAAATCAACATTTTGTTACTCTATTTGGGGTTCATATAATAAATTGATTTTTCTAAATCACTTAAGAATAATTCTTCATATTTTTACCAGTATTTCTTCCAATAAGTTTCTTATTTATATCGGAATGATATCAAAGTTAAATTTTATGATGATGATGTCATAAATATACAATAAAAGATTTTATCATATGAGTATCATGTTTTAATATCATTCAATAAAGAATTTTATTAAAATTTCTCCCACTAAAATGATGACTCTTTTTAAATTCATCTTATTCATTAGTAGGTCAAGATTCATATTACCCTAAGCAATTATTTTTCTTTATATTTTATCTCAACTTTTATATATTTAGGTAGATCATCATTTCGCTGATATAATATATGACTCTTATATAGTTGAGTCAAAAAGTATTTTCCTAATCCATCATATAATAAAACTCAACTATATTCTTTTAGTATCCTTACTAATGGTTTTCCATGTAATTGTAACCCAAAGGAAACACCAAAAATAAGTATCTCAACTTATAAGGGTTACCCATTAATTACTTTTTACACAAAATATAATCCATGGGAACCCAAATTTAACTTGAAACTATCCAATTTGATGATTGAGGCCTAGACAAGTGTTTTCTTTGAAAGGGATCTGACACATAGTGTTTCAAAAGAAGATTTAATCGCATTATCTTATCGAATTTATTCCTTTAACATGTATTAATTATTATAATGATTTATTTTGGAATCATATTCCTTCCCATGAATTAATATATTCAAACCATATTGATGTGTAACTCTTTATACAACTCATAGCTTCTGTTATTAACCCAAATTTAAATAAAAATATATTTATACACATATATATTCATATCAAAAATGAGGTTCATTAAAACCTTTATTATAAAGGTTTAAAATAAAATTAAATCAATAATTCCTAGAAAAGTAATCTTGGAGTGATATAAATCCAACCCTCACTTTTTTAAACAATACATAAGTCCCAGTCCAGTCAGCAGTTCGATCCAAACTCCCTCTACCCAATGATACTTTACTCAAAACAAATATTAATTCCATCAAAATTATAACATATAATATATATAAATTAAATTTAACTTCTTAATCCAACATCAAAACTAAGTATAAGAAAAAGTTAAGGTATAAGAAAACTAAACCAATTATCATACCTATCATGTAACACCTTAGATGCATGCATGACAATTTATAGAAGTATAATAACAATTTAAAATAATGAATTAAAATATTCATAATATAACACATATAACTATGAATAAAACAAGGAATAAAATAAATAAATAAACAAAATATATATGTATGCATAAAAAAACTATTTATTAACAATTCATAAATAAAACAATTAAAAACACTTTACATTCATAATATGAACTCTTTCATATTATCCTTTGTATTACATTTACTTTTAATATATGATTTTTAGAATATAAAAATTTTATATGGACTATTAGTAAATTATGAAAATATTCAGAACATAACATATTTAATATTATTTAAACTATTATAACATCAATCATCAAAACTCCTTTTGATATGGTTTAAATAATTCATCAAATAGGGCCTTTAATTTGAACATTTCAAATAAAATGTTATGAATAATTCATAATATTAAATACAATATCCTTTATTTTTTTATTTTTTTTTATTTATAAACATTTCTTAAATTACTTTTGTGATTTCCATATAAAAATTTTATATCTAAACTATAATTCATGCCATATAATTTTGAAAAAGTGTTATTTTTAATATTAAAAAATAATATTATGGATTATCTATCTAATAAATTTTTAATAAACATTTAATAATTAATTACTAATATTTTATAAAAAATTATAAAATAAATAAATATCCAAAAATACATTCTTCATGATTTTTTTATAATTTATAAATCATATAATTTAATTACAAATTAAAATATAGAAAAATTGAATTGTTCTTGCATATTTTATTCTATGATATATGATATATCGTAAGGTGGTATTAGACACATTAACTATATTATTTAATGATAGATAATTATTGGTCTTTGATATCACCCTCAGCACCTTTCATGTTGTTACTTTCAATATTTTTTATATCAAAATGATGTTATGATGTTCTGCTTTTTAAAATGCAATACAAGGTTATCATCCCTTAATATTTTATATATCAAGAATAATAATATAGTAAAACATAAAGGAACGTTTTGTGTCACCACCTGCAACATCCCATATAGTAGGGAATGTCTATATCATATCCAATTATATTTCATATCATATTGACTACTACAATTCATTTTCCATATCATTTTTTACAATATCTAAAATAATGACTATACGATATAATTTTTTCTTAATTTTAAATATGATTTTGAGAATCAAATAATTATAGTATGGATCTTATTCCACTTATGAGTTTATAAGGATTTTTTAACACTTAATAAATGAATTGGAAAAAATATGAACCCCAAATTCAAAAAACTTACCTCACATGAAAAAAACTATCATAAACTAACATTGAACCACCCTTGATCCGAGAACCCAAGTCAACATGTCACATACCTGATGCATGCTCACAATCACCTTGCTCTAGAAACAAGGGGTATGGTATCAAATATAAGATCGTGGGAATAATTTCTCCCAATAAATAATAAAAGAAACTGAGATTTCACCTAGAATTCATACATAACCACTCTGATCATCAGAGATCCATGCACATCATAAGATAAACAGACACGTAATACAAATAAATCAAACAAATATTTATCAAAATACATATCTATAATAATATCAACATAAATATAAAAAATTAAAGGAAAAATATTAAAATAAGGTGGCTGATATGGATAATACAAAAAATCAATTCCAAAAAATAATCCACAAGATATCTGAAATTACCTCTATGTGACCTCTTGCTCATCATCCTTCCTTTAAACCTATCACACCCTATGGGTGATCAAGAACGAAATATGATCCTTCAAAATAGATTGAGTATGTGAATAGTGAGTGTCACAAGTAGGTTGTTGTAATAAAATTACCCTGTAAGTAAGAACAATAGAGCCCATGCATTTCCTTTATGAAAAAAACCCATACATTCTAGTTTGAAAATACACAATTGGAAGTATAATTTCCAAAATTTTCCAAAAAAAACTCATGTCTTTATAAAACATTCTTTAAAATTCCATTTAAGACATTATTTAAAAATCCCCATTTTATAAAATCCACCTTTTAAACCATACTCATGAAAAGGATCATAAAATAACCAAAAGAAACATAAATTGGTAAATAAATAGGCAAATGCAACTAAATGAAAAATGTAAACAATCAGGAACATCATAATGGAAACATAATAAATGAGAAGTAAACTGGAAATAAATTACATTTAAATAGTAGTAAATAAAGAATATGTAGTCATCGAAAACTCACAAGAATCTTGTGAGGAGACCTTATAATTACTTGAGTTAGAACCATATACCAACCTATCGATGAATTCCTAAATCTATAATGAACCGCCTATACTATCCTGACCTAACTGGTGACACTCCCTCATGGCCTCTAATACTATAGAGGATATAGTCTATCTCATCGAGACTAGATAGAAACCATCTCTTAATCCCTCGCTAGTACTACTGGGATCTTCATGATGATGATAATGGGAGGTGAGGTGGCCTTTATATAAATAATACCATCCAATAATCAACATAAACCAAACACAACTTCTCAACCCACCTCCTAACACCTATCCATGTGAAACACCTCTTTAAAAGAACCCAAAGATATCTTAACATAACTTAAGGGCGGGAATTTCATAGAGGGTGCACACTTATTTTTAAAAAAATCAAAGAACCAACTAGGTTGTAGAATTTTAAACTAGTAATAATTTTCCAAAAAAACCTTCTTTCCTTCAATGCCATTAAAACCCCCAATGTAAGCATCAAACTACACTCTCAAAGTGAAAAATGGGACTCTAAAGCATGCTTTATAAAACACACATTTAAATTCTAGTTTTTAAATCATTTTTAAACTCAAGGGACAATTTTCGAACAAAATCTTTAATGATGGCATCAAATGAATTATATATATATATATACACACACATATATACACATATAAATGTTCTATAAGAACATACATATATATATATATATATGTATACAGATAAACACACACACACACATATTTGTATGTTCATAGAGAATACCAAATGAATAAATAAAGACACATAATTCAAGCCACTCATCAAGATATAAAAATCTCCAAGAAAACCCACCAAAACCTAAAAATAGAAATCATCAAAAAAACACAATTCAACCTCAAAAACCAATTTAAATAAAATATTTAAGAACAGTCATAAATTAGAATGCCAAAAAATTTTGAAAAGGTCTCTTCTAATTTTTATCGAACACATAGCATATATATAGTTTTAGCATAAAGACATAAACATTGAAATATATTAAAAATACCCATTTTAATTAAACCTTTATCCCATAAAGATGTCAAAATAATTTTATAAACAAAAAAACATGTGAAATTAAATTTAATTGAATTTAGAAAACTCCAAGAATATTATGGTGTGCTATGGAATGGAAAATAATAGAAACACTTATCTCAAATAGAGTGTGTATGTGAAGAAACCCTTTATTATGGAAGGAAAAAGGCATAGTGAACCAACCACACACCCTAACACCAATATACATGGAGTATTTAAGTCAATAACACATCATAAGGTTCAATAAAAATTATTACAAGTAAAATAATGAATATAAAACATGTAAAGGTGGAAAAAAGATGAATAAGGAGGGTTGACCTTATAAGAAACCACCAAAAATGAAGGGAAACCCCTCAAAAATCCCAATGGGAGGAAGGGAGGAAGTGGCTTAAATCCCCCTTATTATGCCTAAGATAAATAGGAGAAGGAGATACCTGATTAGGGTCTTTATTTGTGATTTTTATTTTAGGAATTTCCATTATTTAAAAGTATAGGAAGGTTTCACTGTTTGTCTCCATGGTTTACCAAACCATGCACCAATTATTTTTCCTTCACTCGAATCACCATGAGAGTTGCATGGTTTAATGGAATGGTTTTGGAAATATTTCACCAAATATGTAAAATGTGTTCATTAAAAAATACAAACCCCTCACATGGTTTCTAAATGGATTCTCTTATTCGTGAACCAGGAAACTTCTATATAAGGGTTATCTTCATGGTTTACATTAATACTCACATGGTTTGCTACAAACCATGCTCTACCCATGCACATAAAAAATGAAATGGAATACCCTAATATATAAGTATACCCATATAATTTATACTAAATTGTACACACTTATCCATGCATTGAATGGAACCTATGTAAGGTTCATCCACACAATTTTCTAAATTTAATGGTAAAAGTGCAAAAAGATCATGAAACAGAATAAAATTTCTAAAAAAATGAAAAACTTAAGCCTGGAACTCAAGGAAGAAATAAAAATCAAATAAATAAATAAAATATTGATAAAATAAAAGGTTTATGTGTGATAATTATCCCCACAATAACAATTTTCTCCCATAAAAATTCTCTGAATTCAAAACGGAGAAAAGTGAAAAGGAATTTTAACATGAAAAGAAGGAACTTCCAAAACGATAACCTAAAAACTGATTCAAACCCAATCATAACTACCACACATGGTATGAATATTAAATCCAAAATTCACACCCAAAAAATTTAAGGAGAAACTAGAAAATGAGACATGTGTTAGGTTACCCAACTATTTAAGGATTTAACTAGCCTAGTGGTTTAATAAGAAAAATCACTCAAAAGGACCACTATCACACATGACATGAGCTTCCAACCAAATGAACTCAAATGAATCAACCATTTAGTACACAATTCATAATTCCATAAAGAAAATATCTATACAATCATGAATGGGATATGGATTCACCTACAATACAACCCACAATTCAACAATAAGCAAAGGAACAAAAAAATAAGTAAAAGGTACGGAAAAGGATTACAAAGGTTACCACAGAAGATCAATAAAAATTACTTTCAAGATTCTCAGATCAATAAGAATTTATTATTATTGTTTTGGATCCCAACACATAAAATTTATGAAGTTTTATTAATTGGCCACAACAATGATTGGTCTTTGTATAACTAGATCAAGAGGGATTGTAGTACAAAAACTGACTACACCAGCAACATAAAAGTGAATGATTCTTTCAAAATAAGCAGCAATAAAAGAAGGATACCCCTCTAAATTTGTTTACTCTAGTTTCCACACCTCACTAGATATTGAACATTCATTATCACCATGGAAAGTAATGTTACCACATATCATGGGTTTCCCTCTAAAAAACCTCTCCATGTAGGTTTCATTAAGAAATTCCTTAAAAGGATGAGATTATATGAAATAAATAAATCACTATGGTCTACACAGAGGCCCTTAATGAACAAGTGAGCCTTTAAGGAATAATTCAATATGATATTAGAAGAAAATGAAATAAGTTCAAAAAAAGTAGTCAATATACTTATTCGCTGTTCTCTAACCCTATAAGAGACACATGATCTCCACCATTTTCCTTTATTTACATTTTCAATGAATAAATTAATAAGAATAAATGGTTCTGAATAATTATTATGTGATCCCATCTTGTATTAGAAATAAAATGAAAACATTCCATCAATCTAGAGTGGGATACTCGAACAATCTTGAAGAAGTTGTCACCTTCAAGGCTTCTAGAGTTCATAGGGACATGAATATTCCCTCAATTTCCTCTAGCCACTATAAAGCCTCTGGAAAACCATGATCGACACAAAATATAGGCAAAAACTGAGAGGTTTCCACCTCCACCACTCTACTCAGAGCCTGGTTAAATTCAGCTACTAGTAGAAAGACATTTAAACCCTTGGAGGTACGATCCTTCTAGACTTTTCTTGTTATCATATTCTAGATAACATGGAAACATAAGACTCAATAAATATAAAACCAGTCCTTATATCATACCCAAACTGAAATAAATCTATAGTAAATATAATTCCCCATATAATCAGGTTAAAACACCACTAAAGAAATCAATATCACAAAACAAAATTAAATGACCCCTTTTAAACCCCTTATTAAATTCATACATTTTAATTCTTGAAATATAAAAAAAATAAAATAAATTTTTATACATAAAACCCCTTTGTTTGGACGGATTATGATCATTTTTATTAGAGAAAGTATTTATAATCTATATGAATAATTATTCCAATACCGATAGTTATTGATTTTGTTAAGGAATGTTGATTTATTTGTATTATGTATTTGTGTGAGGAACAAATTAGACTTAATAAGTGATAGGCAGGGCCATATATATATACTCAATGAATCATTAGGTCTCGTGAGATGATATGGATTGGGATTTAGCTAAGTCATTACCCATTTATTAGATTTTTGGCATGAATCCTTGGTGGTATTAGATTCTTGGCATGAATCCTTGATGATATTAGATTCTTATCATGAAGTCCTAATGGTATTATATTCTTATTACAAATCCTTGATGGTAGTTTTTATATGCCTAGAATTATTCATTCCATCATTATGAATTTAGTTATTGATATTCCATGTGATTACTCAATTAGTTATAATATATGTGGTTAAGTTTCATGTTCATGTGATTATTTATATGGCATTAAGTGATAATCATTTATTCATATCATATTATTCTCAAGTTATTGATTAAATGGAATGTTTACTCATTTGTTTACTTTTTCATGTTTATTATGCTTATTGGTTCATGATTTCTTCCACTGTACTTAACCCTTACTGATAATTTGAGCTCACCCGTTTCATATGTTTTATTTTTCACTAGGATACCAAGATGTGCGTTATAATTGTTATGTAGGGTTATGTTGAGGGGGATAATGGTTTTATAAAATAAAATACTTTTTTATTTTATATTTTAATTATAATTTGGATTCCAAGTATGTATATAGTTTACCAAGACTACTAAACTCTTCGATTCTTCATGATGAGATTCCTTGTATCTAGTTCCAATGTAATAAAGTAACCACCAACTCTGGGATACTGGGGTTGGGGTCTTTACAATTGGTATAAGAATAAGATTATTAGAAACCTTGGGAGATATAGTTAAGAAAAAATATATTATAGAATGAAACCCTATGATAGAATTTTGAAATATTCCCAAAGAAACCAAACTTATTATTTAGAGATTATTTATACCTACATTTTCAATTTACATTAATTTTTTCACTAGTTTTGAGATTATACATTATGTTTCATAATTTTATTATATAATATGGTGTATTCAATTTTTTTAGAAATTTAACCTAGAGGAATGAATGGAAATAATATCAATACATGTAATCTGTATAGGTATTTCCCTCCTAGAAAAGATAATGAAGTATGAGCGAAAGATATTGCTGAATCTGAACAAATTAAAACAATATTGGGATAGCTAACTTGGGTTATGATTAATAAAATTTCTTTTATGGAGAAACCTTAAAATCCAAAATATGGTGTAATAATGATAGATCACTTCATGTGTCAGAAACCTCCATCATTTAATGGGAATATAAATCCATTTTTAGATGAGAAATGGAAAAGTTACTTAGAAAATATATTTCTCTATTTGGGAAATAATGAAAGGGAGAATATTTTCATGGTATCTTATCATATCTTTAGAGATGCGAATAAATGGTGGTCATTGATTAAAACACTAAGTAATAGGTGGAAATAGAAAACATGTGATGGAAGTATTTTAAGGAAATTTACATGGAAAAATATTTTCTTCACGAACAGTGAGCGGATATAGAGATACAATTCTTCGATTTGAGACAAAAGGAGCATGGGAATTTTACTAAGTATGAATCTGAATTTAAAATGTTAGCAAAGAATGATTTAGACTACATAGGTAATCCAAATAGAAAGATTTACCACTTCTTCTATGGGAATAATAGAATTCTTCAAAGGGAACTAGTCTACTAAAATTTATCATTATAAGATGATATAATATCATATGCTATCAAGATAGAGAAATAATTCTCTAAGACTTATGAATTCAAAGGGAAATAAGAGAAGAAGATGATATCATATAAATTGATAGATAAATGAAATAAGGAAAATAATTATTTTCCAACATATGATAATTATGGAAGGAAACGCCATGGTATATGCTTAAAAGGAAAAAAAGAAGTTTTTTTCAACTATGGGGTAAAAGGCCACCATGCTCGTGATCCCATGGGAAAGAAATAATTTAATAATGTGTAATAATTCCAAAATAAATATATTTGGAACTATGCAAATTAATACCCCAAAATTAAAGAGAATATACCTCTAAATAAGCTAAGGGGATCAAGGTATAGCTTTGATACAGTCGAGTTAGAGTGAATAATTTACTTGTGTTTTTTGGATCAAATAAATATGTTGTAAAAGAATTTTATTCTCTTTACAATAATAATGAAATATATAAGGATTTCACTATAGTAGAATTTAATAAATGATTTGAGAGAATATGTTTAATGGCAGTAATGACCAAGAAAAGTGATTCAGTAACAATTTGGACCTCTAGGAAAACACATGATTGAGGGAGGATAACACTTAATATCTTCTTGATGTTGAGATAAAAAGTACAAAGATATGATAAAGGGATAGCATTTATGACCATTAAATTAGTTAGTAATTTTATGGTTTAAGTTATCTTTACTAGAGTTTACTACATGTTTGGATTTATAGAATATATTTGAAAACCTAAGATTTTATGCATGTTTTTATTAAGTCTTTATGGTGATTACCATGTTTTATGAGAATATGTGATCATAGTATTCAAATGTTTGGAAAGTGAAAATATGAACTGATTTATGTTGTATAGGGATAATTTTTTGATAAATTTTTTGGATTTGTAATATGGTCAATAATATTTAGAAAGATTCTTAAGGTTAACTACTTATGGAATGGATTAAGTTAAATTTTTGATATTATTGTTTGAGGTTAAACTGTGATTTTTCATATTGGATAACTTGTACTAACCATTTTAGTTTCAGTAAATATTTAGAGGCCAAATGAGTGACTTATGGATATTATGATTTGTTAAAAGTGCTTCTGGCATGAAATATTTATCATGGATATCTATTTCCCAGTGTAAGAGATAAAGTGGAAATAGATCGAAAAACAACCAAAGGATGGGATTATGCTTATAACATGGATAAAAATAAATTAAGTTTATTTTCTCAATTATATTATCTAGATAGTAAATTAATCCATTGATTTAAATAAAAAGGACCTTGAAATAAAAAACATTATCCATTTACTTTTCTTACTGAGAAATCAATTACCTTTTAACTCATCATAGATTTATGGCTTTGTGATAGTTAACATTCTCATGATCATGTTTTCTCTCACTCTACATCATTCCTTGATAGTTATATTTCTATTCCATGTCTATATTTTCACTTCCCACTAATGTTATCCTATTCAGAATCCTAGTTTTTTGGTGACCTTTACATTTTCCTTACCCTCTTTTTAAGAGGAAGTTTGATTAACCATTTTTACAATATGGGTTTCCAATAGTGGAATTTTTAAATATCAAGATATGATTTTTGAAGTGGAATTTCAAATTGAGTGATTCAATTTATTAAATGTGGGTAAAATGTAACATCATAATATTTTAAAATATATAACATTTAATTGATAACTTTTGGTGCACACAACACTAAGTTTAAACGAAATGTGATATACAATTAAATATTATTATTTCAAATGATCATTATAAACTAGTCCTTAAATTAGTCATTGTGAATAAGATTAAATACATTATGAAATATATATGAATTAAATGTTCAATAAAAATTTACATATCATAGGAAATAAAAACATAAATTTTTGTGAATTCATTTTATTCTTCAAATATATGTTTTCTTCAAAAAGTGATTTTTATTGGTTTTCTATGAGAAATTAAATATAATTAATTTTTTACACTTTAAAAAAATTATTTGATATAATGAACTTAATTTTTGAAATCAGAAAATTAAAATTATCTTAGGTTGATGTTTTTTGAATTTTTTTGGAAAGGTTGATTTTTCCAGTCAATAGTGAAAAATATTGATTTTTATAAAAAAAAAATTAATTTATATTAAAAATCCATTAATGATTTAAATTTGATCTCAAACTAAATTAGGAACTATTTAGTTTTATATAATTTAATTAATTACTTTTAAATTATCCTTATATCTAATTATTTTATAAGTATATTTTTAGGTTTAAAATTTATTTTTAATAAAATTGTTTTTCATTGTGTTTTCTAGTTTCATTTTAAATTAAATAATTAAAATTAGGTTTTTAGAATTTTGAAAAATGGATTATATATTTTTAATAAATGGGTCATAATTTAGTAAATATGTCCATTTTTATTTTGGTCATAATGAATAGTAACTATAATAATATTTATTATCAAGGTAAAGGCTAAATCAAGTAATCAAGGTTAAAAATAATATGATAATGACAATAAAATGACCCTAAAACTCAAATAAATTTTTTCATATAAGTAATTTTCATCCATAATCATTAAAGGTTCGGTTATATAAACATTTAGGTCCATTTGGATGAGATTATTACCTTTATAATATTTCATTTAAAGAAAAGTCAATGATGTCACATTCATGTTTTTTAATAACTATAACATTTTAAATATGGGGATATCAAGATGATATGTTCAACTGTAAGTATTATTTTAAAATTTTAAATATTTATATACATCATGTTAATTTATTTTTAATTTTTATTGAATAAATAATTACCTTAAATTCTCACACAACGTTGATGCAATAATTAGTCAATTAATGGAAAAATAAAATAAATGAGATTGAAAATATTAAAATTAATATAATTTTATTAATTAAAGTTATAAATTAATTTTATAGATTAATATGACATATTAGTGATGTAATAAAATATGTGTTTCAAATTTAACATTTTTTATTGATATTATTAAAGTCAAAGTAATGAATAGTGTCAAAATTAATAATAATGATAATTAATTAATATAATATTTTATTAAAATATTTAAAAATAATAAAAATATAAAATAATCACAAACGTGATCATATATGATCTATAATTTCTTCACCTTATCATTTATAGGCCGTTAGAATGCATTTGGATCAAGAATAGTCATATTATATTTTAATATTTTGAGAAATTTAAAAAGTGTCTCTCACCTTAATTGTTAAAGGACACATATTCCTTCACTTATTTACACCACTCTGAGGAATATATCTCACAAAAACTCTACCATTTTGTCTTATTGACATCTTTATCCATGTTATTTAGGTTATTTTCATTCCGAAATTCCAAACCTATATCCCTTAAGAAGATATCTAAAGGAAGTCTGCTGAAGAAGAGGTAATTGTCTTTACCAACTCTTTCATGTTTATTTATTTTTCTACTACCTATTAATATGTTTTTCCATAATAATTTAATAAATATGTTATAATATATATACATTAATAATATTATTATTATTATAGAACCATATTCCACCTTTTATCCATCCTATGAAAAATGAAAGTATCGTGTGTGCGTATGTACGACTTACCATCTCCACATAGCGGTGTAATTCATTTTTCATCACCGCTTTACTTGGATGGGTATAAATATGAAACTAATGGATATATATGATATATATTAAATAATAATGATTCTATAAAGTTTAATTATTATTTAACATTCTTTTGTTCCATCCATCAAAAAATGAAAACAGTGTTCATGTGTTCGTATGGTCTACTATCTCCGTGAATAGTGTAATTCATTTTTCTATCTATATTTTTATGGGTGAATATATATATATATATATATATATATTATTTACAAAATAAATAATATTTTGTATACTATGGAACTATGATAAAAAAATAATGGTTGGAACTATCAAAACAAAACATATATAGAAAATGAAGCGATTACCACCCGAAATAGTGATTTTAACAATGAATTGATAATTAACCGCTGATAAAATATTATAAGAAAATAATATATGGTAGGATATATATTATTATGGTTATAGAATATATTTTTCATAAATTTATATTTATTATCTAGGAGATTCAAACATGTAAAAAGAAGTATAACCCGTGGTAAGGGATTTTATCTCAATTTTCTTTCATTGAGGCATATTTTGATGTTATGTGCCTATATTATTTTATGATGTATATATAATTCCTATTTGACATGTTATATCATGAATTTATTTATTCCCATGATATTTAAAGTTTTTAAATTTGATTCATTCATGGGGTATACAATTCAACTGATTATAAATTATTAAGGGTTTCTCATCTCACTTTTGCTTCTATGAGACATATGTCATATTCACCACTTATTTCTATTGTGTGGTGTATATATTATCCTTTTGATATATTATATCATGAACATATTTTTATTCATGGTATTAAAAGTTTAATTTGAATTTATTTCTTTCATGGGGATTATGATTCAAAAGATACACAAGTAGAAAGGGTATATTTCAAAATATCATCATTATTTGGGATTGTTTATTTTTATTTATCAGTTGAGGATATTTCCCTTCCATGTCCATGTTTTATAAAAATGTTTTCTAATTTTTTTAGTATTATCCAATGATTTTTTAAAGTCATTTTTATCCCTTTTTTACTTTTTAAAAAATGTTTTAAAAAAATATTCCTGACATTTTCCAAATAAGCTACTTTTTGACTTTTCTTACAAAAGTGTGAAAATAATGTTTATTTTTTAACTTATACTCCATGAATATAATTTTATGTTTTAATAATTCATGAATGATTTGAAGCTTCATTTATAGTTTTACAATGTTATTTTTAAATAAAATGATTTATTTATTATGTGCATAGTTTTTAGATTTTAAAAATTATTTTCAAAGTAAAAAAGGGAATTTTCCTCAAGAAATAATCTAGTAATCTCTTAAAAGTATTTTAATCTATATAAACATACTTTGTTGAATATTATTCTGATGATATAATCTAATGATACCATTCATTATATTTCTTTAGATGGTTTATGATCAGTTTGACTGGGGAAAGTATTGATAAGTCGTATGACTAGTTCATATAATATGGACAATTATTTATTTTTCTAAGACATATTGATTCAGTTGTATTATTTATTTATATGATGAATTCATTGGACTTGGGAATTGAGGGGTGGGGACTAATATATCCTCTTGATGCATTGGTAGGTCTCATGAGACAATCTAAATTGGTTTTTGGCCAAGGCCTTACCTATTTATTAGATTCTTAATAAGAAGCCTTGATGGTATTAGATTCTTGGCATAAATCATTGATGGTATTAGATTATTGTAAAAAAGCCTCAACAGTAAGTTTCAAATGTCCATTATTATAAATTACATCATTATGAATTCATTTATTGATATTCCATGTTATTATTCAATTAGTTGTAATATTCATGGATAAGTTTCATGTTCATTTGATTATTTATATATCATTAATTGATCATCATTTATTTCTAACAAATTATGATCAAGTTATTGATTAAATCAAATTTGTGTTTAGTTATTTACCTTTACATGTATATCATGATTATTGATTCATGATATCCTCCACTTTAGTTAACCCTTAATGATCATTTGAGCTCACCTCTTTCTTATGTTTTATTTTTATCCATGATATGAGGAAGTGTTTTATGATTTCTATGTAGGTTTACGCATATTAGACACTGAATGGGGATAATATTATTTGATTATATTATAATATTTATCTTCTTTATTAGTAATAAATACCATTTTAGTGCATTTTACAATTTGAACATTATATCACATCATGTTTTTAATTCTTGTTTAAAGTGCACTATTACTTGGTACATTTTGTGACACATTATTGATCACCCATTGGTATTTATTTAAATTTAGTATTTAAATATCTGGTTTAACATTTCATTAGTACCAATTCATATTTTTATATCACTTTGAGATTCAAATTGGAAGACCACCATTTTGGACATTCAATCCATAAAATTCTGAGTGAAGTGAATTGGAAAGAAGCCCAATAAAATGATAGTATCAAACATGATACAAATCAAATGAAGCTGAAATTTTAAATAGATATATATGAAATCTTGTTTAAAATTTTACTAAACTAGGCCCAAGTCCAATTATTTCATTTTTAGGGTTATCTAGGTGGTCTAATTTAAAAATTAAATTATGTGCCATATTTCAATGCCTGAAAATCCACCTCACCATTTAGAGCATAAATCACAAATGTATTATTCAATTGGGCTCAAATTTTTACAGTATTTAAAAGACTTCCCGGGATACATTTTTTTATATTATAAAAAAATCCAATTCTCTCAAAATCAAGGTCTTTCTATCATGTCAATGAGTAGAGATAAAATGAATTCATGCCATCTTAGAGATGATGAAAGATTAACTATCCACCCACTTTCCTCAAATTTTTTGGTCACCCTAGTTAATGGTTCAAATTTTAAGGTTTTCACTCAACCAAATATACTCCAAGACTCTATTTAAGGTTGAATTTTTCAAGTAAATAGGGATTATTGATGGTGTTTATTTTATTGTAATGCCATGTTACTGCTTTGTCTTTATAATCTCATTGCTTTCTCATGTAAGTTGTAAAATTTACCTTAGTTATTAAAAAAATTTATTATTCTCCTTTTATTATATTCTTTTTCATATAAAGTTGATATTTTTTACTAAGTGTTTGTACCTATTCACATAAAACCTTATGAAATTCTTCACACAATGGTGGATTTATTATTATTTCATTGTTTTTCACTTCTTAAATTTCACCCCCATGAGTCTACTTTCCGCTTGCATTGAGAGAAAAGCATCAATGGAGGGATAACCCTCTTATGGGTTGATATGAGGTAGTATAAATGGGATGGATTGGGTGTTATTTCTCACTATACTAATGTTTAATAATTTATTTTATTTTATTTTTCATTCAACTATTTTCTCTCTACCTCCTCCTTACTGAATTTTATCACCACACTTTTCATGTTCTAATAAGATCCTTTACCTTGGAGTTATTATGAAAATTATCCTCCAAGTTTTTAGGTGATTAGAATGTATTTTTGAATTAGTTAAACTAGTAAGTGATTACATTATATTGATTTAATTTAATGATTAATTCTTATGTTAATGAAATTGAAATAATTTGAAAAGAAAACCATTAAATCCATCCCTCAAAATAACCTAGGATCAACTCATTCTCATAATTTTAATTCACATCAGTCTCTTAGTTCACATTTTAACCTATATAAAATCAACTTGAATTTTTCCACTTCATATACAAATATACCTCTTAGAATGTATGCCTCTTTAGGTGTCTTCTTAGGTCTTTGAGGATTCAACAACCCAAAAGGCACTACAAGCGACCACTTCAACCCTTAAAACTTGAGTAAATTTGGGAGAGACCAAATTTTGGCGCCATTACCAAGGACATGAGTAAGTAAAATTGACACTAATTCTATTATCCTTCATATTTTTTTTCTCATCTCAATTTATCTTATCATTTCCCATTTCTTTTTTTTTCACTTTCTTGGCACATGCCTGCCTTACTCATGACCAATCAAACCATCTAGTTAGGGTGAATAGTTCAGGGGTTGTGGAGTCAAGTAAACCTATGTTACTCTTTAAATTAGATCCTAATATTCCTAATAATCCATATTAAATAATTAATCCCATTATAATGAAGGGTATTCAAATAAATCAACTCATAAATCTAAGTGGGAACCAAAATGGAAATCCAAATGAGGAAACCCCAAACAGGGGGAATGTAGTTGATCAAACCCTGAATGGATACCTCACACCTTACTATACTAATGAACCCTATTTTATTAGGAATTATTCCCTATTAGAATCCAATTATTTATTCAAACCCCATGTCTTAAACCACCTTTTATCCTTTCATGTGATGGAGTCGGAAATATCATTCCTTCATGTCAAAGAGTTCAACGACATTGTTGAAACCATGTTCCCACCACATAAACTTGAGTAAGATAATATGAGGATATTTCCTTTCTCACTAAAGTATAGAGACAATAATTGGTTAAAAAATATGATACCTACATAAATCCACACATGAGACCAATTACAAAGAGAATTCTACAAAAAATACATCTCCTGACACAAAATAAGTTCACTCAAAAAGAGAATCCAAAACATTTTTGAAAAATAAGGGGATTAATTTTATGAAACATGGGAATGGTTAAAATACACACTCAATATGGTAACTCACTATGGATTCTCAATCCCATAACAAGTTATAATTTTTTATGAATGGTTGGGTCCAGGAAAAAAACAATTCATTAACATGATGTGTAATAGAACATTCAAAAACAAAGCTCTGAATGATGCTTATGAGTATCTAGAAAAACTATCTCAATAAAACCAAACATGGTGAAAATCATTTTACATTTAGAATCCACTAAAATATAGTGGAATTCACACCATTAAAGAATAATAAAGTCTTACAGAAAAAACATGATACACTCACTAGGAAGGTTTAGGAGATTGATCTTAGGAAGGTCCAAGAAATCCAAAATATTGACCCTATTTTCACAATTTGTGACAAAAATTACCACAAGACCAATAACTTCCCAACCATACCTTATATAAAGTATGTTCTACTAGTAGTACCACCAGTAGAGTTAAATTCTCTAAACATTCAGAATCCACAATACCAAAACACTTTCAATCCAAGGTATATGACCATCTAGAATTCCATTAGAAAGATAACCAATATCCCATCCAACAAACTAGTTAGCCACAATGACCAAACCCCTACCCTCCACAAAATTTTCAAATAATTAACCAGTTTCAACCAAAAACAATACAATACCAACATCATCCTATCTAATACCAGGAACCTATCCAACAACCCATTAAACAAGCCACCCAACAACCTAAATATCCACCCAGGATAAACCAACCATCACATTCCCCTACCAAATATATCCCTCTATCAATACTTAAATAGTTGTGTAAAAAATGTAGAAAATAAACCAAGAAGTATTATCCCTTAATAATGAATTATAAACCATTAAAATTGGAAAGGCACCCATTCCTACTCAGGAAGTACCATCCTCAACCTTAAAGGGAGAATCCAGTTACACACAAACCTCTCAAGGACAACTAAAAGTAGTGATTATATTATGAAGTGTGGAATCTATTGAAAAACCTAAAAAACCATTACAAAACCATTAAAATATTAAAAATGATATGAAAATGATAAAGATACACCATCATATTATGAAAAAATCCAATGAGAATGTTAATGAACCACAACCACACCAAAAAATCAAACAACTTGCCCCTTCCCTCAATGCGTGAGAGGGAAATCAAAACCATAACTGAATGAAATATTGATGTAAATATTCTCTTAGGTTAATTTAAACATTTATATTCTCTATGTAATCCAAACCATTATTTCCTACTCCAAGTAACTGAAAGACCTGTGTACTTTCAAATGGAAGTTCTCACACAAAAAACAATTCCTTTTGGCTGCCAATGTGAGTACCACCATTCAAGGAAACATTCCTACTAAGTTTAAATACCATGAATTTCCATATATCAATGTTGAGTTAGGAGAGAGAAAAATATTTCAAATACCTTTGTGATTTAGGAGCTAGTGTAAACCTCATTCTATATGCAATGCATTTTCAATTAGGTCTTGAGGAACTCTAACCAACTTCTATCACTTTTCAACTTGTTGATCATTGTGTTTAAGTTACTAAGGGTATATTAAAGGATTCTTTGGTGAATGTCGAAAATTTCATTTACCATTTTGACTTAATTTTCCTTGATAATCACCCAAGCATGGACCCTAGGGAACAAACCCCTATATCCTTGGTCATCCCTTATTAGCAACAATAAACTCATTCATCTGAGTTGGGAATGGGAACATGATAATAAACTTTGGAAAAATGAGCCTAAATATAAACATTTATAATGAAAACTCCCAAATTGGGGATGATTAAGAGATCCATGAAGTTAATTGGATAGGTAGTGTTCATTGTGATCTAGATAATCATCAAGTAATTGTTGAAGTATGTTTAAGTCATGATGAGATTGATTTACTTTGTTCAAATGATGGGAATTTTTCTCCTTGGATTGAATCTCTTTTATATTAATCCTTTGATGATTTTTTAGTGTCACCAATCAATAATTCCACTGGTTAAATCAAAAACATTTAGTCCATACCCATTCATGTCACAGATCTGGCCAATTTGGTGGCTGAAAATTCTGTTCACAAGGAACTAATTCTATCAAGAAATTTGTAAAAAAAATGATTTCATTGAAAATTTTCATCCTCATTTTGAAATTTATAACCAATATGATCTCTAATTTAAGTACATGCCTTCATCACTCAATTATTCTTTCTTAAGGGACAATAAAGGCTTTCTTGTTTTCATTTCTTCATCTCTTGAATCCAATCAAGAGAGGATGCTTCTGTATATCCTAGGAAATCATATAAAGTAGTTGGATGGACCCATTCTGATATCCCTAGGACTATCCCACTCATTGAAACTCATATTATTGTTCTATAATAAGATACCAAACCATTTCGTCAACCTCAGCAAAGACTAAATACAAATCTTATGGATGTATTAAGGAAAGAACTTCTAAAGTTGTTAAAAGAGGGTATCATCTACCTGATTACTGGGAGTGAGTGGTTAATCCCAATTAAATTTGTTCCAAATATGGTTTCAATCATTGTGATCACCAATGAGTATGGTGATCTTCTCCCCACAAGGATTGGTAGTGGATGGAGAGTTTGCATTGACTATGGGAAGTTAAACTTATTCACTAAGAAAGACCATTTCCCCTTACCCTTCATTGATCAAGTCCTTGAATGAGTGGAAGGTCATCAATTATACTATTTTATAGATGAATTATTAGGATATAATCAAATTAAGGTATCCTTAGAATATCAAGTTAAATCAACCTTCACATGTGTATTTGGTACTTTTTCTTTCAAGAACATTCCATTTGGGTTATGTAATGCCCTTGGTACCTTTCAGAGGTGCATGATGGGAATATTATATGACATGGTGGGAGATTGGTTAGAGATATTTATAGATTACTTCTCTATATTTGGGTATACATTTAAGAGATTCCTTAGAAATGTTGAAATGGTGTTTTCTAGATGTGATGAAAATAATCTCATCCTAAACTAGAAAAATTGACATTTCATGGTAAGGGGAGGACTTTTTATGGTTCATCTGGTATCTGGTAGAGGGATTGAAGTGGATAAACCCAAGTATGATATCATTATTCACCTTCCCTCTCCAAAAACTATCAATTAAGTGATGTCATTCTTAGGTCATTCTAGTTTCAATAGAAGGTTCATTAATAATTTCAGCTCTATTTCCCTGCCACTTTGGGATTTTCTGGTGAATGATGCTCCATTTATATAAATATAAATCTTTGAGGAATCATTATCAACACTCAAGTAATCTTTTATCTCTCCACTTATCATGAAATATCCCAATTGGAAACTCCCATTTGAACTCATGTGTGATGCAAGTGGCTTTGCAGTAAGAGCTATCTTATAGAAATGTTGTCATAAAACCCCATTTATCATTTCTTATGCAAGTAAACCATTAGATGATACACAAATAAACTAAACCACTACCTTAAAAAGAGTAAATGTTTTTGGTATTTACCTTAGAAAATTTTAGGCTCTATCTCTTAGGATCCTCCATCATTGTCTTCACCGATCATTCAAATCTAAAATACCTTTTCCAAAAACAAGATTCCAAGGAAATATTGATTAGGTGGGTACTTCTTCTTAAAGGGTTTTATATAACCATTAAGGGTGTTGAGAATGTTTTAGTTGATCACATTTATAGGATGGAACTTAAAGACAACTCACATCAAATTTATGTGTCTGATTCATTTCTGAATGAGCACCTCTATTCTGTGAGTGATTGTCCATGGTATGCTAACATAGAAAACCATTTGGTTATGGGATATATTCCAAAATTCCTCCAGACCCAATATAATAGAAAATTCCATTGTGATTTCAAACACTATGTGTTTGATAATCCATACCTCTTCATATTTTGTCCTGATCAAATCATTAGATCATGTGTTTCTGAGTTTGAGAAAAAGTCCATTCTAAAAACTTTCCATGTAGAGGCATGTGGAGGGTACATTTCCACAAATAAAACCACTAAAAAGGTCCCCCAAAGTGGTTTATACTATCCTAACCTCACTAATTATTCCTAACAAATATGGAAAATTTATCCTCAGTGTCAATAATTAGGATCCATAACTAAAAGGAATCAAATTCCCCTTACTCCCATTATGGTCGTTGAAATACTTGATTATTGGGGAATTGATTTCATGGGACACTTCTCAAACTCCATGGGATATATCTACATAATTTTATCTATTGATTATGTCTCAAAATGGGTTGATTACATTTCCACCAAATCCAATGACCATCAAGTTTTGATCCATTTCCTGAAACATCATATCTTTTCTAGATTTGGAATTACTATGGTTATCATCGGTGATTGTGGAGCCCATTTTTTCAATCGTCCCTTCTTAGTAATCTTTTCTATGTATTCTATTTCTCACTAAGTTTACACTACCTACCATCCTCAAACCAATGGAAAAAATGAGTTGGAAAATAGGGAAATTAAGAAAATTATTGAAAAAACTAGCAATCCCTCTATGAAATATTGATTTGAGAAACTCTTGGATACCCTTTGGGAATATTTTACCACATTAAAAACATCCTAGGAATGTCACCATATGGGTTGGTTTATGGAAAATCATTCCATTTACCTATTGAAATTGAACATAAGGCCTTTTTGGCAATCAAAAAAATGATCTTTGACATTTATATGGCTGAAACAAAGAGTAAATTAGATCTTAATGAACTTGAGGAACTTATGATGGAGGCTTATGAAAATTCAAGGATCAATAAATCTAGATTTCAAGCCTACCAATCTAGGAATATCAATGTAAAACACTTTGAAACAAGAAAATTTGTGCTCTTGTATAGTTCCAAACTTCATTTTCACCCAAGAAAGTTAAGATCTAGACGGATAGGTCCTTATAAAGGGCATCATGTGTACCCTCATGGGGCAGTAGAGGTTCAATATCCCACTAGTGATCATTTCTTCAAAGTCAATGGTCATAGGTTAAAACCGTTCATTGAATCATTCAATAAACAACAAACAGAGAAGGATTTAACTGAACCAACCTATGAAACAGACAAAATTTGATATATTTAGGGCCCATGTCAAGCTAACAACATTAAACAAGCACTTTCTGGGAGGCGACCCAGCTTTTACCTGTACATTGACACTTTTTTTGGAGTTCAAAAATAATTTTTTTTATTTCTCGCTTCCTTTTGTCTTTTTTCTTTGTTTGTTTTTTGTGTTAAGGGAACCTCAAGGGGTTTCCATTGTGTTATAATTTATTTGGTGTGTAATATTCATGGGATGTTGAGGTTGATGTATTTTTAGGAAAATAATTTTTCTTCTAAGAGTTCAAACACAATCTTCCATCATTGATGAGGCATCTCTGAGGGACATGGAGTTTAAAGGACTAATAAAGAGCATCATGAACTTTAACTCCAACCACCAGGTGACATTGTTCCAAGTTTCATATTTCAATTTACATTTTTAACTTCTACATTATACCTCTTTAACTTATGAATTTTCTTTTCTATAAACACTAGGGATGGTGTTATTTTAATTTGGGTGGGGGAAAGAAAAAAAATAAATTTTTGTGTCAAATAAATTTTTTTGGACATATTTAAAAAATATTTTCTTTAACCTTGACCATCATAACACAGATTTAAAACTTTTAATCTGAATATCAAATAGTTGTTTATGACTTGATTCTAATTTTAATCCATGTTTAAGTTTATGATCATAGATTTTGGAAAGTTTGGTTGTCTGATGTGATTTCTTACCATTTGCATTTTCGTCCTTTTAATAAAAAAAATCACAATGCACTTCCATTAGATTGTGGGTGTAATTTTGAGTTATTGGGTCCCTTTTATCATAGACTAGGGTTTGGGGATAATTTTCATATAATTTTAGTATCCTAAAAAAAGTCATCCTATAGAAATTTTTGGTCAAAATTTATGGCATCCGGCACTTGGGGATCATGACTCCATAGTTGTCTTTACCATATTTGGGAGTTACATCTCTATTGAAGAGCATGAAACTGACAAAATATGTGGCGTTTAACACTTGGGGATCAAGACTCTATAGTTTTCTTACCCATAGTTTGTTATTTCATCTCTATTTTGGTTAAAGAAAAAAATGGATACTCATCTTAAGGTTTAATGTGATTCCCACCTAGCACTTCTATTTATTTTCCTCTTGAACAAGAAAGCATGCCTCATGTATTTTGTGATTCACAACACATCGCCATGCTTAATTGAAATTGGATGAAATGTGGTGATGAATTTTAACAAAGAAATGGGATTGGAATTGGTATATTATTTTGTACCTATAATTTTTTAAATTATTTGATAGGTTTTATGATTGTTTTATGTGAATTCGAAATGGTGAGAATTGTATGTTGAACTGTTTTTGGAAAATGGAAATAAATTTTCATATTTTTTAGAAACTTTTTGCTCAGGACTAGAAAAACTCAAGTTGGGGGTGTTATAAACCACTTAATGAAACTAATTTTATTTTATTTTATTATAATATTTATGTGATTCATTAGTAATAAACACTATTTTAGTGAATTTTACAATTTGAAAAATATATCACATGATGGTTGAAATTCCTATTTAAAGTGCACTATTACTTGGTACATTTTGTGACACATTGTTGATCACCCATTGGTATTGATTTGAATTTAATATTTCATTATTAGGTTTTCCATTCCATTGTAATAAATTCATATTTTTGGATAACTTGGAGATTCACATTGGAAGACCACCATTGTGGACATTCAACCCATAAAATTATGGGAGAAGTGAATTAGACGGCATCCCAATAAAATGATTATATTAGATATTATACAAATCCAATGAAGCTGAAATTTTAAATGGAGATATAGGACATCATGGTTAACATTTAATTAAACTAGGACCAAGTTCAATTATACCATTTGAATGGTTATCCAAACGGTTCAATTTGAACATTAAATTATGGTCTATATTTCAAGGCCCAAAAATCCATCTCACCATTCCAAGCATAACTCACAAATTGATGATCCAATATGGAGAAACAATTTATAGGATTTAGAAGACTTACATGGATACATTTTCTTATTTTATAAACAATCCCAATTCACTCAAAATCAAGGTCGTTCTGTTACATCAATGAGGAGAGAGAAAATGCATGCATGTTGTCTTGGAAATGATGAAAGATTTATTATCCACCAACTTTACTCATATTTTTGTCCACCCTAGTTAATTATTCAAATATAAAGGGTATGGAAAGACCCAATGGACTCTAATTCTCTATTTAAGGTTTAATTTTTCAAGGAAAATTTTAGGATTGATGGTGTTTGTTTCATTATAATTTTATGATGTCGTTGTGTCTTTGTAATTGCATTCGTTTCTCATGTAAGTTGTTAAACTAACCTTAGTTCTTAAAAAAAGTTATTATTGTCCTCTTATTAACTTCATGTTCATATCACAATGATATAATTTCCTCATTGTATGAAATTATTCACATCAAACCTTGTGAAATTCATCACACAACGGTGGATTGATCGTTATTTCATTATTTTTCACATCTTTAATTCCACCCTCATGAGTCTACTTTCCACTTCTATTGAGGGAAAAGCATAAATGGAGGGTTGAACCTCTAATTTTATGATCTGAGGTAGTATCAAGGTGCTAAATTGGGTGTTATTTCTCACTATACTAATGTTTAATAATTTCTTTTATTTGATTTTTCATTCAATGATTTTCTCTCCACCTCCTCCTTTATCGCCACACTTTTCATGTGCTAATAAGATCCTTTAACTTGGAGTGATTATGAAAATTATACTCCAAGTTTTTAGGTGATTAGAATGTATTTTTGAAGGATTTAAACTAGTAATTGATGAGTTTATATTTATTTCATTGAATGAATAATTCTCAAGTTAATGAAATTGAAATAATTTGAAAAGAAAATCATTCAATTCATCCTTGTAATAATCTAGGATCAACCCATTCTAATAATTTGAATTCACAGAGGTCTATTAGTTCTCATTTTAACCCATATAAAATCAACTCAACGTTTTTCACTTCATATCCAAGTCTCCCTCTTAGAATTTAGGTCTCTTTAGGTGTCTTCTTAGGTCTTTAAGGATTCTATAACCGAAGATTCACTACAAGCGACCACTTCAGCCCTTCAAATTTGGGTAAATTTGGGAAAGACTATATACTAAGGGGAATAATTTTGTTCTCAAAAAAATTGTGTATTTTATGTTTCAAATGTAATGTGAATTTCAATTATGTATCTAGTTTAACAAGACTACTAAACTATTCGGTCCTTTGAGATGTGATTCCTTATATCTAGTGCCAAAGTAATAATGTAACCACTGACAGTGGGCTATCAGGGTCAGGGTCGTTATGAGGTTCAGGGAAGATTCTATTTTTTAATTGATATTTATGGCCATTTGAATGTCACATTACTTAATGTTAGGTGGGTCCCTGACCTTCATAGAAATTTTATATCCCTATGTGTTTTAGACCATAAAGGATTTACTTTTAGTCTAAATTAGGTTGTCTTAAAATCTTCAAAAACTATAGAATAGTTATTAGAGACTCTCTTTTAAATGGATTTTATGTGTTTAATGGGAAGACCCATTGTAGGAAGCTAGGAAATGTGTATGTTACAAATATTGATAAAAATAGGTTGTCACATAGGAGGTTGGTACATGTAAGCTCCAATGGTTATGAGGAATTAAGTAGAGATCATTGAATGATGTCACACCGAATAACCTTCAATTTTATGAAGATTTTGTTCTAGGTATGTATACATGAGTTTGTTTTAATAGGTATTCTTTTAAGGCTAATTATCCTTTAGAATAAATCCATTCTGACTTGTGGGGTCTTTCAAGGACTACCTATCATTGAGGAAGCTTGTATTTTGTGACCTTTATAGAAAAAATGTTTCTAGAAGGTTTGGATTTATTTTCTTAGAAATAATTATAATGTGTTTGAAACATTCAAAACATGGAAATCCTTTGTTAAAAATCAATTTGAATGAAATATTCTATGAGAATGGATAATATGTTAGACTAATTGTCCAAAAATTTCATACAATTATGTAAATCTGAAGGCATCGTTAAACATAATACTATTAGGGACACTCCCCAACAAACTAGGTTATCCAATAAAATGAACTTCACCATATTGGAGAGGGGCCATAGAATACATTCATGCTTGGTCCTGTCCAAATCCTTTTGGGTCGAGGATACAACTAATACAGTGTATCTTATTAACAAATTCCCCTTCACTGCTAATAAGTATGTGAATCTAGAATAATTGTTGAATAATTATCCCCCATCATTCAACAATTTGTGATTTTTTGGTTGTATTTAATATTCCTATATTAAAACTAAAAAATTAGAACCTAGAGAACTCAAATGAATATTTTTGGTACATCCTGAAGGAGTTAAAGGCTATAAATTGTGGGTTGATATACCCAGTTATCAAAAATGATTATAAAGATGAGATATAATATTCCATGAATCTATTTCTCCTATATTGAAGTCTATTGTTGATAAAAGTGATGATACTCTTAAAATAGAGTGTGTTGAGACTGATCAGTCGCCCCTATTTGAGGCTCCTATCAAGCCCTATCCACCTAAACCTCATCCTATGACCCATTTTTATTCCAAATCTGATTCAGAGTCAGGCAGTGAGCCTCCTAATGATGTTGGTGACTATCAGCTTACTAGAGATAGAGTTAGGAGGGTTATTATAACTTTTATCTGCTTTGTCCAATATGATATGGTCTTGTTTTATTTCAACATTATCAAGGATCTTTTTTAATATGATCCTAAAACATAGAAATAATAAGTTGATGATATAGATTCTCAGCATTGGATCTATTTCATGGATAATGAGATGAAATACTTGCAAAATAATAACACTTTTTCTATTATTAATAAACCACATGATGTTAAATTTCTTGGTTATAAGTGGATATTCATAATAAATGAAGATAAAAATAGAGATAAGAAGATTAAGTTTAAAGGTAGACTTGTATCCAAGGGACTCCTCCAGTAATAGGAAATTGACTACTATAAAATATTTTATCTTGTTGTAAAGCATTCATCTATCCTATTACTACTTGTTTTTTCTATTAGATGGTTGTAGCATAATCCATTTTGGATGATGTTGGGCTGAATGCTTGAAACCCATAATACGCACCATGCCATAACTCTACAGTTCAAGCTCTATGGTGAGCTCATTGGGGATTGCATGGGCAATACGCCCTTGATTCGAGGGTCGGGGGGTCAGAAGGCACCAGACCAAAATTTGGGTAACTGTAGAAACTATGAACAACTATAGAAGAGATGATTGGACACAACGACAGGGCACTGTATCAGTACGAACTTTGTCATAACTATTATAGATCTGCAGACTTCTAGTCGTCGACCATTGTAGCAGCTTGGACTTGGGTGGTCACGGCACTATAGTGGTGTGGAATTATTTCCACCATTCACTATAATAGTGTGGACTTTCTATGTGGGTGGTGTCACATTACTTAATCTCCATTATTATCCCATTTTGAGCTAGGGTTTCTTTGTGTGAAAAACTCTGAAATCTCCCTATAAATTGTGCTCCAGAATCATAGTGAAATTATGCCTCTCTATGGATGTATGGGTTTTTACTGAACCACGTAAATCTCTATGTCCCAAGACATTCTTATTATTCGTTTGTTTTTTCCCTTTTACTCTTCTATGAATATTCTATTTCTTTATTTCTTTCATCATTTTCTATAACATTTTCTACTTACCAAGTCTTTCATATTGAGTTGCTTGATGTTAAAATTGCTTTTTTTTATGGTGATATTGATGATAAATTATATATGAAACATCTTAAATGTTATATGAATGAATTAAAACCAAAACATGTATGTATATTAAATAAATATATATATGTACTGAAACAAGACTCACAACAATGGTATAGAAAATTTGATGCATTCATACTTGACAATCAGTTTGGTAGGAGAAAATATGATACATGTATGTATTTTAAATTTGTTAAAAATGTAATAGATTATTTACTATTATATTTTTATAAAATTTTATCATATCAAGAGGTATTAAACTCATCAATTATATTAAATCATAATTAATGAATGATTTTGAACTAAATGACCATGGTAATGCTTGAAAAAATTCAAGGAATGGAAATTGTTAGAGAAAGACATAAGATATTGTTATATATGTCCCATCATGCATAAATTTTGAAAGTTCTTAAATGATACCTTCTATGATCCCTTAATCTTGTTATTGTGTCATTTTTATAGTAATTTAAGCTTTCAATGTCATAATAACCTATTACAAATGATGATGTTAAACACATATCTAAAATCCCTTATGCGTGTTTTTTGGTGGTGTCATGTATCTGATGATTTGAACCAAACCAGATGTTGTAGAGACCCATTTTTTGCCTTATAAGACTTTAAAATATTCTACATATATTTTCAGACTCAAGAACTGAGACAACATGTGATTCCAAGGCTCGGTGTGCTCAAAATTAATTTTATAAAAATATTAAATATATTTCATATTACACATGCATGTTACGTAAAAGAAAATGGGGTAACTCTTAAACAGAATCCCGGATTAGAAATATAAGACCAAGGTTGAGTTTGGAATGTGATGTTTACCCTAGGAATGACATAAAATTTGTTGGCATAGGGCGTTCTGATAAAAGAGTCCATGGGCGGGTGCGTTAAGTTAAAATAAATAATTAAATTTATTTATTTTAATTAATTAACATAATTCCCTTTTTCCAATTAATGCCCTATTTTGAATATTTTCCCCTGATTAGCTGAATAAACCCTAGGATAATCAAGAAGTATTATTCCTCCTTCCATTGGTGAATCAAATTAGATGACGACAAATCCCCAGATCGTAGCAGATCGAGACGATGAAAACGTGACGATTGCTCCTCTTCAGTGGAGAGCACATTCTTCAAAGTTGAACAATCCAATATCTAGGTAGGAATATTCAATTCATGTATTATTTTATTATTTATTAAATTGATTTATCAGGATCATCCATTTCTTCGATATCCACCATCTTTCAGACTTTACATGCACCCATGTATTGAAATTTAATTGTTTATTCAATTGTTTTCTGACCCCAAATCTCTCAATTGTATTTTTTGGCTAAGAACACTTGGACAAATATTGTTAAACCCTTTTTTTGTTTCTTTCCCCCAAAAAAAATTCACGTTAGTCATCATTATACCATGAGGTTGTGATTCGACATTGTCGGACGGGACCGAGCCCAGTCGGACCCCCTGATTCACGCTGGTTTTTCATGCAACAAATGGATTTGAAATCAATGACAGATTTTAGGGATGAATCATGGTATAAATTGTGTTGATTTTATGGATTTGATATCCGAGACTGAGTGGGAGACAAATGGAGGTTTGATGGTGTGAAGTGGTTCGTGCGGACTTCATATGGATCAATGAAAGTTTGATTTCATACATAGGAGGGAAGTAAACATCAAACATAGGAAAGATAATTCGATTTCATGAGAAGAAGAGGCATGATTTGAAGGAGGAATGACTAGATCTGGAGTATGGAGTTTGGATCTGAGTTTCTAGAAAAATCTCTACTACAGGTCGTGTAGTTCGAAGAACACATGCGTGTAGGTCACTGGTTGTGGCAGTTAGGGTTTCAGGAGAGATAAGTATCACACATAATGTGCGACACCGACACATCATGTGACACATGTTTTGGAGACTTTGTGGGTACTCCAAGAGTACATGGGCACAGGCACGTCTAGTCACACACCATGTGTCGAAGTATAAGGACACTATCAAAGTTCACAGATATAGCTAGGGAGCACGGGCATGACACCAAGGGGCTTATACATGTCATGTAGTCCACCTATACATTGTATATGGATATATGGGTAGAGAACCGTGTATCGTTAGGTACATGTATATGCTATGGAGTGGGATCATACGTCATGTGGGTCCCCTCACATGTCATGTACCCCTTGTTTCCTTTTTAGGAAACTTCAACCTCTCATATCTTCTTTATTTGGACTTAGATTTTGGACTGTGGGTAGCCTTTCCTGGGTGAATTTTCTTGTAGAACATGATGGTGGCCTCCATAGTGGCTTTTGAGATACAATGAGAGATTTTCTGGGCATGAATATTATTTAAAAGATGCTTGATGATGGAAGTTATCATATAGGATCAGCAGAGGCTTCTAGCGTGGCACCCTCCTACTGGGATAGAGAATGGGTCCTCTACCTATTTATAGAGTGGAACCCTCCATCTTAGTTGGTAAGGGGTCCTATATCTACTCATTGAGTGGAACCCTCCTACTAGGAAGGTCATGGGTCCTCGACCAACAATTAGAGTGGCACCCTCCTGCTGAGCAAAGCATGGTTCCTCTATCTACTATTCGAGAGGCACCCTCCTATTGTATCAGGGCATGGGACATCGACTTCTAGAGTGGCACCCTCTACCTAGGTTGGTCATGGGTCCCCTACTAACTACTAGAGTGTCACCCTCCAACTGGGCTAGGCATGGGTCCTCTATCAACTACTAGAGTGGAAACTTCCAGCTAGGATGGGCACAGGTCCTCTATCAACTATTGAGTGGAACCCTCCTATGGAGACAGGGCATGGGTCCTCAACCATTAGAGTGGCACCCTCCTGATGGAATAGGGCATGGGTCCTCTAACTATATATTAAGTGTAACCATTTTATTGTACCAAGGAATGGGTCCTCTATCTAGATATTGTTTCCCCTCGATTGTGCGGCATAGTGGAAAGGTGTGTCTTGCCTTGGATGTTTTCTACTAGTCAGATGTGTGAGATGTTGGGCATCGATGATGGACTTCTAGAACTGTTGGAACTCTTTTCCTGGGTTGGGTTGTGTGATGGAGATCTTCTTCTCTCTCATTTGGGTTTCTTTGGTTTGAGAATATATATATATATATATATATATATCTTCATCCATGTCATTGGATTCTGTTTACTCTCTTACTTTGGGTTGAGTTGTCTATCTATATATTCCTATCGTGTCTCTTACTACTCCCCTTTCATATTTTGGGGCGTCTTACTGGGTATTTATATACTCACCAACACATGAGATTTTCCCGCATGTGTCATGTCTTATGAAGATGACGGGCAGGTCAGTGGTGACTTCAAGGAATCATCGGGATACCTAGTGCATTGGACCATGTACATTGGTAAAATATTTTAGATTGTGATCTGGGATCTCTCAACATTTTTTAATTTCTAGTTTTTTCAGGTTGGTATATCTTTCTAGTTGGGTGTGTATTTTTTTAATTTTACTTTTCTAGTTTACATTATTGTACTTTTGTACACCCCAAAGGTTTTTAATGTATGATTTATATTCTATATGATGAATCTTTTTATTATTATTATTCTTTACTTCTATATTGAGATGGACAGGTGTGTGTGTGTGTATAGGTACATTAGGCAAAGGCCTCTCATTTAGGATATGGATTTCAGTGATTTTCACCACCCCTGGCCTATGGAGGTTGGCTTGGGATAGTTGTGGATCAAGATTTGTTGGGTCAGGTCATGCTAGATTGGTATCAAAGTAGTTCATTCCCTTGGATTATTTTTGGAGTATTCCCATTATTAGTATTTGGTTGGGATTTAGGGAAATACTATCAAAGTGTCTCGAGTGCAGTTTTCAAGTCAAGGAACCTAGTGATGATACAAGCGGCCAAAGTATCCATTCACCATGAGCTTGAATACATGCTTGTCAACTCATAATACTGAGAAATTAATTGTAGGGATCAATGGTACATGCATCATATAGTATTGAGTCTTTGATTTTCTTTCTTGATTCAGCTCTCCATTATATACATATGCTCTTCTGACTGTGGTACGTCTTGATAAAATTTCAAGATGCCTCTATGATGACAGCCAGTCGGGATACTAGTTCTAGATCATGATGATGATCTTATGAGTGATGAGGCCTCAGTTCAGGATCCATCACATGAGATCCTTTCTCTAGATGGATAAGTTCCATCACCCCCACCTATTGAGTAGCAAATCATACCAGCAGATCAGGCTAAGGATGTGCACAGGCTTAGAATACTCTGTGAGTTCCAGCACCATAGGCCACTAAGGATCCATAGTGAGCTATATCCCCATGCAGTGGAGGATTGGATAGAGTCAATTATATATATCTTTAGGATTATCTGAAAACTGATGGATCATGTGGTTTTGCTGATAGAAAGTCTTTTCCATGGAGTAGTTGGGCACTGGTGGAGTTTTGTTACCTAGATGCACAACGAGTCAACACTCTCATGGCCTAACTTCTAGCAGTTGTTTTGTGAGGAGTACTAACCCACCTACTTATGCTCGTTTTAGATTTATAAGATTCTAGATCTACATCAGGGAGGGATGAAAATGGATCATTATACAGCGAGTTTCACAAACCTTATGCGATACTCCTTTGACATGATATGGGATGGCTACTTCCGAGCACCAAAATTGGAACAAGGCCATTGTAGACATATTTATGTCGGTGTGGTACCCTTATGCATTCTAACTAATGGAAGGGTGTTGGAGTGGGCACTAGAGATAGATAAATTCTTTTCAGAGGGATGTCAGGTGATTGGAGATAGGAGTGGGTGTCACAAGGCTGAGTCGTCTGCAATTGCTAGCAGACGATGGTCGAAAGGATCTCAGCATTAGAGGTCTTCCCAGGATCAGGCTCGAGCCCATGGTCTGGGGAAGCAATGAGGATCAGGGGAGCCTGGATCAGGGTAGTGTTATGTTTATGATGGGTGAGTTCACATGGTGTGTGACTGCCCGACCAGACGTGCTGAGGAGTGCAGGAAGATAGCAGATAGACCACCTCGGCAGAGGCAACACCGTGATCAGGTATCTACCATAATAGGGTAGGGAGGGCCCCATTGATGTGGATCTCTAGGATGAGTTTTGGGTGGATAAAAACACTATGATATCCTTCTTCCACCACCACCAGGTGGCCCACATCAGGCTCTGGGTGTTGGCGGTCGTGGTCGCAGACAGCTGTAGGCAATAGATCCATATGACCCAACGACATAAGAGATTATTAGAGGTATAATCTGTGTTTAGTCTACTCTTGAATCGATATTATTAGACACATGTGAAAGTCATTCCTTTATCTATTTACTCATGGAACAAGATCTAGATCTCCCATCTAAGGCTCTATCCCATCATATTTATCTTGATCTTCCTACAGGGAATGCTTCTTTTATATTGTTTATCTTTCAGTTGAGCAAGCTATCGCTTGGTGGAGATAGGTTCATGTGGGACCTTTTGGTCATCATGATGGAACCCTTTAACATAATCTTGAGTATGGATTGGTTATCCACGGTCTGAGCTCAAATTGACTATCACTATAGAATATTTAAATGACTTCACACTAATGGGACGAGGTTCTCATTTATAGATGATAGAGATCTTATGGAGAGACGAGTAGGAGGCTGTATCCCATAACCCATTAGTTGGTGAGTTTAGCCCTTGGTGTAACAGGCTCTTTAGGCATCTGGGTTCCTTCAATCATGGAGGATTTTATGGAAATATTCCCTAAGGATGTTATGGGACTACCTTTGAGATGGGAGATGGAGTTTTTTATCCACATGCATCTTGGGACAACTCTAATATCCTATGTGGCATATCATATGGCCCCTATCGAGATTTGGGAGCTATGGTTGCATTTGTAGGACCATTAAAAGAAGGTTTTCATCGGTCCTAGTGTGTCCCCATGGGAATCTCCAGTGTTTGTGAAAAAGGCATATAGGAGCTTGTGGATTTGCATAGATTATTATCACCTTAATAAGACCATGATAAAGAAAAGGTAACCCTTTTCGAGGATTAAAGATCTCTTTGATCAGCTGTGAAGAAAAATATGGTTCTCAAAGATCGATCTCCAGTACGTCTACCATTCATTGAGTGTTCTTGAGGCTGATATTTCAATGATGGAATTTCGATGTCGCTATAAACAATATGATTTATTGGTGATTCCCTTTGGTGTAATGAATTCCCCACCGTGTTTATGGATTTGATGAACTGAATCTTATAGTCACAGTTAGACCAGTTTGTGGTTGTCTTCATTGACAACATACTCATATACTATTCATAAAATGAGGAGCACTCATAAAAATTGAGGATGGTCCTAGTTTTACTTCGAGAGAAACATCTTTATGGAAAGCTCTCAAAGTGATAGATCTGGATTCACAAGGTTCTCTTTCTAAGGAATGTAATTTATGAACATGGTTTAGCCATAGAACCAGTGAATATCGATGCAGTTCTTGATTGAGATCCACTCAAGAGCATGTCATTGGTGTGGAGTTTTCTTGGATTGGTGGGGTACTACAGGTGGTTTTTGGTATACTTCCCTAGGATTGTGGCCCCTTTGACTACCCCGATGTGGAACGAAAAACCTTTTACTTGGACTAAGTAGTTCCAGATAGCCTTCAAAGAGTTGAGGCTGAGGTTGAAGAGTGATCTTATGTTGAGAATAGAGGATGAGGTCATGAAGTACATAGTGTATTGTGATTACTCATGATATGGGCTTGGATGCATGTTAATGCAACATCAAGTAGTTATCATATATGGGTCGAGGTAGTTGAGACCCCATGAGTAAAACTACGCAACTCAAGACATAGAGCTGGAAGTGGTAGTCTTCACCCTAAGGATGTGGATGCACTATCTTCTAGGAGAGAACTTTGTGGTTTAATCATACCATCAGAGTCTTATGTACGTCTTCACGCATAGAGACTTGAAACCAAGACAGTGTCACTGGTTGGAGTTCCTAAAAGATTATGACTTTGAGATAGTCTATACTATGATGAAGGGAAACATGGTAGCAGATTTCCTTGGCAGGAAATCCTAGGAACATTTGGGGTAGGAGGATTCTGAGCAGTTGGATTCCTTACAGCTAGCCCTAGATGAGCAGGAGAGTAGAGTTTTTCTTCAGTCGGTGGTGTGGACTCCTCTGCTTCTCAAATGTGTGAGAGAGTCTCATCTGGGAGACATCGACTGTGGGGTCTTGTGTAACTAGATATCTATATCAGATTCACTATATAGATATTATAAAATAGGTAATGATGTCATCATTTTCTAGGGACATATGGTTGTCCCAGTCACGATGCAGGAGGATTTGATGAGAGAGTTCCACGCATCTCCTTTGATGGTACATCCTGGTATGGGGAAGATGTAAAAGAACCTACAGTGGTAGTTTTTGTTGTCCAAAATGAGACAGATCATAGTTGATCCCATCTCACAGTGCCTCACCTATCAATAGGTGAAGGCTGAGCACCGGGTTCCGGCTGGTTTGTTGTAGCCCCTTGAGATCCTGGAGTGGAAATGGGACAACATATCCATGGACTTTTTGACAGGGTTTCTGTAGACATTGAAGAGCCATGATTCCATCTAGGTGATATTTTACTATCTCATGAAGTTGGAAAGTTTCCTTATTATAAGGGATTAGATTTTGGGAAGTTGTATATACATGAGATTGTTCATCTTTATGGGATGACCTTGACTATTTTCTTTGACCATGATGCACGGTTTATGTTATGGTTGTAGAGAGGATTGTCTGAGGCATTCGGGACCCAGATGATGATGAATACAACCTTTCACACCCATAAATATGGGAAGAACGATTTCACTATCCAAGTGTTAGAGGATATGCTAAGGAATTGTGTCTTAGACTTCGGTCGGAGCTAAGAGGATCACTTTACCATGGTAGAGTTTGCATACAACAATAGATATCACTCTACGATCGGCATGAAACCTTCGGAGACCTTGTACAGGAGATCCTATAGGTCAACCTTGTGCTGGATAGAGATTGGAAAGACATCTATTATGGGTTCAGAGTTGGTGCAAGTGATGACGGAGTAGGTCCAGATCATCCATTAGTGGATAGGGACATCCTGGAGCAGGCAGAAGTCTTATACAGATCGACATTATATGACCTCGGAGTTTGAGTAGGGAGACCATGTGTTCCTACAATTCTCCCCACGATGATTGTTTTGGAGATTTGACTAAGGAGGTAAGTTATCCTCAAGGTTCATTGGGTCGTTTTAGATCTTAAAAAGGATTTTCGATGTTGCTTACCGCCTCACCCTGTCCCCACAGTTGAAGAAACTGAATGGTGTCTTCCATGTGTTGCAGCTGAGGAGATATGTGCATGACTCCATACACATTATTGACTAAGGTGATATAGAAATTGAGGATGGAGACACTTTTTTGGAGAAACCATTGGTGATCAAGGATCGGTAGGAGAGGAATCAGCGTGGATGGACCATGCCTTTGTTTCGTGTGTTGTAGCAGCATGGGGGTGTGTAGGAGAGCTCTTGAGAGTGGGAGAGCTAGATGTAGGCACGATATCCCAATATTTTTGTGTAGATTTTCTTTTCATAGATGAGAATCTTGAAGGAGGGAATGAGTTAAGGACCTATTTTTTACCTTTTAATACTTTGAAATATTTCTAAATATATTTCTAGAGGTAGGTGTTGAGACGGCGTGTGATTCTGAGGCCCGCTGTACCCAGAATTAATTTTATAAAAATATAAAATACATTTTATATTACACGCACACTATTTGTTAAATAAAATGGGATAAATATTAAAAAAAATCTTGGATTATAAATTTGAGACCACTATTGATTCTGGAATTCAATGTTTACCCTAGGAAAGACATAAAATAGGTTGGAGTGGGGGTTTTGGATAAAGGCGGTCATGGGTGAGTGTGTTCAATTAAAATAAATAATTAAATTTATTTATTTTAATTAATTAACTTAATTACTTTTTTCCTATTAATACTCTATTATGGTGACTCACCCAAGGTTATCTGCATAAACCCTAGGATAATTGAGAGACGATCTTCATCCTTCCATTGGAAAATTGATTCAAATGATGATGAACCTCGGATCGAAGCAGATCGAGAGGAAAAAAACTCAATGATTCCAAATATTATTTGGAAATCACATTATTCAATGAATAATGATCAAATATTCATATAGGACTCGTTAATTCATGTATTACACCATTATTAATTAAATTGATTGATCGGGATCATCCCTTTCTTTGATCTGTGCCAATTTCCAAACATTTCATGCACCCCTATATTGAAATTAAATTGTTTATTCAATTTTTTTATAACCCTGGATCTCCCAATTATATTCTTTGGCCAAGAATGATTGGAAAAAAATTATTAAACCTTTATTCTTGTGCCTTTCTCTGAAAAATTATTTTTGTTAGTCATATTTGGACCACGAGGTTGCGATTTGACATTGTCAGGCAGGACCGAGCCCGATCAGACCCCCAGATTTACAATGGTTTCACTTGCATCGAACAGATCGTAAATCGAGTATGGATTTTGGGGGAAAATCATGATATAATGGATGTTGATTTCATGTATTTTAGATCTAAGACCAAGTGGGAGATGAATGGATGTGAGACGGTGTGAGGTGGTTCATGCGACCTTCATACATGTCAATAGAAGTTCGATTTCGGCCATAGGAGGGATGAAAACATTGAACTGGGGAAAGATACTTCAATTTCAGGAGAAGAAGATGCATGATTAAAAGGAATAATGACCAGATCTACATCATATTGTTCAGATGTGAGTTTCTATAAAAATCCCAACTACACACCGTATAGTCCGAAAAACACACGGTGTGTAGCTCCCAAACTATGGCGGTTAGGGTTTTGGGTGAGATAAGTATCACATGCCATGTGGGACCCACACAATCCATTCAACAAATGTGCTGGCGAATCGTCATGTACTCTGGGAGCACATGAGCATGAGAACGACTAGGAATAGTGTAACTCCCCGACCCCAGTTACCTAGATTCAGTTCATTATTACATAACATTGGAATGATCACAAAAAATCAAGTCTCGAAAGACCGATTAGTTTAGTAGACTTAAAAACACTAGATACATTCATAAAGTTTACATTACATCAAAAATGAAAACTACAACAACAGTCTCCATAGTCCACACTCATAACCCATCATACTATCCTTGTAGGTCATTCATAAAATACTTATTCACATCTTGGGAAAAATAAAACATAGAAAGTGGTGAGCTCAGTTTCCCAGTAAGAATAACAATATAGCAGAAACTTTCATAAATAAGCATAAACATTTAAGGCAATGTATAACTAAAACAAAAGCCTTTTAAACTTGAACTTCAGCATAATATGGCAGAAATAAAATGAAATAATGTAATTTACTTATTCACATGGATATTTTACTAATCTAATAATCACATTCTATATCAATAACCCCTTTCATAATGATGGAATGCATAATTCCAGACTATCATAACCACGTAGCCAAGGCCTCGTGCCAAGACAACAAATTAGATTTTGTCAAGGCCTCATGCCAAGACACTAGTTTGTCTCATGAGACCTACCGATGCATCGGGGAGCTATATCGGGCTCCACCCGTCACTTATTAAGTCCAATTCATTCCTCATGTGAACAGGTTTAAACATAACATAAACATTTGTATTAAAAATAGCATACGAAATGTCAATACTTTCTCCATAAACCATGAATGGTATAAAAATAACACATCCACAGTCAAACATATCACAAAACCTTCAATACAATATGAAAGTTTTGTATCATAATAAATCAACTTCAAATAAACTTAAAATCCATCAAAGGATGTTGACATAGATGAAATCAAAACTATTTGAGAGAAATATCTCTTTTTTTGAAATCATTTAAAAGTCACATAATTATAAAAGAAAACATTTACTTTAAAAATATTCGTATAAGCTTATAAGGGAAGCTTCTACGATTTTATAATGGTGGAAAATTTCCACCCCTCCGTATAAGTTAAAAAAAGACATTCTTACCTTAATTCTGTCGAAAATGTTAAAAATTACCTTGTTTGGAAAACGACGGAAAGATTCCATTATAAACTTCTTATAATAAGGAAAAAAAGGGTATAAATGACTTTAACCCATATTCTGTAAAATAGTAAGAATTTTTTGGAATACATTTTTAAGAAACATGGATGTGGATGATAAAGAGGTCACATTAGATAATTACGTATAAACAACCTTCGATAATGAAGAGATTGTGAAATAAATCCTTACCTTGTACTTTTCCTTGGTCGAGGGTAGGTTAACCTCCTATATAATAGTTAAATAATTGTTATTAAGTTATAAAATAATCATATAATTTAATATTATATCATAAATTATCTTTTAAGATTGCTTGTTAATAATATCTTATCATTATATCCATTTCAGGTGTTAACTTACTTGTTTTCTTTTATATGTTTTGTTACATAAGTCATGTTTTTTATCCATAGTTTGTATCTTATTAATATCCAAAATGATTTCAAGTCCTTAAAAATTATTTTTAATCATAAAATGAAATTAGTCTTGAATGGATATGATGGGTAATTAATCTCATCACATTCGTGGAGACGGTAGTCCGTACGTACGCATGAATGCTACTTCCATTTCATTTTCATTAAAAAAAATCAAAACCAAATGATAAATAGGTATATTATTATTCCATTATAATATAATATATTATATTAATTAATTATTTTCATTAACACCATCCTTTATACATTCCATTTATGGTATGAAAAAGTCATATCACTTTGAGGGGGCGGTAGTCCGCACTTCCTCAAATAAAATTATCGTATATATATACAACATGAAACGAATAATGGTATGCTATAAAATGGAATTACATAAGCTTATATATAAAATAATTATCATTAATATCATATTTAATTATAGTTCCATAATAATGGCCACTATGAGAGGTGGTAGGAGATTATTGAACAATCATCGTTTCGTGAGGCGTTTGGTTGTCATCCACAGAAACATTATGTTCTTCACCCATTAGATGGAGATGTGTGTAAGTGTAGTTCAAATGATTCTCATAACAATATCCTAGTATATTTATGATATTGGTTTTGTTACAAAAGAAAATAATAAGAAGAGTTTAGGGGTTGGAGAAGTAAAATAAAAGAAAAGAAGCTAAGAGAAATCGTTACCTTTAATTTGGGTAACTCCCTTTGGTTTGAACCAAAAAAGACTCTTGAAGTGATTTATGCCTAAGGTAAGGCTTCTAGGAGAAGGATATGGATGTAGGGAGATTAATTGGAAAGAGTTTGGACGATCCAAAAGGCTTGATATGTGTGATGAATAGGTTAGAAGTGGTGTCCTTTTATAAGGGGGAGGAGGGGCTCTTTAGGGAAAACTTAAAGTATTATTTTATAATAAAATCATATTCGGTTTCTAATGGATCCAAAGTAGATTATTCAAAGTCTAAGGTGGGTATGGGTATAAATACCTTCAACCAATAGATTTTATACAGGTTTGGGTCATTATATTAACCTTATATTTTAGTTTTAACTCTTAGTTAATTAGATTGACATTTACCATGTCACTTTGTATTTTTATATTATATAGTTAATCAACTTACTATATACAACCAAGAGACCCCCAAGTGGTACATTAATGATAAACCTATCATGATATAATTCCTTTGGATAAACCTTATATTTTTAGGAATATAATATCAATTAATAATATAATACTTGTTTTAAAAACTCATTTATGTCAATTTTGACAATATTTAATAATTGAATTTTGTTAAAGTCATAAAAATAGTATTAATTCAAATAAAATTCATTTAAGAAATCATAATATGTAATATTAACCAATAAAATTCTTTTATTTCATCAAAACATTCAAATTATATTTATTTTAACTTTTATAATACTAGTTATTTGATTCTTTCATTAATAAAGAAAATATAGCATCATTATTGTGTCATAAATAAATTTAGTTATTCAATGTCTAAAAATTATAAATAAAATACCATTATGTAGGAGATATTTTTATATTTATAATGAATACTTATAGTCAAAAATATAACATATATAACCCTATGTAAAATTTGTTTTTCTAAAAGATATATGCTTTTGTCATTTTTGTATTTACTTTAACTTAATTAATTAAAGTGTCATTATCACTTACAAGTGGATCCATGAGGTCCTAAAATCGACACAAAGATTCCCATGATCATAAATGTATCAACCAATAGGGTTAGGACACATTTTAGGGTAATTTATTATTATTATAATATTATTTTTTACCCTTATTTGCCGGATTTACCCTTTAACCATGGTAAATAAAATTTTTACTGAAGTAATTATTCAAAATGTCTAAAAATAAAAGTTACCTATTTACACAATTTTGAAATCCTGATTCCAAATATGGAATCCATTTTTCCAAATTCAAAACACAGAAGTGGTAGAAATTAATTAAAAATTAATTCCCGCTGTCAAAACAAAAAGCGTGTTTTTAAGAAATAATAAGTATCAAAAGATTGACACTTGTTTATGTCCGGTTTAATTGTGAAATTATGTACAATGACCAAAATTGTATTAAATGGTAAAAATATATTCTAAATATACTTTAAAACCACTCAAATTCATAATTTATCACTATTATTTATTTTTATTAAAAAAGTTATTTTTAATTAAAATTTAGTAATTTTCACTATTCATCAAAATATAAAAGTTATCTGAAAAGTACTAAAATTACACCCTAGGCTAATTTCGATATTCCAGATCCAAAAATTAATTCCATTTTGAGAGATGAAATTTATAAAATTTCAAAAAGTGGGTATTACTATTCATAACGACTAGTTTGATTGGTCACGGTGTGTTAGAATCTCAAAATTACATATAATACAAGCTATTGCATTATTCAAAGGGAAACATACCATGAAAGATTGGGGTGTTACACATAGTCCATGTGCTAAAGTACATGGACATGTTAAAAGTACATGAACACGACCAGGGAGCACGGGCAGGACCCCGACTGGCTCAGACACGTCGTCTAGTATGCCTACATGGCATGTATGGATACATAGGTAGCGAGATGTGTATCGGTATGGACACAGTCAGGTGATGGAGTAGGATCACACGTAGTGTGGGTCCCCTCACACGCTGTGTACCTCTTGCTTCCTTTTGAGGAAACTTTAACCTCTCATATCTCCTTTGTTGGGACATGGATTTTGGCATGTGAGTAACCTATCCTAAGTGTTATTCCACATAGAACGTGATGGTTGTAATGACCCAAAATTTTATCAATGGAAATTCCCTTATTATAATTATTTAATATAGTATGAATCACATAAAATCACTTAGATAACACAATAAAAACTTTATAAATGAAGAATTAATGAAATAAGACATATTTCTAGAAGTTAAAGAACCTATACTAATGGGATAGTAACTTGACCTTTGGAGTAGTAATATGACCCTTATGAATATTAAACCAAAACATATAACAGTAACCTCATATATTAAAGTATAAATAAAATTTAATCATCTTATAAATGATAATATGATATAATTATATCATAGTATAAGTAAATAAATTTATTATAAATTATTAATTAAGTGTTGATATTTTTGTAAGTCATAAATATTTAATTACAATTTGTTAATTAATATAATGATTTAAAAGAAAATTTATTTTCATAAAATGTATTTATAAATTAATGTTTTGTTTTATTATGAATTTAAGATAATTTTATGAGACCTTAATTAATTTTTTCAAAGTGTTATAAAATTAGTTATAATTTTAAAATCTGTATTTTTTTATTAAATAATTATTTTAATTAAAAAATAAATTTCACATATTTATAAAATTATTTTCATAAAATTGAGGTCATTTTTTAATTCTACACATTGAAAATGGTTAGGGTGAATTTTTTGGATTTTTATGAAATACTTGATTTTTTGTGAATACTCAAATACGGTAATTTATGGTATATATACATTATAAGTTAAATATACTATTCCTTGAGTCATCACTAATGTAAGAACCATAATATCAAACTCCCCTTAATTATTCTAATATATTTAGTGATAATTTTAAAACTATTTATGTAACGCCCCGACCCCAATTACCCAGAGTCAGTGCGTTATTACAAAACATTGGCATGATCACAAAAGATCAAATCTAGAAAGTTCGATTAGTTTAGTAGCCTTGGAAACACTAGATACATTCATAAAGTTTACATTACATAATAAAGTGAAAAATACAACAACATCTTGTCTCCACACTCATATCCCCTTATACTATCCCTACAGGTCCTTCATAAAATACATCTTCATATCCTAGGAAAAATAAAACATAGAAAGGGGTGAGATCAAATGCCCAGTAAGGATAACAATATAGCGGAAACTTTCATAAATAAGCATAAACATTTAAGGCAATGTATAACTAAAACAAAAGCCTTTTAAACTTGAACTTTAGTATAATATGGAAAATATAAAATTAAATAATTCCATTTACTTATTCACATGGATATTCTACTAGTTGAATAATCACATGCAATATCAATAACCACTTTCATAATGATGGAATGCATAATGCCAGAATATCATAACCACATAGTCAAGGCCTTGTGCCAAGACTACAAATAATATTTTGTCAAGGTCTTGTTCCAAGACACTAGTTTGTCTCATGAGACCTACCGATGCATCGAGGAACTATAGCGGGCTCCACCTGTCACTTATTAAGTCCAATGAATTCCTCATATGAACAGGTTTAAACATAACATAAACATTCGTATTAAAACTAGCATACGAAATATCAATACTTTCTCCATAAAACATGAATGGTATAAAAATAACACATCCACAGTCAAACATATCACAAAATCTTCAATACAATATGGAAGTTTTGTATCATAATAAATAAACTTCAAATAAGCTTAAAATCCATCAAAGGATGTTGACATAGATGAAATCAAAACTATTTGAGAGAAATATATCTTTTTTGAAATCATTTAAAAGTCACATAATTATTAAAGAAAATATTTAATTAGAAAATATTCTTATAAGCTTGTAAGGGAAGCTTCGACGATTTTATAATAGTGGAAAATAGCTGCACCCGCCGTATAAGTTAAAAAAATACATTCTCACCTTAATTCTGTCGAAAAGGTTAAAAAGGACCTTGTTTGGAAAACGAAAGAAAGATTCCTTTATAAAATTATTAAAAAAGTCAACTAGGGTATAAATGACTTTAACCTATAGTCTGTAAAATAGTAAGAATGATTTGAAATACATTTTTAAGAAACATGGATGTGGATGATAAAGAGGTCCCAGTAGATAATTACGTATAAACAACGTCGGATAATAAAGAGATTGTGAAATAAACCCTTACCTTGTACTTTTCCTTATTCGATGGTATGTTAACCTCCTGTATAATAGTTAAAACATTGTTATTAAATTATACAAGAACCATATACATAGTTATGATATCATATATGATCTTCTAATAATGCTTTGTTAATAATATTTTAGTATTATCGTCGTTCCGGGTGTTAACTTACTCGTTTTCTTTTATATGTTTTGTTACATAAGTCGTGTTTGTTATGGATAGGTTGTATCTTATTCATATCTAGAATTATATAAAGTTCTTAAACATTACTTTCAATCATCAAATGATAATTAGTCTTTAATGGATACGATGGGGAATGAATCTCATCGTGTTCGTGGAGACGGTAGTCCGTGCGTACGCACGAGCGACAATATCATTCTTTTGATATTAAAATAATATATAATTGGATGGTATATCATATATACAGAATCATTATCATGTTATATTTGTTATTTACATTAATTACACATCATTATTATTCCCATCCAAATAATAATATATTGAATAACAATTACACCATGACGTGGAGACGGTAAGTCGTACGTACGCACGTATGGTGACATGTCATTCAAAGGATGGATAGAATACTAAATATGGTTGTAACATATTTATAATAACATCAAAGTATATAGAATATACTGTAGTTATTATTTTATAATGGAAATAATAAAAGAAATAAGAATTTGAAGAAGAAAGGAACTTGAAAGAGGGTGGCAAAAACATTACCACTTCTTTGTGTGCTTCCTTTTGATTTGATCAAAAGGGCTCCTTAGGTTGGCTTTATGATCAAACTAAGGCCTCTAGGTTTAAGTGATGGACGTTGATAGAGTATTTGGGCAGGGTCTTTCTGAGCCAAAAGGCTTTGAATGTGTGAATTAGTGAGAAGGGGGAGTGCCCTTTTATAAGAGGGGTGAGGGGCACCTTTGGAAAAGCTAGAAATATTATTTTATAATAAATTCATATTCGGTTTATAATGGCTCAAAAGTGGATTATTTAAAGGTTAATGTGGGTATGGGTAGAAATCATTTCAAACAATAGATTTTAGACTGGTTTGGGTCACTATATTAACCTTATCATTTATATTTAACTCTTAGTTAAATAGTTTGACATTTACCATGTCTCTTTGTATTTTTATATTATATAGTTAATAAAATTACTATATACCTCCAAGAGACCCCCAAGTGGTCCATTAATGATACACCTATCATTATATAAGTCTCTTGGATGAACCTTAGATTTTTAGGAATTGAATATCAATTAATAATATAATATTTGTTTTCAAAACTCTTTTATGTCAATTTTGACACTATTTGGTATTTGATATTTGTAAAAAAAATAACAGCATGATTACTTCTAACAAACATAATTAAATCAATACTAACATGTCATATTAACTTATAAAATTATTTTAATTCATAAAAATTCTCAAATTACATTTATTTGGATATTTATAATATCAATTATTTTAATATTTCATTAATTAGGTAATTACTACATCACCATTGTGTCATAAATAAATTAAATTATTTAATGTCTAAAAATTATAAATAAAATACCATTATGTAGGAAATATTTTTATATTTCTAATAAATATTTACAATAGAATTTTTCTTATGTATAACCCTATATTAAAAATGTTTTAGTAATTAAACCTTGATTTTAACTCTTTTAACTCTTCTTTGAATTAAATAATAATAAATGTCCTAATCTAATCCAAGTGGACCTAAATGATAATATTTTATTCCTAAGGTTGTTTTTGGTCGAGATACACTTGTCCAATAGAATTAGGACATGTGTTAGGGTAATATTAATATCATTTTTACCTTTAATTACCCTATTTACTTTTAACCGTGGTAAATAAAAGTAAAAAGTTATTATTCACCAAAAATTATTTTTATCGTATTGAACCACATTTTACTCCTTGATATTAATCGTGTCTCTTTGATTTTCTAAATTCCACTCAAAGAAGCGGTAAAATTAAGTTTTATGTGAATTTGCAAATTCTCCAAGGATGTGGGTAAAAGACGGTGAAAATTTCAATAAAATTTTTATATATCTAAAATTATTCTAAACTAACTCCAATGAATTACATTGAAATTATATAGATATTATGTATCTATTTTTACCTTAAATAAATTTAAATAAAATAAATATTTATTTAAATAAAAATTCGGTTTTAAACTATAACTCAGTGTTTTTCACTATTCATCAAAAATTGAATGTTTTCAGAAAAATACCAAAATTTCACCCTAAGATAATTTCGATATTCCAAATCCAAAAATGAAGTCCATTTTGAAAGATAAAATTTATAAAATTTCAAAAAGTGGGAATTATTATTCATAACAGTTAGTTTGATTGGTTGTGGTGTGTGTTAGAACTCGAAGTTGCGTACAACACACGCTACTGTATTATTCAAAGAGAAGCATATTGTGGAAGATTGGGGTGTTACATTATCTCCTCCTTCAAATAATTTTGTCCTAGAAATTTCTAGAATACTACCGCGTGAAAAGACTTGGGTGGTTCTTCATCATAATTTCCTCTGGTTCCCACGTTGCCTCTTCCATTTTATGGTTTCTCTATAGAACGTTTACCAGACGAGTCGTCCAGTTTCTCAGCACTTGTTCTCTGGTATCAAGAATCCTGACGGGTTCTTCGCAATAAGACATATCAGGTTCCAGTTCTAATTCCTCATAATTAAGTACATGTGTTGGGTTAGGCATGTATTTTCTAAACAGTGATACGTGGAACACATCGTGAACTTTGGAGAGACATGGCTGCATTTACAAACGGTAAGATATAGCCCCAATTCGTTCTAGAATTTTGAAAGGTCCTATGTACCTGGTAATCAATTTACCTTTATTACCGAAACTTATAACTCCCATCCATGGGGATACCTTCAAGAAAACATGATCTCCTACCTGAAATTCCAAATCCTTCCTTCGGTTGTCAGCATAGCTCTTCTTCCTACTTTGAGCTGCTTTGATGTGGTTTTGGATTACCTACACATTTTCCATCATTTCCTCCACCATTTCTGGGCCTACGAGTTTTCTTTCACCAACATCATCCCAACAGGTTGGTGTGCAACATCTCTTTCCATATAATGCTTTATATGGTGCCATATGAATACTTGAATGGAAGTTATTGTTATAGTAAAATTCTACCAGAGGTAAATATTGATCCCACATACCCTGAAAGTCAAGTGAGCAAGATGTCAACATTTCTTATAAGGTTTGAATAGTCTGTTCTAATTTTCCATCTGTTTGAGGGTGGTAGGAAGTGCTCAAATGAAGTTCATTATCCAAGGACTTCTGAAGACTTTTCCAGAATCTTTAAGTAAATTGGGGATCATAATCAGAAACAATCGATAGGGGTAATCTATGAAGTCTCACGACTTCATTAATATATAGTCTTGTTAGGCGTTCGAGTGGTAAATCCTCCCTTATAGAAAAAAAATGTGCTGACTTGGTAAGACTATCAACAATGACCCATATTACATCATTCCTTCTAGGAGTCTTTGGTAGTCCCATGACAAAGTCCATCGTGATATTATCCCATTTCCACTCAGGTATGGGAAGAGGTTTCAATACACCACCAAGCTATTGTCTTCCAGCTTTCACTTGTTGACAAACCATACATATTGACACAAAATCAGTAATCTCCCTCTTCATGTTGTCCCGCCAAAAATTTTCCTTCAAATCTCTATACATTTTGGTTCTCCCAGGGTGTATAGAGAAATTGGATCTATGAGCATCATCTAAGAATTCCCTTTTCAGATCAAGTATATCGGGAACACAACATCTCTTCCCAAATTTCAAAATTCCTTCTTCATACACAAATTCTCTCAATCTCCCATCATTCACAGCTTTAATCTTCTTTTGAAATTCTCATCATCGGTCTGATAACTCTTAATCCTTTCTATTAACGATGGTTTGGAAACCATTTGAAAAAGCATTGATGTTTCACCTTCCATGGTGATTCTCATATCTATCTTTACTAAATCCATAAAAATAGGATCCCTTTCAACTCTCATCTTGTTCAAAACTCCATGATCCTTTCTGCTCAAAGCATCTGCCACCTTATTTTCCTTCCCCAGGTGGTAGTGTATCGTGCAATCATAATCCTTGAGTAGTTTAAGCCATCTCCTTTTCCTCATGTTGAGTTCTTTCTCTGATAAAATGTACTCCAAACTCTTTTGATCGATATATATCTCATATTTTTCACCATAGAGATAATGTCTCCATATCTTCAAAGAAAATATTACAGCATCTAACTCAAGATCACTAGTAGGATAGTTTTTCTCATGAATTTTTAGTTGTCGTGATGCATAGGCAATAACCCTATCATTCTGCATAAGGACACAACCAAGTCCTTTCTTTGATGCATCACTATAAATAACGAACCCATCATTCCATGATGGTAGAGCCAATATAGGAGAATTGACTAATATTCTCTTCAGTTCTTCAAAACATTATTCACACTCTTTTTTCCAAACAAATTTAACCCCTTTACGTGTGATCTTCGTTAATGGGTTAGCCAATCGGGCAAAGTTCTAGACGAAATGTCGATAAAAACCTACTAAACAAATAAAACTGCATACCTCAGTTATACTCGTCGGTGTAGGCAATTCTTGGATTGCCTTGGTCTTAGAAGGATCAACAGAGATTCCATCTTTAGAGACAATATAGCCAATAAAAGAAATCTCCTGAAGCCAGAATTCACACTTGTTAAACTTCCCATATAATTCATGTCTTCTCAGAGTCTTCAGGATAATGCGCAAGTGATTTTCATGATCTTCGTATCTTTTTAAGTATACCAAGATATCATTAATAAATACCACCACAAAATCATCGAGATATTCCTTGAAAACTCTATTCATTAGATCCATGAATACATAGGGTGCATTAGTCAGCCCAAAAGGCATTATTGTAAACTCGTAATGCTCGTACCTGGTTCAAAATGCTATCTTCGGAATGTCTTCCTTCTTCACACACAACTGATGGTATCCATATCGAAGGTCAATCTTGGAAAAGTATTGAGCTCCATGCAGTTGTTCAAATAAATCATCAATGTGAGGTAGGGCATACTTGTTCTTTATTTTTATAGAATTGATCTCCCTATAGTCGATACATAACCTCATAGATCCATCTTTATTTTTAACAAAAAGGACAGGGGCTCCCCATAGAGAAACACTAGGAAAAATAAATCCATTATTATTCAATTCCTCTAGTTTTTTCTTTAGTTAAACTAATTCCACTGTGGTCATTCTATAAGGGGTCTTCAATATAGTACTTGAACCAGGAATTAAATCAATGGAAAACTCAATTTATCATTCTGAAGGATTTCCAGGTAAATCTTTTGGAAACACATCAACATATTCTCTCACAATTGGTAAATCCTCTATTTGAACATTCCTTTCCTTACCCATAGTTATTTCATTCTCTTCCTCCCCAATAATTGAATTTAGTTGAGCTACTGAGGGTGGATCTAGGTAAGAATCAGGTGGTGATGATTCTTCTCTAAAGATAAGGTGTTCTTTATCATCATCATCAAAAATTGTAACCTCCTTCTTACAATAAATATTTTCATCATGGTCCTAAAGCCAATATATACCTAGGATTATATCAAACTCAATCATAGGTATGACGATGAGATCAGCAGATAAAGAACATTTATGTGCACTAATGGGGACTGATTCACAAAACATTGTTGCAATGATACTTACCTTAGGAGTTTTAACTGACAAATCCCTTGTTAAATCAAATTGGAAATATCTAATTTTCTTAGAAAACTAGGAAGATATGAAACAATGTGATGATCCAGAATCAAATAATGCATTTTCTAAACTTGAGGAAACCATTAAATTACCTGCCACTACGTCTTTCGGCGATTCTACCTTAGCAGTAGTGATAGCATAAGATTGGTCTTGATCCCTTTGAATTTTCAGAGGTAAGTTCCCATGACGCTTAGGAAATTCATTTTCATAATGTCCCATCTCCCTGCAGTTGTAGCTTTGAACATCGGTAGCTTCTTTCTTCCCCTTGCAATCATGAGTTTGGTGGCCTTTTTTACCACACTTGTAACAGACTCACATTCCTTTCAAGAAAGTACCGGGGTGTTTCTTCCCACATTTACTGCAGTATGGATAATCAACTTTTCCCCTCTTCCCTTTATTTCCATTTCCATAGTGATCAGCAGATCTCTTCTTCTCTTTCTTTTCTTTAAAGTCGTAAGACTTAGAGAATTCTTTTTCTATCTTGATAGCACATGAGACAATATCTTCGTACAACAAGAAGGATTGTGACACTATTGATCGACGAATAAATGGTTTTAACCCATCAAATAAATGATCAATCTTACTTATTGGGTTACGTATATAATCTCCAGAATACCTTGTTAACCTTGTAAAGTTGGCCTCATACTTTGTGACATTCCCATCCTCCTTTTGTCTCAGACTCAGAAATTGTATTTCCATATCTACTCGATGGTCACGAGGAAATTATTTTTCTAATAAAATCTCTTTGAACTCCCTCCATTACATATTTGATAATTTATCATCTTCCTTTGTGTTTTTAATCAATGACCACCATTGATCAGCATCTCTAGTGAGGTCGTAAACTGCCATGATAACATTTTCTCTTTCACTACTCCCCAAAGCCTGAAATATTTTCTCTAGGGAACTTATCCATTGTTCATCTACCAATGTATTTTTACTTCCATTGAATGTTGGTGTTTGTTTCCTCATGAAGTGATCTAAAATTGATCCTCCATGTTGCGGATCAGTGTGCTCCGTACGGGTAAGGTTATTATTCATAACCTGAGTGAATTGTCCCAGTATGGTGATTAGCTGATCATCACCAGTTGTATCACCAGCTCCACTATAATTATCTTGACCAGGAGGGAAATCCTTACATGGAGTGTGTGCATTGATACAGTTTCCATTTCTTCCACTAGGCACCATTTCTAAACAATGGCATAAACTAGATCAGTTTATGAATCAAAATACATAATTCCATACTTGTAAAACACTTAACATAAATTGAACTATTTATGGATATAATCCATAATCATAAAAATGTTTTCTTTGAGAATGTATATACTCATAAACCCTTCATAATGGTTTGTAAAGAAAATGAGAGTTATCCTAAGCATATCCTCCGGGAGTGTCGTAACCAAGAGTGCAGCAAGGCCCGTTGTCGTTCACCAGTTCCCGTTGAGTCTAGCTCAAAGTAGTGTTTTCGGGTTTTACCACTAGGTACATATGTGTCATAGCCACCTCTACCTGCTCATATCCAGACAGGGATGTATTGCTCAGAAAACTCACAAAATCTCTACAATACCAAAATTCTAGGAAGTTCTTCTATACTAATCCTCAAAGTCCATCTTAGTTCTATGTGCTCTAATCAGAGTTTATCTAAATCTAGCTTCCAAGGTTTGTACTAAACTTCCTCTGATACCAACTGTAATGCCCCGACCCCAATTACCCAGAGTCGGTGCATTATTACAAAACATTGGCATGATCACAAAAGATCAAATCTCAAAAGACAGATTAGTTTAGTAGCCTTGGAAACACTAGATACATTCATAAAGTGTACATTACATCATAAGTGAAAACTAAAACAACATCTTGTCTCCACACTCATATCCCCTTATACTATCCCTTCAGGTCATTCATAAAATACTTCTTCACATCCTGGGAAAAATAAAACATAGAAAGGGGTGAGCTCAAATGCCCAGTAAGGATAACAATATAGCGGAAACTTTCATAAATAAGCATAAACATTTAAGGAAATGTATAAGTAAAACAAAAGTCTTTTAAACTATAACTTCAGCATAATATAGAAAAGATAAAATGAAATAATTCCATTTACTTATTCACATGGATATTCTACTAGTCGAATAATCACATGCAATATCAATAACCACTTTCATAATGATGGAATGCATAGTGCCAGACTATCATAACCACATAGTCAAGGCCTTGTGCCAAGACTACAAATAAGATTTTATCAAGGCCTTGTGCTAAGAAACTAGTTTGTCTCATGAGACCTACCGATGCATCGAGGAGCTATAGCGGGCTCCACCCGTCACTTATTAAGTCCAATGCATTCCTCATATGAATAGGTTTAAACATAACATAAACATTCGTATTAAAACTAGCATACGAAATGTCAATACTTTCTCCATAAACCATGAATGGTATAAAAATAACACATCCATAGTCAAAAATATCACCAACCCTTCAATACAATATAGAAGTTTTGTATCATAATAAATAAACTTCAAATAAGCTTAAAATCCATCAAAGGATGTTGACATAGATGAAATCAAAACTATTTGAGAGAAATATCTCTTTTTTGAAATCATTTAAAAGTCACATAATTATAAAAGAAAACATTTAATTTGAAAATATTCTTATAAGCTTGTAAGGGAAGCTTCTACGATTTTATAATGGAAGAAAATAGCTGCACCCACCGTATAAGTTAAAAAAGACATTCTTACTTTAATTTTGTAGAAAAGGTTAAAAAGGACCTTGTTTGGAAAACAACAGAAAGATTCCTTTATAAACTTCTTATAAAAAGTAAACTAGGGTATAAAAGACTTTAACCCATAGTATTTAAAATAGTAATAATGATTTTAAATACATTTTTAAGAAACATGGATGTGGATGATAAATAGGTCCCAGTAGATAATTTCGTATAAACAACCTCAGATAATGAAGAGATTGTGAAGTAAACCCTTACCTTGTACTTTTCCTTAGTAGATGGTATGTTAACCTACTGTATAATAGTTAGAAAATTGTTATTAAATTATACAAGAACCATATACATAATTATGATATCATATATGATCTTCTAATAATGCTTTGTTAATAATATTTTAGTATTATCGTCGTTTCGGGTGTTAACTTACTAGTTTTATTTTATTTGTTTTTTTACATAAGTCGTGTTTGTTATGGATAGGTTCTATCTTATTCATATCCAGAATTATATAAAGTTCTTAAACATTAATTTTAATCATCAAATGAGAATTATTCTTGAATGGATGCGATGGGGAATTAATCTCATCGTGTTCGTGGAGACGGTAGTCCGTACGTATGCACTAGCGACAATATCATTATTTTGATATTAAAATAATATATAATTGGATGGTATATCATATATACAGAATCATTATCATGTTATATTTATTATTTACATGAGTTACACATCATTATTATACCCATCAAAATAATAATATATTGAATAACAATTACACCACGACGTGGAGACGGTAATCCGTACGTACGCACATATGGTGACATGCCATTAAAAGGATGGATAGAATACTGAATATGGTTGTATCATATTTATAATAACATCACATTATATAGAAGATACTGGAGTTATTCTTTTATAATGGAAATAACAAATAAATAAGAAGTTGAAGAAGAAAGGAACTTGAAAGAGGGTGGTGAAAACATTACCTCTTCTTTGTGTGATGCCTTTTGATTTGATAAAAAGGGATCCTTAGAATGGATTTATGATCAAAATAATGCCTCTAGGTTGAAGTTATGGAAGTTTAGAGAGTATTTGGTCAGGGTTTGGCCGAGAAAAAAGGCTTTGAATGTGTTAATTAGTGAGAAGGGGGAGTGCCCTTTTATAAGAGGGGTGAGTGGCACCTTTGGAAAAGCTAGAAATATTATTTTATAATAAATTCATATTTGGTTTATAATGGCTCTAAAGTGTATTATTTAAATTTTAATGTGGTTATGGGTCGAAATCCTTTCAACCAAAAGATTTTAGATTGGTTTGGGTCACTATATTAACCTTATCATTTATATTTAACTCTTAGTTAAATAGTTTGACATTTACCATGTCTCTTTGTATTTTTATATTATATAGTTAATAAACTTACTATATACCTCCAAGAGACCCCCAAGTGGTCCATTAATGATACACCTATCATTATATAAGTCTCTTGGCCGAACCTTATATTTTTATGAATTGAATATAAATTAATAATATTATATTTTTTTTGAAAACTCTTTTATGTCAATTTTGACACTATTTGGTATTTGATTTTTGTGAAAATCATAACAGCATGATTACTTCGAAAAAAAATAATTAAATAAATACTAACATGTCATATTAACCTATAAAATTAGTGTAATTCATAAAAAGTCTCAAATTACATTTATTTGGATATTTATAATATCAATTATTTTAATATTTCATTAATTAGGTAGTTACTGCATCACTATTATGTCATAAATAAATTAAATTATTTAATGTCTAAAAATTATACATAAAATACCATTATGTAGGAAATCTTTTTATATTTCTAATGAATATTTACAATCGAATTTATTTTATGTATAACCCTATATTAAAAATGTTTTAGTAATTAAACCTTGATTTTAACTCTTTTAACTCTTCTTTGAAATAAATAATAATAAATGTCCTAATCTAATCCAAGTGGACCTAAATGATAATATTTTGTTCCTAAGGTTGTTTTTGGTCTAGATACACTTGTCCAATATAATTAGGACATGTGTTAGGGTAATATTAATATCATTTTTACCTTTAATTACCCTATTTACTTTTAACCATGGTAAATAAAAGTAAAAAGTTACTATTCACCAAAAATTATTTTTATCTTATTGAACCACATTTTACTGCTTGATATTAACCATGTCTCTCGGATTTTCGAAATTCTACTCATAGAAGCGATAAAATTAAGTTTTATGTAAATTTGCAAATTCTCCTAAGAGGTGGGTAAAAGACGGTGAAATTTTCAATAAAATTTTTATACATCTAAAATTATTCTAAACTAACTCCAATGAATTACATTAAACTTATATATATATTATGTATCTATTTTGACCTTAATTAAATTTAAATAAAATAAATATTTATTTAAATAAAAATTCGGTTTTAAACTATAACTCAGTGTTTTTTCACTATTCATCAAAAATTGAATGTTTTCAGAAAAATACCAAAATTTCACCCTAAGATTATTTAGATATTCCAAATCCAAAAATGAAGTCCATTTTGAATGATAAAAATTATAAAATTTCAAAAATTGTGTATTTCTATTCATAACGGCTAGTTTGATTGGTTGTGGTGTGTGTTAGAACTCGAAGTTGCGTACAACACATGCTACTGTATTATTCAAAGAGAAGCGTACCGTGGAAGATTGGGGTGTTACAATTTATAGTCTTGAGTGAAAATAATAAATTAATGAATAAAATAATGAGAAAACATGCATCTCCTCCCCTATAAATATCACCCCTCACCACCCCTTCTCCTCACACCTTCCAAGCTTTGATTTTTGACTAATTATTCCCAATCATATTCCCAATACTATCCCCACATCCATGAGACCATGGTCTCATCAAAATACCAAACCCTTTTCCCTAAGGAGGTTCTCAAGGATGAGGAAATCAATAGGTAAAATACTCTTTTGATTTCATTTAATTTCTTTTTATTTTCTTTTTATTTTCTTATCCTCTACTCGCCTCCTATATCAAATTGTACTTGATAACTCCATCATATTTTATATACTATAATGATATAGTGTTAATTTAATATCCATCATTAATCTCCTCCCTCACACTCTTTTATTCTAAAAATGAAATCGTCACCTATGATGTGTCAATTTATCAACATCATGGGCAATTCACTTTTATTTCCTTTTAACACCTTCAAGGTTGTTTATAAAATCATTATAATGGTTGAAACATATTGTAAAAGTTATGTTATAACCCTTTTTATGTTTTGGAACTAACATATATACATAATATTTAATAATAAAACAAAATGATTTTGTTATGATCGAAAAACCACTGTAATAATCTAAATGATTGTCACTAATGTCTTATCTAATAATTCATCCTCATACCATATAACCAAATGATATATATAACCATTTTAATTTCTTTTTGATCATTAATAGCCAATAATTTCAATTCTGGAGAATTATTTCAATTTTATATGAACTTCATTACTTATAACCAAGTGAACCAATCATGAAAACAAAGAAAACGGACGCTCCTGAATAATAAATTAAACTCTATAACTCATAAAAAATCCCATAAATGAACTTAATAAAACTATAATGAATCAAATTCATGTAGTCTGGAATTTTTAATTAATTAATTCAATTTTATTATCTCCAATATTAAAGAGAATAAATTACTTGGAAATAAGGTAAGAGGATTCTCAAACCCAACTCTCTTTCTTTGGGTTTTCCATCTTTCACTTCATTTTTAGTATGGATATTCCATTAACTATCCTTAAATAACATTTATTTATCTTTCTATTTTCTTTCCTAGATATACATGTTCCAATCAGGTTATATCACAAATGAAAATATTTTTTCCAAAAAAAACTCTTCTTTCCAAAAATACATCTTTTAATTCTTATGATATTGTTTCTTATTCACTCAAGATTGATGATTCTTATACCAAGTATATTATTCACTCTTTCATTTTGGAACCCCAAATTTTATGAATGTATGTTTTTTAAATGAAAATCATTCCTTTCCATGGGTTATTTTATATCCAGAATTGATATATGTTCTAGTGGTATGCATGATAATGTAAATGTTATGATGTAACGAGTGCGACTATAATAATATAGCACAAGAAAATGTTATGATGTTATGGGTGCATATAGAATTATATATCTCTCTAATAGATTGGTTAATGTGATTAATCTAATGAGATAAAGTGAAATATTTATGAACATGATGCTAGATTTGTTCATAACTATGTGTTGTAGTTGACCATTAAGACATGATGTTTCATTTTTATGCATGGACACATTTTATTCCTTTATCAAATGTTTCCTCTCATAATTATGATGATGAATTTTATGATGATTATTATTGTCACCCCATGTTATTTTGATCCATTTATTATCTATCCTATTACAAGGCTTTTAGGTCATCCCCTCTTTTGATGTATATCCTCAGGTGATTACTTGTAATAAAGAGAATGCAAAGGCCAATAAGAATCTAGAGAAGAAGAAATTAAATAAATGTTTATGTTTTATTTTTTAAATTTTATGTATGGTCCTAATTTTCCCAAGATACTAAATCTTTTGATCTTGGTTGTTTAACACTATTATGTTGTTTATATTTAAAATGATAGAGTAATCATTTAAGAAAAAGTTGGTTCGCTATATTGTTGGCCTCTATAGTAGCTTTCAAGATACGATGCAAGATTTTTCGAGCATGCTTCTTATTTAGAAAATGATTGATGATGGCAGTTATCACACAGGATCACCAAAGGCTTCTAGAGTGGAACCCTCCTAATGGGATAGTGCATGGGACATCTACTTATCTATAGAGTGGCACCCTCCAGGTGGGTTGGGCATAGGTCATCTATCTACTCTTTGAGTGGCACCCTCATGTTGGCCAGAGCATGGATCCTTGACTGACTATTAGAGTGGAATTGTCCTGCTGGGCAAGGTATGTGTCCTCTATCTAATATCTAAGAGGAATCATCCTGTTGTATCAAGGCATGAGTCATCCACAGCTAGAGTGGTACCCTCCAACTGGGTTGATCATGGGTCCTCTACCGACTACTAGAGTGGAACCCTCCAACTGGGATGGGCATGGGTTCTCTATCGACTTCAAGAGTGGAACCCTCCATATGGGTTGGTCATGGGTCCTCTATCAACTATTGAGTGGAACCCTCCTATAGAGACATTACATGGGTCATCAAGCAGCAGAGTGGCACCCTCTTACTGGGACTAGGAATGGGTCATCTAGAAATCTACTGAGTGGCATCCTCATATTGTACTAGGTAATGGGTCCTCTATCTAGAGATTGTTTCCTATCAACTGCGGGGCATATTGGAAAGGGGTGGCTTGACTTGAATGTTTTATGCTAGTCAGACACATGAGATTTTGGGCATCGATGATGGAATTCTGAAACTATTGGAACTCTTTTTCTATGTTGGGATGTGATATGGAGATATCCTTCTCTCTCGTTTGGGTTTATTTGGTTTGATCATATATATATATTTCTGTATCCATGTCATTGGATTATGTTTACTCTCTTGATTTGGGTTGAGTTGTCTATCTATCTATATTTATCTTGTATCTTATTGTTCCCCCTTCATATTTTAGGTAATCCTACCAAGTATGTATCTACTCACTCCAACATGGGATTTTCCTGCACATGTCGTACTGGTTGGTAGTGAATTAAGGAGAGCATAGGGATACATGGTGCATTGGACCGCATATGGTGGTTGGAGCTTGAAGATCAGGATCTGGGCTCTCTTGACAGTTTTTACATTCTTGTTTTGTCAGGTTGGGATGTATTTCTAGTTGGGCGTGTATTTTGACCATTTAATTTTATAGTTTACACTGTCATAATATTGTACACCCTAGAGGTTTTTCATGTTTAGTTTACATTCTAGTTGTTGTAAATTCTTATTATTATTCATCTGCACTCCTGCATTGAGATGGCTGAGTGTGTGTGTACAGATACATTAGGAAAATACTTCCCATTTAGGATATTTCTTTCAGTGTTTTTCGTCATCCCCTGGCCTATGGAGGCAGGCTTGGTGTAGTTGCAGCTCGAGCCCCATTGGGTTGGATCGTGAAAGATGTGTCTTTTTCTATTTACATATTAAACAAATTTATGTCTAATTTGGGAAAGTCGCACTGGCATGCCCTTAAATTTATTTTTAGATACATTCCATTTTCACCTTCCTTATCCCTATGTTCTAGAAAAATGTCAATTTTGATGAACTAGTGGCTAGTCATGTAGACTCTGATTATGCAGGAAATGTTGATACCATAAATTTACTCATTGGCTATATTTTTACTATCTATAGAGGGACCATTTCTTAGAAGTGAAACATAGAGTATACTGTGGCCCTCTCAAGCACTGAAGCTGAGTATATTACTCTTACTAAGGCTATTAAGGAAGTAATCTGGTTAAACAGTTTACTTTCTGAACTTTCACTTTGTAATTTTTTTATTACAGTCTATTCTGACACTCAATGTGTTTTACATTGATCTAAGAATTTAGTTTTTCAGGTTACTTTACAACATATTGACATTAGATTACATTTTAGAAGAGATATTATTTAATTAGGAATAGTGTGTGTCAATAAGATACACAATGACAATAATTTGGTCGATAGTTTGACTAAGGCCATGACATTATTTAAATCCAAATACTGTTTAGAAATACTAAATTTGGTACCAATTTAATAACATTAGATGCAAGAACTTCTCCAATTTTATATGAAAATAGTGGATATTTGTGAATTTAATTAATATATTAAAATTGACTTTTGATAATCTTATCATTTTCATTACTTGTTTTATTCTCATGCAAGATTATTCAAAATTATCAAGCTCGTTCTATTATGGAAATATTATTTATGTTGGTCTGTTTTGTTCGAGATTCTCCTTCCTGGGTTTTGTGCCTGGGCTTTGGGTTGACGCTAGCTTGGCCCGCCTCAGCTATTTGGCCCGCTGGCTAGGTCCATTGTTTTCTCATTGTTGGATTGATCTTCATATGAGTTCTCAAGGCTCTTTTGATCCATTGATTATAATTTTTACTAGTTTTCATCATGGTCACCCATGTGTACTCTACGCAACCTCTTATCGCAACTTGGTAGGTTCAGTTGTGCCTCATCTATTATACATGTTAAGTACATTGATTACCTATGTTGGGCCATCATTTCTAGGGTGAAACAATCGACATTCTCTCTCACTTTACATTCTCTTCCTTTGATATCATTTGAAATAGGGTGAAACCCTATAACACAATTTTAGAATAAGTCCAAAGTTTTATCTAGAGTTTTGATTGCATGACATTCACATCTTTATTCAGGTTTCATCATCCTGTGAAGTTCTAATCCTGGTGTAGAACACCGATGGGTATTTTTTTCTCATATTTTAATGAGGAACATCTTTCATGGATGCTTCCAAATCAAGAGGTATGAATGTTGGAATTCTAATCCTTTAGAAGTAATATCAACCAGTAGTAAGTTGATCAGGTTGTTAGTTTCCCTTTTCTTTTCATTGTTTTGATTATTTCTAATTCTTATAGTTCTGTTGTTGATCTATTTTTTCTGGTTCATCTTTTGTAATCTTATTTTGTTTTGACCTCGATGAAATGCATGAGTGGGTGATGTTCTTACCTTGCAGGTAGGACCACAAAGGTCAAAGGTAGTCAAACTCGCAATAATATTAAACATGAATAATGTGGCATTATATAGCATGATAAAATAAGGGCAACATGGGAAATGTGGAAACATCTTAAAACACTACATCATAAACATAGGTTAGGGATAAATGCTAAGATAACATGATGTAAAAAGTTCCATGATATATTAGGTTCACTCTTTAATCCCTTTCATGATATATCATGAGACTAAAACATTACCAAATTCATTGGTGCTCTATATAATTTTGGGTGCACCCATTACTTTCATTTCTTTATCATGCCTAAGTGTTTCACATAGATCTTACGACATGGATGCATTAATCATCATATTTTATTCCACGATCAAGGAGTGTAGAATACATACATGTAATTACGCAATCAAGTAGTATAAGTGCATAAAGTTGAAAACCCTTGATAGTAAATGGGTATGGGTATTCACTACACAACTATTTGGCATGGAAAATCACAGTGAAATTTTGGCAGCATAATGGGGACGTATGAATGTTCATGGGAGGGCTTGATGAGAGTGAAAGGGATCTATCATAATTTAGAAATAAAATGGAAAGTAATGGGAAATTGGAATAAAACATTCAAACATTAGGAAATGGAGATAAAAGACATATGATAATGAAGATACTATAATAAAAAGAAGAAGAAGAGGGTCCCTAACTAAATTTTGGCATGGTAATGGGTGTACATAAGGGTTCATGGGAGGTCTTAATGAGAGTGGAAGGAGTATCTCATCACATGGACATAAAAAGTTTAGTAAGAGGGTTATAGGAAAACATACCGAAACAACCGCAAATTGAAACTAAGAAGTGTAACATAAAAGAGTTGATTGAATGGAAATGAGAGGAGAGAATTTTCTTACTAAATTTCAGCATAGTAACAAGTGTATGTAAGGGTTCATGAGAGGGATTAATGAGAGTGAAAGGGGCCTCTCATCACATAGAAATCAAAATGATGGTAAGAGGGTTATAGGAAAATATACCCAAACAACCAAAAATGGAAACTAAGAGGCATGATATTAAAGAGGGTTTGAATAGAAAAAGAAGAAAGAAATATCTTACTACATTTCGGTATGGTAACAGGTGTACATAAAGGTTCATGGGATGGATTAATGAGAGTGAAAAGGGTCTATAATAATTTATACATCAAATAGACAATAAGGGGGATATGGAAGAATATATCCCAATATAAACAAATGGAAATTAAGAGGCATAACATAAAATAGGTTCTTGAATAAAAAAGAGAGTGGGAGATCCCTTACATAATTTTGGCATAGTAAAGACTTAGGTAAAAGGCCAAAATGAGAGAGAATAAATGATATCTCATTAATATAACATCAATTGGTCAGTAATTAAATGTTTATAAATGAATGAAAATATTACCAATTGAAATTAAAAAGACTAATTTCAAACAAGTTGCTTGAATTGAAAGGAGGAGAGGAAGGTCCCTTTCCTTGAGAGGGTGATTCCAAAACCTTTGGAGGGGCTTCTTAAGAGATTTTGGTAACCTTGGGAGGACTATAGAGAAGGTAGGGAAGAGTAAGGATGTGATCCATGGTTTTTGAGTGAATAGGAATGGGAGCTTGATGGGTTTATATAGGATTTAAGTGGGGAATACTTTATTATTTCTGAAACTTAGGTTTTTGACTCTATATAATAAAGTAATCAAAACTACAAACCTTCCCATGGTTTATTCAAAAGTGAAGTGATTTTCATTATTTTATTAGGGAAATGGCTGAACCTATTAAAAAATACTCTTGCTGATGTGGAAGTGAGTCACATCCTTAAAGAAATTATTTTAAAACCTTAAAATATATTATAGGTTTATGAGGATTCATAAAGGCTTTATAAAATTAAACAAATAAACTTAAAATATCATTATTTTCAAGTGGAGACATAGATTTGGTCATGGATACCCTTTATAGTCTTTATTAAAACATTTTTGGGTCATTATGATTTCATAATACACACCGTATATTTATACTGTATTTAATTGTTTTCCCAAAAATTCGACTCACTCGGAAAATTATGAAAAATTCACCATAGGATAATTTGGATGTTGTTGGACCCTCTATGCTATAGTAGTTTTCAAAATCACAAATAATTTCATTCTACAAATTCTATTATTTCATATCATCTATTATCTCTAAGTAAATCAATCATTTCATATATTACAATATATTTCAGTAAGTCAATAAACTATTGTTCTTGTGCTTTAATATGTTTACAAGTGTATATTTACATGTATTTTTGGATGTCACTTAATCTAGTAATGTTATATGTAAGACAGACACTTCATAAGTTTCTCAGAGTCCCTGGAACCAATGTTTGACACACCAATGTTCCACACACCGATGTTCGACACACCGATGTTCGACACACTGATGTTCGGCACACCGATGTTCGACACACCGATGTTCGACACACCAATGTTTGACACACCGAAGTTCGACACACTGTTGTTCGACACACCGATGTTCAACACACCGATGTTCGACACACCAAAGTTTGACACACTGCTATTCGACACACCGATGTTCGACACACCGATGTTCAACTCACTGATGTTCGAAACACTGATGTTTGACACACTGATGCTGAAAAACCGATGATGACGGACCGATGCTGACGGACCGATACTGACGGACCGATGATGACAGACAGATGCAAATGACTCACTGATACTTATGACTCACCTATATTCATAAATAATTGTTTCAAATTTATTAATTCAAATTTATTTCTAACAGTCATATTTAGACAAATTAATGTTTCTGGCATTATTTAATGTTGTCTGTAGGACTATCTATAGACAATATGAGGTACATGGACATGGGGAGATCTTCATGCCTACTGGACCTTGAAATATAAAAGGATTACAAGATCAACCTTAAAAATACTCTAAAAATCCACAAGGAAAAGATAGGTAGACTGTGTTAATGTAAAAGATATTTAAAATAAAAGAACTCGAAGCTTGAATACACAAGAAGTTTAATATTACAAGCAACAACCTGTTGAAGCTTGCTGAACATCCTGATATCAAAAAGCTGAACCTTTTCACATCTGGAAGCTAGATTACATAGACTACAATACTATGTTCTGAATCCAACTTCCAAAAGATGACTTGAATATCTTTTTCCCTACATCCATTGAGTCCAGAGCTTTACAGCACAACACACAGAGACTTCTAAAATCTATTCTTCTTTTATAACTATGTTGTGATCTTGTGTTTACTTTTTGAGTAGTGTGTACATCTATTTGTTTCACACACACTTTCTACTGAGCATAACTGAAGGATACTAAAATATCCTCACACTCAATCTCATTTTACTCTTTTATCCCATGTAGAATAGTGGAAGAGATCCTGTGTGATTTGTTTGTTAGTTTTCCCATGAATAACTATGGTAGAGGTCAAGTGTGACCTGGACAGCCCTGAGTGCTGTTGTGAACCCGGATCCAGGGTGTGGATCAAAATTTTATTAAAATAAACTGATTAGTGGCATATGATCACCAAGTGTAGGGGATTAAGTCTCAGCTTGAGACTGAACCTCTTGTTTTTATCTGTTGTGTATTTGTATTTTGTTTTAATCTGATCTATGTTTAATTTATTTCAAATAAAAAAAATTGAACTTTGATAGTTATTTTATAAAGTGTTTATATCTATTTTGAATCAGTATATTAGTTTCAAAAACTTGACTAATGTTTAAATTGGTAAAACTGAGAACCAATCAATCTTCTGAGAAAATAATTGGAAATTCAGGACTTTTATAAATTCACTACAAACTGACTTTGATTATATTTTAGTTGGGAGATATTCTTTTATAGAACCAATTTTGACAGAAATTTTTATAGATACTCAATTCACCCCCCTCTTGAGTGATCTAATCCAACCAACATTTGGTATCATAGGGGTTAAAAATTATTGTCAATTTCAAATCTTGTCAACTGTGATTATAGTTGTTTTTCAAGGATCTCAAAATTTCTGTTATTTCTAAATTTTTATCTCTTTGAAATTCTTTTAAAATCTGGATCGTGGATAATAGATTAGAAGGGGTTGCAACCAATAGACTACCTTTCTTTAATCGAACTAATTATGCTCAGTGGAAGCTTAAAATGAAAATACATATAGAAAGAATGGGATTTAAAATCTAGACTGTTATTGAAAGTAAATATGTAGTTTCTGAAATTGATAGAAACACTTGGGATGAACCTACCAAGACTACCTATAACAATAACTGTAAAGAAATGAATGCTCTGTACTGTGCTCTAGGAGATGAAGATTTTAACTGTATCTCTACTTGTAAAACTACACATGAGATTTGGGACACTCTGTCTGTTTCTCATGAAGGAACATCTAATGTTAAATAAATGAGATTAAATACTTATACTATTAAATATGAAAACTTCATAATGAATCCTAATGAGTCTGTTTCTGACATGTATCTAAGGTTCAATGAAATTGTGAATACCATGATTTCTTTAGGAAGAGAAGTAACAACCTAAGAGCAGATTATGAGGATTTTTCTATGCTTACTAGAAAGATGGCATGGGATATATGTGACTATTAGGGAATGTGCGACATTGATAAGATTCCAGTGAAAGAGTTGATTGGGAAATTAATGATGTATGAAGAGGAATTGAAGGTAAATCAAGAAGAGGATGAACCAAAACGAAAGTTTTTATCCTTTAAGACTACTGTAACTAAAAGTAACGACAAGGAGAAAGTTCAAGCTACTGTTGAAAGATCCAGTAGTGAAGAATCAGCTTCAGATAGTGATGAAGAAATGGCCCAGTTTGCTAGAAGATTCAATAAATTTTATAGAAAAAAGAAGTTTTTCAAAAAGCCCACTTACAAAGGGAATTATGATAACAAGGGAAGTTGGAAAAAGGATTGGAAGAGAAATTATTAATCAGAAGAGATAATTTTCTATGAATGTAAAAGAAAAGGACATGTCAAGGATGACTGTTCAAAGATTAAATACAAGAAAAAGTATGAAAATAAGGATAGAAATTATAAGAAAGCAATGAAGGCCACCTAGAGTGCCTCGGAGGACAACTCAAGTGAATTTGATTCTTCTAAAAATGATAAATATTATACAGATAATATGTGTTTTATGACAAACACAACTGAGGTAACCTTATAATCTCCTATACATAATTCTTATTATTTTGAAAGTGAGTCTGAGAATATGAAAAATGATGAATTGTTCGAATATTGTAAAATTATAGAAGAAACATGTAATGAGTTGAAAGATAAGTATAAATATTTGAAGAAATAGCATACTCATACTGTAATTGTTAAATCTGAAGTTACAACTGAAAAATAGAAAAATGTTCAACTGCTCAAAGATAATAATGAGTTAAAAATATCTAATGAGAAAATGAAGAAAGTCTTAGAAAATTTTACCAATGGAAAAAATATTCTTACTCAAATGATTGGTAAACAAATAGCTCCTAAGTATACTTCTGGGATAGGATATCAAATAGGTCAAAAGAGTTTATCCAAATCACATTTTGTAACCAAATCTGGAAAATCTGTTACTTTTTTTTAGAAACCAGAATTTTGTTGCAAGTTCTATTTTCATGAATTCTTTTACTGCATCCAATTATTCAGGACCAAACAAAGTTTATTTTTCAAACACTCTATATTATGCATATAGTAATCCCATAAGAAAATTGTGGGTTCCTAAATCTTATATCACTAATGTATGTGGACCCAGATAAATATGGGTACCAAAGTCGTTTCTTGGATGAACTGTTTTGTAGGTAAACTACCTATGGATATCCTGTAAAAATCCATGGTACATGGACAGTGATTGTTCAAGAAATATGATAGGGGATTATTCAATATTTAAAAGTATTATCAATATTTATGGAGGACATGTCACATTTGGTGACAATGGTTAAGGAAAAATCACCGACCTAGGCCAGATTGGTAACCCTAAATTTATTTCAATTTCTAAAGTATTGTATGTTGATGGATTCAAGTATATCCTGCTCAGCATATCTCAATTGTGCGATGATGGATTTAATTTGAAATTAAAAAATGATTCAGGCCACGTTTTTTATGAAAAGAATAACTTATTATTTATTGCTTTTAGAAATGATAATGTATATGCTATAAATCTAGACACACTAGCTTCACAGAATGTCTCTTGTCTAAATGCCTTTCTCAAAGAGTCTTGGCTCTGGCATAGAAGACTAGGACATTACAACATACACTCTCTTAAGAAGTTAACTAGAAAATTTTTAGTTAAAGATCTACCCAAATTAGAGTTTTCAGACAATAAGGTGTGTAATCCTTGTCAAAAAGGAAAGCAACATAAAATCTCTTTCAAACCAAAGAATGAAGTAACTACTTCTCAACCTCTTGAGTTGGTTCACATGGATTTGTTTGGACCATCAAGAGTTTTGAGTCTCAATGGGAAGCACTATGTTTATGTTCTTGTAGATGATTTCTCTAGGTACACCTGGACCTTTTTCCGAGCTCACAAGAGTGAAACTTGTTCTCACTTTACCAAGTATGCTAGGACTGTAGAAAATCTTAGTGGACTTAAGATTAAATCCTTAAGAATTGATCATGGTCGTGAGTTTGAGAATCGAGATTTTGAATATTTATGCTCACAAAATGGCTATAATAATAATTTATCTGCTCTTAGGACACCTCAATAGAATGGTGTGGTAGAAAGAAGAAATAAAACCCTATAGGAAATTGCCCGAAATATGCTCAATGAATATGACCTTCCCATTTATTTCTGGGCTGAACCTGTTAATACAGCTTGTTACATAATAAATAGAGTCTTAATCAGACTCATCCTTAAGAAAACTCCTTATGAGTTGTGTAATAATAGGAAACCCAAAGTAATTTATTTTAAAGTGTTTGGATGTAATTTTTATATTCTGAACACTAAATATAATTTAGATAAATTTTCCCCCAAAAGTGATGAAGGAATATTTCTTGGATATTCTATATCAAGCAAAGCCTATAGAGTTTTTAATACGAAAACAAAGTGTGTAGAGGAATATGTACATACCATATTTGATGAAACAAATCCACATGAGCCCAATACCTCACTAGAAAATATTGAAGAGGATATGTCCAATTTGGACATTAATGATAAAACCTCAAATCATCATATAAAAGAATATGTGAAAACTTCCAGTTCTGTAAATTCTTCAAATCCTAACCGTAATGAACTAGATCAACTTTACCAACCTGAAATATCAAGTCCTACCTTTTCTAGACCAACTAGGACCCTTAAAAATCATCATCTAGATTTTTTTGGATATTTAGATAGAGGAACACAAACTAGAGCTTCCTTAAAAAACCATGTTGAACATCAAGCCTTCTTGTCACAAATTGAAACTAAAAATATCAATGATGCAATCAATGATGAATTTTGGGTAATGTCCATGAAAAAAGAACTTAATCAGTTCAAAAGAAATAATGTTTGGAAACTTGTAGATATACCGATACTTTGACCATAGGAACCAAATGGGTGTTTAGAAATAAAGTAGATGAAGCTGGAAATATAGTTAGAAACAAAGCTAGATTGGTTTCACAAGGATATAATCAAGAAGAGGGAATTGATTATGAAGAGGCCTTTGCACCAATAGCTATACTTGAAGCAATTATGATCTTACTTGCCTATGCAGCACACTTATATTTTAAAATTTATCAAATGGATGTAGAAAGTGCATTCTCATATGGTTATATAATTGAGGATGTTTTTGTTGAAAAACCCCTAGGTTTTACAAATCCACATTTTCCAAATCAAGTGTTCAAATTATCTAAATATTTATATGGTTTGAAACAAGCTCCAAGAGCTTGGTATGAAAGGTTGAGTAATTTTATTATTTCTAAAGGATTTACAAAAGGACTTGAAGATCCTACTTTATTTATAAAAAGAATTTCAAAACAAGTTTTAATAGCTCAAATTTAAGTAGATGGTATTATCTTTGGATCTTCTAAAAATTCTTTATGTAATGATTTTTCAAAAATAATGCAATGTGAGTTTGAAATGAGTTTGATGGGTGACCTTAAATATTTTCTTGGATTTCAAATATTTCAAAATACAGAAGGTATTATTTTAAATCAAAGTAAGTATACTAATGATTTTTGAAAAGATATAGTTTTGATAGAATTAAGTGTAGTGAAACCCCTATGAGTTTTACATGTAAGTTAGATCTTGAGGAAAATAGAAAATCAATTGATCAAACTGCTTATAGAGGAGTGATTGTGAGTTTTTTGTACTTAATTGCTAGTAGTCCAGATATTATGTTTAGTGTGTGTATGTATGCAAGATTTCAAGAAAACCCAAAAGAGTCACATTTAAATGATGTTAAAATAATTTTCAAATACCTCAAGTATACAACTAATTTAGGATTATTTTATCTTAAAGGACATCCTTTTTGATATAGTTAGTTATTCGGATGCTGACTTTGGTGGATGTAAGTTAGATAGAAAGAGTACCTATGGAACATGTCACTTTTTGGTAAAGTCTATAATATCATAGTGTAGTAAAAAACAAAATTCAGTTACATTATCAACTGCTGAAGCAGAATACATTGCTGCTGGTAGTTGTTGTGCACAAATTTTGTGGATGAAACATGCATTATTAGATTATGGATTTCAATTCAGACATATCCCCATAAACTATGATAGCACAAGTACTATTAACATTTCTAAGAATCCAATTTATCATTCTAGAACAAATCATATTGATGTAAGATATCACTTTTTGAGAGATCATTATCAAAAAGGTGATATTACTCTTGAGTTTATTGGGACTGAACATCAGCTTGCTGATATATTCACTAAACCCTTAAACTCTGAGAGGATGAACTACATCAGACATAAACTATGAATGATAAATCTCTAAAGTCCTATGAAACTGATCTCTTGAAACCAATCCATGAAACCGATCTCTTGAAACTGATCCATGAAACTGATCTCTTGAAACCAATCCATGAAACCCATCTCTTGAAACTGGTCCATGAAACCGATATCTTGAAACCAATCCATGAAACTGATCTATTGAAACCGATCCATGAAACTGATCTCTTGAAACCGATCACTTGAAACTGATCATGTAAAACCGATTCTATGACGCCGATGTATTTAAGGACTCTTTTGTAATTCTGTCTGCTTTAAATAAAACAATGTTGTTTTGTGTTCTTTCTGCCACGTTTAAATTTTATGCTTTATGCTTTTACGATCCCTAAATGATAAATCAAATTCAATTTACTTCGACCTTTCACATTCCCTCGACCATAAAACCTTCTACCCTTGGTCACTCTATCTCTCAACCCTCATCCTCTAAACTCCTTTGGAATCTGAAACCACGAAATGGAAAGGACCAAGCACGCGATGGAAGAGATGAGCAAATCTCCATTTTCTAAGCATCAGAAGGGTGAGTCCAGTGGTATTGCAAAACCAAGCTTGGAAAGCTAATTTGTTACAGTAGAGAAAGAAGTGTCTGCTGAGTGGCTTCTATCAAGAAAGTCAATTTTGTTGAGAGTACTGGAATCTCAAGGGTGGCTGATCTGGTTCTCAAACAATGAAAGACCTTATTATCCCCAGCTAGTACATGAGTTTTATCAACATTTTAAGATATCCCTGGATGAAGAAGAGGAAGCAAGGATGAATTTAGTGGTGAAGGGAAAGGAAATAACCCTTTCTTCTATGGAATGGGTTGAGTGCTTGGAGATGCATCATGAAGGCGTCTATGATGATTATCAGGGTAATATCCCACCTTCCTCTGATTTTTTTTCATATGAAGATGCTTTTAAGGAGATGACAGGAAGTAGGGAATCTGGAAGGACTACTGGCAGTGAATTAGATGGAGAGGCAAGGTTACTTTTTAAGTTTACACAACATCAAATATGCCCAAGGAAGGGAGATTTCTCTACTGTGAAGTATCAAGATTTATTCTTGATCTATCTATTGAAAAATTAGATAAAGGTGAACTTATATAGGTATCTAATGGTGCATGTTTCTAATATGATAAAGCCATCCAAGAAGGCAACATGTTTGTACTATCCCAGGATGATCTATACCATGTTAGAGAAGATGGGATGTGTGGAAGATGAAGATGAATTGATAAGTGCATGTAGTGGTTTCTGCCTTCAAAAAGATATTTGCAAAAGGATGAAGATCTTCTAGAACCCATGAAAGAAATGCTGGGTAGGAGATGAGGAAAGGCTGTATTAGGATTTCAATCCGATTGACCATCCTACCAGACCAAAGGATCAAATTGATCCAGGCCTAAAACCAGAAGATGAACCTGTTTATTCTGATAAGGAAGTTGAGGCTAAGTTTCCAAGGGAATAAGGATCTCCTTCTAATGACATGAGTGATCCTGATATTTATAAAGGCCCAAAGATATGTCTTATGGACCTGCTAGTCTGCCTTTGGATTTACCCTCAAAAGAAACTTTTTTAGGAGATGAGGATGAGGAAGAGACTGAGGTTACTAGAGTTGAAGGATATGTAAGAAAATCAGATGAGGAGCATGTAAGTGATTCGTTAAAAGTAGGACAACAAGTAGTTGACAGATACAGTGAGGAATCTGTATATGGAGCTGCTGACGGTGGCGATCTTGTTGAACAGGAGGTTGTTGATCATGGAGATGTTGGTCATGAAGATAGATCTCCCCATCCTAATGCTGAAAATCATGAAATCATTCAGGAGTTGAATGAACTAATGGCCAGTCGCCATGAGGAAGAGGATGAGGATCAGGTGGTTCAGATTGAGGAAGTTCCTGGAGAAGTTGAAGTGGATGGAGCACTTGCTGAACCTCAAGTTCAGTTGGTACCTGTGCCCAGAAATGTTATTATGGCCAGAGGACAGGATGAAAAAGGAGATAAAGATGATGTTGTACCTACGCCTCAGGGCAGAAGAGTCAGGATTGACACTGTTGAGCCAAGAGACTGGACCTGTACTTGATAGTGGAATAATGATCTAGGATGCATTCTATTTGGGTTGGAATATGACTCTGATGAGGAGAGAGTGCCTCATCCTCCTGCTCTACAGGCCCGAGATGAACCAGAACCTCTTTCACCTATTCCACCGGTAGAACCTCCATCAGATGATCCAGTAGCACAAAAAGTACCTAGTGACTATGTCACTAAGGATGATTTCAAGATTTTCAAAAATGATCTCTATGAGACAGTGATATCCTTAGTTGGATCCAGAAGTGAAGCCTCCACGTCAATAGGTATTTTGGATGTAGATGCAGCAAAGATTGCAAGGATGGTGATCTAGGAGATTCAATCAAATCTCATTACCACATCTGAAACCATCATTAGACATAATACCTTGCTTAGAGAAGAAGTAAGAAAGATGAGCAATGAGTTAAATTCTCTAACCTCTGATTTCAAGACCTACTTTAGTGGTGTACTGGAATTTCATAGGAAGTTGATAACTCATCTTCTAAGTGTAGATTTGAAAAGGTTGAAAGAAGAGCTTGGAAAAATGATTATTGGCCCATCTATTTCTAGGAGTGGGAAAGGTGTTGTTGCTGAATTGGAATCTATCAAAGTTGTGATGAGAGAGGAACTCAAAAATATTCAGAGTGTTTCAGATAAATAAACTCTTGAAAAGTTACATAGAAATACAGACCTTGTGTACAATATGGTAAGTCAGAGCAAAAATTAAGCCTCTGCTGCTAAGAAATATATTAGAGAGAAAGTGGATAAGTACTTTACTAAGATCTATACCAAGCATGATCTCATCAATATCTTCAAGTTTTTAGCAGAAAATCTCTGAATTCCTCCAGTCACAAAAGCCTTCAAGAAGCAAGTGACTCAAAAAGATGAACCTTTTCACACCTGGAAGCTAGATTACACAGATTGCGATACTCTGTTCTGAAGCCAACTTCCAGAAGAGGACTTGAATATCTTTTTCTCTACATCCATTGAGACCATAGCTTTACTGCACAACACACAGCGATTTCTAAACTTTATTCTTCTTTAATAACTCGGTTGTGGTCTTGTGTTTACTTTTTGAGTAGTGTGTGCATCTGTTTGTTTCACACACACTGTCTCCTGAGCATAACTGAAGGATACTAAAATATCCTCACACTCAATCTCATTTTACTCTTGTATCCCATGAAGAATAGTGGAAGAGATCTTGTGTGATCTGTTTGTTAGTTTTCCCATGAATAATTGTGGTAGAGGTCAAGTGTGACCTGGACAGCCCTGAGTGCTATTGTGAACCCCAATCCAGGGTGTGGATCAAATGTTTTTTAAAATATACTGCTTGGTGGCAGGTGATCACCAAGTGGAGAGAATTAAGTCTCAACTTGAGACTGAACCTCTTGTTTTTATCCGCTGTGTATTTGTCTTTTGTTTTAATCTGATCTATGTTTAATTTATTTCAAATAAAACAAAATTGAACTTTGATAGTTAGTTTATCAAGTGTTTATATCTGTTTTGAATCAGTAGATTAGTTTCAAAAGCTTGACTAATCTTTAGATTTGTAAAGCTGAGAACTAATCAATCTTCTGATAAATTAATTGAATATTCAGTACTTTTATAAATTCACTACAAACTGACTTTGATTATATTTTAATTGGTAGATATTCCTTTATAGAACCATTTTTGACAGAAATTTTTATAGATACTCAATTCACCCCCCTCTTTAGTGATCTACATCGACCAACGGATGTGCTGATTCCAAAAATAATATTCATTTTATCAAAATAATTTTCTAAATATATGAATTTTCTCATTTAAAATAGGATCGACATTTATTGGGAAATGTTGGGTTCTTTTACAATAATGGTTTTTGAACCCTTATAAAAATTACATTTGACTTCATAAAAATTATATGATCTTTTATATTTAATAAAAATTATTTAATAATAATATTTTATTAAAATATTATCTATTTCAATAATCCATTAATTCGTTAAAAGGAATTTCTTAATTGAAATTGCATATTACTTAAAAATAAATTTGTGTTTTATCATATCCAAATATAATTTTTAACAAGCTGATTACTTAATCATTTATAAAGAAAAAACAATATGGAATAAATATAATCATCATTTCTATGAAAATTAAATATAAATATTCATACTATTAGGGTTACTTTGTTTCTAGTCTTTGTTAAATTATATTTACCCATAATTAACCTATTTTCCTTTTAGGATGGTAATAAATATTTACTATAATTATTATTCACGTTGTTCAAAATTGAAGTTAACATTATTACCTAATAAAAATTATGATGATTCCAAATATGAAATCTATTTTATCAAAATCAATTCATAGAGATGGAATAATTTAATTTAATATAATGCTTGCAAGAAAGATGAAAAGTGGTTTTCTGAAAAATACAAATTTTTAGGGAAAATATGATTTTATTTTAACTCTGTAACTAGTAACATTCATTATATGAATTTAAATTCATAAAGATAGATATATAATCTAAACATTTCATTTAGATCATTTCTCATTAGGTATTATTTTAATTAATTATAATGGAGAACATTATGCATTTTAAAACAGTTTTCAGAAAAAATGTGTTTTTAATCCTAAAAATAAACTTACACTAAAATCCGGTGTAAAGATAATTTAAATATAATTAATTGAATTAAATATAACTAAAAAATATTTATGTTTCCTATAAATAAAATTAAAATAATTTTGGGTTTTTTTATGTTACTTAATTTAACAAAATAATTGACAATTTTACATAAAACTGTATTTTTCACTATTCAATGAAAAATCTATATTTTCGTAGAATCCAAAAATTTCACCCCAAGTTAATTTTGATATGATGATATAAAAAATGGAGTTAATTTTATCAAATACATTTTCTAAATATTTTAGAAATTAATTATAATATATTTTCGCAAAAATAAATAAAAAATCATTATTGATGAAAACGTATTTTTGAAGAGTAAATTGACATTACCAAAATTGATTGATTGTTTACTGAGAATTTATCAATATATTTAATACTTATGTGTGTGTGTGTGTGTGTGTGTGTGTATATCATAAAGTAGTTAATCTTACTCATATCCACAAATTTAAAAGAAAGGTTAAAATAATTGTGTTTAAATAATCATTATTTGTTTGAGTTCGGCATAGCATATCACATACGTTATCAAACATGGTCTTCTCTTTTAAAAGCTCAGGGCATTACATTGGGTTTATTTATTAGGCCCACATCAAAACTGATAAAATAGAACCTAGAGCTCTCAAATGAATACTTGTGGGCTACCCTGAAGGGGTTAAAGGCTATAAATTGTGGGTTGATAAACCCGATTATCAAAAATGAATAATAAGATGAGAAGCAGTATTCTATGAATCTATTTCTCCCAAATCAAAGTCTACCACTGATAACACTGATCATACACCTCAAATTGAGTGTTGAGACTGATCAGTCTGCCCTATTTGAGGCTCCTATTGAGCCCTCTCCACCTGAACCTCAACCTATGACCCAATTTCATTCCAACTTTGATTCAGAGTCGGACAGTGAGCCTCCTAATGATGCTGGTGACTATCATCTTACTAGAGATGGAGTTAGGAGGATTATTAGACCTCCTCCTCGCTTTGGCCAATATGATATGGTCTCGTTTTCTTTCCACATTACCCATGATCTTTTTAATGGTGATCCTCAAACATAGAAACAGGTAGTTGATGACAGAGATTCCAAGTATTGGATCTCAGTCATGGATAATGAGATTAAATCCATGAAAATGAATAACACTTGGTCTATTTTTAATAAACCACCCGATGCTAAAGTACTTGGTTGGAAGTGGATATTTAAAAGAAATGAAGATAAAAATGGAGATAAAAAGATTAAGTTTAAAGGTGGACTTGTAGCCAAGAGATTCCTCCAGCGAGAGGGAATTGACTACTCTGAAATATTTCCTCATGCTGTAAAGCATTCATCTATCTGATTAGTTATTATTTTTTCAGCTTCCCATTACTTTCATATTGAGAAACTTGATGGTAAAATTGCTTTTCTTCATGGTGATATTGACGATAAATTATATATGAAGCCTCCTGAAGGCTATGCGAATTAGTTTAAACCAAACTAGGTATGTCTATTTAATAAATCTTTGTATGGCTTGAAACAAGCCTCACAATAATGGTATAGAAAATTTGATTCATTCATGCTTGATAATCAGTTTAGTAGGAGAAAATATGATGCATGTGGGTATTTTAAATTTGTTAAAAATGTCATGATTTATTTACTGCTATATGTTGATGACATGTTGATCATATGAAGTGATATGAAACTCATCAATTCTCGTAAATCACGATTGAAGAATTCTTTTGAACTAAAAGACCGTGCTAATGTTAAACAAATTCTAGGAATGGAAGTTGTTAGAGAAAGACATAAGAAATTCTTATATTTGTCCTGTCATGCTTACATTTTGTAAGTTCTTAAAAGATACCTTCTAGAATCCCTTAAGCTTGCTAGTGTGCCTTTTGCACAACACTTTAAGCTTTCGCTGTTACAAGCAACTGTTACAAATGATGATGTTGAACACATATCTAAAATCCATTATACTAGTATTGTTGGTAGTATCATGTATTCGATGATTTGAACCAGACCAGATGTGGCTTTTGTTGCTTGCACATTATGCAAATTTATATCTAATCCAGGCAAGTCGCACTGGCATGCCCTTAAATGGCTTTTTAGATACATGTCATTTCCACCTGCCTTATCGCTCTGTTTTGGTAAAAATGTCAATTCTGGTGAATCAGTAGCTCGTTGTTTAGACTCTGATTATGCAGGAAATGATGATACCAGAAAGTCCCTCATTGCCTACATTTTTACTCCCTATGGAGGGCTCATTTCTTAGAAGTGAAACAGGTAGTATGTTGTGGCCCTCTCGACCACTAAAGCTTAGTATATTACTCTTATATAGGCTATTAAGGAAGTGATCTAGTTGAACGGTTTACTTTTTGAACATTCACTTTGTAATTCTGTTATAATAGTCTATTCTGACACCCAATTTGTTTTACATTTATCTAAGAATTTAGTTTTTCAGGGTAAGTCAAAACATACTGATATTAGATTACATTTTATTAGAGATACTATTGAACTAAAATCGATGTATGTCAATAAGATACACAATGACAATAATTTAGTCAATAGTTTGACTAAGGCCACAATATTATTTAAATCCAAATACTGGTTAGATATACTAAATTTGGTATCAATTCAACAACATTATATGCAAGAACTTCACCAATTTAATATGAAAATAGTGGAGATTTTTAAATTTAATTTCCATATTAAAATTGACTTCTGATAATATTGTCATTTGCTTTACTAATTTTATTCACATGCTAAATTATGAAAATTATTATGCTCATCCTATTATGGAATTATTCTTTATGCTGGGATGGTTTGTTTGGGCTTCTCCATCCTGGGTTTTGCACCTGGGCTTTTTCAGGCTTCTCCATCCTGGGTTTTGCACCTCGGCTTTGAGTTGGCACTAGCCTGGCCCGCCTCAACGCAAACTAGCCAAGCTAATCAGATAGACACGTAGGGTAGACTTGTGAGTTTTACTACCCTGCAAATGTATGACGTACATTAAATTTCAATGTTCTTTATTGATTTCAGTTTTCTTTCTTTGCATTTGGTATTCTTTCTTCTTTTCTATTGCATCTCATTTCGATTCTCCAAGATTCCAGGTTTACTATGTTGTCATCATTTCTTCAATCTTCTATCTTTTACGACTTAGTAGAAGCCAATCGTCTATTTATTGGTGCTAGGCCATTCTTGGGGGCGTACCTCATCAACGTTGTCCCCAACATAATGACAAATGTAAGCAGTAAACCTCATAGGAACAACTCCAAAGAACACTTGGGCTCATAACACCATCACTGCATTATATTCCAAGTACATGCGGAAAATGCAATGCACATTGTTCAAAATGTTTGACATAATTGCTCACAAATCTGGCACATCAAACACCAATATACTTCAGGGAAATCATTCTGGCATCCTCCTACGTATGTAGCCCAGAACATGGAGTAGCACAATATAAATCAGCTCATGGCCTCGTTCATTCTTAAAGTTCATAGACCGAACTACTGATATTGAATATCATTTAGCTCTTGAAGTTGTTAAAGCAAGTGTTTGTGTTTTGTTGTCATCATGCACAAACAGAACCCCAAAATATTTTCATGAACAACATTCTGCAAAATTCCTAATTCATCGATTGGTACACTGTAATCAAGTATACAATACATAAAAACTAAGAATTTTTGTTTGATTATTTCTCGAAAGACAGCATAAACAGTAGCCTACCCGTCGGAGTCAGATCCAACCCATTCTTCCCAATCCTTGTCGACGTGTTTCTGAGCCCATACCACCGCCGTCCGGGCAGCCTGCGGACCTCCGGGCAAGCCCCTTTCATTGATGGCGTACGCCATGTCCATGAAGGGTATTACCAGCAGCGTCCCCGGGCCACCATACTCGGTGTGGAGGAATTTGCTGAATATCTGCTGAGAACACAAATCACAAAGAAAAAAGGAAAATAAAATTAACAATCTGAGATGCATATACTAGCTACAATTCATTGAACTTTGCCGAACTGGAAACCTAGAAAGACGGATTAACGAAGATATCAGAAGCGAAGCGTGCGTACCTCGGTGCAAATTTCGACGACTTCTTCGACCTCGCCCAACGCTTTGTCGAATACGCCCTTCGTCGGGAGTCTCTTAAAGAGATGGTTCCTGAACTTTGCAATCTCCTGACCATCGAATCGAAGAGAATAATTAAACAGCCTTAAAACCCTCACCGGCCAGAGAAGAGAGACTGACCGCGTCTGCGAACTCCGGGATGGGGTCTGGAAATTTGTACTCGGTTTCCGTGCAGGAGAGCTTGGTGGAAGAACGGGATGAAAAAAGATAATGAGATTTCAGGTCCTTTTGCCAACTCACAGCTGCGCAGGAGAGAGGGTGGACAAACGGTTCCAAATCGGCAACTGAAGAGGAGGCCGAAGAGCCGGTAGCTGGTTTCGGAGAAGCCGAATTGCGCCTAAATGCACGAAACCTATGAGAGGAAGAAGATGAAGTACAGGACGATTCTGTTAAGGACGGTGAGGGAGGAGATGCTGGGATGTAAAATGTCGAAAAGGTGAGAGATAAGGCCATGCGAGGTGCCTGCTACCGACCGTCTCCCTCCCGCTCTCCCTTCTTCGGTGTGGAAGTATCTAGAAACTAAAACGTGATTTTGCCGGATGATTTGAGATGAAACAAGAAGATTTTGGGATGAATGGTGATAGAGATAGGATAGCCGAAACTTTATCCCGAAGGTCTGGACGCAAGCCAACTCAACTCCTTTGATTGGACACTTAAAACTGACCAAAGATCAATCACCAAGGAAATAAGTCGTATACATGGAGAACATTTTATTATGCATAAATATGTTATGAGATGGATGATCCTTTACGCCAATATATTGATGGTGACTTTGCTATAGATTTAGACACTTCAAAGAGCACAACAAGATTGTGTTTACTAGATGAATAACGGTCAACTGGATGTCACGACTACATAAGCTTGTTGCATTAAGAATGATGGAAGTGGAGTACGTAGCTTCAACGGAAGTCGGAAAAGAAATGATTTAGGTGATGATGTTGGTGAATGAACTCGAAAGGATTTACGGAGGAGTTTTTTTTTCAGGATAACCAAAGCGAAATCCACTTGGCTAATAATCCAGTGTTATATGCAAAGACTAAGCATATCAACTTGAAGTATCATTTCATCTTGAATTTTCTGGAGGATAAAGAGCTCAAGCTATGGAATATTGCACCTCTCTCTCTATATATATATATATTGGTGTTTTCATGCTTACAAACACTCAATTATGTATCTAACTGTTTTATTTGAGTGGATGACAGTTACATCGTTGACTTTCTTTATATTGATATTTATGAAGCAAATGATGGAATCTTAATGAATTGTGATGTTCATTTCAAGAATTTGAATGTTTTTGAAGATCTTGATGAAATATTAATGGGTGTGATGAAACCATGGGAGAGAGTTCCTGAACTAATTGAAGACTTGAAGGTAGATTATAGGCCATGGTGGAGTTCTCTTATTAGCAGGCAACACCGACTAGTCAGTGCTGAGCCACCGGCTAGCCGATAGAGAAGACAATATCTCTCCTTCCAACAGAAGTCCACCAACCAGCTGGTGGAAGTAGGCAGTGCCCAGTGAGTTCTAGCATACCTACAACCTAGACAACGACATTGGACGGGTAGTCGATGGCTACGATCCAGAACATTTCGAGGAGCATTTAATGGTGGTAAAAAAGATTTAACTCAGGCCATTAAAGCCCTGAATCGACCCAAGAGTCTCTCCGGCTGCTTTGAAGCCTATAAACAGTGACCTTGGGTGCTTTGATCTTTATCAACAAACTTGTGCAATAACTCTCCAATCGAATCGATGTCGAATCACTAGCAATTTCAAGATCATCTCAAGAGCCCATCTTCATTTCTCAAATCTCTTAAAGGCTCTCATCACTTTCTCTCTCTCTCTCTCCTCTAAATTGTATCAATCCATCTTAAGAGGCAAGTGAGTGGATTTGTAACAGATTTTCACTAAGAAAATCTCTCTTCTCCTCACATACCATATACAATGACTTTCTTACTACAACTAACGAAAAGTAAGGGAGATGAGTGCTTACTAGCATTGAAGTAAAGGAGGCTTGGCTTCTTGCTACTTTCATTAAAATGAAAGAGAGGATGAGTTTCTTGATCTCCGTTAAAATTAAGGGAATAAGACCAACCTCTCAACCCTAGGGGGGGGAGACATAGGGGCTCACAACGAGCTATTGCCAAACTCTATTATCAAATAGTGCTGGCCCTCACTATATTTTACGCATTACATCATTCATAACATATCAATTCACATAATCACATAATTTTGATACGCTTAATTCCATTACACTTACATGCTTAATTATATTTCAAATTATCTCTTAAAATCGTATTGAAATTATCGTGATCTCATAATTTCTTTAATTAATAATCCCCACTCACTCTTATCACAAACCTAATTTAATTTTTTGAGAACATTCATCAATTAAATATCATCATCACTTATCTTTATTTAATATTTTTGCTGCACATATACTCTCAATTATTTATTATTGTTTTAATTTGTTCTTTTCATTGGACTCTAATAGTTTTAATTTGTAAAAATTAATTCACCCCCCTCTAGCCATCCTATTTTGGGCCTACATTTGGTATCAAATCCATCTTTGAACTAAGACTTAACTGGTTTCAAAGTATAATTGTAGGATGACCTCTAACTCTTATACCCACGATCCTATCTTTGATGTCACAAATTATTCTTATTGGAAAAATTTCTTGTCAAATTTTATTAGAAGCTTTGTATATTCCATTTGGAAATTGGTTATGCATTGTTATACCCCTATAACCGAAGTAGAAGATAAATGGACTCCCTAAGTTAAAACTGATTTAAAATTACATGGTAATTTTATGAATGCCTTGCATCGTGGTCTTTACCAAAATGAATTCAATACAATATCTACATGTAAAACCACCCATGAAATTTTGAAATTGTTAGGAATTACTCATGAAGGTGAACAAAAAGTCAAATGAACTAAGTTTGATTTGTATAAACACGACTTTTAAAAGTTTTAGAATGCATACAAATGAATATATTTCTAATATGTTTACTCAATTTACTAATATTTTGAATGGTTGAAAGTCTCTTGGTGATAATTTGTCTATAGAAACTTTAGTAAAGAAATTTCCCTGGGCCTTATCAAGCTCTTGGGCCCCAAAGGTGATGGCTATACAAGAAGAAAAAGATATCAAAAATATGTTGTTCGAGGAACTAATTGGTTCTATCATGATGTATGAAATTACTATGAATCATCAATTAGATAAAAAAGCTAAAGAGTCTAAGGAATCCAAATAATAAAAAAAAGATTATTGATTTCAAATCCATTGACGACGATGACTCATCCAAAAGTGAGACAAAATTTAAACATCTGGCAAAGAAATTGGACAAACTAATAAACAAGAAGAAGTCAGATTGTGATGAAAAAAACAAAAAACAAATTCTTGTTCTATAAGTGACATGATATAAATGCAAGAAAAAGGGTCACATCAATCAGGATTGCCTTGTTTATAGAAATAAGATGAAAGAAAATAAGAAAGGATAAAAATCCATTAAAGCCTCAACTTGGGGTGTTAACAATGACTCCATGGATGTAACCTCCATAACCTCATCAAGTGATTTAGTCCTAAATGCCTCATGGCACATCTCAATGAAGTTGATGAGGTTAGTTCTCCTTTTTCTCACTCTCCTCATCATTCCTATTCTTTATCTCATTAACCCTCTTCTCTATCTTCTTGTAATCAATAAAAAGAAATTGTGAACTTTTGTGATGAACACCTTTCAAAATAAAAAAATCTCTATATATAATATAAACAAGTTCTTAATGAAAAAAATAATCTCTTTAATGAAAATGATCTTTATTATAAAGAAAAAGATGATTTGATTTTTAAATTACAAGAACAACCAAATGTAGAGAATTCAGAATCACAAATTAAAGAGCTTAAAAATACTATTGCTCAATTCACCAAAGGGGAAAATAATATGAATAAAATTTTAGGTTCTCAACGTTATACCAAGAATAATTAGTTAATTGGGGTTTTTAAACCCAAATGGTTTTTCAAATAATGCTAGTCCTTCCTAAAATACTACTTTTGTAAAAGGGATTTTTGAAAATAACTTTTCTAATTTTTTTTATAAAACAGGGAATTTAACTTATGATTGTGATTGCAAAAATGCTAGATATGATATTGTTAAATTTATTCATCTTTCATCTCATATAAATCATAGAAAATATCATACTAAACAAGTTTGGGTTCCTAAATCTTTATTATCCAATATTAGTGGACCCAATATTGTTTCATCTTATAAATATCTTCTAATTAACCTTATCGAACCCAAAATCTAAGAACCAAAGAGCATTTTTGTTTGATATCTTGCAGGACTTAGCCACTGGATATCATTGATCTATCATAAGGTGGATTCTCAATAAATACAGTCTATAAACTCTTGAAACTATTGATTTATTATTTTCTCGTGATCTCTTTATTAAATGATCCAATTGAGGGGAGTCTGTATTTTACCTCTCTAGTGAAGTTTGGAAATTAACATTCATCACCTGAAGTACAAGTTTCTTTTTAAAATTTATTTCTCTCTTGAACCTTATTTATAGATCTCTCTCTCTCTCACTACCCCAAATTATAAGGCCCCAGCCTTAAACACTACCTAATATTGAATTAAATGAATAATTCACATTGAGGATCTTTTCAGGTTTAGAGTTTTAGAGAATTAGATCATAAATCACGCATTACATTCCACATTTAAACAAGGTGGTTACATTAAAGACAATATTCATTTTTTCAACCAAAGGAAACATATTTAATATAAAACATGGTTTCTTTCTTGACACTTCCTCGACACTATCATCACATCATGTACTTTTCCCTTGACCTGTGAAAAACATTTCAAAAACTTGGGATGAGCATAAAAAGCTCAGTAAGGGATATAAAAATACGGAAAGAAAACATTAGTCCATGTATACATAAGAATTAATGAAATCATACTTTACTCATAAAACATAAGCACTTTAACATACCTCATGAAATCATAATATTTATGAATAACTCATAGAAATCATAAGATATAAAAGTAACTTGAGGCATTCATAACATTCTTATGTAGGGAGTAACACTCATGCTTACATTTGGAATACCCATCACAATATATTACCTAAATCTATTCGGAGAAACCTTAGCGTTTAAATCCTTCACGTTACCCAATGCATTGGAGAACTATCTCGGGCTCACCCTCCCTTAGTTTATCATGGAAACACCCGACTTCATAAACAATTCCCAAAAACCATAACATAATTGTATCACATAAAACATGCATAAAGGAAACATAACATTTCCATATTTCAATCACAAGATATCAATACAACACATTGATATAATCAAAACATTATCAAAACCATTTTCAATACCAAAGTAAAAGAAAATTAAAATATGATATTTATTTTTCATTTAAAAAAATTTATGGCTTGTAGAGGAAGCCGATACTCAAATAATGGTCACGGCGGCAGAGAAGTCGTTGTCGCCGCATACGTAAGACAAAAACATTCCTTTTTCCGTTTAGTAAAACACTTCGTGTAAAAAGATCACTTTTGAATGAAATTAAAAGTCAAAAGGGTTTATTATACAACTAATAAAAGAAGTTCGTATATAAATTGAAGTATGCCTCAACAAAAGGAGATTGAGACGAAGTCCCTTACCTCAAGTTCGACTTGTTCTCGTTCGTTCTTTATATTCCTGAATAATAAACTTAGGTCAATTTATAATTTCTTAAGGAATTACTTTAAATTTTATTATTCAATTCATATCACATATTATCATGTTATATTAATTAGTTAATTATGTGAGTTCATATCATACGTTTTGTCGATGTTCGGTACACGAGTAAAAAAATAAACTTGTTTGAAGAGAATTGTCCATGTAGTTATAAGTAAATAATCTACGAAATGGTTTTCATGATTTAAATATCATATATATCCAGTATATATGTATTTAATAATATTCCATAATGTTTGGATATAAGAAATGAAATGTACCATTCATGGAGATGGTAGGCCGTACGTACGCATGAACGGTACTTTCATTTTTTTTCATATTAATGGACTTTGAAACTAAATGAGACATAGATATAAATAATTCCAATATAATATATATTTTATATAGGTAACATAAGTTCATTAACTACATTATTTATAAATTTCATGTTTGGCACGAATGAGTCACATCACTTGAAGGGACGGTAGTCCATACTTCCTCATACGAAATTATCGCATTTGCACAGCATGAAAAACATAAAGGTATGTTTTAAATATAAAATACAGAAGCATAGAGAGGACATAAATATAATATATATCATATATAAATATAGTTCCATCATAATGGCCACCATGAAAGGTGTTAAAAGAAGATTGAACAATCATCATTTCGTGAGGCAGTAATTCGCCACCCACAGAAACAGTATGTTCTTTAACCATTAAACGGAGGTGTGTGTAAGTGTAAATCAAATACATCAACAACATCCTATTATATTGAGGATACTGGTGTTGTTATGGAATCAAATAATATGAAGATAGTGGTGAGTGAAGAAGGAAAATAAAAGGAAGAAACTCGAGAGAAGACATTACCTCTAAATCGGGTAACTCTTTTTGATTTGAGCCAAAGGCTTCCTTGGGAAGACTTTTGCCCAAAGTGAGGCTTCTAGGAGTAAGATAGGTATGTGGAGAGATAATATGAGCAGAGGTTGGATGATCCAAGGGATTTATAGATGTGGGAAAGGTGGTAGAGGTGGGGACCTTTTATAAGAGGGAGGAGGGTCACTTTTGGAAAGTCTTGAAATGTTACTTTATTATAAAATGATTTTCAGATTTTAAAGGTCCCAAAAGGATATATTTTGAGGATAATGTGATAAGGGTTAGAAATACACCCATCCAATAGGTTTTAGAAAAGTGTAAGTCTTAGATTTTATCTTATCGTTTCATTTTATTTAAATCGTTCATTAATGAGGTAATCACTACATCATCATGGTGTCATAAATAAATTTATTTATTTAATGTCTAAAAATTATAAAAAAATACCATGATGTAGAAAATCTTTTTATATTTCTAATAAATTTTCATAGTCCAAAAGATAAATTATATAATCCCATGTAAAATTTGTTTTAGTAAAACAATACATGTTTGTGACATTTTTATTTTTACTTTAAATAAAACGTTATTAATGTCATTATCATACCCAAGTGGCTCCATGGGGTCCCCAAATTGACCCATGAATTTTCTTGGTCATCCATGACTCATACAATAAGGTTAGGACAAGTGTAAAGGTAATTTCATATTATTATAACATTATTTTTACCTTAAATTACACTAATTACCTCTAATTGCGATTAATAAGAGTCAAAAGTTACTATTCACCAAAAATTATTTTCATCCCATTGAACCAAATTTTACTTACTAATGAAAACAATGGATGTCGGATTTTCGAAATTCAATTCACAGAAGTGGTAAAATTTCATTTAAACGAAAAATCGGTTTTTTAACTACCACTTAGTGGTTTCCCTATTCATCAAAAATTGATGTTTTTTAGAAAAATACCAAAAATTCACCCTAAGATATATTTGATATTCAGAATTCAAAAATGATTCCCATTTTACAAAATTCAAAACATAAAGTTGCATTAATGAATTTTATAATTAATTCTCGTTGTCAAAACAAATAGCGTGTTTTTAAGAAACAATATCTATCAAAATTTTGCAATTGTTTATGTCTAATTTCAAAGTGGAATTAATTATAATGACCACCATTGGATTAAATGGTAGAAATATATTCTAATTACACTTTAAAACCAATTAAAAAGATAATCTAACCATATAATTAAATTAGATGAAAAACAGTTTTGAAGTAAAATGCAGTATTTTTCATTATTCATTAAAAAATGAACTTTATCGGAAAAATACCAAAAATTTACCCAAAGTACATTTTGATGTCCCGATTATAAAGAAGTATTTTATTTTGTCAAATATAACATATAAAATTGAAAAAAAGTAGTTTTAAAAAATGTTCTCCATCAAAAGGCGGTAAAACAATCTTTTAAAAATATTAGAGTATTCTATGCTTAAGATTGGATTTATTCTCATTTTAAGCCTCTAAAACACTATCTAATTCATAAATAGACATAGATATGAAAATATATTGTTCTTTACTTACTTGGGATGTTACATCCTTCTCCCCTTTAGGAAATTGTGTCCCTGCAATTTATTTACTTATCGAATAATTGGGGGTATTTATCCCTCATTGCATTTTCAGATTCCCATGTTGCCTCTTCAATCATGTGGGTTTTTCAAAAAAACTTTTCTTGATGAATCACCTTATTCCGCAACACTTGCTCTATGTGGTCAAAAATCTGGACCAGTTGTTCCTCATAAGATAGATTCTCTTCAGCTGAATTACCTCTGGACTCAAAACATGAGATGGATCTGGCATGTACTTCCATAACATTGAAACATGAAAAACATTGTGTACCTGAGATAAATTCAGAGGTAAAGCCACTCGGTATGCAACTGATCCAACTCTCTCCAGAATTTCATATGGTCCAATGAACCTTGGACTCAGATTTCCTTTATTACCAAATCGCATCACACTTTTACATGTTGAAACTTTGAGGAAGACATGATCACCTACCCCAAAAGAGAGATCCTTCCTCCTGTTGTCTGCATAAAATTTCTTCCTTCTCTGAGCTGTTCACATGTGCTTCTGTATCATCTGAACTTTTTTTTCCATCTCTTCTACCAATTATAGTCCCATCAACTTCCTTTCACCTACTTCATCCCAAAAAATCTGGAGTTCGACAATGCTTCCCATATAATGCCTCAAATGGTGCTATCTGTATACTGGAATGAAAACTGTTATTATAAGAAAACTCAACTAATGAAAGATATTAGTCCCAACTTCCCTGATAATACATCGAACAAGCATGTAGCATATCCTCCAAAGTCTGAATTGTTCGTTCTGACTGCCCATCTGATTGAGGATGAAAAGCTGTACTAAAATTTAATTTAGTACTCAACGACTTATAAAGGCCTTTCCAAAAGTAAGAGGTGAACCTGAGATCACAATCAGATACTCATTTACCACTGGCACATCATTAATCTGAACAGTTCCTTTGATTTCAACAATATGTGAAAGGTAACATTCATTTCCATCTTTTACAAGTTTTTCAGCCTCTTGATATGTTATCAACATTAAGGGTTCATTCTTGTACACAAACTGAAAGTCTTTATGAAAATAAACTTATTTAGCTCTACAGTCAATCTTAGCATGGTAAACAGAGAGCCAATCCATACCTAGGATAACATCAAACTCTACTAGAGGTAAAAAAATAAGGTTTGCAAGTAGGTTCTTTCCACGGATAAGGATAGGAAGATTCTTATAAATTCTTTTTGCCTCAACATTTCACTCATGTATTTTTACCACAAGTTCAAGAGTCATTTCTTGAGATGGAATTCCCAATTTACAAGAAAATTTTTCAAAGATGAAAGAATGTGTAGACCCCGAATCAAACAACACATTGGCATAATCTGAAAAAACGAACAATGTACCTGATACCACTTCATTTGATGGCCCAACATCTGCTAAAGTAGTGGCAAAGGATTTCACCACACCTTTCTACTTGTAGTCTGACTGCTTCCCATCATTCGAGCTCTTTGTTGAACACTCGTTTGCATAATGACCCATCTCATTGTACTTGAAACATTTTACTAACTGTAAATCAAATTTGGTCTTACCATTACCATGATCTTTTCTAGTGCAATAACGAGCCTTATGTCCCATCTTACCACATCAGAAGCACTTTACAGAATTCAAAATACATTCCCCATCATGATTTTTATCACATTTATCACAAAATACAAACTTATTTTTCTTACCATCAAACCTTTTTGAAGGATTCTTCCCTTTATCCTACCACCTCGGTCTCTTCTTATATTGGTTTTCATAGAACACTTCATCATCTAAATACTCCATTCCCACCTTCTCAGCACATCAAACAAGATTTTCATAAATTTTGAACTCACGAGAAGCTAATGCCCTTCGATATTTTGGCTTTAATCCTGAGTAAAAATGATTGATTTTATTATCAAGGTCTCGGATAAAATTTGGAGCATACCGTTCCAATCGAGTGAACTTTTCTTCATAAGAAGCCACTGAGTCGTCCTCTTGCCTCAATTCTAAGAATTTTTTTTCCATCCTAAGTCGAACAGCCTTAGGAAAATATTTCTCAAGAAACATACCTTTGAATTCATCCCAGTCAAGAGCATCAATCTCATTAGCATCCCTGATATTTTTAACCATAGACCACCATTGATCTGCTTCACCCTCCAAACGATAAACAATAAGACTAACCTTTTGATTGTCTGAACACCCCATGACATCGAAAACCTTCTCCAGTGCTTTAATCCACCCTTCAGATAGCACAGGGTCATATGATCCTCTAAATGATAGAGGATGTTGCCTCATGAAATGTTCCACCACTGACATGTTCCTCTGCAGTTAATCTGGATGATCTTGTACAAGGATACCACCAACATTTATCGCTTGAGTCAACTGCATCATTAATACAACAAACTATTCAGTTTCAATTCCGACCATCTCAAGATGCTGATTTGGAAGGTCATTTCCTTCTATATGCCTTCCTAGCACCGCTTCCCTGTTTCCTCTGCGGAAAACCATTCAGAACAAACATGTCTTAGATGAAGCAACATGGTAATCTTCAAATTCTATATCATTTCAATTTGACCATAATGTAAAAAAAATATTTTTGGATAATCATTTAATAGAATTATAACTCCTAAAGTTATCTAAACCAACATCTAATACCAACTATAAGGCCCCAACCTTAAACATTACCTAATCTTGAATTAAATGAATAATTCATATTGAGGATCTTTTCAGGTTTATAGTTTTAGAGAATTAGATTATAAATCATTCATTACATTCCACATTTAAACACGGTGGTTACATCAAAGACAATATTCATTTTTTCCACCAAAGGAGACATATTTAATATAAAACATGGTTTATTTCTTGGCACTTCCTTGACACTATCATCACATCATGTACTTTTCCCTTGACCTGTGAAAAACATTTCAAAAACTTGGGATGAACATAAAAAGCTTAGTATGGGATATAAAAATACGGAAAGAAAACATTAGTCCATGTATACATAAGAACCAATGAAATCATACTTTACTCATAAAACATAATCACTTTAACATACCTCATGAAATAATAAGATTTATGAATAACTCATAGTAATCATAAGACATAATGATAACTTGAGGCATTCATAACATTTTTATGTAGGGAGTAACCCTTATGGTTACGTTTGGAATACCCATCACAATATATTCCCTAAATGTCTTTGGAGAAACCTTAGCATTTAACTCCTTCACGTTACCCAATGCATTGGAGAGCTATATCGGGCTCACCTGCCCTTAGTTTAACACGGAACCACCCGACTTCATAAACAATGCCCAAGAACTATAACATAATCGTATCACATAAAACATGCATAAAGGAAACATAACATTTCCATATTTCAATCACAAGATATAAATACAACAAATTGATATAATCAAAACATTATCAAAACCATTTTAAACACCAAAGTAAAAGAAAAGTAAAACATGATATTTATTTTTCATTTAAAAAAAGTTATGGCTTGTAGAGGAAGCCGAAACTCAAATAATGGTCACGGCGGCGGAGAAGTCGTTGTCGCCGCATATGTAAGACAAAAACATTCCTTTTGTCGGTTAGTAAAATGATTCATGTAAAAAGATTCCTTTTTAATGAAATTAAAAGTCAAAAGGGTTTATTATACAACTAATAAAAGAATGTCATATATAAATTTAAGTATGCCTCAATGAAAGGAGATTGAGACGAAGTCCCTTACCTCAAGTCCGACTTGTTCTCGTTCGTTCTTTATATTCCTGAATAATAAACTTATGTCAATTTATAATTGCTTAAGTACTTCATTTAAATTTTATTATTCAATTCATATCACATATTTTCATGTTATAATAATTAGTTAATTATGTGAGTTCATATCATACGTTTTGTCGATGTTCGGTACATGAGTCAAAAAACAAACTTGTTTGAAGAGAATTGTCTATGTAGTTTTAAGTACATCATATCCGGAATAGTTTTCATGATTTAAATATCATATATATCCAGTATATATGTATTTAATAATATTCCATAATGTTTGTAGATAATAAATGAAATGTACCGTTCATTGAGACGGTAGGCCGTACGTACGCATGGACGCTACTTTCATTTTTTGTCATATTAATGGACTTTGAAACTAAATGAGACATAGATATATATAATTCCAGTATAATATATATGTTATATAGGTAAAATAAGTTCATTAATTACATTATTTATAAATTCCATGTTTGGCATGAATGAGTCACATCACTTGAGGGGGCGGTAGTCCACACTTCCTCATATGAAATTATCGCATTTGCACAACATGAAAATCATAAAGGTATGTTTTAAATATAAAATACAGAAGAATATAGAGGAAATAAATATAATATATATCATATATAAATATAGTTCCATCATAATGGCCACCATTAAAGGTGTTAAAAAAAGATTGAACAATCACCGTTTCGTGAGGCAGTAATTCATCACCCACAGAAATAGTCTGTTCTTTAACCATTAGACGGAGGTGTGTGTAAGTGTAAATCAAATCCATCTCATAACAAAATCATAGTATATTGAGGATACTAGTGTTGTTATGTAATTAAATAATAAGAAGATATTGGTGAGTGAAGAAGGAAAATAAAAGGAAGAAACTCGAGAGAAGACATTACCTCTAAATAGGGTAACTCTTTTTTATTTGAGCCAAAGGCTTCCTTGGGAAGACTGCTACCCAAAGTGAGGCTTCCAGGAGTAAGAGAGGGATGTGGAGAGATAATATTAGCAAAGGTTAGATGATACAAGGGATTTAGAGGTGTGGGTAAGGTGGTAGAGGTGGGGTCCTTTTATAAGAGGGAGGAGGGTCACTTTTGGAAAGTCTTGAAATGTTACTTTATTATAGAATGAGTTTTGGATTTTAAAGACCCCAAAATGATATATTTTGAGGATAAGGTGATAAGGGTTCAAAATTCACCCATCTAATAGGTTTTAGACATGTGTAAGTCTTAGATTTTACCTTATCTTTTCATTTTATTTAAATCGTTCATTAATGAGGTAACCACTGCATCATCATGGTGTCATAAATAAATTTATTTATTTAATGTCTAAAAATTATAAAAAAACCATGATGTAGTTAATCTTTTTATATTTCTAATGAATATTTATAGTCCAAAAGATAACTTATATAACCCCATGTAATTTTTTTTTAGTAAAACAATACATGTTTGTGACATTTTTATTTTTACTTTAAATAAAAAGTTATTAATGTCATTATCGTACCCAAGTGGCTCCATGAGGTCCCCAAATTGACACATGGATTGTCTTGGTCGGACATGACTCATCCAATAAGGGCAGGACAAGTGGAAAGGTAATTTCATATTATTATAACATTATTTTTACCTTAAATTATACTAATTACCTCTAATCACAGTTAATAAGAGTCAAAAGTTACTATTCACCAAAAATTATTATCATCCCATTGAACCACATTTTACTTACTAATGACAAGCATGTTTGTCAGATTTTCGAAATTCAATTCACAGAAGTGGTAAAATTTTATTTAAACGAAAAATCAATTTTTTAACTACCACTTAGTGGTTTCCCTATTCATCAAAAATTGATGTTTTTTAGAAAAATACCAAAAATTCACCCTAAGCTATATTTGATATTCTGAATTCAAAAATGATGTATATTTTACAAAATTCATGACATATAAGTTTCATTAATGAATTTTATAATTAATTCCCGCTGTCAAAACAAATAGTGTGTTTTTAAGAAACAATATCTATCAAAAGATTGACAATTGTTTATGTCCAATTTAAAAGTGAAATTAATTATAATGACCACCATTGGATTAAATGGTAAAAATATATTACAATTAAAATTTGAAACCAATTAAAAAGATAATCTAACCATATAATTAAATTAGATGAAAAAGTAGTTTTGAAGTAAAATGCAGTATTTTTCACTATTCATTAAAAAATGAACTTTATCGGAAAAATACCAAAAATTTACACTAAGTTCATTTTGATGTAACAATTATAAATAAGGATTTTATTTTTTCAAATAAAACATATAAAATTGACAAAAAGTAGTTTTAAAAAAGGTTCACCATCAAAAGGCGGTAAAACAATCTTTTAAAAATATTAGAGGATTCTATGCTTAAGATTGAATTTATTCTCATTTTAAGCCTCTAAAACACTATCTAATTTATAAATAGACATAGATATGAAAATCTATTATTCTTTACTTACTTGGGATGTTACACAGATGGCCTGAAGGCCTTATTTTATTTATTTATTTTGGATAATCTCTCTTTTAAGGGTTGATGGGGAGCCCTTACATGACCATTGAGCCTAAGGAATAATGCCCATACACAACCCAATACACGACCTTAAAGGTCTAAGACCTGACACACTTGAAACAACCCCTCCCCAGCATCTGCATCTTGAAAAACATGGTTGTCAATTAAGTCCCCCTCTTTACCCGTATGGTGGGTTCGCTAACCCAGGGAGATACACATTCCCCAGCTAATCAAATGGCATTGAATAGCCCTATTCATAATATGAACAGTGTCTAAGCCTGGTGGGACACGATCCTGAGCCAGTTACCCCAAAGAGAAAGGGGTACTACCAGTGGGTACCACTCGACTAAACCCCTGGGGTCTCTCTCTCTCACTCGCTTGCACTTTCTTTTTCTTAAAATAGGAGTGATCATATATTTAAACTATTTTTTTTCTCTTTGTTTTTCCTTTCTTTATCTCTCTCTTGAAATTTGTTTCCAAATAAATTCTATCACTTTTAAAAATTTCTTTTTCTTCTCCTTTTAAAATTAATTTTCATATCTTTCTAAAAATTACTTTTTCAAAATCTTTTAAATATTTTTGAAATATTGAGAATCACACTTATTATTTTCTTTTGAAATTATTTTTGAAAATTTCATGTGAATATATTTACAATTGAGATGATGTGATCATTAATGTTTTATCTATAATGTATCAGATTCTCTATGTAATTTTTTTTGAAAATTATATGGGATTATTTCGAGACCAGGGGCTGAGACGACATGTGATTCTGAAGCTTGGGGTGCCCAGAATAAATGTTCAAACTATTTTTAAGTTTATTAAAAATAACGCTCATGTGTGGTTTTAGTAACTTTTAAATGAGTGTTTGGATTTAAAATCAGAGGGAACCATTGTGTTCAGAGTAGTGGGTTTTACTTAGGCATGACCTAACTTTGATCGGTGTGGGTCGATTAAGGAAAATATTTTTTGTACATTTTAAAGAAAAATAAAATAAAATTAGAAAAAGTTTATTCTTACATTTAATAGTGACAAAATGGAACTGCGACATCGCAACTAAGCAATTTTTTCCTTTTATAAATGAAATAGCATGACAACGCTGCAACTCAGCGAAACAAAAATGCTGAAACACGTTTCTTCATTTAATAGCTTGGTAGGGGTGTGAGATCAGATTCATGATCCTTAGAGGCTTTGGAAGAAAGAAAGGAAATGAATTGGCAAATCCTCTCGTCAACGAATGATGAACGGTGGTGGACCAACTATCAGATTTGGAATATGCATCAGCGGATTGATGAACGAAAAATGCAAGAATCATGTTTCATCAATGATCGATCCAATCCTCGAGGTAGGGCATTGTTTCCATTGTGATTTATTCTTTGTTCTTGATTTCCTAGGACGAGCGTGAATCAATCGATGAACAGATTGATTCACGGATCGTGCATATTTTGCAGGATGAGTTTTTGATTCAGGATGTTTTTGGGAGTTGAATCCATGTTATATTTGTGTTGGACTTTATTTTAAGACCCATTATTAAATTTATAACATGGAAAGATAAAGGTCGACATGAAAAAGGTTCGAATTCATCAACACTGGGAATTCTTGTGATCCGTTTTCTCCCCCAAAGTATTTCTCGTTATTCGTGGAGAAAAGATCCACATGGACCTGGTAGAATGGCTGCCAGCTCAACAGCCGGCGGCGGCACCCCGTGGTTGAGGCGGGACCGTGGCGGCGGATCAGCCCGCAGCGGTGCGGCCACAGTGAATGCCCGCAGTAGGAAGCTGTGATGGAGGGATGTGGAAGGAAGATGCAGTGGAGGTACGTGGATCATCTGAGTCACGTCAGTAGGATGAGGGACCCACGATAGAGCCACAGGATTCAGTGGTCACATGGGCTGACCCTGTTGACCATACAACATGCGGCTGAGCCGTGTGTAGGAGGTGCGGTGGGCTGCAAGCCAGAGCGCCACATGTGGGACGAACCGAAATGGCTAAAACCATGGGCCAACGGGCTGGGACTTCAGGCTGAGCTGGTTCAGGCTAACCCAGACTGATTTGGACTAACCCAGACCAGTTCGGGTCAGGTCGATCAGACCAGGTCGGTTCGGGTTAGTTCGGTCGGATCGGGTCGGGTTGGCAGACCTCAGGCCAGGTCAGGTCGGTTCGGTCCAACCGGGACGGACTTAACCCAAACCCAACTGGTCACTTTTTAATTCAAATCCCATAACTCTCAAACCGTGTGTCCATTTGACAAACTGTTTGCAGTGTTGGGACCCTTGTAATGAGGCAGTCCTTTTGAGGTACTCTAAGTGAGTTTCCATGGAAGTTGGTGCATGGACTATTGTCTTGAGGAGGAGGTTCTCCCAGAACAAGTGTGCTAAGGATGGAATCCTGCGGCTGGCTGTGACCTAGAAGCTATGTGATTACCTAGAATTCATGTCTTACCTAGAATATGTGTCTTATCTAGACTTTGTGTCTTACCAAGACTGAGTCAGTACTCCCCTGTCCCACTAGGGTGTGGGTCCTCTAGTCTTTGACGACACTACTTGTGTTATCTACACTCTGTGTGTTATCTACACTCAGTGTGTTACCGACACTCCATGTGTTACCTACACTCCATGTGTTACCGACTCTCCGTGTGTTACCAACGCTTTGCGTGTTACTACTTGAGGGTACCGTGGATTCTTAAAACAATAATTTTTAGGTACCATAGACCTATAATTGGTGTGAGATGACTCTATAGACTCTCTTGATTGTACTTATTAGAGGCTACACTCCATGTACCTCTTTGGTAGTCTGCCTTGTGTCTTGCTTTGTGCTCTTCCTTGTGGTATACTTTGTGTAATTCCTTTATGGTTTGGGATCCCTACTGATTATTGTTTTACTCAACCCTAAACAGGATTCACATGCATGTGTTGTGTCTTGTGAAGATGATCAAAAGCTTTGACGGAGTCCTTAGTAGGCCGGAGAAAAGGGTTCTTCAGGGTGACCCGATATACATGATACGCTTCACCAACATTCAGAAAGCTTTGTGTACCATCCCTTCAGGTAGGGTTTTCTACTTATGAGATCCACAAGCTTGTATTTTTCTATTTCATTTGGGCTTGTATTTTATCCTGTTTACTTTTAGTCTGTACTGTTACTCTGAGTGGGTTTTCTTAGTGGTTTTCATACATGTTTACTTAGTGTTTTCATTTTCAGTACTTTTTTTGGGGACGAGTGCATGTGTGAAGGTTTATAGGAAAATTCCTCCCCTTTGTGTGAAATGCCTACTCGGTGCTAGTCGCCAACCCCTGGCCTATGGGAGGTAGGCTTGAGGTAGTCATGGAATGAGCCCTGGGGGAAGAGTCGTGACAGAGTTGTATCAGAGGGAGTTTGGTTTTACTATTATTTTGGTGCAACAATGTTAAGTGTTTCGAGTTTGGATTTCAGGCTAGGGAACCCAGTATTGGTGCGGTGGATGGTGTATCCATACACCAGGACTTTGAATTATACTTTCTGACTCAGAACATGAAGACACTAGTTGTATGGAAAATTAATTTTTCATTCATCATATAGGAATTTAGTGTTTTATCATGTCCTTATTGAGTCAGAGTTAGCTCACCAGGTATACTTTATTGACCGTTGTTCATCTTGATTTGTTTCAGGATGATTCCACACAGGCATCCAACCATGATTTCGGGGTATGACCATGGGGAAGGTATTCCGAGTGATGAGGCATCAATGAAGGGACTGTTGCTAGAGATAGAACCTACCGGTGGTGTACCAACGATACCACCACCTGGAGAGTAGAAATTCCTACGGGCATTATCGATAGAGGATGCACACAGGATCAGTGCGTTGCATAAGTTCCAAAGGTAGAAACCTTCCAGGTTCTGAGGTGATATGGATCCTTAGGTAGATGAGGACTGGTTGGAGGTGGTGACGTGAGTTTTTTTCCTAGTGAGGACACCTCTCAACCAAATGTTAGTCCTATCCATGTACCTTCTTCAGGGATTGGTGGGGAGATTATGGATCTTGATAACTCAGATGCATGAGGAGGCGATGTTATCCTAGACAGACTTCAAGCGCCTCTTCAGGGAGGAGTTCTTTCTAGCGACATTACAATTTGTGTGTATACATGAGATACTACACCTACAGCAGGGCAACCAGTTAGTATCAGAGTACTCTGTGAGATTCACGGATCTTTCTCACTACTCTACATACATGGTGCAGTATCCATTCTTCAATGTCTGTACCTTCTAGTAGAGACTACATTGGGAGATCATGGTGCTAATGATATCCCTTAGCATCCCTATACATTCTTGGGTGCTGGATTGAGCTCTTCTGGTAGAGAGCTTTCTTATGGAGCAGGAACCGGTAGTGGGAACTACCACTGGGCGACAGGTAGCATGGTCTTCGGAAGCGGGTAACTGAAAGATGACATAGGGACCCAAGTGGGTTAAGCACTCCAGGGGATGACCCCAGGATATGGGATCAGTGGTGCAAGCCTCCCAGGGCAGAGCGAGTCAGCTGAAGGATAGACTGTGATACTCGTTCGACGATTAGGGTCATCTGGCTAGAGATTTCTTGAATCATCATAGGATTGACCAGGAGACAGTCGAGGGACTGCTGAGCGAGCATCATAGGAAAGAACATGGCGGTCTACTAGGAGGAATATGTGGAAGAGGATCAGGATGAGTGGAAGGAGGTGGAAAAAGGTTCGAGGAACTACCACCACCACCCCTAGGTGGTCCACCCCGAGCTTAGGGAGCCGGGGGATAGGGGTGAGGCCATCTCTAGGTGATGGTGGCTTATGATCCAGAGAATCTTGATATTATTAGAGGTATGATCGGTGTCTTTTCCAACTTAGCTACAATTTTGATAGACATGGGTTCCAATCACTATTTTCTCGCTACAACCCCTGTTTGAGACATGAAGATTCCAGTGGCACCATTGACTCGATCCCGATGTATAGATACTCTTACGAGAGGATATTTAACGATCACACACTGGTGCTGATAGTGTTCTCTTACTCTTGGGGGTGACAGTTTTGGTTGAGATCTCTTGGTGGCAGCGTCGAGGCCTTATGACATCTTCTTGAGTATGGACTGGTTATCCAAATTTCATGATCAGATCGACTATTTTAGGTGCATAGTGTGGTGTGTCCGTGGACATAGGACCAAGTTTTCTTTTTTTGGTGAAAGGGAGACACAAGTAGTGTAGGATGGAATTGTACGTAGGAGGGTACAGATGATTACACATAAGTTGACTAGCATGACCCTTAGTGCAATGGATGAGAAGAGTACTCAGTTTCCTGTAGTGGTGAACGATTATGAATACATATTTCCAGAATATGTTCCAAGACTACCTATTCATAGGGATATAGACTTCTGCATTAACCTATACCCCAGGATGACACTAATATATACACTGGTATATCAGATGGATCCTACAGAACTTTGTGAATTGAGGGTACATTTGGAGGAAATGCAGAGGAATGGCTTCGTGTGACCCAGTGTTTCACCATGGGCAGCCCCAATATTGTTTTACAAGAAGGCATACAAGAGATTGAGGTTATGTGTAGACTTCTGATGCCTGAATCAGGTGACCATGAAGAATAATTATCCACTACCGAGGATTGATAACCTCTTAATATCAACTGAAGGGAGTGAGATGATTCCCAAAGATAGACCTCATATCATCCTATCACCAGATTCGTGTACGGGACGAGGACATCCCAAAGACAGTTTTAAGATATTGGTATAGTTACTATGAGTACTTATTGATGCTTTTTGGCATGATGAATGACCCAGTGGTGTTCATGAGAATCATGAACATGATCTTCCAGCCATACTTGGACCAGTTTGTAGTGGTCTTAATTAATGACATTCTAATGTATTCAACGTCTGAGGAGGATCACGTGATACAGTTGAGGATGGTCATGGACTTACTTTAAGAGAACCAAATTTATGGGAAGCTCTTGAAGTGTCTGTTCTAGATTCAAGAGGTTCACTTTCTGGGACATGTAATCTCAGAGGCTGGAGTTGCAGTGGATCTAGCAAAGATTGAGGAAGTGATTTCTTGGGATCCACCCAAGAGCATTACCAAGGTGCGGAGTTTCCTTGGATTGACTGGGTACTATTGGAGGTTTTTACTCGACTTCTCTAGAGTAGAAATACCCATGAATTCTTTGATGAAGAAAGTGAAAACCTTTGTGTGGATAAAAGGGTGACAACATAGCTTTTAGTAGTTGAGACAAATTTTGATGAGCGCACCCATCCTAAAATTTCTAGATGAGGGTGTCGAGTACGTGGTGTTCTGAGACACATCAGGGACTGGTCTTGGTTGTGTCGTGATGCAAGGGCAAGAAGTGATTACTTACGATTCATGGAATTTGAGACCACATGAGAAGAACTATGCGACCCATGATCTAGAGTTGGTGGCATTAGTCTTCGCATTGAAGATGTGGTGACACTACCTTATGGGAGAGAGATTTATCATCTACTCAGACCACAAAAGTCTCAGGTATATCTTTTCTCATAAGGATCTGAACCCAAGACAACAACATTGGCTAGAGTTCCTACAGAACTATGACTTCTAGATAGTCTATACTCATGGGAAGGGGAACATAGTGGTAGATTCTCTCAGCTAGAGATCGACTTCACAACTACTGAATGAGGCCTCAGATCATTTGGCCTTGCTCCAGATATCCTTCATAGATGGAGATGAAGCAACTTATCTCTAGTCGATGGTGGTTACTCTTCCACTCTTACAGCGCATGCGGGAGGCACAACTCGGAGATATCCGCTGCAATGCTACACATGCTCATATGTCCATAGGGCATGCCCCTAATGGATATTCTAAAGGCGGGGAGCATGTCATCCTTTTCGAAGGATGAAAAGTTTTACCAGTGATGTTACAGGAGGAGGTATTGAGGGAGTTCCATACATCTCCTTTGGTGGTACATACATGTGTGGTAAAGATGTACCAGGACCTCTGATGTTAGTTTTGGTGGCTGGGTATGAAGAAGTAAATGGAAGAGTTTGTCTTTAGATGCCTCACTTGTCAGTAAGTGAAGGCTGAACACTAGGTTTCAGTAGGTTTGACTCAACCCCTTGAGGCGCTGGAGTGGAAGTAGGATGGAATATCGATGGACTTCATGATGGGTTCACCATGTATGTCTAGGGGGTATGATACCATCTGGGTGATCATTGACTGACTCACCAAGTCGTCCAACTTCCTAGCGATTCGAGAACAAGGTTTAGTAAATATTTTGAGATGCCTCTATGTGTAGGAGATAGTTCAACTCCATTGAGTCCCATCTACGATAGTCTTAGATCATGACACACACTTTACATCCCAGTTATGGAAGGGATTGTAGGAGGTGGTTGGGACTCATATACACTTAAGCACAACTTTCCACCTATAGACATATGAACAGATAGAGCGGATCATTCAGGTCATAGAGGACATTCTACGTGCTTGCATCCTCGATTTTGGTCGTAGTTGGGAGGATCACCTATCCTTGGTGGAGTTCGCGTACAACAACAACTATCACTCCACCATTGGTATGGAACCATTTGAGGCCTTTTACGGGTGACCATGTAGGTCGCCACTTTATTGGACTGACCCCAGAGAGTCAGCACTCATGGGCCAGGAGTTAGTACAAGTCACTAGAGAGAAGGTTCATATCATCCAGGAGCAGATAAAGACTACACATAGCCATCATAATTCCTATGATGATAGGAGACATAGACCCTTGGACTTTGAGGAGGGAGACCATGTGTTCCTTTGGGTCTCTTCTCGATGTGGGATATAAAGATTTTGCTGGGGTGAAAAGTTATCTTCGAGGTTCATCAGACCTTTTCTGACACTACGTAGAGTGGGTGAGGTGGTGTACTACTTGGCTCTACCTCCACTATTAGAGAGGTTGAATGACGTCTTTCACGTATCCCAGCTGATAAAATACATACATGACCCTTCACACATCATTGATTGGGGAGAGCTAGACGTTGATGATGAGGTGACTTTCACAGAGTACCTAGTGGAGATCGAGGATTGTCAGGAGAGGACCCTTTATGGGTGATCGATTCCTCTAGTGTGCATTCAATAACAGCATGAGAATCTTTAGGAGAGCATGTGGGAGTAGGAGGCTTAGATTTGTGCTTAGTATCTCCATTTGTTTGTTTAGCCCTTGCTTTGGCTTTCAGGGCCATAAAGACCTAAGGTGGGGAGAATGTAATGTCCCTGATTTTCCATGTATTTTTTTTGAAAATTATATGGAATTATTTCAAGACTAGGAACTAAGATGACATGTGATTCCAAGGCCCAGGGTACCCAGAATAAATGTTTGAATTATTTTTAAGTTTATTAAAAATAGTTCTCATGTTTGGTTTTAGTAACTTTTAAACGAGTGCTCGAATTCTAAATCTGAGGGCACCGTTGTGTTCAGAGTAGTGAGTTTTTTTTGGCATGACCTAACTTTGACTGTAACGGTACGATTACAGAAAATATATTTTGGTCATTTTAAAGGAAAATAAAATAAACTTAGAAAAAGTTTATTTTAACATTTAACAGTGACACAATGGCACTGAGATAACACAACTAAGTAGTTTTTTCCTTTCATAAATGAAATAGGGTGGTAACGCTGCAACTCAGTGAAACAACGATGCTGAAATTCATTTCTCCATTTAATAGCTTGGTAGGGATGCATGATCAGATTCATGATCCCTAGATCCTCTAAAAAAAGAAACGAAATGCGTTGGAAAATCCTCTCATTGACGAATGACAAACGGTGTCAGACCGATGATCAGATTTAGAACAAGCATTCAAAGATTGATGAATGAAGAATATATGACTCATACTTCGTCAACGATCGATCCAATCCTTGAGGTAGGGCATTGTTTCCTTTGTGATTTATTTTTCATTCTTTATTTCCTATGATGAATGTGAATCAATCAACCAATGAATTGATTCAGGGATCATGCATATTTTTTCAGATCGTTTTTTGATTGGGGATGTTGTTGGGAATTGAATCCATGTTAGATTTGTGCAGGACTTGATATTGTTTAAGCCTCGTTCTTAAATTTCTAACATGGATTAATCAAGGCCAGTACAAACAAGGCCTAGATCCATCCACACCAGGAGTTATTGTGATTCGTTTTCTCCACAAAATTCTTTCTCATTCTTCATGGTGAAATGATCCACGTGGACCTGGTAGAATGGCCACTGGCTTGACAACCAGCATCAATGACCCGCAGAACAGGCGGGACTGTGGCGGCAGATCGACCCGCGACAAGAGGGTTCAAGTGGCAGTAAGAAGAGCCTCCAAATCGATGGCCGGTGGTGGAGTGACCCACAAAAGGTGGCCACATGTGGAGGTGGTCCCGGGAAGCCAGCAGCTTAGAAACCGACAGTGGAGAGACTCGCGGCGGTGCGGTCACGAGCGGCGTGCTGGAACTACGGCTAGGTGGTCCACAATAGTGGTAGAGGGACATAGATTTCTAAATATGTGTCGATGGGAGGAGGGATCCACAGTGGATTTGTGTGCAGGAGGTGTGGGGGTCATGGTCAGGTCGAGTCGCGGCTGGCGGAGCAAGCCAGCCTACAACATGCGGGCTAGACTGAAATGGTTGGGCCGCTCTAGTGGCCCAGAGGGTAGGACCCGTGGCCCAGAGGCCTGGACCTATGGCCCAATGGACTGGGATAGTTCAGGCTGAACCAGTCTAGGTCGATTTGGGTTGGGTTGGCCAGATCAGGTCAGGTCAGGTCGGTCTGACCGGGTCGGATAGGTCCTGGACCCAACCAGCCCCTTTTTACTTAAAATCCTATAACTCTAAAACCGTGTGTCTGTTCGATAATCTGTTTACAACGTAGTGACCCTTATGATGAGGAGATACTTTTGAGATATTCTAAGCAAGTTTCCGTGGAATTTAGAGTAAGACCTACTGGCTTGGGGAGGAGGTTCTCTCAGAATGAGCGTGCTAAGGACGGAATCCTACGGCTGGCTGCGACCTAGAAGCTATGTGATTACCTAGACTGCATGTCCTACCTAGAATATGTTTCTTATCTATACTTTGTGTCTTACCAATACTAAGTTAGTACTCCCCTATCCCACTAGGGTGCGGGTCTTCTAGTCTTTGACAACAATCCTTGTGTTATCTACACTCCGTGTGTTATCTACACTTCGTGTGTTACTAACACTCCACGTGTTATGTAAACTCCATGTGTTACAGACACTCCATGTGTTACCTAAAATCCATGTGTTACTAATGCTCTGTGTGTTACTACTTGAGGGTACTATGGATTCTTACGACAATCCTGTTTACATACCATAGACCTATACTTGGTGTGATATGACTCTGTTGACTCTCTTGATTGTACTTCTTAGGGGATACACTCCATGTACCTCTTTTTTATTTTTTCCTTGCATCTTGCTTTTTACTCTTCCTTGTGGTATAGTTTGTGTAATTACTTTTTGTTTTGGGGTCCTTAATGAGTATTATATTACTCACCTCTGCACAGGCTTCATCCGCACGTGTCGTGACTTGTACAGATGATCAACAGATTTGAAAAAGTCCTTGGTGGGCTGGAGATAGGGGTACTTCAGGGTGACCCAACGAACATGGTATGCTTCAGCAACATTACCTACCCTTTAGGTAGGGTTTTCTACTGATGAGGTCCAGGATCTTGTACTTTTCTATTTCAGTTGGGCTTGTATTCTGGACCATTTACTTCTCAGTCTATATTATTACTCTGAGTGGGTTTTCTTAGTGGTTTGCATCCATGTTTACATAGTGTTTTTAGTTTCAGTACTTTTTTTGGGGATGGGTGCATGTGTTCAAGTTTATAGGCAAATGTATCCCCTTTGTGGGAAACTCCTACTCAGCGCTAGTCGCCAGCCCCTGGCCTATAGGAGGCGGGCTTGGGGTAGTCACAATACGAGCCCTAGGGGACGAGTCATGACATTATCTTTAATTTATATCTTTTACTTTACTTCTTTCTATATTATTAAAGGAATTTGTTCTCTTATCTTGGTTTTTGAGCTTATGATAATAATTAAGGGGATAAAGTATTGTATGTCACTTTTGTTTTGTCATACGAACAATTATCCTCTTAATACAACCTTCTTATTTCCATTCCCCGTTTTCTCTTTGATAATCACAAAGGGGGGAAATTTTCTTTAGTTTCATAAGGGGAAAAAATTTCTAATATATATAGGGGAGAAATTTTTGGTTAATGGGGATATTTTTTTGAATAAATTGTGTTATGTTTGTCTCTTGAGCATATTGAATATCTTGATCATTGATATCTTGAATTACTTTGAATACATGTTTCACTCTTGATTTAATATTGATATATTTTTTATGTTAAGTGTTTGTGATCATAAAAAAAGGGGGATATTATTTTACCCCTCTCCATCTTTGTGTTTTAATGATCACAAACACTCAAATATGTATAGAAAAATTTCATTTTTATTGATGAAAATTGCATTGTTGAGTTTCTGTATATTGATATTAATGAAGAAAATGATGTAATATTGTTTAAGTTAGATGTTCATGTTGAAGAATTTGAAGTGTATTTGAAGATCTTGATAAAATATTAATGGGTGTGATTAAACCATGAAAGTATGTTCTTGAACCAATTGAAGATTTAAATGAATCTTGTAGGCCATGGTGGAGTTCACTTCTAAACATGCATCACTGTCTAGCAGGTGCAGAGCCACCAACCATTGAAGTAAAGGAGTCTTGGTTTCTTGTTACTTTTATAAAAAAGAAAGGGAGGATGGGTTTATTTATATCCATTAAAATCAAGGGAATAAGATAAACCTCTCAAACTGAGGTGAAGAGACCTAGTAGATCACAATGAGATATTTCTGACCTCCTTTATCAAATCATGTTTGTTCTCCATTTACATTACACACTCTATTAGTTATAATATATAGAGAAAAATTATTCTATAATCACAATATGCTTAATTCTTCTATGTTTTTATGCTTAATTATCTTTGAAATTATATCTTAAAATTGTATTGAAATTTTTGTGATATCATATTTGCTTTAAATGATAATCATGTGCTCACTCTTATCATAATCTCAATTTAATTATTGAGTTCATTCATCAGTTAAATGTCATCTTCACTTTTCTTTATTTAATATATCTATTGTAGATGTAATATAATTTTTTTATATGGAACCTCACTCACTTGGTGTCCACCTTCAGGATCCCAAATTCTCTTCTCCCTATTAGGGTTTCTCTACCTCCCCAGTAGCGCCTGACCTTTCTCCTCATGCTTATCTCTGATAACCTCTTTTAGGGTTCTCTTTTCTACCTCTCCCTCTTGGCCTCTCGCTCACTGGGTGTCTGCTCTCAGTTTTTCCTCTCTTTGGTTTCTCCTCTATCCAAGTTTTTTCTATTCTCTTTAGGATTGTGGTGGTGGGAAAGAGTTTCGTTGATTCACCTCTTGGTGAACTCCTCTATTATTTCTACATCTATTTGGGTTCTATTTAGGGTTTAAACCCTGAATTTCTATTATAGTTTCAATCCCACTCGTTATGTCTTCTAATGTTTTGTTATTTCGTGCTAGGGTTTCTTTTTGGGTATTGAAGTTGTGTTCTGTTGAGGAGTTCGACCACCCGTTTATCTACTCTGGAACATGGTATTCCACCTTTCTCTCTGAGGCAGATTTCATAGTGGTCTCCCTGGTTCTCTGGGATGTGAGTTCGAGTGGTTCAGTTTCTCATGGTTACTTCATCTTTATAGGCCATGGATGGTCGATGGTGATAGATTCATGGTTCGGCTCACTAGAAGGAGGTGTTATGTGGATGATGTGTTTCTCGGTGGTTGTCAATGGATGCGGTACATTGCTCTTTGGGTGGCTTGCCCATTTTGCATGGACATGTGGGTCATTTCATGCTATTGTTGGTGGGTTTTTGTGGTCCTCTTGGATTTCGTCAATGAGTTCTCTGGTTTGGTGATGACTGCGTTTGGGGTATCAGGATGTGTTACCCTTGGAGTCTTCATGTCGCTATTTCTGATGGATTTCTTGGTGCGTGATGACTATGGCATCGGTGTCGATGACCATGATGGTGGTGACAATGAATAATTTCATAGCAGCGTTGTTAGCTTCTTGCTGGTCGATTGTGACGAGTTAAGGTATTGATGATGATGGTGTTGTTTGATGTGAAGGTAGTGATGGAGTTGAAATGACAAGGGTGGTGAGACTTGGCAAGGTGGACAATGCTTTTCCCGTGATTTGAGGTGTGGATTTTTTTTGAATTTGAATTTGTAGGTTTGATGGTCTTTTGATACGTATGTTTTGGAGTTGTTTCTATTTGGTGATGTTTTTATTTAGTGTTTTTAGAATCTGGAATCTAGTCCTTTTGAGGTTCCCACTTACCAAAAAAGTGGCTATTGGAAAATGAAAAAAACAATTTGGTATATTTACCAAGACAATAGACCAATAAATTCTATGGTATCATTATGCCACATTGCGACTCGAGTAAACTAAAGGAGAAAAGGGAGGAAAACTACTTGTTGTCGATAAATATTTTTGGTGAATTATGGAGAGTTTCCAAGGTTCCTTGAAAAAAGTATTCAAGTGGGATATTTTTGGGAGGTAAATTTTATTTTAGTTCATCATAATTTCACTCACCAAAACATCATCTACTAGAAATTCGTTAGTTGATGTTTCTAGACTCGGTTTTTAGTCAACAAAATCTGAAAATCTCCAGAGGAAGAAGGAACATTAGAAGTTTTCATCTTCCGATGAAGTTATATTTGAGCAGTGAAGGTAAAAAAGTTCATTAAAGTTGAAGGATCACCAAGTTGGTATCCAAGTTAAAATGGTCATGATAAGTTTTTTAGGATTTCATGGGAGTAGGAATTACTTTTTGTTTAGATAAAACATAGCATATGCGTGGGACATCAGTTCATTAGTAATGTAAGGGAGACACGTTAATTATGAGTGTATATATTATTTTTACTTAATAATCTTGTTTTGTAATATCTTGTTATTCCAATTATAATAGACATAATTTGTGGTATTTCTCCAATGCATATATGAAACAATGTATGAGGCACATAATCACTTGTGTTATTTCCTGTTTTCAATATTTCCATTGCCTTGAATATGTAAACTTTTTCTTATGCGGTCCAAAGATGACCTTGTGTAGTGAGTAGGGTATGAAGTATACCTACTTTTGGTATGGTTAGATGTGAAATGTTAACATTATAAGGATAATATTATACTTTATAGAGCTTCCATTAAGTGAGGTTCATAGCCTCCCAAAAACTTCTTCATCTGATGTTGGCCGATCTTGGTAGGGTCGGGTGTCCTAGTGGCATGGTGAGCACATGATAACTCAATACACATGCATGTGTGTTGTCACACCCCAACCTCAGTTTTCCTTTATTTATTTTATTCTTGGTTATTTATTGATGTTGCATCCCCTGGTTGAGGTTTGGGTTGTGTTTCTAACAAAAGTTTTTGAGTTTTAGAGTTTTTAGGTGGGTTTTGGCCCTGTGCATGGTTAGTGTGCACAGTTTAGGGAGAAAACCTGTGACTAGAATAGGAAGATGGTGTTTTTAGTTCAATTTTTTCTTGCAAATATTTCACACGTTTTGGCCCAAAACATGAGAGTCAAAGAAGTAATCATGCGACCTTTGGGGTGGTGTCTGGGAAAAGGTGCACGACATGCACACGGTTGGAGAAAATGTACGAAAAGAATGCGTGAGCCGATGGAATTTTGATAGTGGTTATTTTCATAGTTGGTGCATAGTTTTCCAAATCATGTGGCCAGAACATGAGTGTGCCCCTTATCTGTAGTAGGGTGCACATTTTTGGTGCATAGTTTGGTAAACCTTGTAGCCAAACCATTTGACTCAGCCAGATTCTTAAAATTTTGAGTTTCCAACTTTTCCCCTCTTAAGTTTTAAACACATTTCAGGTTTATCCTCCCTTTCTTTACCTAGGGGAATCATGGGGGATCCCAATACCCCCATACCTTTCTCTCCTTCCTCCATTGAAGCTTCCTCAAGGTTCTTAGCTGAGTTTCTCTTGGTTCTTGGATGTTTTCTTCCTTTCCACTTCTCCATCTCTTGGTTACTTGGTCTTTCTTGGTGGGGTTCTCTCTTGAACAAACCCTAGGGGTGGATATGTGATGTTGGATTAAGTTTTCTTGGATTATAGGGTGAAAAATTTACTTCTTGGGCATGGTTATTCCTTATCTAAGAGTTTCTTCACGTTCTCACACCATTGAGGTAGGTGTTTCTATCCACCTCCTTTCTGAAACAATCTAGTTGATGCACGAGTGTTTCTAATTAATTTGAAAATTAATTTTCATTATTGTGCCATGTTTTTTGATGAATTGTGGTGTTTTTATATTGTAAATTTTCTGAAAATGGGTTTCCAAAGGATTTATTTAATTATATATTTATATGTATGCATGCCCCATGTTTGATGAAATAACAATTGGAATTTTAAAATGAAATTGGGTATTTTTTGATTGTGTTTGGAATTTATTTGATTTTGGTAGTTTGGTTCACATGATAATTGAGCTTGTGATTTGATTTTGATGCCTTTTATGGTTTGATGATTACATGTGGATTCTTGTGATAGGTTGTAGTGTTACTTGTGTTTATTAATTAGAACCTTTGGTACTTTTATGGCCAACAACAAGTGTGACATTAGATTTGGTCATATCCATATATGAACGGGGTGCACCTATGGATACACACACACACATGTTAATGTAATTATATAATATAAAATGTCCATATTAAACATTGTAAAATCCTGTTACTATTTTTCAGGAATTCCTAAACCCATATTTTACTAATATTTGGTTGGGTTTTGTTTGGGGTTGCTTTGGGAGAATTTTTGAAAATTTTGGAATTTTCTAGGCTAGCATACGGTTGGTGAAAATTTTGTCGAAACCGTGAACCCTCTCAAGAAAACTGTGAAACCCAAGACAGTGGGATTTTAGATAGTTGGTACATGGTTAGTCCAACCATGCACCCTCTTAGAAGAACCATGTGACCCATTTATAACAAGCGTACATCGCGTCTATCTAAACTGACTGCCTTTTCCCAAGAAACTATGTGGATAGGATTTTAAGTGATCCAAATTTTTATTAAAATTTCATGAACCCCTATTTTAGGCCCCCGACAGAGAGGTACGACCTAATATTGTTTTTTCACATCCTTGGAGCTCCCAAGAATGATTTTTGTCCCACTACTGGAAATGGACATTTTCCCAATGGTTCTGAACCGTTGGGAAAGCCTGCAGAACCGTTGGTATATCTTATACCAACGGTTCTACAAACCATTGGTAAGTAATCCATTGGGAAATATTTTCCCAATGGTTTACATAGAACCGTTGGGATAGGTTAGAAAAATGAACCTATCCCAACGGTTTGGCTTGAACCGTTGGGAAAACAAGCATATGAATTCTTTCCAAACGGTTTAGAAACCGTTGGGAAAGGTTTTTTTTTACCAACGGTTCATAGAGAACCGTTGGTAAAAAAATTCTGGGAATCCTATGCCAATGGTTTGAAATAGTTGGCATAGCCTATGCGGTGCAAATTGCACAGCATCCTGCAATTTTCATAGCAGGCACAGAGCAGGGTGTCCATTCCCTCTCCTTTCCAATTCCCTCTCATTTCCAATTATTTTACCTACAATAAGAAACTAACACATACATATACAATTACTGTACCTGCAATAACCAACTAACACATACATATATAGAACAAATTCATACACATTTAACATATAATGCATCCTAGAACTATACACATCCAGAATTAAATCATAATTAACATCATAATTATAAACATACATAAGTCATTTAGAATTCAATTTAAAATTTAGATGACAATTATATGTGGAATCTGTAATTCAATTCATAATTTGATCAGTTTTTCGTATACCAGATGTTTTTACTAGAAATGATGTCCATTTTAAACAAAATACATACACCTGTAGTGATACCGGCCACACCATGCCTCAGATTGAGGTGAGGTTTACTCATACACGTCACAAATGACCCATGAATCATTGTACTAAAGTATCAACATATTCCTAAAGTGTTTGGTCGGTTTTCCGTATGTCAGTTGTTTTTTTCACTTAAAATGAATTGATTTTTAAATAAAAGAGAGACACTTTGAGTGGTTTCGGCCACAACGCACCTCAGATTTAGGCGGGGTTGACTCGTACACATAAAAAATGACCCATGGATCATTGTTCTAAAGTATCAATACAATCAGAACCTGTTTGGTCGATTTTCCATATGTACTTAAAATGTTGTCCATTTTAAACATAAGAGAGACACTTTGGGTGGTTCCAGCCACACCGCGACTTATATTGAGTCACTATTGACTCGTACATGTCACATATGACCCATGGATCATTGTTCTAAAGTTTCAACAGATTACGAATGCATTTGGTCAGTTTTTCGTATGCCAGTTGTTCTTTTCACATATAATCCTGTCCATTTTAAACAAAAGAGACACAGTTAGAGTGGTACTGGCCACACTGCACCTCGTATTTAGACAAGGTTGACTCGTACACGTCTTAAATGATCCATGGATCATTTTCCTAAAGTATCAACACAATCCGAATGCGTTTAGTCGGGTTTTAGTATGCCAGTTGATGTTTTCACTTAAAATGATGTCCTTTTGAAATAAAAGAGAGACACTTTGAGTGGTTCCGGCCACACTGTGACTCATATTGATGTGGGGTTGATTCATAGAAGTCACATATGACCCATGGATCGTTTTACTAAAGTATCAACACAATCAGAATCTGTTTGGTCAGTTTTCTGTATGTACTTAAAATGTTGTCCATTTTAAACAAAAGAGAGACACTTAGAGTGATCCTGGACACACCGTGCCTTGTATTGAGGTGGATTTGACTCTTACACATCACATATGACCCATGGATCATTTTCCTAAAGCATCAACACATTCCAAATGCGTTTAGTCAGTTTTTCGTATGTCAGTTGTTGTTTTTACTTAAAATGATGTCCATTTTAAACAAAAGAGAGATACTATGAATGGTTCCGGCCACACCATGCCTCTAATTGAGGAGATGTTGACTCGTACACGTCACATATGACCCATGGATCATTTTTCTAAATTATCAACACAATCAGAATACGTTTGGTCAGTTTTCCGTATGCTAGTTGTTGTTTTCACTTAAAATGAAGTTAATTTTAAACAAAAGAGAGACAATTTGAGTGGTGTCGGTCACACCGCGCCTCATATTGAGGTTAGGTTGACTCATACATATCACATATGACCCATGGATCATTCTCCTAAAGTTTTAATGGAAACCAAATGCATTTGGTCAGTTTTCCGTATGTACTTAAAATGATGTCCATTTTAAACAAAAGAGAGACACTTTGGGTGGTGTCGGCCACTCCGTGACTCGGATTGAGGTGTGGTTGACTTTTACACATTACATATGAACCATGGATCCGTTTTATAAAGTTTAAACATATTAAGAATGAGTTTGGTCAGTTTTTCGTATGCCAGTTGTTCTTTTAACTTATAATACTGTCCATTTTAAACAAAAGAGTCACAATTAGAGTGGTATCGGACACACCGCGCCTCAGATTTAGACAGGGTTGACTTTTACACATCTCAAATGACCCATGGATCATTATAATAAAGTATCAACACAATCCGAATGTGTTTGGTCAGTTTTCCATATGCCAGTTGATGTTTTCACTTAAATTGATGTCCTTTTGAAACAAAAGAGAGACACTTTGAGTGGTTTCGGCCACACCGCACCTCAGATTGAGGTGGGGTTGATTCATACACATCACATATGAACCATGGATCATTGTTCTAAAGTATAAACACAATTAGAATCTGTTTGGTTAGTTTTCCGTATGTACTTAAAATGTTGTCCATTTTAAACAAAAGAGAGACACTTAGAGTGATCCCAGCCACACCGTGCCTCGGATTGAGGCAGGGTTAACTCATACACATCAAATATGACCCATGGATCGTTTTCCTAAAGCATCAACACATCTCAAATGAGTTTGGTCAGTTTTTCGTATGTCAGTTGTTGTTTTCACTTAAAATGATGTCCATTTTAAACAAAAGAGAGACACTATGAATGGTTTCGGCCACACCTCACCTTGTATTGAGGCGGGGTTGACTCGTACATGTCACATATGACCAATGGATCATTGTGCTAAAGTATCAACACAATCAGAATCCATTTTGTTATTTTTCCGTATGCTAGTTGTTGTTTTCACTTAAAATGAAGTCCATTTTAAACAAAAGAGAGACACTTTGAGTGGTGTCGGTCACACCATGCCTCAGATTGAGGAAAGGTTGACTCGTACACATCACATATGATCTATGGATCATTATCCTAAAGTTTCAATGGAAACCTAATGTGTTTGGTCGGTTTTCCCTATGTACTTAAAATATTGTCCATTTTAAACAAAAGAGAGACACTTTGGGTGGTTTCGGACACACCACGACTTGGATTGAGGAGAGGTTGACTCATACATGTCACATATGACCCATAGATTGTTTTTCTAAAGTTTCAAAAAATTCTGAATGCGTTTGGTCGGTTTTTTGTATGCCAGTTGTTCTTTTCACTTATAATCCTATCCATTTTAAACAAAAGAGACATAGTTAGAGTGGTACCGGCCACACCGTGCCTCAGATTTAGATGAGGTTGACTCGTACACGTCTCAAATGACCCATGGATCATTTTACTAAAGTATCAACACAATCTGAATGCTTTTGTTCAGTTTTCCGTATGTCAGTTGATGTTTTCACTTAAAATGATGTCTTTTTGAAACAAAAGAGAGACACATTGAGTGGTGCCGGCCACACCACACCTCAGATTGAGGCGGGGTTGATTCATACATGTCACATATTATCCATGGATCGTTGTGTTAAAATATCAACACAATCAGAATCTGTTTGGTTAGTTTTCCGTATGTACTTAAAATGTTGTTCATTTTAAACAAAAGAGAGACACTTAGAGTATTCCTGGACATATCGTGCCTCATATTGAGGCGGGGTTGACTCATACATTTCACTAATGACCCATGGATCGTTTTCTTAAAGCATAAATACATTCCAAATGTATTTGATTAGTTTTTCGTATGTCAGTTGTTGTTTTCACTTAAAATGATGTCCATTTTAAACAAAAGAGAGACACTATGAATGGTTCCGGCAACACCGCACCTCATATTGAGGAGGGTTTGACTCGTACACGTCACATATAACCCATGGATCATTGTTCTAAAGTATCAACACAATCAGAATCCGTTTGGTAGGTTTTCCGTATGCTAGTTTTTGTTTTCACTTAAAATGAAGTCCATTTTAAATAAAAGAGATACACTTTGAGTGGTGTCGGTCACACCGGGCCTTGGATTGAGGCGAGGTTGACTCTTACACGTCACACATGACCCATTGATCATTCTCCTAAAGTTTCAGTGGAAACCGAATGCGTTTGGCCGGTTTTCCGTATGTACTTAAAATGTTGTCCATTTTAAACAAAATAGATACACTTTGGGTGGTGTTGGCCACAACGTGACTCAGATTGAGGCGCGATTGACTCTTACATGTCACATATGACCCATGAATCATCATCCTAAAGTTTCAATAGATTCTGAATGCATTGTTCAGTTTTTCGTATGCCAGTTGTTCTTTTCACTTATAATCCTGTCCATTTTAAACAAAAGAGACACAGTTAGAGTGGTACCAGCCACACTGTGCCTCATATTTAGACGGGGTTGACTCATACACATCTCAAATGAACCATGGATCATTGTCCTAAAGTATCAACACAATCTGAATGCGTTTGGTCAGTTTTCTGTATGTACTTAAAATGTAGTCCATTTTAAACAAAAGAGAGACACTTAGAGTGATCCTGGCCACACCATGCCTCGGATTGAGACGGGGTAGACTCGTACACGTCACATATGACCCATGGATCATTTTCCTAAATCATCAACACATTATGAATGTGTTTTGTCAGTTTTTTGTATATCAGTGGTTGTTTTCACTTAAAATCCTGGCCACACCTCACCTCAGATTTAGACGGGGTTGACTCATACACATCACTTTGAGTGGTGTCGGCCACACCACGCCTCGGATTTAGGAGGCCTTTCTTGCCAAGTATCTCACATAGGGGACCAGGTATCACCTGGGGCATGGTATTACCATCTTGCAAAAAATAAATGTCCTCGATTTATCTTCAAGGAACCAATATCACTCATGAGTAATAGAAACCATCCAGGTAGCCCTCACCTAGACACCAAAGAATTCATCCTGGAATTGCAAGTCTAAATTCCCTGAGCATGACGAGTCCATTTATGAGTCCTTATAAACATAAGAAACTATAAGTCGTAAGGAAAACTTATAAACAATTGTCATACCAGCTTCCTCTCATGATTTGGAATCGTAGTACGTCCCAGTGTGTGGAGGTATTTTTTTGCATCAATGTTTTTTTTCATTTTTTCCAGATGATTCCTAAATAAAATTCAATAATGAAAAGGATAATATTAATGAAAAACATGAAAGTTATTATTTAAATACCTCAAATGTAATTAATACCTTAAACTGAGTAGTCGTCTAATGAGTCATCATCTGCCAATACTGCTCTATAGGACAGTCATCCACAACTAGTACCACCTCTAACTTAGTACCAACTCTATAATGCCAGCCAATATACAACTCATGCTTGTAGTCTCTCCAAATCTCACCTAAATCTTTTAGAAGTTCCGGTCGTGCACCCTCACCATCGGGAAAATTAAATCGAAGCTGACACCAAAATATTAATTCATATAAATACAAAAATAATTCATGGAATTAAATACAACAGATTTTTTTACCCATATCTCTACCCAAGCTCTATCCTTGACCTCATGTGGCAACTGTCACCATGATAGCGTGCTAATGGGAATGATATTAGAGTATTTGGAAAGCGTTGCCAAAAAACTCTGACATTGCTGCCCTGTTTTCTCAACCATTTGGTTGTCTTCATTGTAATCCACCATTACCTATGTGCGGCGGTTCCACACCGCACGCATGCATGTACACCCCCGCCCCTGCCTCCTGTCAGTATATGTATCTGTCATGAAAAGAAAAAAAATATTTTATCAAAACATGTTATAATGAAAATAAATATTGGTATAAAATTTTGTTAGGGTTCTATAAATATACCTGTTCCAATCTGATCGCTGAGCGCTGTTGGATCCACAGAAACTGATGGAACACCCTGTGGTGGAACAAGAGACGAAGACGATAGAATATATAAGCTCATAGAGATAGAAGTATAAGTAAAAGAAGATGGGGCATTTGTATGACCGGAGGCAGAAGGTGCAAAAGGTGGCAAAAACATGGGAGGAATAAATATCCCATGTGTCCCTAACGACACACCATGATCAGAATGTGGGAAGGATGACATGTCAGTGGGAGAGGTAGGGTCTAGTCGGGTACGCAGAGCTGCTCCTCTACCTCTGGTACGAACCCCCCTTGTACCACCTGGCTGAGTACTAGGACCAGTACTAGGCTCCTTATCGAATAACTATCGACGTAAAGGTGAATCCTACAAAAATGTTTACAACAAAATTAATCACATGACATTATATATTCTTTAAATATATATATTTGAAATAAAGTACTCACTGCAGGCACTAATGGTGGAACACCCATCTCCGCCATTCGACGATTATTCTCCATCATTTTTTTTCCTTTTTCTCTCTTCAATTGGATGCATTTACTGCTTTTGAAAAAAAATATGTAATTAATTAGAAAAAGTAAACTAATGTGTAACCCAAAAAACTAAATGATAAAGGAAGAAGTTTCTAGTCGATGTAGTGAACTATTAAAACAATGTAAAGAACAAGTACTCAAAAATTAAATTAAAATTTATTTATATTCATTTTAATTAGGTCTATAAGAGGCACATGCCTCAGGTACCATTATGTGTTATAGGAATCCCAAATCATTCACTCATGTTCAATAACTCATTATTGACACCTCTATGTCCATACCTTTCATTACCCAATTACTTCCCCAAGTCAAGTGCACCCCATGGGTGAATAAATTTTAGGCTTATACACTAATAGGTTGTTAATGGCTTATAAAAAGATTTAATTTCATAAAGTATAGACAAAAACATTTATTTTTAAATTTGAGATTAATAATAAAGTATGTCAATGATAACAAAATTACTGAATTAAACTTGTGACTTATCTAAAATTTTTATGGATGTTTACACATGCCAGTATGGATAGTGAAAAGCACCCCACCCTTATAAAAGTGAGTATTGGACAAGAAGGACACCTAATATAAAACGTACAATGAGAACCATATTTAATTGACCCTAAAGTTATATTAGTACAGTCATCTTGGGAGAAATGGAATATATGATCCTAGTTAACTGATGAATTCAAAATCTCATATTCCATATGTTGGACACTATCTAAGGTAAGAAATAATGCGAGGATGGGTATACATCATTCAATTTATTACATGCTAGTGATAATGAAGGATTTAATTAATGACTTGATTTCACTGATTAAATGAGGGTAGAGGTTTCATACACTGTGCATGGTGGGGTAGTCTCAGCCGATTTAGAAACTAAAATAAATTCCCATCATAGGTATCAATAAGAAACATCAGCATCAAAATAAACTCCAAATAAAAAAGGACTAAAAACATCAAACATTTCAAGAATTCACTACTATGCATGTTTTATCCACATGTTTAGCAGTAATTATATGTCTTAATCATGAACAACCTCTACATATCCCAGTTTTCACCAATAAACATAAGTAAATATCTCAAAATATCTTTAAAACAACTCATTAATAGGCTCAAAACGTAAATATAATCTTGAACCAACCATGGAATCTCTTTCACAACACATCCTCACACACCAGTTATCTCATGTGTTACTAAATACCAAACATAGTCACATAACAAGTGTACTATAAAAAATTACATTACACAAGCCTTATTAAAAAAATTATCATTTTAATAAAACACTTTCCTCAAGATTAAATCATTTCTGAAATATATTTCGAAATCCATTTTAAATAATAAAATCCCTTTGATCATTTTTAACAAATATTTGGAGTATTCTTAAGGCACCCCCATTTGGAAAATTCACATTAAATGCCCAATTTCTATGCCAAACCATTGAAAACAACAAACATGGGACAATCATCAACCACAAATAACTCAAATGGAAATTAAAAAAACATAAACCAAATGTGATATATAATTTAATGTAAAGTCAGGTAAAATGAGATTAAATAAAGACAACAACATCATAAATGGTTCCAACATCATAAATTTTGATTAAAAACACCCATAATAGGAAGGGGAATGCCTCATACACTTAATCCCTAATAAAACAAACCAAATCCCCAATTAAAAACGATAAGTTTTTTACACCAAATTTAGGGTTTCCACCTTCATAAATGGATAAATATGCAAGATAAGTGGAAAATGAGCAATAATACATGAATATTTGGACTTCTAACCTGGTTAGGGAGTAGTTTATTTGATGGAGTAGGGCGCGCGCGAGGCTTCTGAAAATTGGGGGAGAGGGGATTCTGAAATCAGGGAGAACTAACGAATGCAGGCAGTACTGCCCGATTTGGTCTAAATCTGGGTATCTTTTCCCAATGGTTTTTAAAAACCATTGGGAAACATTAGCTTTACCAACGGTTTGTCTAAACCATTGGTAAAGGGAAACATTTCCCAAACTTTAGCAATGGTTTGTGTAAAACCGTTGGTAAAGGGAATTATTTCCCAACGGTTTTCATAAAACCGTTGGGAAATAAACACCTTGTCTGCCTTTACCAATGGTTTTATGAAACCATTGTTAAAGGAATATTATACCGATAATTTGATGAACCGTTGGTATAGGAGCATTGGGAAAACCCACGTTTCCAGTAGTGTCCCCTATGATCCCTCCCAAAAGAGATCCGAAGCTTGAGGAATGCTATACGATCTTCTCCCAGTTAGTTTCATCATCTCGATCTCATTCTTTTATGATCTATCTTATTCTACCTAAGGTTCAGTGGATCCTCATAATGATTTTTGGATCTAATTCCCACTATTTTGGATCTAAAACTATGTTTGATTCATAGATCTTTATTGTCATCTCCCTCCATCAGAGTTTTCCATTTACGACTTTGTGATTCGAGATCAGTTGATCTTGAGGTAGGTGGTTCTATTATGATTCCCAAATCATACTAACCCTAAATTGATTTTTTTAATTTCAATTATTTTAATTAAATTAATTTTTTTTTATTTTGATTAAATGGTTTTCAATTTGTTTGTTTGAAAAACCCAATTCTATTTAATTGGGGTTTTAAAAATGGGTTTTTGGAATGAAATTGAAAAAGCCCCAATTCCATTGAATTGGGGTGTGTTTATGGAAATTTTTAAAATTTAAATTGTTTAATTTAAATTATAGTTTTGTGGTAAATTATTTCAATTAAATTATTAAATTTAATTTTATAATTTTTTTGAAGGAAAATTGTGAGAAACCCCTATTCCATTGAATTGGGGGTTTGTGATGAAATTGATGGAATTGTTTGAAAATTAAATAGTTGAATTTAATTATGAAATTATATTGTGAAATTGAATGGTGAATTGATTTCAAATACCTATTTATAAAAATGGATTTAAATGATTTTGATATAAACCTTAGGGTTTTATCTTAGTGAAAAGTCATGTTTTCTATTGAAAACCCATTATGAGTTTTAAAGGGAAAATTGACATATTTGAAATAGAGAATGGGTTTTAATTGTATTTTAAGTAGTATTAAAATAAATTTCCCATAGTTGTTTTGTTATTAGAGAAAAAAAAATCCTTAGGTAGTTAGTGAGTTATTTGGATGACATTTTATGATTTACAACGTTCTAAAACATTATATCAGCACATCACACCCCTTAAGCGATGGTGATAAGTTCTCTTTGGCCTTTGTTGAAAGGGATGTATGTACATATTTTTCATTTCATAGTGTTGAGTCCATATAAACTAGAGTTGTCATACCTTATTAGTCACATGACCATGTTTCTTGCTTCTTTGTATTTCAAATGAATATATTACATTTTTTTGTAAATTTTTTTACATGCCTTGTGAATTTATATAAACTATTTTATATAAAAGTGTTTAAATAATTCATTTGTGAAAAGTTATATTTGTGTAAATCACCCCTTTGTTTAAATGTAATTCCATCATTTGAAATTTGAAGCATGAATTGCTAAAATATTTCAATCATTTGAAATGTTCAACATGATTTGCTTAAATATTCTTTTGAAATTCCAAACCTATTTATTTTAAAATTGAAATCACTTTCTTATTTAATTTGATATTGAAATATTGTTATTAAATATTTGAGGTGAAATAATACTAATATTTTGATCACACCCTACTTGTTCCTTCGAGTGTTTGTATATTACCTCCTTCTAGGATTGAGTAAGGGGAAATGATCACTTAGAGGTGGTTCTAGCTGTTGATATGTGGACTTGGTGAGTTACGTCTGAGTTGGGGACTTGGGTAGTTTTTTTCATATCTTCTAGTAATTGGTTTTAGTACTTGGGATTTTTATGCCTATTTTACTTATAATACATTACTCCTAGTATAGTTTTTTTGATATACAGACTGTCTTTCTTCTTTTAATTACGCAACTTTTGTGGGAAAAACTGCTCCCACTTTAATTTTTTATGATGCAAGGTGCTAGTAACCAACCTATGGGGATATAAAATTCCCTTTGGGATATGTCAGGGCCAGTTCAATTATTGAGTTACCAGGGTACCTGGGCTGGTTTATGAAAAAGTGTTATCAAAGGTCCAGGATGAATTTCTTGTCCTGAAGCTAGTATTCATTGTGAAATCTTGTCGGTACTTAAGAGGTAGTTGTGATTGAGTTACTAAAAATCTATCACTATAATGAACCTAAATTCACTAGGGGTGGTTAGGGAAAGAGATATTGAGGATTAGTTCTAGACTTTTCAATATTTTGATTTGGATAAAGTGAAATACAAATCTTGTTTGTTCTATATATTGGGATTAATTTCCCTTATTTATCTATTTGAGTGTAACCTAATGTATTCCTTTTTGTATACTGATGTTGTGTAGCATCATTCCTCTAAGATGATGTGTGAATCAAATCTTGGAGGAAGCTACTACTGAACCTCAATGATCAAATAGTGTTGTAGATATGAATCTAGTAGAGGTGATTGTGCACCCTGTCAAAGCTCAGGGATAAGTATCACCTCCAATTTCAATTCAAGATCCAGCTGTGGAACCTCATAGGGACATTCTCAAGATTTGTTCTCAATAGTTCCTTTACCAGTAGTAAGAACCGTTCAAAGTATCAAATAATTCTCAAGAGGCTAAGGAATGTTTATATAGAATGGAGAACTTTTTTTGGGTTCTTTGACACACCCGATGAAATCAAGGTGAAGTGTTCCACATTTGTGCTGGAAGGAGTGAGTAGGAGATGGTGGGACATGATGGTGATAGAAAAGAAACATGAGGTATTAGAATGGAAATACTTCAAAGTTATTTTTACCAACTAATTCTATCCATATTCAATTATTTTTTCCAAGTCCACTATGTTTTTCAAACTTTAGTAGGCTTACTAGATCGTGATAGAGTATGAAAATTATTTTACTAAGCTCATGCAATTCAAACATGAGATTATATCGAATGAGAAGACGAAGGCTTGAAGGTTTGAGTTGGGACATCACCAGGATATTTTTATCAGGTTTTATCGCTTAAGCTTCCATGTTATAATGATGTGCTGAATATAGTTCTTATGGTTGAGATGGACCTGGCTGGAAAGTTAGGCTTATCAAGAGTTTCTTTTTATTATAGTGGCAGTGTGAGTTCATTCAAGGGGAAGAGGAAGTGTTTTGATTCTAACGACAGTTCTCAACAACATGGTCATTCTAGACCTCCTATAGTACCTGGAAGAGGTCCTTTTATTTTCTACTAGTGTGGAATTATAGAAAATTCAAAGAGTTTTTTCACTAATACACCCAAGAATTGTGGCTCCTACGAAAGCTCGGGGCACTTATAGAGATTCTACCATGTATATTCTACTCTATGTAGTGGAATGGGATCATCAGATCCTCCTAAAATTGAGGGTCAATCATATGCTTCACTTATAAAAGGGTTCCATCCATAGACATCTATAATCAAGCTAATTCACATAGTGGAAGAGTCTCAAGAGGAAGTAGATATGGGTCCAATGACCATGAGAGGTACTATTTCTATATATTCATCATTAGTGACTAATTTATTTAATACTGGTTCATCTCATTCATTTATTAAAATCCATATTGTTAATATAATTAATATTTCTACAAAGCCTTTGTCTTAAATTATGGATATTACTACACCCCTTGGTACGAAGAGAGAGACACAGGTCTCTATAGTCCTACTTGTGTCTTCTTTCTATCAAATGTCAATATTTCTTGGAGTTTCTTAGTTATCAATATGAAACCTCTTGATATCATATTAGGGATAGATTGGGTAGTTTTTAATAAATCCTAAATTGATTTTTATCTTTGAAGGGTCTCCTTTACTACATTCAACAGTGTGTTCCATGTCATTCAAGGAGAATGAGACCCAAGTTCGAATAGATCCAAACCTTCTTATCAAGAGTTGGGGAAAGTAATATCAGTGTTTTCTTTTGATATATAGTGGGAATCTTTGAGTGGTGATATCCCGTTCATTTTCATCAAGTTTTCCAATTTGTTTCTTTCTAACTTCTCTAGTTTTCCACCAGTAAGGGAGGTTTAGTTTTCTATTGAATTAATGCCTAGTACTCAAAAAGTTTCTATCCCCTCTTACCACATGAAACCAGCTGAACTAAAAGAGATGAAGTTCCAATTGGATGATCTTCTTGAGAAAGGATTTATACGTCCGAGTGTGTCACCTTGGGCGACACTAGTTCTATTTGCTAAGAAAGATGACGGTTCACTTCTCCAATGTGTTGATTACCAAAATCTCAATCAAGTGACCATAAAGAACAAGTATCCATTGCCACATATTCATGATCCATTTGATCAGTTGAAAGGGGCAAAGTGGTTCTCAAATATTGATCTCCCTTTGGTTACCATCAGTTGAGGATACACTATGAGTACCTTGTTACACTTTTTGGTCTAACCAATTCTCTTACTATTTTCATGGATTTAATGAACAAGATTTTTCATGACTATCTTGATAACTTTATAGTAGTATTTGTGGATTACATACTTGTTTACTCTTTGTACAAGGAGGATCATGTGCACCATCTGAGAACAATTATGAGTTTGCTGAGAAATCACCAACTTTATGCCAAGATCTCAAATTGTGACTTATAGATTCAGGAAGTAAATTTTTTGGGACACATGGTGTTAAAACATGGTATTTTATTTGATATTTAAAAGGTGAAAGTTTCTATGACATGGGAAAAACCATGAAATGCCTTTGAGTTTTGGAGATTCTTGGGTCTAACTTGTTATTATTTCTGGTTCGTTAAGGACTTCTCAAATTTGTCTTCTCTGATAACTACCCTAACTCATATGGGAGTGAGGTATTCTTGGAATGATAAATTTCATAATTATTTTGTTTATATGAAAAATATTTTTACTATTATGCCGATATTGACTCTTCCAGAGGCCGGTCATGGCTATGTGGTCTTCCGTGATGCATCGGGTTCAGGCTTGGGCTGGGTTCTTATGCAAGGTGATCATGTCATTGACTATGGATCTCATCAGCTAAGGCCACATGAGAAGAATCATCCAACCCATTACCTTGAATTTGAAGCTATGATTCATGCGCTTAAGATTTGGTAGCATTAACTTTATGGGAAAAGGTTTACCATATTTTCAGACCACAAGAGATTGAGTTATATCTTCTCAAAAAAATATTTGAATCTTCACTAGATACATTGGGTGGAATACCTGTAATATTTCGACTTTTAAATCACCTATAACCTGGAGAAAGGGAATTTTATTACAGATGCTTTGAGTAGGAAACTTCTGACCCAGGTCGGGAAAGAATCTTCAGAATAGTGGAATTTGATGGATCTCTTTGCATAGTTACATATTGGAGTCCAGGAATCATGGGATAATGTTTCTTTGTCCAATGTTCAGTTGACATATTATCTTCTCAAAATGATTCTTCAGGAAAAAAAGCTTGATGATGAGTTCCGTAGAAATAGAGGCTCTATTTATGGTGGGGAGAAAGTTTTAGAGTGGTCATAATACAAAGAGGGAATTCTATTCTTTTGGAAACATTTTGTTGTAACGTTAGTAGAAAGAAAATATGTTATGGGAGAATTCCATAACTACCAGTGGGTTGTGCACCCAGGAACCATGAAGATGTTCTATGACATGTGTTGGTAGTTCTGGTGGCCAGGTTTGAGATGGGGAATTACTTAGTTTTTCTCTCATTGCTTTACATTCCAGCAGGTAAAGGTTGAGTACCAGAAGCCTTCAGGTTTTCTTTAAATACTTCCAGTCCCTACTTAGAAGTGTTATGAGATCTCAATGGAAATTATGGTTGGGTTTCTGTATACCTAGAGAAATAAGAATGTGATATAGGTTATGATCAATTTTATGACTAAATTGGCTCACTTTATACTCATTCATGATATAACCAAAGGTTAGGAGTTGGGAAATCTCTATACGAAAGATATTGTTTGTTTTCATGGAGTTCCATATTTTTGGATTGAGATGATCATTTGGGACTGGTTGAGTTTTCTTATAACAGTAGTTACCAGTCTGCGATCATAATAGAACCTTTTGAGGCCTTGTATGTCTGGACTTGTAAATCTCCATCACGTTGGTCAATGATTGGAGAGAGTTCCTTATTTGGACCAAGTTTGGTGCAAGATATGACAACACGGATCCAGATGATCCATTAGAGAATGGTGATGACACAGAGCCAATATAAGTCTTATGATGATCGTTACCATAAACCTTTGGAATTCTCAGTTGGTGATAAGGGGTTCTTGAAATTTTCACCCCATTTGGGTCATCAACAGCTTGTGAGGGAAGGGAAACTTACTCCTCATTTTGTGGGACCTTTTTAGGTTGTTGAGAAGGTGGAGAAAGTTTCTTACTATTCAACACTTCCACCACAGCTGATGTCGATACATAACATATTCTATGTATCTTAGCTACAAAAGTATATATAAGATCCATATCATGTTCTAAGTTAGAGTGATCTTGAAGCTGAACCTGATTTATCACTAACTGAATGAACAGTTAAGATAGTTGATTCTGAAACCAAGGTACTTCATGGGAGGAAGATACCTTTGGTTCTTGTGCTATGATAGTAAAATTTTTATTCTCATAGGATTTTGGAGAAGGAGGCACTGATAAGAGAGCAGTGACCTCATATTTTTTTCATGTAACCTTCTTCATAGGATTTCTAGGGACAAAAAGTTTTTATGGTGGGGATGTTGTAGCATCCTGTTACTATTTTTCAGGTATTCCTAAACCCCTCTTTTTACCAAGATTTGGTTGGGTTTTATTTGGGGTTTCTTCAGGTGAATTTCTACTTTTTTGGAATTCTATGGGATAATGCATGTTTGTCACACCATTATTCAAACCATGCGCCCTCTTAGAAGAACCATGAAGTTCATTTTTAACAGGTTCATGAATTGTGCATGGTTTGTCAAAACCGTGGGTCTTTTCCTAGGAAACCATGCAGATGGGATTTTAAGTGATCCAAATTTTTATTAAAATTTTCTAAACCCCTATTTTAGGTCCCTGACAGACCGATACAACCTAAGACTAGTTTATCCCATCCTTGGAGCTCCCATGAAGGACTTTTTTTCCCTCATATTCCTCCCAAAAGCGATCTAAAACTTGAGGAACTCCCTCCGATCTTCTCTCAGTTAGTTTCCTCATCCCGATATCATTCTTCCGCAACATCTCTTCTCCTCCCTAGATTTCCATGGATCCCTATGATGATTTTTTGATCTAATAACCAATTTTTTGGATCTAAACCTAGGTTTCATTCATATATCATTGTTTTCATCACTCCCCATTGTAGTTTTCCATTTATGCCTTTTTTATTCAAGATCGGTTGATCCCAAGGTAGATGGTTCTATTATAATTTCCAAATCTTATTAACCCTAAATTTCATTTTTTTAATTTTAATTGTTTGAATTAAATGATTTTTTTTGATTTTTATTAAATATATTTCAATTGGGTTTTTAAGAAAACACAATTCCTTTGAATTGTGGTTTTAAAAATGGGTTTTTGGCATGAAATTAGAAAACCCCCAATTCCATCGAATTGGGGCATATTTATGAAAACTTGTAAAATTTAAATTGTTTAATTTAAATTTTGGATTTGATGGAAATTTTTTCAATTAAATGGTTTAATTTAATTGTGGAAATGGTTTTGATAGAAAATTGTGAAAAATATTAATTCCATTGAATTAAGGGGTTGGGATTAAATTTATGGAATCGTTTGAAAATATAATTGTTGAATTTAATTATGAAATTTGATTGTGAAATTGAATGGTGAATTGATTTCAAATAACTTTATGTGAAAATAGATTAAAATTATTTTGACAAAAACATTAGTTTTTTACCTTGGTGAAAAAGATTTTTTTGATCAAAAATTCATTATGGGTTTAAAGGGAAAATCTGTATATTCGAAATGGAGAATGAGATTTTATTTTATTTTAAGAAGTATTAAAATAAATATCTGATCGTTGTTTTTTTATTAGATCACATGAAATACTTAGGTAGTTAGTGAGTTATTTGGACGACACATTATGATTTATAATATTCTAAAACATTATATCAGCACATCACATCCCTTAGGTGATAATGATGAGTCCCCTTTAGACTTGGTTCAAAGGGATGTATGTACATATTTTCCATTTCATAGTGTCACATCCCTATATCATAGAACTATCGTACCTTATTAGGAATATTACCATGTTGCTCACTTATTTTTATCTCAAATGAATATATTCTATTATTGTAAATTATTTTACATGACATGTGATTTATATAAACTATTTTATATAAAAGTGTTTCATTAATACATTTTTGAAAAGTACCATTTGTGTAAAGCACCCCTTTATTTAAATGTAATTTCATCATTTGAAATGAATTTCCATAATTTTAAATGTGAAGAATGAATTTATATAGTATTTACATCCTTTGAAATGTAAAACATAATTTGTTTAAATATGATTTTGAAAGGCCAAACCTATTTATTTGAAAATTGAAATCACTTTCTTGGTTAATTTGATATTGGAATATTATTATGTAATCTTTGGGTGAAATCCTACTAGGATTTGGATCACACCCTACCCGTTCCTTCAGATATTTGTAGATTACCTTTTTCTAGGATTGAGCAAGGGAGAAGGATCACTTAGAGGTGGTTCTAGCTATTGATCCATGGACTTCGTGAGTTGCATCCGAGTTGGGACTTAGGCAGTTTTTCCCTAGATATTCTGGTACTTGGTTATAGTACTTGGGCTTCTTTATGCCTATTTGACTTCTGGTACATTACTCCCAGTGGAGTTTATTTTGATACGAATATTGTCTTGTTTATTTTACTTCATTAATTTTTGTGAAAAAAACAGTTCCCACTTTCATTTGTATGATGTCAAGTGCTAGTCACCGACCCATAAGGGTTGAGAACACCCTTCGGGTTATATTAGGACTAGCTCAGATATTGGGTTACCAGGGTACCTGAGTTAGTTTCAGACAAACATGGTTTTTAAAATCCTCATATTCTATTTCTTCCTCTCTTATAATCCATCATCAAAATGGTTTTATTAAAAAAGATCCCAACATTTTTAAAAGGGCTTATTTATTTCTAAATGACTTAAAATTTGGTTCCTAAATGGGTTATCTAAAACTTAGCCTGTTTGGTACCCAAAAATATGATTAGTAACCTCATGAATTTAAATTCCCATTTGGAACCTTCCAAGTATGAGTTATTTTATCACCTTTATTTGAAAATGGTTTTGAGAAGAAATGTATTTTTATTAGAAATGGTTTGAAAGTGTAAATTTTAAGTCTTTTTTGGTACTTTATAATGATTCAAAAATTAGTTTTAATAATATATGACGTGTAGGGATGATTATCACTTTATAATGTCTTGATGTGTGATGGGAACCCCTATGGTCATCCTTCTGATGAGTGGTCCTTTCAAAAAGTTGGTTTTGGGGATTGGTAAAGGCATGCATGGTGGAATATGTGAGTGGTGTTTAATTTAAAGCATGTGATGACCTCATCATTACCCTTCAAACTATTATCATGGTATTCCTGGAAATAATCTAGAGGGTTGAGTGATGATTACTTAATATTCCTGATTAAATGGATTGGGACCCCCTAGAGAGAGGATAGGCCATGTGGTATTTTCCACTAGTGAGGCTAGTTTAGAGTATACAGGTTGGTTATTAACTATGGAGTTTCACCATACCTAGATAGGTGTGTCTAAACTGAGTAAGTATAGGGATTTTTTATAGGCATGGTTAGAAAATTCCCATGATTACATATATTTATTCTCTTATTTTATTTTATAGAACTTTAGTTACTTGTTTATTTAGTATTGTACTTATTGTACTTGTAATGCTTACCCTATTTCTTGGCTTGTTTTATGTCCCAAATTATTTATTCTTAGTTTAGATTCACTTTTACTTTATGTCGTATTTTATTTTCATATCCTACTTTTCTTTTTGTCTCAAAATGGGTTTTAAATGATAATCAATTTTATAATGGAAAATCTTGTTTTGATTTCAAGTGGAATCTATGAAAATAGGTATGGATTATTTTAAAGAAAAAACCCACCTTCTTTAATATAATTTAAACCAGAGTTTTTGGACTATTTAGGGAAAGGACATGTATGGATTCTATGGTGCTTACCTACTGAGTTGTTTTATGCTCACATCCTACTTATTCCACTCAACATCGGTAGACCCAATCTATTTTACAGGTTTAGCTTTGTTCAAGTTTTCCTATGGATCAGGTTGTTTTATAGAAGGTGATGACCAAGATGTCACATGGAGATCATTCCAGGTCTCAGTTTGGTTTTGGTTTTGTTCTAGTTTTCTATTTTGGTTCAGATAAAGCAATATTCAGATATGGTTTTATTTATTGATGTTCATTTTTCTTATTATGATGTATAATTTGATTTTATTCTTTTATATCAATTTTATTTGGACTAAATCACTCCCACTGGTTTATATTTGATGCTCGACACTAATTTTTAGCTCGGGAGGATCAGGAACACCTCTTAAACCTTGTTGTAGGATGGATTAGGTGACTGGTTTGGTGTCGATCCAGGTTGGTTCATGATAAAATGGTATCATAGAAATCCTTTTTTATTTTGAGATGTCAAGTTTTTGGTAGATAAGACTATCATAACTTGAGAGGTAGGGGTGATAAGAGGGTCATGAACAATTAATAATTCCTATCCTTGAGTTTCTAGGGGTTTTGGGTTGAGTTTTTAATTTTTAATTTTTGTTTATGGTGTTGGTTTCTTGCTTTTCTTGTTGGGAATGTGATTCGGGGAATGAAAATGGAAGGGAACTATTGGTACATAGTGAACTTGCATAGATTAGCGAACCATGTGGAGCTCGAGTTCATGGTTCAATATACTTATAGTTTCTAGATTATTCCTAGTGCATGGTCTGATAAACCATGTCATTGGGTTATGCAGGATCATTAGTTTCCTGCTTGAAATTTTTTGATGTGGGTTATGTTTTGGTTGGTGTTAGTGGACTTTAGAAAGGAAATAATTTTTGAAAAAATGGTTTTTGGTGTGATGAATTTTAAAATTGATGAAAATGGGTTTTCTTTCTAATGATTTTAAAAGGAAATGTGGAAGTGGTATTTTGGTTTTAAAGTGGATGTGCCAGAATAGTTTTAATTTTGGAATGAGAAATCGGTTTTGGAAATGGGTGAATTTAGAAAATAATGGTTTTTAAAAGATGAATTTTGGTTTTTTATGATGTTTTGATTTATAGACTTGGTGTTTTGGTTTAAAATTACCCTTTTTGGTTTAATTATGGTTTAATTTTGATTAAATTTTTGGGTTTTGTGTTATGTATAATATTCCACCCAGAAAGATCCCCAGAGTTTCCAATAAGCATCTTCTAGTTATTGGCCCTGCCCAGACTCCTAGTGGGGTGAAACAGTTGAGTTTTTCTCAGTTTTTTCTAGTTTTCCATTATGATTGTGGTTAGTTAGAGGTTCCTATATGGATTGAGAAAATGGAAGGTGTTTTAAGGTATTTGGGAACTCTCGAAGCTATGAGGGTACGAGCTATTTTGGGATCGTTTGAGGGTCTGGGTTTGGATCAGTGGAAGGTGGTCGTCCCACCATCATTGAATGTTGAGATGTCTTGGGAAGTATTTGAGAGCAATTTTATCCAATGGTTCATACCTGAGGAGGTGAAGGTGAGGAAAGTGGTAGAGCTCTTGGATGTTTAGGAAGGCCAATGGAAGGTGAAGGCCTATATAAAGTATTTTAAAGATTTGGTTTCTTTTTCTCTAGATATAACATCATAGGGTCAGATGAAAGCTCCTCTATTTTTTTGGGGTATTTATCTAAATATTAAGGATCATATTTTCTCACCCGGGGTGGTTTTTTAGAAATCTAGAGGATGAGGCGTTTTTAGACGTGCCAGTTCCAGGGGTGCATTCTATGGAAATTTGCAATCAAATATCTCTTGGAACTCATGATGGTTCCTCATATGGTGATAATTGTGTACTAAAAGATCCTATTCTTTATAATACTCCTCTACCATATCCTATCTATTTTTCAATAGATTGTTTTATTTCATGCTTCTGATGTAGATGGTTCATGCATTTAGAGTCATCTTATCGAAATAATATGAAGGTGTGTTGATGGTGTGGCCACTCGGGCCACTTGGAGAAGTTATGGAAGTATTGTTTCCAAAAGAGGAAGTCTTAGCCAGATGCAATCAGCTCCTAATTACATGGAAGTAGATGCTTCATGGCACTAGGGATCTAGTTATAGCCAACGAAGTGAATATTTTCACATATTCAAGAATTTTTGGTTGTGGGGAACCTTGGCCTAACTTTTTTCTCCAATGTTGGAGTGGGAATGGTTTATGTTCCCCTCGTGTTAGTTTTTTTTTGAAAATCCCTTTTTTGTTTCAAGGATCTTAGTAACTTTGTATTCTATGAATTTCTATAGTGGTGTTTTATGAATGTGAATTATTAAATGGTTCTCCTATTTGTGGATCAGTTTTGGTCTATCTTATTCTTATTGTTGTGATGTTTATATCTAGTGGAGATTATGATTTTTGGTTTAGATTAGTGGTTGGTTTGAGTTTCTTCCATTGGGGGGGGGGGGTTCTCGTATTGGTTCCATCATGATTATTTCTTTTTAAATAGAGGGGATACCCACCAGGTATATTATTGTGTTTTCGTCTAGTTCTAGCTGCGTCTGACTTGTGGTTGAAATTTTACACCAGGGACCGTGGTTCTATTTGGCTTCATTTTGTTTTGAGTTCTTGTTTTGTTCTTCATTTTGATTGGTGACTTTTTAGGGAAAAAAGTTTTTATTATGGGAAGAATTGTCACATCCTAACCCCAGTTTCCATTTATTTATTTTATTTCTATTTATTTATTAATGTTGGATCTCTTGGTTAAGGTTTAGGTTGAGTTTTTGGTGAATGTTCTTGAGTTTTAGAGGTTTTGGGTGGTTTTTGGCCTTGTGAATGGTTAGTGTGCATATTTTGGGGAGAAAATATGTGGATGGTTAAGGTAAATGGTTTTTTCCATTCAATTCGTTCTTGAAAAATTTGACTCACAAATTGTGCATGTTTTGGACCAAACCGTTAAAGGAAAAGGAGTAACCGTGTGGCCCTTGGGTGGCACTTGGGACAAGGCGCATGACTTGAGCATGGTTAGGATAAGCTATGCATAAAGCATGTGGATGCCTCTAAAATTATGATAGAGGTTATTTTCATGGTTGACACATAATTTCTCAAACTATGGGGCTAACCCATAAAGGTTACCCTTATTTCCCATAGGGTGCACATGTTTGGCACACAATTTGGAAAACTGTGTAGCTGAACCGTGCGATTCACCCAGATTCTTAAAATTTTGAGTTTCTAAATTTTCCCCACTTAATTTTTAAACACATTTCAAGTTTTTCCTCCCTTTATCGACCTAGGAGCACCATGGGGTCTCCCATGACCCTCTTACCTTTCTCTCCTTCCTCTATTGAAGCTTCCTAAAGGTTTTTAAGTGTGTTTTTTTATTTTTTTGGTGTTTTTCTCTTTTACTCTTCTCCCTCTCTTGGTTTCGTGGTCTTACTAGGTGGAGTTCTCTCTTGAAAAAACCCTAGGTGTGGAGTTGTGATTTTTTCTTGTGTTTTCATGGATGCTAGGGTGTGTAGTTTTCTCATTGGGCTTGGTTCTTCCTTATCCAAAGTTTTTTCATGTTCACACACCGTTGAGGTAGGTGTTTTCATCAATATTCTTTCTAGAACATTCTATTTGATTCTTGAGTGTTTCCAATTAATTTTAAAATGTATTTATCATGTTTTTTATGTGTTTTTTTGATTAATTGTGGTGTTTTTATGTCGGCAATTTGGTGAAAATGGGGTTCTAAAGGATTTCTTTAATTATGCATATATATGTATGCATTCATGGTGTTTGATGAAATTCCAATTTGAATTTTAAAATGAAATTTGGTATTTTAGGATTGTGTTTCTCTTTAGTTGGATTTTGGTAGTTTGGTTCACGTGAGAATTGAACTTGTGAGTGGATTTTGCTGCCTTTTATGGTTTGATGCTTATGTTTAGATTCTTGTGATATTTTTTTACTGTTACTTGTGTTTCTTTAATTAGTACCTTTTGTACTTTTATGGATTCAAACAGGTGTTATATTTGATGTGGTCATATTCATATTATCATGGGGTGCACATATGGATTGAAACACACATATTAATGGAATTATATAATAGAAAATGTCCATCTTGAACCCGATTTTCAAAATTCTCTTCTTCTATTTCATCCTCTACTCTAATTCATCCTCTAAATGGTTTTCTTAAAAAATATCCTAACATTTTCAAAAGGTATTCTTACTTTCTAAATGACATAAAATGTGGTTTCTAAATGGTTTATCTAAAACATGTCCCATTTGGTACCTTGAAATATTATTGGTAACCCCATGACTTTGAAGGCATGTTTGGAACCTTTTGAGTATGAGTTATGTTATCACCTTGATTTGAAAATGGTTTTGAGAAGAAATTTATTTTCATACGAAATGCGTTGAAAGTATAAATGTTAATGTATAATTGGTACTTTGTGATGTTTTATAAATTGGTTTTAGAAACATATGATGTAGGCCCAGTTTTCACTTTGGATTGGCTTTATGTGTGACGGGAACCCATATAGTCATCATTCCGATGAAATGGCCTTCACATAGTTAGTGTCAGGGATTGGGAAAGGCATACATGGTTCCATCTATGAGTTGTGTTTAATGTCAACCATGTGAAGAACTCCTCATTCCACTTTATACTATTATCATGGGATTTCTATACATCATCTAGAGGGTCGAGTTATGGTTACTTTGAAGTCCCAATTAAACAGATTGGAACCTAAGGGATAGTGGATAGTCTAGGTGAGATTTTCCACTGGTGAGGCTAGTTTAGAGTATCTAGGTTGGTTATTGAATATAGAGTTACAACATAAACCAGAAGGTGGGTCCAAATTGAGTATGTCTAGATTTATTTTAGGTATTTTTAGGAAATACCATGATTACATATATGTATGCTCCTATTTTATTTTACAACACTTTAGTTACTTGTTTATTTAGTATTGAACTGCTTGTAATTGTATTGATTCACATGTTTATTGGATTTTTTGATGTACCACATTACTTATTATTAGTTTAGATTCAATTTTCCATTATATAGTATTTGAGCTATGTGTCCTAATTTTATTTTAGTTTCAAATGGGGTTTTAAATGAGAATCTATTTTAAAATAGAAAATATTATTTTGTTTTCAAGTGGAATCTCTAGAAAGAGGTGTGGATTGTTTTCAAGATAAAAAACCTAACTTATTAAATTTATTTCAAACTATAATTTTTTTACTATTTTGAGAAAGGACATGTATGAATTCTGTGGTGCTTACCTACTAAGTTGTTTTATGCTTACACCCTACTTGTGCCACTCGACATCTGTAGACCTGATCTGTTTTAAAGGTTTATCTTTATTTAGGTTTGCCTGTGGAGTAGGATTTCTTGTGGATGGTGGTAACCAAGAGGTCGCATGGATATCATGTTGGGTAATAGTTTGGTTTTGGTTTTGTTCTTGTTTTCTATTTTGGTTCTTTTGTAGTAATATTTAGATATGGTTGTATTTATTGATGTTTAGTTATTATTGGATTATGAAGAGTACTCTATTTTTCTTATTTTATATCAGTTTTATTTGCTCTAAATCATTACCATTGGTTTATATTTGATTCTCGACACTAGTTTACAACCCGGTAGGATCGAAAACACCTCTCAGTCCTTGTTGTGGGCTTGCTCGGGCAACTGTTTTGGGGTCGACCTTAGTTGGTTCATGACATGTGTAGTTGTTTCTATAATTTTTCCCTATGTATGCACTTTTATATTATTGTGTATATTAGGAACACATGATGAGACCCTTCTGAGATGTATTTCTTACACATCGAACAAGCACCCTGGTGTGTATGCAGACCTTATGCATGGTTATAGGTTCAAACAAGTTGCATAACATATCAGGTTGGAGCAGCTTGATTGGGATAATAAATGATATTGAGGTGAGACTCGGGGTTATAGTAGAACCTCATTATACTTTATTTTATATTATTTATTATTTATTTGTGATTGAAAAAGTGTGAGATCTATTGGTATAAATGTCTGTATGAATTACATTTACATTTATTATTACATAGTGTATGATTATCTTACTATGGTTTTATTTGGATGTAACTCTATACTGAGTACTATGATTTATAATATTAGTTGATTTTTGTTATTTGTATGTTAGTTTTTGCACTTATATTGTGAGTATAGTCTCATAATTATTGATCATAGACTCTCACCGCAAGTTAGAAACCTCTAGTGTATGACGAGGTGTGTCTAAGGATAGGTGGTGATCTAGATATGATATCTTTAAGGGATTTTAGTCAGGGTATTAAAAAGTTGTATTATAGAATATTTTAATATGTCTTACTATTTGGAAACTAGTATACAAAGATAAGAATGTGTTGGATATTTTGATACACCTCGACATTATGAGTCATGAACACCTGTCTCATGGGATTTCTAAGTTACCAAGGTTATGAGATTGTTGTTCATGATTTTTGTTATTATAGTTAATATATTTGTTCAAGTATGATGTGATAATTTTATTTTTTTATTATATTTTTGGATCATGTATCGTTATATAAAAAGGGATACATACATGCATCATATTTGAAAAATAGGATTCAAATGACATGTATATGCTTGTGTGTAGTTTATTTTTCTAGGGAAATGGGTTTCTATTTTTTAAAGAGTTAAAAAAATTATAGAGTGTTTTCTTATATAACATGTTGTAGAAATTCTACCTAGCTAAACCACATTTTTTTACAAAGATAGGTCATGTAGATCCTAGCATGGGATGTTTTCTAAAAATGGTTATACAGTCCCTATGTTCAAGTGATGTATAGTAACCTATAAGATCCTATGTTTTTCTAGGTATGTCCCTCTTTTAGTTTTTCATAGAAACTATTTCATTGGGTTTTACTTTTTCTTTAAATGTTGGTGGTTTAGTCCCTTTTTGGGAATGGAGAGAATTTACTAGGGAAAATGACCTAAAGTTTGAGGATGTATATTTTTTTTGAATTAATAAAGTCTATAAATAAACATGTTAAATGAAACTATGAGGGTTCATCATAAGTTTGGAAGGATTCATAAGTGATTTAGGGTCTTCTACAGAAGTTGGGATTAAAGCTATCTTCATGAAATTTACACGTCGTGTATATGTTTCACAATGTGTAATTGTTTCCAGGAAGATATTGTGAAATGGGTTCATTACATTAAATGAATACATGTTTGGAAGATAGTAAATGATGTGTAATTTTAAACCATGGTTATTTTAACCCAAGTATACACATTTTTGACATTACTCATAATTTGGAAAAAACATGATGTGAAAGGATTACACTCCATGCATTTCTCTGGATAAGTGGTTTTAAATCCATGATTTTCTTATGATTTCATTTCATTCATTTGCAGTCCTCCTCTCTTGATCCCTAGGTGACTCCAAGGGATTTCAGATTACTTTCCTCCCTTCTGGATGTCTTGATCACGTGCATGATCCCCAATGAGTTGTTTTTTCTTTGGTTCTCCACTCTCTTTCATTTTATCTTCATTATAGTGGTGGAATATCTTGTCTGTGGTTGTTTTGGGTGTTGATATTGATCTTTTGTGATTTAGGTTTCCTCTTTTGACCTTCTTTCCCCTAATTCTTATTAGTGTTACTTGTTGGAATCATTTTTTGATGGCTAGATAAAAGGTAGGTGGCCTAAAACCAAAACCTATGGTCTATTCCTAAATTGTTTAAGTATGTGAAATATTGTGTGATCATGCCAAAATAACATTTATGTTAATTAATCGAATAATGACTGATGATAAATCTTATGTTGGATTTTTTTATTGGTCCCCTTTGGATTCAATGGTGTTGAGACCTGACATGTTACTACCCTTAGGGTGAGCCTACCCTGGAATAATAATGAATTGGCTAATGGATTCATGTATTTGTAGCATGAAATGAAATCTAAGGTGTTTTCTTATGATATATTCACCTTGTAAAATGGATTGATGTATTATTGAAATAGATGGTGATATTTTGATAATAATTAGGTGTGAAAACTGGCATGGCAATAACTTAAGATTTACGTTAATGAATAAATGTTTAATTGAAAGGAAAATGGTAATTAGAAGAATTAACCATTGTGGATTATGATATGATGTTTTGTTTTTATTTTTCTTTATGATTTTGGTTTTGATTCATGCTGAAATTCTTATATAGACAGCTTGTCTTGGATACTGAAGTGCTTATATAGAGGGATTATCGTGGATGATGAAATAATTATATAGAGGGGCTAGCCTATTTATACTGTAATTTTTATAGATCTTGGCTTGGTTATGATATAATTCTTATAGGGTTTGGCCCGATTATGCTATATTTATTATCGGGCTTGGCCTAATTATACTATAGTGCTTATACAGAGGGTGTTTCTTGATTATGTGTTTATGACATGAAGATGTGGTTATGGTTGGAATGGTTATGATACATGATCATAGATATTCTATAATGGTGCCAAAGTAGGTTTATTGTTTTATTATATTAAGGTTAATAATTAGTACACCTGTTATTGTTTTATTTCATGCACTTATTATCAGACTGGTTTTGTTTAGACATGGTTCTATTGACCTAATGAGTTTTAATCACACCCTATTTGAGTCACCATTTGGCACCCGATTAGATTACATAGATGCAACTTTGGACAATGGAAAGGGATCTTATTGTTGATTTTTGATTTTTGGATGGTTTGGAACATGGAGGTGGGAACAACATAGGGTTCGGGATTAGGTACTTTTGAGTTTATTAGTGTCATCATGTCATATATCTATATTACTTTCAATTTTACATTAGATATATTCCAGTTTTTCATTACATTGATTATCATTTGATTTAATCGGTTCATCCTTTACCTTCCAGTTGTATGTTTCACTATTTACGTTATTTCCATTACTCTGATATTTTTTTTGCTTCCACTGTATTACAACTATATACCAGAGGGTATAGTCTCCCCACTATATTCCTTACACCCCCATTTCTAGTCTATTTCCTATGAAATATGGGGAGCTTTGCTTGAGGTCCCTTAACCAACCTGATTTGGCCACATGAGATATTGTTAGATCAGGGGATGTAACAAAGTGGTATTATATGCAGTTTTTTATTTTCTATTTATTTACTATTTGGGATAGGTAGAAAAAAGATTAGGATGCATTAAAACTTGGTAATGAACTTTTTCATGGGGGTATCTAACCCATGTATAGTTGAAAATATGAGTGCCTAGGTATGAGATTGTTGTTCATGATGTTCTCTTATTATGGTTGATGTTATTTCACCTTAGTTGATCCAAATATCGTGTGATGTTATTTTTTTATTTAGATTTATACCTATGGCTCGGTATTGAGTGATATGAGTATACATACATCATGATAGGAACATAGGGATATATATTGACATGAATTGTTCATGATAGAGACATATTTATTATAAGTGATATATTTTCCTATATGAAAATTGAAAAGAGATACCTATTATATCTGATAAATGAAATGAATGAATTGTTATGTCTTTCTAAAATACTTGTGATTCATGTTTAGAGAGACCATTAGCCAGTTGTTCTATATTTTTTTCACCAACTGAGGCTGAACTTGCAGTTATCCAATGTTTTAAAGAGTGAATTTGTCTAATAGAGAAAATAACTCCTCATATTCTAATTTAGTCTTAGGAGAGAAAAAATCAGCATGCTCTTAACACTACTAAAATGGATCCTCGTGTAGCTTTTAGGGATCAGATGAATGTTCAATTTCATGATAGCTTCCTAAGGGTCATGCGATCCATGGAAAGAGATACTTTTTGCACCATGTATTTGATGTATGATAGGATGATATATTTTCAACTTTAGCATCTACCTATGTTCACTAGGGAAGGATACCCCAAGGTAGCTGAGTTCTAGATCGATTCATTCTAGAAAATCTTCAAGAACCTCAAGACACTCTCATATTAGAGAGTGAATATTTCTATATACATGCTTCATGGACCTACCAAGAATTGGTGGGATATTCTATATAAATATGGGAAGAAAGAGGATTTATCCTATAAGGACTTACAGGTGAAGTTTTGAGCCACATCTATCTAGAGAAATTGAGGGATGAGAAGGCTCATGAGTTTATGCATGAGAGATAGGAGAGAATATCAGTGATTGACTACATTATACTTTTCATAGATTATAGTGATTTCTGCCATCTTTAGATATTAATGAGATCTCCCAAGAGAGATGTTTTCAATATGGGATTTGCTTTGAGATTTAGTCATAGGTGAACATATTTCACTTGAGTAGCTTTTTAGAAATGATGAATCAGGAACTCATCACATAATAGAATCTTAGAGAGGCCCTGAGTAGTGAACAAACTTTTTCAACAGGGTGAACTGGGAACTATTCTTATGATGTTAAGAAGCACTTATATTATTGTTATCATTAAGGAAACAGAGGGAAAAAAGGTCAGGGTAGTGGGAATATATCTTAGGATCAAGTTCTGTTTGAGTGATATCAGTGTGGAAAGTTGGTCCACAAGTTACCTCAATGTACATAACATTATTTAGAGTTCCAAACTTACAGTAGTCTAGGTTGACTATAAGGATTTTGTAGGGGAATGCTGTATTATATTAGTGAAAGGTGATTAGGATAGGCACTAGAGTCTTGGAAGTACTTAGCTACCCCTCATTCAACTGGTAGCTAGATTTCCACTAGAAGTTCAGGTCGAGGAAAGGGATGTGATACTCCAATGTTGGAGTGACAGTACTATATATTGGTAATAGCCCAGGGGAGTTAGACTAGAGACTAGGGTAGAGAGTAAAGTTAAAAAAATGCTATGCAGTCTACTCTGGAAAGTATGGATATAGGACCTTCAACTATCATATGTATGATTCTTGTATCATCTACCCTTTATTGATTTTTTTTAATATAGGAGCATCAAATTCCATTTTATCTTCTCCTTTTTCAAATGGTTTGGTCTTGGTTTTGGAAATATTGGATGGTGTCTTGACTATTCACACACCATTCTGAGTGTAGTCAGTGAATATCAAATGTTATAGGGCATTTTATATAGAAATTAGTGGTTACCATTTCTTTTGGGAACTATTTGTACTAGAAATGATGGATCATGATTTAATTCTATGTATGGATTGGTTAGTTATATACCAGGATCATATTGAGGATAATTACCTTTCTACCATCATAAGGAGGCATCTATTCTCACTAGGGTGAGTGGGATCTTCCGGACGGTCATGTAGAATAAATTTAGTGAAAATTTGAATGTCTCATGGATTAGATAGTAGGACTTGCACTAAATAATAGTGGAATATAACAGGATAATTTTTCTCTATTAATAGAATTTTTTCAAGATGAATTCTTGATGATTTTATGACTTACCACCCAAGTGAGAGGTCGAGTTCACGATTGAGTTGGTGCCGGGAGCAGATCCACATTCTATCCCACCTTACAGGATGTCACCTATAGAGTTGTAGGACATAAAAGTTATGTAATAAAATCTGGAAGCTAAAGGTTTCATAAAACCTAGTAAATATCTATGGGGTTCTCTAATTATTTTTTCCAAGAAGGTTGATGGTACTTTGCACTTATGTGTGGATTATCAAAGATTAAACCAGATGACGGTCAAGAACTGGTATCTCCTTCTGTACATCGACGATATCTTTGATCATTTGAAAGGTTCTATGATCTTATCCAAGATATATTTCATATTAGGATACCACTAGTTGAGGGTGATACCATTAGACATACCTCAAAATTATTTTTATAGATGGTGTGGTTTTTATGAGTTCGTGGTGATGTTGTTTGGTTTGATGAATGCACCATAGGTATTCATAACCTTGATGAATCAAATATTTCATTCTTTCTTGGATTGGTTTGTGGTAGTTTTTGTCAATGAAATATTCTTGTACTCCCAATCAGTGAACGATCATTCCCAACATCTTGAAATTATCTTTACTACATTGATAGCGAATCAAAATTATGCCAAGATAACCAAATGTAGTTTCTATATTGATAAAGTTCACTTCATGGTCCATGTCATCTTAGATATAGAAGTGTTAGTGGAGCTAGATAATGTTGCATCCATGTTATCTTGGTATTATCCCAATAATTTCATTAATATTCATAGCCTTTTAGGGTTAGTAGGTTATTATCAGTGCTTTATCCAGAGATTCCACCATTTGGTAGCACCGATGTAAGTGCTAACCAAGAAAGGGGTGAAGTTTGTTTGGTCATATTCTTGTGGTAGGGATTTTTAGGAGTTGAAAGGTAGGATTACCTCATCACCTATCCTCACTTTACCTATTCCGGGTAAAGTATATACCATGTATTGTGACGTATTCAGAGTTGGACTCAAAGTAGTTCTGATATAAGAGGATTAAGTGGTTTCTTCTGGCTCCATAAAACAGATACCGCATGAGTGGAATTATCATACTTATGATCTACAGTTTGCTGCAGTGGTACATTTCATGAGATTATGGAGACAATATCTTTTGGTTGATAGGTTTATGGTATACATGAACCATAATATCCTCTGGTACTTATATTCTTAGTGATACTTGAACCTTCAGTAGAGGAGGTGGGTCAAGTATTTACAGTAATTCAACTTAGAATCATCTTATACACTAGGAAAGGGAAATTTTGTTGATGATTCCTTGTGCTGGAATATGTAGATGAAGGTAGTGTGAGAGCCTTGTAATGAGTGTTGGATGATGGTACTCTTTGTAGACATACATCTAAATGTTCAGAAGTCCTAGGTATGAGTAGCTCTAACATTGACATCTATCATACCTTCTCTTCTTGACCAGATCAAGATAGGCCAGTTATATGATCTAGAGTGCTTATTTATAATAGATAACCTATATGGTAGGGATCCACTAGCTATATGGTCTCTTAGTAGAGGAAATTATCTTCTTTTCCATGGACGAGTATGGGTTTATATGGACTTGTGTGAGGAGATGATGACATAGTTTCATGCTTCTATATGGGTAGTACATTATAGTTTGAAAAAGATATATCATGATATCTATAGATATAATCGGTGACTAGGAACGAAGAAAGAGGTATCAAGATCTGTGGAGAGATGTTTCACCTTTCAGTAGGTGAAAGTCATGCATCATAGGCCTGTTGGGACGTTATAGGCTCTACCTATTTCAGAATGGAAATGGGATGATGTCACTATGGATTTTGTAATAGGATTACCTAGGAAACCCTATAATAATGATGCAGTATGGGTGATCATTGATCAACTGATGAAGGTATCCCACTTCTTTCCTATACGATAGACCTTCACTATTGATGTTTTGGGTGGCCTTTATGTGATAAATATAGTTCGAATTCATAGTTTTATGAGGATTATTGTTTTTAATAGAGATAATTGTTTCAAGTCTTGGTTATAGTAGGGTATTTAGAAGGCTATGGGATCATAAATTCAAATGAGCACAACCTTTCATCCTTAGACTGATGACCAATCTGAATGAACTATTTGGGTTTTGGAGGATATGTTACAAGACTGTGTTTTGGATTTTAGTGGTTCATGGGAGAAAATTATGGAACTTGTGGAGTTTTTGTATAATAACATCTTCTAGGAATCGACTACTATGACACATTTTGAGGCTTTGTATGGAAGTTCATTCCATTCACATATTTTTTGGTTAGAGGTAGGTGAGTCAACACTTGTTGGACCTAGTATCACACAGGAGACATATGAGTAGGTTTGGATGATTAGGAGGTGGTTAGTGACCATGAAGAGAAGGTATAAATCTTACACTGACCAGTAGAGATGACCTATGGAGTTTAAGGTTGGTTATCATGTTTTCTTTTGGGTGTCTCCTAGGTTGGGGAAATGTCAGACTAGAAAATAGGGAAATCTTGCACCCAGTTTTTTCAATCTATTTTAGATAGTATAAAGGGATAGTCTAGTGGAATACCAATTAGCCCTTCCATAATGTACAATTACATGAATGATGTTTTTCACATGTTTCATCTTCAAGGATATCATTTTGATACTTCTCATATGGTAAATGTTAAGGACTTAGAGCTTGGTGTAGATGCATAATTTGAGGATCATATGATACTGAATTTGAACCTTAGTGTGAAGTATCTCTATGGAAAGACTATATCTCTTGTTTGAGTGTATTGGAAGTATGTGTATGTTCAAGAGGAGACCTAGGATAGAGAAAATGATATGTGAGCATAGTGGTTAGGCTTGTTCACTGAGACCCTACATTGATGCTTTGAGCAGCTTGGGGATGAGCTATTATATGGTGGGGAGGTTGTAAGATCCCATATTTTTTAGGTATATCCCTCTTTGAATTTTTCAAAAAACCTATTTCATTTAGTTTTCCTTCTTTAAACTTTCATGGTCGGGTCCCTTTTTGGGAATAAAGAGCATTTATTGTGGAAAATAACCTAAAGTTTGGGGATGTATATTTTTTTTGAATTAACGGAGTCTGGGTATAAATGTGTTAAATGGGTTTACGAGTGTTACCCATAAGTTTTGAGGGTTTTTTAGGTGGTTTAGTCTCTTCTAAAAAGAAAGTCTTAATGTTGTTTTTAGGTCATTTACACACTATGTATATGTTACACGACATGTAACTATCACTCGTAAGATGCTGTTAATGTGTCCATGATATGAAATGAATACATTCTGTGAATATATTACATGATGTGTAATGATTGAGAATGGTTATTTTAACCTGAGGCAATACATTTTCAGCATAAATCATAATTTTGGAAATAAAAAACATGAAAGGATTACACATCATTTATTTCTTAGGCTATACATTTTTAAATCCACTACGTGCTTATGATTTCATTTTATTCACATGCATCCCTCCTCTCTAGATCCCTAGTTGGCTCTAAGTGATTTTGGAGTACTTTCTTCCTTTTTGGACATCTCGATCATGCGTTTGAACCCCATTGAGTTGTTTTTTATTGGTTCTACCATCTCTTTTGTTTTCTATTCATTGTAGTAGTGGGATCTCTTGACCATAGTTGTTTTTGGTGTTGATCTTGATCTTGTGTGATATAGGTTTCTTCTTAAGATCTTCTTTTCCTTTTTCATGTTAGCGTTACTTGTTAAAAGATTTTTTTTTTATTTCCAGATAAATGTAGGTTATCTAAAATCAAACTCAAGGGTTTTTTCATAAATTGTTTATGTATGTGAAATATTGTGTGATCGCTCCAATATAATGTTCACATTAATTAACTGAAAAATGGATGATGATAAATATTATGTTGGATTATTTCGTGGGTCCCTTTATATTTAATGGCATTGATACCTAGCTTACTACTACCCATAGGATGAACCAACCCTAGAATAATAATTCATTGTCTAATGGATTCAAGTATGTTTAGAATGACATAAATAATATGTGGTTTCTTGTGATAGATTCACCTTGGAAAATGAATTAATGGATTATTTAAATGATTGGAGACAATTTGATAATATTTGGGTGTGCAAATAGGCATGGAAAAGAATTAATATTTAATTTAATGAAAAAATGCGTAATTGAAAGGAAAATGGTAATTGGTATAATTAACCACTATGTCTTATGATATGATGTTTTGTTTTTATTATCATTATTATTTGGGTTCTGATTTATACTGAAATTTTTATGTTGAGGGATGTCTCAGATACTAAAATTCTTATATAGAGGGCTTGTTTTGGATGCTAAAATGATTATAAAGAGGGCTTAGCTTGGTTATGTTGTAATTATTATAGGACTTGGCCAGGTGATTTTGTAATTCTTATAGGGATTGAACTGATATACTGTAATATTACTCGTCTGATTTATGTTGTAATTATTATACATAAGGCATTTAACAATTATGTGATTATTCCATGGACATGTGGTTATGGTTGATATAGTTGTTATATAGGATCAGAGATATTATGGCATGGTGCCGAAGCGGGTTGATTGTTGTATTATATCAAGTTGATTAATTAATATACATGTTATCACTTTATCTTATGTACTTGTTATCAGACTAGTTTTTTATATATAGTGGTGTCAACCTACTGAGTTTTACTCACACCCTATCTGAACCACTATTTGGTACCCACGTAGATTACATGGATGCAAGTTTGGACAAGGAAAATGGTCCTTATTGTTGATTTTTGTTTGTTTGATGGTTTAGAGCATGGAGGTGGGACCAAAATGGGGTTCAATACCTAGGTATTTTGACTTTATTAGTGGCAATATGTAATTTATCTATATTAATTTTTATTTTACATTAGATAAATTCCCTCCTAGAATTATCATTTGATTTACTTGGTTCATCCTTTAACTTCAAGTTGTAAGTTTTACTATCTATACTATTTTCATTAATATTATTTTTATTTGTTTACTTCCTATATATATTAAATTTTTAATAGGGGGTATAGTCTCCTCACTATGTTCTTTATAGTCCCATTTCAAGTCAGCATCCTCTGACATATGGGGAGGTGCGATTGATCTCCAGTAACCTACCTGATTTGACCATGTGAGAGAGTGCTGAATTAGGGGAAATTACATAACCCTTGGCGGGTTGGTTCTAGCATTATATAACCTTGTGATGGTTAAACACAATTTAGGTATTCCTAAGAGGTGGTTTATATAGGGACATGTTTTCTTATTGGGCTGTATGACCTTGATTGGATAATGGGAAGGAGTGTTTGGTGTTATTGGATTGAAATGTAATATACATTGAGTGATCGAGGTATTGTGGTTTTATTTATAGAAAGGATCACATGGATAAAAAACCCTAATGGATATGGGTATTGTTTTTACTAGGATAGTGTATAGTGATCCAAAATAGTTGGGTCTATGATGGTTAAAGCATGGGTAGATGCTTTTTAGTTTAATAAAAATACTCGAGTGGTAGGTGATTGTGTGGTTGAACTTGGAATGAGTGAGATGCCTTAGCCTTATTGGAAAATAGTTCATCTAAAATTGTTCATTGATATACTAAGGAAGAATGGTCATATTTTTAGGCATGTGAGACTAGTTTTGATGTGACACGCCTCAGGGGATTATGAGTCTGACTATGTTATTGAGTGATATGGGAGAGTATACCTATTTTGGTTTGGATGATACTTAGATGGATAGTAGAATTGAACTTTATATAATATTATTATAAGGAATAATCCTCATTGTAAAAGAGAAGAGTGAGTATTAGTGTGTATTTGAAGGAAAAGTTTTTATGTGTGAATATAGGTTCATGTCGGATATGTACGATGCCGAATTTTATATAAGGCATCAAATAAGAGTATGTATGGGTTTGTTGAGATATTTTTGGGTTCTAAGAGAACCCAAAAGGTCCAATGACATTAGAATGGAATGAATTACCCTCATAAATTATTATCCCAGATAATGACTAACTAAATAACTCAAAAGGGGGTGAATTGTGTTCTAAAAGGATTCTTCGAAATACAGACCACCCTCTTCTAAGTATGCATGTTCAATTTTCTTTCTTAAGAGTTTATGAAGAAAAAATATAAAACATGCAGAAAGAAAATTGAACATAAAGGTTTATAGTGGTTCAAGGAACAAAAATCCTCTAGTCCACTCCACAAATGCTCTACTCCATGAGCTTGGTGACTTTCACTAAACAAACCTTTTACCAGGAGATCCTAGCTGAGTATAAGTAGTTGTCACTTAAAACAAAGGTCCAAGAGATTTCAACCAGGATCTCACTTTACAAGAAATATCCTCATTCTTAACCAAAATCATACATAGAGTGAACATATAGAATAAAAGATAAAATTCTGTAGAAATGTTTTTGGCCCACAGTTCCAAACAAGAATTGAGAGTAAATAAAGATTCATTCTGAGAAAAGATAATCTTAAAGCATAGATCAGTAAGATATTCAGTGCAACTAATGAGGAAAATAAGCTCAAAAATTTTATAAAAGTATTTTTAATATGTACAGATCTTAAGTTTAGATAGAGGAAACCTTATTTCATTCTTTTTTTACATTCTTTGTTCCACACACACACATTTGAGTTGTTGCCAACTATTCCTTATATATGCTGATTTTAACTTAAGCAAGGGATAATTATAATGGTATAATTATCTATTAGATGATTATAATGAGATAGGATAAGTAGTGCATATATCTGTTTTTTTCAAATATGGAATTACTTTTGTTACTGCAATGTAAGAGATTTTTTTCACTCTCTGAAATTTTCTATTCATGGTAAGTCTTGAGCAGACTGATCTTTCCTAAAATACATAATATTTTTTATGTACTCATAAGGTATAAAAAGACTTGTCATGAGATTAGAATGGATAATCATGGAATTATGTAATATCAGATATTTGAAGGATATTGGAAAATCATATCGTTCATCGTTGGATATCTTTTCCATAAGATAAAGTAGTTTTCCTTCATAAGATAATTAGTCTTTAGTGAGTTGTAAGATAATTTTCTGATCATAATATAAAGTGTTACAAATAAGGAATTCACATTTATTCCAATTATTTTGGCTAATAAAAATCCTTATAAGATAAATTCTTTCATTTTAATTTCTATTTCTGAGTAAATAAAGATATTCCTTGAGCTTTGTAAGACAATATGCTTGCGTAAGATAAATACTTGAGCATACAACTTAAAATGAAAACAATCTGAAACACTTAAACAAAATTTTTAGAATAAGACTAGGTATTTTTTGAATAATTAAAAAAATAGAGCGAAGATGTATTGGAATAGTACACTTTAAAAAATCTCCCCCTTTTTGATGATAAAAAAACCATGTGATGAAAAAACAAATATTTCTTAAACTGATATTTCCTAATTTTAGATTTAAGAAATAAATTTTTTAACACTTGAAATTTTGTATTTTCCTTTTTTTCACCCCATTTTTGTGATATAAAAAATGAGTGTAAGAAGGAAAAAAATTTCTATTGCACACATATAGTAGTTAATAATTATAGTTCTGGAAGAAAGAGTAGTGCATAATGAAACATTGAAATAATATAATAAGATAAATAGTAAATTTCTAAACAGTAAAATGAAATTATAATTTAGAAACATAAACTTGATAAAAATAAAGACTTAATGATGAGAAACATCACAAAAAGGTATAATAAGGTAAATGTCGTAGAGGCATATCATAAACATCCATTGAAAAATCTATAGTAAATCGATACAAATGTTTTAAAAAAATGATATAATTTTTTTAAAATTACATAAAAAAAATTAGAATATTTCAAATGTTTTATTAAGGCCTAATTATCAAGAAAAGATACTTGAAAACTTCTCTAGGAATGAGAATCAACCAATCTACTAAAAATGGAATTTAAGAGTTGGTTTCTTGAATGAGAGTGGTTGGTTGTGAGCTAACGAAGACAAAAATACATGAGCGTGATCTGTTGTACCAGCAATATATTCTAATGTTAATGAGAAATCTCCAATACTATCATGATATTAATGAGTAAACCTAACTGTTTTTGATTGAATGTTATAGGTAAATAGATATTCTCTCACTATGTCAAAGTTATCTTCATGTGTAAAGGGTTGTTTAAATAAATTTTTAGGGAAGGAAGAAGATTTATCTATGTCAAACCTTTGGTGTTCCCTTAGTTAATCTACTGATGGAATAATGATTTCCTTTTGTCGCTAAGAGGTATACTGACAACGATAAGATATTTGGGGTCTAGGTATCCTTATTCCATGAATTTGAAAGACTACACACACACACACTCACACATAAATTCTTCTCACTAAGTGATTTCTGTAGAAGTTTGGAATACTTTTTATCTCTTTTCCACATATTTTGGGAGAAATTTCCAATAAATTTCTGGAGATCCCCTTTATTTTGCACAAGAAGGGACTAGGTTCTTTAAAACATCCAACTGATTATCAAACATCGGTATGGTAGAAATAATTTTCTTTTCTTTTGAAGTATCAACTATGTCATAGGATTATGAAAAAGAATCAATCTCAACTTCATCATCATCTTAGAAACTTTTCTTGAGGTTATTCATGAATACTTTATGAAGATCATCAATATTCTTCTCAATTTTGGAACAGTTGTTCATAGAGTCTCCAAATGTATTTATTAAAAGGGTAACAATGAAACTTATGTTGTTATTCAATTTCAAAGTGATTTATTGATATTCTAAAATCAATTTACTAAGCATAGAACTTAAGGCTTGTATTGATTTTTCAACACTTCTTATAGCTTCTTTTATCGCAAATGTAAAATTCCAACTTCATCAATAACCTATTTCTGAAAACCTTGACATACTTCTATTGTCACAACTTCACACCTAAGTGAATTAAAAACTATAGTGATGGAGTCAACAACTTGTATTATTTCCAAGAGTCTTGACACTATAATTCAGAGGCTTGAACTTTTAGAAACTCAACATTAGAGGATAACCTGAAAAATGTACATTCAAAACATAGTAATAATTTATTCTGAGTATCTTGAGGAACAGGAGAATCACTTTCTTGGTGAAATTATATACTTTTCTCTTGAACTGGTTGATTTTTAGAAGATTTTGGTATTTCATCCTTATGGATTGATTCTTTCGAATCTATTTTTATATCTATTTCTTCAGCCATTATTTCCATAACTTAAGAGTGAGAGGGGAGTAAAAGTAGAGAAAGAATTGTCCTTAAAAATATATTCTTGTCTTCAATAATGGAAAAAATATGATTGATAGTAGTTTATTGAAATACTCTAAACAATAATCATTCATGGGGTGATTATTTCTCAGAGTAGTACAACCAATATAAAAGATACGGGGGATGAGTCTCAAGAAAAAAGATGAAATAAATATTTGGTAGATGAAACTGATGAGAATAAACATTTTCTATAAAAGAGATGCAGGATGTGTATTAAGTAAAAATTTTTAATAATAACTATTGTTTTAAACACAACAAGTCTTTCTTAAATAACCTAAATAAATGAAAATATAATATAGGAAATTAAAGAGTAATAAGAAATCCAAATATGATAAATAAGAATAATAAACTCTCATTCAATCAACTAGATGATATAAAAATTTATCGATAAATCATTTTAATAAATAAAGAGTTATTTCATATACATGGATGGTAATAAGAGATTCCTAGGGATAAAACCAATACATATAGAACTAAAATGATGAATACCTAAAAATAATTTCTAATATATAAAATTTTATAACCTCCATTATAATTTTTTGGAATAAGTTATGTAATAAGATAAGGAAATATTACATTTAATATTAATGGTATATCAAATATTTAAAAACATCTCATGAATATTGGGATGTCATATCGGCACACCGACCCATCCCAAGGATTACAGGGAGGTTATCACATTAGATCTACCCATTTGAAGGTTTCTAGGGAGTCCATATAATACACATTGACCCATCCTTGAGATTTTAGGGAGGTATATATAGAAGTTGGAATAAATCAATAATACACATCAATAATATATATCACAAATAAGGGAGAAAAACACACCAACCCCTGAAACATCTATCCCAAACATAGTATCCTCTACTGAGATGGAATGACGCCCATGAGGTCACATTTTCTAAGTGGAATACCCTTACTTCACTCAAAAATCTAAGTCTAATAACCTAATTAATATATCTATAAAACATCACTCCTCATCTAATGTCTCTACTACACAAATATGAAAATAAATAGTTAGTTTAATATACTAGGAAGCAGTCTCATAGGCTACCCAAACTCCATTATAGAAATTGATACATAAAATATTGTGTAGAAAATGTAAAATGGGATGAGACTTATACCATATGGTTAATTATACTATTTATCCAATTAAAATAAAGCATTATTCATCCAAAATTTCACATAAAAAAGATTATCTCACAAATCCCATACATTAATTCACAACTACAATTGAGAAGGAAAAAGATGCTCATATGGTCTGCGAGCGAAGTTGGGAAGCTCACAGTACAAGTGTTTCACACTATAAAAATTACAATCATCAAAATAGATGATCTCCATGGCCAAATCTCTAGAATAGATAATTCACCATACTCAAAGTTGCAAAAAATAACCCACCACGACCGGAATCATTGATGTTTTACACCCTAAGTTTTTTAATAGAAAGTAGAGAAAGACTTACGTTCGAGAGAAAGTATGGAGAAGACTTACATTCAATCCTTGGATTCATTTGAAACTTTAATTGTTCAAGTCTTGGATTTGATCCATGGATTTGTTCGAGACTTTATTCGAGTCTTGATTCAAGTTTCGATTCACCAATGAGGAGCATCAATAAAGGGTGGCTTCCATTGAAAGCTTCAGATATCACTAAGGGTTTGTGATTGGTTAGATTTTTTTAAATATATTGGGACACTTTTATTAACAATTTTTTAGCACTAATAAAAATATAGCTCTCTCAACCCAAAAAAGACTGATAAAATTGATCTTTATCAGTGCTAAAGTTTTAGCACTGATAAAGATTCCTTTTATCAGTGCTTATTACTTAAGCGTTGGTAAATGATTTATAATTATAATTATAAATAATTTTTTTTAAATAAATATATATAATTATATATATATTTAATAAATATATATAAATATAAATATAGTAAATATATTCTTTATTTAAATATATTTATTATAAATTTATAATTATTTAAATATATAATTATTTATTTATAATTATATAAATATATTTAAGAAGTAATATTTATATCATTATATATATATATATATAAATATAATAAATGTATACATTATTTAAATAAATTTATTATAAATTTAATAATTATTTAAATATATATAATTACTTATTTATAATTATATAAATACTTTTTAAATAATAATATTTATTTATTTATAATTATAAATATATTGATGTATAAATATTGTAAATGTATATTTATAAATATAATTATTTAAATTTTTTTACAAATATATTTTCAACATTATTAAGGAATATTTAATCTTAATTGAATACATGTTAAAAATGAGGGAGATTGAATAAATTAAAATTTCACTGACAATATTGAAAAAATGGATAGGTTTTATGCGTGTGAATTGTATATAAAAATAAATTAATTATGTATGTGTGAAATCAAGGTAACATACATTTGATCTATGTAAAATTGAAAAATCAAATGACATTCAATTATGACCATTACTCTATGAAATTAGTCAGTATTTTTAATTCATATAAATTTTTAATTATAAATCATTATTCAATAAATATATGACAATTTAATGTAAAGAAAAAATATTCTATATTGTATAAATAATATTTATATACATTCATATATGTATATGTTTAATATATATTTTTTATTAACATTATCATTAATTATCTAATTAATAAAATGTTTAATATTTATTTTCAATTTACTTATTTTTAATTTTTAATTGTATAATTTCCATTTTACATATGTCTATATATTTAATACATACTATTTATTATTATTTATAATTTATATATAGTATAATCAATTTCTTCATTTTTATCAATAATTATTTTATTAATAAAATTTTTAATATTTTTTTAATAAACACATTTTTTATTTATTTAATTATTTAATTTTATTCAGACCTTTATCATTACTAAAAAAACACTGATAAAGTATCCCTTTATGAGTGCTAAAAATAAAGTTCTAATAAAGGGTACTCTTTATCAACATTAAAAATAAAGTGCTGATAAAGGGTACCATTTATCAGTGCTAAAAATAAAGCACTGATAAAAAGTACCCTTTATTGGTGGTAAAAAATACATGATAAAGTGTACCTATTATCATAACTAAAATAAAATCACTGATAAAAGGTACAATTTATCAATGCTTTTTTTAGCACTGATAAAGACCAATGATGTTAAAGTACTGTTTTGTAGTTGTGTTACTTTTGAAAACTCAAAAGTACATGATTATTAGAATCTTCCCATAACACATATCATAGGGGGAGTTCTCTTTATTCATACATAATAAAGCTCTATTATATATTTATACTAATATAAGTGACACCTCTTTCCAATAATCATATGGTAGATTCCTTATGATGAGCATTGTCTAACCCATATTATTAATAATTCAGTTCCTCCTCTCAATGACTCTATTTTGTTGAGGAGTCCATACCAATAACACTTTCTGTAGTATGAAATATTTTTTAATATAATATTTCATGTTAATATTGGTAAACTCTATACCCTCACTAGTTGAAAAAATTTAATTTTTTTGTCCAACCACCATCTTCACTAATATCTGGTAACAAGTGATGCACCAGAACACATCAAACTTGTGATTGATGACCATCATCCATTACATCTTACTATAATAATAACTTAATAATATATAAAACCTATTTATATCCATTTATTTGGGTTTCATGGGATTGTAAACATCCAAATTTATTATTTTGAGCAATCATGTCGACTTCTTCTCTTTTATCTTGTAAGCCTTTCGAAAAAGCTTCCCTTTTGACAAGTATTACACATGTGAGTTTGATCACATGAAAGTCTTGGGAGGTCTCAATCTATTTCATTATTTTATAATTTTTCATAGAATTTTTGGATCAATTGGATAATACATTAATTCTATAATTGATTATCATCCTCCCTAGATAACAAGCATCTATCTTCATATTTGTTGTTGAGATATAGGATTCCTTTGGTGTGCCTCCTCTAAAAAACTATAGTAGCATATTTCCCTATCATGATGCAAGTATTCTTATTTAACTTCACCAAATTCTTTGAGTCACATAGTTAAATTTCTATAACTAGGCTATGACTAAGGACTTCCACTAAAAATACATATGTGACCCTCAAGTCTTTTACACATATTTTTTCATTCCTAGACCCAATGATCTTCATACCCTCATCATTTCCAAATCATAATAATTCATATTTTTCATACTTTATATGTTTGAAAATATATCTATTTATCGGCATATGAGGAGTAAACCCACTCTATAGAATCCATTTTTATCTCTATAATTTTCTCAAAACATTTTCCTTCTTGATATATATCTTATAATTAACTTCCTATGGTCATAAATCATATTAATCCACATACAGTTTCATAGATTACTCTTCTTTTTGTAGGGATTTTTTAAATTTTTCATCCTTCACAATAATTTCTCAAACTACTATGTACTACTTATTTGGGTATCCATTGGTGCCTTTATTTTCTCCCTTGAAGCACAATTGATTGCTTTGTGTTGGATACCTTCACATCAAAATAAATAAACATTAAAAGAATATCAAGAGTTATACAATTCCCCCTCATATTTTCAATTATTTACGATCCATAAAATATCATTTTTTACGGAGAACAAATATTGGGAATGCCTCATCTTACCATTGCAATAACACTAAATATTTAACATATATTTGTGTACCATTTATTCTCCAAATTTAAATTTTAGAGCCTACCGTGAGTCACTAAAAATCACCTTTTTATGGGAAGGGGTTATTGTGGTTTAGTAATAAACACCATTGGAATTTTTTTCACAATATAAACCCTAAAGTGACATTCATTTATCCTCATATTTCTACAATTATGGACAATTAACAACTTTTTTTTGTATCCCCCTAAAATATTTTAGTAGCTGGGGAACTTAAAATTCTTAATTTTATACTAAGAGTTAGAATTACTTCTAGATAATCATGTTTTATCTATAATATCATGACACCCATCCTCAAGATATTTAATTATATTAACCCTTTATTTCATGGTATTGGTCAATTCATCAAATATCTAAGTCTACTCATCCACTTTTAGATTAATCTCAACTAACTTTTATGATTTTATAGGTATTCCAGATTTAAGTTTCCAAATATCCTCTTTGAATTCAAATTTATACTCTTTTTTTCTTTATATAATATTTTTAGTCATGTAAAAAACCCTCAGATTTCATTTTTTTAGATCTCAAGGTGTCAATTTATCCATGGAAATTCTGATGTTTAGCTTCAAGATCAACTCTTCCCTTGATTCAAACAACTTCATCACCACATTCCTATACCGGTGTCGTGTCAACACCAACCACAAGGAGTTATTACCTAAGGTATTTTTAGTACTCAAACTCCTATAATTATTCCTCATTTTAGCTCAAATTTTATTATTGAAGAATTACTAGAGTCTTCCTTTTACTATTCATGCATTTGAATAATTTATTCTTGGGTTCTTCCTCATCACTATCAAAAAAAATTAGGGCACCTAGTAGTAATATGCCAAACTTTCCCACATAAAAAGAAAAAAAGTGGGAAATTTAAATTGAATTTACCTTTTCCTATTTTAATATCATAGGAAAGAAACAAAATCATATCATAAACTTTTTTATTATCAATATCATATCTCAATGAGTTTTTCTTTATAGCCTTGAATTCTATCTCCTGAGAATTTCCTTTTAGCATAGACTCATTACTATTTTTCTTTATTACTTATGATATAAGATTGGTATGGAGGATATCCAACATAACATCCTTTAGATATTTATCTTGAATAATTGATAATTTATTATTTAAACATGGTTTTAATATTCTAAGGATTTTTTTATAATCTTGATATCAATGAAGACCTCCACAAACCCATATATACCTTCTATATGAATATTCACCTTAACAAATAATGCATTAACTATCTTATTTGGCGTCATTATAAAATATTTATATTTATTTCATTACACATGAATCATTTCTTCTCTAAATTTTCAATTTAATTCATAAATATTAGGATGTTTCTCCTATATAGCATAAAATTATTTTCATGACATCACCTTCGTATAGATTGGATTTTCTAAATATCCTCATAATACATTAATTACCTTGGAATATATATCTAAATATTTATGATCCATTTTTGGTAGGGATAAAATTTCCATAGAGGTAGATATTCCATATATTTCATCCAAGTACACATCCATTCCCAATGATCAAAATTAGTGATTCATTATGTTCATACATAACTTAAATTTTTTACCTTAAAAAAAGTTAATTAATTTATAATAGAAAAATAATACAATAACTTCAGATATAGAACACCTTTATAGAGATCCTTCAACTCTGATACCACTTTTTGGACCTAAAAAATGTTAATACCCTGATGGGGGGGGGGTGAAATAGGTTATGTTAATTTAAAATTTATCCCATACCAATGATCTTGTCCCATGTTTAATATGTAATCTTATATCTTCCTCACATTTGATATGAAATAATTAAAGTAGAAAAGATAGATACAATATATATTATTTGGTTCACCAAAATGGGACAATCCAATGAGAATTCCTGAAAATGTTACTATTCACTTAAACCACTAAAGCTCAATTCTTTTTAGTTATAATGTTTGGAGTGTCCACAATTACCATCCTTGTTTATATTAAAGAACAATTGAAGAAGACACTGCTATTATTATATAATTAAATGAAATTACCCCTAATAATTGTCTTCTTTTAATATCCTAGTTTTTAGAAACTAAGAGTGGGTAGTTATATTACATAATTGGTAAATAATACAAGAGTTCCTAAAGTATCCAACAACTTAGTAGTCTTGGAAAACTAGATACAAACATATTTGTCAATTTGCACATTAGAACATAAAATACAACGTAAAAACTTCATGAGAACATTATTATCCCTTCTATTAGATATTTGAAAAATATGCATAATTATATTTTAGGTTTTTTGGAAAAATTAGAACAAAATAATAATGATCACATATTCTTAATAAGGAGTTGAGTACAATAGAAACTATCATAACCAAGGGATGGAATAAGTAGTATGAAAAAAAGAAACAAATGATAAAAATAACTCAATAATCAAATGAAATTCAGAGAATACTATATCCATAAAAATAAATAAAAACATTTATTATAATTATTGTTCTAAAACTATAGGAATATATAATTCTAGACATCATAAAAATACCTTCAAGTCCTTATTCTAAGACATTATACATAAATAGGTAAGATTATGACAATACTCTAGAGAGTCTGTCTCATGAGACGTACCGATGCATTGAGGGGATATTGAGTGACCCACGCTCCACTAATTAAGTACAATGAATTAATTATGTAAGAGATATAAATATAAATAAAATTCATGATCAACTTTACTTATAAATCAATAAAAATCCACATTAGGATAAAAATATACATAACATCAATACTTCCCCCCATCAATAAATGGAATATCTTGCTATGTAAGCACCCTCAAACTATCACTATATTGAGTAATAGAATACTATTAAGTCAATAATTTCCCTAATAATTAAAAGAATAGGATATAGGTAAACAACCTTCTATCATATTTAGGAAATATAGAGTGTTCACAAAGGAAATACATTGGAAGAAAAATTATTCCGATATCTTAGGATGATTTTGGAAGACAACAGTAGTATTGAATTTTAATGAGTTTAATACCCAAAAATAAAATATTATGAGAATATTTATAAGGTAATACATGAAAGATATATATACACTACAAAAATTAAACAATTGGTGAATAAAAACCATATCTCAAATAAGAAAAATTTAGATACAAAAACCATTATGGTAATGGTAAATTAAGAATCAAATGAACATGAGAGGGACACCATGAAATTAAAATATAATTAATTGAAATACATTCATTATAATTGAATGAAATATGGTATTGAATACACCAGATAATATAAAAAGTCATTCAAAATACAAAAAATGTATCGATAAAAGCAATTTGAGATAAAAGGCCCCTTAGCTTAATTTCTAGCTTTCACTAAAGCACTTGAATGTCATCGAGACCTTGAACTTCCTCTTGATCAAATACTAAGAATTCAATAACATATGATGACTTATATTGACTATGGTATTTAATAAATTAAAGGGAATTATAGTATAGAAAAATAAGGTAGGGTTTCAAGGATATTTCAAAGTGAAAGTGAAGCATTGAAAGGGTGTAAGTGATCCCCTTTTCTAAGTAATGAAAATGGAACTTTTACAAACACCCATGATTTTTTAACAATGGAATGAAACTATTTAAGGTTAAGTGGTTACAAAATATCAAGATAATGTATTTTGGGGTGATACTGGGTCAATATAAACTCAAACAAGTTTTTAGTCACATGTTTTAAACATTTTTAAAGTCATTTGTTTTTATATTTTTATTTTTACCGTGTTTTGTTTGTACTCAGGTATTTAGTTTTTACCCAAGTAAGTTATATAATAAAAAATATATAAAATAAACCCTATAACCCAATTTGGGCGTGATAAAGCAATATTTAATCTCTATTTAATCTAAATCAATTTATAATTAAGAGAAATTAACTTTTAAATAAAAAAATTATATATTGAAAACCCATTTTATAGAAAAATGTGGTTTTCAACAATAAGTGTTATTAATCATATTTAGTGTTGATTACCAATTTAATGAAGGATAATTTATTTAAAAATAGTCTTAAATATTATATTAAATCCACTTTTTACAAGATATTATTATATTTGATTAGATAAAAATTACACAATATTAATAAAACAATCCTTTGAAAATAAGAGTTTTACTATTTTCATGGTTGTTAACTTTAATTTTAGTTATCATAAATTTATGAAAAAAAATTAATTTTCCCTTATTACATTACATAATAATGTTTATCTAAAATATAAAATCTATTTTTTGGATTTAATTTCTATAAGTGCTGAAAACTAATTTTTTAATATAAGCAAACAAATATGTTTTTTGGAGTAAAATATTACATATTAATCCAAAACAATATACATGGGTTATATAAATACAAAATAGTAATCTTAAATAATTTATTCTAATTATAATTATAATTATAAATATATATATTTTATATAAAAATGGTACAAAAATGTTTAATTAATTATTATATTATGATAATTTCATAAAATTGGTAGCTTTAGAAATATCAGTATTTTTTTACTAATCACCAAAAAATAAACTATTTTAGAAAAATATCAAAAATAAATCATAATATTTTATTGACATTATAAATACCAAAATGAAGTTAATTTGGTTAAATTAAAATTTAACTTTTAGATAAATTTATGAATAAAGTCTCTTGAGATTGTGTATTATGTAATGGTTTTGGGATGCAGTGTTTACCTAATGTAGTAGTGTATTAGATATTATATCACCACTAAATAATTTCATCCTTATAATTTGATACAAGTTAGATACTAAAAAACTTTTTACATTCCTTCCACATAAATTCTTCAGGCTCCCATGTTTCATTCTCTAAATTGGGATTTATGAAAAGTAATTTCAATAGTAGAGTTATCTGATTCTACAAAACTTCCTCTATAGTGTCAAAATGTGGAAAAAATCTTCATGAAAATAAAATTTAGGTTCCAACTATATTAACTCATATGAAATTATGTTCATTGAATGCTCCATGTATTTCCTCAATAATGAAACATGAAAGATGTCATGTACTTTATAAAGGTTGGGTGGCATATCCAATCAATAATATATAACTAAAATTCACTCTATAATTTCAAAGTGCCCAATATAAATAGGGATTAACTTCCCATTTTTACCAAATAATATAAATCCATTCCATTGATACGCCTTTAATAAAACACAAAACCCCACATGAAATTCCAAGTCTTTCCTTTGATTATTAGCCCAAATCTTTGTCCACATTAAGCTTCTTTGGTATAACTTTAAAAAAAATGAACTTTCTCACATGTCTCCTACAAAAGGTTCGGTCCTATTAGTTTCTTTTTTATAACTTCTTCCTAAAAAGTTAGCGTATGACATCTCTTCCCATACAATGTATCATATGGTTCTATCTAGATGATTTAATGGAAACTAGTATCATATGAAAATTCCACCAAAGGTAGATACTGATCCCATGCTTTTTATAAGTAAAGATAAAATGATACCATCAAGTATTTTAGTTTAGGAATAGTCCTTTTAGACTGCTCATCAGTTTAGGGATAATAGATGGAACTTAAATATACCTCAGAGTTGAGAGGATTTTGAAGACTCTTCTATAATTTTGAGGTGGACTTAGGGTCATGAAAATATACAATTGATAATGGTGTCCCATGAAATATCATGATTTCATTAATATAGATATGATCAAGGTTCTAAATGGATTTCTTTTCCCTTATAAGAAATGTTTAAACTGGTAAAGTGACCAATGATGGTCTATATAGAATCATTCTTCCTTGGAGTATTTGGAAGTACAGTGATAATGTTCATTGTAATATTTTACCACTTCAATGTAGGTATATCCAGATGACACATGAATCCTTTAAGATGTTTCCTTTTCACCATCACCTATTGGCACACTAATAATATGGGCATATAGTCTACAATTTACTAATTTATACCATCCCAATAGAAATGTTATATTAAATACCAATACATCTATGTGCCACCAGGGTGTATAAATAAGTTTGAGCTATGTTCTTTATTTAGTATCTCCATCTTCTTTTTAGGTATGGATGGAACAAATGACCTCTTTTAAAACTTCATCACCCCATATTTATAGATTAAATACATCAATTTCTTATCATTTTATAATTTAATTATCCTTTTTTATATACTTATCATCCAGTTGGTACTTATCTATATTTACCAGTATTAATGGTTTAGAAATTTCATGTAAAAGGAATGATGGTTCCACCTACCTAAAAATTACCATATCAATCTTTATTAGATCCTTGAATATAGGATCCTTATTAATCTTCATCATTATCATAACTCCCCGGTCCCTCTTATTCAATGAATTATACACCTTATTTTCCCTCATAGGGTGTTAGTGTATTGTGAAATAATAATCCTTGAGTAATTCCAACCATATTATTTTCCCCATTTTGAGATCTTAATAAGAGAAAATATACTTAAAAATTTTGTGGTTCGTAGATATGTCATATATTTATCCATAGAGTGCCTATATATCTTCTAGGAAAATATTGTAGCTACTAACTCAAAGTCTTGAGTTAGATCATCTTGTTCATGAATATTTAATTCCCCTTATTCATATGAAACCAATCTATCATTTTTCATACAGACACAATCCAATCCTTTCTTCAATAAATCACTATATATTACAAATCCTTCCTTTCCCAATGAAAAATTAAGTAAAAATGAATTAAAAAATATTCATTATATCTATTTAAAATATTCTTCACATTCATTGGACCATGTTAATTTAACCCCTTTATGCGTCAAATTGGTTACCGGGTTGGACAATAAAGCAACATTTTGAATAAACCACTTATTATAACCTTCTAATCCAAGGAAAATACATATCTTAGTTATATTAATTAGTGTAGACCATTCTGTGACTGAAATTGTCTTTAAGTGATCAATAAATAATCCATCCTTGGAGAAAATATGGCTTCGAAAATAAACATCATAGACAAAAAAATCACACTCGCTAAATTTATCATATAATTTCTTTTCTATGAGGGTCTTAATAATTATTCGCAGATGGTTCCCATGCTCTTCATAGATTTTAGAGTATATAAATATACCATCAATGAATACCACCATGAAGTTATCAATACAATACTTGAAAAACATTTTCATTAGATCCATAAAAATAGAAGTTTTATTAGTCAATATTAAGGTAATTACTGTAAACTCATAATATCCATATCTCTTATGAAATGTCATCTTTAGTATATACACCTTATTTACCAATAACTGATGATAACCGGAGTGAAGATTGATCTTTACTAAATATTTATTTCCTTAAAGTTGATCAAAATAGTCATCAATGTTTGGAAAAAGATAATTATTCTTTATGTTAATGGAATTAATCTCATTATAATTGATTCACAATATTATAGATTCATCATTCTTTTTTACAAATATAACAGGGGATCCCTATAGTGAAACACCAGGGAATATGAACCCACTATCACAAAACTAATGTATTTTTTTCTTCAACTCTACAAACTTCACTAGTGGAATTTTATAGGGACTTTAGATTTTTTTCTCGTATTAGGAATGTGTTCAATTGAAAAATCAACTTCATATTTAGGTAGATGACCAGGTAATTACTATAGAAACATGTCAATGTATTTTAGTATAATTGGTATATCCACTATCCTTAAGATGTCCTTCCAATATAGAAGTAACATTTTATCTTCTTCTTCTCTCATAATTTCATTAAGGTGAGATATTGGAGGAGGGTATAGAAAAGAAACAGGAGGTGAAGTCTCTCCCTTGAAAATAAGGGATTATATGCCCCTTAAAAATAGTAATCTCTTTCTCTCATCAAAAATATCTTGGATTATACATTAAGACCCATCCATAACAAGAATTTAGTTAAAATTAACCAAAGGTATAATAGTCATGTTTTCCCATAATGAATATGCATCTTAATAGATACCGATTAATAAATTATCACTACAATAAGATTAACATTAAGTTTATTAACTGAAAAATCCTTTATCAGAATATTAGGAGACAATTCAAAGTTTTATATGAAAATACGTGATATAAAGGAGTTTATAGATCTGGAATCAAATAATTAAATAGCTAACTTTGAGTTTAGAATTAGTGTTCTTAATATCATACAATTTGGTACCTTAACCTTAGATGTAGTGATATCAAAACTCATCATTATTCCCTTAGAATTTGTTGAGGTAAATTACCTTGATGTTTTAGGAATTGTTTTTCATTATTCATAATGTCCTTATAATTAAGGTGTTGAACATCAACAACTTCTACCATGTATTTACATTCTTTATCTTTATGGTATTTTTATAAATACTTGAAACAAGATCCCATTAACTTCAAGAAAGTCTCTAAGAATTTCCTTCCCTAGTCATTACATATGGGAAATTCTAGTCTTCCTTTTATAAATTTTTATATACATTTATTTTCATAGTTCTCATCAGACCTCTTCTTATCCATATTTATTTTAAATATATAAGTATTAGAGAACTATTTTTTCCATATTAATGGAATTTGAGACCATATCCTCATATAATTAACATTCCTAAGAGAATAATGAACTTTTAAGGCTCAGATATAGATCATCATTAAAATTATAGATCTTGATTCTAGTCAAAAAACATACTCCAAAAAATGTCTAACTATCCTCAAAAAGTTAGACTTGAACTCAATAAAATTTTAATCCTCATTATAAATGAGATTGAGGAATTTCATTTCCATTTCACCCCTTTTCTCAAAAGAAAAGTATTTTTCACAGAATATCTCTCTAAATTTTCTCTATTCTATGCACTCTATCTCTACTTCCTCTTTAGTGTTCTGAATTAGTTACCACCATTGATTCATATATCCCTTTAGATGATATAAATCCATAATATTTTTCCCTTCCATGACTTCACAAAGATAGAAATAAAATTTCATGGGACTTGATCAATTTCTCAGCCACCAAAAAATTGGTAGTTTCATTGAATAGTGGATATTTTTGTCACATGAAATTGGATAAAATAGTAACACCATGTTGTCGATTGATAGTTTGATCTATATGGGGGAGGAAATTTTTTGTAACTAGGGTCAAATACCCTAGTATGGTTAAAATTTGACTGACTCTAAGTCCAACCTCATTGACTCTCTTAGGAGGAATATCCCTATATTAGCTATGAGTTTTGATATAGTTCCCATTCCATCATATAGTTTCCATATACAAATAAGGATATACATGTAATTAGTGTTTGATATTGAACTGTAAAATAAAATTCCAATTATGTTTTCTAGGGAAAAATTCCATAATATCATAAAGGTTTTTTATAATATTTTTGATATCTAATTAGGTTCCTATAAATCTAGTCTCTAATGATTCTACTAAAGTTCCTATAATAACAACTATAACAACCCAATATTTAAAAACTATGAGCCAAAAATTAAATTAGAAAATTAGAATAGAATACAAGAGTTCTTTAAGTATCCAACAACTTAATAGTCTTGGAAGACTAGATACATATATATTATTTACATTACACTTGAGAACATAAAATATAGTCTAAAAACTCCATGAGAACATTATTATCCCTCTTACTAGATACTTAAAAATTACAAATAGTTATCTTCTAGGTTTACTATAGAAATAAAACAAAATAAATATGACATCAGATTCTTAGTAAGGAGTATCCTACAACAGAATCTATCATAACATAAGCATGACATAAATTAGTATGAAAAAAAGTAATAAATGAAAAAATAAATCTAGAATAAAATGAAATTGAGGGAATATTATACCTATAAAAATAAATAAAAAACAGATAATAATTATTGATCACATAATAATGGAATACACAATTTCAGACATCATAAGAAAACCTTCAAGGCCTTATTTCAAGACATTATATATAAATGAGTAAGGCATATTCAAATACCCTAGCTAGTTTGTCTCATGAGTACTATCAATGCATAAAGGGAATATTGTGGTCCCCATTGATCACTAATTGAGTCAAATGAAATCATCACGTGAAATATATGAATATTAATACAATAATAAATAAACTATCCTTCTGAATCAATAAGAATCTATACTAACAAATAAATATATAGTATACAAATACTCTTCCATATAATAAATGGAATTTATTTCTATGTAATAATCACTAAAACTAACACTATATAGAGTAATGATATACGATTAAGTCAATAATCATCATAATAAATCAATTTATAACAACTAGGTTAAAACCATTTAATCAAAGGAAGGAAATATCTAGCATTCATAAAGGATAGATGTTCGAATAAAAATAATTCTTCAAGCCGAGGATTATTTGGAATGAAAAGGAAGTAATGTATTTTCACATGTTTAATCCCCTAAATGAAAATATAATGAGATGATTTATAATCCAATACATGAGTAATATATATACACCAAAAAAATGAAACATGTGGAAAATACGAACCATACATGAATGAAGTAAAATTGAGATACAAAAACCCAAATAGTAATGGTACCATAATAATCAAAAGAACATGAGAGGGATACAATAAAATTATAATATAACGAATATAAAAATATTCATTATTCTTAAATGAAATAGGATAATGAATACAAAATATAACATTAAGGATGTTTTAAAATCAAAAAATTTCCTAAGAAAAGGAATTTGAGATGAAAGGCCCCTTACAATAATTCCTAACTTCCATTAAAACAATTGAATCTCATAGAGACCATGAATTTCCTCTTGATAAACTAATTATAATTGAAGGAATTAAGATCACTTATAGTGACCAAGGTATTTAAGAAATTAAATAGACTTCCATGAGAGGAAAATTATGTAGGGGTTCAAGGATATTTTAAAGATAAAGTAGATCATTGGAAGGGTTGAAAGGATAACATTTATAATTGAGGAAAATGGAACTTCTGTGAAAACACATTATTTTTCAATAATGGAATGACTGATTGGAAATTTAATTTTTATTTATTTTTAAAATAAGATTTTTGGTTGATTTGTAACCAACATACCATGTGGGAACCAAATTGAAGGGTGCCTAAATTCAAAATAGAATGACACTATTTAAGGGTAAATGGTTCCAAAAGATTAAAATAATAGATTTTGGGGTGATATTGGATTAATAAACCCTCAAAAAAGTATTTCTACACCTGTTTTAAACATATTGGAAGCCATTTGTTCTTATATTTTTACTTTTTACCTTTTTTTTGTTTTTACAGGGTAACTATTTTTTACTCAATTAACATATGATTTTATAAACATATAAAATAACCCCAATTACCTAATTTAGATAAAATGAGTATAAATTTAATATCTATTTAATCTAAATCAATTTATAATTAACATAAATTAACTTTTAAATTAAACCATTTTATATATAGAAAAACTGTTTGGAAGAAAATTTTTGTTTTCACCAATAAATATTCTTAATCTTATTTAGTATTGATTACCAATTGAATGAGTGGTAATTTATTTAAATATAGGCTTAAAAATTAAATTAAATTCACTTTTTATAAGATATTAAATTATTTTATTAGATAAAAATTACACGATATTAATAAAATAATTCATTGGAAATAACAGTTTTACCATTATCATGGTCATTAACTTTAATATTAGTAATCATAATTTAATGCACAAAATAAAATTGAACATATTATATAATATGATCATGTTTACATAAAATATTGTATCCATTTTTTTGGATTTAATTTTTATAATTGGTGAAAACTAATTTTTTAATATAAGTAAACAAATTAGTTTTTAGAGTAAAATATTACTCATGTTTCTAAAACGATATAAATTGGTTTTATAAATATAAAATAGAAATTTTAAATGATTTATTTTACACACACACACACACATATGTGTATATTTTATGTAAAAATATTTTAAAATAATTAAACTCATTATTCCATTATGATAATTTCATAAAAGTGATGATTTTAACAATATTGATATATTTTTTACCATTCACCTAAAAATCCACTCATTTAGGAAAATCCAAAAAACTCATCGTAAGATAATATTGAAATTATAAATAAAAAAATGAAGTTAATTTGGTTAAAATTAAATTAAAATTAAACTTTTAAAATTCATGAATAAAGGACATTTATAGTCTACATTATGTAATAGTTTGGGGATTTAGTGTTTACCAACTATAGTAGGGTCCCCGGTATTACACTTCTTCCCCATTGAATATAAGATAGAGAATAAACATTGGATGTTGTAGTAATCAACAATCTATTCTTTAAATTATAGTGAGAGCACCTACAGGACCACCTTCCTCCCATTATTATTCATTCTATCATGAGCTTGTAATTCTTCAATTCTAGTTATAAAGAATATAATCCTTAATCCTCTTATTCTCCATTATTTTTTTTTCAAATGGAAATAATTTTTATTATATGTAAGTTTGTGTGTCTTTTTTGAATACTTCATAATCACCCTACCCATTTTTTTTTATTTTCCTTCATAATATTTTTTTGTTTTTCATGTGAGAAAATATTTCCATATTAAAAATTTATAGCTTCTATATTAATATGTGAGATTCAATACAATTTTTAAATTCCCATCAAATCATTCAATATATTAGAAATATTTATCCATATAATCCTTATCCAAATAATGTATTTAAGAATACAACCAATTCCCATTACTATAATCTCAACTTCACCACCTTATTTTCCCATGATATGGTTTGGGTGGTCTAAACCATATCCACAGAATCAACATTAATATTATATTAAAATAATAAAAACATTTTGTCTTCAATATTTCTTTAATATTGGACTGATTCTCTCTATTAAATGCTGGTTGATTTATTAATCATATTTAATGATTAATAAAATATACCATATATGTTATTGGATGACCTTCTTTAAAAAATTCACAAAGGGAATACTCTTGTGTGACATATGAATCATACATTGGTCCACTCATAAATAGAGTCACACTTTTATTAATTAAGTAATTTTTGGATCCCTGAATGAAATTTACATCAATTATCCTTATATCAATCACCCATAAATCACACACCCCTAGTGAGTCCTTAGTTTTTTTTCTTCAGATTTAGTATGAATAGTTCATAAACAGTTCACACCTACACGGAGAACTAACACATGTTTCTCCAATTTCCGTTGGATAACTCTTATATAGAAATACTAATGGGTAACTCTCATGTAAAACCACTTCGATGTGGAAATTGCTTAGCTATATTTCACAATCTATGGTACAAAATTGATTTTCCAAAAATCACCCAGTACACTCTGAAACCTCTTTCAATCTTCATTCCAATTAATTATCAAAAAATTAAACCCAAAAATATCTCTTACTGTATTTTTTCTAATAAAGGGTTAGGATAATATTTGTGGATAAGAACAAGGGTGTACACAAGATCCCAATTCTGGAGGAACATGAGGTTGGGGAAGTGAATATTGATAAACTCATTAAATATATCAATTTAATATTGTACCTTAGAGTTTAGGGATGTCTCCCCAAAACTTTATTGATTATTATTGATAAAAAAATATGGACTTGGATAGTAGGATTACAACCATTTCATACTAGGGACTACCCACTTAAAAAAAGAGTTAGTGAACCTTTCATTCACCTTTTTTCTATGTGTTTTATTCTTTAATAAATATATCATCATCACATATTCACCATAAAGATTCATATTTTCTAACTGGTGATATGAAATCATTGTTTTAGAGTTTTTATTTTTTGTCAACCACTAATTAACCCTCCCCACTCAGTGGTGGTTCACTCACTCTTGGGCCTATCAGTTTATATCCTATAATTCTTAAAATAGTTCAAGGTAACTTTTCCTATAAAATTTAGTTTATTTGTAATTATTTATATATTTTATTGATGATATCTTTGAATTTCATGAAAATTTTCAAAAAAGGAGTTCTTATATTTTATGTAGAAGGATTCCATCTATGGAGATAGGGGAAATTTTGTATCTTATATCACTTGTATCGATAATTATTGACATCATTGAGAATGTATTATATCTTATGTAAGTTTTGATATCTTATATTCCATTTGAAAAGAATAATATCAATACTGATGGGAGTGTATGAAATGTATTACCTTAATCCCTCTTTAGAAAAGTAGTTGATACAAGTCATGGGGTTAAAAACAACAAATGGAATATATAAGAAACATTATAATATCCATGATTGAGGTAGTAAAGTGATAGAATCATGGTTAAAAACTTTTCAAGAACAATATAAGGGTATTTGGATGGGATACGAGGAAATGATGTACATGTTCTCTATTTAAGTGAACAACATTGCTATCTCATTTTGAAGCTCTTGATAGATTCTTGAAAATTCTATAAAAGTAAGAAACTTGATGAGAATTATACATGATAAATTCAGTTAAAAAATTTATTCCCTTAATGAAAAATACATGGATGAGAATATCATCAATAAACTCAATAATGTTTTGATTACTTACTAAATGAAGAGAGGGTATAAATAAAGGAGAAAAGGTAAATCTTATAAATATAGGGATTTTAAAGAAACAAATGGTCCTAAGAATCATGATCCCAAAAAACATCACGAGGTTGAAATCGATTCAGAGGATTATATAATGAATTTTAATGATATTATATTAATATTTTCAAAATGGATACAACGAGGAAAATAAAAATACTAATGTGAAATTCCATTAAAGTGTTTCATTTTTGGAAATATTGGATATTTTTTCATAAAATTTAATTTTAAAGGAATAAGAAAATTATAATGACATCCAAAGGAGGGATAAAGATTCAACTATCCAAAATGGGTGAAAGTTCTTCAAAGTTAAAGGGAAGGACAATGAAATGAATAATAATAATTTATTCTCAAATCATGATGGAAAATATTATAATGAGAAACTTTAATGAATGTAATAGGACTTGTAGGGTGAAGGGACACCAATTTTCATGACTAAATAGAATAATCTCAAAGATTCCTCATGTGAGGGAGAATAAGAGAGTAATGAGGAGGGGAAAATCAATTATGAGGAAACACTAAATGAGTTAAAATTAATTAAGGATATTTTGGTATGATTAAAGGAAAAAAATAATATTGAGAGTGAAAAGAATATATTGAAATATGAGAATGATATTTTAAGAAAATATATTTTGTATTATCTCAGACCCAAACACCACTCAATAGTGCCCTGAGCCCGGTGGGTCACTGGGCCTCATGCGCATATCCATAAATGCCAGAGGATGCCGACTAGCAATGAGTTCTTAAGTGTGTGTGTGGTAAGACTATCCCTTCATCACTAGAGTTTATAATAATGGAATACCAATAACATACAAGTAGCAGAAGAAGTAAACCATATAGACAATAGATACTGAGTAGGAATAAATAACAAGAAATCCAGAAGTGTCTCATATACAATGATGATGATACATGTCACGTTTCTAAGAAAACATCCAAAATAGGTCCATAATAGTATAATACAACACATGTATCCAAAATAAAAAAAATAAAAAAAGTTCTATCTCCATATAGAATCACGAGCCTCATATCAACACCATGTTCCCATTCTCGTAGGAATGGTACAAAATGAAGAATTAAACTGTGGAAAATTTCCCTAGTCCTTACCGGTGTCAAAGTTGTTTTTTTAGGTACCCACCAGCGGCCCAAACAAGGCATGATAAATAATCCTAGTGAGTAACCTCCCAAAGATATTACAATTTCAGGCTATGAAATATAACAATCTATATAGTGTGGGAGTAAAATAGGTAAGTAGAAAATAAATTTATAGTGCCCATGACATTCCACTATTAAGTAAGTAACACTAAAATAGCCTTTTAAGGATCCCTACAAAATATAGTCAAGCTTCTCTAACAAGACAGCTACAAAAAATGCATAAACAACCAACACAACCTTACCATTCATCCAAACATGTCATGTCAACCAAGGGCTTTCCATTACACTTGAATTGTCAAACAACAAAGGCCGAGCTGTTTAACCAAGCATATCACATATTCCATGGTCGTTCCATATAATCAAAGTGCCAAACCACAAAGGGCCATATCCAAGGTATATAAGACCAATGAATCCTCATTGAGTCCCAAGATAATCTCAATGGAAATTCGGTTGGGAACTAGTTAGAGTCCTAGGAGTATGTTAAACAAACACGTCTTACTTGATTCCATGCAATCTAGATCCAAAGGGTATCATGGCCCAACACATCCCATGAAATTAAGATTGAAGGACCATAATAAATCTAAGGATTCCACTATCACGTTCAATATCTAAGGAGCATCATCCAATGAATCTATTCCTTCATTCACTATTTCATACCATTTATCATTTCATAACATATATCATTTCATACTATATGAGTCTGCCCACTCATATAACCATTTCACATTCAATTTCATCTCATGAATATATCCACTCATATCTCTCATTTTCCAAATAAACCATTCAATAAATTCAAGTTCAATATAAATCATTTAATAACTCAACATCATGTTTTAACATGGAAAGGAGGAAGAAAATATCCTAATAAATAAAACCAATTCCCTTCAATTATAATTATAATTCCTCTAACTAGGAAAGCATGAGAACACATCCCATGGATGGTTTAAAAAGGCATAAACAAGATAAATTCACATGGCACATCCCATGGGTAGCCTTGGTTGGGGAAACAACCATCGACAAGTCTCATGGAAGCTAAATGGAATCCCCAGTAGGTTCCAATTCAATTAATTTAATTAATCATTTTAATTTCAGGGTCTCACCAGAAAGTTAGGTGAGTGGAATAATGGAATATTGGTCTATAAAGCACCAAAACTAATGGGAAAATTATAGACCACCTACCGTATCTTGGTACTAGAGTTCTCATCCAGTATCAACTTGTGATTCAACTCAGATCAGGAGAAAAATGAATAACGACTGAAGAACCTAAAATTATGGAATATTATCTTGTAACTGAATAGCATAGCTGGTGTCTAGAGGAATGAATAATAGCTAAAAAGGCATTAATTACTCAAAAATTTGCATCCAATGAGACATTCCATGATTTAATTAGAGATCGAATGGTGAACTGGGATTTAATCCATGATTAGTCACTCAAGGAGGATCTCAAAATGTGCTTATGATGTGCTTATGATGAAAATGATGATTTTACGTTAAAATAGATTTCATTTAACATAAAATTTTAAATTTAACCCAAATTATTGGGGTATTATGGTTTGAGTTCACTATTTGACAGACTATGTGCCAACCGTGCACGGTTAGCAGTAAGATAAGGGAACCTAGATAGTTACATCACATGGTTTGACTAACCATGTAGAAACAGTGAAAAAATCCTTTGTTAAAATTTCACAGGTTGACACACAACCGTTCAGCCAAAGTCACATGGTTTGGTTTAACCATGAGGCCTCCTCCTTTCCTCTGACCATGCCTCGCATGGTTTACAAGACCGTGCAGCCTGCCCCACATGGTTTGAATTAACCATGTGCCTAACTATTTTTAAACCAAAACATGGGTTCTTGGCTCCGAACAAGCCCCAGAAACACCCAATACCTCCATGAACTCAAAGGGAATTCATATTAGGCCATATTTAAACATTAAAACTGAAAAATAAATGATCCATACCTCATATTAAAATCGAGGTTCTTACAATATTCCCCACTTAAAGAAATTTATCCCAAAATTGACCTCTAAAGGGTGGTCAAGATTCATCTAAGAAGAAATATGGACACTAAGCACATACATCAGCCTCTCACTCCCAAGTCTCATCATGTAAACAACCGTTATACCATAACATTCATACTATAGAAATAGAATGACCTCAGAGAACCTTTGTGCTCATGTAAAATATTCGAATCAGATGATCCTCAAAGGATACATCAACCTATAACTCAACCTACTCAGGTTGAAAAGTGTGGGATTAGTTCAAATGATGGCGACACAATTGAGATATGTGGAAGATGTCGTGCATGGATGGGTACCTCTGAGGTAACTAAAACTGATAGGCTACCATCCTGACTCTACCCATAATCTTAAATGGACCGATATATCATAGTGAAAGATTACCCCATCTCCTGATCTATCTATGCACCAGCCTTAGTGAAACACATAAAAATGACCCTATCACCAAACTCAAACTCTAGAGGTCTTCTATAGAGATCAAAATATGATTTCTGTTGAGACTGTGTAGTATCCATCCACTTCTGAATCAAATATACCTTCTTAGAAATCTCCTTCACAAGACATGGTCCTAGTAAAGCTGCCTCACCTACCTCTAACTTGCATAAGGGTGATTAATATGGCCTACTATACAAAACCTCGTAAGGTTCCATCCACGTAGTCTCCTGATAGTTGTTGTTGTAGGTGAACTCAACTAGGGGTATATAATTCTCCCAAGAGACCCTAAAATGTAGGACACATGCTCGTATTATGACATCAAGCACCTGTATCATATAATTTGATTGGCTATCAGTCTGGGGGTGGTATGCTGTGATCAGAAGAACCTCTATAGCCATTTCCTTCTACAAAATATGCTAGAAATGAGACATAAAGTGGACATATCTCTCTGAAAATATAGTGAATGGGACCTCTTGAAGTCTTACTATCTCATAGATATACATCCTCTCAATATCATTCACACTGAATGTATCCTCGATCAGAAATAAATAAGAAACCTTTATGAGCCTATCAACAAAAAACCACAAATAATCATTACCTCTAGGTTGCCTTAGTAATCCCGTCATTAAATCTATCGCAATTTCATCCCATTTCCCCTATGTAACAGGTAACTTCTATAAAAGTATGAATGTTAGTTGATGTTCTGCCTTCACCTAATGATAGGTGGAACATCTCATAAAAAAACCAGCTACTTCACTCTTCATACCTAGCCACCAATACTGACGGTGTAAGACACGATACATTTTGATATCTCTAGGGTGAACTACCCAAGATGAGGAATTAAAATCCTACACCATATCCTCATGCATGTATACTATAATCAAAATATGACCATGGATACACATAATCTCATCCTCACATATGGTCCAACTAGGAAGTAGATCCTTAACTATCACACTCTCCTGAAGGACTAGTCACTCTGAATCTGATAGCTGACTCATAATCACTCTATCTAGTAGGTTAGAGGTCACAAATAAGGATGAAATATAAGTATTCACCTAACCATACTTCACCTCAAATTTCATCCCAGAGAAAAAATCCATGAGATTCCATTTTCTACTAGCCTGCTGAACTGCTTGTATCTGAGTCATCCTGCTCAGTGCATCAGCCATTGCATTTCATTTACTAGGAATGTAGGCAATCTCAAAGTTGAAAGACTATAGGTATTCCATACAAATTCACTTCCTAAGATTCAGATCATGCTATGTAAATATGTAATTGAATTTTTTTTGGACTATGTACACCACAAAACACTCTCTCGATAAGTAATGTCTCTAACATCGCAAATCATGATCAACTGTAGATAACTAGAGATCATGCATTGGGTAGTTCCTCTCATGTGACCTCAGCTGACGATACCTATACGCCTAGACTCTATCCCCACACATAAACACTTATTTAAGACCGATACCTGATGTGTCACAATAAATAGTGTATCTTCTACCCTACTCTGGTAGTATCCTGACCGATGCTGAAGTCAATATATCTTTCATCTCTTAAAAGGATATCTCGCAGGTATCTAACCATAAAAACTTCACTCCCTTCTTAGTCAAGCCTATAAATGGTGCTACTAAGCATGATAAGTACTATATGAAATGATTATAATATCCATATATCCCCAAGAAACTCCATCTATCAAAGATGTTCTTGGGATGCACCTAGGAAACTACAACTCTCACCTTCTCTGAGTCAACTGATAATTATATCTCTGAGATGATGTGACCCAAGATGTGAATTTTTTCCATCCATATAATTGATGCTCTATAAGTGTATCCAAAATGATATCAATATTTTTAGAATTGGTGTATTGATTGTGAGAATACAACAAGATATCATCCAAAAAATCCCCCCCAAAAATCTAGATAAGGATGGAAGACTCGATTCATCAGTTCCATGAAAACTGATGGAATATTCTTGAGACCGAATGGAATGAAAAAATACTTATATAGACCATACATTATAAAAAATGTTATATGAGGTATGTCCATAGGTTTAACACGTACATGATGATAAAATAACCTCAATTTGATCGTTTAGAACACTCAAGCTACTCCAAGATGATGAAACAAGTCATCTAGTCATAGAAAGGGATACTGGTTTTAACCTTCATCTGGTTCAATTTCTAGTAATCCAAGCATATCCTATGGGTATCATCTACCCCTTTCACAAGAAGTATCAGTGAAACCCATGGAGAAGTACTAGGTATAATGAACCCCTTTACCTACTAATACTCTAGAAACCTCTTGAGCTCCTAAAACTCTGTCATAGCCATCCTATAAGTAGGAATGGATATCGGTATAGCTCCTGGAAATAGATCGATGGAGAAATCAACCTCTCTTTCAGGAGGTGAACCAAAAAAATCACCCAGAAACACATCCTTGAAATGATTAACCATCGAAGGAAAATCCGTTTGACATGCTCCTTGATCATCTAGATACAAACCAACAATCTGGTATGTCATCCCGCCCAACCCATTATGCTATGGTCCAGCTCCTCTCCCCTAGAAATACCATTCACCCTTGTGATTATAAATTTAACCCTCTAATGATGTGAAATTCACCCTCTCGTGATAGTATTCAACGTAACCTCTATAATTTATTAGCTAGTCCATCCCTAGTTTGAATTCAAACCCTATCATCTCTAGGAAATAAAGATCCCAAATGAAGTGACACCCACCAACCTCATGGGGCACTCCCTACACTAGTGTATATCCTCCATTCTGATTCCCATCAGAGTGTCTAACTTCATAAAAATCTTAGAAGATAGTATAGTGATCCCAAGGATATTCACCACATGTACATATATGAAAATATTCAATGCACTTGTATCAAAAAGAGAATATGAAATAGTAGAGGCTACTAAGATTATACATCTCACCATAGATGATCTGGAATGCTACTCCTCAGGGGTAGGATGTAAAAAATAGATCTGTCTTGAGCTATGACCCCGTGAGACAACCTCACTGCCTAAAGTAAGGCCACTATGAAGTCTCAGTGTAACTGGTGTCTGGATGCCTCAACTATGACCACCACTGCCTTGGCCTGATCGACTGGTACTTATCTAGCTCCCTTCCAAACACGAAGCTGAGAAACCTTCTTCTAAACTTGGTGTCAGAGTTGAACCCTACCACTCACTACTAGAGGGAAGGTCATGCAAAAATGTTGTTTGTGACCCATCCTACTGCAAGAACGATACTCAAATGGGTCACAATTTTAGTGATTATTCATGTGGCCCTATCTTCCACACTGATGACAGAAAACTGAGTTACTAATACTCATAGAATAACTGGTACTCATTTCATGAGAATCCAAAAATATAACTTCCTTCCACTAGAAGTCGAACTACTGGGTAGAGAAATAGCACTACCCTTCTCTGCACCCCTATCTTCCCTCAGGTTCCACTATGTAATCGGCACCCGATTCACAATTTTAGTGATAAAAGTCAATATAAACAGTTGACCTAAGATCTGATAGAATTTCATAGACCTTTCTCTAAGCATCTCTCCCTCTATATCTCATTAGTAACATAATTGGCGCAAAAATCTACAACTCTATAAAGTGTGACAAGTACTCCATAACCGTTATCATGCCCTGCTCCAGATGTATGAATTCACTAGCTTGCTCTGCCCATAGAGTCTCAGGGTAAAAATTGTCATAGAACTTGGTTTGAAAATCAGCCCAAACCATATCTCATAGCCTATCAGCCTGGTTCAGTACATTCCACTAGAAATTTCTTTCCCCACGTAGAATATATGTTGTGAGCTTCAATCTCCTCTTATGAGGTGTTTCCAAATGCTCTGATACCACAAGCGTAGTGTCAAGACACATCTTAACAGCCCGTGGAATTCCATCTCCCAAAAACATGGGAGGATGTTACTGCTAGAACACACGTTTCAGCTCATCCATAGATAATAAAGGATGTGGTGCTCCCAAAAATGTCTGTATAAAGTAATAAAATCCCTTCCAGAATTTTGCCTCAACACCTATGTCTGAAATAACAACTAGTTCTAAAACTAACACTAAAGGAGGATCCATTGCTATTCCATGGCCCACCGCCTCTAGGGAATAGTTTTTTCCACCTTCCTGGAGAATTAATGGAGTTATTTTTGGTGTAATGCCTCTATAATTTCAAATAAACACCTTATAAAAGAAATATATCAAGGTTTGAAACTCAAAAGTGTAGGATAAGTCAAAAACCTCCTAAACAAATTCATACCACACATCCTACTCCTAAATTCAGTACTATAAAAAGAACATTTACCGAAAAACACTAGAGATATTTCCTTCTTACTACTCAAAAGATAGGTCTAGGACGAGTCTCTATGTGTTATTTCAAGTTTCCATTTCAATTCATTTTTACTTTAAATTTAATTTCCATAATTCATTTATTCAAAAGGTTTAACCAATGGTTCACCAAGTTCCAATCCATGTAGACCCATAACACCTTAGGAACCAAAATTTTGTTCCCACATAATCCATAATATATTAAATTCAATTTAAATAATTGAATCAAAAGGTGCATCACTTTCTAGTCTATAAGGGACCATACTCCTTATGAATTGAAATATGGAATCACTTTCTCTAACCAATGCAGAAAATCTATCATAAAAACAGGTACATATATCATACCACTTATCAAAAAAACATTCAATAAGTAATGCTTCCTAAATTTCATGGAATAATGCATGGCATGTGATTTCTTGAAAGTGATTAAAATGATGCATGAGATGACATACCCTCATCTCATCGGGTCGTAATATAATAAAACCCAAAATCATATCAATAATAATATCACAATTCCAGTGCATCACCCAATGGTGTAATCAAATCAATATTAATATTAAAAATCCATAAAATAGAAATTTAATTCAAGGGAATTTGGATCTTTCCTATATGTGGGTTAGCTACACCCAGGCACAACCCATTAAAAAACTACAAACCTTCCTATCCCTGTATATTTTCACCAAATAGTAATGAAAAATAGAAAATATACCATCTATGACACCCCTTTGTAACATCCTAGATCTAGATGCCACTCAATAGTGCCCTGAGTCTGGTTGGTTTCATGACCTGAAGCACATCTCCCAAAATTCCATAGACTGTCGACTATCAGTGAGGGAATAGGTGTGTTAGTGTGGAGATTATTCCCTCACCACCAGAGTGTAGAACATTGTAATACCAATAACACAAAAGTAGTGGAAGAATTAAACCATACAGAAAATAGAAACTAAGAAGGAATATATAACAATAAATCCATAAGTTTCTCAGATACAACAATGATTATACATGTCATGTGTATATGAAAAAAACCAAAATAGGTCCATATTAGTACAATACTAAAAATGTATCCAAAATACCAAAAGAATAAAAAGTGCCATCTCCGAATAGAATCATGATCCTCATCTCAGTCCCATGCTCCCCTGCTCTTATGTATGGTACAAAATCAGCATCAAACTATGGGAACTTTCCCTTATCCTTACGTACATCCAAGTAGTCTATTCAAGTACCAAATGATAGCCCAAACATGGTGTGAGAAATAATCCCTATAGGTAACTACCCAAATATCTATACAATTTCAGGTTGTGAAATATAACAAACTATGCAGTGTGAAAGTAAAGAAGGTAAGTTGAAAATAAATGTATAGTTCCCATGGAATGTCCACTACTAAGAAAGAAACATAGAAATAGACTCTCAAGGACAACTTAAAGAGATGGTTAAGCTCCTCTAACAAGGAATCTAAAAACAATGCATAAAAAACAAATATGTCCTTTCCATTCATTCAAACATATCTTGTAAACCATGACATTTCCGTACCACCTCAAGTGTCAAACAACCATGGATGAGACGTTCAACCAATCATATCACATATTCCATGGTCGTTCCACATAATCAAAGTGTAAGACCATGAAGGGATGGATCTAAGTTATAGAAGACCAAGGAATCCCCATTGAGTCCTAGGATCATCTCGATGGAAAATTGATTAGGCACTGGTTGAAGTCCTAGGATCATGTTAATTGAACATGTCCTACATGAGTCCAATAAATCTGGATCCAAGGGGTAGAAAGGGACAATGTATCCCATATAATTGAAACACAAGGATAATAATCAATCCAAGGCATCCGATACCATGCTCAAGATCCAAGGAGCATAATACAAGGAATATATTCATTCATTCACCATTTCATATCATTTACAATTTCATACCATATGTTATTTCATACTATATGATTCAACCCACTCATATAACCATTTCACATTCAATTTCGTCTCATGATTATACCCACTAATATATCACATTTTCCAAATAAACCATTCAAGAAATTGAAGTTCAATATAAATCATTTAATAACTCAACATCATATTTTAACATGGAAAGGAGGTATAAAATATCCTAAGAAATAAAATCAATTCCCTTTAATTTTAATATAGATTTTTCTAAATAGGAAAGCCTAATAACACATCACATGGATGTTTTAACAATAAATAAACATGGTAAATTCCTACGACACACCCAATGTGTAGCCTTGGTTGGGTAAACAACCATAAAAAAGTCTCATGGAAGATAAAGGGAATCCCTAATAGGTTCCAATTCAATTAATTCAATTAATTATTATAATTTTGGGGCCACAAAATAAATCCCAACAGGGGAAACATTGATAAACAGGTATATAAATCACTAAAATCAATGGGAAAAGTAGAGGCCACTTACCATAGCATGGTAAGAGAGTGATCATCCAGTATCAAGTCCTGATTTGACTCAGATTGAGAGAAAAATAAAGAACAGATGAAGCACCTAAAATTAGGGCTTATTATCTTTCACAAAAATAGCTTCTTCAACATCCAGAGGAATGAAGAACAGATAAAAAATAATCTAGTACTCACCGATGTATATCCAATGAGATGTTTCATTCTTGAATTGGATATCAAATAGAGGACCAAGATTTAAAATAATATTTTATGCTCAAGGAGGCTCTCAAAATGTTCCTTTGCTATACATAGGATGAAAATGAGTAAATTAGGTTAAAATAGATTTATTTTAACTTAAAATTATAAAATTAACCCAAATTAAAGGGGTCACATTGTTTGAGTGTACGGTTTGGAAAAATTTGTGACAACCATGCTTGTTTAGCTATAGGAGAAGGGTGCCCCCACAATTACATCATAGGGTTTGACTAACTGTGTGTAAAATGTGAAAAAATAATCTGTTAAAATTTTAGAGGTTTTTGAACAGTCGTACAACCCATGTTGCATGGTTTGGTTGAATCATGAGGCCTCCTCCTGCCCTCTCCCCATGCCTCATATGGTTTATCAGACCATGTAACCGGCCCTACACGGTTTGAACTAACCATGCGCCAGGCCATTTTCAACCCAATACTTGGGTTTTGGGATTCAAACGGGCCCCAAACACCACAATACCTTTATGAGATCAAAGGTAATTCACATTAGTATATTTAAACATTAAAATAGAAAATAAGGGATCCATACCTCATATGAAAACCAAGGATCTTACAATCATGATGGATTAAAAGACAATAAAATTTCCAAGATAAAAGTATAAATTCAATACTTTAATCCTAAGATATGATTCTTGAGATTACCATAGAGAATCCCATTTTTAATAACAAATAAGTAAAATCTTTTATGGTGAATTTGGTTGATGCTGAAAATTTTGTAGGGAGAACTGAATTTGTGATTCAAAATACTATAAATGATGTTGGTGAAGGATAAAAAATAGTAAAAATATTGTTTATGCCACTAAGTAACTTGGTAATTATCATAAGTTACCATGAAATACCATTTTGTAAACTAAATCATGCAACATAAAAGGGTACAATAATGAAAAAATGAAACACGATAGTAACATCACCTAATAAAAAGAATGTAGTTGGGATGTGAAGTCTGGATTTAGTTCATCAGAAGTTCATTCATTGGAATTATGTTTATGAGAATTTATTTCATTGATTGATAACTAGATGTGGTGCGTAGATTGTATAAGTAGTATCTCTATAGGGGAATCAATACCATCGGAAGTACGTATCTTTTTATGGAGTTATGATGTGGTGATGAAGGTCCAGAAGTTCATCAAGCATGGATTTCTGGGTTTTTACTCCAACTATGATGGTCATGTTATGTTGATATGGATTTTTAGGGGAGTGGGTTTAACTTCTTGAAGATATGGAACTTAGTATATAAGTTCATGGGACCTATTTTCTAATAATGTAGAATGGGTATGTAATCAAGAAGATATCAATGAGATTGGAAAAATATTATATAGATTACTTGTTCTTAGTAATGTTGTTTTTTAATCTTTTATACCATTTGATGAATATAAATAAACCATCAATGCTTCTCCTATATACGAATGACTCATTTTATGAACCACATTAATCTCTTGTGATCTTTATTTCTTTAATGTATTTTCATTGAATATTTTTTTTATTACCTTAAATGTTTGTGAATTTTAATGTGCATTAAAAGGATGACTATTTTTGGTGAGTAGGGTGAAAATTCTACACATTTTGGTACACATAGTCATGGTAAGAAAAATTTTAGAGGTCTCATTTTGTCTATATAGATCCTTCGACAAGTGAAGTTCTGACTGAACAAGGTTCCTTCATTTTATGGTTTTATTAGAAGTATAGGGGATCAATGTTTCACCCAATAAGTGGTATTAGATCCACAAATTAAGAAACACAAGTTTCTTTTCTTAGGATTTCCTTGATAATATCTCAATCTCAGTGGGATTTCAGTGATATTATAACATATGGTGTCATATGATAGCAAGGTATTGTTAAGAAATTTTGATGGAATAGATTTTGGATTATGGAGAATGAATATGGAGGATCATATGATTCATAAATACCTAGATTCTCTATTTACTAATGTTTTCTCGAAGAAGATGAAAAAGGTGGAATCTAAATTGATGGACAAGAAAGAACTGGAGATGGTGATAATACCTTTGGAAAATGATTCCTTTAACATTTGTAAAGTAAATAAAATGGAATAAGTAGTGAAGAGACAATGATATATGTATGATAAATCCATGGCATTGAAAAAAGTGATTATGATGTGGTAACTGTTCAATATAAGGTTATTTAAAGACAAATGATGGAAGATCATGTGTATGATTTCAATATGATATGAGGATATATATAATCAATGAAGTTTATGTTCATAGAGGATGTCTAGGAACTCATACTGCATATCATTGATAAATGGGAGTTGGGATGCAATGGGGACTTCCATTAATAACTCTAGGAGAAAAACAAATTTTGTATTTGATGATATTTAGAATATGATTCTCAAAAAATAACATCGATGAAGAGAAGTCCAATCACCATTTGATAATGTTCTTATTTTTGATGGATGAGTATGTTCACATGAATGAATAATATATAAGAAGAAACAATTGGAATATAAGATGAGGGAGAAGAGTTGAGGTAAGTCTGCTAGTCCTAATCCTATGTGATTTAGATATGCGAAGAACAAACACTTCAATAAGGACTGTAAGAGTTGAAATGAAATATTTAAATGAAAATTAAAATTAAAAATATCCAATTACATTAGGTTCATGGAATGAGGTAGTTAACTATTCCTTAATGTCAACATTCTTGTGGATTCATGGGTGGTTGACTCAAGGAAATCATTCAATTCAACAAGAGGGTAGAGATTCAATGAAAATTATGTGTTTAGAAGTTTTAGAAAAGTAAATTTGGTAGATGATAAAGCTCTATAAATCATTAAAAAATGATATTTCAAAATATTTATTAATAATGGAGGATTCTTGAAACAAAATGAAGTTTGACATATCTGAGTGTTCCAGAGGAACTTAATTTCCATATGATAACTTGATAAAGCAAATAATGAGTCTTGATTATATAATGGAGTCTATAAAGTGAGTAAATGATTCATAGTCATTGAAAAAGTAGTAAATAATGGGATTATGAATTTTTTTCATAAGAACATACTCAATATCATTATAAAAAAATCTAGTAATTTTGAATTACAGGCTTGTTTATCTTAGTGAGATGAACATAAAAATTCTATCAACCATAAGTATACTGAAGCATGCTTATATGGACATTGAATTATTTGAAATATATGATGTATTGAAATAGATATGGGTATTATTCAACTTATATTGATAGAATCCTAGATCTCATAAGTTAGAGTTAGTTCACTCAGTTGATCGGGGACATACCCTTATCTTCTCCTATATAGGTTCACTCTGATTTGTTACATTAATTGATGATGACAATAAAAAATTTATGATTTACTTTCTTAAGAATATTTCTAATTTATTTCTTGGATTTCATTAGTGTAAAGGTAATGTTTCTAGAAGATGAAATTCCTTCATAATCACAAGTGATTGGAAGTTCACAATCTTAAAGTCTTTATAAGCTTGTAATGCATGATTATGTATTCTAAATATAGGTACATGCTTGAGGATAAATATTTTTTTTCATTTTTTATAGTGATGAGAACATCAAATACTAGATATGGGATGATGATAAGTGACAAGTCATCAGAATATGAGACTATTACTTTAATAAAAATATTTTTTTGGAAGGACTAAAACATGGTGGAGAAGGAAATTGTTTATAAATGAACTATCAAAGTCCAATTTGATCTAACTAGGAGGACTAGATTTTTATAAATTACTTATATATAAATATAAAACAATAGACATCCAATGGTGAGTCCAATGAAATATGAGCTAGAAATTTTAAGGGAGAATGAAGCTAGAATGAGATCAATAAAAATTAGGACTCTAGAAGAAAGAGTAGATTCAACCAATATAGTGAAACCAACTCAATTTAAGAGATCAATCAAAGATATATGTCTAGTATAAATCTTTGGGTTTTGTTTGTAATTTCCTCTTATAATGGTTTTAGAAGAACTATAGAGATCAAAACAGGTATCCAAACTAAATGATTCCCAATAATGTAAGACAATGATGGACTAAGATATTTCATCATTAATGTCCAATATAACATAAGAGCTCAGTGACTTACTATAAGGGAATAAGGAACTAGATAATAACTGGGTTTACCATGTGAAGTAAGATAATGATGAAAAAAATGTTACAAAACATGGTTGGTGGAAAAGGGATTTCAAAAGAAGAAATAAATTGATTTATAATAAATTTTCCCCTAGGTTATTAAATATAAAACTGTCTAAATATTATTGAGAATGGAATCATTGGAATATTTTTACTTTGAAAAGATATGTTTAAATATTACATTCCTTTATGGAGAGTTGGAGGAAGAAATTAATATGAAGCATCCAGTAGGTTTTAAATAATAGAAGAAAAAAAATTAGTTTGGAACCTAAATAAGTGTCTTTATATACTGGAGTAATCTCTGAGGTAATGAAATAAAAAATTCAATTAATTTATATTGGAAGAAGGTTTCATAAAGTGAAATATAGATAGTTCTTTATACTAAAAGAAGTGGAGTAATGTAACATTCATCATATTATTCTAGTATATAGATGACATGTGTAAGATATTGACCTTTTTTGAGGTGTCTAATACTTTCTTTTAGGTAAAATTTTACCCTTGTTTTAGTCTGAATTTGGTTGGAGCTTGTCTTGTGTTCATTTGGGCGAGTTTTGGAAGCTTTTGGAGGGTTTTTTGGAAGTATATTATTGGATCATGATTTTCCCAAACCGTGCAACCACCCCCAAGAAACTGTGTGCCCCTTCAACCATGGATAGAGGGGGTTTAAATGGTTGGCAAATGATTTTTCAAACCACGAATCCACCAATTGGAAAAATTTCACCCTATCACCCTTAGAAAGATGGGTGATTCATGGCAGAAACATAGTTTTACAAACCATTCACCCACTAAGGAGAAACCATGCAACCCAGAAAATAGGGGTGCATAGTTAGGGTGCACGGGTTGTCTAACCATGTAGAACATCTAGGAAAACATGTATATAGTTATTTAATTCCCCAAAAATTTATTTAAAAAATTATAGCCCCCCAGTTTATATCCATAATCTCCCAATTATGGATTAATATGATTCCTTTTCTCTTGGAGGCTCCCAAGAGGATTCGTTGGATCCTTGAATGTCTTCCTTTGTGAATCAAAGATTTGGTGGAAGGATGGCCTCATCTATGGTAAGTGATTTATTCATAATCAAGATTCCCCTATCTCCTATCTTTCTTCCCCTATAGAGAGGGATAAATTCCTCTATTATTGATGGAATACATCTAGGTTTTAATAAAATTTGTTAATTAGATATTTATTCTATGTTTTTATCCTATATCTCCTCTACCATTTTGATTTTGACCATTCTACTTCGAAACACGGGGTATGTTTTGGTGATCGTTCGACAAAGATCACGAGGTATGTGGTCTAATTACTAAATTTTCATAGTATTGTTTATGTTTGTGGGTATGTATTTTTTCCATTATATTTCCGCATTGGTAATTTTCATTTTAATTAAAAAGGTTAATTGAAATCTATGAAATTGTGAGACCCTTAACGGATCCCATTGATCCCATTCGATATTTGAGACTAAGTTTGATGGAAACCCATGGAGTGTTCTAGTACACTTGAAATGATGACTTTTGAATTTTAAAAATGTTAATAACGGGTTAATGTAATTGAACTAAATACTTATTTCATGGTTTAGTAATTTTATTTAAAGGGTTTATTGTCTTAACTATGAAGGGTTAACGAATTGTGAAAAAAATGATGATAAATGAATTAATGGGAATTGTTCACCTTATCCTTTGTGATTAAAGTAAAGAACCATGGTTGTGATTGATAAATGTAATGGTTCTATGTGATGTTATTGATTGATCAATGGGTTTTGGGTTAGGGACTGCTTCTCTAAATACCCACGGGGTTCTAAAATTTCTTCTATAGGCCCCCATTACTACTTACGAATTTGTGACATATGTGATTGATTAATGAGTTTTGGGTTAAGGACTACTGCTAAAAATACCCATTGGGTTCCTGAAAGCTTCTCTAGGCCCCCGTTGCCTGAATGTGAATTGGTACCAGGATTGATGCTCCAAGGTACCAAAAATAAAATTTTAATTAAAAGAATAATGAAACCCCATTATAGAATGAATTGTGATATCCCAATGCTGTATGGTTTAGTCCCCAACTTAGGCCAAAATAGGTATGGTGTGGTTGAAAAAAGAATAATAAATGTGAAACCTATTTATTTTTATCATTTTTTCTTTATTATTTATACAACTGTATACAATGTTATAGATTGAATATTGGTTTATATACCGTTGGTGGTGGAATACTAATTTGTACTAACACCCTACTCAGGATTCCTGAATGGTTCCGGAATAGATTTCATGTTTACAGGATATGATAAGGGAAATATCCATATGTTAGATGTATGTGTTGGGATTCAATATGGATCATGAATGAGGGAATAAGATATGATATCCGAACTCGATTGGGAGTTATCCATGCATATTTATTTTGGTATTTCATTATACCCTTAAAACTTGTATGGAATTAAATATTTATTGATTTGGTTTATGGCCATTTCCCTATTTTGTGATTTATTATGTGATGCTTGGTATTATATTTATTATGGTTTATTATTTTTCATTGAATTATATTGGTTATTTATATATTTATTTATGCTATTTTTATGATTTGATAAAGTTGGTATATTCCCCCATGTTACATATTAGACCCACACTGCTATTTAGTATCCTCTTGCATACAGGAAGACACTCCTGAGGTCATGTAACAAACCAACTCTGGGCACCAGTATGTGGCACCCAATTCGGGATGTTACAAAGTGGTATCATAACCATTTTAGTTTATTTTTAGTTATCTTATTATTTGAGAATGGTATACATGAGTCTAGGATGATTTGGGCCTTGTTAACGATCTCATGAATTTGAGTCGCTAACCCATGTGATAGGGAAAATCTAAGAACCCAGGGTGGGATTATTGTTCTTGATGTTTGAAATTACAATTTTATGTTATTTCACCTAGGGTGATGCACTTATAATGTGATGTTATTATTTTTTAGAGATTAACCTCATGGACCATTATGGCATGATATTTGAGTATAAATGCATCATTTTAGAAACTTAGGAACTTATGTGAAATGTATTATTTTAGGAACATACTAAAAATAAAGTTATGATCAAGTTTTGGGAAATGAAAATGATTTTCTTTATTTGAGGAATTTAAAAGGAAATGATGCCTGATAAAGAATTGATAATTGTAAATTATGATAAATGTGGTATTTTAAACAGATAAAATGGGTTTCTAACAAGAAATTGGAAATATGAAAGAGTTAAACCTTGTGTTATCCATGAACTAGGTTAGGGATGGTTAAGGGTAGTGATAGTGCCTCACTTTTGACTATGTGGCTATGTATGAGGGATGGATTATTATAAAATTATGCGAATCACTATTGTTTAATGTGTTAATGATGTGTTGTGTTTCCTAAGAAGTGTTCTTGTAATTATAGAGATATTATTCCCTGACAGTGTTTGTTGATAGGATGATAGGAGGACATTATAAGAAAAGATCCTCCAATAGTGGGACAAGAGGACCCAATAGTTTTAAGTGAAGTGGCAGGAGAGTATCTATGTGAGAACTTTTCTTGATTTATATAGTTCATGGAAAGAGACATAGGTCAGGATATATATAATATGTATGAACTGACTCAAGAGTTCCAATTGCAGAACCTTCAACCTTCACTAAAGAAGGTGGACACGAGGCTTCCAAGTTTTGTATTGAGTCAATCTTTACAATTCTTAACCATTTAGAGAATTCTGATAAGAATATATTCAAGTGGAATTCTTATCTGTTACATGGTCAAGAAAAGCATTGGTTGGATATTCAGGATCAATATGAGAAGTTAGAGAGAATGGTATGGAGGTACTTTTAGGATAAATTCATGGAACACTTTTACCCAGATATTATTAGGCAGGAGAGGGTGGAAGAGTTTATGTGGTTGCCCTAGGGAATCATGTCTGTGATGGACTGTTCTAGTTTCTTAACTGATTTGCAGTTCTTTTTCATAGCACTAGTAGGGGATGAGGAAATTGTGGTGAGATTATTTCAGGATTGACTTAAATGTGAGATTATGTCCTAGGTAAATATCTTCCATTTAAAGAAGTTTTGTAAGGCAGTGAATATGAATCTAATTTTTAGGGGAACTTGAAGGAGTATTCCAGTGGAGGACATGTGGTTTTGACTAGAAAACTAGGAGGTATTCCTTTTGAGAGTAGGAATTGTCACTATGAGAGTGTTAACATGGGTAGTGGAAAATATAGTTGCTAGGAAGAAGGATTAGTTACCCATATTGATAATTGAGTGTACTTCCATCAGTGTAGTAGGTCATGGAACATTCATAGCTAGTGTCCCCAACCACAAGTGGATTTATAAGCTTGTTGTAGAATGAGGAAATTATAGACATACTACCAGAACCCTTGGATAATTACTAGTGATGAAGGAGCTAGGTTGTACTAGAGTACTAGAAGGGGGTCCTTTACCCCATACCAGTTAGGTTGTTGGAGTTCTATGAGTTGTGGCGATCAAGTAGGCAGTTGTGGTGCTCTAGGGAATAATAAACCATGTCATTAGAGTATTGAAACACATAGGAAGAAAACTAGAGTAGTGGATATAGGGATAAGTCAGTTACATATAGTTCATCCAGCACTAGTGGATAGTGAGGTTGGGCTGTCGACATTCAGAGGTTCTATTCTATTAGATTCAATGGTTTTTAGATTTTTTATTTGATACAAGATCCTATAAATATTTTCTATTTTTTAAAATTTTTAATGGATTGAGTCTGAAGTTAGAGTTTTTGAGAAGAGTTATTATGACCGACACACCATTGGGTGTACGGTTAAATAAAATATTCCTATGAAAGGGATACTACCTCGAGGTTCGTGAGTATCATTTCCTTTGGGATATTTATACTCTAGACATGTTAGGTTTTGAATTTATTCTATGGATGGAATGGATGGTATTGTACCAATCCCACATCGATTGTTACCATCATAGAGTAACCTTTACATCTCTAAAGGGAAATAGTTATGTCCACCATGGAGAATATGATATTCAGGCAGGCTTTGTAGGGACAGTTCATCAGAAACTAAGGGAGAATACTGCATAACTTTCAATTATTTTTTTGAAAATGGGGGTGTAAAGAAAATCATCTTTCCACCTATAGTGGACTGGTTTAAGGATTTTTTCCTGAAGACTTCTCAGGGATGCCACTAAGGAGAGATGTTTATTTTACAATTTAGCTCATGTTAGGTGCTAAACCAGTTTCCATTCCACCTTATCGAATGACACCAATCAAGATTAAAGATCTTAAAACTTAGATAGAATAATTTATGGATACAATATTTATCTTTCTAAGTATGTCACTTCAGGGTTCTATGGTTTTGTTTTCTAAGAAGGATGATGGGAAGTTTCATTTGTGTGTTTATTACTGGAAGTTTAATTGGATGACAGTTAAGAAACAGTATCCTCTTATGCACATTGATTAAATCTTTACCCAGTTGAGAGGAGATACTGTATTCTATAAGATTTACTTGAGGTCAGGGTATCATCATTTGAGAGTTATAACTTCAGATATACCAAGGTATTATTTCAGAAGTATGTATAGACTATATGAGTTCATCATGATGCCATTTGGGATGAATAATAATCTGACTATGTTTATTGACTTGATGAACCAAATCATTCACCCCTACCTGGATAATTTTTTAGTTTTTTTGAGGATTAAATCTTGTTGTACTCTAAGATTCATGATGATCATGCCCAAGATCTTGAAATCATTCTGATCATAGTGAGAGATAATCAGTTATACGCCAAGATATCTAAGTGTCAATTCTAGATTGAGAGGGTATATTTCTTAGGTCACATAATCTAGGAGAAAGGTGTGTCATTGGTACTATATAAAGTTCATGTTGTTGTTTCATGAGAGCATCCTAAGATTTCTTTTTGATATTCGATGCTTTTTGGGTTTAGCAAGATATTAACAGAGATCTATATAGGAATTTTACTTTTTGCAAGAACTAATTTTGGGCTTGATCAAGAAGGGGATAAAGTTTTAATGGTATGGAGATTATGAGAATTCCTTCCAAGAGTTGAAGAAGAGACCACACCGATTTTGATCCTACCCAAGCCATGTGAGGAGAATAACTTGTTTTGTGATGCATCTGAGATCCGTTTGGAGTAGTGTTGATGGAGGAAGATTAAGTTGTGGTGTATGGGTCACGATAGTTAAGGATACATGAATGGAATTACCCCATGCACGATATTGAATTAGCTATGGTGGGTTATGCCTCAAATTTTAAGCCACCTTACATATTAGGAGATAAGTTTACTACATATATTGTTTACAAAAGTTTTAAGTACATTTTTTGGCTGCAGTATGTGAACCTTTGGTAGTGTACATGGGTCGAGTATATGTTGTCATTTGATTTTGAGCTAGCCTATACATCAGGAAAAGAAAATAGTGTTAATAATTCTTTGAGTTGGAAGTCTTAGACTCAAGCTATTACAATTCTAGTTCTAAGTGGAATATGATAAATTTATTCATTGAAATTCATTTAGAGTCTCATGACAGTATGAAGAAAATGAACCTCGTATCCTTATCTATTGAGTTTACAATTTTAAGATGGATCAAATAGAGGTAGTATGAGGATCCATAGTGTTTTTAATTTAAGGAAATACTTTAAGGTCGAAATTCACCTTATTATTGGACGATATATGAGGAAGAGATCATCTATGTTCAGGGTTGTGTTGTTGTGACAACATGGAATTTTTTAGGAGGAAACATGGGAGAGTGAATCAAATATATGGGAATAATGGCCTATCATTTTAACCTCGTAATATTAGTGATTATTGAGAGTATATATTGAGGAAAATATATTATAAGGTGGGGAGATTATAAAATCCCAGCCATTCTAAAGGTGTCTCACACTTGTTTTCCAGAACCTGTTTACCCTTGTTTTATTATTACTTTTGTTGGATTTTGTCTCAAGTTTGTTCAGGTGAGTTTTGAAATCTATTTAATGGTTTTTTAGAAGCTCATGGTTGGGACATGGTTTTCTCAAACCGTACGTCCACCCCATCAAACTGTGTGCCCCTTCACCCTTGTACAGAGGGTGTTTCCATGGTTGGCACACGATTTGTCAAAACATGTGGCCAACTAGTGAAAATAGTGTTCCCCATAATCTTTAGGAAAAGGGTTGATGCACGGTTGGTGCACAGTTAAACAAACCATGTTCCAACCTAGAAGAAACTATGCACCTTATATATTAGGGGTGCATGGTTAGGGCACATGGTTTGTCTAATAGTGTGACGCACCTTGGAAATTGTGTTCACAATTATTTAATTCCACAAAAGTTTAATTAAATATTTATGGACCCCTATTTTGTATCCCTAATCAACATATTATGACCTAATATAGATTCCTTTTCTTTTGGAGGATCCATAGAGGATTCCTAGGATTCGTAAACATCTTCATTTTTAAATCAATGATCTGGTGTACGGATCACCTCCTCTTTGGTAAGTGACTTTTTACTCAATTATATTCCTATCAATCCAAGTTTTCTTCAACTTTAGATATGTATTAATGCATCCATTTTTTACAGTATAGATATATTTTTTAATGGATCTTTTTCATTAGATATTGAACATAGTTTTTGATCTTAGATCTCGTCTTCTGTTGTGATTTTGATTATTATATATTGAATTGAGGGCTACAATTTAGTGAGAATTCAACAATTATCTTGAGATAGGTGGTATAATTTCTAAATTCCCACAGTATTGATTACAATCATGTGTATATAATTATGTCATTTCATTTCCAAATTGCGAAATTGCATTTAAATTAAAAAGATGAATTGAAATCCATGAAATTGGAGACCCTTCACAGATCCCATTAGACCCATTTAATATTTGAGACCAAGTTTGATTGAAACCTATGTGGTGTACCAATACACTTTAAATTATGATTTGGAAATTGTAAAAATGGGAATAATGGGTTAATGGAATTGGAATATTTCCTAGTTTCATGGTTTTATAAATGGATTTAAATGTTTGATTATCTTAACCTTGAAGGGTTAATGAATTGTGAAATAAATGATGATAAATGAATTAATGTGAATTGTTCATGTTATAACTTGTGATTAAATTAATGATCCATGGTTGTGATTTCTATATTAAATGGTTATCCGTGATGTGATTGATTGATCAACGAGTTATGGTTCATGGAATGCTATTCGAAATACCCATGGGGTTCCAAACTGCTGCTCAAGGACCCCATTTCATGCTTGTGAATTTTTGATATATGTGATTGATCAATGAGTTGTGGGGTAAGGAATTATACTCCAAATACCCATGGAGTTCCAGAAAATTGCTTTATCTTCCAATTGGATGAAGGTGAATTGGTACCTGGACTAATGCTCCAAGGTACCGGAAATGAAATTGGAATTAAATTAATACTGAAATACCATGAAAGAATGAATTGTTATATCCTAATGGTATATGGTTAAGACTCTAGAATAAGTCGAAGTAGGAATGATATGGATGAATAAAGAATAATAAATGTTAAAACAATTTATTTTTATCATTTTTTATTTATTATTTATACAAATTTATACACTATTATAGACTATACATTTCTTTAGATGCAATTGGTGATGGACTACTACGTTGTACTCACACCCTACCCAGGCTTCTTGATTGATACCCGAATAGATTACATTTTTTTTGCACAAGATTAGGGTAAGATCCTTATGTTAGATGGATGAGTTGGGATTCAGGATTAACCATGGATAAGGGAACCAAATATGATATTAGAACTGATTTGGGAGTTTTAATCGTGTATTTATTTTGGGTTTTCTTTATATAATTAAATCTTGTATAACATTACATCTTTACTTCTTTGGTATATTATGATTTTCTTCTTTTGGGATTCATCATGCGATTCTTGATATTATATTGATTATGGTTGATTATTAATCATTGGCTTATATTGATTATTTGTATATTGATTTTTGATGTTTTACTTCTTTTGAAAAAGAGGGTATAGTCTCCCCACATTAAAAATTAGAACATAGCTACTAGTCGGAAGCCTCTTTCATATGGGGAGGCATGCTTGAGGTCATGTAATGAACTGGATCGGGGTACCAGTATGCGGTACCTAGGTTGGGACGTTACATCATGCTTCTGGTGAGTCTATCAATTCAATGGATTAGATAGATAAAAAATATGTTTTTAGGAAGATTAAAAATGAAGGATCTAGGGCATGCTAATAGATTATTGGGGATAAAGATCATGAGATATTGGAGAGCCAAAGATTTGGTTCTATATCAAAGGGAATATATCTCAATGATCATTAGATGAAAGGATATGACTTGATATAAATCATTGTTAACTCCTCTTGATTAAAATATTAACTTATCCAAGTCACATGCACCAACAATGGAATATGAGGCCAAGTACATAAAGAAAGATCCATGTGAATTAGTGGTAATAAGTTTAATGTATGGAATGAGTTGTATATGGATGGATATAAATTTTGTAATGGGGGTTGTAATTTTATTTATGTCAAATACTGGAAAGGTACACTGGGAGGATATAACATGAATCCATTGGTATTTTAAATGAATGAAATATATATCCCTATTATTTAGGATAAAGGACCATTTTTGTGGATATATTGATTCTGACATCACTATTGATTCCGATAACTAAAAGATCACAATGAGATTTATTTTTATCGATAGAGGAACAATGATCAACTGTGTGTTATGAATTCAAATTATTTTTACTCTATGTAATTTAGAAGCAGTGTATGTAGATATAATGGAAGTTGTGTAAGAAATGATTTTTACAATTCATTTAATCAAGGAAATTTGGAGAATTTAAGAAAGAGGTATTTTTATATGAAAAAAGTGAAATATACTTGAGATAAAAATCTGGTGTTCCATGCATAGAAAAAAAAATTAACATAAAGTATCATTTCATTAGAAACTTATTAAAGGATAAAAATTAAGATATATAAATGATAACTAAAAGGAAAAATTTTGTATACATATTCAGTAAGGTGATAGTTTAAGAAATTCTAAGGCAACATCACACATTAGTGGGATTTAGGTGAATGCAAGATGAATGGAGAAACACTTTATGTTGTGAAATATGTAAGTTTTCCTAAGTATTGAAGATTTTAAAAGGTTCCCAGAAATTAGAATTTAATTGAGAGATTGTTGGGAAGTGAATTGGGGTTTCAATTCATCAAAAACTAATTCTTAAGAATTAAATTTTCTAGAATTTCATACATTGGATGATTTATGGACACATTGGGAAGATAATGACATCATAAACTCTATAAGGGAAGAATAAATATAAAAACACTACTTCTTAAAATGAAGTTTTAATGAGGTGAAAAAGGTATAAAATTTTAAAAAAGAAATAGTTTACTGGGTTTTTACTCTAGGTGTGATGGTCAAGTTATGTTAATGAGGATTTTAGGGAAGAAAGTTTAACTTTTTGAGTGGATGTCACTTAGGATATAAGTTTGCAGGAACACATTGATAAGTATAGAGAGATAATAAATAATCAAGAAGAGATCAAAGAAATCAGTAAAAACTTGAATAGATTTCCTATTTTTAGTAATATTTTTTAATATCTTGTATATTTTGGTGAATATAAAAAATCAATAGTGTTTCTCCCATGCACATATAACTCATTTTATGAAGCAAATTAATCAGTTATATTCTTTAACACTTTAATTTATTTTCATTAAATGTATTTATTTTACCTTGAATACATGTGAGTTTGATTACACATGAAAAGGAAAACTTTCAATGGTGAGTAGGGTGTTAAGTAAACTGATATCTAGTACACTTAATCATATTAAGTGAACTTCCATAGGTCTGATTCCCCTTGCACAAAGCCTTAAGCATGTAAAGTTTCTATGGATTGAGGATATTTTTTACAGTGATATTATTAGAAGTACAATAATTTATGGTATTCCCCAAAAAATGTACCCATTTCTAAATTTAGTGGTGGTTAAGAAAATTTTAAAATAAAAGAGTTGGGGGAGAAGAATTATACTAATATTACACATAAAGGAAAGGTCACGGTGAAATAGAAATCTCCCAAGCATTGGAATTTTGTAACGAAGCAGTGAATTTAAAATTAGGAGACATAAAATAAGGATTATTTTATATAATATATTTACTATATGAGGATATTATTATTTTAAGTAAGGGGTTTCTACAAAAAATTATTTAGACATAAACCATATGTGTGATTGTATAATTTTCCACTTACCTAATTGAAAAAAGTCTATGAAATATTTAGTGAGTAAAAATATATTTTCTGAAGGCCAATAGATAAAACATCCAAAAGATAAAGTTCAATTAAGAAATTAATTTCATACTCTTGAGGAAACTTATGGGAGGTGTAATCAACCTAGAAACAATTCCAATAATTATCTCACAATGATATCAGAGTAGCTAAAGAAAAAGGAGAATTATAAATCTATCAATGGGAGGAAAAATCAAGGGAATTTTTTTTGAGGTTGGATAAAAAGATATAAAAGGATATAATCCTTGGATAAATGATAGTGGTCTCTTGTCACATGTTAAAAATAATAAAACACTTTTGAAATACATCTAAAGGTTTGTTATAGGAGCTAATATGTTCGACAATGGTGGATCACTAAAGGTCAAAGGAGTTAGATTCACAAATATCACTATGAATAATTAAATTGATGTTATCTTTTTTAAATGAGATAAATCATAATCTCTTGAGTGTTTCTCAACATTGTGACAACAAAAATGAAGAGATATTTCATAAGTATTGATATGTCATAAGGAATTCAAAGGGTGATGCAATCTTGATGAAGGGATAATGGACAAGTTTAATTCTATTTCCAGTTTCCAATGTTCAAGATACTTTTCATACGATCATGAAGGATGAAAATAAATAATGTTAAAATATACTTGGAAATTTATGGAAAAACCCCAAATTATAGTTCTCTCTTTAAAAATATTACCTATGAAACAAAGTCATAATTCCCCAGAATTGGAAGAACACAATGTCAACATACAAATGCGGGAACTCAACTCCAACATATCATATGAAATTTACTTGACAAAAAATAACCCTTTAACCACACACACTCAAGAGGATTGATATAATAACCCACACTCACAAAATATAAAAACAAAGGGTTTAAGTGGTTTAAAACTTAATCCAATTCTATGCATGAAACACTACTACTCATTTTTACTAATAAAAGAGGATTATTACAAGATTGTGATACAAAATGAATGATTCCACACATATTTATTAAATATTCCCACTAATAGATATATTAGCACCACCAACACCTAATGTATATAGAAAATCTCCACCATCATTGGATAGATATGGGATTCCCTCAATCCGATCAAGTCCATTAGCTAATTCCTTGTCATAACTCCCTATCTTTTGTGAATATTATAAGGTATTCTTTCAGAAACCATAGAAAAATAATATGAAATACTTTGATAATGTTGATTTATTCATAAATATATTTAGAATTTATTCCTATGTGAGTCAAAGTTGCATCCACACTTCATAATTCAGATCTGGAAGTCATCTTACACTATCACCTACTCCATCTTTAGATTCTACTTTCACTCATCCTTGGGTCCACTTCCCACACCTCAAGATTTACCAATATACTTTTAGAAACATGCCTTATAGAATTTTGGTTTTACATAGCTATAAATAATTCTTTATAGCAACTTAATAATCTTCTAATAGAGATTTGTTTTCTAGGATTCAACATAGTTCTTTAAATCACTTTGGAATTCTATCCTCCCTTCTTCCATTAACAACAGACAAAGAGTCCACATAATTTTCTTATTAGTCACCCAATTCCCTTTGAGGTACAATAATGACATATAATTTCCTATAATATTAAATTCATTTGAATATTATCCAAATTTTGAATTCTTTATATCTTATTTATCTCCATCACTTCTTTCTCTACAAGCTTTTGGATGAAGTGATACTTCAATTGAATGTGTTATTTTCTTGAGTGAAACACCCAATTATCTAAAAGTTATATTATAGTTTGAATATCACATAACAATGATCCATTACCTTTATTATTTCTGGTATCCTTAAATAAATAGTTTAACCATATCATTTCCTTCACTACTTCCATTATGGTAATGTACTCTCATACGGTTAATAGTACTACTACCAATTGAAGTATTAACATCTATATTAAGATAGTTCCTCCACAGGTGAAAAAAATCCAATGACACTTATCTATGTGTTTTTATTCCCTACATAGTGTGCATCACCATACCCTTATAAATAATTATAATTTAAGAAACATAAGGCTAATTCTTTCAAACCTTTGAAATAGAAGAGTATATACTACATGACTTCATAATAAATTTTTATTGGATTTTTCAAAAATATAATAACTACTCCTACTTCTTGAAAAATTTATGGACTTTTAAAAATCATTATATACACAACAATTCCAACTTTAGATACATAAATAAAATTTTCCTTGTACTCAGCCTCATCTTCCATTCATGGTGCCTTCTCTTTTGATAGTTTGAAATTTCCATCTAATGGAGTAGATATAGGTCTGATTCCAGTCATTATAATACTTTACACTATCATCCTATTGTACTTTTACTAAGACAACATCAATATTTTATAATTATTTTCCCTCTAAATACCCATCCAAAAAATCCATTTGGTTTCATCAAAATCCTTTATCTTGAACCTTATTGATAACTCCGCCTCTAACTATCCAATTTTCTTAATGTTTGTACCCATCATGAATATATAATCCACATAAAATATATGTATGATAAATATCCCATCATTGAGAACCTTATTTTTTTATTAATGATATTCATGAAATGAATGAACTTATATTCTACTATAAAGACATCTAACTTCTGGTTCCACTGCCAAGGTTCTTGCTTTATCCCAAATATACTCTACCTATGTTTTTACACTTGGTTGATTCTAGATTCCTTATATACTTCTAGTTGTTTCATATAAATTTATTCATCTAATTATATAAGTGAAAATGATATTTTTACATTTAAATATTCAAGATGAAAGTCATCTTTCATAATAATTCTAAGACTTGTTCGGATTATTGTGTGTTTAACAATAGAAGATAAAATTTAACTAAACCCCACTTGTTCTTTTTGTTGGTAACCTTTTAAAAATAACTTTTCCTATTACCGCTTTCTAGAATTCACTTATTACTTCAAATAGTATATGTATTTATTTTATAGTTCCTACTTTTCTAGTGCAATTTAGAAATCTCTTATGTTTTTAAATATTCAAGGAGTAAATCCCTAACTATCACTACTTTACACCACTAATAATTATCAATTACTTTAGGATTTACTGTTTTCCACCATCTATAAGAAGTATATAATTTAAGTCAAATACATACCTTTTATCCAGTAGTCTACCTCTAGAAAACCCTCCTAAATCCTAAGGTTGTTCTTCTTCTACTACCACTTCTTCTAGAATTCTATCTAGATCTTCTATTTTCCTTAAGATATTTGGTAAGAATGACCTAAGACAAGCCTCTAAAATCTAAAATTAATTATAAAATCCTTCTCCCAATATGTCAATTTCCCTAAAATCAAGAGTGATTCCTAAATTAATTAGTCTTTCCAAAATTCTATTCAGAAAAACCTAGACATGTGATGATTCTTTTTTCTCATATATATATTTTTATTGGTTCCGATCCACATATATAATCCCTTAATTTAATTAAAAATCTAATCTTATAATGATTTTCTAAATTTTTTTATCTTATAACTTAATTTCAAATTCTTTAATTCGATAACCTACTAAGAAACATACTTGATATTTTCTTTTAATATATCCCCTATACTGGAATAAATATATAAATAGGTAATACACCCAAATATTTTGAGGAGAGATACATAGAACATTCTTTTGGTAGACCTTTTTTCTTTAATCTCACACCCCAGTGTTATGGAAGGAATCCTATTAATATTATATTCCACATGACTGATAGTTTTTCCAAAAAACTAATTGGGATACCCATAATGAATTATCATTATTTTTAATCTATCACATAGAATGAAATTCATCTATTACACTACTCCACATTATTATATAGTTCTGAGAACTATATCTCCAAATTATTTCCATTCTTCCCATAAAACTTCCATAACTCCATGATTCCATACCCCCCACTATTATCAGACATAAAAAACATGATCTTTAAACTAGATTGTTTTTCCACCATGGATCTTCATCGAGTGAAGGTTCAAAAAACTCCATAATTATGTTATAAAAAGAAAAACCATACCATACTTTTAACATCATCAATAAAGTTAAGAATATATATTGACCCTATATGAGACTTAACCAATATAGGCCCTAATATATCCATATAAACTAGGTATAACTTTTAGTTTTTTGGTGTTATTCCTTTGATATTGAAATATACCTTATGATTATTTCCAAGGATGAAATATTCACATGTTTTATATTCCAAACAACCATGTTTTAATAATAAAATTTCCAAAAAGACTTTCATCCATTTCTCACCAATTTTTCCTAGATGATTATTCCATAACTTTAACATTATAGAAGTTTCTATTCTAGTAAGTGTTTTATTTTCTAGACACCAATTAAGATATAACATTCCATCTTTCACTCATTTGACCACCACTATGGAACTACTTTTTATCTTCCACTATCCTTACACAAAAATCATATTGAAATCTACATCATCTAGCACACCAATTGAAAATAAATTATTTATTAACTTTGATATGCTCTATACTCCTTATAACTCTTACAATTCAGATATTTAAATAAAAATTTCCAACTATATTAATGGTTTTTTTAATCTATAATATATAACTTTACAAATTTTTTTAAAATAAAAGTCTACATACTCTATTTCATAGATTCTAAGTGAAAATAATCCCTGGAATCAATTATCCATGAATCTAATAGATTAGAAAGACTTATTAATAATCTAATTTCTTCCTCATTCATGGTATTTAAAAAATTACTTTTATAAGAAAACCTTCCATAATTTGACCACCAGTCCCCATAATATTTTTTAAGTACCCCTTCTTCCCATAATGATAACATGTGGGTCTATATCCTACCAATTTTCTTTAGATATTTCCTATTTTCTATTTCCCCTTATTTTAACTATTAGGTTTCTTCTAAGTAGAAAATTCCTTATTTTTTTGTATTTTAATCTATTATAGTAGTACTCAAGAATTTCATTTTCTAAATCTCATCATTTAGAACTAAATAATAAATTTTTTCTTACACTATGTAAATATTTCTACTATAGTTTCTAATGGAATTATCCATCACATCCCAAAATTCTATAAGTGATAAAAGAAGAATTAATGCCGACATGCCTTTAGTAAACATCACACCAATAGACATGGACTTACTATAGTTCATGTTGAACTCATTATTGTGATCGTCCACCAACCCTCCTTATAACTTCTCTATATATACAATTCATTACAACATGAATACTTTGTTCATGGTGGAATCCTTATCATATATTTTCATAAGCTTTTCTATCAATTCAGTATTTGTCATCACCTATTTGATGATGGAGTCTATGTTCTAGGCCAATGTCATCTGAATTACCCCAAAGGATTTCTAGTCATGTCCTTCCCATTCTACTTTGTTCATTACTTATGGTTTGATAACATTCAATGTAATCATAATTTCTTTCTGATATATATAATATTTAATATATATTCTTTATAATATTAATTCTAAAATGTCAAACTTATCAATAATGGACCTTCCTTCTACCAACTCAATTCCATTGTAATAAATAAAATCTCATCTAAAAAAATATCTAAGGATATAAAACCTCTATAAGACTTCTTCCAAGTTTTGATACCATTTTTTGTGTCAATACCCCAAATTTAAAATCCTCTATCTAGAACCTCACTTGAAGAAGAAGGTTGAGACATCCTGGAACCCACAACATATGATGTTAAAGTTCAGATGTGTGAACTTAGATCCAAAAAATCATTTTGAATTTCCTTGATCATATAAACCTTATAAAAAACACACACTAAATAAGAATAATAAAATAACTGAAACCCATAACAAAAAATAATAAAGGGTTTATGTGGTTTAAAACATAATCCCATTCTACAAGAAGAGCACTAATATTATTTACTATGAATGGATGATAATGATTACAACATTTAAATATTTAAAAAATTATCCAACCCCTATTTATAGAAGAATCCCACTAGTAGATATGGTTTTATTACCACTCTATATATGTGGATAATCACCACTGACTTCTAATATATGAAATCATCCCTCAATTTTGTCAAATCCATCAGTTATTGCACTACCTTAACTCCCAATATCTAGTGAATAATGAAATATATTCTTATAAATCCCAAATAAGAATCTAATGAATCCCTTTTAGAATGATGGGTTATTATTATATATCCTAAGAGTTTATTCCAACTTGAGCCAGAGATTCTTCTGACTTTATCATCCAAATTTGGTAGCCCTGTTCCATTTCTTTATTCTCCAATTTCAACTTCTACTTATATAATTCCCTAGTTACAATTCCAATTCATTTATCTATCTCTAAAAACATACTTTTAGAAACATTAAAACCAAAAATAATTATTAATTTTCATTTTCTAGAAATCATTTTTCACAATAACTTAACAAAACAAAAAAGCTATATTTTAAAATCATTAGCACCTGTGATACATATCATAAAGTAAAAATGGTTAATAAGATCTTTAATCCAGTGAATATCAAGAAAAATAGACATCCTGAGATGGTGAACTCAGGTGTTTTTGGATAAATGATATTGAATTCAATTAATGGGGATGATAATTTTGTCAAATTTCTTGATGATTTCAATTGTGATACTTAGATAAATTTTATTACAACTGAATAAAAATATCTTGAGGTATCCAAACAATTTTAAAGGAATTTTGACATTAAAATGGGATGTGAATTTAAAATATTTCATACCAATAATGGAATCAAATATAAGAATGAAAATTTCATAAAATATATTGAAAACTATGGAATAAGGCATAGATATAGTACTCCATACACTCCCTACTAAATGGATTAGTTTAATGGAAGAATCAAAGTTTAGTGTACATGGGGAGATCCATGTTATTAGATAATATCACTTAAAAATTATTTTGGAGATGTATATCTATATTATTAATCAATACTTAATCTTAAAATATGGAACTTATAAAACTCATGAGTTATGGTTTGGAAATAAGCCAGGATTGAGAAGCTTTAATTTACTCAACAACACTTTTTATATCATGGTAAAAGGTAAATATTTGGGAATGTTTGATGATAGAGCCAATGAAGGTATATTTATTGGACATACACTTGGTGGAATAAGTTACAAATGTTGAAATAATAATGTGAGAAATATTATTGAAAAATTTAATATAATCATGTTGGAAAATAAAATTTCATTAAAAATATATTTCTCATTTATTATAACATTGATGAAGCTCCCATAAAATAAATTGGATGGTGTGGTAGTATTCAATATGTATAAATATATTTTCAATACTATCATAACAATTCAAAAATATATAGTGATTAGGAAAGTATTGAGAAATAATAATATAATTTTACAAGACTTAGGAAGTATGAAATAATTTTGAACATCCTTTGACATAGTAATAAAGGTGTTCAAATTAGGTGGGGTTTAAGGAATTCTAATTCTACCATCTTTATTTCCAAATCTGAACTAAAGAGTGTTGAAGAAGATTTATAACATGAGGATATGATAATTGAGATGGAAGTACATAATAACCAAATTATAAAGAATAATGATTTTGATTCGGTTCCATTTCCCAATGATAAGAATGTGATCAAGATAAAGTGGGTTTTTATGAATAAACTAAATGAAAAAGAATAAGGATCATGGAAAAAAATCCATATTGTTTTCAAGGGATATTATAAAATTAAGGCTATCAATTTTGGAGGCACATTTTTTCTAGTATCAAGGATTGAAATGATAAAAATATTTCTTAGGTTTTGTTCTCAAAGGAATTATAAAGGGTTTTAAATAGGATTTAAGACACCATTTATGAATGGTAAAATTGAGGATGAAGTATTCATTAAATTACCAGAAATTTTTATCCTTGTTAGTGAACATTCTATAGTTTTGAAGCTAAATAATGATTTATATGAGATCAAAGAATCACATCGATCATGGTATTTCAAGTTGTAAAGTATTCTAATGAGAATTAAATTCAATAAAAGAATTTTTTATTATAATATCTATGTCAATGGACATGAAAAAAATCACCCATTATGATTATGTATATTGATTACATATTTTTTTTCCATAAATGAAAAGTAGAATTATGATGATTTTTCTACTTAAATGAATAAACACTTCAAATTTTATATTATTATTGTCATTAAATTCTTTTTGATATTAAAATCAAAACATATTAGGTCCTTGAGTTATTTAGTTTGAGATTGGGGTGGACCGATGATGTGTAATTTGTTGGGTTTGAGGTGTTATAGGGGATGAATAAGGACTAAAGGTTAGTTTAGGGAGGTTTTCTTATGTGTTAGGCTCTATCTTTGGAAGACAGGGGCACACAACACTAATTGTGTAGGCACTGAGTACCCAATGGTAGTGTCAGAGGAGGGGGTGGCCATATATATCCTACCAGCCACCTGTTGGACGTAAGGAGGGTACCTAATGGTCAGAGGGTACCCAATGGATGGTGATTAGGGGTCTGATAATAAAAAAGTGGTGTTTTTAAATTTTAATTAATTAAATTAAATTTATTTATTGTAAATGTTATGTAATTTAGGTAGGGACCTCATTTCTTCCCATTAGATGGGGAGTTTGACCCAATCTTCTCCCTTTTATTTTATTCATCCAAGGGTTGATCTCTCTATTTAGTTGTTCATTATTAGTTTCTTTTGTCATAGGAGCATGTCATCAGTAAGGTTAACTATCCATTGGAGTTATATTACATTTTTTTCACTATTGTAATGATATTAGATTAGTAACTATGATATATGTATTTTTTTTATAGTTCATAAATTTATCCTTTATTGAAATGAATCGACTGATGATTCTAGAAATGTAGATCCAATATAGTATGAGGAAGGTTTTTCATAGATATTTCTTATGTTATATAAGTTTTATTTGTCATTTAAAATATGAGTGTGGTAGGGTTGTGTGAGGGACTATAACATGGACTAGTTATGGTCTATAAGGTACATAGGATTTCTCCCAGGGTGGTTTAGAGCTGTTGTGTGTGGCGATGAGTTAAGCTATATTAATGGGATATGATGCGGTGTTCTTAGGAATTTTTTTTTGAATCTATTCTTGTGATAATTGATTTGGGTTAGGATAAATATGATTCACATGGGATATTATTATAGGTGGTGTTATAGTATTCTAGTATTATTTGGGTTATATTGATCACCATTGTGGAGCATTGATCTAACAAAAATAGAAATTAAATATCCAAGGGTAGTGATTGAGGTTCAAGGAATGTGTTAGGGCTATAGGTTATTGGCGATTTCCACTCACCATAGGGGATGAGGCTATTGGATTCATGTTCATGGGGCCCATGAGGTGGTTTTGAACATTGGTTATTAATGGTATCCTTTATTATTTGAGTGTCTTAGTTGGGATATTGATGACCATCATTTCAGAGGAGGGATATATACTATATTGATATAAAATATTGGAGAAATTTATATCAATAATTTAGAGGGTAATTATTACTATGTGTATAAAATATATTGGGGTCGGTAAGCTAGGATTGGTAAAGGGTAAACTTTAATCATGCCGTGGGTTTCATTGAGTAGTTTAGTTATCAGTTGGAAAAAGGGGTCAGATGACTATGAATCAGGAGATATGACATGTAGATATGCCTTCTAGGAATTACGGTTGGATTGAGATGTTTATGATGGTTATTGGTTTGTGTGTTACACTATATGTTCCAAACTGGGTTATAAGGTTGTTGTCAATTTCATTATGATAAAATTTTGGTATCCTAACCCACTCTAGAATTGGCCAAAGTAGGTAAAGTATCACTCATGGCTATCATTAATGGGTGGAGTGAACTATGATGATTTATTTAGTTTCCATACTTTACACTTTTCATACACTTTTATATGTATGAATATTATCCAGGGATACAATTAGTGTTGAGTTATTGAGTTCATAAACATACCATACATGGGCCCTTTGAGATTTTTAAAGAATGTATATCACATGATACATGAATGGGAAATGGACAATTGTTTGATTCTTAGTGTCTATAGGTAAAATTTATGCATGGTAATGTAGTATATGGAGGTTTAGAGTTGGACTAGGTGGTTTCTCAGTGCTAAGATAATGTTTATTTTAGACTTTTAATTTATTTATATATGTGATTAGCCTATGGGTGATCTCCTTGGATTTTTGTATTAATTTTCTAATAGTGTAGGTATTCATTATTATAGTAATTATAAAAATGGTTTATTACACATATGATTCTATGTTGTGTTTGGTTATTTATGTTTATGATTTCACTATTATTGTAATTTTAATGTTTTGGGGGTATAGTATCTCCATGATCACATATGAGTCTCCCACCACTCATCTATATTTTCCAGAATATGAGGAGATGTGCTTGAGGTTAGTGAGCCTCCGGTTTGGGTACTTTCTGGGTAATCTAGGTCATGGATGATACAACGTGTCATAAAACAGGGTTAATAAAAGTTGTTTCAAATGGGTCTCGATTATGTTATTTTTTAGTATGGTAGATTGTTGACTTAGGGAATGTTTTTTGAAAAATTCATAATTAGTGTACTTGGGACAAACATCATGTTGTGTGCCTAACTATAAAAAGTATGGGAAATATACATGTTTTTATAAGGAACCAAGATAAATATTTATGGTTATTATGATTAGGATTGAGTTATTTGGTTTTTATAATTTTTTATTTGATGTTATTGATTTATATTTTGAACTCTTGGACCTGAGAGACTTGAGGTGGAACTCATGCTTCATTATAAACATGTAGGGATCACATGACATGTGTGTGTCTAATTTTTTTCTTCTATTTTGGTTCTATTTTATAAATGGGATGGGTTTTTTTGTTTAATGTTGAATAAAAAATATTCTATTTTCTCATATATATTATTGGTGGAATTATATTCATCTAGAATGGGGTATGCGATTCCTTATTTAATCAAAAACATTGATACAACACATTTGTGGTGTGTGTAGTACCTGACACTAAAAATAGGGAAGTACAACCATAAATATGAATGTTATAAGACATGAGTGAAAGTATGGAAGTGTATGGGATAGTGGGACGTGTTTCCAATTACAAAATTCCATATTTTTGATATCTATACTGTTATATTTTTATTAACAAGGGTATATGGTTCTCAGTGAGATGACAACATGACAACCTCTATTGATGTCTTAGGAAGGCAGAGATATGGCTCCACTAAAAAATGAACCAAATGGGTTTCTTAAGGGTAGATATGTTAATGATATATATAGAGGTTATATAGATGAAATTTCAGTAATTGAGTCTATAGGAACCGAGGTATTAGTTTGGTGATAAGCTCATAGCGAGCCTAGTGTGATTTATATGAAAACCCAGATCTTTAATACACCTTATTTTATTATTTATTACATAAAGGTACAAAAAAAATCCTAAAATATCATGAATAATACTGTATTTTTAATTTCAACCTGATAAATGGATACAACAACATTATTTAAAAGTTCCTTAACATGCTTTAAAATTCCTTTTCTCTTTTAAAAAAACACATGAAAACATGGGAATATATATAAGAAAGGGGTGAGATATAAAGCATTGTGATGGAATAAACAAAGAATAATATTAATAATGTATTACATGTTAATCAATAGGTATTTAAGTGGGACATAAAAGGGGAAGAATAATAAACATAACTACTGGAAAAAATACCTATACCCATGGTTCAAAACCGTGGGTATAGCCCCCAAAATCGTGGGTATAGGCTATACCCACAGTTTTGGGAACCGTGGGGTTGAGTGGCGTCAGTATAGGGGTCTTAACCTATACCCACGGTTTGTCAAAACATGGGTATTTTTTTCCCACCATGTCAAGGCCTCATCCACGCTGTCAAAGTGTTATACCCATGGTTTTTAAACCATGGGTAAAAATATATAAAGCCAGTAGCCCGCAGGTGTTGAACCCGCGATGTCCCGCGACTTGACCACTAATTTCATCGCACTTCACCACTCCAGCTACACCATTTATATTAATATATATCTGTATTTTTAAATATATATTAATCTATGACCGTATTATGAAAAAACGAAGGCAGCACGTTTCGAACCCGCATCTGACGCAACAAGTTCCTAGTACCTAACCAACCCAACAAAATTAATTACGTAAATATGAATCTACATTTATATTAATATATTAATATTATTCATGGTTTTAGAAAGATACAAGAAGTTATGATTCGATCCCACAACGATTAAGTACACAAATAGATGCCTCACCAACTCATCTACAGAAATTTTGTTAGTTTTTATTTGTATAAATATATATATTAATCATACCGGTGTTCTCGCCAAAGTTTTTTTCGTTGTCTCGCATAATTTTTGAGCCCGCCTTATGGAAAGAAATCTATACCCATGGTTTTCTAAAACCATGGGTATAGGTCTTCCAAAAAAACCACAATACCCACAGTTTTGAAGAATTGTGGGTATAGGTCTTCTGAAAAAACTCTATACCCATAGTTTGGCCAAAACCATGGGTATAAGTCTTCAAAAATAAATCACCTATACCCACGGTTTTGCAGAATCATGGGTATTGGTCTTAAAAAATAATCTATACCCACGGTTTTGGACAAAACTATGGGTATAGGCCCGTTTTCTAGTAGTGCATAAACATCAAAGCATGTTAGACATTGATAACATAAAAAAACAGGGAAATGTTGCTGCAACATAAATCATGGAATCATAAAACTAAGTCAAGGATAACCACTAAGAAAACATGAAATAGTGTGATTAATATAACCTATCATTCACTATACATGGAATATCATGATATTTAAACATTACCTAATGCATTGTATGACTATATAATTATAGGCCCACCCATCACTTTCATATCTTGTACATGCATAAGTGTGCCACATAGATCATTCAAAATAGGATCATAATTCATAAAATTTATTCCATATATTAAGGATAATGGGATACATAAATGGACATACCAAATAAATAAAGGATAATTACATCTAAGTGAATACCATTGAGTGGAAATGGGGATAAGTATTCACAAAAAAAGGTTTTGGATGGAGATATGCATGATAATTACAACAGAAAAGTAAGGGTATTCAATGATTCATGGGAGGGATTAATGAGAGTTAATGGGGAATAAAATAACATGTAAATAGAAAGGGTAGTAAGAGGGATATGTAATAACATATTAAAATATGAACATTTGGGAATAAAAAAGAATAATACAAAGAAGGATCTTGAATAATGTGGAGAAGGAGAGGACCCCTTACCTTTAGGGGATGTTTCCATAAATCTTGTGAGGAGCTTCTTAAGATATTGGGGGCATATTGGGAGGGATATAGAGAGTAAATGGAAGAGTAATGTCATGATTCAAGGTTTTTTAGTGAAACTAAATGGAATTTTGGGTGGGTGTATATAGAAAAAGTAAGAGGAGTTCTTTATTATTTCCCAAACATAGGTTTTTGACTCTATATAATAATGTATTAATAAAACCTCCCAATGGTTTTCTTAAAATTAAATTTATTTTTACTATTTAAAATGTTAAATATTTTATATCCTTAAAATATTACCCATGGTGATTTTTAATTGAGCCATGTTCATAAAGAATTGATTTTAAAACAATAATATATAATATTGGTTTTGGAGGATTTATAAAAGGTTTATAAAATTAATCAAATAACCTAAAAAAAAATATTGGTTTTAAGGGTAAATATATATTGGGTCTATAATCTTTATATAATATATTACACCATATTTTGGATCATTATGATCTTATAATACACACTATATATTTATATCATATTTGATTTTAACCAAAAAATTATACTGCTTATGAAAATTATGAAAAAATCACCGTTGTCTAATTTAAAAATTCTGATTTCAAAAATAATATTTAATTTTTCCAAAAAAGTCTTTATGTATGAGAATTTAAACATTTAACTAAAAAATTAATATTTATTGAAAATTCTATTTTTTTGACAATAACTGTTTTCAAACAATTATAAAAACTAGTTTTTAATTAATAAAATTATATTATGATTTATATTTAATAAAAATAATTATCAAATATTATTTTAAAATATAATTTATTTCAAAAATTATTGAATTCATTAAAAAGCATGTCTTGACTGAAACTGTATATTTTCCAAAAATACAATTATTGTCTGATCATATAAAAATATAATTTTTATCAAACTCATCATTTAATCATTATAAAAAGTAATATTAAAAATGGATAAATACAATAATTGTTTAATTAAATGAAAAAATATAAAAAATCATACTATTAAATTCTAGATACATATCCCTTTATTATACAAGAAAACTCCCCATGGGTAAGGTGTGTGATCATGAGATTTTCATGGGGTGGTTCGACGAATATGGGTTGAGTTGTGATCTCAATAAGCTTTAACTTCTCCTATAAATAGTTTCACTCATAATTTAGTTTTTGAATCTCATATTGGGATTGATCATGTTCACAACATATTGATTCTATCTCCCTCATAATCTCTAATAAATGGTCTTTGTAGGGTACGATCCTACTGGTTGAGACTACCTCTTCTTTCATCAGTAACAATTGAAATTTATCATAACCCTATATATACTAATCATATGATCACTATTAAATGGTTATATTACCAATGGTTTTAATGATTAATGGTCTTTTAAAACTAATAGTACATGAAATTCCAGAATAACCAAATAAGTGAATCTATTTTCTATAACTACATTATGTAAAAAGACTTTTATTCATTCATAAAAAGAATTTAATTTATTAATGTTCATGTCATTAATTTATTGAACGCTTCCAAAATTTTACCTCAAAACTTTAATTTCATACCCCAAAATAGATGAGGTAACGTCTATTTTATTTCCTCTTATATCTCCCTTGTCACTTTATAAAATTTGTGGTTTCTCCACATATATTTTACCAGGAAATTTGTCTTGTTTATTAGAACTTTATATGTACAATAAAATATATTCATTGGATACTCCTAAAATGAAATATAATTTTCTGATGGTAACACCTATAGATTCAGTACTTGTGAGGGGTATGGTATGTACTTATTGAATAGGGATACATGGAACACATCATGTAGTTGAGATATGTTAGGTGAAAGTGCTATTTGATAGGTCACAACGTCGATGTGATCAAGGATCTAAAAGGGGCCAATGTATCTAAGAATAAACTTTTCCTTCTTTCCAAACCTCATGACTTTCTTCCATGGAAATATATGAAGGAAAAATTTATCATTGAACTCAAACTCTATGTCTCATATATGATTGTAAAAATTAAATTTCTGTCATATTTTTATGGATTTAAAATGATTTTGAATAGTTTAAAACCTCTCTATCATATCATGGATAATATCAAGTACCATTAGCTTATACTCTCCAACTTTATCCCAATAAGCTGGATTCGAAAACCTCTTCCTATATAGATCCTTGTAAAATATTATTTCTATGATAGAATAGAAACTCTTATTATATGAGAACTCCACTAGGGGATGGTGTTGGTCTTAACATACTTTGAAATCCATTGAACATGATCTCAGCATATCCTCCAGAGTTTGAATGGTTATTTTAGATTGACCATCCATTTGAGGGTGATAAGCAGTGATAAAGCTTAGTTTTGTTTCCAAATATTGCTAAAGTCTTCTCCAAAACACTTAGGTAAAGCATGGATCTCAATCAGATACAATAGTGAGTGGAAATCCACAAATTATTCCCCTTCCCTTATATATATCTTGGCGAGTTGGTCAAGAGAGAAATCTTCCTTGATAACAATGAAAAGCATTGAATTTTTATGGCTATTAACTACTTCCCAGATGGCATTATTGTTTTTAAATTTCCTCTAGAGTCTTATAATGAAATACATGGTAAATTTTCCCATTTCCATACTGGCATTGGAAATGGTTTCATCATACACTTAGAATTATTTCATTTATCCTTGACTTTTATCATACCAAGAATCAATATATGAATTATGAAATCTCTCTCTTCAAGTTTTCCCATAAGAAATATCACTTCAAATATATATACATATTAGTTATTTTTGAATGAATATAAAAGTATGATCTATTCACATCATCCAAAATTTCCATATTCAGTTTTGGTTTTTATGGGACAAATATCTAGGTTCCAAATATTATAAATCCATCTTAATCAAAGTTGAACTCTGGAATAATTGCTACCTTCTTTTGTAGAACTTCATTAATATTTTTGATCCTCCTTGATCCTCTCATAAATGGATTATTAGAAATTTATTTTATAAAGGTTGGATGAAGATCCTCTTATTATTCCCATATCCATCCTTTTCATATCCAAGAATATTGGATACCTTATAATCCTCATAATGTATATAATTGTAGGATCCTATCTACTTAGATCATCCGTCACTTAGTTTAATTTCCCATGATGGTAATGTATTTAACAATTATAATTCTTGATCAACTATAACAACCTCCATTGGTGCATATTAATCTCCTGTTATATGAATATTTAATTTAGGTGTTTATGATTTTTATACAGGTTATACTTCTCCACATAGAGTTAATTCCACCAAATATTTAATGCGAACATAACCATATAAAATTATAGATCATGAGTTGGTTAGTTATACTCATGGATATCTAGTTGTTGAGAGGCATAGGCTATCACTTCGTCATCTTTCATGAGTACACAACCCAAGACCTATTTGGATGCATTGATGTAGATAAAAAATCCTTCCCTACTGGTGGGTAATGTGAGAATAGGTGTAGCGATTAACCTCTTATTATTCTCTTTAAAACTTCAATCACAATAATAATTCTAGAAAAACTTAACTTTATTAGATTTAATATTGGTTTTAGGGATTTAAAACCATTATAAGTTTCTAAAATATTTATGATCATACTGATATAATCTGAAAAAACTATAGATTTCTATCATAGAGGTTAATCTTTTCCATCATTCAATTGCCTATTTTTTTGAAGGGTACATAGATATAAATTGAATGGTAATAACATTCCCCATAAATGTTACAAACTCCAACTAGAATTGACATTTACTATACTTTTTATACATATTTTATTTTTGTATACACCTCAGTGTAGTATTAAAATAATACCCATGTTCTTCCTTTCTTTTGAAATAAATGAGAATATTGTCTATAAAGACTAGCACAAATTTTTTGAGGTGATACCTAATGAATCTATTCATCAAGTATATAAATATTAATTGATAATTATTGAGTCCAAATATAATCACCATGAAATCATAGTACACATACATTTTACAAATAACTGTCTTGGAGATATCCTCTTTATTCACCTTTACTTGATATTATCCTAACAAAATACCCACCTTAATGATATATTGGGCTTAAAATAGCTGATAGAACAAGTCACCAATCTATGGAAGAGGATACATTTTCTTTATCATCATCTTTTTGACCTCCTGATAATAAATGAAAAGGTGCATTAACCCATACTTATTATTGATGAAGAGGACTAGTGCACCCCATAGTGAAGCACCTAGGTGTATAAACCCTTTATCCAGATTCTTATATAGTTTATTATTTAGCTTCTAAAGTTTAAAAAAACCATTTTATATGAAGTCTTGGTTATTAGAAAATCTCTAGGAATGATCTTGATTTAGAATTCAACCTCATGTCCCATAGGAATACCAATATACACTTTGGAAAACACATTAGTGAATTCCCTTAAATGGGCATGTCATCAAGTATGATATTTTATTTAATCTTAATCATTTTAGCTAGATACGCCTTATCAAAAGGAAATAATATCCATTCTTTGGATTTTGGTACTAAAGAATATTCATCCTCCTCCATGGACTTGTATAAAACCAGAGTTCAATTCGTGATACAAAGGGTAATTTCCTTATCTTGTCAATTTATGTTTTCTCTATATAATGAAAGCCAATCCATACCTACAATGACATAAAATTCCACTAAAGTGAGTATCAAAAGTTTCTAAAGAAAGATCAACACATAAATTTTTATAGGGGAGTATTTATATACTTAGGATACATTAATTTAACTATCTTATATTTTCACTGATATATTTAATTAAATGATTTATGGTGGTTTTTGAATAGTTCTACTAAACTTGTGAGATACTAAAGAATATGTATAACCACAATAAAAAAGCACATTCATTGTTCCTGAATGAATAACTAGCATACGTTTCACCACTTATTTTCAAGATCCACCTCTATAGTAGTGATGTAATTATATATTCTTTTCTCTCAAGGACATGGATGTTTCTATCATGGGTTTTCACTGACAACCCTTGGCATAATGCATTGATTCGTATAGTATCCTTGTTACTTGGAGTTTAAACATTTCAAAATGGTTTGAAGGTTGACTAGAGCATTACTTTATTCAATAAAATTGATGGGTTTCTTCCACTAGAAATCACTCTATAGGTGTACTTCCTTCATATAGTTAAAGTATTTCCTTACCCCCTTTAGGAATTTTCAGAGTGATTGTTCCCACACCATTGAAAGTGGGATATTAAAATTTATTTCCAAAATTATATTTCTCCATCACACCACTATAATTAGAATTCACTTTCTATATATTATCACCATGATACCCTTGAGATTCAATGATATCCATTTTGACCTTTTGGGAATATCCTATAATTTCTTCATAGATATCAAAGTACTAAATTTCCAAGGCTTTTCATTGACTCAACTTAATCCCACTAAATAAGTATTAAAATTTACATTTAGGGGTAATGATAAAGCTGGGGGAATATCATGCATGTATTAAGATTTTTTCCTTATACAAACTGATATATTAATTGTCCTCTTTCTTAAGGGAAATGAAATCCCTATACATTTTATATGGGAGAGTGAAAGGAAAATATTTATCAAAAAACATTTTTTGGTCTTCCTTCCAATCCATCGATATGATATATTCCTCAGATGCCATATTTTTTTTACCAAAGTCCTCCATTTGTTTTCTTCCCTTTCCATATGATAAATAACCAACATGACCTTATCTTTCTCAAATAATTTAATGATGAATAATATATTTTCCATAGAGATGATCTATTTTTCCAAAATAAAGGGATGATAAGATCCACTAAAAGATAGAGGATTATGTTGAATAAGTATATCAATTGAAATGTTATTTTTCTTATGAGGAATTGAAATTTCCTCATGATTTAGGTTTTAGTTCAAAACATGATTCAATCGAGAATGTATAGTCACAAAGTTCATGATTCTTTCTCCCATCGAGTTGGGAATCTCGTTTGGGAAGTCATCATAGTTCCCATCACATTTTTTTGACTAAGTTCCTCATATTTCCAACCATTTACTAAAATAAAAGAAAATTAGGGATGATTATTTTTAAACTAGTTAACACATAAATGGGAAACCATGAACATCAAAGGGATAAATCATAAACAACATATATTCCTTTACCTTTGAATTTCAAGGCTTCAATCAAAGTTATCCACGATCTATTTCTGAATATAAAATAATATAGGTATTTTTTACCTTAATAATGGTTCGTAATGAGATTTGTGAATTTACGAAAGCTTATACCAAGGGAGTATAAAACTAAGTGTGCTATAAGGCCCAGTTCCATGAACCAGTTCATGATCGAGTCTATCTCAGTAGGATGTTTTTGATGTTGTTACCCCTAGGTACATCTATGCGAGTGACACATCCACTTTTAGTAACTAGAGAGGGATTTATACTCATGTAAATATATTAATATATACTTTACTAAAATTTATGGATATTTCCTATGTTTATTATTATCCCTAAGTTTTTTATAGTGTTATATAATACCAATCCCATAAATTACCATAATTTTCTCTAATACCAACTATGATAACCCATATATTTAATATAACTTATATCATGATTTATGACATAAATGTACATATAAAAAAAATACAAAATGATCACAAATCTTAGTTTATTTAGGATGTTAGGTATATAGAATATCAACATAGTAAATGGATACAAAAAAATTATTTAAAACTTCACTAACATGCTATAAAATTCCATTTCTCTTTTAAAACTACACTAGATAACCTTGGTACATACATAATGAATGGGTGAGTTATAAATCTTAATAAGATAGAAAACAAAGAATAAAATGAATAAAGTATTACAGTATAGTCAATATGAGTTTTATGGGATATAAAATCCGTGTGAATCATAAACATGAACATCAAAGCATGCTATACGATGATAACATAAAGGCAACATGTGAATGTGGACGTAACTTAAATCATGGAATCATAAAAATAAGTCAAGGATAAAATACAAGAAAATATAATATAGTTTTATTAGGATAACCTCCGATACACTATACATGTAATATCATGAGATTAAAATTTTACCCAATGAATTGGAGGGAAATATAATTTCAGTTCGACCCATCACTTTAATATCATGTACATGCGTAAGTGTTCCACATAGATCATTCAACAATGAATTATATTTCATCACATTTAATCCCAATATTAAGAAGAGTGATATAAATAAATAGAATTAAAAAATAAATAAAGAATATCTACATATAGGTGAATACCCTTGATTGGAAATGGGGATGAGAATTTGCAAAACAAAGTTTGTCATGGAAAATCATAGGAACATTTCGGCTGCATAATGGGGGTACTCAATGATTTATGGGAGAAATTAATGAGCATGAAATGGGTATCTCATAACTTAGAGATAATAAGTTAATTAATAGTGATATTTAATAATATATTACAATAAGAAAAATTATGAATAAAAGGGAATAAAACAAAGAAGGTGCTTGAATAAAGAGGATAAGGAGTGGATCCCTTACCTTGAGAGGGTGTTTCAAAAAGCTTGGGAGGAGATTCTTGAGTGGTTGGGGGAACCATGGTATGGATATATAGAGTTAATGGTAGAGTAATTTCATGATCCAAGGTTTTTGTTTGAAGATAAATGGGATTTTATGTGGGTTTATGTAGAAAAAGTAAGGGGAATTATTTATTATTTTCTAAACATAGGTTTTGGAATCTATACAATAAGGTATTAAAAACCAAAAAATGTTCCATTATTTTTTCACATAGCTTCTTCCAAAGTGAATTTATTGTCATTATTTTAACATTTTAAGAACCAAGATAATTAAAATATTACTCTTAGTAATGTGTAAGTGAGTCATGATCATAAAGAATTGATTTTAAAACCTTCATATATAATATAGGTTTTGGAGGATTCATGAAGGATTTATAAAATTAATAAAAAAACCTCGAAAAAACATTATTTTAAAGAGGAAATATATATTTGGTCATGCATACCCTTTATAGAATATATTAAATCATTGTTTGGTCATCATGATGTCATAATACATACTGTATATTTATACCATATTTAATTTTGTCCAAAAAAGTTTGATTGTATCTGAAAATTATTAAAAAAACACCATTGAATAATTTTGACATTCAGATTTAAAAAATAATATTTATTTTATCCAAAAAAATATCTATGGATGATAATTGACACTTTAAAAAAATACATATTTATTGGAAAATTGTTATTTTTTAACTATAACTATTTTCCAACACTTAAAAAAAATAATTTTTGACTTCATAAAATTATATTATAATTTATATTTAATAAAAATAATTTAACAATTATACTTCATTAAAATATCATTTATTTAAAAAATTATTGAATTCATTAAAAGGAGTGTCTTGATTGAAACTATATATTTCCATGAAATACAATTTGTGTTTCATCATATAAAAATTTAATTTATATCAAAATAATTATTTAATAATTATAAAAATGAATATTAAAAAGGGATAAATAAAAAATCATATTGTTAGGGTCTAGATACATATCCCTTTGTTACACCATCAATGGACCTAAGGGTAAGGTATGCGATCACATAATTTTCATTGGGTGGTTAAGATGGTTTGGGTCATGATCTCAACGAGATTGAACTACTCCTTTAAAAGATTTCAATCATGCTTTAGTTAATCTAAGCTTGGGATTGATCTTGGGAAAATACAATTGATTCTATATCCCTTAGAATCTTTGATAAATGGGCTTCATATGGTATGATTATATTGGTCAAGGCCACAACTTCTTTTATCTGTATCTATTGAAATTTTTCATTGCCATATATATATACAAATTAAATGATCACTATTATAAGTCTATATTATTAATGGTTATGATGGTTAATGTAATTTTAAATATTTTAGGATGTAACATTATAAAATAACCAAAGAATATATTGTTCCTTCAATAAATACATTACATAAAAATATATTTATTCATTAATAAAGGGAATTTTATTTATAAAACTTCAGGTAATTATAGGTTATATAGATAATTGTATAAGGAGATTAGGTATCTGATTCATCCATATAAAAAAAGAAATAATAGTTCTAGTTAAAAAAATCATCTATTATTTAGGTAGAGGTAAGACCCTAGGTAGTCGAGTACTATATTGATTCAATCCACCAAATTTTTAATCAGACCGAGGTACCACTAGGGAGGAGGTTACAGTTTTATAAATATATGCTTAAACTACTCAGAAAAATATTGGTTATATGTGAAGGTAAAAGTTAGTTGGAATAAGGGGACTACTTAAAAAGACATTAAGAATAGTTTTTTTGGAACATGTTTTCCTAATACACTGAGGGTGAAATTATCCATTGAATTTGTAAACCTGGTGTTGATAGAGACTTTGGTAATAGATTATGATGCATGTTTATAGATTTGTTATAGTTTTCACTAACTTTCATGAGATATGAGAATGAAATGGAGTGATGTTTTGAGGATGGTTTATAATATTCTATCAGTGTATAGGTAAATATATTTTGGTTGACCACATTTTTAGAGGCATTAACCCCAACATTAATAGTAGAGGTGAACCTAATATATAGAATTATACCAAGCCATATATCTATGTCAGGAAATATAAGTAATGGATCTTATGTATCTAGATGAATAAATATAAGGATTCCCACAAGGGCTACTAGAGTAGTTGTTTGAAATTTCTATGATAAAGTTTTTCATTGGTGGGGAGTTTCAGGTGCAGAAAAATAGGGCATTTTTAATCTTAGTGTGATTAACTGATAAGGGAGTGACATGATTGTTCTATGATGGACCATTGAAGATATTTTTCTAGAATAACTAGTTGTTATATAAGGGTCAGGTATTAGGATAAACTTAGGCATATGATATTAGATCTAAAGATTTATCGGGAGGTAGAAGTTGGAATTCATTTGTATTCACATGCCATGGAAGTGGATAAGATACACATAAGTGGGGTCAGTGGATATTAATTAGTATGAATATATGAGAAGGATAAGTATAAGGGTTTCATGTTTCAATTTTGTTACATATGATTTAATTATGAAAATTAAAGTGTAACACATTAAATTTTTACAAGATTCAGACCCAATGTGGGAAACATACTTATTGCTATGACTAGGTTTTACCGAGTCATATATTCTTCAATATAATATTTTCATTAATACAAGTGGGTTTGGGAAAGGATCATACTTTACATACTCATCAAATAACACACATTTATATACATAATATTATACATGTGAATATAAATATAAACCCACAAGTTCTTTATATCAGTTCTTATTAGTTGTTAAAAACTTCTAACCTTCTAAATTTATAATCAGATCTATAACATATTTCAAGAAATCAAATTAATAGATTTTATTCCTCAAGATAGAGTCATAATTTTTTTTTCAAGAATAAATATATGCAACTTGGTCTCTATTTTTTTACCAAACTCCATGTTCTTGATCAGAAAAAATTACTATTATTTCTCCAAACTCAAACTATAAGGTATTAAATAGCTAAAAAATATTCTATAGAAGTCCCTTCATGTAAAACTTACTGTAAAATTTATTATTCTTTATTTATGATTTATTCTATGATACTGGATATCAAATACTCTTCTTTATTTATACTCAATTAACCCAAACTAGATATAATTAACAGAATAAGGTCAACCCTCTCTTCTATTTTGATACACAACTGATAATCATTTAAAAAGGTAGTATCAAATTATTCCACATCTCTCTCAATTATTCTTGGTTTATTTATAAAATCTCCCCTTATTCTGTCAAATCTTTACACACTTTTTTTATACTATTTGACTTAATTTTAGGTAACATTTAATATATAAAAATGGAAATATCTTTGAAGTTTATGTGAAAATCAAAACAACCCAATTTCACCCCACACTCCTCATTAACTACATGTTTCTAGTAGCATTAAAAAAATTCACTTCTTATTTTACTTTATTATCTTCTTAATTCATTTTTTTATCTTAGCCATATATGTATTATAGGTATTTTTTTTATAGTAGGATTTATATATTATTCTTCAAAAACCTCTCCACTAAAAATATTCATTTCAATCATTTTACAATGTCTATATAAAATTCTTATAATAAATATAATTTTATGGTGTGGAGCTTATTATTATGACATGAGTGATCCTGAGCATGGAAGTATATCTTTATCTTAAATAATCAAACTCTAAAAATAAATCTTAGCCTATATTCTTATTCGAATCATATCTTGAATTAGACATATCACTTTTTAAATTTATATAATTGAAGAATAAAACATGAATCATCAGGTTGTATCATTTATAGATTTATGTAATATATATTTTCTCTCATTTATGGGTTTCTTATTTACTAAAAAATTACATTTAGGTTTGATAAAACTTTATTAGTCAACCTTCTTAAGTAAAAATTAATTATGTGATGTTAAAATCACCAATTTTTAGTTTAAGTATCACATTTAATTTTCATTTTGATCACCAATATTTATTATGAAATATACTCATTTGAAAATTATAATATATTATAAAAGCGATCTCCTCATCATTATTTAATTTATATTTCTAAAATAAATCATGAATCATATATTTTCCAAGCATAATGATGTATTGATAATGAATGATCATGGTAAAAATTATATTAAATAATTCTTCTTTTGAGTATAATATAATATAAATTTTAATATTATTCTTTTGTAATTTTAAATTTTTTAAAAGAATGAATCATATGGTTATCTTAGATGACTCATACGTTGAATCAAAATGACTCTTACATAGGTCACAATGATTCATAAGTAGTTCCTAATGACTCATAAATTGAGTTAGATAACTATACTTAGCTCAAATGACTCATATATTGAGACCAACAACATTTACACAACTATATAATTAACCAAATTTTAGTCATATACATCATCATATGAGTGAATGACTCATATGAAGTATATAAATTAATTATATTCAGATTTTATACATTAGAAATGATATATAAACAACTAATTTTCCATTTAAATGAATCATAACAGATAATTCCATTGTCAAATATCTAATATAAACTGCACTTTATGACACATATAAAAATGGGATGTATCCAATTTTCAATCCATAAATATAATTTATAGAATATCTTAAAATAAATTAATAATAGCTTTATATTAGAATAGGGACTTATTAATAAATTAAAATTAAATTTATGTGACTTAAATTAAATGAAAATTAGAAGAGTAATTATAAAGTTCTTTAACTAAATTTCAAAGTCACTTATAGTATATAGAATCATATTTGATTTTTCTCACGATCATTTTTTTCCTTTTAAATTTTATCCTTAATCCATCCTTCATAATCCTTAATTTATGATATTTAATCACTAAAAAACATTTATAATTAATACACCTTGTACTGTTTCTCAAACATCAATATACTATTATTCTTCTATTTAAGATGTCCCATATCTAAAAAATCTAGTTTCTTCACTTCTTTTGAAACTTTAGTTTAAAACACTTTTAATTATTGTTATAAAATATCTTTTTCATGAGGATGAGCTCAACCAATCAATAGATTTAATGTTCTACCCACTAACCATCTTCCTTTTTTTTCTTCTCCTTTACCCATAAATGTATAGGAAGGTAACTTCATTTTCTCTATTGGGTGAATTCTTCTTTATTCATCTATATTCTCCCAGACATACATACTGACAATTATTGGAAAAAAAATACAACCAACATAAAATTTTAGGCCATTAAATATCTCCATTTGTGTTTTTTCCAATACCAATAAACACCATAAAAAATTAATGTTTGTAAATATATATTATCCCCCTTATTGATAGTAAATGTAAATTTTAAAGGTATTATCCCCTTCATTGATACTATGGATTTAAGGGAAGGTTCCCCAATGGAAAATTATTCTCCCCCATTTTATGCTAAATTATAAAAAATATCTTCTCCCCTTTAGTTCCCCCTTTTCTCTCTTCTCTCCTTTGGGAGATATTCAATCAGCCCATGAGAGATGGGTGGTATGATAATTTATATAGAAATGATCCATAAATTAATTAATTCTATGTATACATGGTCTAACCCTCTATAGAAAACAAGATAAACTAACTACACTACAAATCTATTTATAAAATATTTAAAATGTGATTCTAACTCTAATTTTATTTTCTTAGGGGCCATACAACCAAATTTTCAAGCTATTTTTATACCTATACTCACTTTAAAAATTTGGTAAAAAACATTCAAGTGTAAGATGATTCCTTTCCACATTATTATTAGATAATCACCCCTTGCCGACCATAATCAATATAAATCTGGATATTTAAAAGAATGTGAAAATCATATCTCATAATTCATATTTATAGGGTTTGTCTAGAATTATAGATTTATCAAGAAATAAAAATATATCTTAAAGATTTCTATTTTTATCCCCCCACAAGGGATGATCTTAAATGGTATTCAGAATGACTATTTTTTTAGATACAAATAGTTAATATTATCCATAATGGTTACTATTCTTGATGTATAAACATTACAAGATTCATCATTTTCTCATTATTCATAATTTATCTTTAATTTCCACTTCCAAGATATACAACCAACATAATATGGGAATGAGGTTGGTATTTATAATATCTTTAATATGATAAACCTGTATGAGGCTTGTAACTTAACAAAAAACCATTTTATTAAAGATATAAAATAGTTTTAACTCTTTATACTAGAATAATTATTGATTTTTCAAATATATTCTTGATTGGGAATCATGAAAATATTTCATTTCTTAGATTTAATATTTGTTGGAAAAACTTTATTTTCTTTAGTTATCAATGAAATTTACCCTTTTATTCGTCATACATCCACATATAAATTTCATATTTGTCTATCCATATTGTTAGACATATTTAGGCACATTGTCAAACTTCTTCTTGCGTAAATAATCCTTCTTTATTACAACATATTTGGTGATTAGATAAATTGTTTATTTCCATTTAGCTTTCAATTTTTTTATGTTTATAAATCCATTACATAGACATTCTAGATATTTTTCTGACCCTATTTCATCTTTGAAACACTTTATCAATAATCTTTATGTCTCCTTTTTTGTAAATCCTATAAAAGTCAACATCAAGAAAATAAACCACTAAATTAATTCCAGCATTTATATATTGTATTGATTCTTTCCTTATTGATTAAAACTATTTCAATTTTGATATGATATTCCTAGACATATTATAGTGTTTCATGATGTATCATTTCATACCATATTAGATGATTATTCTCCTTATAGGTTAAACGTATTTTTCATCTTTCTTCAATGACTTTTGTGGAGTAGTAGACTCATTGATCTTCTTTCGTTTACCCCTCAAGAAAAAATTGCCTTTATCTATCACCTGAATCTTTAGTTTTTGTGGTATTATATTTTCATCAGTATTAGTTTTTTTTCATGGATGGTACATACCAACACTCTTCAAAATAGTGACTAATTATTGTTTCAATGCTCATAGAAAATTTTAAAGTATTAAAATATTCTTTTCAAGGATATAATCTACTTTATATGTGAAATATTCTTCATCAAAATAGGTTTTATGTTTTCAATTATTTTCTCCCCTAACTTCAAGCTATATATAGAATCTATGTACTAAAATATTGTTCTATTAATCAATGAAATTATGATTGAATCACTAGTATTACCACTAGTAGCCAACAAACTTATTCCTTTTACTTTTACATGATGTTTGGATATATTTTTATTCTTCTTGTTTTTATGTTGAAACACCATTCATTTGGGATATATTTAGGTAGATGATATAATTGGATATACCGATATCCACCTTTAACACATTGGCATGTTTTACAAAAATTTTCTCCATCCACGTTTTTTCAAATTTTAACTTTAGCCCTATAGTATTTTTCAAAATAGATTCAATGCTGAATAATTTTTTAGGATAATAGGATACCTTTTTTATATGAGATGGTTTTTATTTGATCGAGTAATGATTTCTAGATATTATTTCAAAACATAGGTGTATTATTAACATAAATACCATTTTTAATCCTGTGTTATATCATTTATCTTCTTAGATTATGTTAATGAATATAATTGGGTGATATTCATATTTATCAGATTTTCACTCAACTCAAGTCATGTCATAGTAAGAACATACTTATAGTATTCAAGGGATTTAACCCTATCTTTAAAATCTATCTTTATCGTCTGAATTTTATCCTCCTATATTTTATTTTATTCTTGAAATAAAATTTTAATGATATTTTACACTATTTTTATTAATTTCTAGTTGATAAGTCTTAACATTAATATAAAAATTTTGTAGATTTTGAAATTCATGGATTAATTCTAAAAAAACATCTTTAAACATATTTAAAAAAAATAATTTTAAAATATTCTTCTTCTTGATAATATATTTCATTAAAATGTAAAATATATTTTTCCTTTCCAGTCAAAAGTTTTGTGATGGCGGTTTCTATGGTCACATTTCCATCAAATGCATATTATAGTATATAGTCTTCTTGTTATAGCTATGAATTTTCATAATGAGGCTTATTTATGTATATAAATATGTATTTGAAAACATCAATAAAAACATTCTTCATATAATTATTTATTTCATAATATAAATAACTAAGTGATTCATTAAATTTATACCCTCCAAATATTTCACTTGATTCATCTAATGAATCATATTGAATAGATTTAATAAAAAATTTATTGCTATGAATAACTTCAATTAGAGGTTGATTTTATTTTATATTTGATTTATTTATCAACTTGTTGGCCTCTCAATTCATCTTATTTTTTAATGTTTTTTTAAAAATTACAATTCTATACTGAATGAGATGGAGATAGAATTCTATATATGAGTGATTTATATAAAAATTTCCAATATTTAGTTCATATAATTTTAAGTAGAAACACAAGGATATGGAAAAGTATATCAAATCATAGGGAACCTTTAATTTGATACGAATTTTAATGTCCTTGTAAATTAGTGTATACACCTAAGTGGGGGGGGGGGGAATCATGTATAGATAAATCAATTTCCAAATTACAAATATTCTTTTAATTTTTACCTACATTGGTATTTGAGACTCTTCCACCTATTAGGATGTAAATGAATATATTTAACTCTACCAAATCAGATAAAATTCATGAAATATATTATTGAAAGTAAATTGTATCAAATTGTATTTGAACAATGTTTTGACCCAATGTGGGAAACCTACTCCTTTCTATAATTAAGTTTAACTAAGTCATATATTTTTTACTATAATCTTATTATCAATAAAAATGGGTTTGTGGAGGGATCATCCTATCCCTTATTACCATATTAAAAAGTTGAGTGTTCATAATATTATGCATTTGAATATAAATTTTATCCCACATGTTTTTTTTATACAGAATCCCATAGGTTGTTCTCAAATTCTAACATTTTGAAGTGGATCACAAATCTACACAGAATAGAGATGCATCAATTGAATACATATTATTCCACAAATCATAATCTATGATTTTATTTTGATCATTAATAAAAATTCTATATAGACTAGTTTTTTTCTTCCAAAATCTTAGTTACTAATCAGAAACTTCTCATTGAAAATTCTCATAAATAAAATTTCATTTTATTCAATAGCTAAAGAATATTTTTTATAAGTCCCTCCACATTGGAATTTATATAATTTTTTCTTTATTATTTATCATTGATTCTAGGAAATTGGGTATTTTAGGTTCTTATTTTTCTATTCTCATTAAACTTCAACTAGATCTAATAAGAATAATATGGTTGACATACAATTTTTTTGACACATAGCTAGATGTTCATTATAAATTAATATCAACTTATTCCTCTTCTCAATCAAGTGTAATAAATTTTTATAGGATAATTATGTTTATATATTTTTTAGGTTCATAAACCTTTTCTATATAGGTAGACTCATTTGATTTTAGGTCACTTTTAATTTCAAAATATTGGAAATATCAATGGATTTTACATGTAAGTCAAAAGAACCTGTATGCACCCCAAAATCCTCCTCCATAACATGTCTCTAGTATTATTATTTAAATAACCTTATTATTTTTTTTTCTAATTTTTCACTTTCATTTTTTGTCTCACCTGAATATATTTTACAAATACTTTCTATAGTAGTCTTGAGATATTTTTATTATAAAATACGTTGACCAAAAATATGTATTTAAATCATTCTATCATAGATGTATTAAAATCATATAATACAAATCTTAATATATAGGGATTCATCTTATATAATGAGGGCTCCCAAGAATGGAATTATACTTTCAGTATTATTATTTAAACTTCCAAAATAAATATCAACACTATGTTCTTCTTTTTGTTCCCAACTTGAATCACATAACTCACTTTTTGATTTTTAAGAACATGAATAATAATACAAGAATATTTAGTTTTTCTCATTTATAGATTTATATAATAAAACATTTCTCTCATTTTTGGGTTTTTATATTTATTAGAAATTCCATTATAACTTGATCTTATTTTCTCATAAACCATATTTAATTAAAATAATATTTTTGATGTTTAAATCACTAAATTTCATTTTGACCATCTTCACATTTAATTTACATTTTGATCATCAATTTTTATATTTAAATATCATTATTTTAAAAAAATATAATGGAACAGTTATATCTTCATATTCATCACATTTATCTTCCTCAAACTAAACTTGAATAATGTATTAACCAAGCATCATGATTTTTTGATTATGAAAGAATAACATAAACATCATTTCATATAATTCTTATTTATAATATATAGTTTTGAAAATTACCATTTTATTCTTCCACAATATACAATTTTTAAAAATTTACACCCTATATGATGATCTCATACAACTCATACATTCAGTCTTAACGATACCTACATGGGTCAAAATTATTATCATGTGGGTCATAATAACTCATATATTGATTTAAACGACTCCTACCTAGATAATTTGAGTCATATATTGATTATAATGCCTCATATATAGATCCAGAATCTATAATCTGGTAAAAAATAGCATCATATGAGTGAATGACCCATACATAGATTTAAAATCACTCATACATATTTTTTTTACCTTTGAAATGACATATAAGTAGTTCCTTTTATTATAAAATGACTCATATGTTATTGGAGAATTGACCTTACAGAATAAAAAATTATTCAAATATCCAATGTGCACTACACCAAATGAATAAAATGAAAACACCATGACTTAGTTATTATTCCACATATAACTCAAAATTCTAGATTATTTTTAAATAAATTTAGAATATCTTCAGATCATTTTAGAGACTTCTCAAACACATAAAATCAATTTATATGGCATCAAATTAATTTAAAAATTATTAGATTAATCACAATATTCTAGAAAAAAATTTCAAAGTCAGTTGACATATATGAAATCAATTCTGAGTATTATCATGAACCTTTATAAGAATTTTAATTCTACACTCAATTAAACCTTGATAAATCTTCATCAAAGAGAAAATAAAAACTAAATAAACATCCATCACACTAAATACTCCATTAATACTTCCTAAAACTTCATCTAGTTGTTATAATTATATTTAATATCTTCAATATCTAAAAAATACAAATTATTCTATTATTTTGAAACCATTATAGAAAACACTTCCCTCACTTATTAACACTTTTCTTTTCCATTATGACCAACTCAACCAATCGACTGATTTAATGGGGTGATCACCAAGTATATTACTTTATTTATTATCCTTCACCCATAAATGTATGGGAAACCAACTTCATGTTCTCCATTGGGTGGATTATTCCTCCATCACCTATCATATCTAATACATACAAAGTGAAACTTATTTAAATAACTACAACAACACAAGCCTTTTGGAATGTCTAAGTGAACAATGGTTATGAATCCTTCGACTTGTGGTTGTTAAAAAGGGTCATGGATTATGAAGTTTTATACATTAACACACGTCTAAATTCATTTTAGAATTTGGATTAATATAATGTAATTGGGTATGGAACCAATAAATTATATGGATTTGATTAACCAATATAGGATGTGTTCACCCATATGATAAGTTAATACATCAAAGGCCACAATTTAATTTTAACTTAGTATGTTTATATTCATATTATAATAATTACATGTGATTTAATTATACAATATTTAATCATAATGTGAATTGGGAAAACCAGATAATATATAAAAGATTAATATTATTCTTTTCTCGTACTTAATCTCAATGCCAAGTAAAAAATAATTTTTTAATGGATAGGTAGTAAAGTAGATAAAACCAAACCCATTTATAATTTTGGTATCTTTGATGTTTTTTAGATGAAAATATTATTTAATTATTATAAATTAGATTCAAAATTATTATTAACGTTACAAAAGGTAATTGGGGAATAACAAAAGATTGAACCGATTAATATTTTCTAGACTAATGTGATTAATTCATGTGTAATATTGTTTAATTTTTTATAGACACAAAACTTAATTATGTTTTTCACATTTGAAACATTTAATTAAATAATAGTTGATAAATTAAATAATTAATGTGGTGTTATATTTTAAATAATGAGTTATTTTTATTATTAACACATAAACATGAAGAAATAATAAATACAAAAAGGGATTTGGTCTTGGGACATATATAATAGTCCTACAAGACCCATAACATGAGATAAATTCATGATCCCACATATAAGGTCCATTTAGGCACCTTATTTTCTACTTATAACCAATTTGGAGGCTAATTAATGAACCTCACAAGGTGGTTTTGTACATAATACACTTTTAAGGCTATTTAATAAGGATTTATGATTTATTTTAATGCGATAAAGAAAATGTGAAGACTGTAGTTATTTAGTTTTATTTATCTGAGAATGTTTAATAGTTTTCCTTATCTAATAGTTACTCTAGTGTCTTTCTCTTTTTATTTTCTATCCTTTTATTTAAATTTGTTTCTATCATTTCTTCGATAGGTATAGTATCCCACCAAGGCATTGATCTGAATATTCCAAGATTTTTTAAGATGATATTTTTATTTTTTTAATTTATTATTTTGTTTTTAATTTATTAGTTATGATCTTGGATAGGTTTTAATAGTAACTTTTTAATTTTTCAAGTGTATATATCATTAAAAATACCTAGTAGTGGTATCAAATAAATACAAAATTAATGAAAAATACCTAATCATAATTTTCAAATTTTCATGATATATGCACATCATGTAAAGTTAACTTAAGACTTAATTAAAATTTTGATAGAATGTTTTATGTTGCGATTGTTCCACTTAAGGGTAATTCCATATATTGGATTTTTTCTCATCCTATTCATGAAATATCACATGCCAAGTACTTGAGTCCACTAGAACCCTTAATAATTAAATATCTTAATGTCCTTATAAAATCAATTTTGATACCTAGAATAATTTAAGTAATTTGAATAAAATTTTGAACATTATATGAGATACACGAGTAAATTAATTGATTAATTAATATTTATAAGATGAATTGAAAATTTATTTAGTATGTTTTGTTAAATTTTTGGGAATATTATTGTGTTGGGTATATATGCACTATATATAATGTTAATTGAAATATTAGATATAAAATCTTCTTTTAAAAATATAGAAGTATTAGGTTCCTTCCAATAAGATTCACATTTTTCCAGAACTCAATTAATTAAACAGATAGATCATGCTATGTCAAGAATAAATAATATATCTTCTGTTAGAGGAAAATGGTAATAATTATCTAATTTTGAATATTATGTGACATGTGACTACGTAATCGAATCAGATTGGTACCTAGATGCATAATATTAAGCATATTCATGAGATTAATTGGACAAGATGTTTTCACTTAACAATCTAATAATTGTATTTGATACAATTAATAATAATTTTTACCTAAATATGTGTGAATTAAAATATGATATTATAAATGTTAATACATATAGAAATATGGATCTTAGACCACTAAATTTTTAATATTGAGGGTAATTATTTTAGTGAATGTATAATCAATAAAAGACCATATTTAATAATATTATACATTATACTGATAATGACACTTATTTTTATATAGATATTCAAGTAATTAAACACCAACTTAAATTTGTCATTATCATTAGTCTTTAAGAAGGAAAAATTAAGTGTAATAATTTAAATTATTAATATCACAATTTGAGATTTATTATCAAACAAAAGAAAAATTATGCATCTCAGAGAAACCCACACCATATGAGAAATTTACTTACACCTAAAAATAAGGAAATATTATAATTAATATTATTATAAGGATGTATATGACAAAATATGTCTTGTGTTATTAACCTTGACTTCATTGATTAAGATGGTACATAAAGAAATGGGAATATTAAATTTCATTAAATGGATTAAGAAGTAATCAAAGAATCATAAGAATGAAGAATGATATAATCTAGAGATCAATTTATATAACTCCAAATCAATATTATTAGATATTGGATACACAAACCATATTTTTGGTAATCTATAACTTCTTAATGAATATATAAATTTTATTAAGGTAGAAGTGGACTTATAAGTTGGTAAGGGAGAGAGATTTGTTTTATTTTTTAGTACAGATAAAAAGTATTAAAATTTTGCATAATACATAATCCAAAACTTATAAAGACACATGATATTATATTCATATTGAATTTAATAAAATAATTGATAAATGATGTACCTTTTTCTATCTATTTGATCTGTCCAAGCTTCTTAACATGAGCTTGATAAGGATCATTTAGAATAATCCACTGAGATCCTTCCCACCGAGGTATCAATGGGATAAGAAAATATCTTATTTATTTAGAAGGATTCATTATTCATTATGATTTTCTATAACCTTTGGCTAAGTAGAAAGAAGGCGAGAGATAAATAAAGATTCTTATATAAGAGTTTCACAATGTCACGACACACAAAATAATAAGTTACTAGAATCAATATATATCCACCCATAGAATATCTATGAAGCCAAAATGTTTGGATATCAAATGAAACATTTCATAAAAGTTTCATAAGATAAAATATTTGAAACACATGAATCTTTATTTGTGATTAATTATTTAAAATTTAAAAATTAATTTGAATGTTCAAGATTCTCAGATTATCATCATATGATTATAAAACTGATTATTATAGATCTAGGTAAAATAAATAGGGCTAAGATATACATTTTAAGAAAATATGTAAATTGATATGAATTGTACCATGATTTGGTGAACTCCACCACTTCATATTCAATCCCATCATAGACCATGAAAAGGTATAAACAACCAAGATATGGCTGTACCTTTAGTTCATATTTCATTCAATCTCCCACTAGTAGCAAGGACATAAATACTTATAACACTTTCAACTTATTTAACATAATATGAAACAAATTTTGAGATCATATTCATGTTACATCATATGTAGAAACTTGTGGGAAACTATCAAAAACTTATTTTTTATATCCACCAAAACTGTTTTGGGGAAGCTCTTAAAGATTTTTATAAACACATTATAAGAAAACATAATCCTTATTCACATAATCTCAAATATTTAATATAACGACACAAATTTTTATGGTCCAAAATTTTAGAATATTTTAAATAATATTTTTAAGTTATACATTGAGAAATTTCCATTGAATTATTTTCATGGATGCAAAAATATATTATAATAAATATGATATATTATTTTAGTCCAAGATTGAGCATTATTTGGAAATTTTAATTTCATCATCATTGGATCATCAGGTGGGAATACCAATATCACAGTTTCTATAAGAATACGTGTTTCAACCTAAGGGTGGTGTAATTTTAGTTTTCATTTTGGGTCCCCAAGATGGTGTTTCATGGGTTTATTATTTAATAAAAATAATTAATTAATTTAAAAGTTAATTATATTTATGAATACCCAAACTCTATTATATAATCATCCCTTAAAAATCTAACTAGGGTTATTTACCATAAAACCTAACTATAAAGATATATATATATAGAGATAGGCCTTGGGAGAATCAAATATTTGGTTCTTAATGAATGCATTATTCGAAGGATATCACCAAAAAACCTGTTGTGGATGTGTTCCTCATTAACTGAAGATTGAAAATCATGTTTGGATTCATTATTATAATTTTTTTCCTTCATTAATATGATTACCATATTGATTTCAAATTTAAATTATTGTTCCTGATTTATTTACATGACAAAAATACCTTTAATATTAATTATTAATTATTTAACTTAAAACCAATTTTCATTCCTATATTCTTCAGTTTTATTAGATCTATTCCAGAAAAAAGTAGTTTGATCATTTCACTAGACACTAAATCCTTATTATTTCTTATAAAATTTCCACTTTACATTACACATTCACTACCAAACTTTACCAAGGACTATAGATCAATGAACATTACTGGAATGGTGAAAAAGGGATATTTGGGATTGTGAGGTGCTGATTGGGACATTATGGTGGAGATAGAGGCATTATGGGATGATTTATGTGTGATTTTGAGTCACTGAAGATATATTGGCATATGATTTTAGTATAAAATAGAATTGTGGGTTATATAAGGTGTGTTTCCCATATATTCTCAACCATATATGGTCAATAAGTCTTTGAATAAGGATGATGTTGACCTTGGAGTTGAAGTAGCGATGGAGGTGGCCCATGGCTATGATTCGAGAAATATTAAAGGTGAAAATAATAATGAAGAATAATTTTCTAGGAATTATCATATATTTAAATCAAATAAAAGATAAAATAATATGTAATTATTATCCACACACCATTTATTTCATGATTTACAATATGTAGGGATTCAATCCATGTCGAATTTCACATGGGGTGTAATTGAGTTACACACACCATGTAGATCTAGGTTACATGAATCATTGTGTATTGGAGGATACACCAAGATTTTCACCTAGCCACATACACCATGTGGGTAAGAGTACATTCCATGTATAGTTTCATGAACGTGAATCAAGTCTTAGATGGGTACACATTGTCTATCCCCTTAAGTCTCACTTACTATGCACTCATGGAAAACATGTCATGAACATTAAGAAAACCTGGATTAATGTGTATTAAGAGTACCATCCTGAGTAGGCCTCTAGTCCTATATATGGTGTACATATCATGGAAACACTGTGTAGTTATACCACCACATGTAATGTAAGTGTAAGTATATAACTAGGATACTACCATGGGATACATGTCATATCCCTAAAAAATACATGTCATGTAATTTTTGCCAGATGTATTTTCCATATCTCTTTACCTAGAACATAGAATTTGGCACAAAAATAATCAATTATAGATATTTTTCATGGTATATAATCATGGTATATTCTTATTCATTATTATAGGTGATATAAGTATATATTCAAGAAATTTTGGTTCTTTTGCCGTGCAAGGAAGATGACTGGGTTCGAGAGATGTGATCAGAGTAGATACAAGTTTTAAAAATATCCTAATAGTATACTAGTGATGGGGAATGAGTCTATAATAATCATCTTAATGATTGAAACTCCCTCATTTACTTAAGGATTAGGTTACCAAGATCAAGTATGGGGTTGGTACTCCATTTAACTTGATAAGGTGCGGGTCCCCCACTTGGGTGATAAATTTAGAAACTTCCTCACTCAGAAGTCATGAGTCCTTTATCCATGGAGTTGGTTACTCCCTTATACAACATAATATAATCGACTAGGAATGGGTTTTCTTCTAGGTTTGGTTACTCCCTCTACTGACACTTACCCCTTGAAAATCCTTGGGTACCCATTATTTTTTATAATAAGTGATATAGGTATAGAAAATCTTGTCAGTTCAATTCCTTGTGATTCCAAGAATGACTGATCCTATCACTGTTGGGATGTAAAGAGTGAAACTCTCCAAAATCTTTGTTTATCTACATTTTTAGTATATCTAGGCTATAATTAATTTTTTAATTGATCCTTCATGGTATTTCTATTCATTATTTAATATTTTAGATAATCCTACTATATATGTATATACTCACCCTTGTATGAGAATTTTTATCACATTTTTCTTGCCTTATATAGATGATGGGTAGTTTAATTATGATATCAATGAAAATAGTTTCAATATAGTAGGTTATTAGTGGTACCTGAAGGTTAAAAACATATGAGGTCTTCATACCTAGAACTATATGTTGACAAGTTATCATTCTCTATATCCATCTAGGTTGGTTTATATTTAGGATATTGGTATCTCTTTCCCCTATTTATTTATGGATTTTAATTTTATCATACTCCCCAGATGATTATAGTATGTCGCATTAATTTTATATACATTAGTTGGTATTATTATTTATCATACATTGTTACATCCTTTTTATAAACATGAGGTTTTATATAGGTATATTAGGTAGTGGCCTCCCAAATTATGTGATAAGACTATTTGGAGCTAAACACCAACACCTGGCTTATTGGATTCATGACTGGGGAATCAAAATAAGCTTACTACTGGCCCATATGAGGTATCAGTGAGTCAGGTACCTTTAGAGCAGTATAAAAAATGGTATATCTTAGTAACGAAGTTTGGAGTTAGTTTTCTTGTGTTGTTGTTTTAGGTATTTGGAGAAACTGTGTGAGGGAACCTTGAGTTAGGATTTTAAGATAGGGAACCTAGTATTTGTGTGGAAAACAAACTATCCATTTTTTATAACTAAGATAACATGATTTTCGACTCAGGGCTTTGAGGCACCAGTTGTAGAGTGAAGACTAAATGGTATATACATCATGTAAAAGGTGATTATTTTTTTTTTCATGTCCTTACTCATTAATCTATCTTCATATTATTTAATAATCATGGGGTTATATTAAAAAATATAGGATGAAACCTTGTCAATAGCCAGCTAGTATCTCAATTCCAAGTCGTCGTTCATTTTTATTCAAATTAGAGCCTCTAGTGGTTGATCAACTGAGCAGAGAGGCTTCCATATATGAAACAAATTATGATATTTATCCACTATAAGTATAAAGAGAATATCCTATATGCATGGGGAAGTGATAATACCATCCAACCATAGTTTTATAGAAATAATATCCACATATGAATAAATGAATGATTCCAATGGGATATGGAGAGGATGCATATAGGATGATCAATATTCATGAGTCCTAGGGACAATGAACGCCTAGTTTTTAGGTGATCCTTATCCTCAATTTATAGAGGAATTATTATAGTATATGACTTGAGTTTTTCAATTGGTTTAGAAACTTACCGATCAGGTGGTAGAACTTTAATATAGTATTCTCCGTGGTGCAATGATTCATTTATGGACCTTTATCCTCTAGACCCATGTCATGGTAACTCTTCCTTGGTTTGAGTTTGAGTTCATTTTTATTTTGAGATGTATCACTAAACTATGATGAATATAGTTTATATATAGGAGTTTTTAGACCTATAATAGGGGAAATTATTGGTTGTGGGTATGTTTCAAGATTCACATACCTCATAAGTTACTTCCTCAACATGATTCATAATGGATTTATTTAGGCATGATAGTTCAAGAGAGGTATCTATAGTGAGATCCATGATATTTACATTCCAATATGTATCCCAACCTATGAAAGAGTCATAAACATGACACTAGTTAGAATGATATTTTTAAAAGAGGGACAAACAGTGATGGTAAGTGGTACCGATTTTCAAGAAGTATAGTAATCAATTATGGTTCAAAGAAAAAATCCATCAGGGATGTAACATAACAGGAATACTCATATGAAATACCAATCATGAGGATCAATATTTGGAGAGATAGATAGAGGATCCAATCAGTTAGGAGATATAATTTTCTATGCCTGTGAAGTATGAGGTCACATGCCTTGGCACTACTTGACCTATTGTATAACATAGGTGGCTAGATAGGCATGGTGGATTGAAAATTGTGATAGGCAGTGACATGATTAGGGGAATCACTAAAATGGATATGAGGGCCCTTATATTTGAGTATTTGGTAGGTTAATGTTGGTGCACTAGGAGGAGGTTGAGATGGATGACACTATGATCGACTCCCACCACCACCACCTCCAAGTGGTCCGTTCTAGGATCGAGGAGAAAAAAACTAGGTGCATGGGCTGATATAGGTAAAGAAAATAGTGCGATACATTCCCTTATTTATATATACCTTATTCAATACCATAAAATCCTAATAATTGTTCATAGATGGACTATTACAGCTATAGATTCCAACTGGAAGGAATAAAAAACTGACCTATATCTACTAATGGTGTGAGGATATAGTTAGTGGAGAAATATTTTCATGGGACCACATTCTATATGAGATTAATTCCAATAATTTAATCCTTTGTGTCGATTGTCTATCCTTAAACCGTGTCTGGATAGAATACTACCATCAAAGAGTGATGTTATTTTTGAGTAGGTAGATTGAGTTTTTTATTAGCAAGTGAGTCCTTTAGTCAATATGAGTGAGGCCTATCAATAATAATCTTCATCTAATGAACTATTAATTAGAGTATAAGGGTTTTTCTAAGGAAGATGATTTTGATTATCAACGTCCTACAATAATGGATGATTATATATATTTATTTCCCAATGATTTTCTTGGATCCCCCTTATTGAGAGATTGAATTTCGTATTGATATATACCCCAGGACCACTTTAATATCTTCTTCAGCTTATCATATGGCCTAAAATGTGATCAAGGAGCTTAATATATAACTAGAGAAACTTATTGAGAAATGTTTCATCATGTTGTACCTCTCGTATCCCCTCGTGGTTTAATTTTCATGATCACAATCACTTTCATGTTTATCTAACATTGTTTTTAAGTGTTGTGGATGATAGGAAAAAGATTGCCAAAGGATTGGCCCAAGAATGGACAAGAAGTGGACTGAAATTCAGTCCACCGGCCAACCGGTGTGATAGCACCGGCCAGCCGGTGGACCTGGCAGAGGCATTGCCCACTGCCAGGTTCCACCGGTCAGCCGGTGGCTCTGTCACCGGCCAGCCGGTGGCACCCAGACTGAATAGTGACAGCTACTGTCTGCCCACCGGCCAGCCAGTGGCTCTGGCACCGGTCAGCCGGTGGTGCCTGGAAAAGAATTCTTCTCCTCTGCCAAGGCACCGGCCAGCCGGTGGCCCTGCACCGGCCAGCCGGTAGCCCAGTCAAACTAGCCGTTGGGTTTGACCAGTCAACCCTCTCTTGGCTCCCAACGGCTCTTTAAGCCTCTCCAATGGCTCTGAAGACTCCCCAAGGGTTCCATGCCTATAAATAAAGTCCAAGGAAGCCCCGGACACCTACCGGAACTATACGGAAGCCCACAGACACCTTGTTGATCATTTGGCCAACATCCGGCGACTTCCTTCAAAGGAACCTCAAGTGCTCCAACAACTTCCACATCCAAGGAGCTCCACCAAAGAAGCTTGGAAGCGGCCTTCAACATCTCCAATCAATCAAAGGCGCCCAAGGCTTCTCCCAATTACGGTTTTTAGTGTTTTATTTATTTTCAGCTTAAAATTGGGTTTGTGCCTACAAACCCCAAACTCTTTCTTCATCCCTCTTTCTTTTGGGTTTCACATCACCACTAAGGTGTGAAGAGGTTGTCAAGCTTTCCTTTAAATAGCTTGAGACATAGGTGAGCTATCCTTCACCTGTAAGAAGGATAGTGGGTTCTTGCTAAACCATTAAAAGCAAGTGGGTTCTTTCTTAACCACTCAAAAGCAAGCTGTAATAGGTCATAGTGCTACCTCAAAGCCTAGTGGGTTTCTTGCTAAAACCATTGAAAAGCAAGCGGTAGGAATCTCTCAACGGTTGAGTTGGGAGCGGAGACGTAGTCCGGGTTTTTGGCCGAACTCCGTTAACAATTTCTTGTGTGATTACCTCTTTTATTTTCCGCTGCACTTTAACTTTGATTTTAATTTATTAATCATTTTTTTAAAAGGCAATTCACCCCCCCTCTTGCCATCACTCCTTTTTTTTCCGCCCAACAATTGGTATCAGAGGGAGTAATTTGAGTAATACCTTAACCAGTTTCAAATTCAAAGATCCATTGTGATGGCTCCAACCTCTTTCGCCCCCGAAGGCTTTTCTTTGGGTCGTGCTCCATTTTTTGATGGGACCGACTATAATTATTGGAAAACCCGCATGACCACTTTTTTAAGAAGCATAGGATACCCCATTTACAAAATTGTCATGCAAGGTTATACTTTGTCTACCCCCGATGAATCCAAATGGACCCCCACCGATATAAAGAATTTTGAGCTTGATGGCAAAGCCATGAACGCTCTCCATTGCGGCCTAGACCGAAATGAATTCAATCGAGTGTCTACTTGCACCTCCTCACATGAAATTTGGAAACTTTTAGAAGTAACTCATGAGGGCACTAACAAAGTCAAAGACACTAGATTGGATATGTATAGGCAAGATTTTGAGTCATTTTCAATGCATCCAAATGAGTCTATTTCCGATATGTTTACTCACTTTACTGACATGTGCAATGGAAGGAAATCTCTTGGTGATGATGTTTCAGCCGAGACGATGGTCAAGAAGATCTTATGGGTCCTTCCGAGCTCATGGGCACCAAAGGTGATGGCGATCCAAGAAGCTAAGGACGTCAAAAATATGCCGGTAGAGGAGCTCATCAGATCTCTCATGACCTACGAGATCACCATGAGGAGGCAAGCACAAAAGGAGGGCACCCCTATCAAAACTCCAAAGAACATAGCCCTCAAGGTACAAAAGGAAGAAAGCTCCTCCTCATCATCCTCTTCATCTTCTTCATCTTCAAGCGGTGATTCGGAAATGGAGAATCTCGCCCGCCAAATGCACAAGTTTATGAAGAAGCACAAGAAGAAGAAATAACGCAAGCACCGAAAGCAAGAACCCACCGCAAGATCCGAGCCCAAGGTAAAATGCTACGGGTGCGGCCAAAAAGGGCATTACAAGCCCGATTGCCCACTCAACAAGAAACGGGCCACGCAAAAGGAAAAAGGAAAGAAAAAGGTCCCCAAGGCGACATGGAGTGACACCTCCTCTTCTTCCTCCTCCTCCTCCTCAAGCGACCAAGGTACAAAATGCCTAATGGCAAAACATGAGGTATCATCATCCTCTTCCTCTTCTTCATCCTCTAGTTCTTCTAATTCTTTCAATCATTTGTCTTATGAAGAACTCTCACATGCTAGAGACCAACTATAAAAAGGTTTTCATGAATTATCGTCAAAATTTGTTGCTTTAAAAAAGTCTTTCAAAAAACTCTCCTCCGAAAAAGAACAACTTCTCAATGACAAGGAGGAACTCTCCCTTAAAATCCAAAATTTTCCCAATGTTGATTCTTTGGAATCAACCATCAAGGACCTTAGAGAAACTCTAGCGAAGTTCACCCAAGGGGAACAAAATTTGAACAATTTACTTGGTTCCCAACGCGTTTCCCGAACCACCCAAGGGCTAGGCTACACCAATATATCTTCCTCCTCCCATGCTCCAACTGTTTTTGTAAGGGGGAGCTCTAGTTTTAAATTTTGTAATTATTGTAAGAAACCCGGGCACATGATATATGAATGTAATTGCAAAAACGCCCGGTATGGTAGGCCCAAATCGATTTTTTATTCGGATGAATTCTATAGGAGAAGACCCGCTACAAGGCAAGTGTGGATTGAAAAATCCCTCTTAGCGAGTCTCTCCGGGCCTAAAATTGTCTCTTTTCAAAATCCCTCTCCCCGGTGACTTTTTGTTTTTATTTAGGGGGAGTTAGGTTTGTTTAAGCTTTTTGTTTCAATTCAAACTTTCAATTTCAAATTAATCCCTTTTGATTTCAATTTCAAAATTTTCGATTCCAACTTTCAATTTCAACACTTGGTATCAAAATTTTCATTTCAAAATATTCAATTCGAATTTTTCATTCAAAACTTTCAGTTCAAACTTTTGATTCAAAACTTTCAATTCAAATTTCAAATTTCAATTGGTTTTTGATTCAAAACTTTCAATTCAAACTGTTATTCAAATTTTTCAATTCAATTTTCAAAAATTCCAATTGATCTTGATTTTCAATTTTCCCTCAATCAAGATCTATACCCCGTGCTTTTTGATAATCACAAAGGGGGAGAAATTTCTTGATTGATTGGGGGAGAATCTTTTCTCTCATGCTTAGTATTTATTTTCAATTTATCATTTAAAGCATGCCTTTAATTTCAGTATTTTACCTTGATTGTTTTGGTGATTGTGATCATCAAAATAGGGGGAGATTATTGTACCTCTCGTATCCCCTCGTGGTTTAATTTTCATGATCACAATCACTTTCATGTTTATCTAACATTGTTTTTAAGTGTTGTGGATGATAGGCAAAAGATTGCCAAAGGATTGGCCCAAGAATGGACAAGAAGTGGACTGAAATTCAGTCCACCGGCCAGCCGGTGGCACCCAGACTGAATAGTGACAGCTACTGTCTGCCCACCGGCCAGCCGGTGGCTCTGGCACCGGTCAGCCGGTGGTGCCTGGAAAAGAATTCTTCTCCTCTGCCAAGGCACCGGCCAGCCCGTGGCCCTGCACCGGCCAGCCGGTAGCCCAGTCAAACTAGCCGTTGGGTTTGACCAGTCAACCCTCTCTTGGCTCCCAACGGCTCTTTAAGCCTCTCCAACGGCTCCGAAGACTCCCCAAGGGTTCCATGCCTATAAATAAAGGCCAAGGAAGCCCCTGACACCTACCGGAACTATACGGAAGCCCACGGACACCTTGTTGATCATTTGGCCAACATCCGACGACTTCCTTCAAAGGAACCTCAAGTGCTCCAACAACTTCCACATCCAAGGAGCTCCACCAAAGAAGCTTGGAAGCGGCCTTCAACATATCCAATCAATTAAAGGCGCCCAAGGCTTCTCCCAATTACGGTTTTTAGTGTTTTATTTATTTTGAGCTTAAAATTGGGTTTGTGCCTACAAACCCCAAACTCTTTCTTCATCCCTCTTTCTTTTGGGTTTCACATCACCACTAAGGTGTGAAGAGGTTGTCAAGCTTTCCTTTAAATAGCTTGAGACATAGGTGAGCTATCCTTCACCTGTAAGAAGGATAGTGGGTTCTTGCTAAACCATTAAAAGCAAGTGGGTTCTTGCTTAACCACTCAAAAGCAAGCTGTAATAGGTCCTAGTGCTACCTCAAATCCTAGTGGGTTTTTTGCTAAAACCATTGAAAAGCAAGCGGTAGGAATCTCTCAACGGTTGAGTTGGGAGCGGAGACGTAGGCCGGGTTTTTGGCCGAACTCCGTTAACAATTTCTTGTGTGATTGCCTCTTTTATTTTCCGCTGCACTTTAACTTTGATTTTAATTTATTAATCATTTTTTTTAAAAGGCAATTCACCCCCCCTCTTGCCATCCTTCCCGTTTTTCTCCGACCCAACACATCATACACAGTGTGTCCCCATAGTAAGATTCAGTCTTGTTCAACATGAAGGTTGATAATAGATTGAGGGTTTTTATTTACTATCACTACTTCAATAAGGTGAATTAAAAGAATAAATACCCTTTAAAAAGGATTAACAACCTCTTTTACTCATTAAATTCCATCAAGTGTTTCTCAAAGACCAATATTAGTTATGATTATCACTAACTTTTGGTTCACAATGAGGATATAAAGAAGATAACATTCAGATATTTCTATGGGAATTATGATATTTTAGTGATGTTCTTCAACAATAAAAATTTCCTAGTAATGTTTATAGGCCCCATGAATTAGACTTTCAACCTTTATTAGAATTGTTTTGGTTATATTCATAAAAACATCACCATATAATAATTTTTATGGGATGATCTTGATAATAATTAGAGAATTATCTTAGTATTTCTTTGAGAGAACCAAATATATAGTAGAATATCAAATTTTAAGTTATATATTTTAGAGTTCTATATCATAGGACATGTCATCCTAGAGGGAAGAGTAGTAATATAATCCTTGAATATTTAGGTATCATTTTCTTGTGACCCACCCATGAATATGTTTGAGGCATAGAGTCTCCTTGGGTAGGTGGTTACAACTGATAATTTATGAAACAATTCTATGAAATTGTAGATCCAATGACCACCATTAACGGAAAGGAAAGCCGTTTATTTGTCCAAAGTGATTTTTTGATAGATTGTGAGCATCTGAAATAGAGTTTGAAGAGTGATTTTATTCTTATGGTTCTAGAGAAATGAGTTGAGTACATACAGTTCTATGTTTCCTCTGGGGTTGATCTTGGTTTCATGTTGATGTTAATGCAAGTGGTGATTTATTAAGATTGTATGAATATGAGACCTCATGAGAAAAAATACATGGACCATTATTTGAAGATCATATCAGTAGTGATCACATTGATTATTTAGAGACATTACTTTATCCATGAGAGGTTTGTACTCTATATAGACCAAAAAAGTCTAAATCATATATTCTTTTATTTAGATCTTAACCTAAGGTATAGGTGATGGTTGAAGATCCTATAATACTATAATATTTATATTACCTATAATCTAGGAAAGGTAAACTTGGTGGTTGATTCCCTTAGTAGCTATGTTCTTATAATAGAGGAGGTATCTGAGCTGTTAGTAGCAATGTAATAGTACTTTGTGGCTATGAGATATGTCACTTCTATTTGATCTATTGTGATAGCCTCTTTGATTCTTCATTATGTGAGGGAGGCCTAATAAATAAGCATTTATCATGAGGACCCAAATGATAAAATATCATTAGTGGTGTCACATGCATGATTTTTGAAGGTTGGGATCACATTATACACTTTTAGGGGTGGACATTGGTTCTAGTCACATTGAATGAGGATGTTTCGAGGGAGTTACAAAATTTTATCAATATGGTATACTGAGGTGTGATAAAGACTTACCAAAAAAATAGGAATCAATATTATTTTTCAAGTGTCACATTAAATCTTTTTTAGTTTATACCATGACCTCTTACTATTCAATTGGTAAAGATAGATAAGTTGATCTTAATGCCTTTAGACCAACCCCATGAGGTTATAAATTAGAAGTAAAATGAAATGTTTATTGATTTTATAATGTGTATTACTCTTTTAGAAAAATTTATTTATTTTATCTGGGTCATGATCGATTGACTAACCAAGTTTTCTAACTTTCTCCCTATTTAAGAGTAGGGTTTATTAAGGAACCTGAATGTATTATACATGGATGAGATCATTTGATTTCATGGGATAACCTTCATGATAATTTATCACTAGGATTATAAATTAACATTCTAGTCATAGAGGATATTATATAATTCCTTCGAGACTTAGTTGTAGTCGAGTATGATATTCTACCCTTAGATAGATAGCTAGAATGAGTAGACCATTCAGGTTATTGAGGATATGTTTATTGATTTTCTGTATGATTTTGGATATATCTAGGAGTATAATTTACCATTAATGTTATTTTAATACAAGAACTACCACTTAAATAATGAAATAAAAACTTTCTAGATCTTATATAGAAAATCCCACATGTTATCCTTATATTAGATGGAGATTAAAGATATATCTCTTATGTTCTTAGAGTTGGTAAAATAAATGAAAAATAAGGTTTAGGTGGTATAAGAGAAGATGTGTGAAGGCTTAAATCCATTATAATTAATTAACTTATTAATGACAAAGGCCATTAGAGTTTAAGTGGGGGGGGGGAGAAAATGTGTTTATAATGATCTCACTATAATGTGGTTTATAAATATTTTTTCAGCAAAGAATGTTTTCCTTGATTTTCATATGTTGAATCCAGATCTTTAGTAAGGTGGTAAAGGTCACTTGACACCTAGTGACAAAATTGTATTTATATTAGATATGAAATTTCTTTTACACTTCATAGTTGAAAAGATACATTTATGACCTATAACATGTCATCAATTAGCGTGATATGGACATTGATGTTGATGATACCTTATTGAAGTACCTAGAGTAAATTGAGGAATTTAAGGATATGAATATATGAGGCCAGGTTACACTGAAAGTGTGTGTTTTTTGGAAGTAGGATTACCTTCATGATATATCATGGGAATGGGAGAACCAGATACATGCTTTGTACCCTCACCTTTTTGATTAAGATTCACATTTCAAGATAAAAAATATTGAAGGTTGAGAGGATGTAGAGACTAATTTTTTTATGGTTATGTCTTTTAGAATATTTTAAATAACTTTTTATGTATTGTTTAATGAAAAATTTTATTTGAATAAGTGTCACAACATCCCATATATATTATAAAAAATATAATATATTATTTTATTCTAAATGTGTGTTCTCTTGTTATATTGTCATTTTCTTCCTATCGGATCACCAAATGAGAAAACCAATTCTATAATTTATCTCTAAATAGGTGGTTTACCTGAGGAGTAAAAAAACTCATTTTTTATTTAGGGCCCCTATGACAAGACATCATAGGTGGATTTTTATTAAAAATAAGTAAATAATTAAATAGTTATTTATATCCACGAAAACATAAAACCGTCTATTTATTCATTCCTTAAATATCTAATTAGGGTTTTCTAATATGAACCATAACTATATAAGGTTAACAAGAGAGTCTTTTTGGAAGAATCAAAGATTAAAATATTTCTAAATGAATTATTTAAAAGTGATCACCAATAAATCTCATTATATATGTGATCTTTATAAACCAAAAATCCTAAATCAAGGTAGGATTCATAATTTCTCCTTTAATAATATATTCTTGTTAAACCCATATTTATCTCATGTTTAAATTATTGTTCCTAATTTATTGGGATAATTAAAATCTAAACAAATTACATGTTCATTATTCTATCAAAAACCATGATTCTTTCTCATGTTCTTCCTCATTGGTAAATATGAGCCCAATGAGAAATGACCAGACTATCAATTCTACTACTAAACCCTCGTTATTCCAATTTTATAACCCCTTTATATTTTTATTTCACTAATGGACTTCACTATGGCCATTGATTTTAAAAAAATAGACGAAAATAATGAAAACATACTATTTAGGTTTGTGATGAGCTAGTTGGGACATGAAAGTAGAGAATAAGGCATATGAGGATGATTGATAGATGATGGTGAGTCACTTGTGATGTAGAAGCTTTGGTTTCTAGTGGAAAATGGCATTAAGGGGCGACAAAGATGTGTTTTAGTTGGATTTCCATCCAAGGATGGTTAATAGAGATTTAATATAGGATAAAATCAATACATGGAGGTGAAATAGTGATAGTGGTGGCCCATGGTGGCCACTTAAGTGAGATTAGAGAAAACAATGGTGATATAATTTCATTTTCAACAATTTAGAGACCTATAGGATGCTAAGGAGATCAAATAGTGTTTGATATTAATCCACACACCATTTATCAAGCAATATATTATGGATAAAGTTTTCAATGTCATTAGTTATCAAACTAGGTGTACTTGAGTTATAAACACCTTTTAGATATTGGATACATGACAAGACATTTACTAGAGTACATGTATAGATTTTCCCCTGGTCCTACATGCTTTATGGGGAAAAGTACATGTCATGTATAATTTTTTGAACATGACTTGGGTCTTGTTTGGGTACATATGATCTATCATATTGAGTTTCACACATCGTGTACTTTAGGAAACCATACTGTGTACATTGAGACAACCTAAATCGACATATACTAGGAGTGTACCCCTAAAAAGGGCCACTATTAATCATATCAAGTATCTATCCTAGAAAATAATGTTGGTAAACATAAAAATGTAAAGTTAGTTATAGTACATGACCAGACTACTTCCATGGGATACAATCTACGTTTTTGAAATGTGAATGTAATATACTTTTTAGTTGGGAGAATTTTCTATATCATATTTCTTGGGATTTAGAATTGGGAACCTAAATAGTTTATTCAAGGAATTTGTATTCATATAACATGATTATACATTTCCCTTGATCATCAGTGATGAGAAATAATAATATTAGTTTAATTTAGGTTCTTTAACTCCTTAGGTCTAATGAATGGGTTCGAGTGTGGTGATTCGAGTGGAATTGGGGTTAATAACTCCCCTGGTTTAATATCGATGACAGATAATTATTCCTCAAAATTATTTCTATATTTTAGAACACCCTAATATACTCAAAGAATAAGTACTTTAGATCAGGTATGGGTTAAATAATCCTTTATACTTGATAAAGCATTGGCACCCCGTATGACTAACAGGGTCAAGAACTCCCCCACTTATGGGTTGTAGGTCATTTATCCATGGAGTAGGTTACTACCACATCCAATGCAATCTTATTGACAAGGGGAAATGACTATATAAAGGGTTGGTTTTTCCATTTTTCATTACTTGACCCATGGTGAGGCATTTTCCACCCACTATAGTTTTTGAGAGGCAAAGTGGATATGAAAAAATGAGATTGTTCATTTCCATAAGCTACTTTTAGTGACTGATCCTCTTATATTTGGGATATGAGGAGTCATACACTCATAAAACTTGGGTTATATACATTTTTAAGAATATCTTGATTATACAAAACATTATTTTATTAGTTTATTGGTCTTTATATTTATCCTCTATGGTTTTGGGGTGCCCTACCAGGTATGTATATACTAACCTCGGCATTTTTATTTTTCTCACATGTGGTGTGTCTTAGACAGATGATGGGAAATTAAATGGTGATGTCAATTAAAACAATATTATAGGAGTGGGATATTAGTAGTACCCAAAGTAGATATACAAGGGAAATCCCACATCGAGAGTTATGTGTTGATGATTCATTATCATCTCTAGTCATCTATGTGGGTTTACATTGGGATATTAGTCTCTTGTGTTTTACCCCTTTATTTATAGTGTCGTATTTTTTCATACTTAGTGGATGAAAAGAATATATGATATTTCTTTTATATATTTCAATTTTTTATATTCTATATCCTTTATTTTTATATCATGTGAGGGGGCATGTTTTTGTGTAAAAGCACTAGTATAAAAAAGGTATTTTTACATTTGTTTTTTATATTTTTAATGTCAGTTTACATATTAAATATTTATAATTAATGATGTAAATATATTTTTTATATTATCTAAAATAAAAAACATTGAAAAACCTCAAAAAATAAAAAATCAATGAAATTATCATGTTAGTTATTTTATAACTGATGTTGAATATATTTTTTATAATGGTTATAAAAAATAACCGATAAAAAAATATATTTTTTAAAAATTAATTCAAATATACAGTACTCAATCATACAATAAAAGAAAACTATGAAAAAAAACCAAAACTTTTAACAACATAACAACCGGTATTATTATATAATAACTATTTATATCACAAATGTGTTATAATTACAATAACTTTATAAATTTATAATTAAAATAAAAAATATATATTACAAATATAGAGAGATAGACTAAAAATGAATAAAACTTGTAAACAATTCAACCCATACTCCCCAAAGTTGATTTATCTCATTTCCATTATATGAGAAAAGAGCATAAGAAAGATACATATTAAAAAGAAACTATTCAACTTTTATTATCAATATAATGATATGATGACTAAATGGAAAGATAATAAAAAATAACCTTATTGAAATCTATAACTATTCTAGTTTTAATTATTTCATAAATAAATCTCATAACCTAATACTGACATTCCATTACTCCTAATTGTTGATGAAAATTCTATTTTAAAAGAAGTTATAAACTAAAAATAACATTTTAAGTATCTGTAAATTTATATTTCTTATAAACTAAGTCACATTTGTGAAAGCATAATATAAAATTATTATCTATATTCTTATAGAATGGTTATTGAACTTGTATTTTCTATTTTAAAATTAAAATTATAAAATAAAATAAATGTTATTATAATATGTGAGAATATAAAAAAAATTACTTAGTTTTCCAATACTTCTTTAAATTTTCCTCACATGTCACTATGTAAGGATTATAACTAGTAAGTGATGTTTTATTATGAATAAAAAATACAGAAAATCCAATGGAAACTGATATAAAAATATATATTTTTATTTGTTTTTAATTAATATAAATTAAACAATTTGAAATATATCATTCATATATGTCAAGGTAAGGAAACATCTACATTAATTGAGTCATTTTAAAATATTTGAGAAACATATTCAGTTATTTATTCATCCTGTATAGTCTTTGATAATATAGAAATAAATTATAGATCCATTAATCCATACAATAACATCATATCATAACAAATAAAGAGTGTGTGAAGATACCTAATAAAAAATAGGTAGTAATTTATATCAAATTGATGCAATTTAAAAAAATATAGTAATCAAATTATATAGAAAGGACTTGAATCACCATGAGGCCCAATATATATGTTACTACAAGATCAAAAATATATTTCTTATAAATCATTAGTAGATAATAATATCCATAAACATTAAAAATAATTTTCACCTCATAAACATCAATATTTATAAATTCATTTGAGGATAATTTTTAAATTCATTCAGAAAACTTAGTCTGTAAAGTCGAATGAGCCTCAACATATTATTTATATATATACAAAAATAATTTACCTTTAGTGTTTTCATAGAAAAAAATATAGATTAAAATATGAAAAAATGTTAACCCAAATATTTAATAAAGGATAAAATATATGCATAACTTATGGGTAAGTTGTCAAACTATTCAATATGTCCAAACTAAAAAATATCTGAAACATTGTACAACTATAGAAACCTCATTAATAAGGAACATTACTTTAGCCGATGCATTTATAATATCATGTATCATTACCCTAAGCCGATTCATCTCTATCTACTGATGATATAAAGTATTCAAAATATAATTTATTATCCCATATAATATAATATGATTCTAGGTATATTCACTATATAAATTAAAGTAGATAGGAAACTATGGAGGAGGAGGTTGAGGAGTGAAATATACTACCTAAAACTATCTATGGATATATAGAATCGTTTAATAAACATATGATCTAATCCCATATTCTATTTTCTCTCCCATGTCTTATACTATAGCTTCTTAATTGTTTTTTTCATTATATATATCTTCTTTTGAATAAGGCCCAAAATGACCAAATAATTTTTTAATAGATACCGCTACATTGTATCATCCTACATGACCTGAGCCCTAGACATCCTAATATAGTAACCAAAATATCCTTCCTACACTTTTATATGAATAAAGATTAAATATATGTCCTATATTACTTATTATGAGTAATTTATATTTTAGGTAAACACGTGTTACCACATTTATCATCCCTAGAATACTTTTTTTCCAGATAGTGGAAATAGGCTCTTGTGTAGAGAAATAAGTAGGATCCTCAATAAAATTACATGAAGGGTCATACCTATAATATTGAGAGAATAATCTTTTGGTATGACATGATAATTTAAATCAAATTAACAAACAATTAATAAATTATTATACAAATCCAAGCATTACATGTAAAATCTAATAACAACTGGGAAATAATACAAAAAAATAAATACAATTTTTATCATATTCATTAGATTATTTAACTAAAATGATTTAAAAAATTTAACAATATGTATGATACATTAAATTATATATAAATAAACTTAATTTAAAGATTATAAAAAATCATCTTTTTTATAGAAAATTGAATAAAAATTAAAAAATGAATATATGAGAAAACTAAACTAGACATACTTTTTATCATATTTGTTAGAGTATTGAATTAAAATGCTAAAAATACTGAAAATATTTATGAGACATAAAATTATATAGGAAAATAAAGACAAAACATAAGTAAGAGATTATAAAAATAAAAATATTACATATAAAATTGAATAACAATTAGAAAAAGATACAAACTAAACTAAACTAAGATAAACTTGTTTTTTATCATATTTGTTTGAGTAGTTAACTAAAATTCTAAAAAATTATAACAATATTTTTGATACATGAAAAGATATAGAAAAAAGAAAACAAAATACAAATAATATTTTAAATGGTAAAAATATCATAAAAAATTATTATTTATATGAAATATATTTTCGAGTAGTAAAAAAATATTATATATTTTAAAATATGTTATTTAAATAAACAATACAATTATAAATAATATATCTCACATTGGGAAATTTTTTAAATTTAAAAAATAAATAAATATATAGTACCTGTAATATTAGGATATTACTAAATGATTGTTTTCTTATATTTCTTCTTTATGATCATTCTCTATGGAAAAAACCATGTTTACATCAGGTTCATCATATCCTATAATAATCAGTCCATGTATGTATGGATATCACATAATATATCATCTTTTTCAACTTTATCATCAACAAAATACTATTTTTTTCCTTTCAAAATGATATAACACTACACATTTTATAGATCAAGTAAATAAAAAATTTGTTCCACAAGCATTTTCTTGATAAGAGGGCCATATGTATATTCTAATATAATCCAATCGACTAGTGTCATTCTGAATTAATCATGTTCATAATTTAGTTTTTTGAAAACCAATTTATTTTTTATCATATAAACTCAAAATTTAATGTAATAAATCTCCCATATATCTTTTATAACTGCATAATATACACTTGATACAAAGATTGGGTTTCTGTCTTTCACACTCAAAAAATGCATTGCTTTAGAGAATACCGATACAACAATATTCTAAAATTCACTTTTATTGACATGATACTAGGAAAAAAATTTATATCCATTAATGAAATACCCATACCATGATGTCACATTTAAACTTGGGCCACCCGCTTACCATATCAATGTTTCTGACACATCAGATCTACTATGAATGATCTCTTTAAACTATGGGATTTTTTTTTATTCTCATTTAGTACACATTTATCTTTCTTTTATGGATGAAAATGTTTTAAAACATTTATATGTGATGTTATATATTACTGTAAATCATATATGTTATTCAATATGTATAAATGTGCTCACATTGTTTATTCACCTGCCATCAACTTTATTTTCAAACCAAAAATTTGATTTCTCATAAAGATAACTTATTGATGGATATATATATGTAAAATAGAATTCTATAATATAGAAAAATAGATCGTAAAAAATTATGCCACCTCCAAATAAATATACATATCAATAATGGAGGCTTTTGGTCAATATGAATTTATAACATACCCCTTCAATATATTCATATAACCTTCAAAATGAATTATATAACATAAGTATATTAAACAGAAAATATTTATTTATCATACCAAATAAACCATTAAATTTAACATTATGTAAAAAAATATATAATGGAAAGTACATTTCTAGTTGAAAATGTATATCTACTACACCACTCTTCAAATTGTTCAATGAATTTTGATCCATCACTTTGTTACAAATGGAATTGAAAAAACAACACATATTTATGGAAATCAATATAAAATAGGTGGGTATTATTCCATGTAATAAAATTGGTAGGAGTTATTTAATTATAATATAAAATTCATGATATTTAAACCATATTAACATCAAATATTTTAGTGACACATTTTAACATTTTAAGAATAACTATGAGGTACTTTGATACCATTTAGGCATTAAAAAACTGATATTATCCTTTTAGGGTAATTTTTGATAAGTCAAAGACAAGTATGTTCATTTTACTTTAGGAGTGATAGTTAACTCTAAATGTATTATTATTTAATATAAGTCCAATATTACATTCCAACCATTATTAGTCTTGCATTTAATATCTAGCAATGTTCCAAAAAAAATGTTACATATATTCTTCACAACATATATCAGATTAGTGTTATGTTTAACCATATGATATCTCTAATACAAAAACTCAAAAAATATAGAACAGTTATTTCATATATGTATCTATAATTATGATATCATTGTATATTTCTAAACGTGACATCATTATTTTTCACGCTCTTAAAATTTTGATTGGTTAAAAAAGGATTTAGATTAATATCAAATTCCTAGGATCCAATGAATGCCATTTTAAACCATTAATAAGAGTGATACATAGAAAAAAACATTAAATAACCCATGTAAACTAATTTTATCTCATGTTGTAGTTGATAACATGAAGTACCTACTTCACAAATTGGATAAGTAAACATCAATATCATTTCCAGACTTTTATGGTAAAAAATCATTAAAATACACATGATATATTTCTATTTATACATAATTTTAGATACAATTTGTACATAACTAAAAAGTAGGACATGAACTATGGTTTCTAATAATTATCTTATATGGATTCATTCCATCCTTGTATAGTCAATGTTAGAGATTCCTAATTTAATTTCCATATAGAGGAGATTTTTGATCCATTTTCATTTATTATAGAAAATAAGTTAGATCACATAATTTTATATCAGATATTTTATCATAAATGGTATCTCAACCTTTTTGAATCATTTTAATTTTCATATAAATGTTTTAAATATATAATTATATAATATACAACATTTTCTTAGTATGCGTCATAATACATTGAATAATAGATAAATCAACCTATGTTTTTTTCTTTTTTACTTATACAATGATGTCCCAAATTTTGGAAAATTTAGTAGACCTTATTCCTTTTTATATAACAAATAATCACTAAAGTGTACCTGCATCATTTTATACCACAATCCAATTAGGCATAATTTTTTTCTATATTATAATATGAATCTGGAAGTTTATTTTCTTTAGGAAGTATTCCTTTCAATAATTATAAAAAATATGTTAAACTCTTATCACTCCATCCACTCATAGATTTAAATTTCAATAGTCATAAAACTATTGAAAAATTATAAATTTAATATAACCAGGATATAAGTTTTTTTCTTCAGAATCTCCATATAGGTGCTCGATCATAATTATTTTCTCAATTTCTTCCACTTCAATATCTTGAATCCTTTCTTGAGTTTGATAGAAATGGTCATGTTGAAAATATCCATCATTATGAAAATTTAAATTCTACCCAATTTTATAATGCTAAATCCATGGGATGATACCTAAATTACAACCATTTCCAATTAAATGATGTTATATTTATTTCATTTGTAGAATTCTAATATTTAAAAATTTCATGGATGGATAGGAAAACAGGTTGTTGTTTGAAACATTTCATTTGAAAAATTCAAAAAAATCATCAACCTCTTTATCATATTCATCACTTTATTTTTGTGCATTAATCCAACTATGATTCATTGTCACCTACAAAAATTTTTAGCTATAAAATTAATTAATTGTATTTTGAAATTTTAATTTTTAAATTTAAATAAAAAATATAATTATAAAAAAAAATAATAATGATAAAAAAATAATAAAATAAAATATAAATAATAAATAAATTATATATATGTTTTAAATAAAACAATATTTATACATTATTGGTCTTAGTATTCTTAATATATAAATAATGAAAAAATATTTCATAATCAAAATAATTTCAAAATAACAAAAAAATATTTCAAAAATAAAAATAATGATAAAAATATCTATTTAAATAAACCTAAATAAAAATAGATCACGTGAAGAAGAAAAAAATAAAATAAAAATATAATATTTCAAAAAAAAAGAAACACAATAATATAAACATAGAAATATACATGTTTATAAGCTATATAAAAAAATACTAAATGTAAAAATTACATCAAAAACCTAAAAATTACATTTCAAAAAAAAAAAAAAACCCAAAAAAATAGTAACAATTCACCATAACAATTCTTTTTCATGAACAGGTGAAAACTAAGCCAAGTAAAAAAAAGAAAAACTATAGAAAATAAATGATTTAAGTAGTAACATATGAGAAAAGATAGTGGATAGAGGCTGAGGGTAGGTACTAAAGGTGGTTTATTGAAGATTAAGTAGATTGGTGACTATAAGGATTGATGAAAAAAGATAGAGGGTTTGTTTTTAAGAGAGAAAGTCAAATCAGGTTTAGCGATTGAAATAAAAAATTATGTTAGGTTTAATATTTCAACTTTTTAAAAAGATTTTTATGTCAGTAAGTACAATACCTGATATAAAAAATTGATTTATAACATTATTTATATAATAACCAACATTAATAAATAGTTTTTCACATCATTTATGTAATAAAAAATGTGAAAAACTTCACCCATTAGTTTTTTTACAATAGTTATTTTTAACCGATGTAAACAACCCTTTATACCATCAATTATTTATAATCAACATTTTAAAGGAATAATTTTAAATTGTATTCTTACTGGTGAGGTACATTAGGAAAATTCCTTTAATATTGTGTGATATGCCTACTCAATGATAGCCACCAACCCATTACTATTGAAGGTTGGATTAAGGTGGCACACTTTGATTACTGTTGGACCAGGTATGGTCCTGGTTAGTTGAGTCATGTCAAAGAACCCATAAAAATTTATGGCATTGACAATAAGTATGAATTCTCTAATATATAATAATAAACAAAGAGCACCCACTAGAAAAGTGGAAATATTATTCATGCTGCAAAGGGATCTAGAATGATCTCTATCAAACATATGAATCTACATACCTGTGTCCACCAGCTGTATCATATACAAGTAAAGATAATCTTATAAACTCTTTGTGCATGAAATGAATTGACCATGGGACATTAAGTATGTTAATAACATATAGATTTCACATATATTATCTATTAATTCAGTACATATTGACCAGAAAGATGAACACATATTATGTCATTCACCTATAAAGATGAATGTATCCTATTCACCTCATCTAAGTGGATAAGAAGATAACACGTATCATATATTTGTATGGCCATAAAATTCTTAAATCATTCTCAATCAAGGTCCCAAATTATATACTAATCATATGATAGGATAAATTGTAACTTGGTTAAGCCTCAATTGATGACATTATCATAAAAATACCCAACCTCCCTCTGATTATCTCAAATTCAATGCTAGTGAAAGATATGTATCAAAGTATGAATGTTATAATTCTAGGAATTTTTTCATTCTCAATTATAGGGATTCAATATGAAACATATACCACTTGTATAACAACAATAGAGTGTATGATACTTCATGTAGAATACATGGTGGTCCATCTCACACACAAAACTTATTTTGTACCTCATGAGAAAATCCTATATCTCTATAAAAACAATTACTTTAATAACATTAATATTTCTTCAATACCTAAAATAATATATAATTCACATTTATTAGGGGTAACTCAATGTCATTATTTGAGTGGGAAATTAACATTTCACTTCATAAATATAGAAAGTCAACATGAAAGAATAATAAAGTAGTGACTTTATTTTATATAACATTATAATTTTAATACTCATAAAATCATTTAAAAAGTATAAAAACCCAAAAAAATTATTCTTAATCTACCCCATTTTATTATCTATATTGGAGGCCTTATATTTGTTTATGAAGTTCCTTATGATATTAAGATCTACTAAGAAGGTGGGAGGGTGGGTTGAAATTTTTTTATATTTTACAATCTCTTCCATCCTCAAAATAAACCCCTAAATATTTGTATAGTTCTAAATAATTTTTAACTTTATAAAACTCAAACACATTTTTATGATATGTTTAGAAAGTAATACATATCACATGAGATTTAGAAGGTTTCCCCAATTTTTGTGACTGCATGCTTTCCAAAGAGACTCTCTTCGGTCCATGGAAATTTACTATAAAATAAAGTGAGTAAAATTTAAGAAAACTCTCAATAGACTCTTTTTATATCTTAATAGGAAATTAGATTTAATCCCATTAGTTACAATTATTTCTTATCAAACCGATCTAAAACAAGATAGGTAATTTCTTTTATCAACTCACTGAAATTTTCTAAAAAATAATCCATTTGATGTCTTTGTATGGTTTCTCTATCCAGTATAAAATTTTATTTTGTATGATATACTATTTATAGTGTTCCTCATAAGACTATGCCTCTTATAAATGCTCTATCTGATGAGAAAAACAATTGTACCTCACAAACTATTCAAAATCTCTACTTGGTACAACATCTGTTTGGTATCTTTGAATGATAAATATAAATGATGTATCTGATTGACACCTCTGTTTAGTACCACTTATCATTACACCTACATCTTCTATACTTAGATATCAACCCGGGGTTTCTTTGGTTGAAAACCCACCCTACTCGTAATTCTGCATAACTTTTCATTTTTCATATATGAATAGTGTTAATATGAGTTGTACGTACTGTAATAAATACTACTCCAATAAAAAATATTTGGTGTATACTTTATTATACTTGAATAAGGTATAAAGGATCCCATCCCAAAGGACTAATCAGTCTAGTAGACTTGAAAGACAATATACATATATGGCTCCCATATTATATTGTAAGTTAAAATAAATAGCATAAGAAACATTCTCACATCCTTGATATTATTCATATTATCCTACTTTATATCATAGGTAATGGAAATAAATAAATGGTGAGATGAAAATATTAGTAAGTCCAATATACAATATATATTATGATGAGTAAATAAGGCACAATCAATATGGTATGGTAAATAACTAAAAACACATTCAATTTTATCAATAACATGAGAAAAAATGTATCCGTGGATAATATCAATGCAGCATTATCATGGATAATAAAAAATGAATTCTAAAAAAAATGAAATTATTAATATCAGACATCATGATCTAAAAAATGATATCTTTACCATCAAGACCTTGTAACTCAGTTTAATCGTTTGGTGAACATACAACAAAACCCCATTTAATAATTTTGGATAAGTAGTTTGTCTAGTGATACGTGTCAATGCATCAAGGGGAAATGTAAATCTAGGCCCCATCCATCACTACATGTCGAATTCATTTATCAAATATTTAATGATTAATTTAATTCATAAATAATATACTTTATGAAAAAATGTATATACTAATTAAAAAAAATGAAATATCAATATTTACCTAGTCAATCAAATAACACTCAAAGTAAAAAAATAGTATGTAGAAATGGAATACAATTTAAGTAGTAATAATATCCATGATACAAAGAATATAGATATTTAAGAGAAATTTAATGTCCAATGATAACTATAAATTTAATGTTTTACAAGAAATTTAAAGGCTATGAAATTAATAAGATATAATTAAAAACCATAAATTCATTAGAAAAAATATTTTGTAAAAAACTTATGTCCTTTGGAGATATACAGAAAATTCATGTGAAAATTTAAAATAATATTTAATTAAAGTTTTTTTTTCATAAAACTATATAAAACTTATAGAATAGGATATTATATTATAACTTTTTTATTATGGTGGAAAAGTCTATTAACACCGTATATGTTAAGAAGGATAATTTCTTTTGTATTTTTAAAAGAAAGTTAAAAATTACCCTTTAAAAAAACATTATAATTTTTTATTTCATAAATTTTAAAAATTAAATAATAATATAAAATATCATTGATAAATAATTTTAGAAAAATATAAATGACTTATCTAAAACAATTTTTTTTAAAAATGGACATGTAAGGGAAATATACTCGATCAAAAAGTAAAATAAGATCAACTTTATTTTAAATATTTCTTTTTGTGATTAATGTTTCAAAGAGGGGAAATTTAGAAGAAATCATTTAAACTTTATAAATATCTAGAGTATAAGAAAATAGATTAATTTTATTATGGGCATATTATATTATTCCTTCAATAAAAATATAATAAATCCCAAAAGAAAATGGGATTTTAAAATAAATTCCTCCAACTTTGGTATCTTTTAAATTGTAACTTATTGAATGTTTCACATGAATTGAAACTTTAATCATAATGAATAAATATATATTCATGTTTAATACAAAATATTTATTATATACCCCACAAAAAAGTAAATTGGTATATAATACCAAAAATGTCTCACTAGAGTAGAAATTGAGATGAAATCCCTTAAAAAGACCATATCATCAAAGTGAGAATTAATCAATGAATTGATTATGTGTAAGAAATGTAAATCCACAAAAAATTTGAAATAAAACATAAAATAATGATATGTCATTACCTAGAAAATCTAGGAAAAACATAGAGAATTAATTATAATTATAACCCAATGAATAGAAATTGAGTTAAGAAACCCCTTACATCAAGTTTGACTTTCTTTAAAAGTGATCGAAACTCCTTTATAAGAAATTTAAATTTATTATAATTGTTTAATAGAAATATTTACATACTTATAATATAATATATGATCCAATTATATCATATCAACACCCATGTAATAATAATTTCTTATTATGATAACTGTTTCTGGGTGTTAACTATTTCATTTTTCATAAGAATTTCATTTCGATAGTTCTAATCCTCATAGTTTGATTATTGTTCCAACATCTAAGAAATTTTAATCATGATATAAAAATAAAATTTATTCATTATATATATATATATAGATTCATCCATAAAAATTATATATATAAAAATGAATTACATCATTCATGGAGACGGTAAGCCGTACTTATGCATGAATACTGGTTTTACATTTCAATGGATATAACATATAGTAAAGTAATAATTTTGTATATAAATATTACATAATTTTAGAAAAATATTCAATATATAACATCAAGATCCACATTATAACCGTAAAGGTTTAGAGTATCTATAGAATAGATATATTAACATATTATTTAGGTATATTCTTCACCATCTCTCATAATTTCCTTAACATTTTATACCCTTCTTGATATACCCTACTTAAAAATATTTTTTACAACTTAATGAAATGAAACATAATAAAGGGAATGATTATATTATTAGTAAGGGTAAACATCGAAGGTATCATCCGATGATCATATGAAAGAACAAGATAAGAATAAGGGAATGAGATCATTACCATAACTCACAAATTTCATACCTGATATATCATATAAAATTATCATAACTCATGGAATAAAAATTTATCATTTAAAAATACATGAATCATAAGAGTGATAAATCATAAAAAATAAATCATGAACCATAAGTTCATGTCATAAAAGTGTGTCACAATCATAGAGATAGAGTAAATTTCATATGTCAAGGTTAAATACTGAGATCATCAAATCATATTAGATCAAGCATCAAAACTTGTTTCCAATATCATAATGGATTAGGGATCACAACCTATTTCCCATAATAGACTAGGAATACCTACCCATTTTCCATAATGGATTAGGAATCCTTTCCCATTTCCTACAATTATCTCATGAGATATAAATATTTACCTAATGCGTTGGAGGAAAATATAATTCTAGGACCACCCTTCATATAATGAAAACAATACACATGTTTTCCACATGATCATAAAACATTCATCTTATCATTATATCATAACCTATGCAATAAAAAAGGGTGTGATAATTTTTTTTAAATTCATCATACCATAAACCATTGAAAATAAAATTATTTTATAAAAATATGAAAATTATAATCACAAAGCATCCATATAAAGAATAAGGATGTCATCATTAGACTATATCTATATTAAACTATAATTAACATAAAAGGATATCATCTAATATAAAATTACTTTAAAAGGTTCATGGAATATTTCTTGAGGAAAATACCATTTTAATTTTAAAATAAATCATTTAAAATAAAAATATTTATAATATATTAAGGAACAAATTTTATTTGAAAATAACCATGAAAAATTTTAGGATAATCATTAAAACATTGATTGTTCATGATAATGAGAAATTTCATTTATGTCATATTTGTTAAAACAATGATTCCTTTCATATTTTTAGAAATAAATAAAAATTATCTTATTTGTAAAATGAAATGAATATTCTTTGAAATTTTTTAATAGAAAGTAAAACATGGTTAAAAATTAAATTTATCAATAATTTTATGATATTAATAAAATATTATTGAATTTTTTTAAATAAATCATGGATATGGAAGAAAAATATTCCAGAGTGTATAGTAAAACGAAGTTGATTTTACTTAAAAAAATTTATGGTCTTTTGAGTACATAATGTGATATAAATGAATGGAAAGTTTTTTCCTCCAGAAATAAATAGAGAAGAATAAAAATTAAATGGATATATTATATATGGATCATATGATTTTCTTTTTGGAAATTTAAGCCTAAACAATCGCAAATAAAATGGGATCAAGATATGAATATGTTACACAAAGTCTCATATTTATTATATATTTATTTTAAATATATTCCATAACCATAATTATATCAATAATACCTTTTATTATTTACTCATAAAATCTTAACCCCTGTTTATTAATCTTTTTTAATAAAATCACTGTTCTTGGTGGTAACTACTTTATTTTTAGGCATGTTTTAGTTTGACAATACTAGTCCTTATAATTTTATTATGAATACATAGTCAATATAATGTTAACTATGATATAAATATAATACATATTAATTAGATATAAATAATTAGAGTCATACTTTAAATGGTAGAGATAGAAATATTAATGACACCATTAATGGAGATGGAAGACTGTACGTATGGATGAACGATGTTTTCACTTTTCGAAGAATGGAACTAAAAAAAGGTAAATTATAATTAACATTTATTGAATAATTATTATATCATATATATTTTATATATTTATTAAATTTATGTTTATTACTATCCATGTACAATATAAGTTAAAAAAAATCAAATCACATTATGGAGGTGGTAGTCCACACGTACACATAAGAAATGTTATCATTTTCCAATGGATAGGATGAAAGTGGATAACATTTATTACATCATCATAATAAAAGTTCAGTATATTGAAGATACCAAATTTATTATTTTAAATTTGATACTATATATTTACAGTAAGTAGAAGAAGAAATAAAATTACAAATTCTCAGTTTAGAGTTATGACATTTCGTTGAGAAACGTCCTTTGGATTACACATTAAGCCTTAAAAAGATGGTTTTTGGAAAGACCAGTATCTCTAGGATGTGTTAGAATAATTTAGTATTATATAATGGTAGGTATTTGATAAAATATTAGGTTCAAACATTTTCAATAATGAATGATATGTGGAGCCCTTTTATAAGTGAGGGGAGGGGTACTCTTGGAATTACATAAAGTATTAAATTAATATAAATTATTTTTTGTGGAAAATGGATAAAAATTGATATAATTAGAATATAATATGTTTATGAGTCTAAATTATTTCATACAATTGAATTTAAACATTTTTCTATGTTTTTAACCTTATCTCTTAGGTTTCACCCATATTAACCCTTTTTTATAAATACAACAAAATCAAATTATGAAACTTTTCAACGTTTAAGAATGTTATAATAAATGGATTAGTGACTAATAAATGAAAAATGGTTGATATTTTAAAAAAATATCCCATTACCTATTAAAAATATTGTATTTTTATGAATTTAAAATCATTGAATAAAATATTATTTATTATAAAACATCATTAATGTATTTTTTGGAAATACATGAAATATTATAATATAATATGTGTCTAACTCATGTAAAATGGTTTCAAAATGGAATTTATTTTAAGATAAAGAAATTATGGTCATAATATAATCATCCAATAAATTGTTTACTAGTGTAGATATCATTTTGAACCTTATCTTTTGGTTTAACCCCTTAGTTAACCAATTTTAACCAGAACTATAATAATGACTATTTCAATATTAAAGGGTATTAATTTTACTTATATGGTGATAATTAGATCATAAATAACTAAGGGATGAAATTTTTGATCATTTACCATTATAAATGTCCTTTTGACATATTTTTATGATTTTTAAATAATGTGATAATATATTATTTAACACAAACTAATATTAACATAATTTTAAGAACTATTCACATATTTTGACTTTGAAGACAACATGAAATAAATGGAATAAAAATATAAACATTAAAAAATCTATACTATTTTATATTTATCATGAAAATTATTATAAAAATTTAACTCACCCAAAAAATATAATTATTTGAGTTTTAAAATAATTTATTTGATTTTTTTTTATTTCTTGCACAAGCATAGTGTTAGCATTGAATAATAATTTAATGTAATTATTTCATTAATAAAAATTAAAAATAAATTAACATGACAAATAATTAATATTTCAAATAACCATTTATAACCATACATAAATTGTTTTTATCCCTATAAAAAAATTATAGACATTAAAATCCAGAAAGTAACATTTTAGACTTTATCTTTTACTTATATTATAAAGGTAAAAATAAAATATAAATAGAAAAAGGTCATAGAATCATGTTTTGGATTATTATGGACGAAATAGACTAATCCAATGAAATATAGGCAAGTTTTTGGAAGAATTTTAATCCTAATCAAATTAGTTTTAACCCTAACTAACCCATTTTACCATTATTATAATAACAAAAATTTAACATGGAAACTATTCATATTAAAAAAAATAAAAGGGAAATATTTAAAAAATTTATAACTCTTGATTCTAAATATGGAATAAATTTTCCAATATTCAATTTCTATTAGTTGAAGAAATTAATTTAAGATAAAAATGTAAAACGCAACAAAAATAGTTTTTTAGAAAAATATATTTTTTAGTATAAAATTATTTTTATATAAAATTCAATCATAATATTGATTCAAATGAAATTAATTATATTAATAAAAATAATATAACTAATTTTACTTTTAATCCATTTTCAAATAATATGTAATTTTTTGAATGATTGAAATAAAAATACAGTCTTTAATAAAAATCAATATTTTTTACTATTCGCTAGGTTTTCAAGCTTTTTAGAAAAATAATAAAAACTAACCCTAAGAAAATTTTGATATTATAAGTTTAAAAATTATATACGTTTTATAAAAAAATATAAATTTTTCCAAAAAAATATTTAAAAACTTTTCTCACAAAAATTAATAAAAATTATTTTTGAAGTAAAAATAATTTTTAAGAATAAAATTAATTTAATAAAAATAGGGTGATTGTTTATTAGATTTTAATTAATACATTTTTATTGAGTAGAAAATTTATTTATATATTTAATAATATGGTTAATCTTATTCATACTCACTAATTCAATGACTATGCGATAACTGCCACATTAAATAATAATATTTCAATAGATTAACTAGAAAGTTATGACCTTAAACATTACATAATTTTGTTTTTTAAGTAAATAAATGATTCTATTATATTTTTGGATCATTTTATGTTTATATTTTTCTATAATTAATTCATAACTCATATATAATACAAACTATAAATTAAAAAGTGGGCACTTTCAATTAGTATCCATTTTTACTATAATATAAAACCTTTAACAGAAAGCATGATTTCTTTTCTTGTAAAATATTCAAGAAATTAAACATGAATTATTCATTTACCATACTCATCCTTAAAACCTATAAAAAATTTTAAAATGTGGGAGGATAAAAAAAATTAGTAAGGGACATAAAAATAATGAAAAATCAATAGTCTAGTGAAAAATATGAAAACCCATGAAATGTTTTACCATTAACTCAATGTTCTTTGGGGAAAATAAATAAATCATTTTCACAGGAAAAAAACACATTTTTTTCTAAAATAAAATCATTAAAACCCATAGAAAGAATATCAAATCCATTTTTTTGAAACATATAGAATCACATTCATAACTCGTTTCAAACCCATGTTTGAAGTAACTAGAGCCTAATTAAACCCATAAAAGAGTCCATTTAGTTACTCGATCCTTATTAACTATTTATAAAAGAAACATTAACCAATTCTTGGATTGATATATAGGTGGACCCATCATATAAGATATATTAGGATCACCCAATGATATCTGGGTGAACACATCTTATAAGCTACATCAATCTCACCCGATGCTATATGGGTGCACCCATCATAGAAGTTGTATCGAGATCACCCGTTTCTGTTATAAGGCTTAAGATATATATAATGAATATGTTTTCTTTCACCTTTTTGTCTTAAATATTTTAAAACTCATTAAAAATAGTATTCAAATTATTTTTTGGATAACAAAATACAATTTTAGTTTAAGAACCCATTTTCAAAACAAAAATACCATTTTCTCTGAAAAACAATTTTCAATTCCAAAATAATTAAAACAGGAAAATAAGGCCTTTATTTGAATAAAACATGAAATATTGTAAAGTAATCCAAACATAAAAAATAGTTACAACAGCGTGAAAAGTCATTTTCACCATATACATTAAAATAGAACATTCATTTTTTGTTTAAAAAGAAATTCAAAAATTCTATACAAATATTCATTTTTGAAAAAATTGAAAGAAATACAAAAATTTATATTTATAAAACTTTCAGGTCAATATAATTTCATTCTTAAAATAATTTTGAAGACATGGGAATGGAATAGAAAGATATTTTAAATTAAAATAATAAAATATAATTTTAAAAGAAAATTATCTTTCCGCTTTGTAAAAATTTGAATAATAAACCCCATCAAGGAATAAAATTTAAAAAACATTAAATAACACAAGAATAAAGAAATTATTGATATAAAAATTTAAATGTTCTATATATACCCCTCATAAAATAATATAGGTTCATAACATCAAATTATAAGTACCCTTTCAGATTTATTATTCATTTTATTTCCCTTATTAATATACTATATACAATCACTTAATCAGTTAATATTACATCGTATGTTTTTGAAGATATTTGGATTATATGTCCAAAAATGACTTCGATAGGTTGACTATGGTCAAAGAGGTAATTATTTCAACATATGTAGAATAATAATAGTGAAATAATTATTATATTTATATATATATATTTTTTAAAATCAATAATTAATGATGGTTATAAAAAATGAACTATGTTACAATCATGAGGACGACAAGATATACATACACATGAGTAACATTTCCATTTTCAATAATCATTATTGAAAGAAAGAATGTATTATTTTATCTTTACAAAATAATAATAATATCATAAATAAAATATTATTTCTTTTAAATATATTTATATATATCTTTCATGTGATTTAGTGATGAAAAAATTATTACATTAGTTCTTGGAGGCGGTAGTATACACATACACATGCATGACATTATCCTTTTTCAGTGTAAGGAAGAAAATGCTATATAATATTTATAGAATGTTAAATATTTAATTAAAATCATAATTATTTCATTTTTATCATATATATTCATTAAATTTTTCCTTATTACATTCCATGAAAATAATTAGTGAAAAAAGAATCACATCTCTTTGTGAGGTGGTAGTCCGTCGTACAAATGAACAACGTTATCGCATCCCACATGGAATAAAAATTAAAAAGGTATATGATATATCATAACACCATAAGTATAAAATTGTTATAAATATCATATATATACTTTAAATCCGTCATCATAACATTCTACGAGAGGTGATTATGGAAAAAATGACATTGGTTCGTGAGGTGGTAGTCCACCGTACAAATGAATGATGATTCTATATCATATTTTATGGAATATGAGATGAATTTAGATTATTAAACCAAAATAATACCATATCAGTATATGGTTGGTACATCTGTGATTATATGATCATAATTTAATAATATTTTAATGAAGTGGAATAAACAATAAAATGAAACGCTCGATTAAACACGATACCTCTTATTCGGACAACCTCCTTTGGTAAGACCCAAAATCCTGATTAGGATGGATTTATGATAAAAATAAGGGCTATATGTCATGGGTAGAAAATTTTGGAAGGTATTTGGGTAGTTATTGGATGAGAAAATGGGTTTTATGGTGTGAATGGAGAGGATAGGGGGTGAAATTTTATAAGTGAGGTGAGTGGAACACTTGTAATTTTTGAAAAGAAAAAGATGTTCCCACATTTTTCACATGCCACAAGGATCCAAAATGGACCATTATCAATAATGTGACATTATAAGGTCTAAATATGGAAATAATATAGATTTTATATAATTTTTTAGGTCATTTAATTCTTATTTATTTTATTTTAATACCCATATAAATCCATTTTCACTTTAATTATGATAATTAACTTTTTTACTGTTCATTATGATAAAAAATTAAGTTGAAATTATTATAAAATATCATTTTTATTATTTTTTAATTTTTTATCTATTTTATTATAATCAATCAACATAATTGAAAAATTTTAATTTAAAATTAATCCTCTAGTGGGATGAAAAAGCGGGTTTTCAAGAAGTGTATTTTTCAAGCAAAAGATGATTTTATATTAACTCTACGATTAATAATAATAATAATTATATAAATATCAAATAATATTTATTGATATATAATATATAAATTCTATTTAAACCATTTCATATTATATATTATTATAATTAATTAAAAATGGTGAAACATTAATCATTTTGAAACAATTTTCAGAAAAACCCCATTTTTAAAACAAAAAACCAACATATACAAAAATAAAATATAAATTTGATTAAAAATTATATAATTTAATTAAATATAAATGAATAATAAATATTTTACTTAAAATCACATTCAAAACATATTTTAAATTTTAAATTACTTAATTTATAGAAAAAATTACTTTTTTACAAAAATCTGTATTTTTCACTATTCACCGAAAAATCAATATTTTCTAAAATATTAAAAAAAATTAACCTAAATAAATTACTATAAAATATTTATTTTTTCTTAATTCTTTTAAATTAAAATAATAAATTTTTTAAATTAAACTTTTAAATAAATCCTTATAATAAAAGCGTTTAATTAAAAATATTTCTTTTTTTTATTTAAAAAAATATTTAATATTGTTATAATGAATATTAATATATTAATAAACATGAAATTGATTTATTATATCATTAAATTTTTTGTTAAATTCTTCCTTGATTTTGTAAAATTTATTCCACATAATTTTATTCACTTATTAAACAAGTGGGGATATCTTTCCCTCTTGGAATTTTCAGATTCCCACGTTGCATCATCAACTATATAATTTTAGATAAAACATCAACTTGTTGAACCACCTTATTATAATTTTTTTTCCTATGGTAAAAAATCTAAATATGATGTTACTCATAAGAAATATTCTCTTTCAACTGAACTACTTCAAGGCCTAAAAAAGAGATTGATCTGAAACATATGTCCTTAACATTGAAACATGAAAAACATTTTGTACCTAGGATAAACATAAGGGAAAATCCAATTGGTATTAAACTAATCCATATTTATCAAGAATTTAATATATTCTAATGAATTGTGGACATAGATTCCCCTTTTTATCAATACACATAACATATTTTCATGGATATAATTTAAGAAAAAAATGATCACCTACCTAAAAAAGATTGATCTTTGTTACTGTTATCTATATAACATTTCTACCTACTCTAATCTATTCTCATATATTTCTGAATCAAATATAACTTCTCAACCATTTCCTCTAAAAAATGGTTTCATAAACTTCTATTCTCTTACTTCATCCCAAAAATTTGGTGTTCAATACCGTATTCCATAAAATGCTTCAAAAGGTTCCATCTATATACTAGAATGAAATTTTTTTGTCCATCAGATTGAGAATGAAAAGATAAACTGAATTTTAATTCAATAGACAATGAATTCTAAATTCCTTTACAAAAATTAGATGTTAACCTGAGATAATAGTATGATACAATAGAGAAAGGAAATCCATGCAACTTGATTATCTCATTTTGATATAGTAAATTCAGAATATCTAAAGACATAAGATCTAAAATGGTTATAAAATGTGTATATTTAGTTAATTGATAAAAAATAATTCAAATAGTTTTGTTACCTCAAGAAGTATTTGTTAATCCCACCATGAAATCCATGGATATATTTTCCCATTTTCACTTTGGTACTGGAAAAGGTTGAAGCACTCCCTTCGGTAATTGAATTCTAATATAACCTTCTGAAAATTCAAACATATCATGATAAATACATCAATATATATTTTTGTAACATCCCACCAATAATAATCCCAAAGGTCTTGATATATATTAGTGCTACTCAAATGTATGGAAAATAGAGAACAATGATAATTACTCAACAACTATTTCTTCATTTGGGAATCACAAGGTAGACGTAATATTTTTTAAAATATGATAACACCATCTTCATCAATATTAAACTCATCCAACTTAAACTTATCAATAGATCATAAATTTTCCTTAAAATCATGATCCTATTTATGAGATTTCTTAATTATTTCTTAAAAATTCAATTTTACTGAAACCTATAACTAAATAGAGGATATCCCAACATCAAATAATTGTAAGACAAAATTCATAAAATCTTTAACCAAAGGTTCATGTTCCAAACATTATATAGTAAATGAATCATTATTTTACTGTCTCAATGTATCACCCACTTTGTTTTATTTTATAGGATGGTAATGAATCATGAAATCATAATCCTTAATCAGTTCTAGCCATCTTCTCTATCTCATGTTAAATTATTTATGAGTGAATATATACTTCAAGATTTTTTTATCAGTATATGTTTCACACTTTAATAAATAAAAATAATACCTCTATATTTTTAAAGAAAAATGAATAGTAGTTAATTCCAAATAAATTTTAGACTAATTTAACTCATGGGATTTCAACAAGAGTGAAGCATAAGAAATTACATGATCATTCTAAATCAGGACACAACCAACCCTCTAATCAAGAATCACTATAGATAAAAAATTCCCCATTTCTAGAAGGTAGTTCCAAAACCAGGGCATTGACTAATCTTCTTTTTATTTCATGAAAAGAATCATCACATTATATTTTTTTTGAAAAATCTAACTAATTTTTGAGTTCAATAAGTTAGTGGGCTAGAAAACTAAGAAAATTTTCCAAAAACTATCTATAGTAACCCGCCAATATAAGAAAAATGTAAATTTCGGTGATATATTTTGTTCTTGTCCACTAATCAAAAATACTTCTCTAGAAGGGTCAAAAATTATTCCATCTTTAGAAACAATATGTCAATGGAAATAAATTTATTTCAACCAAAATTTACACTTTCTAAATTATCCATATAGTTTCATTTCATTCAAGGTTTGCAAGAAAATAATTATATGATTTTCATGCTCCTCATAATTTTTATAATATACCAAAATTTAATCAATAAAAATAACTAAAAACTTATTGAATAAATCATGGAAAAATATATTTATAAGTTAAATAAATACGACAGGTGAATTAGACAATCCAAATAGAATAACTATAAAATTATATTGCCCATTCCTAGTCTTAAATTTAGTCTTCAGAATGTCATATTATTTTACCTTTAGATGATGGTACCTAGAACTTCGATCAACCATTTAAGTATATGGATCCCCCTAGAGCTAATAAAAAAAATCATTAATATGATGCAAATGATATTTTTTTTTCTGAGAAGTGATGTTATTCAAGGCTCCATAATCATTACAGAGTCTCATTAAACCATTTTTATTTTTAACAAATAAAACAAGAGAACCCTATCACATGTTATTAGGAGAATTAAACATTTATCTAAAAAATATTATAATGTACGTTTAAATTCTAAAAGTTCCACTCAATCCATTCGATAAGGAGTATATAAATAGGCTTAGAACTAGAAACAAAGTTAATAGTAAACTAAACCACTCGATTAAGAATAATAATATGGAAATAATCCAGAAATACATCCATGTTTTCATTCAATACTAGCACATAACTAATTTTAATAGTTTCATTATTTTTCACAATAAAATCTAGGTAAATTTAACTGTCATATCTAATCAATTTCTCAAAAACATAGTAATTTATCAAAGGAATGCAATCATTGAATATAACTTTATTAGCTCTTCAATATATCTTATCATGATAATTTAAAATCCAATCAATATAAATAATGATATAAAACTCTACTATGGTGGGTTCAATAAGTTTTAAGGAGAGATTATCCCACTAATAAGAACATAAATATTCTTATAAATTTTTATTTTTTAAATATTTTCACATTGAGTTTTCACTGAAATATATATATTCTTTATATTTGGTGATATTCCCATTTTAATTTCAAATTTCACAAAAATGAAAGAATATGAATATCTAAATTCAAATAAGGATTTGGAATAAATAAAATAAACAGGTATCATACCTATTACTGCTTCATTCAATAGTCTAACATCAACAATAGTAGTAAGAAATGAATTTTATACACCTTTATATTTCCAATCAGGATGATTTAAATCCTATAAAATTTACTTCAGACACATGTTATCATAACGACTTATAAAATTGAAACTAAAACACCTCACCATTATATATCTATCACTTACTATATTTTTTGGTTGTGTAGAAATCTTTTCTTTATATTAACAAGCTCTATAACCAAATTGACCACACTAGAAACACATTCCAGATCCTGTAAAAAATTCCTTGAAATGTAGTTTACCACAATTTAAACCTTATAGGGGACTACCTCTATACTTCTTAGATGTTTTATTCTTTATTTCCTACCATCTGGACCTTTTTATTGTTTTCATCTTGAGGAACATATGTTCCAGTAAACTCCATATTAACATTCTCAGTACAACATAAAAATTTCTCCTAAATTTTAAATTCTCATAAGGCTAAATCTATTTTGTAAACATCGTTTCAACTTTGGTTAAAATGGATTAATTTTATTATCAATGTCCCAAATAAAACATGGCACATAATTGGCCAATATTTTGAATTTTTATTCATATTTAGCTATAAAATATTTATCTTTTTTTTCTTTAATTATAGAAATGTTTTTCCATCCTTATTCAAAAAAAAACAAGGGGAAATATTTATCAAGGAAAAGGTCCTTAAATATTTTCCATTCTATGGAAACAAGATCATATTTCTCTTTGTAATTAATAACCAAAAACCATAATCAATCAGATTCACCTTCAAAATGTTAAATGGAAAGGGTTACATTTTGAATTAACAAATATTCCATGAAATAAAATATCTTCTCTAGTGAAATTGATCCATCCTTAAGCTACTAGAGGGTCAGATGATCCAATGAATGATGAGTAATGTAGTCTCATGAAATTCTACACTACTGACTTGTTCCACTATGGTAGATTTGACTGATCCCTAGAATTTATTCCACTACCATTTATAACTTGTTTCAATTGAGCCATTACCGCAACAAATTACTCACTTCCAATTCCAACCATCTTGGGATGATGATTTGGATGTATATTTTCCTCTTGGGTTCTTCCCACTATAGTTTCTCTACTTATTGTATGGGAAAATATTCTAAATTGACATAGTTTTGATGAATAAAAATTTTAATCTTTAAATTCTATATATGTAACACCCCAGTTAAATAAAGAGTATGACATTTTCACATTTATCCATATTTGTGAATAAAATATTAATATGTCTTTAAAGGGGACGCTATGCTCGATGGCATACCCAACACGTAACAACGAGTTTCTTGGGAATCTTATGTTGCACTCTAATAATAAAATAATATTATTTTAAATAGTAGTTAACGCCTAGCTGTTGTAATGGTGGGAATGAACAGAACTAACTACAAAAATGATTATATATGTTTTTCAAATATTTTTACTTTTTACAATAAATGTTAGAGGATTAAAAATGCAAATGAATCCAATTTTAAGCGTAAACATTCTAATATTGTTTAAAAGGTCGATTAACTGCCTTTTGATGTCGAACCTATTTTAAATCCACCTTTTGACAATTTTATGTGTTATATTTGACAAAATAAAATTCTTCTTTAGAATCGGGACATCAAAATTTACTTTGTGTAAATTTTTGGTATTTTTCCGAAAAAGTGAAATTTTTAATGAATAGTGAAAAATGTTGTATTTTAATTGAAAACCTTTTTTAATATAATTTATTTATATGATTATATTATCTTTTGAATTGGTTTTAAAGTGAAATTAGAATATATTTATACCATTTAATCTAATAGAGGTCGTTGGAATTAATTTCACTTTGAAATCAGACTTAAACTAGTGTCGATCTTTTGATACATTTTGTTTCATAAAAACACGCTATTTGTTTTGACAGCGGGAATTAATTATTAAATTAATTAATGGAACTTATATGTTATGAATTTTTTAAAATATAAATCATTTTTGAATTTGTAATATCAAATATAGCTTAGGGTGAATTTTTGATAATATTCTGAAAAACTTCAATTTTTGATGAATAGTGAAACCACTAAGTGGTACTTATAAAAACTGATTTTCCGTTTAAATGAAATTTTGCCATCTTTGTGTTTTGAATTTTAAAAATCCGACATACATGGTTGTTATTAAGAAGTAAAATTTTGTTCAATGGGATTAAATTAATTTTTTTTGTGAATAGTAACTTATTAAGTTTTAATCGCGATTAGAGGTAATTAGTGTAGTTTAAGGTAAAAATAATGTTTTAATAATATGAGATGAGCTTTAAACATGTACTACCCACATTGGATGTGTCATGGAATACCAATACAATCCATGGGTCAACTTGGGGACCCCATGGAGCCACTTTGGTTGGGCAATGACATAAATAACTTTTTATTTAATGTTAAAGTAAAAATGACACAAACATGAGATGTTTTACTAAAAAAATTCTTACATGGGGTTATACAAGTCATATTTTTGACTATAAATAATAAATGGAAATCTAAAAATATTTCCTACATCATAGTATTTTTTAAATAATTTTTATACATTGAATAAATTAAATTATTTATGACATCATGATGATGCAGCGATGACCTCATTATTTAACGATTTAAATAAAATGGAAAGATAATGTAAAATATAAGACCTACACATGTCCAAAACCTATTGTATTGGTGGATTTAGAACCCTTATCACCTTATCCTAGAAAAAAATAAATGTGGGACCATTAAAATCCGAAACTCATTCTAAAATATTGTATCATTTCCTTACTTTCCAAGAGTGCCCCTCCTATCCTCTTATAAAAGGCCCCCCACCTCTACCTCCTTACCCACACTTACAAAGCCTTTGGCTCGGCCAAAACCTGCCCATTTTGTCTCTCCACATCCCTCTATAACTCCTTGAAGCCTCAATATGGGCATAAGTCTTCCCAAGAAAGCCTTTGAGCTCAAACCAAAGGGAGTTACCCGATTTTAAGGTAATGTCTTCACTTGTGTCCTTTTGTTTTATTTTGCTTCTCCAACCCAATAAACTCTTTTTATTCATTTATTTTGTAACAAATCCAGTATCTTCAATATACTAGGATATTTTTATAAGAATTATTCGAGCTACACTTACACACACCTATATCTAATGGTTAAAGAACATACTGTTTCCGTGGATGGTGAATTTCTGCCTCCCGAAATGATGATTGTTCAACATTCTTTTAACACCTTCAAAGGTGGACATTAAGATGAAACTATATATATATGATATATAATATGTTTATTTTTTACTTAAGATTCTGTATTTTTCATTTATGGCATACCTTTATGGTTTCCATTATGGGTAAACACGATATCATCATTTAAGGAAGTGCGGACTACCACCCCCTCAAAGTGATTTGATTCGTTAATACCATATGTTGTACATATAAAGGATATATTTAATGATATTATATATGATACCATACTGGAATTAAAATACTATTATGTATCATTATGTTTTAATTCCATTAAATATGAAATAGAAATGGAAGTAGCATTCATCTGTACGTACGGCTTACCGTCTCCATGAACGGTACATTTCATTTCTTATCTCAAAATGTTATGTACTATTATAAGTACATATATATAATGGATATATATGTAATATATTACATCTAAATTATGGATATAATTCTGGAATTATAACATCTCTATATATCTCTCATTTTGTTTTAATTCCATTAATATGACAAAAAATGAAAGTAGCGTTCATGCGTACGTATGGCCTACTGTCTCCATGAACGGTGCTTTTAATTTTTTTATCTCCAAATTCTATGGAATAGTATAAAATGAATATATACTGGATATATATGATATTTAAAACATAAATACTATTCTGGAAATGATGTACCAATAACTACATGGAAAATTATTTTCCAACAAGTTCAATTTTTACTCATGTACTGAACATTGACAAAAATGTCTGATACAAACTCACTTTATTAACCAATTATTATAAAATTATAATATGTGATATGAACTGAATAATAATATTTAAATGAGGTCCTCAAGAAATTATAAATTGATCAAATTTTATTATTCAGGAGATTAAAGAACGATCGAGTCATGTCGGACACGAGGTAAGGGATCCTACTCCTCTCTTTCTTTTTAAGTACACTCTTTTATGTCATTCCTTTTAAAGCTCATCTTTCTTGTTATTGGGATGTTATTTTATATTACCCTTACTGAAATTTTTATGTTCATATGATGAGAGACCCTATTATCTCTCATCAATCCATTTTGGATGTTTTGAGTGGCGCCGTTAGGCTGCCGAATTTTCGTAAGAGATTTAACCTCTCTCTTTATTTTTAAGTACTCTCATTTATGTAACTTCTTTTAAGCTACTCTTTGTTATGTTGGGGATGTTCTTTTATATTCCTATTTCTGTAAACTTTATGTTAATATTATTAGAGACCCTATTTGATCTCATCAATCCATTTTTGTGGCGCCGTTAGGCTGCTGAGTTTTCGTAAGCGATTTTTCATCTCACTTTTATTCCCGTGAGATGTATGCTACATTTGCCGCAATGTCCTTTGAGTGGTGTATGTACTGTCCATTATTTTTAATCATTGTGTAATATAATTTCATTTATGAGTAATTACATCAATGTTGTATTTTCCTTCTTTCACGGGGTGTATGTTTCGAAAGATACCCATGTCGGTAAGGGAACCTTTCACCCTCCTCTTTTTAAAAGACTTTTTTTGTTATGTATTTTATTTCACATGCTATTATGTTGGGATATGTTCTTATATATCCTTATTTATGTAAATTTTATGTCCAAGTGATGAGATAACATTTTCTCTCTCATCAACTCATTTTCTGAATTTTGAAGTGACGCCGTTAGGCTGTCGAATTTTTGCGAGGGAACTTCTTAACCCAATTTTGATTCATTGGGATAAACTTGCACTCCTTGAATGTGTCGTTCTATGAATATGTGTGAATAACCTCTGATTGTTTTACACTTAATATCCACTTATATTTGGGGTATTCATTTTTCACACATAATTACGTAATTGATTTATCCTTAATCCAAGGATACCGTCTTTGTATGGGACTTCGTCTCAATCTCCTTTCATTGAGGAATATTTTGTTTTATACACAACTTTCTTTTATATGGTGTATAAAACCCTTTGAATTTTACGTTTATTCAAAAGGAATATTTTTTCTACGAAGAGTTTTACTAACCGACAAAAAGGATTGTTTCTTTTTACGTACGCGGTGACAACGACCTTTTCTGCCGCCGTGAGTATTATTTGATCTTTGGCTTCCTCAACAAGGCGTAATGTTTTTAAAATAAAATAAATACCATATACTTTTTTTTGTATTTTAGTATTGAAAATGGTTTTGATAAAGGATTATATTATATCAATATATTTAAATGATATATTGTGATTGAAATGTGGAAATGTTATCATTCCTTTATGTTGGTTTTATGTGTTATAATTTTATAATGGTACTTGGACATTTTACGGGTGGTTATGTGATAAACCATATGAAGGGTGGTGCCGTGAATACCAGGACGGGTGGTTATGTTATAACCTCCAATGCATTGGGTATGGAAGTCGGCCGTATGTCTATTCCATTAAGTATGTATGGAAGTTGGCCGAATGGCTATTCCATTAAGTGATATGTGTGGAAGTCGACCTTATGGTTCTTCCACTTAAGTATGTTTATGTACCAAGTTACCTTAATATGTTATGTGATCTTTATATGGGTTTTATGGTAATCTTTTGGTTACAGAAGGGTAAGTAATGAACTTTTATTGAGTGAAGAGTTTTTACTACTTCGAAAAGGTGAAAAGTATTACTTTGATAAAGTATACATGGTTTACTTTTTGTTTTGAAAAACTAACAGTTTTCTTTCTTTGTGTATCCCTTACTGAGCTTTTTATGATCATCCCAAGTTTTTGAAATGTTTTTCACAGGACTTAACATGGAATAGGGTCAATGATGGGATCAAGGGAAAGTCATGCTACCTAAAACATGGAACTAGACATGTTTCTTTTTAAGAGTTTTTATTTTATGGAAACTTAGTAGAAGTTTCTACTTTGTAATCTTTTGAGATGTAATAGTTATGTCATAATTCTCTAAAAATCTAAACGTGAAAAGATACTTAATGTGAATTATTCATTTAATTCAATATTAAGTAAGGTTTAAGGCCAGGGCCTTATAGTTGGTATCAGAGGTCGGTTTAGATAACTTTAGAGGTTAGGTTACTCTTTAAGCATAAGTGACATTACCATAATGGTTAGGATTTCAGAAAGAGTCATAGTTTTAGATAAAGTGAATAAGTAAGTATATCTTAGTGGTTATCTTCCTCATTAGTACATGATGGTTTTGTTGATATACTCACACTGACATTTCTGTTTTTAGTGAATGGATGGATCTAGCAGGCACCAAAGTGACAATAGGTTTGAAGGAAACTGTGGTGGTTCTCTGATTAAGAGACTGGATGAAATGGGGTATTAAATGAGGAAACTCGTGGTTGTTCTAAACCAACTATCAAGGAGTCATGATCAACCACTTGAACCTTGGTATGTTATGTAATGAATCATGTACGAGATGACCAATCGATGTGGAAGTTCAGGTAATAATTATAAAGGTAACCATTGGGGTTTATATGATCCTTACTTTTGAGGTAATTATGGGTTATTATATGTTATGCTGGAAAATGAAATCCATGAGATAAACTTGAGGTTAAAATATGTTATGATCATTTTTGAATATTTTATCTCGTTTTGGGGAATGTTTTAAAATTATATAGTTTTGGAAAAAGGACAACACGCAGACCATGTGACAACCCGTCATGTTGGACAAAGCTGCGGGAATTGAACCCACAACCAAAGTGCGACTGGTATTTATCACCTACCACTGGACTACATGAAGTCCCTGGTTAGTTTGACTGATTATTTTTAGTTAGATGATTTTATGAATTAAGAGTAAGTTGATTTTAGGTTATTTATGAAAATGATTAACCTATCATGGAGGATATGTGATTAGGTTAATTACTTTTCAATATGAGACTTTAGGAGCAACTGATGTTTTTTGGAGATAAACGTTACGATTTAACTTGGAAGACTATGTGACTAAATCATTCAAATATTTGTGTTTAAATATTAGATTGGTTTACTTTGAATAATTTTATGGACAAATTGTTTATCAAATGGTCCTCATTGAACTTTGGGTTTTGTTGGACAAATTTTGGAGATTAAGAATAGATTTTCTTTTTATAAAGGGTTATCCTTTTCTGGATTATCTGATCTTGTACTAACCTTTTTGGTTTTGGTTTTTGATTTTGTCTAAAGACATGTGAAATATATAGTTCTCTTTTGTGGATTAGGTGATTATCTAGAAGTTGATTATAGCACTCTTAATGTGAACAAGTCTTCCTAAATACTCGTCTTTTGAAGAAAATATGAGTTCGTGTAAGAAATCTAATAAAAGTTGAAAGTCAACATGATAATTATGTATGATTCCTTATGTTTTAGTTAAGCTCATAAATAAATTCCTCAATAAAAAGTAACTTAAAACAAAAATGTTATCTATTAACTTTTCCTACTAGGGAATCGAATACCGTTTAACCCATCACAAGTTTGTGGTTTTCTTGTGGTTAACTTTCTCCTAAACATGTTTTCTATCACTCTCCATCAGAACATGACCCTTTTTTTTCCTCCATGTCCATATTTTCATACTTGGAATCATAGTATGGGTTAACTCGGGTGACCTTTGTACTTATATTTCTTTATTTTAAAGTGATTGTTTTACCGACTCTTGTTCCGATGTGGGACTTTCAAGGATGTTTCCAAGCTCAATTTTAAAATTGCGAGGATGCAATTCCCAAAAGGGGGGAAGGATGTAACACCCCAGTTAAATAAAGAGTATAAAATTTTCACATTTATCCATATTTGTGAATAAAATATTAATATGACTTTAAAGGGGACGCTATGCTCGATGGCGTACCCAACACGTAACAAAGAGTTTCTTGGGAATCTTACGTTGCACTCTAATAATAAAATAATATTATTTGAAATAGTAGTTAACGCTTAGCCATTGTAATGGCAGGAATCAATAGAAATAACTACAAAATGATTATATATGTTTGTCAAATATTTTTACTTTTTACAATAAATGTTAGAGGATGAAAAATGCAAATGAATCCAATTTTAAGCGTAAACATTCTAATATTCTTTAAAAGGTCGATTAACCGCCTTTTTATGGCGAACCTATTTTAAATCCACATTTTGACAATTTTATGTGTTATATTTGACAAAATAAAATTCTTCTTTAGAATTGGGACATCAAAATTTATTTTGTGTAAATTTTTGGTATTTTTCCGAAAAAGTGAAATTTTTAATGAATAGTGAAAAATGTTGTATTTTAATTCACAAACTTTTTTAATCTAATTTATTTATATGATTATATTATCTTTTTAATTGGTTTTAATGTGAAATTAGAATATATTTATACCATTTAATCCAATAGTGGTCGTTGTAATTAATTTCACTTTGAAATCAGACTTAAACTAGTGTTAATCTTTTGATACATTTTGTTTCATAAAAACACGCTATTTGTTTTGACAGCGGGAATTAATTATTAAATTAATTAATGCAACTTATATGTTTTGAATTTTTTAAAATAGACATCATTTTTGAATTCGGAATATCAAATATAGCTTAGGGTGAATTTTTGGTAAATTTCTGAAAAACTTCAATTTTTGATGAATAGTGAAACCACTAAGTGGTACTTATAAAAACTGATTTTCCGTTTAAATGAAATTTTGCCATCTTTGTGTTTTGAATTTAAAAAATCCAACATACATGGTTTATATTAAGAAGTAAAATGTGGTTCAATGGGATTAAAATAATTTTTTTTGTGAATAGTAACTTATTAAGTTTTAATCGCGATTAGAGGTAATTAGTGTAGTTTAAGGTAAAAATAATGTTTTAATAATATGAGATGAGCTTGAAACATGTCATACCCTCATTGGATGTGTCATGGCCAACCAAGAAAATCCATGGGTCAACTTGGGGACCCCATGGAGCCACTTTGGTTGGGAAATGACATAAATAACTTTTTATTTAATGTTAAAGTAAAAATGACACAAACATGAGATGTTTTACTAAAACAATTTTTACATGGGGTTATACAAGTCATATTTTTGACTATAAATAATAAATTGAAAGATAAAACGATTTCCTACATCATAGTAGTTTTTTTATAATTTTTAGACATTAAATAAATTAAATTATTTATGACATCATGATGATGCAGCGATGACCTCATTATTTAACGATTTAAATAAAATGGAAAGATAATGTAAAATCTAAGATCTAAAAATGTCCAAAACCTATTTTATGTGTGTATTTAGAACCCTTATCACCTTATCCTAGAAACACATAAATGTGGGGCCATTAAAATCCGAAACGCATTCTAAAATAATGTAACATTTCCTTACTTTCCAAGAGTGCCCCTCCTCTCCTCTTATAAAAGGCCCCCACCTCTACCTTCATACCCACACTTCCAAAGCCTTTGGCTTGGCCAAACCCTGCCCATTTTGTCTCTAAACATCCCTATATAACTCCTTGAAGCCTCAATTTTGGCAGAAGTCTTCCCAAGGAAGCCTTTGAGCTCAAACCAAAGGGAGTTACCCGATTTTAAGGTAATGTCTTCACTTGTGTCCTTTTGTTTTATTTTGCTTCTCCAACCCCCTAAACTCTTTTTATTCATTTATTTTGTAAAAAATACAGTATCTTAAATATAATAGTATGTTGTTATAAGAAGGATTCAAGCTAAACTTACACACACCTACATCTAATGGTTAAATAACATCCTGTTTCTGTGGATGGCGAATTTCTGCCTCCCGAAACGATGATTGTTCAACATTCTTTTAACACCTTCAAAGTTGTCCATTAAGATGACACTATATTTATATATGATATATAATATGTTTATGTTTTACTTAATCTTCTTTATTTTTCATTTATGGCATACCTTTATGGTTTCCATTATGGGTAAACGTGATATCATCATTTAAGGAAGTGCGGACTACCGCCCCCTCAAAGTGATTTGATTCGTTAATACCATATGTGGTACGTATAAATGAAATATATTTAATGATATTATATATGATACCATACTGGAATTAAAATACTATTATGTAACATTATGTTTTAATTCCATTAAATATGAAACTGAAATGGAAGTAGCGTTCATACGTACGTACGGCTTACCGTCTCCATGAACGGTACATTTCATTTCTTATCTCAAAATGTTATGTACTATTATAAGTACATATATATAATGGATATATATGTAATATATTACATCTAAATTATGGATATAATTCTGTAATTATAACATATATATATATATATATATCTCATTTTGTTTTAATTCCATTAATATGACAAAAAATGAAAGTAGCCTTCATGCGTACGTACGACCTACCGTCTCCATGAACGGTGATTTTAATTTTTTTATCTCCAAATGCTATGGAATAGTATAAAATGAATATATACTGGATATATATGATATTTAAAACATAAATACTATTCTGGAAATGCTGTACCTATAACTACATGGAAAGTTCTTTTCCAACAAGTTCAATTTTTACTCATGTACTGAACATTGACAAAAATGTCTGATACAAACTCACTTTATTAACCAATTATTATAAAATTATAATATGTGATATGAACTGAATAATAATATTTAAATTAGGTCCTTAAGAAATTATAAATTGACCAAATTTTATTATTCAGGAGATTAAAGAACGATCGAGTCATGTCGGACACGAGGTAAGGGATCCTACTCCTCTCTTTCTTTTTAAGTACACTCTTTTATGTCATTCCTTTTAAAGCTCATCTTTCTTGTTATTGGGATGTTATTTTATATTACTCTTACTGAAATTTTTATGTTCATATGATTAGAGACCCTATTATCTCTCATCAATCCATTTTGGATGTTTTGAGTGGCGCCGTTAGGCTGCCGAATTTTCGTAAGAGATTTAACCTCTCTCTTTATTTTTAAGTACTCTCATTTATGTAACTTCTTTTAAGCTCCTATTTGTTATGTTGGGGATGTTCTTTTATATTCCTATTTCTGTAAACTTTATGTTAATATTATTAGAGTCCCTATTTGATCTCATCAATCCATTTTTTTGGCACCGTTAGGCTGCCGAGTTTTCGTAAGCGATTTTTCATCTCACTTTTATTCCCGTGAGATGTATGCTACATTTGCCGCAATGTCCTTTGAGTGGTGTATGTACTGTCCATTATTTTTAATCATTGTGTAATATACTTTCATTTATGAGTAATTACATCAATGTTGTATTTTCCTTCTTTCACGGGGTGTATGTTTCTAAAGATACCCATGTCGGTAAGGGAACCTTTCACCCTCCTCTTTTTAAAAGACTTCTTTTGTTATGTCTTTTATTTCACATTTTATTATGTTGGGATATGTTATTATATATCCTTATTTATGTAAATTTTATGTCCAAGTGATGAGATACCATTTTCTCTCTCATCAACTCATTTTCTGAATTTTGAAGTGACGCCGTTAGGCTGTCAAATTTTTGCGAGGGAACTTCTTAACCCAATTTTGATTCATTGGGATAAACTTGCACTCCTTGAATGTGTCATTCTACGAATATGTGTGAATAACCTCTGATTGTTTTACACTTAATATCCAATTATATTTGGGGTATTAATTTGTCACACATAATTACATAATTGATTTATCCTTAATCCAAGGATACCGTCTTTGTATGGGACTTTGTCTCAATCTCCTTTCATTGAGTAATATTTTGTTTTATACACTACTTTATTTTATATGGTGTAGAAAACCCTTTGAATTTTACGTTTATTCAAAAGGAATATTTTCTCTACGAAGCGTTTTACTAAACGGAAAAAAGGAATGTTTCTTTTTACGTACGTGGTGACAACGACCTTTTCCGCCGCCGTGAGTATTATTTGATCTTTGGATTCCTTAACAAGCCGTAATGTTTTTAAAATAAAATAAATACCATATAATTTTTTTTTGTATTTTGGTATTGAAAATGGTTTTGATAAAGGATTCTATTATGTCAATATATTTAAATGATATATTGTGATTGAGATGTGGAAATGTTATCATTCCTTTATGCTGGTTTTATGTGTTATAATTTTATAATGGTACTTGGACATTTTACGGGTGGTTACGTGATAAACCATATGATGGGTGGTGCTGTGAATACCATGATGGGTGGTTACGTTATAACCTCCAATGCATTGGGTATAGAAGTCGTCCGTATGGCTATTCCATTAAGTATGTATGGAAGTTGGCCTAATGGCTATTCCATTAAGTGATATGTGTGGAAGTTGACCTTATGGTTCTTCCACATAAGTATGTTTATGTCCCAAGTTACCTTTATATGTTATGTGATCTTTATATGGGTTTTATGGTAATCTTTTGGTTAAAAAAGGGTAAGTAATGATATTTTATTCAGTGAAGAGTTTTTACTACTTCAAAAAGGTGAAAAGTATTACTTTGATAAAGTATACATGGTTTACTTGTTGTTTTGAAAAACTAACAGTTTTCATTCTTTTTGTATCCCTTACTGAGCTTTTTATGCTCATCCCAAGTTTTTGAAATGTTTTTCTCAGGACTTAATGTGGAATAGGGTCAATGATGGGATCAAGGGAAAGTCATGCTACCTAAAACATAGAACTAGACATGTTTCTTTTTAAGAGTTTTTATTTTATGGAAACTTAGTAAAAGTTTCTACTTTGTAATCTTTTGAGATGTAATAGTTATGTCCTAATTCTCTAAAAATATAAACCTGAAAAGATCCTCAATGTGAATTATTCATTTAATTCAATATTAATTAAGGTTTAAGGCCAGGGCCTTATAATATAATTTTAACTTAACCATAAAGTAAAAAATTTCAATGGTATACTATTATCATTATCCTAACCACTAAATTTATCTAAACCAACCCATGATACCAAATATATGGACCCAACCTCAAACATTTCATAATCATTAGTTTTATGCCAAAAATCAATTCTCTTAAATTTTATGATCTTTATTGTTTATATTTTTTTATAATTATGTCATAACTCATACATAAGAAAAACCAAATATTACAAATTAGACACTTACAATTAGTATCTATTTTCCCTATAATATAAAATATATAAAATATATAATGATTTCTTTTCATGTAATTTCTTCATGAATTTAAACTTGTTGTTTTAATTTCCCTTAACCATCCTTAAACCCTATGAAAAGCTTTTTAAAACTTAGTATGAGAAAACAATTCTTAGTAAGGGATATTAAAAGAGAGAAAAACTATTGGTCTATTAAAAAACAAGAAAACCTATGAAATGTTTTACTTTATCTCAATGTTATTTTAGAAAAATAAATAAATCATATTCACAGAAAAAAATAAAACTTTTCCAAAATAAAATTATTAAAACACATAGTAAGAAAATAAAAACCATTTTTTTGGAAACTTAGAGCATCACATTCATAACCCATTTTAAAAATATGTCAGAATTAACTATAGCCGAATTAAATAAATAGTAAAAAAAAATTGGTAATTACCTCCTTATTTCTAATTAAGACAAGTAAATTACACAGTGTATTAGATCAATATTTGGGTATACCCATCTTATAGGCTATATCCGACCCACCTGGTGCTATCTGAGTACACCCATTATATAAACTATATCAGGCTCACCCGATACTATTTGGGAACACCCATCATATAAGTTATATCAGGAGCACCTATTTCTCTAGGAATGCTCAAGTTATATATCATTAATAAAACATTTTTAATATTTTTCTTTTTGTAATCATAAAACATTTTAAAAAATAATTTGAACTCATATGTAAATCACTTTTAGATATTAGAATACAATTTTATTTTAAAAAACCATTTTCAATACCAAATTACCCTTTTATTTCAGAGACCATTTAAAATATGGAAATAACTAGAAAAAGAAAAATAAGGGATTTCTTGGAATAAAACATGAATGATTTTGAAGAAATAAAAACTTAAAAAGTGGTTAAAATTATGTAAAAGTAATTGTCTCCGTATACATTAAAACAAAACATTAATTTTTTTTCATTTATAAAGAAATTCAAACATTGCATACAATGATTTATTTTTGAAAAACATTGAAATAAATACATAAATTTCTTTTTATAAACCTCATGTACAAATAATTTAATTCTTAAAATCATTTAAAAAACATGGACATGGAAGAGTAAGCGATTTTGAAGGAAAATGTTAAAAGATTATATTTTTAAAGAAAAGTCTCTTACCACTTTGGAAACAATTGAATCGTAAACCCAATGAATGAATAAAATTAAAAAACATTAAATACCAATATAATTGAGACGTTAATCATATAAAATGTCTAATTTGATGTATATAATCCTCAAAATACAATATTGGAGCATGACATTGAAATATGCCTCAACGAAAGGAAATTAAGACCAAATCCCTTATGTCAAGTTTGATTTTATAGGATCATTATTTATCTTCCTAAATAATAAACTTATGATAATTATTTAATTTATTAAGATAAATTTTCAATTTTATTATTTCTTTTGTTTCACTTATTACCATGTTATTTACAATTACATAATCAATTATGTCTACATCGTAGGTTTTGACATTATTTGGATTATATGTCCGAAAATGACTTCAGCAGGTTGACTAGGGTCAAAGAGGTCCTTATTTCAACATATAAAAAATTATAATAATGAAATAATTATCATATTTATACATTAATTATATTTATAAACCTATCATGAATAATTTTTTGAAAAATAAACTAGTTTACAATTATGGAGATGGTAGGCCGTATATACGCATGAGTAACATTTCCATTTTCAATGATCATAATAGAAAGTACGAATACATTATTTTATTATTTCATAATGATAATAATATCATAAATACAATGTTTTTTATTTAAATATACTTATATATATATCATACATGTTATTTAGTGATGAAAAAGAGTCACATAGCTTCATAGAGGCTCTAGTCCACACATGTGCTCAAATAACGTTATCATCATTCAGTATAAGAAAGAAAATGGTATATTATAATTTAAGAATGATAAATATGTCATTAATATCATAAATATTTAATTAATATCATAAATATGTCATTTATATCTCATATATTCATTAATTTTATCCTTACTACCTTCTATGTAAAGCATTAGTGAAAAAATAATCACTTTGGTTCATGAGGCAGTAGTCCACCGTACACACTAGTGAAATTTTCGTATCCCCAAAAAAATGTAAAGTAATAAATTAAATGTGAAATAATAATGAATTATTTTAAAAATAAATTAAAATATCATATTTATACTTCAAATTAATCATTATAACAAGTTGTTAGAGGTGATGACGGAAAACGAATGTCATCAGTTTACAGGTCAGTAGTCCGCCGTACACACGAATGATGACTTAAGATCACTTTTTTTGGAAGAGGAGAATTATTTAGGTTATTAAATTAACATAATAAAATATCAATATATTGGATATAATGGTATTATTAGATAATAATAATTTATGAATATTTTATTGAGGTGTAAGAAGAAACAAAACAAAACATCCAGTTAAGCATGAAACCTCTTCTTCGAAAAACCTCTTTAAGTAAGCACCGAAAATCTTTTTATAATGGATTTATAATAAAACTAATGGATCTAGGTCATGGTTAGGGAAGTTATTGAGGTATATGGGTACATATTTTATGATCCAAATAAATTTAAATGTGTTAATAAAAGAGGATAGGGGGTGACCTTATATAAGTGAGGTGAGTGACACACTAGTAATTTTTGAAAATAAAATGGTGTACCAACATTTTTCACATGATAAAAGGCTTAATAATGTAACATTATCTAGAATAATAAATTATAACGTTTAAATATTTATATATAATATATTTTAGACTAGTTTCTATGTATCTTTAACACTTATCATTTTACTTTAACCCCTGGTAAATCTGTTTTCTCCTCAACAACGGTAATTAATTTTTAATGTTTTAACTATTTAGTATGGTCAGAAATTTAGTTTAAATAATTAGAAAATATAAAATATTATGATTCCAAATAATGAATCCATTTTACCAAATTCAATCCATATAAGTTAAAAAATTTAATTTAAAACTGAACTTGATACGCGAGGAAAAAGCAGGTTTTCAGGATGCTTATTTTTCATGAAAAGGACGATTATATATTAATATTAGGATTAATAATAATCATTATTTGAATATAAATTAAAATTTATTGATATATAATATATAAATAAAATTAAATACATTCTTCATTAGTTATTATTTTAATTAATTAAAATAGAGAATCATTTTAAATATAAAATAGTTTTCAGAAAAATATCATTTCAAACCAAAAAAAAACTTATATTAAAATAAAATAGAAAGTTGATTAAAAATAAATTAAGTGGATTAAATATAACTAAAAAAAATTACATTACTTTAAATCGTATTCAAAACATAATAAGAATTATAAATTACACAAGTTATTGAATAGAATTGACTTTTTTTACAAAAATCTGTATTTTTCAATATTCATTGAAAAATCAATATTTTATGAAAAAACCCAAAATCTCACCCAAAGTAAATTTTTATATTATTATTTTAAAAATAAAATTCTTTTTTAAAAATTCAATTTCTAAAATATATAAATTAATATTTTAAATAAAACCTCATATTAAATGTGTTTAATGTAAACTGTTTAATGTTTTTGATTTAAAAAATTCCTTAATACTTTTACAATGAATATAACTATATTAATAGACATTAATGTGATTTATTGTATCATAAAATGGGTTTTAAAAAAATTATTTTTAATCTCTTTGTTTCATGTTAAGAAAACTGTCAAATAAATAAAACTGATTTATAAAAAATTATATCATAAAATTTGGGGGTGTTTCATTCTGCCTCCATTTAATAAATTAAGTACTTAAAATTTGAACATGCGCTCATTAATCAAGGGTAGGATATTTAATATTTGAAAATTTATTTGTTGAAAACCCACAACATAAAAAGGGTTAATAAAACATTATCTTAAAAAAGGTAAAAGGATATACGAAGGACATCTTGAATAACACATAACTAGATTTTCAAATTAGATAACATTAATGGGAAGTGAAAAATATGGACATGGAGGAAAATTAATGTCTAAAAATTGATAGAGAGTGAAAAAAATAATTGTTCATAATAATTTGAATGGTCACGATAATGTTAATGAACATAAAACCTTAACCAAATAGGTGTGAAAAAGACAATCAATTCATCAGAAATGATGGTAATATGACTAAATTTTTTGTTTCAAGATCATTTTTCTATAGTTGAGGAATTCCTATATCATGTAGACTAAGAAAATAAGTATATATACATAATTTAAAAGTAAAATTTCACCCTTTAATCAATTTCCACTAAAATATCATCTATTTATCCAAACAACGTGTATTCAAGATGATTTTGTTCATGCATGAAGTACTAGAATCAAATTCCAATAGATTACATGATTCCGAAAAAGGATATCAAGATATTTCTCTCAACTTTGGGCATTAAGAAAAAAAACTTCTATAAAAAGGTAATACTATTCTCAAAATGAATAAACCTTCATATTAATCTCCAAATCCAAAGTTTAACATAAATAATTACATATGTAAATTAACATACATATAAATAAACTCAATATTAAAAGATAATTTAACATCAAAGGCTTTATAATACCCTTGAACTTATGTCTTAAAAAATTTAATTGTGATCTACCAAAATAATCCCTCTTGTTTAATCATGTTCTAAACTTATGGGTTATATATACCTCAACCTAATAAAAAACTCTCAAATATTATTAATCACGGTGATAAATCACTATATAATATAATAATTTTGTGAAATTCACTGAAATATTATAAATAAAATTTAGTTACTAACCTGAAAGTAAATCCTAATTTAACCCTAAATATATTTAAAATATCACCTTGTTAATGAATATTTTTTCAATTTTTAATTTTTAAATATCCCACTATCCAATAGTCAACAATTAACTTAGCATAAAATCATATACTATCCCAAAGGGTTATTTAGACCATAAGAGAGTGTTCAACCTAAAACATAGTAAATTTTTTAAATTACCTAAAAATCCCATCACATAAAACCTCAAAAGAGGTATCTATGAATTTGAACTTATACTAAACCTTAAAATTACAATCCCATGATGGTATCCATAACTCTTAATTTAACCACACATGAAAACATATATTATTACAGAATATAACACAATACTTATTCCTTAAATAAAATCAAATACTATTTAATATATTCAATAAATTCAAATATTAAATTAACTTTACCAAATATGACATAAAAAACTTTTTCATCAAATAAATAACCAATTTCCTTATTACCAACACTTTCCCATTTACTTTATCAATGTAAATCATAAATTTATCCATATTAAACATTAACATCTTACCAATAACTCACATTTATTAGTTATTGATACCATTCATAAAATGTTTTTAAATCCTTAAATAAAAAATACCATGGTAAAATCCTTAGATGTTTCATGATTCTTATATCCTTAAAATCATTGTTATAAAACCTATAAAACATAATTCACATAAAAAAATCCATTGACTTCAAAGATTATCATAGAATAGGTATTTTCATAAATTAGAAGTTAAAACTTATATTAGGGAATTTACTCAGATAATTCCCTTATTCCCCATATATAAAACATTAAACTATAAATTGTACATTTGAATGAAATTTATATCCCTCCATCAAAATCATTTTTTTATGAATTACTTACTCTATGACCTTTGTTTTAGGATAGAAAAAATCTTCCCATTCCTACAACACATTCCCTTGAGTTATTCTTTACACATTCTTGATATATAGGAAATTGAATTTTCTTTTTCTCTATGGTCTTCATGACACACCATCTTTACTTGTTAGGTGTGTATAGAAACTCACCCAAGTTGTGGTTTTTAATCATTTAACATGATAACTAATGAGACATAATTAAAAGTTTTATCATTCCATATATTATTTCATTCAGTTGCTCATGAGTATGGAAATTACATTGTAAATCACATTCAATATTAAAATAAATACTCTTGGTTCTAGTCAGTAATTAAAACAAAAAAAATTTGGGGAGAAAAAAAAAATCATAGTGTGAAACCACATTATCCTGAAAAATCACTTATAGGATGTATAAATGATGACAAATTATTTTCAATATATGAAAAATTAGGTTTAATTGAGTCCATTCTTGGTTATAATCTATTTAAATCCCTTATAATATGTCATAAGTAAGATATGATAAAACCTAATAATATCCCTAGGGAGTGTCAAACTAGGTGTGAAGTAAGGGAATATTCACCATGGAGAAGAATTATGGTCGACATATACTCAACCAAATATTTTTTTGGGTTATTATCCCTATATGAATATGTGCCAAAATTACGTCCACTTGTATTATCCATAATGGGATGTATTTCTTGGAAAACTACACAATATATAATTTAATAAAGCTTCAGAATGTTATCCTATACTTAGAATTCACCATAAGGTTTTAACCAATGATTTCTAAACCTAATACCTATAGTTATTTAACCCTAATTACAAACTTTAGTTACCCAAGAATTTTGTACATAAATGTTAAATAATTTTATATGAATATTTGATATAATATATTTATATCCATGCTAAAACCATAATGGTTTAGTGTATTTAGAGACTATATACAAAAACATATTATTTAGCTACATTCTATATAATCTCTCATAATTTCATTGTCAATTTGTACCCTTATTTAAATACCCTACCTGAAACCTTTCTATATAACCTATAGAAAGGATACATAAAAAAGGGTGAGAATATAAGATCAGTAATGGTAAACATGGGAGATATAAATCTATAATCATAAAAAAGAATAAGATAAGAATAAGAGTATGAGATCATGACTATACCTCATAAAGTTCATACCCAATCTATCATAGATCTTAAACACGAGTCATATATTAAAACATTATCATTTCAAATACATGAATAATTAGAGTGATAAATCAACATAATTCAATCATGAACGATAAATTAATTTCATAAAACTATGGCACTATCATAAGTATAGAATCCATTTCACATTTCAAGTTTAACTACTAAGACCATAAAATCATAGTGGACCAAGAATCAAAACCTATTTACCATGTCATAAAGAATCAGAAATCACCAACCAAATACCATATTGGATTTGGAATCCCTACATATTTCCCATAGTTTATCATATTTTTTTACATGTTTCTAATAGTTATCTCATGAGATAAAAATATTTACCCAATTTACTAGGGGGCAATATAATTCCAGGACCACCCATAACATATTTAAAACCATACATACATGTTCCCTAAAATCATAAAAAATCATTTAATCACTATATCATAAACCATGTACTGAAAATAGGTTTCTTAAAAATTTCAAAAATTCATCATATAATAACCCATTGAAAATAAATTGGTTTTATAAAAATCTCTTCCTAATAATCATAAACTATCTAGATAAAGAATAAGGATGGTATCATTAGATCATATCCCATAGTAAATCATAATTAACATCAAAGTATATTATCTTATATAAAAATTCCTTTAAAATATAAATGGAATATTTTTTGAGGAAAATAAACTTATCATTTTGAAATAACTTATTTAAAATATTTTTTTTTTAAAATATTAATGAAAAATTTTTATTTGGAATACACCATGGTAGTTTCAAAACATTGATCAGTCATGATGATTAGAAATTTCATTCTCACAGTATATATTGAAACAAATATTTTTATCAAATTTTCTATAAAAAGACAAAAACATATTTTTTAGAAAACATTAAGAATATTCCTTTTAAGAATTTATATAGAAATTACAACATGGGGAAAGATTAATTTTATAAATAATTGGAGGGTATTAAAAAATATTCTTTTAAACATTTTAAAGAAAATATAGACATGGTAGAAAACCATTCGCTACCGAATAGTAAAACATGGTCGATTTTTATAAAAACATTCTCTTGGTATTTTGAGTACATAAAGTGATGAAAATGAAATTAAAAACATTTATTCTCCAAAAATAAAAAATATGTGAATTAAAATGAAATATATTTCTTAGATAATGATCATATAATTTCTTTAATGGAAACTCAAGCATAAACAATATCGAATAAAATGGGATTGAGATGTAAATCCCTTACCTCAAGTCTCTTCTATTTTCATACATGTTCAAACCTCCCGTATAATAAATATAAATTTATTAAAAATATATTCTAGAAATAAAATAATATATATAATACAATATATTATTTACTTATAACATATTATCACTCTTTTATTAACATGTTTTATTAAAATAACTATTCTGGTAGATAATTGCTTCATTCTTAGTGCATATTTTGGTTCAGTAGACCCAATCCTTATAATTTGATTATGCTTACATCATTTACATAATTTTATTCATGATATAAATCTCATAAAAAATGAAAAAATATTTATTTATATTTATTTATAAAATTAAGAGATAGAAAAATGAATTAACCTATTTATGGAGATGGTAGGCCGTACTTATGAACAAACACTATTTTCACTTTTCCAAGAATGAAATAAAAGAAAAGTAAATAATAATTTAATGCTAAATAATAATAATTATATCATATATATTATTTAAGTTTATAATTATTACCATCCATATAAAACTTAATAGAAAAATCATTCACATTTCTTCGTGGAGGTGGTTGTCCACACGTACGCATGAGCAACATTATCATTTTTTCATTGGATAAGAAGAAGGTGGTTAATGGTTATTCCATAATAATAATAATTTTTTTTATATTTAATATAATTAAGTCATTATTTTTTAATATAAACCATATAATTAGATTAGTCATAATAAGAAATAAAATTACACACACTTGATTAAGAGTCATACATATTCATTGAAAAACCTTCTCTGAATTACACCATAAGCCTTGAAAGGATGGTAGTTTGGAAAGAAAAAATATATAGGATGTGGTAAAAAATATTATATGCTATTAGGGTAGTAATTAAATGACATTTAATTCTTAAAAACTATGAATAATAAAGTAGAGGAGGTTCACTTTAATAAGTAAGGGGAGGGACACATTTGGAATTACTTAAAGTATTAAATTAATATAATTTCATTTCCCAAAAAATGGTTCAAAATTGATATAATTTAAATTTAAGATGATTATGATTCTAAATAATCTAATAAAATATTATTTTAACAATTTTTGATTATGTTGTTACACTTATCTTGTAGTTTTAACCCCCACTAACCCTTTTGACAAATACTACAAAATTAAAGTTTTCTATGATTTAATGGTTAAGTATGTTACCATAAAAGGAAAAGTGACTAATAAATGTAATATGATTGATATTTTAAATAGTATCAAAATAAATTGTCAAAATATATTATTTTTATGAATTTTATATCTTTTAATAAAATATTATTTATTATAAAATATCGTTAATTTCATTTTTAAAAGTATATGAAATATTATAATATAATATGTTTCTAACTTAAGTAAAATGGTTTTAAAATCACATTTATTAGAATATAATGAATATATGGTCTTTATATAATCATCCAATAAAATTATTTAGGTTTATATATCAATTTTAACCTTATATTTTGGCTTAACCCCTTGGATAATTTTTTTTAACCATAACCATAGTAATGACCTTTTGAATATTAAAGGGTTATAATATTACTTATGTAGTACAAATTGGCTCATAAATGAATAAGGGTTGATATTTAAGACCATTTGTAATCCTAATTTTTCACTTGAAAAATTTTACATACTATTTTTTTAATTAAATATCATTTAACATAAAATACTATTAATGATATTTTAAAAACTAATTACATAATTTGATTTTGGAAACAAAAAAACACAATAATGGAATTATAATATAACCATTTAACACATTTAAAACGTTTAATATTTATCTTATAAACTCATGGGACACATTATATATACCAAAAAATATTTTTTTATTCTTTATAATTTAATTTACTCTAATTTCTACTGTATACTGACACTGTGTGAGCATTGCTTAAGAATTTAATGTAATTATTTCATCACTAAAAATTAAAAATAAATTAATATGGTAAATAATTAATTAAAATTTCAAATAACCATTTATTAGTTAAAATAAATTATTTTTATATCTATCATAAAATATTATATATATTAAAATCAAGAGAGTGAAATTTTTGACATTATCATTTACTTAAATATTATAATTGTCAAAATCAAATATAAATGAAAAAAGTCATGTTTTTTAATTTTGTATAATTATGGATGATACATAATCATACAATGAAATATAATCAACTATTTGAAGGAATTTTAGTCCTTACCAAATAAGTTTTAACCCTAATTAACCCATTTTACCTTTACCATGGTAACAAAATTTACTACAGTTACTATTAATAAGAAACAAAAATGAAAAGGAACTATTAAAAAATAATGTAAATTATGATTCCAAATATGGAATCCATTTTTCATGATTCAAAATTTAAATTTTCTAGAAATTAATTTATTATAAAATCAAAAAATTCAACGAAAAATTATTTTTTCATAAAAATACTTTTTTTATGTATAAAAAGGATTTTATACCAAATGAAATCATAAAATTGATTCTATTGAAAATAACTGAATGTTTAATAATAATATAAATATTTATATTGTAAAAAATTTAAAAAATAGAAAATTTTAAATTCTTAAAACAAAAGTACAATGTAAAGACCCGGAAATTTAAATTAAATTTTTTTCTTAAATTATTTGGAATATTACGAGTCCGCAATTTATAGCGTCGCTGGATTCCGAGGCCCGGTGTGCCTGGAATCAATTTCTGAAGTTTTTTTCGGCTACATTCAGTAAATGTACATGCAGGTTTTTTATCTTTTGAACCAGTGTTTGGAATTGAAATCCGAGGGCACCGATGAACTCGCAACGCCGGTATTCGCTTAAGAGGACCTTTACCGTAGTTGACTTTTATGCGGGTTGAAAGTTATAATTTGGGGATTTATCTTAAATTAAATAAAATTGTGGTGATACACAATTTTATTTTATGTGGTGGTTATTTCCTCAAAAAGGAAGTTGGGGGTGGGGCCCACACCCCACATAACCTCCCATGAGAGGATAATGGTGGTGGGGCCCACAAAAACCCTAACCCTTCAACTCCCTTTAACCCCCTTTCTTAACTCTCCACCTCCCCACTTTAATTCTAACTCTCCACCTCCCTTCTGTCAATTAATTATGCCAACACCCTCAAGAATTAATTGTCTAGAATGAAATTAATTATTTGGCTCAACCTTTTGAGTTATTTTGAAAATTCATGTTGAGAATAAAATAATAGCTTTGGCTATTATTTTTGGGTTGGCTTTTATTGTGTTGGAGGAGGCTCTGGAGAATTTGGAGATTAGTGTTCCTCTCTCGATGAAGAAGAGTGGCGACCATGAAGAACGAAGTCCACTTTGATGAAGAACGCCGATTCCACTGAAGAATTAAGACGTGTCTTCCTTCCTCTTCCTCCATGACAAGGGAGAAGACGCCGCCCACAAAGGACACCGCCAACGACAACGTTATTTCCTCCGACGTTGACGGAACGATGTTCGTTTTCCACAATGCCCAACTTCTGTGACGCCCGTCTTCCATGGCTCGTCGGCGTGCAACATCTAATAAAAGGTAGGGGGTTTTGGATAATTTTATTTAATTTAATTTTACCCTCACACTTTGGTGGATAATTGCTTGAGCCTCTAACACGGAGGGCACTGACTAACGAACATGTCAGGACCGTCCACCTTTTCATTCTTGATGTGCAGTTTGTTGGGAGATGGGTGAATGGAAGGGAAACAATGATTTGAGGCTATCATAGTGAAGGGAATGACCCGAGGAGGTCGTAGGCATAGGAGGAAAGCAAATCAGACCACCAGAATGACTCTGGTGGCCCACAGAGAAGTGCGGCGGCGCGTCGGTGCTGGCGACCTGAGGCGGCGGCCGACACCGGCCGGCACCGGCCGACCGCCTGGGGGTAGTGGCGCCCCTCACATGCCACCGGTGGAAGACTGCCGCGACATCGACCACGACAGTGACGGAGTGAAACCCGCGTCCGCAGGTTCCGGGAGACACGGGCGGTGCCAACTGGCATCGCCGTTACAAAATAGGGGGGCCACGCCCCCCTCGCATCACGCTCGGCCAACTGGCCGAGCTGCAGCCGACCACCGATCCAGGCCACCTGCGCATAGGCAGGGCCGCTTTCCACGCGGGCCGGGCCGTGCCCTACCGGGCCGGACCCCGCCCCCCTCTTCAGACCCCTTTTTGGTGTTCCGCCCATATCTTGAGGTACAAACCTCCGATCGATGCACTGTTAGTTGCGTAGGATTCCTTGGATCGAAACGGCCATTTTGGAATATCACTCTCAAGGTTTTGCCAATGTTTGTGTACGACCGGGTTGGTTCGAACCCGAAACCAACTGGGCCCTCAGAGCGGAACCACCTATAACTTAAGGATCGGACATCCGATTTTCATACCGTCCACTACATTGGATTCGTTTTTATGAGATGATACTTTTGGAATACTAAAAATGAGGTTTGGACACAGTTGGAGTATGGTTGGGTTGGTTTTAGCTTAAAAACTAACCGGGCCCCTAGAACGAAAAAGCCAATAACTCTCAGACCGGGCGTCCGATTGACGTTCCGTCTATCGCGTTGTGTTTATTTTGATGAGACAGAACTTCTGGATACATTAACTCAGGACTTCATGATAGTTGGTGTATCGAATTTTGAATCGATGAGAATACCCTCCTGGAATTGAGCGTGCTATGTGCGGGAACCCTAGAGCCGGCTGTGACGACTACCGTACTGGAATCCTTCGTGGGTTCGACGACGATGGCTACTGGACTGAATCCTCCATGGGTTCGACACCAACGAGAATGGACTGAATCCTCCATGGGTTTGATATCAACGAGACTGGACTGAATCCTCCATGGGTTCGACAGCAATGGGACTGGACTGAATCCTCTGTGGGTTGGACAACAACAGGACTGGACTGAATCCTCCGTGGGTTCGACAGCAATGGGACTAGACTGAATCCTCCGTGGGTTCGACAACAACGAGATTGGACCGAATCCTCAATGGGTTTGACATCAATGAGATTGGACTAAATCCCTTGTGGGTTCGACAATAATGAGACTGGACTGAATCCTCCGTGGGTTCGACAGCAACGACATACTACTGTTTTAGGTTTCTGCGGGTATCTTCCATTCAACAGTGAAAGATGATTCAGTGGATAGAAATCATCACTTAATCTCTTTAATATGTGTATAACTGGTGTGATATGACTCTTGAATTTCATTCATTATCATCAATGTGATTGAATTACTTTCATGTGTGGACTGGATTGTGATTGGGATCGAAATTTGGATCCAAACTATGATTGATAACTTAGGTATATGTATGGGAATATACCTAAGTAGAGTTGGTTGATACTTCATGATCGTGTCATTATTCTGTGGTTTATGCTTCGTGGATTCTGGGAGACCTTTGAGGGTCTCGGAGTCCCTACTGAGTATCGTATCCTCGCCCCTACACGGGTAATGCCCGGACTACATTGTGTTGGATGCAGACGATGGACAACACAGATCAAGGTAGAGACTTGTAGAGCCGGACGGTACCTGGAGGTGGACTACTTGGTGAGATGTACATGGAGCAGACAGACGAACCCTAGGTGCTGAGGAATCCATCTGTACCCACCCTTCATGTGAGATTCCTGGAGGATGACTCAGTAGTTGATATTTTACTTTACTATAGTTGTACTAGATTTTCAGTTGTACTTTACTTTACTATTGGGCTTGTATTTCTGGCCCCTTTCCTTTCAGCACTTACTTTTGTATTCAATATTACTTTGTTCTTACTTATGTTGCATACTCTGATGTGTTTGTTTACTTTTATAAAGGAAATTCCTTCCCTTTCTATCCGGATTTATTCCTTTGGTGCTAGTCGCCAGCCCCTGGCCTATAGAAGGCAGGCTTGGGGTAGTCACGACACGAGCCCCGAGGACGGGTCATGAGAAATTGGTATCAAAGGAGTTGAAACTACCGCAGAACTCAGGACTCTGATCATTATTTTCTATGAATCAATAGTGTTAAGAGTTTTAAGTGTGGTTTTCCGACCAAGACATCTAGTGTTGGTGCGGCGACCAACATATCTATACACTAGGACCCTGACCTCTGATTTCCGACTCAGTGCATGAAAACACTGATTGCGTGTGTGTTTCCTTTGAAAACTTTTCTTCGTGATTACATTGTGTCAGCTCAACAGGTATACTTTTTGATCATGGAGCACCTATTTCTTTCCAGGATGTATTCACCTTGTCAGTCAGCGTGGGTTATGAGTGGAGAGAGTGATGGTAGCCCACCGAGTGGCGAGGCCATGGTGCAGGGCCCCATCATAGCGGAGGCACCAGCGGTACCACTAACCCCTGGGATACCGTTTCCACCAGCCCCAGCAGCAGAGGGTGCACACCAGTTGAGCACGTTGCACGGGTTCCTGGGACAGATGCCTCCGAGGTTTCGAGGCGAGACAGATTTTCAGACAGTCGGGTTCTGGCGGGAGGTTGTAGCATGAGTTTTCCACATAGTTGGGACACCCACTGAATTGATTGTGTACCTAGCTGTTAGTCTCTTTCATGGATTATCTAAGAGGTGGTGGAGCCCGATGCTCTATTTTTACGATGAGGCGACTCTCTCCTAGGGAGACTTCGAGGATCTTTTCAGGGCGGAGTTTGTACCAGCGACTCTATGCTCTGCGCGAGCTCAGGAGCTACTGCTCTTTCCGAAGGGCTTTCCAACTATAGCAGAGTCTTCTATAGCTGATAGTAGAAAAATGACACAGAAGTCCAAGAGGACTAGGAAAACAGGTGGGTGACCCCAGGATACAGGTATTGTTGTGCGGGGAACACGAGTTAGATCCATCCATTCAAGGAGAAGGCAGTGCTATGCATGCGGCGAGTAGAGTCACATGGCTCGAGACTGCCCGACTCATCCTGAACATGAGTAGCAGGCAGTAGAGGGACCTTCTAGGCAGAGGTAGAGGTTCGACCATGGAGGTCCTCCAGGAGCAGGCGGACATGGCAGATGAGCTGGTCGAACAGCAAGTGGACAAGAGCAGGACTAGCTCTAGACATGGATGCCTTTGTTTATGATGCTTCTAGATTCACTGATGTCTTTGTTTTTGGATGCTTTGTGTCTTTTTAATTTGATCTACAGTAATAAAATACACTTTTCCTTGTGACGTTTGCTTCCCTGTCCTTTTTATATGGTTGATTCTGAGAGGTTTCGGTGAAAACCGTTGACTTGACCCTTACATTTGAGATTCCTACTAGAGGAGACCTAATGACCACACACTGATGCCGATAGTGTGAATCAACCCTTAAAGGAGAGAGTAATAGTTGGATATCTTGGTAGTAGTGTTTAGGACTTACAACATCATTCATGGAATGAAATAATACCGTTCCTTTCTGGATAGACTGTATTAGGCAATGGGTGTGGATCATCCAGGGGATGAGACCAGATTTCTCTTTTCGGAAAAGGAGAAATATTAGAAGCTTTTATAGGATGTAGGCGAAGACGGGTTTAGACGAGTTCTTTTAAATTAGACAGTCTCACCCATAGTTTGTTGGGAGAATGCTTTTCAGTCTACTCTGAACACCAGAGTCTCAGGTATATCTTCTCTCATAAGGACCTAAACCTAAGACATCGGTGATGACTTGAATTCCTCTTGGACTATGACTTCAAGATAGTCTATACTCATGGGAAGGGGAACATTGTAGCAGATTCTCTTAGAAGGAGATCAGGCATTCAACTACTAGGAGAGACGATAAAGTAGTTGTCCACATTGCAGATATCCTTTGTGGATAGATATAGACCAGCCTTTCTGCAGTCTCTCACAGTCACTCCTCAACTTCTTCAGCGAGTCAGGGAGGCGCATCATGGGGACGTTGACTGTGAGAGACGACAGGCTCAGATATCCTCAGGGTAGGCACCTGAAGGGTTTTTTGAAGGTGGGACGCACGTCATCTTCTTCAGGGGACGTACCATGGTACCAGTTTCACTACAGGAGGAGGTGTTGAGGGAGTTCCACACTTCCCCTCTAGCGGTACATCTAGGAGTGGCGATGATGTATCAGGACCTCAGACGATAGCATGGGTGGATGGGTATGAAGAAGGTGGTAGCAAAGTTTTTTTCTCGATGCCTCACTTGTCAGCAAGTGAAGGCGGAGCACCAGGTTCCAACAGGCTTGGTTCAACCCTTAGAGGTCCTAGAGTGGAAGTGGGATGAGATATCCATGGATTTCGTGACGGGACTTCCACGCACATCCAGAGGACACGACTCTATTTGGGTGATTGTCTACTGACTCACCAAGTCATCCCACTTCCTACCGATCAGAGAGAAGGGCTCAATAGAGTGATTATGACACCTCTATGTATAGGAGATCATATGGCTTCATGGTGTTCCATTTACGATCATCTCCGATCGGGATGCTCGTTCAACTTCCTAGCTATGGAAGGGGTTACAGGAGGCTTTTGGGATGCAGCTTCGCTTGAGCACCACCTTCCATCCTTAGACAGATGGTCAGACTGAGAGGACTATTCATACTCTCGAGGAAATGATCTGTGCATGTGTCCTTGACTTTGGTCGCAGCTGGGAGGATCACTTACCCTTTGTGGAGTTTGCGTACAACAACAGCTACCACTCCACCATCGGGATGGACCTTATAAGGAACTATACGGACGACCTTGCAGATCACCTATGTGCTGGACTGACCCTGGGGAGTCAGCAATTTTAAGACCAGAGATGGTGTAGGCTATGATGGAGAAGCTTCAGATCATCCAGGAGAGGATGAAGACTGCACAGAGAAAACAGAAGTCCTACGCTGATAGGAGATGGAGACCACTGAAGTTCGAGGATGGAGACCACGTCTTCCTACGAGTATCACCTCAACGAGGTCTACAGATATTTGGACGGGGCGAAAAGTTATCTCCACAATTCATCGGACCTTTCCAGGTCCTCAGAAGAGTAGGTGAGGTGGCTTACCGCCTAGTCCTTCTATCTCAGTTACACCGGGTGCATGATGTCTTCCACGTATCTCAGCTGAGGAGATACGTGCACAACCCGTCACACATCCTCGACCACAGGGACCTAGACATCGATGATGGGGAGACATTCACGGAGGTCCTAGTGGAGACAGAGGATTGACAGGAGTGGGTCCTACATGGATGGTCGATTCCTCTGGTGTGCATTCGCTGGCAGCACGGGAACCTCCAGGAGAGCACATGGGAGCGGGAGGCTCAGATGCGTGCTCGGCACCCCCATTTGTTTCCCTAGTGTCCGTTGTATCTTTACGGGGACATAAATCCCTGAGGTGGGGGTAATGTAAAGACCCAGAAATTTCAAGGAATTTTTTTCTTAAATTCTTTGGAATATTACGAGTCCAAAGTTTTTGACGGCGCCTGATTCTGAGGCCCGGTGTACCCAGAATCAATTTCTGAAGTTTTGTTTAGGTACATTCAGTAAATGTACATGCAAATTTTTCTATCTTTTGAACCGGTGCTCGGAATTGAAATCCGAGGGCACCGATAAACTCACAACGCCGGTATTTTCTTAAGAGGACCTTTACTGTAGTTACGTTTTATCTGGTTTGAAATTTATAATTTGGGGATTTATCTTAAATTAAATAAAATTGTGGTGATACACAATCTTATTTTATGTGGTGGTTATTTCCTCCAAAAGGAAGTTGAGGGTGGGTCCACACCCCACATAACCTCCCATGAGAGGATACTGGTGGTGGGTCCTACATGAACCCTAACCCTTCAACTCCCTTTAACACCCTCTATTAACTCTCCACCTCCCCACTTTAATTCTAACTCTCCACCTCCATTCTCTTAGTTAATTATTCCAACACCCTCAAGAATTAATTGTCTAGCATGAAATTAATTATTTGGCCCAACCTTTTGAATTATTTTGAAAATTCATGTTGAGAATAAAATAATAGCTTAGGCTATTATTTTTGGGGTGGATTTTGTTGTGTTGGGAGAGGATCTGGAGAATTCGGAGATTAGTGTTCCTATCTCGATGAAGAACGATGATGACCAAAAAGAATGACATCCACTTCGACAAAGAATGCTGATTCCACCAAAGAACGATGACGTGTCTTCCTTCCACTTCCTCCGTGACAAGGGAGAAGATGGAACCCACAAATAACACCGCCAACAACAACTTTATTTCCTCCAACGTTGATGGAATGACGTTCGTCTTCCGCAACGCTAGGCTTCCGCGATGCCCGTCTGTCGCAGCTCGTCGGCGTGCAATGTCTACTACAAGGTAGGGGGTTTTGGATAATTTTATTTAAGTGAATTTTACCCTCATACTTTGGAGGATAATTGCTTGAGCCTCTAAGGTGGAGGGAACATACTAACGAACAAGTCTGGACCCTCCACATTTTCATTCTTGATGCACGTTTTGTTGGGCGACGGGTGAACAGAAGGGCAACGATGATTTGAGGCCGTCGTAGAGAAGGGAAGGACCTGAGGAGGCCGTAGGCATAGGAGGAAGAAAAAACGGACCATCGGAATGACTCCGGTGGCCCGCGGAGAAGCACGACGGCGTTGGTGACCGGAGGTAGTGACCGACACCGGCCAACCGCCTGGGGGTAGCGGCGCACCTCGCGTGTCGCCGGCGGAAGACTGCCGTGGCACCAGCCGTGGCGGCGGCAGAGCGGAACCCGCGTTTGCGAGTTCCGGGAGACACGGGCGGTGCCAGCTGGCGCTGCCGTTACAAAACTGGAGGGCCGCACCCGCCCGCATCACGCTCGGCCATCTGGACGAACTACGGCTAGCCACCAACCCGGGCCGCCTACTGCGCGGGCCGAGCCTCAAACGCCGGGCCGGGCCATGCCCTACCGGGCCGAACCCAGCCCCCCCCTCTTCAGACCCCTATTTGGTGTTTCACCCATATCATGAGCTACGTTATTCCGATCGTCGCACTGTCAGTTGTGTAGGATTACTTGGATCAAGACGGTCGTTTTTGTATATCACACTCAATGTTTTGGATATGTTTGGGTACAACCGGGTCGGTTCTAACCTGAAACCAATCAGGCCCTCAGAGCGGAAACCCTTATAACTGAAGGATCGAACATCCGATTGTCGTACTATCCGCTACGTTGGATTACTTTTGATGATACGGTACTTTTGGCATACTCCACTTGAGGTTTGGATGAAATTGGAGTATGGTCGGGTTGATTTTAGCTTAAAAACCAACCAAGCTCCTGGAATGAAAAAGCCAATAACTCTCAGACCGGGCATCCGATTGACGTGCCGTCTATCACGTTGGGTTTATTTTAACGAGACAAGACTTTTGGATACATAAACTCAGCACTTAATGATAGTTGGTGTATCGAAATTTGACTCGAGGAGAGGTCCCTCCTAGAATCGAGTGTGCTGTGTGTGGGAACCCAAGAGCCGGCAGCGACGACTACCATACTAGAATCCTCCGTGGGTTCGACGATGATGGCTAATGGACTGAATCCTCCATGGGTTTGATAGAAACGATAATGGAATGAATCCTCCTTGGGTTCAACATCAACGAGACTGGAATGAATCCTCTGTGGGTTCGACAACAGTGAGACTGGTCTGAATCCTTCGTGGGTTTGAAAGCAACGAGACTGGACTGAATCCTCCATGGGTTCGATAACAATGAGACTAGACTGAATCCTCCGTGGGTTTGACAGCAACGAGACTGGACTGAATCCTCCGTGGGTTCGACACCAACGAGACTGGACTGAATCCTCTGTGGGTTCGATAGCAATGGGACTGGACTGAATCCTCAATGGGTTCGACAGCAACGACATACTGCTATATTAGGTTTCTGCGGGTATCTGCCGTTCGATAGTGAAAGATGATTCAGTGGATTCAAATCATCTCTTACTCTCTTTAATTTGTGTATACCTGGTGTGAGATGAGTCTTTACTTTCAATCATTATCATCGATGTGATTGAATTAGTTTCTTGTGTGGACTGGGTTGTGCTTGGGCTCGAGAGTTGGAGTTGAACTGTGACTGATAACTTAGGTATTTGTATGGGAATATACCGAAGTAGAGTTTGTTGATACTTTTTGATCGTGTATTTCTTCTGTGGTTTATCCTTCATGGATTCTGAGAGACCATCAGGGGTTTTAGGGTCCCTACTGAGTATCGTATACTCACCCCTGCACGGGCTATGCCCGCACTACGTTGTGTTGGATGTAGACGACATACAACACTAATCGAGGCAGAGTCTTGTAGAGCTGGACGATACCTGGAGGTGGACCACTTGGCGAGACATACATGGAGCAGACGGATGAACCCGTGGTGCTGAGGAGGCCATCTGTACCCACCCTTTAGGCGGGATTCCTGGAGGACGACTCAGTAGTTTCTGTTTTACTTTACTGCAGTTATACTAGATTTTCTGTTGTACTTTACTTTACTGTTGGGCTTGTATTTCCGGCCCCTTTCCTTTTAGCACTTACTTTTTTACTCAGTATTACTTTGTGCTTACTTCTGTTGTGTACTCTATTGTGTTTGTTTACTTTTATAAAGGTAATTCCTTCGCTTTCTATCAGGATTTACACCTTTGGTGCTAGTTGCCAGCCCTTAGCATTTGGAAGGCGGGCTTGGGGTAGTCACGACAGGGGCCCCTAGGATGGGTCGTGACATACAATTTTTAATAAAAATTAGTATTTTTCCCTATTCACTAGATAATCAATATTTTTAGAAAAATACCCAAAATACACCATAATTTAATTTTGATATGTTGCTTTTTTCCTTTTATCAAGTTAAATTTATAAAATTTATATAAATTAATTATAAAAATATCTCAAAAAAATTAATAAAAATCATATTTGAAGAAAAGTAATTTTGATGAATAAAATGACTTTAGTAATAAATGAGTGCTTATTTATTAAGCATTTAGTAATAAATTTTTATTGAGTTAGACATTTATATATATATATATATATATCATAATATGTTTAATCCTATTCATACCGTCTATTTCAATTATTAGGTCATAACTATCACATTAAATAATAATATATCAATTGAATAATTTGGTTTGTTTATATTTGTCGTTTCATATTAAATAAGCTATAAAATAAATAAAATTTATTTATAGAGAATTATATACTATATTATCAGTGTATTAAAAAATAAAAGAAATTTAAATAATATTTCACCATTAAAAAAAATTATTATATCATATATATCATATATATTAATTAAATATATCCTTATTATCATCCTTGTAAAGTGGAAATGAAAAATGAATCACATCGATTCCTGAAGGTGGTATTCTACACGTATGCATGAGTGACATTATCGCTTTATAATAAATTGGAAGGTAAGAAGGTATATATGATATTTTTATTCAGGAAGCATAAATATTTCATAAATATTAGATATATTTATCAGTTACATCTTTATAACCACCCATGTAAAATGGTGATGAAAAATGAATTTCACCGCTTTGTGGAGACGATAAGCTGTACGTATGCACGAGCGATGTTTTAAATTTTTATTGGATGAAAAAGAGATGGAAAATGGTTGTCCCATAATTATAATAAAATCTATGTATATTTATGATACCCAAGTTATTATTTTATAATAGGTATAAAATATTCATAGGAAGTAGATGAAGAATGAAATTTGATAGAATCTATAAAGGTGATTACCTCTTCTTCAGTGAAATTTTGTGGGTCCCTTCTTAAGGACCATTTAAATATTATTTTAAGAATGAAAACCTATAATTAATTGATATTGAAGTTGATAAGAGAATTGGGTAGGGTTTGGTCAAGTTAGATATATTAATGTGGTGTAAATAAAATAGAGGAGTGATCCTCTATAAGTGAGGGGAGGGGAAATTTTGGAAATTAATGAAATATTATAATATAATACAGGTATAAATCATGTAAAATTGTTTCAAAATGAGATATATTATAAAACAAGGAATATATGGTATTAATATATTAATATAATCAAATTTTTATAGGGTTAAATATCATTTTACACACCATCCTTTGGATTAACCCCTGGTTAACCAATTCAAACCTTAACCCTGGCAATGAATTTTTTAAATATTAAAAGATTACATTTTAAACTATATGGTGAAAATTGGATCATAAATGGACAAGGTATGTAATTTTTGACCATATATTACCCATATTGTACTCTTTAAGGATTTTTATGATTTTTAAATAATTTAATAATATATTATTTTCATAAAATATCATTAATGTCATTTTTTGGCACTCTTCATATAATTTGACATTAAAGACACTGATATAAAGATTAAATTATAATATAATCCATTTAAACACACCAAATATGATATATTCATCTATAAAGTTCATTTAGTATAATAATTCATCCAAATTGTATTACTTTTAATATTTTTAATATTATTTAATTTATTTTTATATTAATTGAATAAATATTATGTCAACATTGCGTAAACATGTAAACTAATTATTAAATCACTAAAAATTAAAAATAAATTACCATAATAAAAATAACTAATTATTATTTCCAATAAACATTTAAACTAAAACATAACCTCTTTTATCCTCGTGAAAATATATCATATATATGAAAGTTAAGAGAGTGACATTTTGTATTTATTATTTTCTTAATATAATATAAAATTCAATATCAAAGAAAAATTTCACAAAGTGGCCATTTTTTGAGAAATTAATGATTTTTTTAACTAAAATCATCTAATATGATATATGCAAGTTCTAGAGAAATTGTTAATCCTTATCCAGAATTTTTAACCATGTTTTACCCAATTTACCCTTACTTAAGTAATTTTCTTACCACAATTACTATTAATAATTCCTAAAAATAAAAAGGAAATATTTAAAAAATTTAAACCTACTTATTATAAATATAGAATCAATTTTATCAAATTTAATACATTTAATTTTTAGAAATTAATTTAAAAATAAACCTGCAAAATGGGATGAAAGACTGGTTTCTAGAAAGAATACGTTTAAAGCATAAAAATTTAATTATATCAAAATAATGAAAAATACTAATTATAATTAATTTAATTAGATGATTTTAAATCAAATGTATCTTTTATAAAAAATATAATGATACTTTTAAATTAATTTATTTAATGAAAAGAAATACAAGTTGTACAAAAATCACTATTTTTCACTATTTATTGAAAAATAAATATTTTTTGAAAAATCCCAGAAATTCAACCCACGAAAATAATGGAAGGATGAAAAAATTATTCAATTTTTACATAATAATATTTAAATTATTTTTTCGGTTCTTTTTATACTATTTTTTTTGTGTGAAGCAAGATATTAAAGAAATTAAATTTTTTTGGAATGAAATATATTATAAAATATCATGGGGTTACATTCTACCCCTTAGAATAATTTCAAACACAAAATTCCATTACTCTAATACAAAAAATTGAGTATAATTATGCCTCATAATATTCTTAGGTTCCCACATAGAATCCATAAATTTATAGTTTCACTAAAATCATTGAAAATATGAGTGTCCTTGTTTTGTAGATCTTTCTCTCTATGATCCAAAATATCTAAGCGTTTTTCCTTATGAGATAGATATTTATATAGTGGTATGAAATTTGAGTTCATTACTTGTAAAGGATCTAGTATTCATTTTTTAATAATAGATATATAGAATAAATTGTGAACTTTGGGAGATATTTAATGGAGTCACCAAATGATAATCTACCATCTCAATATGATCAATAATTTTGAATAGACTGAAATGTCTAGGGCTCAACATGACATTATTTCTAAATACCATAGAATTATTATAAGGATATATTCATAGGAATACCTTATCACCTAATTCAAACTCAAGATATCAGTCATGATTTTCAACATAACTTTTTTTCCAACTCTGATCTTCCATTATGTGTTATTGAAAGGATCTTATAGAAATAATATCTTAACATAAATTAACATTTTTTTCGTAATATATAATAAATTACAAAAAAATCCCAAATACCATATTATTTTAGTGCCTTAGGAAACATGAAAAAAACATTGGTAAAAAAGTGACTTAAATTATCTCCCAAAAGGTTCTTCATGACTAGAACCCTTCTTAGACACAAAATATATATTAAATATCTTCATAACTTGGGGAAAGGAAACATAAAAAAGGGTGAGATCATATGCTCAATAAGGGTAAACAGAGGATATATGTAAGCATAAAATGAGCACGAGGGTATGAGATCATGATCACAAAATTATAAGATCATACCCTACTTATAAAAGATTATAAACACAAATCATAACATAATTATTGGCAGTTCATAAGTCATGAATCATAAGGGAATAAAGAGAATAATACATGAAAACATAACATAAGTATAAGACATGGAATTGTGATTGACACATTAATATATAAAATTATAACCACAATAGTCAATAATTATTTCCAAGTCCATCTTAGTAGTATGAGTTCACTCCCCATACCGTCTTGGTAGTCATGGTTCACTATCATAACCATCTGAGTAGTCAAGGTTCATTCACAAGACCATCTTAGAAAAAATAGTCCTTTACTAAACTGAGTTCACTCCCTGATCCAACCATGTCTATATCATGAGATATAAATCTTTAACCAATTAATTGGAGGATGATATAGGTCCGGCCCATCTCATAATGTAATAATACATATGTGTTCTAGTAGATCATAAGAATTCATTGTATCATAATTCAAGAAATGAAATAGGTATCATAAAAAATATAATCATATCATAACCTATGAAAAAGATACTGGTTTCATAATCATTTCATCAAATAATAACGTGTGAAAGGAAGTAGGTTTTATAAGCATATAACCCATGAAAGAGAAACATGTATCATAAATATCATGACATAAAAATATAAACCATTTTTATAAATAATATTAATGGAACCCTTAGATAATATCCTTAGTAAGTCATGAATAACATGAAAAGATGTAATATTATATGGAAAATAATTTTTAAAGATCCTTTAAAAACATTTCTTTAGGAAAATATCATTTCTTCTTTGAAAAGTGGTTTTTAAAACATAATCTTTTTGAAACAAAATTCTTTGAAAATCTATTTCAAAACTTAAAAAGGAATATTTTAAAACCATAAATGTTTTTAGAAAACCATTTCCATGAAAATGATCATAAAATACCATTTTAAAAATATTTTTGAGACATGGGTTTTGAATAAAAGATATTTTCAACCAAAGAGAGAAATAAGGTCAGATTTTATTAATACAGTTTCTTAATTAAATTAAGAACCAAAGACTATAAAAATGACACAAATACATGAATATGTCATTACTAACCAGATTAAAATAAAATTCACGAGTTTTCTTAAAACATGGATCATAATATTTCATCAATGAAAGCATAATCATAAACAATCCTAATAAATGATGTGATTATTGTACTATACTCTAACCACATGGTAACTTTGAATAATACCACCCATGTAAGAAAATGAAATTATATGAAGCATAAAATATTATTAAAGGAATTATATTCATGATATAAATGTCAAAATATGTATATATACACCTCATAAAATAATATATCTGAATAGAAAAACATGTGTCTCAAAGAAGGAAAAATGAGACAAAATTACTTTACTGATTTGGTATCTTTTGAAATGCAAACTCCATTGAAAGAGAGATCATAAAATGGATAAGTAAATACAAATAAATTTAAGTATAATAATCATATAATATAGTCATGTTTATTCAATACACCACAAAAAATAAACACGTGGTGAATAAGACATAAATCTCACAGAAATAAAAGTGAGATGAGAAAACCCTTACCTTATTTATTGAATCTCATCATACTCATTAAAAATTCCTGTATAATAAATATATATTTATTATAAATCTAACTCAAAAAAATATTATTATATATCATACAATATATGATTTTATTATGACTTTATGTTACCCTATTCTTAACACTTTCATGTTAATGTTACACTTCAGGTAATATCAAATTTGTTTTCTGTATGTGTTTTTAATTGTTATTCAAGATCCTCTTACATAGATAATTAATTACTTATTTAAATAATTTAAAAAATTATTTAAATATAATATATATTCCATATAAAAATATTTATAATAATCTATAAAATATAGAAATATGAAATGAAATACACTGTTCATGGAGACGGTAGACCATAGGTACGCATGAACACTGTTTCTATTTTATTACGCATTGGATGAATAGAAGTAAATGGAATATATGAATACATTTATATAATATAATTACAGTAAAATTATTATTTCATATATATCATATAAATTTACTAAACCCATCTTTAATACACTCTATGTAATGTGTGATTGAGTCACCTCGCATTGAGGATGCCGTAGTCTACATGTCCACAAATAAAGTTATTGTATTTACAAGAAATGGATAATATGAATTTATATGTTATATAATAATTAAATATGAATAAATAAACTATAAATATAATATATATCATATAAAAATAGAAATTCATTAATTATTCTCAACCTTTAAAGGTGGAAATTTAAGAAATAATGACACCGATTAGCGAAACGGTAGTCCGCCGTACACACGAACGATGATTGCATCTCCCATTTTATGGAAGTGTGTCAGTGGAGGAATAAAATTAAAATAAAAAAAATTTTTATTTAGGATATTGAGGTTATTATTTAAGCATATAATAAAAAAATTTAAGTGCATAGAGAAATAAAATAATACAAAACATCTTGTGGAAGGATGTTACCACTTCTTTGGGTAACTCCTTTTGGTTTTCATCATAGGGATTAATTGGATTGATTTATCACAAAAGGGAGAATTATAGGATAAATTGAATGAATTTAGGAGGATATTTGGTTAGGTATTTTCTAGGCCAAAATATTTTGGGAGGTGTAAAGAGAGGGGATGGCGAGGTAACCTTTTCTAAGTGGGGAAATGGTCTCATTGGGTATTCTTGAAAATATTTGAGTTCCCCACATGTTATAGTTATCTAAAAAGAGTTAAAAATTTAATATTATAGATCCATAGATATTTAATAGTAACAATATGGACATAAAATAATTTTTCAAAAATTTTAATGTCATTTTTACACCTTATTTTCTAAGATTAATCATTAATTAAGCTCATTTTTACCTGAATCACTGTAATTAATTTTAATTAACTTCACCAATATTTTTGGTAAAAAAAACTTTAAATTATTATAAATTAGAAATTATTATTATTCCAAATATACAATTCATTTTTCCAAATTATAAACCCATAATTTGTATAAATTAAATTAAAATTAATCCCACTGACGGGACAAGACAATGAGTTTTTAAGCAAAAATATTTAAAAGTTTGAAATGTTTTCATTTTAAATTTAAAAGTGAAATTGTTTACAATTACCTAAATTAGAGTAATTTATGTAAAATTTATCTAATTAAACTTTAAAACGAAATTAAATTATAATTTTACAATACAAATATATTTGATGCAAAAGATGTTTTGAATTAAAATTTAGTTTTTTCATTGTTCATTAAAAAATGTTTTTTTAGAAATATCCTTAAAATTTAACCTAAGATAATTTTGACATTAAAATTTTATAAATTAAGTTTTATTTATAAAATTAAATTTACAAGAGTATCTAAAATTAATTTTATTATTGTTCACAGAAGGATAAAAAAATAGTTCATTTGAGAAAATTGTATTTTCAAATATACAAAGACTTTAAAAAAAATTATATATTTTATTATAAATATGTTTATATTTATAAAACCATTATAAATGATTTTCAAATTTTAGTTATTACTATTCAAATTACTCTGCTTAATTTCTATGTTATAAATATCATTTTTAAGTAATTTTAATAATAAAATTTTGTTTTGTAGAAACTCAATGTTTCCTACAACACAAGCCCAGTCAATGTTTTACCATATGATTATATTGTTGTATAATATAATAAAAATTAACTTATTATAGTGTGAAAATAAAGAATAAATTCACGATTCCATATAACACAAGCTATATTCAGTGTCACGTGAAATGAAAAATATCAAAAAAGATAAAATTAAATTGGATTTTTTTTTCAAAAATACTAGGGGTGTTATAGATATAACCTTATTATACATTTAATCAATTATAAAATGTACCAATAACATCAATTATCATAATTTATCCCAACAATTTTGAGTTTTTCACCTCTTTCCATACATGGATTCATAAGGATCCATTTGAATTCTTGAGTGAATGATTTTTTGGTAATATTATTCTACCGATGGAAGGTGTTGATCCAAAAAACTTTTAAAATACATTGAGAAATATCTCAACATGTATTATATAGTTCGAATAGTCCTATAAAACTGACCAAATTACTCAGGATGATAACCTGTACTGGAACTCAACTCTGTATCTTGAGCCTCTTGAAGAATTCTCCAAAACATTGAGGTAAACCTTGAATCCTGATTAGATACAATTAAGAGTGGTTATCAAGGAAATATAACAAATAACTTAATTTAAAACAAATTAAGGTGATAATGGGACAAATATTCTCCAATAGTGATAAAATAAATTGATTTTATAAGGTTATCCAAAATACCCTCAAAAACATTATTCCCTTTAGATGTTTTAGAGAGTATGATAATTAAATAAATAGTAATGTTTTCTCATTTCCATTATAGTATGGGTATTTTTTCTAAAATATCATTAAAAGTATATATCTTAGCCTTAAATTACATACACAATAGGAATCAAGATACATATTCTTTAATATCCATATGTATTTGATCATAATAGAAATAATCTTTCAAATCTATTATAATGTTTACACTTTTAAGATGAATATAAAATGATGAACTATGAGATTCATACAATAAAGCATTATTCAAATCTAGTATTAATGGAACACATACTTATTCCCAAACCTTATCATTCAAACATGATCATGGTTGAAATCGTGAACATTTATCAACTTAATCTATAATTCCACTTCTTCGTTTTATACCTTTTGAATCCTATCATGGAGGGATGGTTGAAAATTCATATGAGAAATATAGGATCTGTCCCTTTACTCAAGACTTAAAAATCCAAATTATATAAATTCATAAATATTAGATATCTTTCAATCCTCATCATGGATAAAATATCATGTGTTTTTTCAACTCAGAGAATTATTGACCTTGTTATCCTTACCTGGGTGGTAATGTATTGAGTAATCATAATATATGATCAAATATAACCATATTTTCTAGAACATATTGAAATATTTCTATATAAATATATTATTTATCATTTTATGACCAGTAGATATATATATATATAGCACATCTTTCACCATATAGATAATTCCTCAATATCTTCAATCAAGAAAATTAAAAATAAAACCCCAATTCATGAGTCGAGTAATTTTTCTCATGAATTTTACATTGGTGAGAGAGATACGATATCACCATATCATTATTCATGGGGACACATTATAATACTTTGTTTGATGTGTAACTATATATCAAAAAACCTTCTCCATTGTAGGGTCATGTAAGAAGGACTGAAAAACCTTATCCTTAATTATTTTAAAGTCTTATCACATTCATATTACTATAATAACTTAACCCCATAATTAGTAAATTTAGTGAGAGTATTGGATAGTCATGGGAAATATCTTATAAATAAATTGTAGTGTATAACCATCCCAAGGAAACTGTTGATCTTAGTTACCATGGTTGCTATATTCCATTTATCAATAACTTTCTTCTTTGAAGGATACACTGATATACCACCAATTGAAGTTATGTCACCTAATAATGAGACTTTTTTGTAACTAAAATTCTCACTTGGAATATTTAGAATATTTCTTCTCTTTCCTTAGGGTTATGAGTAAAATCATCAAATATTATTCATGATATTCCTTGCTTTTCAAATATTTCAGAATATCATCTATAAATATTTAAAAAAATAGATCAATATAATATCTAAATACTATACATTAAATCCATGAATATAGCAGGAGAATTGGTAAGTACAAATGGAATTACTATAAGTTCATAATGACCATAACTTATATGGAAGGCTGTCTTGTGTATATCCACCTTCTTAACACATAGCTAATGATATCCAGATGAAATATCAATCTTGGAAAATTAGTGAGATCCTTATAATTGATAAAAAATACGTTGTATAGGATATATATTCTTAAAATTTATCCTATTAAGTTCCCAATAATAAATGAAAAGATACATTAAACCATATTTATTTTTAACTAAAATAACTAGTTCACCCCATGGTGAAGTACTAGGCTTAATGAATCACTTATCTAGATTCTCCTAGAGTTACTTTTTCAATTTCTACAACACAATCAGTTCCATTATATATAGAGTCTTTTAAATAATCTTAACAACAATTAGGTGTAATATTAAAAACTCAACATCATGTTTTAGGGTAATATTAGTAAAATATTATAGAAATACATCAACAGACTCTTATATAATAGGAATATATTTAATTTTTTATTTTCCCCCAAAAATATTAGATAAATATCCCTTATGAATAGGTTTAAAAAAATGATATGATGGATTTAATTTAAATTTGGTGTTTAGGATCATTATCTCACCGATATACTATAACAGGTTGATTATAAATATCCAATGTAACTTCCCAAATCCAAGAATTGTTTTGAGGGACTTAGTCCATTTTCTAGCTATAAATGTATTAATAGTTCTATTAAAATATAAATACATCTACTTCATGAAGTGATCCAACATAGGTGAGTCACGCTGTTGAACAACATGGTTCACCACATGGGAACAATTATTTGTTATAACCTGAGTCATCTACAATAATATAGCTATGATATACTCATTTCTAAAACCACATACATTCTCTTTATTAGTAGTGAAATTTATACATTGACTATGAGTATTTATTCACTTTCTTCCATCAGTAAATAATGGCACACAATAAGTTAGATCTATATCATCTTGAATATTGATCCATGAAACAAAAATACCTTTAATTATGACTTCTCAGATAATATAGGGGATGATAATAATTCCCATGTTGTCTATTTTTAGTTAAAATCATGTTACAATGGTTTATACTAACCTTCCTCTAACACCAACTGCAAAAAACCCAAATCTAGTAACCCAGAGCTAGCGTCTACTTTATTACATTTCCATATTATACAACTAATCTCTTCTTAAAGGACCTATGAGTTTTGTAGTATTGAATAATTATATACATACATAATTCCTATATTACATTAGAAATATAAAATATATATCATAATAAATATTCTCTTATCCTCGATATTATTCACTATATACTTCTTCATACCATAGTGAAAGTAATACAAGTAAAGGGGGAGAAAAAATGCTTAGTAAGGGTGTAACACCGTGACTTTTTATGAATTATTATTATTTTGAATAAATTAATTTTCTTTGATGACTTGAATTACATGCAACACCAATTTAAGATTGCGTTATATGAAACACTAAGATGTTAACTTAGAAATTAGCACCTAAGAGGCCCCTCAATAGAGGAAATTTAATCAAGGATGAAAGATCTTATAACTATTAAAGAATGGATGGATAGAAATAAGAATGGATTAAATATGGTGATATGAACTCGAAATTCCTTCACAATATTCACAAAGGAAAAAGGATACAAGATGGATTAAATTATATCAATATTAATGGATGTATTTACACATTGGAAAGAGAGATTTAAAATACATTGGTGAATTATTTCACTAGAATATACTCGGATGATAGAATAGACAATAACAAGGAGTTGATTGATAACAACTACCCTTTAATTGATGACTATATAATCTATTCTTTTATAATGTAACATTTTAATAAGAAAATCAAGGAATCCCTCTTATCTCTATACATGGCAGTGGGGCTGGTCCAGATAGATTTACCCAAAATTATTTTATATTTTATTTGGACATACTGAAACATGACATAAATAATATAGTAAGAATTGTTTTTACCCAAGATCATATGCCTAATGGGATAAATTAAAATTTTATTACCTTGATTCTCATGAAAGAGAATGTAGTTGACATTAATGATTTTAGGCCTATGTATATTGGGAACACCATTCTTAAGGTCATTAGCAAAATCATGATGACCAGATTGTGGGGGTATTATTCAAGTGAATGTTTCCCTAAACCAATTTGGATTTGTACCAACTTAGAGTATCTGGAACTATCTTTTCACTACATTGAGGACTATTAATCTGTTGAAAATGAAGTCCAAGAAAGATAAATTTTTCCTAAAAATAGATATATCAAAGGCTTTTGATACGTTAAAATAAAGCTTCCTTCTTGATGTTCTCAATAGGTTTGGATTTTCAAATGGTTTCATTAGACTTGTAGACAAAATTATTTGATCTAAAAGGATTTTTATATTAATTTATGGAGCCCCAAAAGGTAATTTCAATGAAATAGAGAAGTTAGATAAGGGGATCCCCTCCCATGGATCCTTTTTTCCATTATTGAAGACTACATGAGTATATCTTTTAAATAACTATATTTGATTGGTATTTACAAGCAGATCAAAGCTATAGGGGACAATGTTATCCCATCTCATTTATTATATGATGATGAAATTCTTCTTTTATAGAAAATACTCAAATAATATTATCTCTATGATTATATCCTTATTTTCACACTATAAGGCAGTGGCTATAAAATCTATTAGTTAAAACAAATATTTCATTGGTTTTGAGATGTTTTAACTGTTTGTAAACAAAATAAGATCATTAAGACCCTTGGAGTTAAAAAATATTTTTTACCAATTGATTATATTGGATTTAAATTGTTTGGTGGCAAGGTTTGGAGGAATTATCTTGATGATATATTCTCTGGAATCATTAATTTGCTAGCTAGATTAAAGGGTAAAATCATGTCTCAAGATGGGAGGGTGTACCTCATCAAATCAGTGATTACATAAAAGTTTTTGTAATCCTTATCCTTTTATAGATGGCCAAGAAGCCTTATTAGTGACATATAATTCATGATGAGGAATTTCATTTATATAGGATTTGTGAATGAAATAAATATGATAATGGTTTCTTGGAAGGATTGAATTAAACAAATTAAGATGGATTTCCTTGGTATAAATGACCTTAATATTTTAAATGATAGACTTATTAATAATTTCACATGGAATATATTATCCTTATAATGATTCGTATATAGAATTTTTATCATGAAGGTTCAAGACGAAGCTTCTTAATGGGTATCCTCATTATCCCTCTTCATCTGTTTGGCCTTCACTTAGGTACTCCTTCCCTAATATACTACAGAATTAAAAATGGATGATTATTAGAGAATCCATCCTTAATTGTTGGGATTACCCCTAGATTTAAATCCTTATTAACACTAGAAATATACCTCCCAAACTGGTTGATATGACTTTAGTAGAGTTCCTTATTCACAATGAAAGGATTGGAGACATTGATACTCCTTAGGAAAATATAGAAACTCAGATATACACTTTCATAAACAATGACATCCTGATCTAAAGGCCAAACAAAATCAGTCATTTTAATACCAAATAATATTACAATATAAAATATGATAGCTTCACCCAACCACCATCATGGTTTCTTAAATTCAAGGAATATTTTGTTCTTAATTCAAGGTTACAACTTATTTGGAGAATACTGAAGAATCAAATGTCCACACATGATCAGTGGAGGAGAGATGGACATAGTATTATCTCATCTTGTCACATATTCTTAAAGGATGATGAATAGGTTTATCCCTTGTTTTTGATCTACAATTTTGCCCAAAAATTATGGAATTACATTGGAATATTATTTAATATTGACTTATATAGGAAATGAACTATAGATGAATTGATGACTCAAATTACTAAATGTGGAAGAAGAGAGAAGATTTAGAATCTTCTGCTAGCTGCCACAATAACTGCTTGTAATACTTTCTGGATAGCCTGAAATTCCACCCTATTCGATGAAATTATTCATTATTTTTATGTAGGTGATCTAAATATTAAAGGAGACACATTTTCTACTCTAGGAGTCTAGGATGGTTCTATGTACAACACTCTCATTGATCTCAATACACTTTGTTTTCTGGGAGTCTCTGGAAGACCAAAGAGACCACTAATGATCAAGTGTATCTACTAGATTCCTCTTATCCCTCCATGTGTAAAATATAATGTTGATAGAGAAGCATATGGAATTACATGGATATTGAGTTTTGGTGGTGTCTTCCGTATGCAATTTGGATTTTTCAAAGGTTGCTTCCACAACTTTATTAGACTTGGAATTTCTTATTAAGTTGAATTATCACTAGTAATAAAACACAATTTAACATCAGTTTTTTTATTTATAACGTTGGGTTTTAAATGACGTCTATAAAAGATATGTAAAAAATATGATTTTCAGTGTCGGTTATTATAAAACCGACGCCGAAAATTAATTTTGTTAAGGGTTTTAGTGTTGATTTTCTATAAAATCGACGCCAAAACTCAGTCAAAATTGAGATTTCTGCGTCGGTTTTACAAAAAACCCACACTAAAGGTCAATTTCTACGGGTTTTCGACATCCGTTTTATAGAAAACCAATTCCAAAAATCGGGTTTTGGTGTCAGTTTTTAAAATAACCGATGCCGTAAATTAATGTTTTTGTAGAAAAATCAGAAAATTAAACTTCTAAAAATATCAAAACCCCTGTACAAAAAAATATACACCAAAAATCAAATATTATTTATCATTCAATAAGAACCTATAACTTACATATACCAAGCATAAAAAAAAAGGACGACATTGAAAGTTAAAAATAATTAGAATAGACGTACCTGAAATTTACGGCAGGATCATTTTTGGTTATTTTTGAAGCATTAATTTGATTATTGGTAGGTTAAAACAATTGATATATCAAAAGAGTTATTTTTTTGAACCCATATGTATTATTATTTATAATATTATAATACACAAACCTCAAATCCTAACCAGACTTAACAAATAGTTTGAAAAAGTAAATCGACTATGGGTCATTTCAGATTGGGAATAAGACTGTGAATCATTGAATACCTACAATAATATTGAATGATATGAGGTTAAAAAAAAATAATATGGAAGAAAATATAAAAAAATTAATACAACTAATCTTATGAAAATCAATAGTTTCCCTAGTTGTGATTATCTCGTACATGAATCGTAAAATATAATAACCACATTCAATATTTTCATTTTGACAATGAAACTGCAGTTATAAAATAGTAAATTGATAATAAATACAATATATAACAATAAATTTAGAAAAAAATATAATATAAAAACTAATTACCTGTACTTCCACATATTTTATTTTCTTTAGTTTCTTTACTGACTTGTATTCCTTGTTAAATTGTTTCCATGAACTGCATTTTCATATATATGAACTAATAATACATGTATAAACAATGAAAATTAAACATAATGAGCTTATAACAAATAAAAATAAAAACTTACTTGTTTAATAAGGTGTAAAATGGTTTACAAACTGTTCCAAATAAAGAGAAAAACCAATATAAGGTGAATTCGCTTGGGAAAAATACTCCTAACATCCAATGTCCCCTACAATACAAAAAGGTCACAATTAATTAAATTATAATGATTATTAGTTAATAATTATGTTTAAGTTCTTGCTTATCAAGAAATGGAAAAAAAAATCATTTAATCTCTGTCTATGATAATATCTCAGATATATTTTGAACTCTGTCATCATTCTTCACATTTACGACTTCCAAGTAAATGTACACTAGATCTATAAAGATGTAAATTCCCGTTCTTTCATTTTGTAAATGAAGCTTGTGTAGATACCTAAATAAAAAATAAAATATGGTTATTTAATTTAAAACCATATTTTATTAAATATATATCAATTTAAACATAAATTTACTTACATGGAAAACAACTGCACCACACTCAGCCCGAGCTCTTCAAAATCAACTAAATACATGATATCTTCTTTCATTTTTCTCAATTGATAACTTCTTCCATATATATCAGACGTTATCTAAAACTCATAGATATAATTCAAGGAAGTAGAAGCCTGAGATAATCTTTGTAACCTAGAATAAATATTAGAAGGTTCTAAAGATGACTGTTCCTAAACAATTTGTTGCATTTGGGCAGTTTATTTTCCTTTCAGATCCTCCTATATAAGTAAAATGTCAGAAAACATTACAAGTAATTTTGAATCATTTTTAATTAATATTTAAAAAAATGGATACCTCATATGAAATATAACATAGAAGTATATTAGGAAAAATTAAAAAATGGATCAGACATTGTCCCACACAAGTGATCTCCTCAGTAGGAAATAATAGTAGAGTAGCAGGATCTATAATATCAAGTACTGATACTATAACCTGACCCATCTTCATAGGCTGATGATGTACCAAGTCCCCCAAAAAATGAACCTATCCTAACACAACAACATGTACATGAGGATCTACAACAAACAACTCACAAAATAAAGTTTCTTCTGAGCGAGGAGGTCGAGGATCAAAGTAAGCAGATGGGGCATGGTAGTTCGGGTGAGCAGGCTGAGAAGAAAGAAAAATGAAAAAGGTATATTAATGTTTATAATTTATAAAATAGAAAAATTGATGAAAATAAAATAATATACCTCAAAAGGCTGTACAGACGGGGCAGGATAAGCAGATGGGGCAGGGTAGTCCGGGTGAGGAGGCTGAGAAGGCTGAAAAATAAAAAGGGTATATTAGTGTTTATAAATTATAAAATAGAATAATTGATGAAAATAAATTAATATACCTCGAAAGTATGCGAAGATGGGGAAGGATAAGAAGATAGGCCAGGGTAATCCGAGTGAGGAGGCTGAGAAGGATAAAAAATGAAAAAGGTATATTAGTGTTTATAAATTATAAAATATAATAATTGATGAAAATAAATTAATATATCTCAAAAGGATGTGCAGATGGGGAAGAATAAGCAGATAGGGTAGGGTAATCCGAGTGAGGAGGCTGAGAAGGATAAAAAATGATAAAGGTATATTAGTGTTTATAAATTATAAAATAGAATAATTGATGAAAATAAATTAATATATCTCGAAAGGCTACGCAGATGGGGTAGGGTAAGCAGGTGGGGCAGAGTAGTCTGGGTGACCAGGCTGAGAAGGTAGAAAAATGAAAAAGTTATATTAGTGTTTATAATTTATAAAATAGAAAAATTTATGAAAATAAAATAATATACCTTGAAAGGTTGCACAGACGGGGCAGGGTAAGCTGATGGGGCAGGGTAGTCTGGGTGAGTAGGCTAAGAAGGCTGAAAAATGAAAAAGTTATATTAGTGATTATAATTTATAAAATAGAAAAATTGATGACAAATAAATAATATACCTGGGAAGGCTGCACGGTATGTGACTATTTTTCCAAGTGTTCTAATAAAGCCTTCTGCACTACTGCTTGAATTTGATCACCCATAGACTATTTCATATCTTTTAGCTATTCTTTTAAGGATTCTATTTATGGGACTCTTGATTTCTTACTCTTACCAAAAACCTTATGAATACTAACACCCGCCTGATATCCTCTAACACGGACGAGGTGTTCTGCCTTTCCTGAAGTTGTGGCTAGGATGTCCATCCTACCCTTGGGGATAAAGGAGCCCTGTGTCTCTTGCTCATGAATTTCATCCTGAAATGAAAAATATAAAAGTTATATTAGTGTTTATAATTTATAAAATTGAAAAATTGTTAACAAATAAATAATATTTACTTACAATTCTATCATCCACTTACTGAGCTTCCTCTATAATATACTTTTCATTTTTTCCTTCTTCTAGCTCGTTTCCATTTCTCATGGCGAGTGGGAGGAGATGGAGGACCAAACTGGACTTCTTCTGAACCACTACTTGATCAAGCTCTAAATGATTCAAATTTTTCTTCAATCATTTTCTTCTCCAAATACGAATAAACTCCATGCGATAAACTATGAGGGTATACATTTCTTAACTAGATCTCTTGATGATATCTTTTGGAGGCCTGTTATATAAAAACAAACTACTAAGTAATAAGAAAAATATATCAAAAATTTTAAAATATAAAATAATTACCATAACTGGAATTTCTCTTCTCGACGACTGTCAACAAATCGATTCCATGTATCTTCATCTATAAACAGATACTTAAGACATGGGCTTTCAAACCTTCTCTTTCCAAAAACAAAATATTTTTTAGGTTGGTTTTAAAATCTCTCCATCGAACCGCCACTACAGAGATATGTCTTTTCTTAATTTCTTTGGTTTCCTCAAAATTTAATGTCATCTGTAATTGAATAAATTTAATATGTCATTTAAAATATATAATATTCAAAAAATAAGATAAAAGAAATCAATTAAGATATTTTACCATCACGACCTCCCAAAGCTGTTGCCTCGCTGTCCTGTCCACTGACTTCCAATGAGGATATAAAATACAAATCCTGCAACAACTCTGCATCACTATATAACTGACAAACTAAACTACATTTTGGCCAACTACGTTATTATTATCATCAAAACAGATTTGTACTTTGTCATCATCACGAGCAAGTGATAGTTTTGGTAAACGTGTAATACCACATTTACCAACTTGAGAACTCGATTTTTGAGTAGTACTAGGAGAAGTCTCCTCCGTTGAGGATGCATTAGTAGTCCTGCATTTTTTTTTTAAAATAACAGTTTTATTTCATTAAATAATTATATTACCGAATATTTATTAATATGTCAAAATATATATACGTAGGTAACTGCTCCAGTCTATAAATATTTTAAATTTCTACTAAAAAGTGTAATGAAATTTTGTGTACCTGCATATCATTAGAAAGATGAATAATTAGAAATAAGGAAGACAAAAATAAGTAAGTAAAAAAAGAGGCATGAATTTTTAAGTTTTAAAAATGGAAACAAAATATAAATATTTACCAGAAAAATTAGGAGGATAATTTATTGTTTTCCCATATCCCTTCATTAGGATCATTACATACTACATGCACTATGTCTGTCTTATACTCATTGTAATCATCTAAAAATTGCGTAATAGATGAATAAGGCTCATGTAAATCACTAACATCATCAGCATCATCCTCATCACCCAAATGGTATCTTTATCCTAGGAAAACAACTGACCACCGATCATTCGATGGATCAATGACATAAAATACTTGTTTTTCATGTGTTTCCATGATAAATGGTTCCTCATTATAATTAAATATTTTCAAACCAACTAGTTTAAACCCTTATTCATCATGTTTCACACCACTATTACTATCTTCCCAATTACATTTAAAAATAGTTACTCAAAATTTAATATAATCAATTTCACATATGTCTTCAAGAACTACAAAATATGACATTGATTCAAAAATTGGGTTTTTATCTTTGGCACTTAAAAAATGCACTACTTTAGCGAAAACCATCACACCACTATTCTGAATGGTACTCTTGTCATCCATGTTTTTTGTGTAAAATGTATAGCCATTGATATCAAAACCAGACCATGGAATCACATTAAGAGATGGTCCCCCTTCTAACCACTTCAATGTTTCTAATGAATATATATCTGGGGCGACTTTCTCTTTAAACAATGAAATAAATGTCTTCTTATGCTCAATCATCACCCACATTTCTTTTCTTTTCTGATATTGTGACTTTAATCCAATAATATGTGACGAGATATATGATTGAACCTCATCTGTGTTGTTCAAAATGTATAAATGTACCTGCATCACTTCATCGCGTGGAATGAAATTTACCTTTAAGCCTCGAACCCATCTACCTTCACTATCAACTATCATATGTTGAGATACAGAGAGACCAATATTCTCTACCTCATACAAATAATCAATACAGAACTTAATCACCTCTTCTGATACATATTTTTGAACAATAGAGGCCTCTGGTCGATAAGGATTTTTAATATATCCTTTCAAAATTTTCATATATCTTTTAAAATTAAACATCCATCTTAAATAAACAGGCCCACATATTCTTGTCTCAAGCACTGAATGAATCAGTAGATGAACCATTATATCAAAAAATGTGGGTGGGAAATAAATTTCTAGTTGGAAAAGAATAATATTTTCTTCATTCTCCAACACATCTAACAAATTTGGATCAACAACTTTTCTACAAATGGATTTGAAGAAATTACATAACCTGATGATAGTCTTTCTGATAGCTGTCGGCAATATACCACACACTACTACTGGTAGATGATTTTGCATCAACACATGATAATCATGATATTTCATACCTATTAATTTAAAATCCTTAAATGAAACCAAATTATTCACATTTGAATAAAGACAAACAGGTACTTTAATACCATGAAGACACTGAAAAAAATTCATCTTTTCAATCTTGCTTAATGTGTGACAAGCCGGAGGTAAATATGTTATGTTTCCTTTCACAGTGAGAGATAACTCCAAATGTATTCTCATTAATATCAAGTCTAATCTAGCATGAAATCCATCTTTTTTCTTTACTTTTATATCTAACAAAGTTCCAATCAAACTGTCACATATGTTTTTCTCAACAAGCATAACATCAATGTTATGTTTTATCTCTAAAAATATCCAATAAGGTAGCTTGAAAAAAATAGACTGCTTCTTCCAGATATATTTTTGAAAACCAAAACTTCCTATCTTTCCAAATGTCGAATCAATATCTTTCACCCTGTCATAGTATTATTCAACTGACAATGGTCAAGGGGGAAGGTTGTATTCGTGTAAACTGTTAAATGCTTTTTTTGAATCTATGATAAGGATGATCAATTTGAAAAAATCTTCGATGTACCATGTACACTGTCTTTCTTCCATTCTTCAGTTGATAAGATGAAGTTTGTTCTTCAAAAAATGGACATGATTTATATCCATTAACACTATATCCAGATATGTTTCCATATGCAGGAAAGTTATTTATAGTGAACATTATCATAACACGCAAAAGAAAATACCCTTTCTTGTATGCATCGACAACTTTAACACCTTCCTTCCATAACCGTTTTAAATCATAAATCAATGGTGAAATATACACATTAATATCATTTCCTGGTTGTTTTTTTCTAGAAATCATCAAGCTCATCATAACATATTTTTTCATCATACATAGATGTGGGAAAAGTTGTAAACTACCGGTAAAATAGGCCATGAACTATTTTGGCTAATGAGGCTCTGATATGGATTCATTCCATCAGTAAACAATCCCATTATGAGATTTCTAACTTTAATTCAAAAATCATGAAATTTTTTATCAAAACTCTTCCACTGTGATGAATTAGCAGGGTAACGTAAGTTACCATCAGAGATGCGCTCATCTGAATGCCATCATAACCTTTTCGCATCAATTGAATTTGTAAATAGATGCTTCAGACAATGGAATTATTGGAAGGTAACAAATTGATTTAGCGGGAGTTTGGATTCTGGTACCTAAAAATGAATCAGAATTAAATTATTAGAATTGTATGAAAAAAATATTGGATGATATCATTGGGAAGTACAAAATTGATTTTTTATGTCGTTAGATGACATCACCTAAGAATGAATCTGAGTTGACTTTACCATCTATCTTTTAGAATGATGCACCACATGTAGGACAACTTGATAAATATTCATTTTTCCTATATAGTACACAATCATTGGGGAAAGAATGTATCTTTTTATACCCCAATCCCATTAGGTATAATATTTTCTTCACCTCATAATTGGAATCAGGAAGCCCGTTTCCTTCGATAAGTAGCTCTTTTAAAAGCTCAAGTAAACTGACGAAACTTTTATCACTCTAACCATTTTTTTCTTTTAAGTTAACTAATCTCAAAAGTACTGATAAGACTATATATTTTTTACAACCTAGGAATAATGGTTTCTCAGAATCTCTATACAATCGTTCAATTGTTGGTGTTTTTTCGATGGTTTCAACACCTAAATCATTAATTAATTCTTCAATATGATCCTCTTCCTCATTATGAATATCATCATCAACATTAGATTTTGAATTTTTAGTTCTTTCACCATGCCAGATCCAACATGTATAATTGAGGCTAAAACCATAACAAATGAGATGATCCTTGATTTATATGGAGTTTAACTTTCTCATATTTACACACTTCACACATGGATAGAAAATCAAAACAATGTTTTAAATATGACGTTTAGGGAATTCCAAAAAATTATCAACTTCTTTTTCATATTCACTAGTGGTTCTTCGTAAATGAATCCAATTACGATCCATTAAATACATGATATCACAATATATTTGGTGAATATTTTAAAACATATAAACATTTAAATATCTATCAGATAAAATGTAAACAAAAACACATTTAATAAAAACTATTGATAATCAGATAGAAAACATCAGATATAAAACACATTTACAAATAGTAAACATTTTATTTTCATATTATATACATGTGGGTCATATTGATATTATAATTTAATTATAATATCATTATTTTAAAATTTATTAGTTCATTTTACATAGTTGTTTCATTATTTCGATGTTGCATGTATCAAAAGTATCGAAGATTTCATTAATTTAAAGGATGCAATAAGTGAATTGGGTGAAATTTGATTGGATTCAATGTAAAAAAGATGAAATTTGTTAACAGGATATTTAAGAATGTCTGTTGGTAGAATATTTAACCATGTACTAACACATTTAAAATAAAATATAAACTAATAATTGAATAAAATCAATTATAAAATTAAATGACAAATAATTTATCTACAAAATTAAAAAGAAACTTACAGAATTTGAAGTTTAACTCGAATAGAGGTCCTCAATCCAAAATGTGTTCCATATAATGACTTAGATAAACAAACATTGAAAAATATATACCACTAATGATAATACTAATGAAAAATAATAATAAACAATAACTAAATTCAAACCACCATTAAAAGTCTCATAAAAGAGGGTCATGGAAGAAGAAATATATAATATAAGATAAATCAAGAGAGGATAACGAAGAACGCAAACCAAAAATCGTGAAAATGGAATAAAACCATCAAAGATGGCAGTCCAAGATCACAAATAGGGCTTCTAATTTCATCCCAAGTCGAAGTTTCCATCATGGGTTTTGATTTCGAAGATCCAAAAAAATGAGGGTTTTACGACCCTGATAAATTTTAAAAGCCTTTCGACATCGGTTTTTCTAAAAACCGACACCCATAATCCTTTTTTTTAATTTTTGGCGTCGGTGTTTACCAAAAATGACGCCGAAAATATCCGGGTTTCTTAATTTTGGTGTCGGTTTTTGAGAAAACTGAAACAAAAAATTAAACTTAAGGCATCAATTTTCTTCAAAACCGACGTTATTTTTTTTTAATTTTCGGCGTCCGTTTTCTTAAAAACAGATTCCAAAATATTTTTTTAATTTTCTGCATCGGTTTTTACAAAAACAACGCAAAATATCATCAAATAATGGTTTTTGGTGTTGATTTTATTGAAAGCTGATGCCAATAAGTTCCCGCACATACTATTGGCGTCGGTTTTTAAAAAACTGGCATTATTACGTCGACGTTAAATCCCATATTTCCAGTAGTGTATGGGCTATTATCTACGTTATTAACCATGTTGTATATCATAATTCAACTATTTTATTTATTGAATTTGATTATAAACTCAATATTTATTATCTCAAATAGAAAATCGGAATTTTCCATGGATAATTATACATCATTGGATTGGTTTTCTCAGCCTTTTTAGGTATCTCAATCTAACAGTCACAAATTTCTATAGGGAAGAAAAACAAGTAGTCAACGCACTTTCAAAGAGAGAAATCATGAAAATGAGTACTATGTGGTCCTTTAGGACTCATGAGTACTATTCAACCTTGGTGGAGGAATAAATTAGGAATTTTTTATTCTATCTCTTTTGTAAAACTCCATTGTTATACTTATCCTTATACTTTTTGTAACATCCCAAGTAAGTAATGAATAATAGATATTTTTATCTATGTCTATTAATGAATTAGATAGTTTTTTATAGGCTTAAAATGAAAATAAATCCAATCTTAAGCATGAAATACACTAATATTTTTAAAAGATTGTTTTATTGAATTTTGATGGAAAACCATTTTTGAATCTATCTTTTGAAAATTTTATAAAATATGTTTGTCAAAATAAACTTATTCTTTATGATTGGGACATCAAAATTTACTTTGTGTGAATTTTTGGTATTTTTCTGACAATGTTCATTTTTTAATGAATAGTGAAAAATACTGCATTTTACATCAAAACTGCTTTTTAATCTAATTTATTTATATGATTAGATTATGTTTTGAATTGGTTTTGAAGTGAAATTAGAATATATTTTTACCATTTAATCCAATGGTGGTCATTAGAATTAATTTCACTTTGAAATCAGACTTAAACTAGTGTCAATCTTTTGATACTTATTGTTTCATAAAAACACGCTATTTGCTCTGACAGCAGGAATTAATTATTAAATTAATTAGCGTGACTTATATGTTTTTAATTTTGTAAAATAGACTTCATTTTTGAAATCGGAATATCAAATATAGATTAGGGTGAATTTTTGGTATTTTTCTAAAAAACTTCAATTTTTGATGAATAGTGAAACCACTAAGTGGTACTTATAAAAACTGATTTTTCGTTTAAATGAAATTTTACCACTTCTGTGTTTTGAATTTCAAAAATCCGACATAAATGGTTGTCATTAAGAAGTAAAATGTGGTTCAATGAGATTAAAATAATTTTTTGGTGAATAGTAACTTGTTAAGTTTTTAATCGCGATTAGTGGTAATTAGTGTAGTTTAAGGTAAAAATAATGATTTAATAATATGAAATGACCTAGACACATGTCCTAACATTATTGGATGTGTAATGGCCGACCAAGACAAGCCATGGGTCAACTTGGGTACCCCATGGAGCCACTTTGGTTGGGAAATGACATAAATAACTTTTTATTTAATGTAAAAGTAGAAATGACACAAACATAATATGTTTTACGATTTTTTTTACATGGGGTTATAAAGATCAGATTTTTTATTATAAATATTAATTGGAAATATAAAAATATTTCCTACATCATAGTAGTTTTTTTATAATTTTTAGACTTAAAATAAATAAATTATTTATGACATCATGATGATGTAGTGATGACCTCATTATTTAACGATTTAAATAAAATGGAATGATAATGTAAAATCTAAGACCTAAACATGTACAAAACCTATTGTATGGGTGGATTTAGAACCATTATCACCTTATCCTCTAATTATATCAATGTGGGACCATTTAAATCCGAAAATCATTTTCAAATAAAGTAATATTTCTTTACTTTCTAAGAGTGCCCCTCCTCTCCTCTTATAAAAGGCCCCCACCTCTACCTCCTTACCCACACTCCCAATGCCTTTGGCTCGGCCAAACCCTGCCCATTTTGTCTCTCCACTTCCATATATTACTCCTTGAAGCCTCAATTTGGGCAGAAGACTTCACAAGGAAGCCTTTGATCTCAAACCAAAGGGAGTTACCCGATTTTAAGGTAATGTCTTCACTTGAGTCCTTTTGTATTATTTTTCTTCTCCAACCCCCTAAACTCTATTTATTTATTTATTTTGTAACAAATACAGTATCTTCAATATACTAGGATGTTGTTATAATAAGTATTCAAGCTAAAATTACACACACCTACATCTAATGGTTAAAGAACATACTGTTTCTGTGGATGGTGAATTTATGCCTCCCGAAACGATGATTGTTCAACATTCTTTTAACACCTTCAAAGGAGGCCATTAAGATGTCACTATATTTATATATGATATATAATATGTTTATGTTTTCCTTAAGCTTTTGTATTTTTCATTTTGGGCATACCTTTATGGTTTCCTTTATGGGTAAACGCGATATCTTCATTTAAGCAAGTGCGGACTACCGCCCCCTCAAAGTGATTTGATTCGTTAAATACCATATGTGGGACGTATAAAGGATGGAACTATGATATTATATATGATATTATACTGGAATTATAATATACCTTTATATCATTATGATTCCATTCTATAAAATATGAAATAGAAATGAAAGTAGCATTCATGTGTACGTACGGCTTACCGTCTCCATGAACGGTGCATTTCATTTCTTACCTCTAAATGATTATGTAATATTATAAATGCATGCATGTAATGGATATATATGACATATATTATATCTACATCATGAATACCATTCTGGATATAATGGATACATTAACAACATGTAATTATAAAGGGCTTATTTTTGACTCAAGTACCAATGATCGTTAAAATGACCATTATTAACTTAAATAATTACATAGTGTTCATGACATGGAACTAAGTGATATAAAAGGAATAATGAACTTGAAAAAGGTTCTTAAACAAGCAGAAATTAACTCAAGTTTATTATTCAGGACATTAAAGAACGATCGAGTCAAGTCGGACCCGAGGTATGGGACTTCGTCTCAATCTCCTTTCATTGAGGCATATTTTATTCTATACACAACTTTTTTTTATACGGTGTATTAAACCCTTTGACTTTTACATTTATTCAAAAGGAATCTTTTTTATACGAAGCGTTTACTAAATGACAAAAGGGAATGTTTTTGTCGTACGTATGCGGCGACAACGACTTCTCCGCCGTCGTGACCATTATTTGAGTTCCAGCTTCCTCTACAAGCCATACCTTATTTTTAAAAGAAAAATAAATACCATGTTTTACTTATATTTTATTTTGGTATCGAAAATGGTTTTCATAATGTTTTTATATCAATGTGTTGTATTGATATCTTGTGATTGAAAGGTGGGAATTTTATGTTTCCTTTATGCATGTTTTATGTGATATGATTATGTTGAGGTTCTTGGGAATTATTATGAAAACGGGTGGTTCCGTGATAAACTAAGGGCGGGTGAGCCGGATATAGCTCTCCAATGCATTGGGTAACGCGAAGGAGTGAAACGTTAAGGTTTCTCTGAAGAGATTTAGGGAATATACTGTGATGGGTATTCCAAACGTAACCAAGAGGGTTACTCCCTACGTAAGAATGTTATGAATGCCTCAAGTTACCTTTATGTCTTATGATTTCTATGATTTATTCACGTTTTGATGAGGTATGTTAAAGTCCTTATGTTTTATGGGTAAAGTATGATCTCATTCTTATGTATATATGTACCCATGTTTCCTTTCCATATTTTTATATCCCTTACTGAGCTTTTTATGCTCATCCCAAGTTTTTTTGAATTTTTTTTCACAGGTCAAGGGAAAGGTACATGATATGATGATATTGCCAAGGAAGTGTCAAGAAAGAATCCATGTGTTATTTTAAATATGTTTCCATTGATGGGAATGAAGAATAATATCTTTATGTAACCACTTTGTTTAAATGTGGAATGTAATGAAAGTTTTATGATCTAATTCTCTAAAACTCTAAACCCGAAAAGATCCTCAATGTGTAATCTTGTAATAACTGAAGATTAAGTAAGGTTTAAGGCTGGGGCCTTATACTTTTACTTTTATTTTAATAATTTGAAGGGTCAGCATGTACGGAACCTGAATTTTCATGGTATAATAAAATTATTTTTTTATAGTTTTAGAAATTTAATTTTGTAAAAAAAACATTATTTTTTAATTCATAATATCATAATTAGATTAGGGCTATTTTTTGGTATTTTTTTGAACAGTTTCATTTTTAATGAATAGTAAAAAATACCGAGTTTAAATTGAAAACTACCTTTTTGTTTAATTTATTTATAATTTAAAATTATATTTTAATTTGGTTTTAAAGTTTAATTTTTTAAATTATACTTATATTGAACCAATTTATGTTATTGTAATCAATTTCATAATAAAATTGAATATAAAAACATTGTACACTTTTGATCATTTTCGCTTAAAAACCTGGTTTCTCATCACATCTGTAGGATTAATTTCAAATTATTTTTTCCAATTCTGAGATCATAATTTATAAAAATATATTAAATATTTTTAATTATCATAATTTATTTTTCCTAATAATTTGAACTAAATTTCGGACGAAAATGAATAGTGAGTGCAGTAAAAATTAATTACCGTAGTCAAGGTAAAAATGGATTTACAGAGCGGTTAAACGAAAGATCTAAAGGTAAAATTTATATATAAACTGTTATAAAAACTATTTTTTAGATATATTTATACCATTAAACCTCTTAATTTATGGAATGGTCTATTTTGGGCCCTTGTGATATATGAAAATCATTGGTGGAATTCTCTTTATAAAAAATTTACAATTTTCCACTCACCCCACTTATAAAAGGCCACCCACTCTCCTCTTGTCCTCAGAGCTTATAACCTCTTTGGTTTATCCAATACCATCCAAAATCACCTCTTAAATTCTCTCCCCTAATCCTATAAGCCTTATTTTAGACATTAATCCAACCAAGGAAGGATTTTATTACAAACCAAACGATAATACATGAAGAAGACATAATGTTCTTCAATGGATATTTTTGATTTATTTCTCCCTAAAACCCATTAAATTATTTTTATATAATGATTATATAATATAAATAATATATTAAATATAATTTTTTTTCAGGGTATAAACTGTAACCACACACCCTTTCATCAAATTGGTTATGAAATCATCATTTGAGTGTACGACAGACTACCACATCAAGATTCAATGTCGTTTATTTTAACATTACCACATATCAAGGTTGGTAATAATGATGGAAATATTGTTTATATATTATATTTATGACATTAAATATATCACTATGATTCTTAATTTTTATATCACACGTTATTTCATGCTTTCCATTATATGGGAATACGATAATGTTGTTCCTATGTACGATAGACTATCGCCTCGCATGGTGATTTGATTCATTCATTATTTCATGGAATGTATTAAGAATTATTTTAATAAAAATATATGATATATATTAAAAAAAAATTATTCTATAATGATAATATATCATTATTTTTTTCTTTTAAATTGATATAAAAAAACAATGTTCACGTATACATACGACCAACTATCTCCATGAACATTGAATTTCATATGCTATGAATAAATTTTATAGATTACTATAAATAAATATATAATGAATATATATGATATTTATATCATGGTTTACATTCCATATATGATTAAATATTGATCTATGTAAGAAGAATAAAAAAACAAGTCAAGATATATATGAAAGAAAAACGGTGATTACCTAAAACGTAACTTTAAGATATAATTGTTAATAAATTAGTAAAATAAAGTCATAATAAAATCATATATGGTATTATATATATGAATATGGTTCTATTATAAATTTATAATAAACTTATATATATTATACGATAAGTTTTAATGAGTATTATAGAAGTCAATACTTAAGGTATGGGGATTTCTAGTCAATCATTTATTTCTGAGAATTATTCCATATTCACCACGTTTTTATTTTGTGTGGTGAATATAATAACCTATGACATGATATATTATTAATATAACTATTTTTATGATAATTAAATTTTCCATTGATGTTATTATTTCATGAGGATTATGATTCAAAATTTAATCACACAATAAGTGACTTTTTGTCTCAATTTTCCTTCTTTGACATGTACGTTATGATATGAACTTATATTCTTTTAGAAGGTGTATATATAGACCCATTGGCATGGAATATCATGAATTTATTCAACCTTATTATATTTTACGTTTAATTTTACATTCTTCCTTCTTGGGGATTATGATTTAATTTATCTAAAGTGGTAATTATTTTATGTTACAATCTCATTGTTTTTAATATTATTTAAGATCAAGTATCCAACATTAAAATATCGTTATTTAAATCTCAATAATTCACATGAATTTTATTCTTATATGGTTATTCATTATATCTTTAATTAATGTTACAATTTTATCACTCTTCGGTACTTGATACAATTAAGGGAATATTCTTACGAAAATATGACTTTTTTCTTATCTTCAGTTAGAAATATATTTCATTCAAAACCATGTTTTCTAAAAATGTTTTCAAAAATGATTTATTTATCTATTATAATTTTAAAAGAAAAATTTTCCCATGTTTTAATTTTTTTAAAAATATTTGAATTGAATCATTATTCCATTTTTCAAAATAATGCATGTTTGGATTTTATCAAAAATGTGAAATGAATATTCGTTTTAATGTGTATGACTTGAACTAAATTTTAAAACCCCATGAAAATATTTTATTTGAATATTAATTTATAATTTTTCAAAGTTATCTTCAAAGAAAATGGTTTTCAAATTTTTTTATGTTTTAAAATTCATTTTTAAAATAGGATAGGATATTTTCATCAGGAAATGTTTTAAATGGTCATTTAAAATTATTTTCTATATAAGATGAAATCGGTAGGTGGTACCTATAAATTAATCAGGATATGATCCCATTATATAATTAATATTCTTTATCTTAATGGTTTATTTTTTGATTTAATGATGTTTGTGAAACTAGTTTCTCTTCAATGGGTTATACCATGAAGAAATTATTATGAAATCCATTTCGTTTCATGGGTTATTCTTTGATGAAATTATTATAAAACCTATATATTTTTGAAAGATTATGATATGATAAAATTTTTAATACACCCATTTCATTTCATGGGTTCTGATATGATTAATTCTTATGATCTTTGGGCACAGAAAAATATTGTTTTCATTATGATATGGGTGGATCCTATATCTCCCTCTAATGAACTGGGTAAAGATTTATATATCTCATGAGATAGACATAGATATAACAGAGAGTGAACATAGTATAATAATATAGGGATGGAATGGGGAGTGAATCTAATTCAGTAAGACTTGTATGGAAATAGGAGTGAACTTGGTACAGTAAAGGAATTTGTCTGGTATAATGGCCTTGGTAGTGATCTGTGACCAATATGGAAATGATTTTCTATATTTATGTGTATGCTACAAATCAATATACTATGCCAATGTTATAAACTTATGGATCATGATATTTAATTTCCTTACAATTACTATCATATTAACTTCCAATATTTATTCATTGATTAATGTATACGATATTTGATATGTTGGGTATGGTTTTCAAACATTATGCTCATATTCCCATACAATTATATTCATGTTATGAATACATATGTCCCTTGTTTACCAGTACTGTGAATCTGATCTCACCATTTATTATGTTTCCTTTCCCTTGGTTAGAAAGTTACGTATTATGTATGATATGTCTATGAGGGTTGATAGTTTTTAAGAACATAGTGTGGAATGATATAACTCACTTATGGACCAATGTTTTTGTTTCTAAGTTTCCAAATACATTAAACTTTTATAGTCCCCAAGAATGTGTTTATGTAATGTAATAAATATTCATAAAAAATGATGTAATATCTATATATATTTAGACTGGGTCACTATAGTGGGTTTTAAAGGAAATTATTAGTTATCCTTTGTAAAATTAGTATGATAAAACCTTAGTGATATCCCTAAGGAACTGTGTATGGACAAGTATAAGGATGATTTAAAGTATAATAAAATGTACTTGATTTTTAGTAAAGGATAGGGTGAGTGGTTTCCAAGAAATTAGATCCCTATATGGATACTAAAAGTGGATGTGGTTGGAGAACATATTTATATAGGTATGAAAACCCTGAAAAAAATGTAGTGATCTAGACTTGATCTGGAATTAGGGCATGACAATGGTCCTTACAGTACGCATAGTTTGAAACTTCTAGGGAATATTATTTGGAAATTCACAAACTCTTTACAAACCATCATAAATGATTTAAATATAATATGACTATGAATTACCTAGGATAAACCAAATGTGTTATAAATTAAAGAAGGTGTTAGGATTTATGCATACTATAATTTATTTTTTAGGATTATAGGTCTCCCCATCATGATTACTATTTCTAACACCAAGACTTTTATTTTTAGTCAATTATTGGAACCCGAAGGAACGATGTAAATGTCGAGTGTGATGGAAAATGTAATGAACATCCTCTGAAGAATCCAAAAATTATGGGTGAGGGAATGAAAAATTTCATTTCTATTAGCACACAAAATTTTTATGCTATGAATCTGTTTGAACTTCCAAATGAGAAAAGGAGGGAAACAATTCGGTTGAATCCTTCTTGTGACAACTTCTACCTTACTTTAGTGGAATCGCTAAGCCATTATATTTGGAACAATGGAATAGTGTCACTAGAAATATATTTTCCATTCTCTAGTGTTCAGATCATGAAAAATTAATTTTGGTTGTTTATCATTTGGAAGGTGAAGCAGATAAATGATGTAATATTATCTAGAATACGAGGCAATGGGATTAAATTGAATCCATGGATTAGGAAGAGTTAAAGAACTTATTTATTGAATAAGTACATTCCTCATGTTCTTTATATAAAAATGGATAATAAGTTCCATGAGTTAAATAAAAAGGATAGAGAATCTATTGGTACCTAAGAGGTGAATCTTACAAGACTTTCAAGGTACACTCCAGGTATTATAATCCAATTATAAAGTAAGGTTGATCTATTATTCAGTGGCTTAAAACCAAGTATCTAAAGGAATTATCCATAATATACTTAAGTATCTATGAAGATATTATATGATGTTCTATCAAGGTGTAAATAGTGGTTGGATTTACATATAAATATCATGGTTTTCACAATAAAGTAAAGATGGGGTTAAAAGGAAAATATAGAAACCATGAAGAGAAGAAGTTTATTTTTCCTCCATGATTAAAGTGTAGTGAAAAGAACGGAAGAAATTTTCTTATGGGGAATAATAAATGTTTTAAGTGTGGAAGGAAAGGTCATTAAACAATGGACTACCAATGTAATGGGATGTAGCTAACTAATAGTGTGAATATAAATAAAGTTTCAGAGAATGAACTTCCCCCATTTTAGTGATTAATGTGTAATGAGAATAGGAATTATGCTAGCCAATCCCTAAACCTGAGGGTTAATGATGATGATCAATATCAGAAACCTATTAAGATGAGGGACATGAGGAAATACCATGCGATCACTATTTCTGATGAGGGGTTTGATAATAAAATCATGAAAGGTACACTTATAATCCACTATAGAATCATTAATATCTTATTTGAATCTTGATCTACCCTTTCTTTCATATTAAAATAATTTATTAAGGGTATCAAGATAACACCCAAATGATTATATTTCAAATTAGCAGTGAAGAAACCTAATCTTATGATGATTTCATCTCGAGTATATGATTCCTCTCTAGTTTATGTTAGTTGGAATGTTCTTCCTGAAAATCATTTCATTATTATTTTTGTTGAATTTGATGTCACATTAGGTATGGATTGGATTTCTCTACATAAATCCCACATCAATTATCGAGGAAGGGAATTCACATTTGATATTTCAAACCAAGCTATGATCACCTATCAGTGTGATGATATGTAAAATATTTTGATGAAGATCACATCCATTAAATGGGTATTAATATCAATTTTGAAGGGGTGTTTGTCTAATATGGTCTGAGAAAATCAACATCGACAATACACCTATTGTATTGGAATTTTTTGATTGCATTCTTGAAGAATTAATTAGTCTTCCACCAAAATGTAATGTTGATTTTTCAAAATAACTCGCACCTAGTTCCACACCAATTTCAAAGACACCCTATAGAATAAAATTGATTGATTAATAGGAATTGAATAATAAAATCCTAGAAAACCATGAAAATGGATGAATTTTTCCATGTGTTACACCTTGGGGTGCACCTTTTCTCTTTGTAAAAAATAAATATGGATTGGGGAAACTCTTTATTGATTTTCGGGATTTGAACAAGATCAAAATCAAGAAAAAGTATCCTATTACTTGTATTGATGATTTTTTATCAAATTCTTGGATATCAATACTTTTACAATATTAACATTCATTTTGGATATCATAAATTAAGGGTTTAGAAGAAGCATATACCCAAGAAAACATTCCATACAAGGTATGTACACTATGAATATATAGTGACTCTGTTTGGTCTTAATGATTCCCCTCTTATTACATTACCCTGTAGTTGATAAGGTTGTTTATCTATAATAATGCATCTAAGAAAGGATTGGGATGCATTAAAATGCATAATTACATGGTTATAGATTATGCATCACAGTAATTGAATATTAAAAAGAAAAATTTCCCAACTCATGATTTAAAGTTAGATTTAGTAATTTTTTCAATAAAGATATAGAGGCATTATATTTATGGAGAAAAGTGTGATATATATACTTATCTTAAAAGTTTTAAGTGTATATTTACACACAAGGATATGCATATATTCTAAATAATATTGTTAGAGATTATTAAATATTATGACTAATCAATACATTATAACCCAGGGAAAGCGAACAAGGTGAGTGATACTTTGAGTCGAAAGGATTATGCTAGCTTATATGTGATGAGGATTACAAAAGATCCAATATTTATGGATTTTAAAAGTATGGATATGTAAATCCCAAATGAAGGGGAAAATATTATCATTCCATATTAGATGTGCAACCATCTATCCATGTGAATATTAAATAGGTGCAGAAGGAAGATGTATACCTGCAAAAGAAGGTCAGAGATGTTCATGATTTTAACATTGATCATGATGTGATGATAAGGTTAGAGAATTGTGTTTTTGTTTTGTCCATACTATATTTGAAGAAGTATTTATTATAGGAAGATCATAGTTCTTCATTATATATTCAACTAATACTTACAAAGATGTATAGAGATATAAAAGAATATTTCTGGTTGGATGGACTAAAGAGAGATATTAAAGAGTTTGTATCTTGGTTCTTGGTATGTCAAAAAGTTAAGTAGAAAGAAAAAAAGTCTAAGGGGATGTTGAATCCATTACCCATACCAAAGTGTAATTGGTAAAACACCACCTTGAATTTTTTCATTGGACTCCCAAACTATTCAAGGTTCATAATTAAATATTGTTTGTAGTTGATCAACTTAAAAAGTCATTACACTCTATCTCTACCAGAGAAGACTTCTATCTGAATTAGATTTATAGTGTATACATTATGGAAGTGGTAAGACTGCATATGGAACCACATTCCATTATATATGATCATGATCTAAGGTTTACCTCAAAGTTTTAGATAATTATTCTATAAGATCTTAATATGGTGTTGACTTTCAGTACTATGTATAATCATCAGAAATATAGTGAGTCTAAAAGAACAATTCAAACCCTATATGATATGTTGATATCTTGTTCATTAGATTTAAAAGGTGATTGGGATCCACACTTTCCTCTAATAGAGTTTTTGAACAAAAATATCTTTCATTAAAGAATTCAAATGGCTCCTTATGAAGTCTTATATAGAAATAAATGTAGATATCCAATGTACTAAAATGAGGTTGGAGAATGAATTCTATTGGGACCTAAGATAACATAGAAAATGGAATATAAGGTTATATCCATTCAACATCACAACAAGGAATCTTTAATATGGAATAAAAGTTATCCTAATAATCCATAACATGATTTATAATATGAAATTTGTGAAAATATGTTACTAAGAAGTTATCTATGGAATAATGTTATGAGATTTGTGAAGAAAGATTAATTAATCCCTTAGTATATCAACACAATTGAGATTATTAATCATATCAAGATAGTATCCCATTGCTTGGTTCTTCCACCGAAACTCTCTCAAGTCCAGGATGTGTTCCATGTGTCTCTCATGAGGAATTACATACCTAAAACTTCACATGTATTAAACTAAAAGGTCATATCCCATTATAGAATGATATTTCTTATAAGGAATAACCAGTGGAGATTCTAGATCATATGGAAAAGTTATATAAAAAAGAACACTCACCTAGTCAAAGTTTTACGGTGAAATGACCAGTTTTTGGATGCTACATGGGAAATTGAAGATATGATGAGGAGAAATTATCCTCATTTTTTTGTATCAGAGTGAAAAATTTTGAGGTAGAAATTTATTTTAATGGGGGCATAATGTTACACCTTTAGTTTTTATGATTTTATTTCAAATAAATTAATTATTTTTTATGAATTTCTTAAAAAAACCAAGTTAATATTGAATTATATGAAACAAAAAATTAATCTCTCACTACATGCAACACTGGCTTTTCTTTCATTACACACAACAATCAGTTTTAATAAAACCATGATATATTATTCAAATATGATCATTATAACCAAGATGTTAGACATAGAAAAATGAATAGTAATAACTAATATTTAAATGTTAATTTTAATGGATCTACATAGAGGAAATATATTGATAATGAACTATATAATTTTCAGTAAATTCTTTTTTGTTTGAAAAAACTATTTTCTCAATGAAATGATTTTCATTTATTTTATGAACAATAATAAAATTAAGTTTTGAAAATTTTAGAATATGAATTTGATAAAATAAACATAATTTATAAATTAATAATATCAAAATTATATTAGTATGATTTTTGCGTATTTTTATGAAAAGTTTCATTTTTAAATAAATAGTAAAAAATACATAGTTTTAATTTAAAACTGTATTTTTGTTTAATTAATTTATAATTATAAATTATATTTTAATTTTTTTAAATTGAAATTAGTTAAACTATACATATATTTATACAATTTAGTTCATTTTAATCAATTTAATTTTGAAATTGAATTTAATAATTTTGTAAACATTTGATCATTTTCTATTTAAAAACCTACTTTCTCATCACATCGAAATGAATAAATTTAAATTAAATTTTTCACTTATATGATTGTAATTTATAAAAATGGATTACATATTTGGGATTATCATAATTTATAATTTTTAATATGGTTAAATAATTTTTTTACCAAAATGCATAGTGAATGCAATTAAAATTAGTTACCACAATTAAGGAAAAAATGGGTTTACTGAGGGGTTAAACTAAAAAGGTAAGAGTAAAGTTTATATATAAACATGTATAAAGACCATTTATTGGAGATATTTTGACCATTACATATCTTATTTTCTATAATGGTCTATTTTTTTTTACCTTTTTTACATATGAAAAACATTGGTGGAATTATCTCTTTTTAAAATTTACAAGTTTTCCACTCAATCCACTTATAAAATCCCACCCATTATCCTCTCTTACTAACAACTTAAAACTTTTTTGGGTAGTCCATTTAATATTAAAATAACTTCACAACTTATCTACCTTCATTATAGAATCTTTATTTTGGATATTAATCCAACCAAGGAAGGATTTTCCTGTAAACCTATGGAGGATACCCGTAGAATAAGTAATGTTTGTGGATGAACATTTTTGTTTTATTTCTTTTTTAAACCCATTAAATTATTTTAATATAATTATTATATAATAACCTCAGTATATTATATATACTTAGATGTTTTTATGTTATTTTTATGGAAAAAACAATACACACTTCCATCAAATGGGATATAAGATCATCGTTAGTGTGTATAGAGGACTACCGCCTCAAGAATTGATGTTGTCAGTTTTCCCATTACCACATATCAAGTTTTGAAATAATGATAGATATACTATTTAAATATTATATTTATGATATTAATGATATTATTATGCATTTATAATTATTATATCATAAATAACTTCATGTTTTTCATTTTTTGGAAATATAATAACATCGTTCATGTGTACAATGGACTACCACCTCAAAAAGTGATGTGATTCATTCACGATTTACATGGAATGTATTAAAAATTATTCTAATAAAAATATTATATATATATGAAATCAAAAAATATTTTGGAAGGATAATATATCATTTACTTTTATTTCATTCAAACATTAAATAAAATGAAAAACAGTATTCATGTGTATATACGGTCTACCATCTCCAAGAATGGTGAATTTCATTTCCTATCACTAAATTTCATGGATTACTATAAAAATGTATATAATGAATATATATGATATTTATATCATGGTTTAAATTTTTTGGATGATAAAATCATGATCGATGTAATAAGACTAAAAATAACAATTCAAAACATATACGAAAAACATATTTGGTTATGACTCGAAATATAACTTTAACTTGTAATTTGAAATGAACCAAAGTTTAATTAATGAATATTTACTTCTTATATTGATGTAATATAATCACATTAAATAAAAATACAATGATCTAATAAGTTCTATGTGACCTTTATACATAATATTGTCACTTCTGTGATTTGAATTATGAAAATCTGACATACACACTTGCGATCAGAAAGATGTTTGGAGCCCGATAAGAAAAACATAATTTATGTGAATAGTAAATTACCATTATGAATATTAATGTTACCATTAATAATAATAATATTACCATTTATGAATATTAAATATCCCAATTAAATAGCATCTTTACCAATGAAAGTATAAATAAAATTTTCCCATCTTATAAGTGACAATATGACAGTGTTGGTATTTTTATAAGTCAAAAATTTAATTAAAAATTTATGAATAATTTATTATTAAAAAAAGTATATTTAATTTCATTAAATTTATTAATAAATTATTATTTTTATGTCATATGATTATAGTATAATTTTATGAGATCTAAGTTACTTTTTCAAAGTATTATACAATCATTTATAATTTTAAAATATGTATTTTTCAAGTAAATGATGATTTTATTTAAAAACTAAATTTCCCATATTTATAGAATTATTTTCATAAAATGGAGTTAATTTTTTGATTCTACATATTTAAAAAATGTCTAGGGTGAATTTTGAGTTTTTTTGAAATACTTGAATTTTTTTTGTGAATAGTAAAATATGATAATTTACGATAAGTTCTAAAACCTAAATTTCTGCATCATGGTTGATGTAAACAGACATTGGCTTGAAATAACATGAAATTATTACTATTTTGGGTCACAATAATTAATACTATTCATAGTCTTGAGTAAAAATATTAAACTAATGATTAAAATAATGGGAAACCCCTCCTATCCTCCACTATAAATACCACCCCTCTTTACCTCTTCTCTTCACTCCACTCAAATATTTTTCATTGTAAAAAATCTTCTAAAATATATCTATAATACCTTATCCCACTTCTATCAGCCCTTGTTATCTCTAAAAGACCAAATCCTCTATCCTAAAGAGGTTCTTAAGGAAGTTGTATTCAAGAGGTAAACTCATCTTTTCATTTATTTTACTTTCTTTCGAGTTCATTTATTTATTTTTATTTCCCAAAATACTTTAATAAAAATGTTATGATAACTATATTACCTTAAATTTTCAGGTTTTTTGTTATGATAATGGAATAATTCATCACCATATATCCTTTACCCTCCTTTTATACTAGAAATGAAAACACCATCTGAGATATGTTAATTTACCACATTCAAGGATGACGAGTTTTAAATTTCTATTACCATATTAAATTATAGTCATGAAACCATTTTCATGGTATAACCAGAATATAATATGTGTATTATGTATAATTTATGTTTCTGGAATATTTTTTAGACATGATAGTACTTTCTAAAGAAAAATGTGTTTGATGTGATCAAAACACTACAATTTAATCAAAAGGGTAATCATTAATGTTTTATATAATGATTCATCTTCACTCCAAACAACCAAATGAAAGTTATAAAAATGTAATATTATGTATTTTCAATTATAACATAAAACTTTAATTCTGTACAACCATTCTCATCTTACATATTTATCCTTACATGTATATAAATAAACAAATCAAGAAAACCAAAGAAACAAACACTCCAAAACAATGAAATTGAACCTCTTAAACCATAAAAAAGGCCATGAATGAACTTAATAAGGATACAATAAATAAATTTCATAAATAATAGGTTTTTTAAATATCAATGAATGAATGTAATTTGGTTATCTAGGACATTATGATCATGTGAAGGACACCATCATACTTAAGGTAAGGGATTCTACCCAAACCTTAATTATTCATTCGGATTGTTCAATTTTTATTTTTACCCAAATAAAGTTATCTATTATTCTTATTCACATATTATAAATGTTTTATATATTCTCTAAACTCATTTATCAAGTTCCATTCATTATTCTCTTTTGATGATATACATGATTTTAAATGAGTCCCTCCTAAATTATTCTCGATAAACAAGCTTGTTTTAAGGGATCTTCTAGAATTCTTACCCAAGTGCACTCTATAATATATATTAAGACACCATATTTTTATAAAATCATTATTTTTATTATTAAAACATTCTTGGTTAACTTTTTGTTTTATATAAAATCTTATTCCCTTTTCTATTTTAAAGGATCTTTTGTATTTTCTTTAAAACTGTACTAAAATGTTTTAATGATAAAATTTATTAAATACTCTTCTTAAATGTTGTAAATTATGTTTGATATCACTTACCATGATATATGAATATTTTACCTTAAAAATTTCCATGTATTTTTGTAATTATCTTCTTTCATGGACACTTGTATGATACACCCATATATTATAATTTATTACATGATTATGATACCCATTTCTTTCCATGGTTACCCTTATGTTTTGGTATGATTTATTATGTAGGATTATATATGTGAAAATAATATAAATGAAAAAGTTATGATGGGTGCGTCCAGATAACACTCCAATGCATTGGGTAATGTTGAGTCTCATGAGACATTATGTGCAACAGTCTTGGAAGTTTACCTTGACTCATGCTACCATTTGCAACGGTCTTGGTGGTTAACCTTGACTTGTGATATTCTATGTGAAACAAGCCTTAAATCATGATAAATTCATGTTTTATTATTCCTACTCATTATTATGAACCCATATTTATATGATACCATGTTTATATGTTATGATTTCACATGTTCCATTCCTTTTGATTTCATTATTTCATGCCTTCTAACCCATGTGCTGATGATTTATTATTATTCCTATTCCCTTACTGGGATTTGAGCTCATCTCTTTGTTTATGTTATCCCCAAGTTATCATATGAATATTTTTGAGCGCATTGTAAGTTAAGATCTCTTTATAAAGACTAAATAAATAAATGTTTTATTTAATCCCATTTTTTAAGTTTCTTGTAACTAGTCTTCCAAGGCACTAGAATTTACATTCCTTGGATTGTAATATGATGCTTTATGATGCATAAAATCATGTAATGATATTTTTAAAAGGCTAGGGTTTCTTTAGTTTGTATCCTAACCAAGGTCTAGTTATTTTTGAATATTATAAATAGAGCACTTTAGTAAGAACCTTAAATATGAAAATAAGTATAAGAAAACATCCCTAAATATGGGTAAGTATAGAGTAAGTGGTTTATCAATAAAATAAATGACTTTATAGATACAAAAAAGGGTATGTGGATCTGTAATAGATGTATCTAAGGTTTAAACTCAAAAACACTAGTTTGAGCTTGACTTGAATGAGAACTGGTGCATGACAATGGGTCTTACTGCACTTATGGTTTGACTCTCCCAGGGGATATGATTTTTTAAATTCACAAGCTCATTACGAACCATTATTAAGGGAATAAAAAAGAGCCCATAAGAATATAAGTTATGAAACAAATCAAGGGTAACCTAGATTGAATCCTAGGGAATCAAAAGTTAGGATATCCTTTTCATTTAAGAGGTTATATTTTATGATTATTTTTTGATTTTTTATGCTTATTAGTAAAGTATCCAATCCCCCCAATTGTACGTTCTTTTTCTTAGTTAATGGAGGGAAATAGAAGAACACATGCCAAAAATCAATGTGATAGGTAATGTGATGATTTCCCTAATGATATGCCAAATATGATGGGAGGGGTGATCGAAACATCATGACAGTACTTGCTCATCCAGATCAAGTTATGAATTATAACTTTAATCATATGAAACACCGTCCTTCTCTAAGGAAATATCAATTTTCCACTGAATCCTTCATGTGGAAAAAGACTCCCATGTTTAGTGAATCTTCTGATCCCCTCCTCATGGAACAATGGATTAACTCCATTGAAAAGATATTATCTATCATACAGTGATCAGAATAAGAGAAATTCATACTAGTGGTATTATGTTTTGATGGGGAAGCTGATCAGTGGTGGAAACTAATCAATAATATGAAGTCCTAAGATAAAATTGGTTCCATGGATTGAGATGAATTCAAGAAAATATTTTTCAATAAATATTTACCCCAAATGCTCTGCCTCATGATGGAAAGAGAGTTCCTTAGACTCAAACAAAAGTAAGTTGATTCCATTGGGACGTATGGAGAAAAGTTTACAAGGATTGTAAGATACACCTCTAGCTTTTTCATGAACACCGAAAGAAAGTTGGATCACTTCTTTAGTGGAATAAAGGTGAGTCTATGGATAGTGTTGGAAATTTGATACTTTAATAGTTATGAGGATATTTTTCATTGTGGACTTAAGGTTGAAATCGATAACAGAGACTCTTAGTGGTCTCATGCGCCTAGTGAAAAAAGCTTAAGATGGAGTCTAATATGTGAGGTTTGAAAAATAAATCCCATGATGGAAATAATATCGAACATCCCAGGTGTCAAAATTGTGGGAAGAAGCATCCTAGAAACTGTCTATGGGGAACCTGGAATTGCTTCAAATGTGGACAGATGGGAACTCTAGAAATGAACTTCCACAAGGATATAAAGAATCCCACTAATCTGGAAGAATAAAAAAGGTTTAGATCAATGATCAGCCTTTAGTGCAGTTTTAAAACTGCACGGAGCATGGGAATTATGTGAACAATTTCCCTAAACCAAGGGTTGTCGAAGGCAATCAACAATAACCTCTAAGGAAAAAAGGAAGATGTTATTCTATCACAACTACTGAGGTGTAACCAGAAAATTATGTGGTGATAAGTATGATAGTTATTCATTCAAGAATAGAGAATATACTATTTTATTCTGGTTCTATGCATTCTTTCATATCTTGCAAGTTTAGTAGAACTATTCAAACACCTCCTCAAAATTTGTAGGATAAGTTATCTGTGTGAATATAGAATGGGGAAAATATTTCATCCATGTTGTATAACTCTTCATGAGTAAATGTTTATGGACTGAACCTCCCAAAAAATCTTTCCATACTTCCTTTAGTGGAGTTCGATGTTATCTTTGGCATGAATTGGATATCTTTATACAAATCCAACATCAACTGACAAGAAATGGAAATCACTCTTCACATCCTAAACCATCCTCCAATTTTGTACTAGTGTTAGGAGTAATATGAAATTCCTTTATAATCACTATCTAAATTTTGTATATTATTGCCTTATGAGAAAGAATATATATCTCAAATGATTGAGAAAAAACGTGATGATACTTCTCATAGATATTCTCATCGTGAGGGATTACATAGATGTGTTCCCAAAATAATTTCCTGGTCTTACTCATGACCGAGAGGTTGAGTTATCAATTTAAAATTTTCATGGATCCCTACCTATATGATAAAAACCTTATAGAATAGATGCCTTAGAGCTATAAGAGTTGAAGAAGAAGTTACAGAAGAGTCAGGAGAAGGGTTTTATACACCTGAGTGCTTCACCATGGGATTCACTGGTACTTTTCATTAAGAAAAATTATTGTTCAATGTTCCTATGTATTTATTATCATGAGTTCAATAAAATAAATATAAAGAAAAATTATCCCCTACCTCAAATATATGACACATTCGATCAGCTTCTTGGGGCTAGTTATTTCCCTAATGTGTACCTTCAGTCAAGATATCACCAATTAAAGGCGAGGTAGGACGATATTCCCAAGTCTACTTTTTAAATGAGGTATGGACACTTTGAGTTTGTATTTTTTCCCTTCAGACTCACTAATTCTCCAAAAAATTTCATATATCTAATGAACAGAGTCTTTAGATATTACCTCGACAAATTTTTGGTAGTATTTATTGATGATATTATGATATACTCTAAGATCAAGGAGGAACACGAGGAGCATTTGAATACTGTGCTGATGACTTTGTGAATGGAGAAAATATATGAAAGGTATAATAAATGTGAGTTCTAGATGGAGTAAGTACCATTCTAGGGTCATGTAATCACTAGAAAATGGATATTTATAGACCCTTCTAAGACAAAGGCAATTGAAAATTTTCATAGACCAATATTTCTAATGGAGATCCACAACTTTCTAGGTCTATCTGCGTACTATTGAAGATTTGTGAAGAACTTATCATGATTTTAAAACCTAATGACCAAGCTTAAATAGAAGGGATTGAAGTTCTTCTAGACTTAAGAATGTGAGGAAATCATTAAGGATCTCAAAAATATGTTTATCCCTACACCAGTACTCACACTCCCAACAAGTGCAGAACTATTTGTGGTGTACAGTGATGCTTCAAAGAAGGTCTTAGGATATTTTCTAATGAAAAATGATAAAGTGATAGCCTACACCTCAAGGTAGCTAAAAATCCATGAGAAAAACTATCATACACATTATCTGAAGTTGGTGGCTGTGATCTTTGCATTGAAAATCTGGCCACATTATCTCTAAGAGGAGAAATGTGAGATATATACTGATCAAAAGAGACTCAAATATATATTCACCCATAAAGAGCTTAATATTCCCCAACTAAAATGGTTAGAGATCATCAAGTATTATAACTTCTCAACCAACTACCATCTTAGTAAGGACGATAAGGTGGGGATGATCTAGGTAGAAAGGATTATGGATCATTATTAATGATGAGAATTGAAAAGGATCCAATATTCTTAGATTTGTAGAGGATGGACATGGAAATCATTAAGATAAGAACATTATCAATATTTTATCAAATTATTTCTTAACCATACCTCATGGAGAAAATAATGGACACTTAAGGAAAAGATGTGGAAATTGAAAAAAGTGTAGAAGCTATCAGAAATGGGAAATCCTCTGAGTTTGAGATTGATAATGAAGGAGTTGTGAGATTTGGGTCATGATCATGTGTACCATCCGATCTAGAGATAAAGAAAGAGATTTTGAATGATTCACATAGCCCAACCTTATATATTCACCCTAAGAAAAAAATATGTATCAAGATCTCTGAGAGTACTTTTTATGGGAAAATATGAAAAATTAGATTTCTGAATGTACATCAAAGTTCCTGGTATGTCAACAAGTGAAGGCTGAAATATAGAAGTATAAGGGGATGATCAAAACACTACCCATATAAACATGGATGTAGGAGAACATCACCATGTACATTTTCACTATACTTACAATGATATCTAGAGAAAACAATGTTATATGAGTCATTGTGGATTATCTTACAAAGGCAACTCACTTTATGGAAATTTGAGAGGACTTATCAATGAATCGTATTTCATGGATATATATCAAAGAGGTGGAAAGGTAGCATAAATTACCACTTTCTATTTTATCTAACATATATATGAGATTCACCTCGAAATTCTAGAAAAGTATTCAAAATGCTTTAATCACTGAACTGAACTTCAGTATGGCTTATCATCCTCAAACTGATTGCCAATATGAGCGAACTATTTAGACACTATAAGACATATTGATAGTGGGTTATATGGATTTTAAATGAGGGAGGGACCAAAATATTACAATAGTTTAATTATCCTACAACAATAGTTTCTACTCCAGTATCTTAATGGCACCATATGAATCCCTTTATGGGAAAAGGTGTAGAATATTGGCATATTAGGATGAGGTTAGTGAGCATAAACTGCTAGGACCAAAAATAGTCGAAGAAATGGTAGAGAAGGTGAAAACAATTTAACAGCACTTCAAGGAATATCAAAGTCGATAGAAGAGTTATGCGGACAATCATCGACGCGACCTTGAGTTCAAAGTTGGAGACTTGGTATTCCTACTTACATCTCCTTTGAAGACGATCATGAGGTTTGGGAAGAAAGAAAAGCTAAGTCCCAGGTACATTGACCCCTTTGAGATTCTTGATCACGTTGGAGTAGTGTCCTATCAACTATCACTTACACCTACTATGTATAATGTACATGATGTATTCTATGTATCCCTCTTAAAAAAGTAAATACATGTCTTTCACATGTACTGTCTTTCAGAGGTGGTACAGTTGGATAATGATATTTCTTATGAGCAGCAGCTAGTGAAGATCTTGGACTGTATAGATAAAGTTCTACATAACAAGACTACTCACCCGATCAGAGTACCATGCTGGAACCATAAGTAAGAATAGGAAACATTGGGACTATATATGGTAATGAAGGAAAATTACCTACACCTATTTTTATCTTAGAATATAAAATGATATCTCAAGGGTGAAATTTCAAGGGTGAAATTTTATAAGGGGGTAAGAATGTAATGACCTAATGTTTAGTAAAAAGAAATTCCCTTCTTATAATTATGAAATATAATCACATGAAATCACAACACAATGTAATACTATGTTCTATGTGACCTTTAATAATAATATTCTCACTTCTTTGATTTTAATTTTGAAAATTTGACAAACACAGTTGCGATTAGTAAGATTTTCAGATTCCGATAAGACAAACTTAATTTTTGGTAAATAATAACTAACCCTTATGAATAGTAATTCTAACCTTATGAATATTTATATGGCCCTCATGAATATTAAATTTTCTAATTAAATAGTAACCTAACCAATGAATGTATAAATAAAATTTTTCCACCTTATAAGTGATAACATGATAATGTTTGTATTTTAATAAGTGATAAATATTTAATTAAAAATTGATGAATAATTTAATAAATAAAAAAGAAAATATATTTTCATAAAATATATTCAAAAATGTTTATTTTTTATGTCTTATTATTAGAGGATAATTTTATGAGACCTTAGTTAAATTTTCAAAGTATTATAAAATCAATTATAATTTTAAAATACATATTTTTCAAGTAAATGATGATTTTATTTAAAAAATAAATTTACCATATTTAGAAAAATATTTTCATAAAATGGAGGTCATTTTTGGATTCTATATATCGAAAATTGGTTGGGTTTATTTTTTGGTATTTTTATGAAATACATGAATTTTTAATGAATAGTAAAATACGATAATTTATGACAAGTGCTAAAACCTGAATTTTTGCATCATGATTGAGTCATGGATGATCTAAATGTCTATTGGTTCGAACATGAATGAACATATTAATATTTTTATTTATAATTATCATGTCTATTCATAGTCTTGAGTAAAAATATTAATCTAATGATTAAAATAATGGGAAACCCCTCCTCTCCTCCACTATAAATACCACCCCTCTTTACCTATTCTCTTGACTCCACTAAATCCTTTTACAACATCTAAATTCTAATAAAATATATCCCTAAACCCCTCTCCCATGTCTATAAAGCAATTTGTATCTTCAAAAGACCAAATACTCTCCTTTAAACAGGTTATCAAGGTAGTTATATTCTAGAGTTAAACTCCTCTTTTCATTTCTTTTATTTTCTTTCAAGTTCCATTATTTATTTTTATTTACTCACCACCTTTCATCCAAATGTTATGATAAATCTATTAACTTACATGTATTGGAATATTTTTTATGATAATGGAATAATTCATCATTATCTCTCATTTTCTCTCCATTTATAATATAAATTAAAACACCACCCAAGATGTGTTAATTTATCACTTTCAATGACGACGAGATTTCATTTTCTATTACCATATTCAATTATGGTCATGAAATAATTTTGAAGGGAGAACCAGAATACAATATGTTTATTATGTCTAATTTAAGGTTCTGTAATCTTTTGTACACATGATATTAATTTATAAAGAAAAATGTGTTTAATGTGATAAAAAACACACCATTTAACAAAAAGGGTTATCATTAATGTTTTATATAATGATTAATCTTCACTTCAAACAAATAAATGAATTTTATGACAATATAATCTTCTGTATGTTCACTAATAACATAAAAATTCAATTTTGGACAACTATTATCATCTTACATGTTTATCCTTACATGTATATAAGTAAACCAACCATGAAAAGCAAGGAAACAAATTATACACAAAAATGAAATTTAAACTCTTTTTTTGGGTATATTTGGTTTTAATAATCACAAATCAAGTTAAATAGTATTAAATCATGTTCAGTTTTGTCATATCATGTTAATTTTTGATTATAGATAATTAATTATGACTATATTAGTTCAATTGTAAGTTTAATATATTCTGTACATGTTTATATTATAAGACATACAGACATACAAATTGGATAAGTATGAGTCACTGGCAATTATAAGTTTGATTCACCAATATCCGAACTCACTGACCGAACAAATGAGTCCCTAATAGAAAAATTGAGTCACTAATAGCTAGACTCACAGACAGAACAGAGGAATCACCGATAGAACAAATGAGTAACCAACAGAACAATTGAGTCACCGATACACTGATTCACCGACATAACAATGGAATCACCAAAAAAATAAATGAGTAACCGACCGAACAAATGAATCAATGATAGTTTGAGTGATCGAAAAATCAAATGAGTTACTGACAGATCAACTGACTCACTGACATCCCAACTCACTTACCGACGCATGAGCCTACCAATAACATTACTCACCGATAGTAGGAGTCACTGATGCACTGAACTACCGACAGAAGGACTCACCGACGAACTGTTAAATTTTTTTTTACTCCATTAATTCAAACATTTCTCTCAATGGTCATATAGGGTTATTTAATACTACTGATTTACTTGTATCACTTTTTGTAGACATCATTCACTACTATAAATTAATGTATACCAACGGTTGAAAACCGTTGGTATAGGGTGGAGAACCATTGGTATAAATTATACCAAAAGTTTTAGAAAATGTAGCCCAGTAAGCTGTGACAATAGACATATACCAATGATTTGAGATAAACCATTGGTATATGTGAAGAAATCTACTCTATACCAATGGTTTTATAAAACCATTGGCATAGAGTTCTTATACAACACATATTCCAATAGTTTCAAAACCGTTGGCATATCTTTTTTAGTCTTCCATTTATCCCTATACCAACGGTTTAAACCATTGGTAAATATTTTTTACCAACAGTTCAGAATATTTGGTAAAAAAATACATACAGAACCTATACCAACAGTTTAAAACCATTGGTATAAGCTTTGCTGTACAATTCACACAGCAGCCTGCTCTTTGTGCTGTTGTGTTAATTGTACAGAATACATACAATACAATACATAATAAGGATACATAATTAAAAACTAATAATTAGAAGGATACTTAATTTAATAATCAATTATGAATACAATACATTAAAAACTGAATACATAATTATATGTGATACAGAATTAAGAATACATACAAACTTTCATTTTTTATAACACATACATGATTGAATTTAGAAATTAGAACCCAATAACCCAGAATAAGAAAATTAATAAATGAATTCAACTAAACACAAATATAATCTCATGGTTTGGGGCGGGTGTCTTTGAGCTTAGTGATGATGATAATGGGTGTGTATCAATGAGTTTGTGTGACTTAGGTAATATAGTTGTCCTTAGCGTATTAAATGTCATGTGTTTTAGAATAGGGGTAGGAGTTCCTCACATGAAAAGTGTATTGAGTGAGGCTGGAACATGGATCGTTGTGCTAAAGTATCAACACAATCCAAATAAATTTGGCCAGTTTTCCGTATGCCAGTTGTTTTTACTTAAAATGATGTTCATTTTAAACAAAAGATAGATAGTTAGAGTGATTCCAGCCACACCGTGCCTTGGATTGAGGTGGGGTTTACTCGTACAAGTCACATATGACCCATGGATCATTATCCTAAAGTATGAATACAATATGAATGTGTTTGGTAGGTTTTACACATGCCAATTTTTGTTTTCACTTAAAATGATGTCAATTTCAAATAAAAGTGAGATACTTTGAGTGGTACTAGCCACACCGAGCCTCAGATTGAGGATTGGTTGACTCGTACATGTCATGAATGACCCATTGATTGTATTGATAAAGTATCAACACAATCCAAATACGTTTGGTCTGTTTTCCATATGTCAATTGTTTTTACTTAAAACAGTGTCCATTTTAAAGAAAAGAGAGACACTTATAGTGATACCGACCACACCGTGGTTTGGATTGAGGTGGGGTTGACTCATACATGTCAAAAATGACCCATGGATCATTGTACTAATGCATCAACACAATACAAATGCGTTTGGTCAGTTTTATGTATGCCATTTGTTGTTTTCATTTGAAATGTTGATCATTTCAAATAAAGGTGAGACACCTTGAGTGGTACCAGCCACACCGCGCCTCAGATTAAGGCAGGGTTGACTCGTACTATAACAGACGACACATGGATCATTTTCATAACATATCAACATAATCTGATTTTTTTTGGTCCATTTTCCTTATGTCAGTTGTTGCTTTCACTTAAAATGATGTCTATTTTAAACAAAAGAGAAACATTTAGAGTGTTACCGGCCACATCATGCCTCGGATTGATGCGGGGTTGACTCGTACACGTCCAAAATGTCCCATGTATCGTTTTCATGAAGTATCAACACAATCTGAATGCATTTGTATGGTTTTCCGTATGCCAGTTGTTGTTTTCACTTAAAATGGTGTCCATTTCAAATAAATACGAGACACTTTGAGTGGTACCGGCCACACCACACCTCTAATTGATGCAGGGTTGAGTCTTACACATCACATATAACCAATTTATCGTTTTCCTAAAGTATCAAGACAATATGAATAGTTTTGGTTTTCAAATTCCAGTTGTTTTTACTTAAAACAATGTCTATTTTAAACAAAAGAGAGACACTTTGAGTGATACCAGCCACAATGTGCCTCAGATTGTGGCGAGGTTGACTCATACTTATCACATATGACTCATGTATCATTTTCCTAAAGTATAAACACAATCCCAATGAGTTTGTTCGGTTTTACGTATTCCAGCTGTTGTTTTCACTTATAATGATGTCCATTTTAAACAAAAGAGATACATTTAGAGTGGTACCGGCCACACCGTGTCTCAGATTGATGTGGGGTTGAATTGTACATGTCATAAATGTCCCATGAATCAATTTAATAAAGTATCAACAAAATCCAAATGCATTTGTTTGGTTTTCCGTATGCTAGTTGTTGTTTTCACTTAAAATGATTTTCATTTTAAACAAAAGAGAGAAATTTAGAGTGGTACCGGCTACACCACACCTCAAATTGATATGGGGTTGACTCCTACACATCAAGAATGTCCCATGGATCGTTTTACTAAAGTATCAATACAATATGAATACGTTTGTTTGGTTTTCTATATGCCAATTGTTTTTACTTAAAACATTGTCCATTTTAAACAAAAGAGAGACACTTAGAGTAGTACTGGCCACACCGTGCCTCAGATTGATCTGGAGTTGACTCCTACACATAAAAAATGTCCCATGGATATTTTTCCTAGAGTATCAATACAATCTGAATAATTTTGGTCATTTTTCCGTATGCTAGTTGTTTTTACTTAAAACATTGTCCATTTTAAACAAAAGAGAGAAAATTAGAGTGGTACCAGCAACACCGTGCCTCATATTGATGCGAGGTTGACTCATACACATAAAAAATGTTTCATGTATCGTTTTCTTAAAGTATAAACACAATCATAATGCGTTTGGTTGGTTTTTCATATGCCAGTTGTTGTTTTCACTTAAAATATTGATCATATCAAATAAAGGTGAGAGACTTTGAGTGGTATCAGCCACAACATGATTTGAATTGATGTGGGGTTGAATCCTACATGTCAAAAATGTCCCATGGATATTTTTGATAAAGAATCAATATAATCCGAATACATTTGGTCTGTTTTCTGTATTTCAGTTGTTGTTTTCACTTAAAATGTTGTCCATTTCAAATAAAAGTGAGACACTTTGAGTGGTACCGGCCACACCGTGCCTCAGATTGAGGCGGATTTGAGTCGTAAAAATCACATATGACCCATGGATCTTTTTCCTAAAGTATCAACACAATCCAAATATGTTTGGTTGGTTTTCCGTATTCCCGTTGTTTTTACTTAAAAGGGTGTCCATTTTAAAAAAAGATAGACACTTTGAGTGATAACGTCCACACTGTGCCTCGGATTGAGGAAGGGTTGACTCGTAAACGTCACATATGACTCATGGATCATTTTAATAAAGTATAAACACAATATGAATGCGTTTGGTTGGTTTTCTGTATGCCAGTTAGGAAAATCGTGCAATAACAGTGATAATATCTTATAATAAAACTACAGACATTGTGCACGATGTGCATCCCATGGTGCATGGTTAGGGAAAATCATGCACATTGATTCTAATATATATCCCTATATGGTTGGTATATCCCATGTGGGATGGACATAAATTTTTGACTAACCCTGAGGCATAGTGTTTTTCTACGCCGATTGGGGTTTTGAGCTCCGAACATGCCCCAGAAGCCCCATAAACCATTATAACATCATTAGGATTCCATATTTGGTAAATAATAAAGAGTTATACTAAATTTAAAAATATTCATACAAGAGTGAAAAACTAGGTTCTTATAGTCTTCCCATTTAAAGGAAATGATCCTAAAGTTCACCTTCAATGGGTGGTAAAAATTTATTTGAGAATAATTTTGTCTTAGGGCTTGTCTAGGGTCTAGGGGGGCTGTCTGGGGGGGGGGGGTCTGTTTAGGGGGCTTTCTGGGGGGCGTCCGGGGTCCAGGGAGGAGGGTGGTGGGGGGGGGGGGGGGGGCAGTCCGGGGGATATCCGGGGTCCAGGGAGGAGGGCGAGGGGCTGTCCAGGGGGCTGTTCGGGGTCCAGGGTGAAGGGTGGGGGGTGGGGGGGGGGGCTGTCCAGGGGGCTATCTAGAGGGCTATCAGGGTGACTGTTTGGGGTCTAGGGTGGAGGGTGGGCGTGCTATTTGGGGAGCTCTCCGAGGGGCTGTCCGGGGGGCTGTCTGGGGGGCTGTCCGGGGTCTAGGTAGGAGGGTGGGGGGCTGTGGTGGGTGTGTGAAATGTTTTCTAGGATTTAAAGTAGAACAACACATCCATATTAAATCAAAAATCAAATGTCATAAATATCAGTAAAAAATGTAATGGATCAATCTGCCCCTGATCACTATCACCATCACCATTCTCATCATTAGCCTCATCCTCGCCGCCATCTCTTTCCTCGTCGTCATCCTCGTCATCATCCCCATTCTCATCCTCGGCCCCATCCTCACCCTTGTCCTCATCCTCATCCTCTCCCTCGCCCTCACCTTCATCCTCACCCTCGATCTCAACATCATCATCATCCCCAACATCTTCCTCTTCAGAATCCTCATCATCATCAGGAACTTCATCATCTCGACCGCCACTATAACTGCCGCATGGTGCATTGGATAATACACCCATCGATGAAATATATGTCTGAAAAGCCACGCTAACCTCTGGTGGAAGTGATGAAGATAAATCTTTGATTGGTTTTATAAATTATTTCTCCCTCGTTTGAACTTGTTATTCCAACTCTATGAACCTTTTATCAGACTGTCTTGCATTCTCCTTTACTTGTTCCAACTCAGTGGTACTAGAATGGATACCTAGAGAGGAACAATACCTTGTCGAGACTATATTCTTAACAGGTCGGCAGCGTACTCGACCAGAGTGCTCATCTCCCAAAAACTGATATAAATGATCATGTGGCCCTTAATTGTCAGGCTACTGGGCATAAAGGGCCACTAAATCAGGCTGTTCAAAAAATTAATAGATTATTAAATTTAAAAATAGATATTAAACTTTGAAATAAAAAAAATTAAAACTTACAATATTTTCTTGTGTCGGTTCATTAACCGCAGTTCCATATTTTTTCCTTCTACTCGAGCAAAACAATTTTTCTCAAGGGAGACGACCTTCAATATTCAATTTGTGCTTCTGTAATGACATTGAAACAATATAAAGTGCAAGTATAATCATATATTCAGTATTCAATAAATCACATAATTTAAGTAGGAAACAATAAAAAGGGAAAGTCCAAAAGAAAAATTATAAGCAACTATATCGTACCAGCTGACTCTCATGATCTGACATAGTAGTGCACCCAAAAGTGTGGAGGTATTCCTTTAAATCAATGTTTTTTTGTTTGTTCAGAAGATTAATAAATAATTTTTAATAATAAATAAGATAATATTAATGAAAAATATGAAAACTGTCATTTAAATACCTCAAATGGGGTTAATACCTTAAATTTGGAAGTTGGTCAATGGGTAATAATTTGGCGATATTGCTCTATCTGGCACTCATCCATGATAGGTACTATCTCCAACTCCATGACCAAAATATCACACCAGCCAACATACAAATAATGCTATAAGCTCTACAAAGCTCTCCTAGCTCCTTTAAACGTACTGGTTGTGCACCCTCACCATCAGGGAAGTTAAACCGAAGCTAAAACCCAATAGATTAATTCATATAAATACAAAAAAATACTACGTTAAATACAATAGATTTTTACCCATATTTGTGCCCACACATTATCCTTGACTTCGTGTGGAAGATGTCTCTAAGAGAGAGGGCTGACCAGAATGATGTCGGATTATTTGGCTAGCATCGCCAAAAAACCCCGACATTCCTGCCCCGGTTTATCAATCATCTTTCCATCATCATTGTATTCAACCATCAACTATGTTTGGTGGTTCCATACTAAAAGAAAATGAGTACGCCCCCTCCCCCACCTTTTATCTGTAAATGAATCTTCTATTATTGAAAAAAATATAAGTAGAAATTATAATAAAAATAAATTTTGGTATAAAAATTTGTTAGAGTTATATAAATATACCAGTGTTAGTCGGATCAATGGGCATCACTAGATGTGCTGAATCTGAAGGAATATCTTGTACAGGTGGAGTTCCCATCAGTGTATGCTCCTCAGCCACATACTGTGTTAGAGAAAGAGTCGAAGAAAGTGGAAAATAATAGGCCTGAGATAATGAACAAGAAGAAAAATATTATGGAACAGATGTCTGGCCAACTTTTAGTGTAAACATCAGAGGCCTAAATATCTTGTGTGTCCCTAAAGACACACCAGGATCAAAATGGGGCATAGAAGATACGTCTATGGTAGGGGCACAGTCCAATTGGGTATGAACAATGGATTGGCTAACTCTCTCACCACGAGCCCTCGTACCATCGGCCTCAGTATCGGGACCACCAGATAATCGTCTAACTTTGACACCACCCCCTCCTAACACAAGCCTCTATATTGAAAGAAATATCAGGCTCCTCATCGGATATCTCTCATCATGGTGGTGGATCTTGAAAAAAAGTTTAACATAAATGTAAACACATGATATTATAAGTTATTGAAATTTATATATTTGAAATAAAATACTAACAATAAAGATTAGTGGAGGAATTCCCATCTATGTCATTCGATGATTATTTTCTATCATCTTTTTCCGCCGCAACTCTTCAATGGGTGTCATTTCCAGCAATGAAAAAAAATGGAAGTAATTAGAAACAGATAACTAATGTGTAACCCAAAAAACAAAATATAGAAAAACCATTCTGATAAAAAAACATAAAGAAACAAAATATTTATGGTGGTTTGAAGGTAAGTACGAAGGTACACACTATGAATGATGTAGGTGAAACATGTAGGCGAGAACATGACTGTATGATTATATATATTTCCCACCACAACTTCAGGTTCACAATCAACTATGACAATTGAGCTATTGGAGTCATCATAAGTAAAAAATGGATTTCTTCCAATTGCAGTAGGGATAGTTTCAACTTTATCATCACCATCATCAATTTTTTTCTGGGATTTACTTTAATAATGACATCGAATTTAGGATGACGATGATCTTTGACATAAAAAAATTGTTTCACCATTTATGCTAATATATATGGTTCATCGATGGAAAGAGTGCGAGTCATGTCAATAACTCGAAATCCATAATCATCAATAAAGGTGCCCTGCCTCTTCATTAAATCAAAAAATTGCAATTTCATCATCGTGAATCGACCATGCGAGTAATAATCCAAAATTATTGTTTTCTATACAACTCCATAATAAGCTACTTTTTTAGAAAGAGGTCTATTATCTGATGAACTAGCATAACAGCCTGTTCTGGTAGTTAGCATAACACCATCATGATGTGTTCTCATGTTCCTTTCTCGTTAAGTGATAATAAATTTTTATCCATTGATCACAAGTGATTTACAAGAACAAATCATGGTATTAGGACCAAAATCCAAAGCTCTTATTTCCTTAGAAATAGAGTCTGTAGGCAAACTTGATACATAAAATATAAAAAAATAGTAAAATTAATTAAATATTATTTTTATTTAGTTATTATATAAATATTTTTACCTTCAATTTCAACCAAGAAGAAAACCCTTTGCTATGAAAAGTCGCTTTCCTTATCAAAGATAAAGAATGATGCTTTCTATATATCAATTATTTATGTTCCATATAGATAAAAATAATAATAGTTTAACAAATATTTAAAATTACAAGAGATAAGATATGAGATACATATACAATTTAATTACTTGATATACTCATCAAACAAATCACAATTGAACAACACTATGGGGTGTGCCACCTATCGCTCTTCAAGGCTTAACGTCGTAAATTTATATGATTTGGGAATTCCTTCTGCCTGAGGAAGTGATGGAAAACTCATTTCAATTTACTGATACTATTCTTCTTTATTTCTCATTGGTCTGTTTATTCTCGTAGTATGATCAGATAAATACATTGAGCATAAATCCATACATTCTTGAGCCAAGTAACCGTTCACAATAGAACCTTCCGGATAATTACTATTCCAAACATATTATTTCAATGTGTACATGTTTCTTTCATTTGGATACATCCAACGAAAAGCAATGGGTCCTCCAAGAAGTATTTTAGTTGGAAGATGGATAGTTAGATGCAACATGCATGTAAAAAATGATGGAGGGAATATTTTATCTAACACACACAAAATTAATCGTGTCTCTGCCAATAGTCTTTTCAAGAATGATTTGGAAAAATTCTTAGAAAAAAGATCTCTAAAAAAATAGAACAACTGAATAACTGAGACTCTTACATTATTGGACAAGAGATGAAAAATTGCTATTGGAATCAACTCATGTAAAAGGATGTGATCATAATGAGTCTTTAAAGATTTTGGATTCAACTCTTTTCTGTTAACCCGTTTTGATATATTACTTGAATAGCCATCAGGATCTTTAATAGTCTCTAGCACTTCTAGAAATTGATTTTTTTCAGCAGGTGTCATCACATTAGAAGCACATGGAACTTGCCATTTATTTTCACTCATACAAACAGGATGCAATTCTGGTCTGATCCCTCAATCTACCATGTCACGTTGAGATCGTAAATCAAATTTTGTCTTCCCCTTAACATTAAGAAGAATCTAAAGAAACATTCAACATATATTCTTTTAAATGTGAATTACATCTAAGAAATGACGTAACAAGTTTATTGACCAATACAAAAACTCAAAGAATATACTCTTCTTCTTCCAATTGTAACAGGTATCATTGGAAACATTTTTCATCTATCTAGATTTCATTACACCCTTTCCAAATAAATAACTAAAATATTTCAATTCATTAAGCGTATCAGTTCTAGACATACACTAAGGTGGATCGTCAATCTCTATGGTTTTGTCAAATCTTCGACGGTTGTTTCTATATGGATAGTTCATTAGAAAAAATCCTCGATGTCCCATAAAACTAAAACTACGCTGATATTTCAGTCTTCTCAATTGAGTATTCTTCATACAAACAGGGCATGATAATTTTTCTTTTGTGCTCCATCCATACATCATTACATAATCAAGAAAAATCATTGATCATCCACATAATCGCAGCACGCATCTGAAATATGTCTTTCGAACATGTATCGTTTGTGGGCACACCCACATCCCAATGAAGTTTAAACTCTTTTATTAAAGGTTTCATGTATACATATATATCATTACCAGGATCAGAATGTACAGATATCAATATACTCAAGAATGTGTATGGATTTTTCATACATAACCATGGGGGAAGTTTATAAATGTGTATGAAAACCATCCATGTGTTATGCGAAGTAATAATCTGCCCAAATGGATTAAAACCATCACATGAAAGACCCAGTCTCACATTACATGCATCGGCTACAAATTCAGGATATCGAGAATCAAATCTCTGTCATGAAAATACATCTTTAGGGTGAACCAACTATTCATTATTCTTTTTTATCTTGGTATCATGTCATCACATTTTTACTGATATTTTATCCGATATGAAAAGGTTCTGTAATATGGGGATTAATGGAAAGTTCCACATTACTTTTTGTGGCACATGAGATGGTGTTCTATCATCTTTTTGCTTCCCTCGGGAGGTTCCACATTTGATATAATCATTTATTTCAGTAGTTTCCTCCCAAAAATAAGCTGCAATCATTCGGGAAAGCATGATTTTTTTGAGAATTCAAGTTCATCAACTAACTTTCATGCCATATAGTGGTTTGAGGGAATATCTACATCATATAGAAGTATGTCCTTCAAGAAGGTAAGAATGTAATCGATTGCAGTATTTGAAATCCCATACATAGTTTTCCCATGAAATAATCAGATTAAAAATTCCATGTTTTTCATTTTACCACATTTCCGTTATACTGGAGTCATTGCAATATCATTCAATTTTTTCACCCTATCAACATCATCATTTTCATTGGATGCGTCATGTGTGCTTGTATCAAAATATTGTTGGCTGGACATTCATTCCTTATCATGATGCCGAATAAATGGAAACCGATCATATATCAAACTCTCCAATTCAGTCCTATCATTTAGATCATCAACATTTTGAGATTCCATTTTCTCTTCATTGTGATACCACACATAATAGTTTGTTTGGAAACCATATTTGGTTATATGATAGATAACTGGTTCATGACCGAACCAATGTCTTCCAACACAATTAGAACATGGACAGTGTATGCGACCACTATCTGAAGCATTGTGAAATGAAAAATCTAAAAAGCTGTTCAAATTATTTTGAAAATCGGTTGAAATCCGATCAGTTTTGTACATCCAACTTCTATCCAATCTATAAAAAATTGTAATAAGTCATTTCAAAACAATTAAATAATATTGAAGTCCAATCAAAAAAAATATTTAGGTAAATGAAAATTGTTTACTTTATTTAAAATCGTAACTGAAACATTACTCTATATGATAATCATATTAAGAAACACAACAAAATACAGTGTATATAAGAAAATAAGATACAAAATTTCTAATGCCTATATTCAAGGATTTCCCAGTAAGATATTAGAAGTGGATCAAGGAATACATAATCCTTAAGGGTCTTGTTGGGAGTACATGATTTTTATACATTAACTTATTCAGGGAGATCAAGACGAGGAGTAGGATGAGGATCACATCAAAAGTAGTTATGGACTCATCAAGTTTCACCTTAACCATAGATTAACGGATCCTAGGTTTGGGGCCATAGATCATAGGTTGGTAGGGTGTATTAATTGAATCATGATACCAATTGATTTTGGAGAGGGACCTTCAACAATTATAGGTATGGATTTGATTATATTAATTCTATTATTTCCCTAATGTACTACTTAGTCTCCACATTCATTTATTTATGATCTCATTTTTTCTTTTCTTGTGGTTCTTGATAGATTTTCCCCTTATTTTTTAGGGCCTTAATAGAAGACTTTAAGAGAGGATGGATCATTATTAGAAATGACCAATGTTTCATGTAGTGGTTGTATGTTATAGACATCAATGGTATATCATGATCTAATATATTAAGAACGTTGATGTTATTTTTTGTACGAGACAGTTTACATATTATAAATATCACATTGATTTTTATAATAAGTGATTTATTTTACCACCCTTAATGACTTGAAGGGAATTATTACTTGGGATTGAAACCAAGAGGTATGCAGAGCATGTCCATGCCTAGCCATGATTGGGTCATTTATGGCATAGATGGTAGGTGCGGTTCTAAGAATGAGGAGGCACTTATGTCTTGGGTATAACCAAAAAACACGATTCAATATCAATGATTCCGATCAGGTTGGCTGGTTCATTCAGTAAATTTCTTATTTAGAAACACCTATAAAAAGGATATCCAGAAATTGTGATGTCCCAAACCAGGATGCCACTCATTAGTGACCCTAACCCAGATGGCCACATGTCCTGAAGCACATCTACCAAAATTCCAAATGTTATTGAATAATAGTGATACTCTTTGGTGTGTTTGGGGGGAGACTATTCCCTTATTACCTAAGTTGAAATTTTTTAATATTATCAGTTAAAAAGTGGAAGAAAGATAACAATAGGAAAATATTGAAAATGGATGAAAATAACAAAATCCGTAATACCAAAAAATAACAAAATCAGAAAATGAATGATGGTAATGTATGTCATTTATCAAGAAGAAAAACATAGTTACAACTAGTAGGAAGTAGTACTATATAGGAGGCTCAATAAATACTAACATTTGACCTAGCTTCTTGAGATAATACCCAATCATCTGCTACATGCTCCAAACAATGTCATGTGAGTAGGCATACATCTGTAAGATGGAGATTCCCCTTATCTAAACATATAAACATGTAGTTTATCCAGGTACCCAATAGAATCTCGAATAATGTGTGAGATACAATTCATATAGGTAACCACCGAGAGGTCTATAACTATCCAGTCTTTTTATATAACATTTTAAAATAATGATATGATAAATTAAAGTGACAACTAAAAAATATAAAAGGGTTTTATATGGTTCCAGAGAAAAAATCCCTTCATCTTGGATGGAGGGTTAAAGATTTAATTAATTAAATGTATTTGAATGAAGAAATTCTAGGTTAAATCGAAATTGAAACAAAAACATATACACATCAAAATCAAAACTAAAAACTGAAATATTAGATAAATTTGAATAAAAATAAGGTACCAATTAAGAAAATACCTAATTTGGGATGGGTTGGATGGATATTCAATAGCTTAGATGTGATGAAGAAAGAGGAAGCTGAAGGAGCTCCTAGATCACCGGGAGAGAGGGGGCCACTTCAAATTTGGGAGAAGTGCTCTGGTTTAGGGTTTTGTCTCACGAATGGGGGAGAGGAGGGGATGCTGTTAATTTTGGGGGAAAATTTTACTAACAGTTTTTAAAAACCATTGGTAAAATTTTTAGGGCCACACTTATACCAATGGTTCCTTATAACCGTTTGTAAAAGGTCCCCTAATCCATCCTTTTACCAACGGTTCTATTAAAACCATTGGTAAAGGTTGCTTCGGTGGTGATTTACCAATGGTTTTAGGAAACCATTGGTAAAACCCTTCTTTACCAATGGTTTTATGAAACCATTGGGATGGAAGTGTTGGAAAAATCACACATTTTAGTAGTGATTAACCTGGATGTTAGAGGAACCGGGTACAACACATGTCCCAATCATGCCTAATATCAGACCTGTAAAATATAAAAATGGAACCACTCAAGAAAAAAGAGGGACCCACACACAAGAAAACATATCAAGGGAACCCATGAAGAAAAGAAAGTAGAAAAACCTCATAACTGACTGCAAACAAAGAATAAATTGTTGTGCATCAAAGTTCTAATCAACCTTGCAACAAACAAACTTTAAATAGAAAACCATAGAAGAATATCCAATTTTACTGGAAACTAGAATATCAAGATTCCATGACACACTATTTTGGTTTCTGTTTCCTAAAGAGGACTCATTCTTAACTTCTATTACATCCATGGAGTCCAAGTGATTTGATCACAATATTCAGGTCATTCTAAAACTTCTATTATTATTTATTGTATGATTGTGTTCAATTTTATTACTTTTCAAATAGAGTGTGTATCTATAGTATAAACACACCCTATATCCTATACTAATATGGATGATACAATATATCCTCACACTACAATTAACATACACCATATTTCTCCCAATAAGAACAATAGAATATGTCTATATGTGACCTGGTTGTTATCTATTGTGCATGAATAACTATGGTAGATGTATAGCTTGACCTGGATAACACTGTATGTTATTGTAAACCCAGATCTAGGGTGTGGATCAAAGTTTATTAATTTAAACTTCTTGGTGTTAGGTGACCACCAATTAGAGATTATTAGGTCCTAGCTTGATATTGAATATCTTGTTTTATTCTGATGTTCTATTTCAAATTTAGTTTACTCTATTTTCATTCATATTTCAGAAATCTAAGTTTTAATTTGATAATTGATCTTGGATAGTATTTATAACTGTTTTGGTTTGGTAAATTAGTTTCAAAAGTTATATCCATTTTTAAAATTTCTATAACTGATAAATAATAAATCTTTTGAGAAATTAATTGAACAATAAACCTATTATTAATTAACTACTTTGATTAACTGACTTATTTTGATCATAAAATAGAGTATTTTTAAATAAGGTTATTTAACACAAATTTTTATAGGATATAAATTCAACCCCCTCTTGAGTGTCATACTCTAAAAAACATTAGGTATCAGAGGTTGTTTTTAAACTACTATTTTAAAATCATTTTAACTGTGATTTTAGTTGTGTTTTAAAGATCTATAAATTTCTCTTAGTTATAAATTTTTATCTCTTTAAAAATATAATCTTTATTATTCAATATGGATAATAGAAAAGAAGTTTTTTCTACCAAAATACCCCTGTAATTTAATGGTATAAATTATTCCCAATGGAAAATAAATATTATAATGCACCTAGAAAGCATAGGGTTTGATATTTGGACTTTAATGGAAGATAAATATGATATACCAGACACTCCAAGAACTATATGGAGTGTTTCCGAAAAAACTTCTTACAATAATAACTATAAAGATATGAATGCCCTATTTCATGTTTTAGGTGATGAAGAATTCAATTAAATTTATGCATGTTAATATTCCTATTAAATTTGCGATACCTTAGCTATTTCATTGGAAAGAACCACTAATGTTAAAGAAATGAGACTTAATACCTATACAATTAAGTATGATCAGTCAGAATGTCCCAAAGGCCTTTTTTTATTATTTTTGATAACCCACCTTTAAAGGGGTGAGGTGGAACCCTTACATGGCCCAAAGGCTCAAAGACAATTACATGACCCATAGGTATTAGAGGGAATTACCCAGAAAAGATAACTTGGAACTGCTCCTCCCTAGAATATGTCATGATATCAGCACTCCACCTTTTCATGGATGGTCGGCTAGCTATCCTCTGCAAAGCTGCATAGGCCCGGTACCGATGGAAAATCCATACCCTCTCATTCTTCCAATTCCAGTTAGCTCTTCTCTAGTGAATGCACTTTCCCTGAATCCTCATATGAATCCTTTTCCCTTATAGCTTGAATGGTACATCTGAATTCATGTGTCCCGAAGGCCTTGGGGTGGCCCTAAGGACTTAATGTGGCCTGAAGTCCTTGAGAATCTGCTATCCCAAAGGCCTTGGGTGGCCTGAAAGCCAAGCAGGACCCGAGAACCAAATCAGTGACCCAAAGGCCCAGATGGATGAATAGTTTCGTCTACTATAGTACCAAATAGTGCCTACTACTGTACTGCTACAACACTTCTACAATGACCCTGGAAATATGCCTCCACCCAGATTTGATCTCTGGTCTCTTGGATGCACCTACCGAGTCCTAACCAACCAGGTTGAGGCTCATGTACTATTAAGTATGATAATTTCATGATAAATCCTGATGAACCAATTTCTATTATGTATTTCAGGTTCAATGAGATAGTTAATACAATGTGTACTCTTGGAAAGCCAGTGGATGCCAAAGAAAAAATCATGTAGCTACTTAGATATCTACTTGAAATATGGATAGGAACCTCAGTATCAGTTAGAGAATCTTATGATATCATTAAGTCTCTAGTTAAGGAGCTAATAGGAAATCTAATGATGTATAAGGAAGAAATAAAGGTCAACAAGGATGAGGAAGATGAAACAAAGATAAAGTCAGTGGATTTCAAAACCACTACTTCCAAAAATAACTTTAAGCGAAGGATTCAAACACATTCGGATAGTACAATGGATGAATATTCACCATCAAAAAATGGTGAGGAAATGAATAAATTATCCATAAGATTTAAAAGTTTTATAGAAAGAATAAGTTTCTCAGGAGGACTAGCTAAAAAGTTAAATATGATAATAAGGGAAACTAGAAAAAGGATTAGAAAATGAATAATAACTCAAATGAAATAGTTTTTTTATGAATGTAAGAGAATAAGAAATGTAAATACTGACTATCCAAAGATAAAATATAATAAGAAATATGAGGAAAACAATAAAAGATACAAGATGCCAATAAAGACCACCTGGAGTGCATATGAGGATATCTCTAGTGATTCAGAATCGTCACATGTTGAGAAAAGTGACAAGGAAAACATGTGTTTCATGAAAAACACACATCAGGTAACCCTTGAGTCTCATGTATAAAATTATTATTATTCTGAAGATTAATCTAATTCTGAAAATATGACTAATGAAAAAATGTTTTAATACTACCAAATTATTGAAGAAACTTGTAATGAATTAAAGGATAAATAATTTTACTTCAAGAAATAGCATGCTCTCACATCTACAATCAAATTCGAGCTTACAATAGAGAAGGAAAACAATTATCAATTTCTTTAAGAAAATAATGTTCTTAAGTTATCAAATAAAAAATATAAAAAGGACTTAAAGATGTTTACCAATGGAAAAAATACTATTACAAAAATTCTTGGTAAACAAGTAGCTCATAGGTAAAATACTAGTATAGGACATGAACCTAGATAGAGGAACATAACTAAAAATTTGTTCTAACCAAATCTAGAAAAATAATTTTTATGTCCAGAATTGATAATTTTTCTGCTTGTTCTAAAACCGGAAAACCTTCTACTACTTGTAGTTTTTCTAGAAAAAATAAAGTTTATTTTTCAAATAATTTAAAGACTGCTTAAATGAGACCCATGAAGCAAGTATGGGTTCCCAAATAACTTATTAATAATATTACTAGACCCAAATAACTCTGGGAAACAAAATCATCTATTGTTTGATCATTTTATAAGAAATTTTTTTGAAGAGATCCTATAGAAGTATATGGTACTTGGATAGTGGATGTTCAAGACACATGACAATAGATTATTCATGATTCAAGAATCTGATAAATATTGATGATGGTCTTGTCACATTTGGTGTTAATTCTAAATGAAAAATAATTATCATTGACCAAATTAGTAACACTTATTCAGTTTTAATTTCCAAAGTAATTTTTGTTGACGTTTTAATGTATAACCTGCTTAGTATCTCTCATTTATGTGATGATGATTTTAATGTTAAAATTAAAAATGATGCATACAATGTTTTTAATTCTAAAAATGAATTAGTATTTACTACATTTAGGAATGAAAATGTGTATGTTATAAACATAGATTCCCTAGAGTCTAAAAATGCTTCCTTCTTAAGTTCCTTCCACAAAGAGACTTGGCTCTAGCACTGGAGATTAAAACATTATAATATTCATTCACATAGAAAGCTTACTAGGAAAGGAATAGTTAAAGATATACCCAAACATGAATTTCAAATTTACAATGTTTGTAATCCTCATAAAAAATTTAAACATAAAAAAATATCTTTTAAACCAAAGAAAGAAGATTCAACTTCTCAACCTCTTGATTTGGTTCAGATGGATTTGTTTGGACCTTCATGAGTTTTAATTCTTAATGGGAATCACAATGTATATGTTCTAGTAGATGACTTTTCTAGATACACTTGGACTTTATTTCTTTATCACAAAAGTGAAGATTTCTCTTACTTCATTAAGTATACTAAAACAGTAGAGAACCTAAGTGTAATTAGAATTAAAACCTTAAGAGGTTACCATGGATGTGAGTTTGAAAATCAAGAGTTTGAATCTTTTTGCTCACATAGTGGCTATAGTCATAACTTCCCTACACCTAGGACACCCAAAAAGAATGGTGTTTTAGAAATAAGAAATAGAACCTTACAAGAGATACCCCGAACTATGCTTAATGAATATGAATTACCTATATATTTTTGGGGAAAATCCATCAAAAAATCTTGTTATATAATTAATAGAGTCTTAATCAGACCAATTCTTAAAAGAACCTCTATGATCTATGGAAGATTAGGAAACCCAAAGTTAGTTACTTCAATTTTTGTGGTTGAAAAGTATATATCCTTAATAAAAAGGGAAATATTGAAAAAATTTAATCTGAAAGTGATGAAGGAATATTTCTAGGTTATTCAATCACTATTAAAGCCTATGGAGCATTTAATAAAATAAAAATGTGTGTGGAAGAATATGTACATGTCAAATTCGGTGAAACATACCAACATAAACCCAAGACCTCTCTAGAAAATATTAAGGTCGATCTGACCAATCTGGGAATAAATGAAAAATTATCTGACCATGCTGTTAAGAAAAATGTTAAATCATCATGTTCTGGAAATTATTTAGACTCTAGTAAAGATGATCCCAGACCTACTGATAAACCTGAAATAACTAGCCCTTCTTTTTTTAGACCCACAAGTATCCTTAAGAACCATCCTTTATATTCTTTAGTTAGATACCTAGATAAAGGGACACACACTAGAGTTTCTCTATGAAACTAGGTTGAACGTCAAGCCTTTTTTTCACATCTTAAACTTAAAAGAATTAATGATGCAATCAAGGATGAATTTTGGGTAATGGCTATGCAAGAAGAACTGAATCAGTTTGAAAGAAATAAATTTTGGAAACTAGTAGGAAGGCCTAAAGACACATTGACCATGAGCATTATGTTCTTTTTTGGAAAGAGAGTAGATGAAGCTAGTAATATTGTAAGAAATAAAGCTAGATTGGTTTCACAAGGATATAGTCAAGAAGAATTCATTGACTATAAAAAAACTTTTCCACCAATTTCTAGACTTGAGGCCATTATAACCATACTTTCATATGCAGCTCATCACAATTTTAAAATATATCAAATGGATGTTAAGTGTGCATTCCTAAATGGATATATAGTTGAGGATATTTTTTTGAACAACCCCATGGTTTTAAAAACCCCCACATCACAAATCATGATTTTAAATTGAAAAACAGATTTATATTTTTTAAAACAAGCTCCAAGATCTTAGTATGATAGGCTTAATACTTTTATTATTTAAAAAATGTTTTTCAAAAGGTATTGGGGACCCTACACTCTTTATAAAATAATGTTTTAAATATTTTTTAGTAGTTCAAATCTATGTTGATGTTCTTATTTTCAGATCTTCCAAAAACTCTTTATGTATTGATCTTTCAAAAATGATGCCAAGTGAATTTGAAATGAGTTTAATTAGGGTACTCAAATTCTTTCGTGGATTTAAAATCATTCAAAATAAAGAAAGTTTTATTTTAAATAAAATTAAATAAATTAAAGATGTTTTAAAAAGGTTTGGATTTGATCATATAAAAATTAGTGATACATTAATGAGTACCACCTGTAAGTTTGATGTTGATGAAAATGGTAAATCTGTTAATCAAACAACTTATAGAGGAATGATTGGGAGTTTACTCTACTGAACTGCTAGCATGCCTGACATTATGTTTAGTGTGTGTTTGTGAGAGCATTTTCAAGCAAACCCTATATAATCTAATCTAAATGCTATTAAAATAATTTTAAAATACCTCAAGTATAGTACCAACTTAGTATTGTTCTACCCTAGAAGAAAACCATTTGATTTATTTAGTTATTCTGATACTGATTTTGCTGGTTGTAAGTTAGATAGAAAAAGAACCAATGGAACAAGTCACTTATTTGGAAAATCTCTAGTGTCATGGTGTAGTAAGAAGAAAAACTATGCTGCATTATCTATTTCCTAAGCTGAATACATAGCAGTTGGTAGTTGTTGTGCATATATTTTTTGGATGAAACAAACTTTAATATACATTGGATACCAATTTAGACATTTAACTATAAATTGTGACAATACAAGTGCTATTAACATATCAAAAAATATTGTTTCTCATTCTAGAACTAAACATTTTGATGTAAGACATAACTTTTTGAGAGATTATTATAAAAATGGTGATATAAATTAGGAATTTATTAGTATAGAACATCAGCTAGCTAATATATTCAGTAATCCGTTGAACTCTGATAGGATGAGTTACATTAGTCTCGAATTATGAATGATTAATTTATAAGGTGATACTTTTAATAACTATGTGTTAAAACTTATTGTGGATGTATCACTGATAGGATGATAATAATGTCATGCTGACATCGATAGTTTCATGATATGTCATACTGACACCTACAATCATGCTATGCCATGCTGACATCAACAGTGTCATGCTATGCCATACCAACAACGACACTACTATCTCACTGATGGAAACTTACCAATAGAGTATGATTGTCTATATCTTTTTTAACCAAATTGATGCATTTTTTTTGTTTTTAAATTAAACATAGTTCACCCATTTGCGATTTCTCAATCCCTAAGTGATAAAATTATGTCGATCCACTCTACTAATTACTCTCTAACTTTTTATATCACACTTCTTCCTTTTCTCTTTGATCTTTTTAACCTCAGACCATTAAACTTACAACCCTTCGACCAAGCCTTCAGATTAGCCAGTGTAATGTTCGTACTAGAAGGATCAGAAGATGAATCAGGACTCTCTAAAAGGCAGAAAGGAGAGTTGAGAAAATATAATAATGTTAGTACTCTTATTACAAATATTATGGTAACTACTAAGATGGATGTATTCACAGAATTGTTACTATATAGTAAGTCACTTTTGTTGAGAGTGTTGGAAATGAAATATTGTTTAGACACTTTTTCTAATAATTAAAATCCATATAACCCTAATCTTGTGCATGAGTTATATATGCATGTTGAGTTAATTATGGAAGGCAGTGAAATGTACTCGATAAAATCTATGTTAAATGAAAAAATCATCTATTTTTCTTTAAGGCATTGGGTATAATTCCTGAAATTTCTATATGAGGGATTCTCTGATGACTACTAAGGAAGTAATCCACCTACCACTAACTTCCTTTTCTATGAGACAACATTAGAGGAGTTGAGTGGAAAAAGGGAGCACTGAAGGCCTATAGCCTTATAGTTGGATGGGGAAAGTAGATTTTTGTTTAAATTTATTCAACATTAAATATGTACCAAACAAATGGGTCTTTTCATCTTTGAAGTACCAAGATGTGTACTTGTTATATTTTTGATTAAAGGAAACAAGGTGAACCTATGAAAGTATTTAATTTTTCACATCAGTGAGATGATAAATCCATACTATAAGAATAATTCTTTATTCTATCTAAGGATGATTTCTACTATGCTGAATGAAAAAGGATGTGTATGTTAAAATGAAGAAATTATTTCTGTCTACAGTGATGAGTGATTAAATAAGGATATTTTCAAAATAATGAAGATAAGATGGAATCTCAGGAAGAGAGAGTGGGTTAGAGATGATAACAAATTACATGAAAATTCCAATCGTGTTGAGGATCCTATTAGACATAGAGATATAGTTGATCCTGGTCTAGGACCAGATGAAGTAGCTGAATATTCTGATGATGAGGATAAATAATAGACATTTGGACCATCTAGAGAGGAAGGATATCCTATGGATGATAGGAGTTACCCAGACATTTCTGAAAGCCCAAAGAGAATAAACTTTCGATCACCTAGTCCACCTCTTTCTCTACCTTAAAAACAACCAATTTTAGGTGATGATGAAGACACTGAAGAATATGGCGGTGTTGATTATGTGAGTAGATCAAATGTCTCAGATGAGGATTCTACAAAATAAGAAGAAGACAGAGAAGGACAAGATAATGGAAGTGGGTCTGAAAGTGGAGAAGATGATGAAGGTGAGAAAGATGAGGATGGAAATGATGAAGATTATAATAATAAAGACGGAAGTGGGTGTGATGGTGGCTCTGATCATCCTTATGATGACAGGTGATAATATAGAGCTTGATGATAATGTGGATCAAGAGTAGAATATATAATCTCCTGATCAAATAGAAGCTGATTTTGGTGAAGAAGAAGAAAGAGTTGAAGTTGGTGATTCAATGGGATCTCAGATAGTCCCTGTACCATAATTGGTTTTTTTAAGAAGAAGATATCAAGATGGGGGGGGGGGACAAGAAAGAGGATATCCAATTTAGGGGGAGCTTCAAGATAGAATATATCAACTTGAGGGGGAACCTCAAACTAGAATAGTGATAGTTCACACACTCAATCTTTTAGAAGACTCTGTGTTGTATGAATGGTAATCGAATCCTGGATACATTTTCCTCGGCTTGGAATATTCTGATTTTGATGCTGAATCTAATAAATTATTTCTAATGAGTTCTATGGTGGAGGAGCCTGTACAATCTGAGACACTTCTTGTAGGTGCATTTGATTCTACTCCCGCACCTTTAGTAGTTCAAATTCCAGGTGACTATGTCACTAGAGATGATTTTGATAGTTTTAAGGAATAATTGTTCTCCACTATTAAGAATTTATCCTTTCCTATTACAATATTGATATTATGTGAATGTGATGAAAATATAATCAATGGCACTGTTATTACTCAAGTGGAACCAAGACTAATTGAACCCATTGAAGCTATTGTGATAGATAATTAGAAGCTAAGAAATGATTTGACTACATTGTTTTATACTATCAATAGTTTAACCTCTTAGTATCGGAAAACCATGGATATAATCATGCTAGCACAAGAGGATATTATTTCCCATATTCATGTTTTTGATTTTACCCAAATGGGAAAGCACATTAGAGACATTGTGTAAGGGGAATCTAGCTTGAAAACTCCTCTTTATCACCCTCTAGACATAGAGATGGTCAGTACTACTATTAGATAAGATCTGATAACCATGATGGGTGGAATATACCAAGAGTGTCTTTTAAAACCCATGTAAAATAGTGATCATGTCTATGACATGGTGAGATTCTATTTAAACAAGGATGCATATGCTCATGAGGAAATCACCAATAAAGTGGATTTGTATTTTAAGATAACTTACTCTAATAATGAGTTGGATAAGAATTTAAATATTTTACTTGATAACCTTGTTTCCTATGGTAATGGGGATGACCTCATTTGTTTAAGGTTCAAACATTCCAATCGTTTTCTAACCAGTTTGTTCATAGAACCGGAAACATCCAATGATTCTATATCAATTTGGACCTACTTTCCAAAGTTAGGTGCTCATTAGTTGTGGATCTATGAGGCATAAGAATTTTCATTGGTCGATAGGATGGGAGGTTGGACTCATCACACCTTTTTGGGGGGAATTATTGTCCACTCCGGGACTATCTTTATAGATTTAAGTTATGTTTGTGAATCCTTATTACACTACCAAGTATGAAAATGATCTTTCCTTAAGATTTGAAAATAAATGATTGATATGTATGAGATTTAGAGAATATTTTATATGTATTTGAGGTTCTTCATCGATAGAGAATCATCCGTATTTATTAGAGATTCTTAGTCAATGGTATCCATTAATAAATTATATAGAAATATATTGGTCATTATGATAACCATACAGGTTTTAAAGCCACTCCATGGGGCACATGAAGTTTATTGTCATTCAGAAGAACATGAATTATTTCAGGGTTGGGATCGTACGCACAGATGGGCTACCTACATATCCTTGTTAGAAAAAGAATCAGAACCCACGTAGTTTGGGAATTAAGATATAGTTTAACGTCATATGGGATGGATGAGAATTAATAGTTAATGGGATTGAACCTCATAAAGGCTTCCTACGTACTCTACTTTTAAGATAGAGATCGATGTCCATGTAGTTCGGTTGGGAATTGTGGGGCTTACGTATGATTAATGGACCAAAGAGATGTGTTGTGGTTACTTTTACACTCTAAGCTCACGCGAGTCATGCTCGGTGTGAGAAAAAAGAGGTATCAGTAAACCTGACAATTTGTGCCATGAAAGATTCTGTCACATGGAATGATATGGGATTATGTATGTATGATTTCCCAAGAAGATGAAGACTAGGATTTACTTCTGGAAATAAACCTAGGGACAAGTTATATAAATATATTTGTGCTTTATGAAGATTTGGATACTCTAACTTGGTGCTTACTCCTGAAAAGGAGGCCCAAAATTAAAGGGGACTTATGATTGAGGCTTGTTCCTGAGAAGGAGACCCAAAATGGAATTATGACTGGGGATTACTTCTGAAAAGGATGCCCAGGTTAAAAGGGACATGGGACTTACTCCTAAGGAGGATGCCCAAGTTAGGGAATTGTGATTGGGATATACTCCTAAAGAGGAGGCCCAGGTTAAGGGGAATTTAAGACTAGGGCTTACTCCTGAAAAGGAGGACCAGGTTAGGCGACTTTAAGACTATGGATTACTTCTGAAAAGGAGTCCCAGGTTAGGGGACTTTAATATTGGGGATTACTTTTGAAAAGGAGGCCTGAATTTAGGAACTTGGGGCTTACTCCTAAAGAGGATGCCCATATTTAGGGAACTTGGACTGGGGCTTACTCATGAAAAAGAGGCCTAGGTTAAGGGAACTTGGGATTTGGGGCTTACTCTTAAGAAGGATGCCCATATTAAATATCTTGAACTGGGGATTACTCCTGAAAAGAAGGCCCAGGTTAAATATCTTATCATCTTAAAGGATGAGGTTGAATGAATGAAATATCTCACCTTAGTGACATGAAGATATGTAAATCACTAGGTTTTGAGTGATGTTCCAAATAATTCCTTTTAGATAAGGAATCCAACCAAGGAATCATGCCATAAATGGCTTTAAAGAGGATTCTGAAGGCTAAATCTTGAAGAGGAGATGTAGATTTGAAGAAAAGAGATGAATAGGTAGAAGGAGCACCCAAAAAGAAGTAGGTGCACATGTCTTGTTTGGGCGCACAGTTCCTGGTTGCGCAGGTATACCTACGCGACACTAGGGTACTTTCTTGACGGTCAACCCATAGAGTAATACTTGAGTGAGTCTTTTCTCAAGCCCTTAGTATCATCTCTAAAGGCATCTGAAAGGGTGGCGCGTAGGTCCTGTTGAAGGGATAAGGTGGTGTGCAAGTGTGCCCATTTCCTATAAGGGATGGACACTTAGGCATGCTGGTTTTGATGAATTTCAACACTTAGGCCTTATTCCCTCTCTTTAAATCTTCCATTCTAGGTAAGAAATTACCTTATAAGTATTCAGAACACTTAAAGAGGAGACTAGGGCGTTGGGAGCTGAAATATGAGTTTCGGTTTTTTTTTCCTTGAAATGGGGGGCCCACAAGGGGTATTTATAGGCTGCTGAAGACCTTGGGAGAAAATAAAATAGGGCACACAAGTCACCTGCGTGGTCAAAATGTGGCGCACAGGTATACCTTCATGACCATAATGGAACTTGCACGACCCATGTTCAAATCAATCCTTATTCATGAATTTTTTGATTTTTGATGTTTCTTCAAAGGATGAATCATTTTGTGTTCCACGTATTTACCTTTTCATTCATTAGACTCTGTGATGGAAAGGAGCGTCAACAAAAGCCCCCCCTCAGAGTTGGATCCGAAAGGAATGAGGATGTGACTCTAAGGAAGAGAAGAAAACCAAGGAAGGGAAATGCGCAAATGCGAGCTGTACAGATAGCAGCACATAGGTGAGAGGCACACAATCTTCAGTGCGCAGGGGTGCGGCTTGGCCTATAAATTGGTGTGCGATTCTTGGGCAAATCATCCGGGTTTCAAAGCACCTCGCTCTCGCCGCGTAGGTTGCTCTCACCGCACAATTGACTTGTTTTTCGTTGTTCATTACTTCTGTTCATGTCGCACTGCTATAGAGGTATTTTGACCTACGCGGTGATACCTGCATGCCAAAAACCTATGTGACACAGTTATACATGAACGCCAAAATTGGACTTGCTCACCTTAATGACTTAGCCATTTTTTCATTTTTCTTCACAAATTTTATGAAAAATCAACTCACTTAAGAGTTAATTATTTGACCTTTGTGCAGATTCAATGGCTCCTAGAAGAATCGGAACTGCTGATGAACTGGCCAACACGCGAATTGATGACATGATGAGCATCATTGGTCATGATTACTATGATATCTGCGATAACACTCTACCAGATTTGGCCAAGTACTTAATGAAGTATCATCATAATTTTGCACAGAGTATCTACCTGCCTTTGTATGGCCATGGTCATCTGCAAGGAGTCAACGTTCCAGATGCAAAGAATTATATTCTCGAGATGTAGTTTCACTGCTACTCTTCTATTTTGGTTATGCATGGGATGATATGTTTTCCACTACCGGTTGATGGAGAGAAGACTATCATGACATTAGAATCAATATATGAAAAGACTACTCTCTCCAAATGGATCTTTACTTCCAATGCTCCATTCTCAAATCCATTTATCCATCTTCTAAGTCTCTTGGACTAAAACAGAGTCAATGCTTGATCAGTAGAAAATTTTCTCAAACTGAACTCAAGAATATTCTTTTACAATTGTTCCAAGAAGAGCTGGTATCACTGCGTCTCTTATTGTATCCAGTTGAATGAATGAACTCCCAGTGGCTGTTGATGAAGCTCGAGATGCCATAAATAAAATGAATAATTATGTTGAAAGTCTCCTGTAATTCTTGGAAAAGAGAAGAGAATCCAATCCGTGGATGTCCTTATAACTCTTGTGCATCAATGAATAACACTTTTATCTTCAATCATTTTCGCATGCCTTCTTTTTCTACCTAATTTAAATTTTTACCTAAGCCAATGGGCCTAGTAAACATAGTTTTATTTTTTTTCTAGGATTATAAAAATAACCCTAGAAACTTTGAATCTTTTTAATTTATCAATATTAACTAAATCATACAAAGTATATGTTTAGTGAGTTGGGACTTGACTTTTTTTCAGAGTTCCCTTGTCTTTTGTGGGAAGTTTAAATTCATGCACGTCGGACATAAAAAGTCTAATGTTTAATGTTGAAATATATTTGACCGAATGGATTAAAATTTACTCAATTACTTGATAATTTTTTTGAAAACATATTACCATATTCAAGTATGGGGAAAAAATGTAAACTATGACTTAAGAAATTTTTAATCCGAGGAATGATATGAAAGAGGGATAAAAGGAATTAGAAGAAATATTTCCCAAGAATGAAGTTACCACTATTTAGCTTACCTGTTAGGGGGTTCAATTATGCAGGGCCACTTAAGGGCATTGGATGCATAGTAAAATAATAGCATCTTTTGGCTGACAAGTCTGTTATGTAGACTACTTATGCAAGGCCGCCTAAGGGCACGTGCTGCATAGTCAGGTAAAAGAAATCTTAGAAATTTTACTTCTCTATTGCTAAAAAGCCAGTGGAAGTTAATGGAGATTCAAATTTTCCAAATCATAGAGTTTGCTGTATGGAGAGAGGTACTTGAATATGGAAGAGATATTTCCAATCAAGATTGTCTAAGAAGTAGATAAATGTCACTCCTGCGAAGGTCTGACCCAAACGTAGGGAAGGGAAATATAACCATAGACTTGAATATTTTCAGATCATGAAAAAGAATATGGGATAAATATTTTAAGGATGAGTATTTTTGTGGATCCCTACATATTTTTGTTAAGAAAAATAAGTACAAAATAGGCTTTCCTCCTAACAATAAAGTTAACATTATTTAACAAACCCATTAGGGGGGTTGAATTATGCAGGGACAGCTAAGGACATTGTCCTAATAGTCAAATAATAACATCTTTTGGCTGACAAGGTTGTTATGTAGACTATTTATACAAGGCCGCCTAAGGGAACATGCTGCATAGTCAGGAAAAAGAACTCTCGAGTATTATACATTTTGTGACTAGAAGTCAAGAAAAGGGTTATGAAGATCTGGAAGTATTTAAGGTTAGAAATATGACACATGAAAATGGGTATTGTTCAACGCATGAAGGAAATACACAGACCAATTCTAACCTTAATCAGGTTATGGCTGGGTCCTGAATTGATGTGATGGACTTCACTATGTATCCCATAAGGATGGGAATCAATCCATACGTAGTTCTTGAAATACAGTTTAACGTAATGTGGGACGAGAGTGTAGGAGATCTTAGTTTAGGGTCATAGAGATCAGACCATTTATAAGGAATACACAGTGTGTGTTTGTTATAAACCTGATGTGAATGAAGACTAGGGTTTTCATACCACATTCATGTTTTCACAAGGGGAATTGTCAGCCAAGGGTCTGAAAGTGGAATTTGGCGTTAGGCCCAAATACTTGGGGCTAGATTTGAGGGATGTTCGAACATTCCTACATATCCCATAAGGATGGGAATCAAGCCGTACGTAGTTATTAAAATACCCTTTGTACAGATTTGGTTCGTACAAGTGAAGGGAGAAAGGGGAATTTAGTGCAATGATGGTTTGACCTAAGATAAAAGGTTCAGGCATTTCCATGTATGCACATTGTCATTAGAATATAAAATGATTGGAGATAAATGTAAATAATGATTCCCTCTCATGTGAGAGTGTCAAAGAATGTTGTAGTTTATTGTCTTACAGGACAAAAGTGTGAATAGTTTAACATCATATAACAAGGACGACGGTGAACCAATGTAAAAAGTATTGGTTCTGGGGATGCTTCATAGATCAACATCATATGAGATGGAGGTGAACTGATGTGAAGATATTGGTTTTGGGCTTGAACCTCAGGAGGTTTCCAACGTACCTAGCCTAGAAGGCAAGGATCAAAGTCCGCATAGTTCAATTGAAGAATGAATTGGTGATCAAGTTGTTTTTGAGGAAAACGATCTAATAAGATAGTGTTGGGACTTATGCATGGTTAGCGGCCTAGAGAAGGTGTTATGGTTGAAGTTTAATCTAAGATCACATGAGTCATGATCGGTGTGAGAAACAAGAGGTAGCAACAACCTTAACGATGTATAGTTTATTGTCATGTAGAACGTATGAAGGGACTATACAGTTTAAAGTCTTGTAGTGAGGACTATTGGTGATGCACAATTTAGTGTCATGTAGAAGTGAAAAAATACAGTTTAACATCATGTAGGTTGTATTGAGGGACCTTTTTAGTTTTACGTCATGTAGGACGAATGATAAGTACAGTTTAACGTCATGTAGGACAAATATAGGGACACAGTTTAACGTCATGTTGGACGTGAACACAGTTTTGTGTCATGTTGGAAGAAAGGGGGACTGTGCAGTTTAATGTCATGCAGTAAGGACAATAGAGGGGATATATAGTTTAACATCATATAGCGAGGACGAAAGATAATATTATACAGTTTAAAGTCTTGCAATAAGGACTTTGGGACTGTGCAGTTTAATGTCATGTAGTAAGGACAACACAGTTTATCGTCATGCTGGACAAAAGGGGACAGTACAGTTTAATTTCATGTTGGATGATGGAGTGCTATATAGTTTAGTGTCATGTATCTAGGAAGTATTAGGGACTTTTTCACAGTTTAACGTCATGTGTGACGAAGATGTGAACAGTTTAACATCATATAGCTAGGATGATGGTTATGCAGTTTAACGTTTTGTTGGGTGTAAGGGACTTCTGTAAAGTTTAGCGGCATATAGCTAGGACGTCACAGTTTAACGTCATGTTGGAAATAAGGGACTATGCAGTTTAAATCCTTGCAGCAAGGATAACACAATTTAACATCACATTGGATGATAAGGTATTTGTGTTACAAAAAATACTTCTTCAAGAATCTTTCATTGGTTGGAGTCGTAATGAGTTCTCCATCCATTGAGATTAAAGAATAAGCTCCATTTGAATAGACCTTATGTATTGAGTAAGGTCCTTCCCACCTTGGTTCAATCTTGGGAGTTTTCATTCCTAGTATCATTGGAATTCTGAGAACCAATACCAATTATCCCTGTATGAAAGAACGGAGACAAAATTTTTTGTTGAGATCTCGTGCTATTTGATTTTGTTAGACTTTCAAGTGGTGCAAGGTGCACAATATTTTCTCATATAATCATTCAAATTCATCCAATCGCTTTTGAGATTGTTCATTTATAGATGACTGATCACAAATGGATACTATGAGTGAGGGTAATTGAACCTCAATGGGCAAGACTTCTTCCGTTCCATATACCAATGAATATGGAGTTGACCGCGTTGTGGTGGGGGTGGTGGTCCGATAAGCCCATAAAGCATGAAAGAGTTTATCAGGACATGACTTATTATCTTTATCCACCATCTTTTGCAGTATGTTTGAAAGAGTCTTGTTGAAGGCTTCTCTTTTCCCATTGGCCGCTGCATGATACTGAGATGAATGGTTGGATTTGATGTTGTATTCTCGATACAACTTCCTTACCTTGGATGAACAGAAGTTGGTGCCATTGTCCATCAAAATGGTACGAGGGCACAAAATCTGGTATTGATGTTAAACTTGATGAAGCTAACAATGCTTTTAGAACTGAATTCTTTGAGAGGTATTGATTCTGCCCATTTGGAAAAGAATCCAGTAGCAGTAAGAATGTACTTAAACTACTTGGATGTAGCTGAAGGATAAGGTCCTACTACATCCATTCCCCATGTGGTGAATGGCCACGAGTATTTAGCTGTATGAAGAAATTTAGGGGGTTGATGAATGAAGTTGGCACATACTTGGCATGAATGAAACTTCTTCGTAAAATCAACACAATATTGTATCATTGAAGGCCAAAAGTATCCAAGCCTTTGAATTTGATCAGATAGTTTATGTCCAGACCGGTGGGCACCACAGACTCCTGCATGAACTTCTTTCATGACAGCCATTGTCTCTTCACCAGCAATGCTTCTGAAGAGAATTCCATCAGAACCTCTTTTGTAGATAATTTTCTTTAGGTGATCTAGGCTATCATAAAGAGTAAAATTGACCACACATCTCCCAATTTTTTCTTTCCTGACCCTATCAGGTGGAAGTGTTCCATTTTGAAGGTATTCCCTGATAGGTGTCATCTACCCCGTAGTATGACCATATGGTTCAGAGATGGGACTAATTTCATTGATTTCCTCTATTGTAATTTGAACATAAGGTGAAATTGTATGACGGTGGGCAATACTGATGATTGTCTTGTCCCGATTTTGATCTTCCAGAGCTGTGGCTATATTTGCTAGTGCATCAGCTTGGGCATTTTGAGATCGCATGACATAAGAAAATGTTGGTTCCGAAGGAAATTCTGCTATTAAATCTATGACATAATCATAAAAAGGGATTAACTATTATTTTCTGATGTCATAATCCCCATTTACTTGTTTTATTACCAGGTCTGAATCACCTTTCACCTTTAGGTGATTCCCTTGTGCCTGAAGCGCCAATTCGAAGCCTACGATGAAAGCTTGATATTCTGATTAATTATTTGTACCGCCTTCCCACAATAAGAAGGAATAAGGTAGAACTGCCTTTTCTGAGGAAATAAGTAAAATTCCTAATCCAACTTTGTTGAATTTAGGATCTTCCATTTTCTTCCCTGTTGGACTTCTAGAAGCACCATCAAAGTACATTTCCCACGTTTTAAGATTATCTTGAATAGAAAAGACTTTTTCATCAGGAATTTCAATATCTAAAGATGTATCTTCCGCTGAAGGGTGTTCAAAAAGGAAATCATCCAGAGCTTGGCCCTTTATTGTATTTTGAGGCACATACTGGATATCAGATTGCTGCAAAATTACTACCCACCTTTCCAGACGTCCTGTAAGCATTGGACGACTAAGGATAAATTAGAGCGGTTATTGCGAGATACCAATTGGACCTCATGATTTTACAGGTAGTGTCTCAACTTTTGAACTGCAAAGATTAATGCCAGGAAGCACTTTTCAATACTTGGATATTGGGTTTCTGCTTCAAGCATAGTCTGACTGAGATAGTAAATGGTATTTTTATTCCCAGCATCATTCTTATGGGCAAGGAAGGCACACAATGATCTCTCTAAATCTATCACATAGATGATAAGTGGTCTTAATTCAACAGGTGTCATTAATACCGGTAGACTCAAGAGATATTTCTTGAGAATATAAAATGCTTCTTGACATTCTTCAGTCCACTGGTAGGTGACTCCCTTCTTCATAAATTTGGTGAAGGGTAAACTTTTTCCTTCCAGATTGGCAATAAAACGCCGAATATAGGATACATTTCCTTGAATTCCTCTCAATTATTTCAAATTTTGAGGAGGTGACATACAAAGGATTGACTTTTTCTTCTCAGGATCAACTTTGATACCAAAATGGAATTCAAAAAAGCTGAGAAATTTTCCTGAGGTTACCTCAAAAGCACATTTCAATGGGTTCATCATCAAATTGTGTTGTTGAAGTTTGTATAATATGACTTCCAAATCATCCAAATGATTAGAACGTTGTTTGTATTTAAACACAAAATCTTCCACATAACATTCAACAAATTTACCTAAAAAGGGTTTGAAGATACGGTGCATGGCACACTGATATGTTGCTCCAACATTCTTTAGGCCAAAGGGAATTACCCGATAGCAAAACTCACCCTGAGGGGCTCTGAAGGCTATAGATTCTTCATCTTATGGAGCCATTCAAATTTTATTATACCCAGAATATCCATCCATGAAGGAAATTGCTTCATAGCCAGCCGTTGAATCAATCAAGAGTTCTATAATCAGAACTGAAAAATCATCCTTAGGAAAATGCCGATTAAGATCTCGGAAATCAATGAAAACTCTAATTTTTCCATTCTTCTTTTTCACCAGGACAATATTATCCAACCATTTGGGATATTTAACTTCTCTGATGAAGTTAGCTTTGATAAGCTTACCCACTTGAACTTCAATTTTAGAAGCATAAGTTGGGACTATTCTTCCTGAGGCTTGCTTGAATCCTCAATGTTCTTCTGGAAAACCCAAAAATTGAGTAGCAACAACAGGATCAATCCCTGACATTTCTGTATAGTTCCAAGAAAATATATCTCGATTTTTCTTTAGAAAGGAAGTATACATCTCTTTATCTTCAAGAGTCATGGCCTCACTAAATAAAGTGGGGTGTGGATATTATTTCGTACCCATATTTATTTCTATGAGTTCATACACAGTGCTAGAGATACCCTCTTCAAAAGCTGGAGGAGCATCCCTGAGATCTTCCTCTTCTTCTTCAACACATGTTATCTCTTATGATTCTACTTGCATAGTAGATGATGAAGCATAATTTCCATGATCAAGAGAGATGTTAAAATTTGAACATCTTGAAGAAGAGGCTTCCATTTCTGACCCTATTGATAATGAATGGTCTTCCTTGGGTAATAAAGAGGAGATAATGGATTGAGAATCAATATCATCGTTCAGATCTGACATTGCTATAACTTCTTCTGACCTGGTTGGTAAAGTATAGACTTGTTGGATTTCAGCGGATGAAATGAAGACATCTCTATTTGAGCTTTCATCATTTCTTGGGTATTCACCACTTTCTCCCATACTGTCTAGCTTGATTTCCATAATTGACATTATGGAAGTTTCCATAAGAGTATTTGGATTCGAGTCTATCCTGTCAATTCGACTGATAGGAAACAAATAATTTGTACTCACATGTGTGAATGGGTTTACTGAAATCTTTTCCAAACCACATGGAGCATTAATTTTGGTGACCTCCTTTGTCTTGGATTTCTCCTTCCCTTCCATGTGATAGAATTATGCCTTAATGTATTGAGACTCACATGTTTTGAATGGGGCCTTATCACCATACAATGTCCCAATTTGACCATTGAAACAATATTTGAGGCCTTTATGGTATGATGAAGGGATAACCGCATGTTGATGTAGCCAAGGTCTTCCAAGAAAAACATTGAAGGATATATCGTGATCAACAACCAAGAAATATGAATTGAACACAAGGTCTCCAAACTGAGTTCTGAGTGTGATCTCGCCCAGAGGTTCTTGTTTATTTTTATCATATCCTTGCAACATCAGAGTAGAAGAAGATATATCAGATTCTATGAGGCCCAATCGATGAAGTGTATGAATGGGGATGAGGTTGAATCCAGAACCATTATCAATGAAATCTATTCAGATGTCAACCCCATTGACCTTTCCAGATAAATAAAAAGTTCTGATATGTCCACACACGACATTATCTTCATCTTCATCTATAAATGATATCACTGCATGGAATTCTATAGGATTATTCTCTACATGGTAGACTTCAGCCTCAACAATTTCATTTTCGAACTACTGAGGACTTGAAAAATCCTCAATGAGTGCCTCATGAAGATCCTTGGATAGATTCAAGGAATCCAGAATTGATAACTTGGCTGGTACTTGGGACAAATGCTTCAAAACATCATATTTTTGATCCAAAGGTCTGCAATTCCCAACAAGAACATGTGGTTTCTCAGGTGCCTTAGAAGTTGATGCTTTGGAAGTAGATGCATCTTGTATCAGGGTAGGAGTTTGAAATACTCCTGGCTTTGGGAGATTAGACCGAATAGGTCTATTTACTTACTGAGAAGAAGAAGGTGGAACCTCTAAATGATCCTCCAGAATAATTTTTCCAGGACTGAATCTGCTATTGGTGGAAGAATTTTCTTGTTCTTGTTGAGCCCGCTGAAGGGCTCTGCCATGATTTTCTGCTGCATACATAGTTCTAGCAGGGGTATAATTGGAATAGTGGTTTCTAGGATATCCACGTCTTTCTCTGTATCCCAGACCTCTGGAACTCCCTCTAATTACACTGTTTGATATAGGTTACTCAGGCTCATCAAGATCGAAGCTATGACTGGCATAAGGATCTGTTGAATGAATCATATTAACAGAACCAAAAATCAACTCTTCATCTGACGAAGATTCTGCCTGATTAGCCCGTTTAGGATAATTAGCCTGTTTAGGCTGTGCCATTTGGTGGGATGGTTCCCGTGACTTTGAAGTAGATGGCATAAAATCTGCTAGAGTCAAAGACAACTTGGGATTTGACACAAACTCATCTTCTTCTGATTGTTCCTCTTTCTTTGAATTATGCCGTTTTTTGAGGATTTTCCCTCTTATGAAGAGGGTTTTGCTGTGGAATTCATAACATAATACATAATTAGTTTCTTCAATTGCATTAGAAAAATGGAATGATTTTAGTTGATCGTTTTCTTGACCATCCAATCATCATATTTCTGCACATTATTGTTTTTGACTTATTTCCATTCACCTTCTTACTCCAGATTTGTAGCAGTAACACATGCTACCTGAGCTGAAGAACCTTTCAATTTGACTTGTACCAAGTCCACCATCTTTTGAAGGAGGTCTTTAAAGAAAAAACACTCCTGAATGGGATGCCCCAACATCTAATTAAATGGGAAATAATTGCGATGGTCTTCATATCCTTATTTATTTGGCTTTTTGGGACATGGAAACTGAACCAATGTATTTTCTAGAGCTGAAATGAAGTAACCAGGAACATGTTAATTTTAGAAAGAGTAAAATTTACTCTTCAGATCCTAAAATTGTTTCTGTCTTTGATCTCTTTGATTATCTTGACAATACGGCCTCTGTTGTTGACACATAGGAGGTGGAGCCCTTCCATAATATGAACTTTTTGAAGTAGAATCAGGTACAGGTGCTTGTTTAAGCATAACTGTAGCATTCTATGCTTTACCTATTATCCTTCCTAGAGCTGATGGAATTACATGAGTTTTATCCTTAGTCTTTGTTAGATAGTCATCAATCTGCTGAGCGATCAAAGTAAGGTCTTGAAACCCTCCTGTGTATTTCACAGGGATCTATGGTGTGTGTAATTCATCACACCAATTTGCCACATAGATTGGCAACAACTATTCTTGAGGGAGTGCTAAGATTAGAGAATATGTTAATCCCTTCCAGTGAGCATTAAAATTTGAAAATATTTCATTCTCCCTTTTCTTACAATTTTTAAGATCAAAAACTGTTTTCTTTGTCAATGTTGAGCTGAATTGAAGAAGGAATCATTGATGGAGATCCTTCCATCCGGTAATTGGCCGGGATTGCAAGCTTGTATACCAGACAAAAATAGGCCCTTGTAATGACTATACAAAACACCTGAGCTTAACTACTTCTTGTTGCTGAGGAGTTCCCATCATAGGACCGCAAGAAGAAACAAAATGTGTTAAGTGTTTCTCTGGGTCTCCCGAACCATTAAAGATTGGGAATGTGGTACTTGCAAAATTTGATGGGGGAGGAATTGCATCTACCCATTCAGGGTAAGCTCTCTTCTCCGGTTGAACCGGTGCACAATTTCCTTCCATAGCTTCCAACTGAGCTGTTAATGACTCAATGGTAGTCATTAATTTTTGAGAAACATATGGTTGAGCTTGGACCTATGCAGGTGCAATAACTGGAGCTTGGATAGATGTGGTGGCTGGTACTGCAACTGAGGATAATACCACCAGTTATTGTTGCATCTGACCCATAGGATTAGACCTGTGAGGGTGTACTGGTAAAGAAGGATACTCTTGATCTATCTCAGTAACCGCAACAAATTCCCTTGGCTGACTGACTCCAGCAAGCTTAGGATGAAGACTAACTTGAAGTAGTTCTACATTCAACCTCCTTAATTCCTTCATTTCTTCCTCTTGTTGTGTGAATAATTTTTCTAGTGAGAGTTATTGGCCTTCTCCAGAGGAATAATGAAATGTAAAATGATTCATTCCATTCCCCTTGTTGGACGCCTTTCAAAGAGGGGGAAGTTGGTCATTTGAAGGAATACCCAGATTCTGGGTAAGCCTTTGATTTCTTGTATGCACACCTTCTTCATTCGTGTTTGTGTGTACAGCTTCTTGAGCAGGAAATTCCTCATCCGATCCCTCTAAGTGAGCCTCATGTTTTGTAGGATCAACATCAACATCATTGATGACATTTATTGATGCATAACGCATTACATCTCTTCTATCGGCATTTATGAAATATTGTCTTCTTCTATGTCCCTGATGAGACAATGCCTTCAATTGAGTTGATCCATCATGAAATTCTTGATGAACCATAATTTGGAGAGAATCTCATGATAATTCAGCTATTCGTTCCTCTTGGGGATTCTTTACTAATCGAGAGAAGACCGACTTTCTCTGAGGAAGAGATTGAGGATTTGAAAAAGTCTCCAGTCCGATGGACTGCGTTTGTTCCTGCTGTTTCTGCTCAAATCCTCGAATCCTATTTGCTAATTCCGAGGGTTGGGATAAAAGAGTCCCAAGTCTGGCAAGCTGGGGTGGTTCTTGAGCTGCTACATCTGAGACTTTCTTAAAAGCTCCTCTGATCTTACGGACTTTAGTCTAGAAATTGGCTGGATGCATCAACCTACATCCACTCAAATCACCTCGCTCAAATGACAATTGGATTATTTATGACACTTCTTTCACTTGGTGATGTGCATGCTCTAAATGGGAAGCCTATTCTATATTCTCATTTTCCTGATGTAAAAGTAATTCGACAACTTGTTCTCTATATTCCTGATTCTGAGAAGAACTAGTTGAGGCCTATTCCTCATAAAGCCTTTGATTACAAACAAAACCGATTAACTATGGCCGGCCGTGGGAAATAACATTACATGAGACCACTTTCGGCGGGATTTGTTGGATGAAGAGTATAGTGAAATGTAGTACTCCATGGACACCCCATCCCCTAATATGAATACTAGATGGGGAATTGGCAATTAACTGGCACAATATTCATAATGCGCCAAGGCATGAATGCTGAAGGGCTCTCTGCTACCTTTCAGCCTTCGGATATCGAGAAACTAAGAGAGAGGCCAAATCAATTTGGCGTTGTAACCCTTCTATTATCTTAACATGATTTCCATATTCATCATAAGATAATATTTTCTTTTTCAATTGAAAAATAGTTTTCCACATGTTGAGACGAATATCATGAATACAATCTTCCATCAAAATCTCTGGAATGTCATACTGAGAGTCAGCCAAAGGAAAAAACATGACTGGTACTTCACCTTTTGTCAGTTGTTTCCCCATATTCAGCATTTTTCTTTATCATTCGATGAATATTCTTCTACCTGTTTAGACCAAAGCTGGTGCTTATTTGTTTCTTCATCAGATTCAACAATATTGGTAGAGAATTCATTTACCAAATTAGAAGATGCATGACTCTGGGGTGGTTCAGAGAATGATCTACACCCCGAGCTATCTTCTGGTTGAGAAATTATTTCACCTACTATTGGTAAAGCATCAGACATGACTGACTTCACATTTGCAAGGGCCTCAAGATAATAGGACTTCCTCGTTACTCCATTTTCCTTTGAAAAATTTTCTAGGCAATGAGAATTACTACTGTGGAGAGGAATTTCGCAGCTAAATTCATCATCATGGGGAGTACCACCATGGTGGGTTACAGTAAAAGATGAAACATTTTTCTCCTTGATCTTCTAGGCATGTAGAGGGTTATCATGACTCTAATATGAAGATGATACTTTGAGATCAAACGAACTATCATGAATCAAGTCTTCATGAGGAAGTGTCTGATCCAAACCTTCAGAATTAATGTTCCCACTATTGGGAAATGAGAGAGTAGAATCTTGAGTTGCAACATACAATTGTCTGAGTGCATCAAGAACTCCAGCATCGAGGAAGGCCTTATTACAGATTGGCTCTTGATTTCTTGACTGTGCTGGATGGGTCTTCTTCTTAGACGCATTCTTACTCACTTTAAGAACCACTTGTTGAAAAATGTGACTATTATGGGCAGGTGTATGTTCCTGATCAGGAGAAATAGTCAGGTTAGGCTGATTATCTCCACTCAAATCAGGTGTATGTGCCTAACTCGGTTGTCCGTATGATATGGGGGAGTATGCACCACAACCCTCTTGGACTGGAAAAGAGGTGTGTATCTGTTTCTGAGTGATCTATTGATGTGTCACTCCACCGGTAGGGACATATTTTTATTTCTTTCCCTGTGATACTGTTGAATCTGTTATAATATCCTAGTAGGCATCCGGAATATGAGCAGGTATTTGCTTCTACTCTTTCACCATCGTCAGAATTTGCTTAGTGAATTCAGCTATCAGAACAGAATATACATCCATTCCATGCTTGGAGTAGGTGTGTGTTCCTGCTCCTATCCTACTTTTCCTATCAGTGAGTTCTGATAGTACTTATGTGTGGGGGCAGAGAGTTGAGTCTGCTCCAATTTTGTCGTCGGGGCTTTCCGACTGACTTCTCCAAGTGCTACCAAACGAGACTTTTGGTAGGGTTGATCTATACTAGCAGGTGTATGTGCCTGATGTTTATTCCTCATCAAGTACGGTTGATGATTTTCCTTCAATACTGGCAGACGAGACTGCTGACAGAATTATTGATTATAAACAGGTGCATGTGTCTGCTTATTAGTTGCCACCATATTAGATTGGTGACCTTCTTTGGTTGTAGTCAAATGAGCCTGCTGACTAGCTGATGAGTTATAAACCTGTGTATATTCTTTCCTATAATACTCCACCGGAATTTCCTGGAGGGATTGGCGTGTTGCTGCCAGACGAGTCTGCTGGGAAGTAACATCAGGACGGACGGGTGTATGTGCCCGCTCGTTGCTTTCCACCAAGTTAGGTTGGTGGAATTCTCTGGAAATGGAAGAGATAAGAACCTGCTCACTGTTGACCGGTCGTTGCCTCTGGTGGTTCGTCTTGCCTGCTCGGGTTCAAGGAACCTGAGCCGAACTCCTGGAGACGTCACCCTCATCATATTAAGGGCTCACTGCCGCACGAGTCTGGTGGCGAATGTTGGTGGGAGACCTCGGGAAGGACTCCTGTCTATTTAAATTAAGGCCTTGAGTGACCTTCTCATTAACATCCTCATAATATGGGAGGGAATGGTTGTTCCGTTCCGGGGATAATGACCCGAAACGGTTGGAGATGGTGGTTAGCACCGCCTGCTTCTTGATCGTTGTTCGTCGCTGTCCGGACAACCAGGGTGAATTATTGACTTGGAGGTCTTGTCGAGCAGCCTCTAGATTCAGAATGGTACCATGTTGACAGTATTACTTAACCAGTTCATTTGATACCCAACATCGAAGATGCTGAGTAGGTGATGTCATCCTCAGAGCAGACGATGATCCAGTAAGAGTAGCAGCAGAGGTATTCACAGCAGAGGCATTCATAGGTGTGAACTTTAGAAAATCCATTTATGTAACGCAGAAGATCTTAGAAAAGAGTGCCTGTTTGATATAGCAGACATAATCAAGATAAGCTCGACCACTACATCTTTTGGATGAGCACATATGTCATTGGTTTCTTTTTTGTCCCTCTCATTGAGTTTAAATAGGTGCCTAGCAAATAAGTAAAACATCATTTTAACTTGGTTAAGGATTCACGTTGGGTTCACCATTTTTTGTTTCCTCTAAAAATGGGGATGACATCTTTTGTATAAGGTTCAAACATTCCAATCAATTTCATACGGGTTTGTTCGTAGAACTGGAAACATCCAATGATTATATATCTATTTGGACCAACATTCCAATGGTAGGTTCACATTAGTTGTGGACCGATGAGTCTTATGAATTTTCATTGGTCGAGAGTATGGGAGGTCGGACTCATCACACATTTTTGGGGTAAATTATTGTCTACTCTGGGAATCTCTTTATAGATTTATGTTATGTTCGTGAATCCTTATTACACTACCAAGTATGAAAATGATCTTTCCTTAATATTTGACAATGAATGATTGATATTTATCAGATTTAGAGAATCTTTTATATGTATTTGAGGTTCTTCATTGATAGAGAATCATTATTATGTATTGGAGATTATTATTCAATGGTATCCTTTAATACATTATATAGAAATCTCAAGGTCATTATGATGACCATACTAGTTTTAAAGACACTTAGTGGGGCACTTGAAGTTTATTGTCATTCAGAAGGACATATATTATTTCAGGGTTGGGATCGTACCCGCAGATGGGAAACCTACATATCTTTGTTATAAAAGGAATCAGAACCCATGTAGTTCAGGAATTAAGATATAGTTTAACATCATATGGGACTGATGATAATTAATAGGTAATGGGATTGAACCACAGAAAGGCTTCTTACGTACTCCACTTTTAAGGTAGAGATCAAAGTCCACATAGTTCGGTTGGGAATTGTTGGGATTACATATGATGAACAGACCAAAGAGATGTGTATTGGTTACTTTTACACTCTAAGCTCATGTGAGTCATGCTCGGTGTGAGAAAAAATAGGTATCAGTAAACCTAACAATTTGTGCCACGAAAGATGCCGTCACAAGGAATGATATGGGGCTTATATATGTATGATTTCCCAAGTAGATGAAGACTAGGATTTACTTCTTGAAATAAACCTAGGGATAAGGTTCATAAATATATTTGTGCTTTATGGAGATTTGGTTACTCTATCTTGGGGCTTACTCCTGAAAAGGAGGCCCAAAATTAGGGGGGACTTATGATTGAGGCTTGTTCCTGAGAAGGAGACCCAAAATGAAATTATGGCCGGGGCATACTCTTGAAAAGGAGGCCTAGGTTAAAAGGGACTTGGGAATTAATCCTAAGGAGGATGCCCAGGTCAGGGAATTATGATTGGGACTTACTCTTGAAGAGGACGTCCGGGTTAAGTGGAATTTAAGACAGGGGCTTACTTCTGAAAAGGAGGCCCCGGTTAGGGGACTTTAAGACTGAGGATTACTCATGAAAAGGAGGCCCAGGTTAGGGGACTTTAAGACTGGGGATTAGTCTTGAAAAGGAGGCTCAAATTTGGGAACTTGGGGCTTACTCCTAAGGAGGATTACCATATTTAGGGAACCTGGACTGGGTGAAAAAAGTCCCAGGTTAAGGAAATTTGGGATTTGGGGCTTACTCCTAAGAAGGATTCCTAGATTAAATATCATGAACTGGGGATTACTCTTAAAAAGAAGGCCCATGTTTAAGATATTATCATCTTAGATGATGAGGTTGAATGAATGAAATCTCTCACCTTAGTGACATGAAGATATGTAAATCAATAGGTTTTGAGAGATGTTTCACAGAATTCCTTTTAGATAAGGAATCCAACCAAGTAATCATGCCATAAATGGATTTGAAGAGGATTATGAAGGCTAAATCTTGGAGATGAGATGTAGATTTGAAGAAATGTGATGAATAAGCAGGAGGGGCACCCAAAAGGAAGTAGGCTAGGCATGCATGTCCTGTTTGGGCGTGCAGGTCCTGGTCGCACAGGTATACCTACGCAACACTTGGGTACTTGCGTGCCGGTCAACCCATAGGGTAATACTTGAGTGAGGCTTTGCTCAAGCCCTTAATATCATCTATAAAGGCTACTGAAAGGGTGGCACACAGGTCCTGTTGAAGGGATAAGGCGACGCACAAGTGTGACCATTTCCCATAAGGGCTGGACACTTAGGCGCACATGTGTTGATGAATTTCAACACTTAGGAATTGTTCCCTCTCTTTAGATATTCCATTCTAGGTATGAAATTACCTTATAAGTGTTCAGAACACTTAAAGAGGAGACTAGGGTGCCGGGAGATGAAATCTGAGTTTCTGGATTTTTTGTCCTTGAAATGGGGGGCCCACAAGGGGTATTTATAGGATGCGGAAGACCCTGGGTGAAAATCAAATAGGGCATGCAGGTCACCTGCACACCCAAAATCTGGAGCGCAGGTATACATGCACGACCATAATAGAACTTGTGCATACCATGTTCAAAGTAGTCCTTGTTCATGCCTTTGTTGATTTTTGATGTTTCTACAAAGGATGAATCAATTTGTGTTCCACATATTTACCTTTTCATTCATTAGACTCTGTGATGGAAAGGAGCGTCAAAAAACCTAAAAATACCTCCTGTGACCCAAGCCTTCAAGGATCAAGTGAAGAAGCTCAAGGAGTTCACTCTAACAACTGAAAAGTTTATTGAGAATAAGGAAGATTTCAAAATTCTATGTAGTATGGTGGGGAGATTATTATGGATTTCATCAATTTGTTAAAGCCCTATTTTCATGTTCAAAGTACTACAATTGATGCACCACAAGATTCACCCATTAGACCATCTATGGAACCTAATACTTCTGCCTCTCTGACAATGACTCATGCTCGAGCACTCACATAGATTCGACCTATCACATTTGGCACTCCTTCCTCCACTAATCCAAGTCCAACACCTTCAGTTTTTACTGGAATTCATCTACCCCCTCTCAAAATTCTTTCTTACCCTTCATTAGCCACTTCTTTTACCTAACCTACTCCTACTATTGATCCTTATACCAAAGGTAAGAAATTTAAGGATCCTTCATTGAAGAACAAGAAGTAGTGTGGATAATTATTTAATAGGGCTAATTCAATGTACTTTTGTTGTAATCCAATGTAATTTTTTATCCATCATCCCTTACTTTGATTATGTAATTCAATGTTATTGCATTTCACTCTTTATGTTCTTTTTTTATTCAACTATTTCTTCTTTTTGATAATCCCAAAAGGGGGAGAACAAATAGGAATTATTTATTTTCTTATGATTAAGTCTAATTATTTTTGGAAAAGAGAAGGCCTTATTTCTATAGAAATATACCAAGTGAAAATTTATTTAAGATAATGACTAAAAGGGTGATAATAAGAATAATGACTAATTTTCTCATCAACTAATTTTAATTTTTAATGTCGTGATTTGTGGTCAACAAAACGGGGGATATTATAGCCTCTCTTGGGTTTTAATAATCAAAAATCATGTTCAATCATATTCAATCATGTTCATTTATATTAGATAATTTTTATTCATGTTTACAGATAATTAATTATGATTATCTATGTTCAATTGTAAGTTAATCATATTATGTACATGTTTATCTTATAAAACAGACAAACTGAAAAATTGGTTAAGTATGAGTCACCGAAATTAATAAGTTTGAGTCACCAATATCTTAACTCACAGAAAGAACAAATGAGTCAGTGACAGAATAATTGATTCACAAATATCCTGACTCACCGATATAACAGATGACTCACCAACGGAACAAATGAGTCACTAACAGAACAAATGAGCCACCAACAAAACAAATGACTCACCGATAGTCTGACTGATCGACATATCAAATGAGTCACTGACATATCAACTAACTCACTAACATCCGAACTCACCTACCGACACATGGACCTACCAAAAACATGACTCACCGATAGAAGTATTCACTGATTTACTGACCTACTCACAAAAAGGACTCACCGATAAACTGTAAAAAATTTATTTACTTGGTAAATTCTAATTTTTACCCAATAGTCATATTGGGTTATTTAATACCACTAATTTACTTGTATCACTTTTTTCAGACATAATTAACTTGGATGTTAGAGGTAGAAGGTACAAAACATGTCCCAATCACGCCTAATATCAGATCTGTAGAATATGAATAGGGAATAAATTGAGAAAAAAGAGGGACACACACATGAGAAACCTTATAAAGAGAACTCATGAAGAAAGGAAATCAGAACACAACTCCTAGCTGACAGAAAAAAAGGAATATATCATTGTGCATAAAAGTTCCAATCAACCTCAATGAAGACAAACTCTAGATAGAAAACCATATAAAAATATCTAATTTTCTTGGAAACTAGAATATAGAGCTTCCATGACACTTTGTTTTGGTTTCTATTTCAAAAATAGGACTCAATATTCACTTATGATACATCCAAGGAGTGAAGGACCTTCGATCACATCTTTCAGAGAATTCTAAAACATATCTTGTTATTTATGCTCTGATCGTGTTCAATTTTATTATATTTTAAGAAGAGTTTGTATTTGTAGTATAAACACACCATTTCTCCTATGCTAAGCTAAAGGATACAAGATATCCTCACACTACCATTCACATACACCATATTTCCCCCATGAATAACCATGGAAGAGGTCTATGTGTGACCTGGTTGTTATCTGTTTCCCATGAATAATTGTGCTAGAGGTCTAGCTTGGCCTGGACAACACTGTATACTATTTGAAACCCAGATCCAAGGTGTGGATCAAAGTTGATAATTTAAACTTCTTGGTGGTCGGTGATCACCAAGTGGAGAGGATTAGGTCTCAGATTTATAATAAACCTATTTTTTATTCTGCTATGATATTTTTAAATTTAGTTTACTCTATTTTCACTCATATTTCTACAAAATAAGTTTTACTTTGATAGTTGATCTTGGATTGTATTTATAAATGTTCTGGTTAGGTAAATTAGTTTAAAAGGTTATATCAATCTTTCAAATTTATATAACTGAAAAAAATCAATCTTTTGAGAAATTAACTGAACAATCAAACTATTGTAATTTTTTTAATTTGATTAACTGACTTTTTGGATTTAAAAATGGGGGATTTTTAAATAATTTTCTTTAATAGAAATTTCTATAGGAACTCAATTCACCCCCCTCTTGAGTGTCTTACTCTGAACAAAACTATTAATCCATCGAAAAAATTCATGAATGAACTTAATAAGGCTATACTCAATCAATTTCATAAAGAATATATTATTTACATATCAATTAATTAATGTAATTTTGTTATCCTAGACATTAAGATTAAGCTAAGGACATCATAAAACATAAGGTAAGAGACTCTACCCAATCCTTCATCATTCCATTGGGTTGTTCTATCTTTATTTTTATCCAAATGAAGTTATCTATTATTTTTATGAACATATTCTAAATACAATTTATATGCTCCAAAATCATGTATCAAGATTCATTCATCATTATCTTTCGAGGATATACATTCTTTTAAATTATTCCCTCCTAAATTATTCCCAATAAGCAATCCCGTTTTAAGGGAAATTCTTAAATTCTTACCCAAGTTCACTCTATCATTTGTTTTAGGAAACTATTTTTTTTATAAAATCAGTATTTTTGTTATAAAAACCTTATTGGTTCAATTTTTGTTTTATATAAAAGATTATCCCCTTTTCTATTATAAAAACTCTTTATTATTTTCCTTAAAACTGCACTAAAAGGTTTTAATGCTAAAATACATTAAATATTATTCTTATAGGTTTTCACTTCTGTTTAATATCACTTAACATGATATATATCCATTTTTCATTATCAATGTCCATGTATGTTTTAATTCCTTTCTTTCATGGATACTTGTATGATACGCCCATCTATTATGCTTTATGACATGATTATGGTACCCATTTATTTTCATGGGTACCCTTATGTTTATGTAGGATTGATTATGTATGATTATATATGTGGAAAGCATATTCATAAACATGTTATGATGGGTGCACCTAGATAGTGCTCCAATTAATTGAGTAAAGTCGAGCCTCATGAGATGTTATGTACGATGGTCTTGGTAGTTATCTGTGACTCGTTCTACCAAGTGCAATGGTTTTGGTATTTAACCTTGAATTGTGATCCTCTATGTGCAATGAGCCTTGGATCATGCTAAATTTATGTTTTATGTTGCTACCATAATATCATAATCCCATGTTTATATTATACCATGTTTATATGTTATTATTTCATATGTTCCATGAATTTTTATATCATTATGTCATGCACTCTAAACTATGTGCTAAAGCTGTATTATTATGCTTATTTCCTTATTGGGATTTTAGATCATCCATTTATTTATGTTATCCTCAGGTTTTCCTATAAAGATGTATGAGCACAATGAAAGTTAGATCTATATGAATACTAAATAAATAAATTTATTATTTAGTCCCATGTTTTATGTTTTATGTACCTAGTCTTCCAAGACACTAGACTTTACGATCCTCAGCTTGTAATATGATGATTTATTATGCTTAAAATCATGTAATAATATGTGTAAAATGATAGAGTCACTATATAATAGTTACTAAGTGGGTAATATATATTCTTAAGAAAATATTATATATTATGAAATATATGAATATGGTTCTTTGATATATTTATAATAAAATTATATTTATTATATAGGATTTTTGAATGAGTAAGAAGGAAGTCATGAATTAAGGTAAGGGGATTTCTAATCTCACATTTATTTCTGAGAGATTTATTCCAAATTCCCCACTCAGTACTTTTATGTGGTGTATATACTTACCTATGAAATGATATATCATGAATCTACCGAATTTTATTTTCATTAATGTTTCTATTGATGCAATTCTTTCTTTGGGATTATGATTCACAAGTTACTTAAGAAGTAAGGGATTTTTTTTCCTCAATTTTCATTCTTTGAGATGTATGTTATTTTATGTGTCATGACCCGACCAAACGAGGCTCGGACCGTGACTCCCCAAACCTGCCTCCAGTAGGCCATTAGATGGCGACTAGCACCGAGTAGGCTATCATACACATGGGAGGCATTAACCTAAGGTACCTGTACACACGCACCCACAAACACATCCATGCAACAATGCATAGATATATATATATAAACTGAAAAGAAATGCATGCATACATCTAACCCACAACCAGAGTACAACAAAAGTACAAAAGGGAAGAACATGGTCCACCAATAGAAAACTACAAAAGCATTCAAAACTACCTGGGGTGTTACATCCTTCCCTCCTTCTGGGAATTACGTCCTCGCAATTTTAAAATTGGGCTCGGAAACTTCATTGAAAGCTCCACATCAGAAAAGGAGTAAATTAAACTATAAATTTAAAAGAAATAAAGAAAATTAACAAGGTCACCCAAGACAAAAGGTACTAGTATTCCATGAAAACATGGTTATCGAAGAAAAAACAAAGGGTTAAGTTCTGATGGAGAGTGATCGAAACATGTTTAGGAGAAAGTTATCCACCAGAAAATTGCAAACTTGTGATGGGTTAAACGGTATTTGATTCCCCAGTAAGAAAAATAAACAAACAACATTTTTGTTTTAAGTTAAATTTAATTGAGGAATTTATTTATGAGCTTAACTAAAATATAAGGAAACTTACTTACTTTTCATGTTGACTTTAAACTTTTACTAGATTTCTTACACAAACTCATATTTTCTCAAAAAGACGAGTATTTAGGAAGACTTGTTCACATTAATAGTACTATAATCAACTTATTGAGAATCACCTAATCCAAATAAGAGAAATATATATTTACCATGTCTTTATACCTTAACCAAAACCAAAACCAAAAAGGTTAGTACAAGATCAGATAATACCCAAAAAAGATAATCCTTTATAAAAAAAATCTGTTCTTAATCTCGAAAATTTGTTAAACAATACCCAAAGTTCCACAAAGACCATTCAATAAACATTAATACCAAAAAATTTTCAATGTAATAAAAACTAAGATTGAAACCCAAATCCCTGAAGTATTTAATCACATAGTCTTCCAAGATAAACCTTAACATTTATCTCCAATCATCAATTACTCTTAAAGTCTCATACTGAAAAGTAATTAACCTAATCACATATCCTCTATGATAGGTTAATAATTTCCATTGATAACCCAAAATCAATATATTATAGATTAATAAGATCATATAACTAAAAATAATTAGTCAAACTAACCAGATACTTCACGTAGTCCAGTGGTAGGCGATAAATACAAGTCGCACTTTGGTTGTGGGTTCGATTCCCAGAGCTTTGTCCGACGCGACGGGTTGTCACATGGTCTACGTGTTGTCCTTTTTCCAAAACTATATAATTCTTAAAACATTCCCCAAAAAGAGATAAAATCATCAAAAATAACCATAACATAATTTAACCTCAAGTTTATCTCATGCCTTTTATTTTCCATCATAACATATAGTAACCCATAATTACCTCAAAAGTAAGGATCATATAAACCCTAATGGTTACCTTTATAATTATTACCTGAACTTCCACATCGAGTTGGTTCTCTCGTATATGATGCATTAGAGAACTCACCAAGATTCAAGTGGTTGATCATGACTCCTAACAGTTGGTTTAGAATAACCATGCGATTTCTCATCGAATCCCCCATTTCATCCAGTCTCTTAATCAGAGAACCACAACAATTTCCTTCAAACCCAATGTCACTTTGGTGCCTGATAGATCCATCCATTTACTAAAACCAAAAAGGTTAGTATGAGTATGTCAAAAAAACCATCATGTACTAAAGAGGAAGATAAACACTAAGATATAATTATCCAAGTTATCTCAAACTCATTCCAACTTTCATAAATAACAATGACTCTATCTAATATAAAAACCAGTGTGGCTATACACAACTTGTCACTTATGCATGAACAACACTCTAACCTCTAAAATTATCTAAAACAACATTTGATACCAACTATATGGACCTGGAATAAGTACAATACATATTCTTTAATTAAATGAATAATTCACATTGAGGATCTTTTCAGGTTTAGAGTTTTAGAGAATTAGGACATAACTATTACATCTCAAAGATTACAATGTTGGCACATCTACTCAGTTTCCATTTTTTTCACAAAATAAAAACTCTTGAACAAAAGTGTCATGTCTAGTTCCTTGTTTTAGATAGCATAACATTTCATTGATCCCACCCTTGACCGTATTTCACTTTATGTCCTGTGAAAAACATTTCAAAAAACTTGGGATGAGCATAAAAATCTCAGTAAGGGTTATAACAATACGGAGAGAAAATATTTGTCCATGTATACATAAGAATAAATGAAATCATACTTTACTCATAAAACATAAGCAATTTAACTTACCTCATGAAATAATAATATTTATGCATAACTCAATATAAATCATAAGGCATAAAGGTAACTTGAGGCATTCATAACATTCTTACGTAGAGAGTAACCCTCATGGTTATGTTTGGAATACCCATCAAAATATATTCCCTAAATCTATTTGGAGAAACCTTAGCGTTTAACCCCTTCGTGTTACCCAATGTATTGAAGAGCTATCACGGGCTCACCCGCCCTTAGTTTATCATGGAACCACCCAATTTCATAAACATTTCCCAAAACCATAACATAATCATAACACTTAAAAAATGCAAAAAAAAAAAACATAAAATTTCCACATTTAAATCACAAGCGATCACATCATGATACTATCATAAATAAAAACATCTAATAAAATCATTAAAACTCTATGAGAGAAATATCCCTTTATACATTGAAAATATTAAAAGAAGACTTTTAAAAGAGATTTTGGAATCAAAGTTTCCCATACCACTTAGAAACTTTTGAAAGGGTTTTAAAACATTCATGTACATATAAATAAATCCTTAAAACCATTTTTAAAACATGGACATGGGTGATAAATTCTTAAAAGAATAAATCTTTAAAACCATTTAAAACAATGTTTTAATAAGAGTCCTTTTCCATTTTGAACATTTAAATTATAAGCCACATGAAAGTAGACCGTTTTAAAAACATTTAAATGACTTTAGTATAGACATAATATGGATATTGAATGTCAAAATGGATGTATATACACTTTATAAAATAATAAATGTTCATATCATTAAGAAATATCTCAATGTGAAGAAATTGAGATGTAATCCCAATCAAGGATCATGCCATTAGATCAAGGATAAAGAAATGACCTAATTATGGGTGAAAAATATAAATACACCAAATATAAGTGTAAAATCAGTGTAAAAAAATCATATTTCATCCACACATATTTATATCACAACATAATCAAGAAGTACAGGTTTAACCCAAAGAATTGAAATTGGGTTGAGAAGTTCCCCTACAGAAATTCGACAGCCTAACGACGTCACTTTAAAATTCTGAAAATGTGATGATGAGAGATAAGAAGGGTATCTCATCACTTGTACATAACATTAACAGAAATAAGGATATATAAGAACATGTCCCAACATAAAAATATGTAAATTAAAAGACCTAACAAAAACAATTCTTTTAAAAAGAGGAGGGTGAAAGGTTCCCTTACCGATTTGGGTAACTTTCGAAACGTACACCCCATGAAAGAAGAACTATACAGAATTAATGTACATACTAATAAATGAAAGTATATTACAGAAAGAGTAGAATAATGGGCAGTACATACACCACTAAAAGGAAATGGTGGAAAATGTAGCTTAAATCTGACGGGAATAAAAGTGAGATGAAAAATCTCTTACAAAAACTCGGCAGCCTAACATCGCCACTTAAATCTTCTAAAAATGGATTGATGAGATCAAATAGGGTCTCTAATAATATTAACATAAAAATTATATTAAGAAGAATATAAAATAACATCCCATAACATAATAAAGAGGAGGATAAAAATAGTGAGATAAAATAGAGTACTTAAAAAGAAAGAGAGTGGTAGGATCCCTTACCTCAAGTCCGACTTGTCTTGTTCATTTATTTATATTCCTGAATAATAAACTTTGGTAAATTTATAATTTATTAAGGAAATAATTTAAATTTTATTATTAAATTAATATCATATATTATCATGTTATAATAATTAGTTAATTATGTGTGTTCATATCATACGTTTTGTCGATGTTCGGTACATGAGTCAAAAATGATCTTTTTTGAAAAGCACTGTCAATGTAGTTGTAAGTACATCATATACATAATAGTATTAATGATTTAAATATCATATATATTCAGTATATATTCGTTTTATACTTATTCCATAATATTTGGAGATAAAAATAAATGAAATGCACCATTCATGGAGACGGTAGGCTGTACGTACGCATGAACGCTACTTTCATTGCTTTGGCACATTAATGGAATTAAAAATAGATGAGGGATATATATATATTATAATTCCAGTATAATATATATGTTATTTGGGTCACATAAGTTAATTAATTTCAATCTTTATACATTCCATGTATTGCATGAACGAGTCACATCACTTGAGGGGGCGATAGTCCACACTTCCTCAAATGAAATTATCGCATTTCCACAACATGAAAAGCATAAAATTATGTTTTTAATATAAAATACAGAAGAATATAGAGGAAATAAATATAATATATATCATATATAAAAATAGTTCCATCATAATGGCCACCATGAGAGGTGGTAGTAGAAGATAGAACAATCATCATTTCGTGAGGCAGTAATTCACCATCCACGGAAACAGTATGTTCTTTAACCATTAGACAGAGGTGTGTGTAAGTGTAGCTCGAATAATTCTCATAACAACATCCTAGTATGTTGAAAATACTGTTTTTGTTACAAAATAAATGAATAAAAAGAGTTTAGGGGGTTGGAGAAGCAAAATAATACAAAATAACATAAGAGAGGACATTACCTTAAAATCGAGTAACTCCCTTTGGTTTGAACCGAAAGGGTTACTTGAAGAGCTTTCTGCCTAAGGTAAGGCTTCTAGGATTAAGAGAGGGATGTGGAGAGATAAAATGATCAGATTTTGGCCGGGAAAATGTCTTGAGAGGTGTGGGTAAGGAGGTAGAGGTGGGGGCATTTTATAAGAGGGAGGAGGGGCACTCTTGGAAAGTCTTGAAAAGTTACTTTATTATAAAATGATTTTCAGATATCAAATGTACCAAAATTATATATTTTGAGGATAAAGTGATAAGGGTTCGAAATACACCCATACAATAGGTTTTTGACAAGTGTAAGTCTTGGATTTTACAATATCTTTTCATTTTATTTAAATCGTTCACTATTTAAGATAAGCGCTGCATCATCATGGTGTCATAAATAAATTAATCTATTTAATGTCTAAAAATTATAAAAAAGTACAATGATGTAGTAAATCTTTTTATATTTCTAACTAATATTTATTGTAAAAAAATTACATTTATAACACCATGTAAAAATTGTTTTAGTAAAATATTACAAGTTTATGACATTTTTATATTAACTTTAAATAAAAAGTTATTAATGTCATTTTCCTACCAAAGTGGCTCCATGGGGTCCCCAAGTTGACCCATGAATTTTCTCGGTTAGCCATGACTCATCCAATAAGGGTATGGCATGTGTCAAGGTCATTTCATATTATTATAACATAATCTTTACATTAAATTACACTAATTATCTTTAATCACAATTAATAAAACTTAAAAGTTACTATTCAGCAAAAAAATATTTTAATCCCATTGAACCACATTTTACATCCTAATGACAACCATGTATGTCAGATTTATGAAATTAAAATCACATAAGTGGTAATTTTTCATTTAAACAAAAAATCAGTTTTTTAACTACCACTTAGTGGTTTCACTATCATCAAAAATTGATGTTTTTTCAGAAAAATACAAAAAATTAATCCTAAGATATATTTGATATTCTGAATTCAAAAATGATGTCTATTTTACAAAATTCAAAACATATAAGTTTTATTAATTAATTTAATAATTAATTCCCACTGTCAAAACAAATAGTGTGTTTTTAAGAAACAATATCTATTAAAAGATTGACACTAGTTTAAGTCCAATTTCAAAGTGAAATTAATTCCAATGACCACCATTGGATTAAATGGTAAAAATATATTCTATTTGAACATTAAAACCATTTAAAAAGATGATCTAATCATATAAATAAATTAGATTAAAAATAGGTTTTGAATTAAAATACAACATTTTTCACTTATTCATTAAAAATGGACTTTATCAAAAACAAAATTGAAAAACCATACACAAAGTAAATTTTGATATCCCGATTTTAAAGAAGGATTTTATTTGGTCCAATATAACATATAAATTTTTCAACAAGTGGATTTAAAAAGGGTTCTCCATCAAAACACGGTTAATCGACCTTTTAAAGAATATTAGAATATTTACGCTTAAAATTGGATTCATTCGCATTTTAAGCCTCTAACATTTATTGGATAAAAGTAAAAATATTTGAAAAAAATATATAAACATTTTGTAGTTAGTTATGTTCATTCTCTCCATTACAATGACTAGGCGTTAACTACCATCTAAAATAATATTATTTTATTATTAGAGTGCAACGTAAGATTTCCAAGAAACTCGTTGTTTCGTATTGGGTACGCCATCGAGCATAGCGTTCCCTTTAAATTAATATTAACATTTTATTCAAAAATTTGGATAAATATAAAAATGTAATATTATTTATTTACCTAGGGTGTTAAACTAAATGATCAACCTATATTTTAAATTAAATTTTATAGGTTTTGTAGATTTATCAGTGACGTACTTTACTTTTTAAAGGCAATACACTAAAGCTTATTTTTATACAGTTTTGAGAAAATGAAATAGTTATATCTAATTCTCCAAAACATAGACCTCTAAAGATCCTATGATGTGTAATGTGATATGTAAATAATTAGTTCATTTTTTTAAAAAAATTAGACAACATATTTTAGCACATGATCTTGGAAACTAGGGTTGGGGTGTTATAGTTGGTATAAGAAGAACGATCTTGATAATTTTTGAAAATTAGAAATATTTTAAAATAACTAAACAAATTATTAAATATTCATTATGTGTAAAATTATTTTCCCTCCGTGTATAAATTTTTTTTAGGATGCAATTATTTTGAGGGGGAATAATGTAACATCCCAAGATTTCAAAACAATGTTTTATTATATTGATATTTTATTTAATGTATTTATTTATAATTCAAACTCATTAATAATATTTTGAGTTAATTTACTTAGAATATAATATTTGAAATCAAGTGTTTTAATTAATTTTAATTACAATAAATATAGTTAATTCTACATATTATCTATAATTTTCAAATTTATTTTAAAATAAATGTTTCTTCACTTTGTTTAAAAAAATATTTTAAAAAAATATGTTTATTGTTATTGTAAAATAGAATTTATTTTTATCAAAATGGTTGTATTGTAATGATAATAATATTAATTAAGGGTAAAAAAGACATTTTTAGAAAATTGATATTTTTTGGATAATATATTTTATAAATATATGAAATATATTATGTTTTTTTACAAAATATACAAATTATAAATAACTATAATTATTATATTATGAAAAAACACATATTATATTTATGTTTTGGATAAAAATGTGATTGTATTTATTTATTAAAAAAATGATGTAAATCATGTATAGAAATTACAACTTTTTTAATATATATATATATAAGTATATGTTTATTTATAATTATAGTTTTTTATATAAATGTTTAATTTAATTATTTATAATTATTTATTAAAATATCCACAATATATATGTATATATAGGTTAAAAAAACAAATGAATGATGATTTATTATATCATTATAATAATAATGAGAAAAAATTGATAATATAAAATTATAACAATGGCTTGGAAAATGGAAAAGGAAAAACATGATATATGAAAGCACAAGTTAAAAAAAATATAATGCCAAAAAAAATTTATGAGATAGAAAAAAAGATAAATGTTTAAAAAACAACGATTCTTGGATGGGTGGTCTACTTCATATTCCCACGATTATAATCCCTCTTCGAAAAATTTGGGTTTTATCCCATACCTCGAATGGTGTTGATTTCAATACAAACCATCCACTATTTCCCCCCATTCCTCCCTTACGTTAACCTTTTTTACATTACACAACAGGAAGCCAATGAGATTAATCCTGACCCTACAGTCAAGCTTGGAAGATCTTATTTTTCCACACCCTTTCTTCCTCATTGAACCCACTTACACTGTACCAGTACACCTCACACAAAACTCAGCCACTGATTTTAATTATCCTTTATTTTTGTTCTTTTTCCACCCTACGAACCGGTAGGAAACAACCCTTGAAGGCTCCCCCAATCTCCATCCTTGGTCCCTGCTACTATTTCCACTACAAAGACAAGGGTTTATATTTTTTTAAAACCTGAACCAAGACTAAATATGGCTTCTTCAAGAAGCCACATTTATATATATATATTTTCAATCAAACCAATTGATTATTATTCTTCACTAATTATTGTTTTTGTTTCATTTTGTTTTGCAAAAATTCATAATTCAAATATCATTTATGCATGTTAAGTTATGAGATATAATATATCAATATATATTACACTTTTCAAACCCAAGTTTCCATTCCCCATCCTCTCATCTTCCCCATATCAATCTGCTCAAAATTTCAGTAGGCTCAACCCCTCTTTTGATCCAAAATCATGTAAGAGTTTAATTATTTTAGATCAAACCATGCTATTTTACAAGACACACACACACACAGATATATATATGAATTTATAACTATCTAAATAACTTTTTATTTTCAGATTTTGTAAGATAAGGGTTATATTTTAAATTTTATCCATAAACCTATATTTTTTACGGGTTCATTTCATTTAGTGTTTAAAATTGAAATACTTATAAGTATACATATGCATATATAAATATATATATATATATCTTATTTGGTTTAAATTATTTTTATGAAAGATCATTTTTTTAAATTCATGTTTTAAAGGATTCAATTTTTTTATGTTTGATTTCATTAATACTAATATATATATGTGGGTATACAAAATCTTATACACATACCTATTTCACTTAATAATTATTGATGATAAATATTTATTTTAAATTTAATTTTTATGGTATTATTAGTAATTCCATAATTCTTAATGATTTATTTAAGAATTATTTAATTTATGTAATAAAAATTATATTTGTTTTGAAAATGTGTGTATATATATATATATGTAATTACATATTATCCAAAAATAAATGTTAAGGGTATTGATTTATGTTTTAATTATAAGTATATAGCTTGCATGAATTTAGTTTTATTTTTGGTCATTTTGTATTGATTATACTGAAATACACACACACATATATATATATGTGTGTGTGTATCTATATTTCAAACATTCAGATTTTATTAATCAATTTTTTCTTTTAAATTTTATCTCCTTGTAAATATTTTTAAAGATAATTCATTTATCCAAGGATTTCTTAGAATTTTCAAAAAAATAAAACATCATTTTATGTGTATAGTATATGTATATATATATATATTTATGTGTCTACACATATGAATTTAAATTTATCTATTTAATAAAAATAAATTTAATTTCCATGATCTATATAAAATTTGAGATTATTCTTAATTTATCAATTTATAGTTTATGTATATGTGAAATCTTGGTTTAAAAATGATAATAGTTGTCAATTTATGTGATCAAGATATTATTTTATGTGTACAATCTATTATTTCATGTTCAAAACTACATTTTCACCTCTTGAAATTTCACACATAGTTAGTTATGGCCATCATATAATTTGTAAACGAAACTCTATTCTTTTTAAAGAGAATTTATATATTTACTTCATTATTATATTTATTTTTTAATTCCAATGGAAGAATGTTATTTACATGGTGTATGTATACATTGTTTATGTTTTACCCCATTCATATGTGGAATTCATTGGACTTATTAAGTGACAGGTGAGGTACGCTATAGACTCTCAGTCCATCGATAAGTCTCATGAAACAAACTAGTGTCATGGAACGAGGCCATGACAGAATGGTTAGGATGTCCCATATTATAGATTCCCTTAAAGAATGCATTGGACTTAGTAAGTGATGGGGGAGGCCCGATATAGCCTCTCGATGCATCGTTAGGTCTCATAAGACAAGCTATTGTCTTAGAACAAGTCCTTGATGGTATGATTATGTATGGTCTTGGCCTAAAGCCTTAACGATGTAGTTATGATATCCATTATTATACATTCATTCATTATGAGATCAATATTTGACTTTCCATGTGACTATTTGACTAGTAGAATATTCTTGGTTAAGAATCATTCTCTTTTGAGCATTTATATGGCTTTAGTTAATCAATTTTATATTCTCAAATGCACATGGTATAGTTTTTTATATTTATGTATATTCTTATATAGATATTCATTTACAAATAAGGATTAATATTTTGTTTCCATTATATAAATGAATGTTATAACATTATCTACCATTTAATGGTTTGTATTTATGAATTAAATAATAATTCATGTCTTTTTATTTTCAAATTATAAAAAAGTAATATTTGATGTGCAGATTTGTATCCACACCCCTATTATGTCATGGATAATTAAAGTGTGGTCATTATCTAAATTATATGCGGAATTCCATGAATTTTTTTTCAATAGTTTGCATACTTTATAATGAAATTTATTTATAAAATTTAAATAATTATTACAATTTGTGAGCATGTTTTCTCCTTAAAATGATTTTAGTAACTCTAGATATAATAATGATGACATGCTATGAGAAATATTAATTTCTTTTTATGAAAACGATTTAATATATTTATTTTATATCAAGGAAATGATTTTAAAAGAATTTATTATTTAAAAAAAAACCTATGTGGGGTTTCCAAATTCTCACCATAAATTTTAATTTCAATTTTACAGGTTTAGTAGATTTATTAGTTACGTACTTTACTTTGTAGAGGTGGCACACTAAAGTTTATTTTTGTACAGTTTTGAGGAAATGCATCAATTGTATCTAATTTAACAAAACCCCGACTAGTAAAGATCCTATACTGTGTAATGTGATATGTAATTATTCAGTTATTTTTTATCAAAAAAATTACCTAGCATATTTTTGCTCTGGCTCTAGGAAAATGGGGTTAGGTCTTTAAATTTAAAGTGAAAATGTTCCAAATATTGATATGTTTTAATATCTAAATTCAATATAAAATTGTCCCCAATGACTTAAATTGGATGAATATATATAAAATTTATCTAATGAAACTTTAAAATAAATTCAAAATAAAATTTAACCCTATTAATTATTCAGATAAAAAATAAGTTTTCAATTAAATATTAGTATTTTTTACTATTCATAAAAAATAAAACTGCATAGATAAATATAAAAAATTCACCATAATCTAAAATTTCATTCCAGTTTAAAAAATTAATTTTATTTTGACATATAAAATTTATTAAAGTTCCAAAATTTAGTTTTAAAATAGTTGTTCCATTAAAATGTGAAAAAATTATTTTTAAGAAAAAAATAGTTTTTAAATGTATAACTTGATTTATTCTAATGTTATGGCTGTAAAATCGATTTGATGAATATAAAAAATATTTGATTTAATATATAACATGTAAGTATCATTTATATAATTTAATAACTGTAATTATTTTAATTTAAGAAGACAGAATTCCTTTTTAATCACTAAAATAGTTCTTTATAAAAATATTTCCTATATATTCAATTGTTTTTAAATTCATTTATCTTTAATTGGTAACTAATTAGTTTTAAAAATTATTTTCATAAATTTCTTAATACTATTCATAACTGATAATTTAATTTCTAGAAGATAATTATCACTTTAAATAATAATATTAAAAATATTAGATAAAAATTGGTCATGTGTGTAACACAAGCCATCAAATAAATTCACTATTGTGTGTAACACAAGCTGTACTCGACGTTCCATGTTGTTAAATATAGATTTTGTGTTTCATGTAATATAATCTTCCATAGAGATTGAATTTATCTAAATATAATTATATCATAATGTCTTGGGTAGTTATATTCCATTCTATGCTTAGTGTGACGTGTCATACAGGCAATAAAATACAATATCCATATTTCTGAATTTCAAGGTGTTACATTGGGGTAATTTTGTGTAAAATATCTTTAGCGAGGGGAGATGACTAGGGTATATGATGTATAAATTCCATTAATAGGATGTATTTGGGATACATGGAATCCACTTTACCCTAATAATGAGTGTAGAGTTTGATTCATTTTGACACCCAACCTTGAGTCCTCAGGTATAGGTTGGGTTTTGTATCAAGAGGTTACTTATTTTAAAGTATTGGATAGATAAGGTATGGTTGGGTGTCGCAATTTTTTGGTTACCATCTAACAACCTGATATGTATGCTTCCATTGAAGAAATGGAGTGTCTGGCATTTGGTATAAGTCGATATTGATATTTCCAGGTTTCGTGGTAGCCTAGTTAGCACATGAGGTCCCTATGTGGATGTTTATTTCTACTATTTACTTTATTTATAGAAACATAATGTTACAATGGTTTATATTATCCTTACTTAGTGAGACCCTTCTATGAATAATTTATCACACACAACATGGTCACTCTGGTGATCATGTATACCTTGTGTCTGTTATACTCCTTAGAGAACATGATGTGTAGTGAATCGAGATAGAGAAACTCAATAGTGAATAAATACTAGGGTGAGGTGATTTTTGGGGATTTTTGTAGATCCTATTGTAAATTTTTTCCATTTATTTATTTCTCACATTTTAATATCTTGATGGGAGAATAGTTGATATATTTTTTATATATACATATTTATTTGTTATATCTTGTTTTTTGTTGATTATATATACTTTGATTATTTTTTATAGATCATGATTGGTTATTTTTATCATTATTGATGGAATTTTATTAATTTCATAGTCTATATATTGTATTATTTATTCCCTCATCACTAGTCTGTAACCTCTAGTGCATGTGGGGGAATTATTGAGCCCATATAATACATTGACTTTTAAATTCATTAGTGGTCACATGATGGTGCTTTTTAAAATGGTTTTAGGGTGCCCCTATATTGTTAAAATATATGAGTATATAGTATATTAGGATTGGGTATGTGTCATAGATTGTTATGGACCCCAAATTGGTGAGTCATAAAAATATATTAGGTGGAAAGTCCTTGTTATCAGAGTTAGGGATTAATGTTTTTCATTTACATTATTATGATTGAAATATTTATTCCACCATGATGAATTTATTTAATTTTTTTATTGTTTTGGATATTGGATCATAATGGTAAAATGTGTTTGTACATGTTTCATTTTTGGAACATAGAATTTAACTGAAATACATGTGCTTGTATATGAATGATTTCACAGATGACAAGGGATTCTTTTATTCAATGCATCAATGAAATCTTATATGGTGATCCCCTATATAAAAAATTATAATAAACAAACCACGATATTTTTTATCTGGTGAATGTTCATATGGATCCATTTTGGGATGTTCATTTATAATTACTATGCACTCCCTTGGTACTAGGATACATATTAAACCGTGGTTGATTTACACAAGAATTCGATGATTTTATGAAATTTCAGTAAATGTGTAGTATTATTGAGATGATTCTCAGGATAAGAATGTGTTTACTTGAGGATTTTGATACCATTATAAGGTTAGCTGAGAAAGATATGTAAAATAACTTGGGATTTTAGGATGTAAAGTGATTGGATTTATTTTGTTATTGAGGTTGTGTTCGAAAGTAGGAATCATTTGGATTCCTAGCATGTTGATTTTGTTCATGGTTCCTGATGGGATGGTAGATCATGAACCATGATAGTAAGATATAGGATTTGGAGAGCATGGGTAGATTCTTGTTTTTTTTAATGACCAATGGGTTATGTGTGATCATGTGGTGGGCCTTGGAATTAGAGTGAGGACTGATTATTATTGTAAATGAATCACATGCAGTGATTTTGGTTTTATGAGATTAAAATTCAAGACAATCATGTTTATTGGTTTAGAAACACGAAACTAGTTTTGTTGAAATGTGAATCATGGAATCATGAATCAGGTTGGGTGATTGGTTAGTATGAGAGAATAAAAAATAGGGTTTATATGAGATCAATATGAATAATGGTTGATATGCCACTGGAGGGTTGTCTATATGATTATTTTTCCTAGGAAGAGGAGAGTGATTATTAGAATAAATTTTTAAGAAAATATCCAAAGTGGGAATGAATGTGTGAACTTGTTAAACATGGTATATTTGGGTTATGAATCAGTTATTGGTATGTTCAAGGGTTTGTTGGGAAATCATCATGGTTTTTTGGTAACCAGAGAGGCTTAGTGATGGAAGTGTGATGGTGATTACCCCTTAGTAATAATTTCTAAGAGGAAATTTCTCATAATTTATTGGGTCTCGATTAAGAGGTATCCCTCAGAGTTAGGTGACTGTGGGGATTAAAAACAACACTATAGAAAAAACAATATGTGCTTTTGATGAGAATTACAGGTGTTCCTATGGTGTGAGTGGGTAAATTAGAAAGGCATGGAGTTCGATGTTAGGGCCGATTTGAGAATAGTCATTAATAGGTGTTATTAATGATGGGGTGAATGTGGATCGGGAAGATAGACACACATTCCATTAATAAACTTGTTAGGTGTTGTGTTCGATGAGCAATGTAGGGGAATACAAAGAAATTTTGAGGCCAAAGTCTCAGTTTATATGGGGATGGGGCTACAATACAAAGAAAATCTTGCAACAATCAGTACGTGGATGAACTTGGTGAGACTCAAACTTGAGACCTCACCGAGACCTACAGGAGCAGCTACCAACTGAGATACACCTTAGGGGGTAAAAGAATACATATTTTGGGGAGAACACTATAGGAAATTATGCAGTTAAAACCCCATTATAGGTGAATTTTGATGAAGCTACATATAACATTATAGGTGAACTTGAAATGAGTGATGATAAATCATGTATAGTTATTGCATTTAGGGTTCGACATGATATGAGTTATTGAGACCAGCCATTTTGGATTAGGAGAGTGATGATAACGATACCCATATTATATGGAGTATCTTTTTAATCATTGTTGTATCACCATCATGTTAGCAGGGTTGTGGGTGAATTGATACAACTTGATGGACAATGAAGATATAACTAGGATAACTATGGGAAGATATATCAAATTATATTTAGTTATTTATTGAATAAAATATTTGGAATTAGAATGCAGTGAATGGATAATTTTCGATGTTTTGAGTTTCACAATGGATGATTAGTGGAGTTAGAGTGTTGGTATTGGTCTTGAGAAGGAGTTAATGTGACACAAGGTTGACTTGTATCAGAGGTGTGTTAGTGATCATGGATAGAGTATGAGGGATGGTGTTAGTTGATGAGGATCCAACTATGGTGTTTAACATAATTTCTAGTTTGGAAGACCATATGGTAATTTTGATGACATTTTGGTACCATCAGAAATTAATGCATCATGATTAGGTGATGTGATCATGCATCAAAAGTTGTGGCTGAGTGTTTTCATGAGAAGTTATCTATAAGAGTATTGAAAAGAGATATTTCATATGATTGGAAGTGATAAAGTTAAAACCAAATTAGGTACATCATATCATATATAAATAGTATGTTTCAAGGACTAAACTGAGTTTTTAGGGATAATCAGGTGTATTTGGGTACAGTACACGTGCAATTGATCTCAATTCAGGATTGGGAATAAGAAGCAGTATTAGACTTCAATCAACAGATTATTAGTTAGAATATTCTTCCTAGTTCTTTTTAGTATTGAGAAATGTTATGGTGGTGAGCTTATAATGAACAATAAATTTATGGCTTATTTTTATTGTGGAAATTTTAAATTTTTTTCTTGATGTAGTGGATGTTTCAGTAATCGAGACTTGGGCAAGAATTTCATGGTTAGGAATATATCAAGATATGTTTTTGGATGTTTTTGGAGGACTAATATATGTTTATGGTACTTCAATGAAGATTTTATTTTGGTTAGGGTTACCTTTCTAGGGTTTTTATTATAGGAGACTCATCACTCCATAATAGGAGTTAGGAATACTATGACAATGAGTGGGATTAGACCACATCGGGGCCAGAGGATCTATAGTGTGATGGTACTAGGACACTCTATGACTAGAGGGTGTGATGATATGGTGGATTTTATGTTGGTTTTTCAATATGAAATCATTCTTACATATGGGTTTTAAATCATGGTAGAGGGTGTTACTCCATGACTGTGACCTTTGTGTATAGGATGGTTACTCACACATATGAGTAGTAGTATGATCAAGGTTTCCACTCTAGGATAGTGACTATTACACATGGGTGTTATGACCCTTATATATATCATTTTAAATTTCTATGGATAAAATATAGTCACATTATTTCACAAAGGGTTATGTTGTGATATATCTCTATGAGAGATGTTGTAGTCCAGAGAATGAAGGATACACAAGTGAAGGGGAGGCGATGTGGTGGAGGGATAGGTCCATGTGGTAGAGGTGTATGGATATGATATGGAGGAAATGGCCTCAAATTTTTTATTAATATTGGGAGATTCATGCCATTACATGACTATAGAGGTCACACCATGATGGTTTAGGCCACATGATATTGTTTTCTAGCAGAGGGAGGTTCATCATGTAGTGACCCAATGGGCCACACTATGATATGTAACATTAGGAGGGAATCAATCTATAACCCATATAGGTCATACTATAATAAGTCTCCATTATATTATTTTAGATAATGTAAATTCCCATAATTTTAAGGATTGTCCCCTATCCCTCTGATTTTAGATCGATAAATCACACTGAGAGGTTTATTTTAGCGTGATTCTCCACTGTTATTCTCCCATTCGATCCCCCATTAGAGTGGGATAATTTTTCATTATTTAATATGTTGATTCAAGGTAAGATATTTCTAATTATTTCTTACATTATTCTGAACCTCTATTATCCCTTTATCTTAGCTTCATGTATATGTTTTTAGGGATAATTTCATTTAAGTGTGGTGGGAATCATCTTTAATATAGAGTATTTTTTCTCAACTTTATGAGAGGATGTCTCAATAAGGTGAACACAAAAGGGTTTTTGTAGTTTTACCAATTCATAATTTGTTGGTTATTATTTATGTGAGCACTCTACATTGGATTAAATTAAATAATTAATTATAAATTGTTATAATTAATTATTTTAATGTTATAGTTTGATACATGTTCTTATATGTTGATAAAAGATTAGATGAGGCATGGACTGGTTCATTCATGGATGAGCCAAGTATTACAAGGATGGTAACTCAATTTTTGATATAGATTATACCCTTAATACATAAATCATATGTTTTTTATTCATTATGGTGCATTAATTATTGTTTACATGAGAGATTGATTAGGGATAGTGACTGGGAGTTCCATTGGTAAATAGACAGGGAAACATTGAGCCTTGTAGAGATGAATTAATAAACCCTTTCACATTGGGTATTTTTAGATCACTGAAGGTTTATGTCTCCAATGGAGTGAATAAACCGGTTGGATTTATGAGAGGTTTGGGGTAGAAATAGAGGTTAGAGATGAGTTGTAGATAGACTAGGTTGGTTTCCTAGGGCTAGATAGATATGATTGAGATGGTTAGGAGTATTGGTGATTACTGAGATAGTGGTAAATCTCATGTCTAATGGTAACACCCTATTGAGGGTGGATTAGTGCCTTGGAATGATCTATGAGTATGATAAGTCCTCTAAGACTAGATGAGGTGTTGTGTGGAGGGTTTCCTCCAGGAAATGTATTGAGAAAATTATTATGAGATATGTGATATGGGACCCAAGTATGGGTTAAAGGGATTTTTCAATGAATTGGAACAAGATTCCAAGAGAATTAGTACATGTTAGCTTGATATAGTCCCTGATTAGTGGACTAGGTTATATAATTGAATGAGAAGATAATGGGGCCAACCTATTGATCCTTGGTCCATGTAGAGCCTATTGATTGAGAGAAAACTACGAGGTGTTGAATATGTCTTGGTGAAAGTGAGAAAATATTACTATTGGTCTAAGTGATACTAATGGATACCTCATAGGTGACATAGTGTAGAGACCCTAAGCTTGACGTACATAGACATTACATTACTTTTGCGGAATACTTAGTACATAACAAAAACACACACACAAGGACCGTAATAGTTTAGTGTCTTTGGAAACTCGGAATATAATCTTCTAATCGTGGTGAAAGATCTTCAACATCTTCCATAAAGATCTTCTCTTTTTTAAACCTAAATCCTTTCTTTATGTCCAGGGGAAAAGAAAACATAAAAGGGTGAGCTCAAATGCTCAGTAAGGGTAAACAAAAGAAATATCAATCACGTCATATCGTAAGAACATATCTTTTTGAAATCTTAACTTGCAGAAGAGATCATACTTTCATAACATGGGATAAATCATAGTAGTGAAATGTAATCCCAATAATCATAACATAAAACATGAAACTTTTTGGCATACACACATAATCATAGAGAATCATTTTTTATTAGTCAAGACTCATTGCCAAGACTATCTTAGTGGACAAAGTCCCTTTCTGAACCGAGTTCACTCCTCGTTTCAGTCTTGTTTCACTGAACCGGTATAACCTACCATTCCAGCCATGTCTATATCATGAGATATAAAATCTTTACCCAATGCATTGGAGGGAGATATAGGTCCCACCCATCTCATAATTAAATCATTCTTACATGTACCACAACATAAACATAAATCATTCATCATAACCCAAAGAATAAAAATGGGTTTTATAAACATCATTCCATAATATCATAATCCATATAAAAAAATGGTAATCATTTAATCATAATAAAAGTAAAATCATGTAAATCATAGAGACATTATACTTGAAAGATACACATATGAAAATAATTTCATCTTAGATGGAAAATTGTTTTGATAAAACACTTGAAATGAGTTCTTGAGGAAAATATCCTTTCTTATTCAAAATCAAATTCTTTTCACAAAATGTCATGCAATTTTAAAAGAAGGATATTTTTTTGAAAATAGTCATGAAATATTTTGGAGGAATCTTAATTAAAATAAGGCTTTATAAAACCGTAAAAATCATTTCACGCCGTATAAGTTAAAAATAACATTATCCTCGTACTTTTGTCGGAAAAGTCAAAAAAGTACCTCGTAACGTAAACAAAAGAAAGATTACTTACATACCAAGTAGTAAAAGTCAAAAATGGGTAAAAATGACTTTAAAAATACATGAAAACACTTTTATAAAACTTGTACATGGATGATAGAAATAACCCCAGTAAATACTTACGTATAAGCAATCTCGGATAAAAAGCAATTAAGATTGCAACATTATCCATTACCTTAGGTCCGATTTGCTTCGTAAGTGTCCAAACCTCCTGTATAATGATTTAAATAATGTTATTTACTTATTATAGAATCATACTTACTGTTATTATATCATATATATTCATATTCTTATCTTATTATTAGTAATATTTCATTACTACTTGTTATTCGGGTGTTTATTACTTTTTTGTTCTTATGTGTGTTTGTCGAATAAATTCTTATTATTCTCTTTAGGTTATAGATACCTCATTTAAAGAATGGTATTATTTTAATATATATCATATTAATTCATTCAATTCATTTATATAATCATTATGCAATGAAGAACATGTATAACGAATCACATCACATCGTTGAGACAGTATTCCGTACGTACGCACGAGCGATGCTATCGTTCCCATGATCGTGGAATTGTATTGGAGTGTATGTATACTATTTCAGAATCAATATCACTTTTTAATAGTTATATATAGTCATTATTTACACCATTATACCCATCCAAGTAAGGTGGTGGTGGAAAATAGATTACACCACGACGTGGAGACGGTATTCCGTACGTACGCACGCGCGATGATTTCTTTTTCCGTAGGATGGATAGATGGTGAAATAGGGTTGTTTCATACTTGTAATAACAAATCTGTATATGAGTGATACTGATGTTATTAATTCATAATGAAACAACTAAATAAGAATAAGTGGAAGAAGAAATAAAGATGAAAGAATTGGTAACAGACATTACCTCTTCTTTGAAGTGCTTCTTTGAGACCTCCTTTTAGGGTTCTAAAATAGGTCTTTGAAGAAGACCAGAAACTCTATAATGTTTCTAGGGAAGTGTAGAGGATAAATTTTCAGGGATTGGAAGAGCTTTAAGGCTCAATGTGGTGTGAGGAAGAGGGAGGAGGAGGTGCCCTTTTATAAGGGAGGAGAGGGGTACCTTTGGAATAACTAAAACTATTATTTTATTATAAAGTCAAATTAGGTTTTAAATAGCTCCAAATTGATTTATTTTTAAGCTAAGGTGGGGATGGGTCGAAATTATCTCATCCAATATAATTTAGACAAGTTTAGGTTACTATTTTAACCTTATCATTTAGATTTAATATTAAGTTAAATAATTTTACTTTTACCGTGTCTTCTTGTGTTCTTATACTATAAGGTTAATAAACTTACTATAAGAAGCCAAACGAACCCCAAGTTGTTTATTATTAATATATATAACCTTATCTAAGTCATTTGGCCGAACATTATATTTTTAGGAATAAAATAACAATTAATAATATAATATTTGTTTTAAAAACAATTTTATGTCAATTTTGACACTATTTAGTAATTGATTTTTGTGAAAATCATAACAGAATGATTAGTTCGAAAAAAGTTAATTAAATCAATACTAACATGTCATATTAAACTATAAAATTAGTTTAATTCATAAAATGTCTTAAATTACATTTATTTGGGTATTTATAACATCAATTATGTCAATATTTCATTAATAATACAATTACTGTATCATCATTGTGTCATAATAAATGATAATTATTTAATCCCTAAAAATTCTAAATAAATTCCTATGATGTATATAATTGTATTAGATTTCTTGAGACTATTCATGTTCGATGTTCCTTGAAGTGTATCACTAAATTAAAATTATTATACTTATAAGATTTAAGAAAGTGACATGTTGTCACATTCTTTGGTTTTAATAATAATTAAATTATTTTCATGGAAAAAAGTCCATTAAATGAATCTAATACGAACCTTAGGTGATATGGGTCGACTTTTAGTCATCCAATATGATTTTGACATGTTTTAGGGTAATTTTATAATATTATATTTACCCTTAATTACCAGATTTACCTTTAACTATGGTAAATAAAATTTACCGTAGTTACTATTCATAATTCACAAAAATAAAAAGTAGCTTATTAACATAATTTGGATCCAATTATTACAAATATGGAATCCATTTTTCCAAATTAAATACACAAAATTTGCAGAAATTAAATTAAAATTAATCCCGTTGTCGAAAGAAAATGGGTTTTTCTTTAAAACATTGCAAAAGATTGAATTGATTTATCCTACGAATTCAAGGTAGAATCAATGCTAATGACATAAATTATATTAAATGGTAAAAATATATTCTATTTATTCTTTAAAATCATTCAATATTATAATTTAACCATATAAATTATTGCGATGAAAAAAGTTGTTTTTAATTAAAATATAGCGTCTTTTTACTATTCATCAAAATATGAAAGTTACCAGAATGATATGAAAATTTATCCAAAGAAAATTTTATTTCATGATTCCAAATAAGAATTTTATTTTGTCAAATTGAACTTATAAACATGTCAAAAACTAGATTTAAAGTGGGTGCGCCATCAAAAGGCGACAAAACTGCATTTTTTAAAAAATACTTATTTTACCCGAAAAATTTATTTTGTTCTTATACCATGTTTTACAAAATGTGCAAGATGAATAATAATGTTATAAGATTTAAAATTTAGTTAATACTATTCATAACAGCTAGTTCATAATAATATTATAATAATATATCGTTGTTGAGTAAAACCCGGTATTGCGTACAACACACGCTATCGAGGAAGGTCGCGATTGCGTGTAATGCAAGTCAAGTCAGAGTTGCGTGCTGTGCAAGAATCCTTCGTTGTTTCGTATAAAATAATCCAACCATATTTCATTTATAAATTGAATATATATATATATATATATACTCAATGTTGCGTAGAATAACTATTATCAAAATTGTGTGTAACATGATCCAAGAATAGTGTTGCGTATAATGCAAGCTAATACGGTATTGCGTATAGCACAAGGTAATCTTGGTGTAGCATAAAACACAAGACATTAATGAAATTAAAAGAATATTTTTCATAAAATCTCGGGGTGTTACATTCTACCCCCCTTAAAATGAATTTCGCCGTCAAAATTCGTCGGGGTTATAAATGGTTTACTATTCGAAAGTTTCTTTAATAGAAACCCACATCGTAAAAAGGAATACCAAAACCAATATTTAAAAACAAATGTATGAAACGTGATGGTTACCCAAATAAACTAATCACTGGGTTTCCACATAGGTGAAAATATGGATATGGAAGAGAAATCTAACCATCATGTTCTGATGGAGAGTGGTAGAGAACATAGCTATGGAAAAGCCAGAAATCACAAAGCCAGAAATTTGTGATGATCTAAGGTACCATCTGATTCGTCAGATATAAGAGCACTAGGAAAACATTTTTGGTTTTCAAGATCATTTCCCTAAAGTTGATGAAATTGGAATTAGAAGAAATACTTTCGTGATTTTTGTATAGTCTCAACGTTTGTCGTTCTTTGGACAATTTCCACTTCATCTATTAAAGAAATGAAGTTGAATTTGTCATTCGTTATGTGTTAGCAGATCATGTGATAGAATGATGGGTCATTCCATCTGTCTCAAACAAAAGGTTAGAAAAGTTATCAAAAAATACATAAGTCCATCTATAGTGAGATTAATCATATATGGTTCCTAAAATGGACTTATACTTCATATATCATACTGCTTAATATAATAAAACTAGTTTCTACTAAATAGGGACTTCCTGTAGGCCAATGGTAGGAGATAAAGGCCAGTCGCACTTCGGTTGTGGGTTCGATTCCCACAGCCTTGTCCGACGCGATGGGCTGTCGCCCGTCCTGTAGGTTGTCCTTTTTCTAAAGCTATATTACTATAACATCCCATAAACAATATCAAAAAAGTTTTATCCTTAAACAATACTAACTTATTTCCAACATAATCCATTCCAATCTTTAGGCTTATCTAAAATGCTTCGGTCCAAGCTCATAGTATAAATAAAATGATCACATGAATGCCATCATTTATCCCCCAGATATATCTTGTTGGTCAAATTACAAACATGTGAATACCTTAATCATGCATTCTCTTGAATAATTAATATCCATTGAACCTTAGTGAAAACATGAATGCAGTTAAAAGTTAAAACTTTCCACATACCAAAATACTCAAAATTCTATATCCTCAAACCATGATATCACTTAGTTCTTATATCAATCATGAGCTCATGAATACTATCAAACATATTAGATTATCTTTATCCCTTCATTATGTGCATATCATCTTCTTTCCAAAAATATTTCAATCACTTTTCATGGTTACCGATGCCATAAAATTATTGAAAACCACAATAGAACAAAATATAAATATTCCAATATTCCACGATACTATATACAACATTATTATGGAATCCCATTACATAAACACTTAATCATTCCACCACATCGTTGTCATATTCAACATTTCCAATGGTGATCGCATGTGACTTCCCTTTGTCCTTTGCTTTAAGTGGTTGCTCATGTCGATCATCACTAACCCTTGGATTAGGGAATTTATTAGCATAATTCCCCATTTCCTTGCACTTGAAGCATTGAAGTGTAGTAGGTTCATTCTGTGTATCCCTTCGTTTGTTTGCATCATTAGGAATTTTCTTCCCATCATTGCAGCATTCAAATTCCCAATGACCTTCCTTTCCACATTTGAAACATTTACTTGTCCCTTTAAAACAATCTCCACCATGATTCTTTCCACACTTTGAGCATAAGGAAACATTCATCTTCTTTTCACCATTATTCTGAGATTTCTCCTTGAACTCCATCTTTCGTTTCTTGTCAAAACTATGAGATGGATAAGTAACACCAACTTCCATTTATACCTTGATAGCACAACGCACAATTTCTTCATAGCTACTGACGTCTCTTATAGCTAATTCCCTTCGAAGATTTGGTTTTAAGCCACTAAAGAATCGATCAACTTTACTTTCAGGTTGGATGATAAATCCAGATGCATACCTTGCAAGCCTTGTAAAATTCGCTTCGTATATACCAACAGATTTATCATCCTTTTTCTTTAGTTCAAGAAACTCCTTCTCCATCTTTTTTCTAAGAATACGAGGGAAGTACTTATTGAAAAATAAGTTCTTGAACTCGTCCCATTCCATGGACTCAATTTCATCACTTTGCCTCGTATTCTTCATAAGATTCCACCATTGACCAGCTTCACCTTCCAAACGATATACTGCTAAGATGACTTTATCATGTTCAGAACATTGAAGAACTGAAAATATCTTTTCAACGGTACTGATCCATTGTTCAGCAACAAGTGGATCAGAAGACCCACTAAAAGAAGGTGGACGTTGCCTCATGAAGGAATAAATAGAATTTTGTTCCCTTCTCTTCTCATTTGGAAGTCCAGAATGATTCATAGCTTGTGTAAGTATAGAAATAATATTTTTCACTCCATCTACCAAAACATTTGTTTGTTCAGGAGGACAATCATTGCATTGTCCATTACATTGATCAACACTGTTCCTTCGGGTTCCAGCCATCGTCTAAAACCCACAAATAATAGTGTGAGAGGCAAAAATCATGCTAGGAAAAAAAACATAATAAAGGGGGAGTATCCTCAATATCTAACATCTTAGGATAAATTCTATGATCATTACCGTAGTTCTAGGACTATATCCTATACGTATACTTATACTTAGAGGGACATCCCTATACATACCTTAGAAATATCTCTAGGGATCTCACTAACGTTTTCGCATCCTAGTTTCCAAAGGTTGATTAAACCTTTCCTCTGATACCAACTGTAGAGACCCTAAGCTTGATGTACATAGACATTACATTACTTTTGCGGAATACTTAGTACATAACAAAAACACACACACAAGGACCGTAATAGTTTAGTGCCTTTGGAAACTCGGAATATAATCTTCTAATCGTGGTGAAAGATATTAAACATCTCCCATAAAGATCTTATTTTTTTAAACCTAAATACTTTATTTATGTCCTGGGGAAAAGAAAACATAAAAGGGTGAGCTCAAATACTCAGTAAGGGTAAAAAAAAAATAAATATCAATCACATCATATTCATAAGAACATATCTTTTGGAAATCTTAACCTGCAGAAGAGATCATAATTTCATAACATGGGATAAATCATAGTAGTGAAATGTAATCCCAATAATCATAACTTAAATCATGAAACTTTGTGGTATACACACATAATCATATAGAATCATTTCTTATTAGTCAAGACTCATTGCCAAGACTATCTTAGTGGACAAAGTCCCTTTCTGAATGGAGTTCACTCCTCGTTTTAGTCCTGTTTCACTGAACTGGTATAACCTAACGTTACATCCATGTATATCTCATGAGATATAAAATATTTACCCAATGCATTGGAGGGAGATATAGGTACCACCCATCTCATAATGAAATCATTCTTACATGTACCACAACATAAACATAAATCATTCATCATAACCCAAAGAATAAAAATGGGTTTTATAAACATCATTCCATCATATCATAATCCATATAAAAAAATGGTAATCATTTAATCATAAGAAAAGTGAAAGCATATAAATCATAGAGGCATTATACTTGAAACATACACATATGAAAATAATTTCATCTTAGATGGAAAATTGTTTTGATAAAACAGTTGAAATGAGTTATTGAGGAACATATCCTTTCTTATTCAAAATTAATTTCTTTTCACAAAATGTCATGAAATTTTAAAAGAAGGATATTTTTTTGAAAATAGTCATAAAATATTTTGGAGGAAGCTTCATTAAAATAAGGCTTTATAAAACCGTAAAAATCCTTTCACGCCGTATAAGTTAAAAATAACATTATCCTTGTACTTTTGTCGGAAAAGTCAAAAAAGTACCTCGTAACGTAAAAAAAAGAACGATTCCTTACATACCATGTAGTAAAAGTCAAAAAATGGGTAAAAAGGACTTTAAAAATACATGAAAAGGCTTTTATAAAACTTGGACATGGATGATAGAAATAACCCCAGAAAATACTTACGTATAAGCAATATCGGATAGAAAGCAATTGAGATTGCAACATTATCCCTTACCTTAGGTCCGATTTGCTTCGTAAGTGTCCAAACCTCATTTATAATGATTTAAATAATGTTATTGACTTATTCCATAATCATACTTATTGTTATGAAATCATATATGGTCATATTCTTAGCTTATTATTAGTAATATTTCATTACTACTTGTTATTCGAATGTTTATTACTTTTTTTGTTCTTATGCGTGTTTGTCGAATAAATTCTTATTTTTTTCTTTAGGTTATAGATAACTCATTTACAGAATGGTATTATTGTAATATATATCATATTCATTCATTAAATTCATTTATATAATCATTATGTAGTGAAGATCATGTAGAACGAATCGCATCACATCGTGGAGACGGTATTCCGTACGCACACACGAGCGATGATATCATTCCCATGATCGTGGAATTTTATTGGAGTGTATGTATACTATTTCAGAATCAATATCACTTTTTAATAGTCATATATAGTCATTATTTACACCATTATACTCATACAAGTAAGGTGGTGGTGGAAAATAGATTACACCACGGCGTGGAGACGGTATTCCGTATGTACGCACGCGCGATGATTTCTTTTTCCGTAGGATGGATAGATGGTGAAATAGGGTTATTTCATACTTATAATAACATATCCGTATATGAGTGATACTGATGTTATTAATTCATAATGAAACAACTAAATAAGAAGAAATGGAAGAAGAAATAAAGATGAAAGAATCGGTAACGGACATTACCTCTTCTTTGAAGTGCTTCTTTGAGACCTCCTTTTAGTGTACTAAAATAGGTCTTTGAAGAATACCAGAACCTCTAGGATGTTTCTAGGGAAGTGTAGAGAATAAATTGGTAGGGGTTGGACGAGTTTGAAGGCTAAAAGTGGTGTGAGGAAGGGGGAGGAGGAGGTGCCCTTTTATAAGGGAGGAGAGGGGTACCTTTGGAATAACAAAAACTATTATTTTATTATAAAGTCAAATTCGGTTTTAAATAGCTCCAAATTGATTTATTTTGAAGATAAGGTGGGTATGGGTCGAAATTCTCTCATCCAATATAATTTAGACATGTTAGGTTCCTATTTTAACCTTATAATTTAGATTTAACATTAAGTTAAATAATTTTACTTTTACCGTGTCTTCTTGTGTTCTTATACTATAAGGTTAATAAACTTACTATAAGAAGCAAAACTAACCTCAAGTTGTTTATTATTAATATATATAACCTTATCTAACTCATTTTGAAGAACATTAGATTTTTAGGAATAAAATAACAATTAATAATATAATATTTGTTTTAAAAACTATTTTATGTCAATTTTGACACTATTTAGTAATTGATTTTTTTTGAAAATCATAACAGAATGATTAGTTCGAAAAAATTTAATTAAATAAATACTAACATGTCATATTAACCTATAAAATTAGTTTAATTCATAAAAAGTCTTAAATTACTTTTATTTCGGTATTTATAACATCAATTATGTCAATATTTCATTAATAAGACAATTACTGCATCATATTTGTGTCATAATAAATGAAAATTATTTAATCCCTAAAAATTATAAATAAATTCCTATGATGTAGATAATTGTATTAGATTTATACATACTATTCATTTTGGAAGTTTCATGATGTATCACTAAAGTTAAATTATTATACTTATAAGATTTAAGAAAGTGACATGTTGTCACATTCTTTGGTTTTAATAATAATTAAATTATTTTCATGGAAAAAAGTCCATTAAATGAATCTAATCCGACCATGAGGTGATATGGGTCTAATTTTAGTCATAAAATAGGATTTTGACATGTGTTAGGGTAATTTTATAATATTATATTTACCCTTAATTACCCGATTTACCTTTAACTATGGTAAATAAAATTTACAGTAGTTACTATTCATAATTCTCAAAAATAAAAAGTAGATTATTAACATAATTTGGATCCACTGATTACAAATATAGAATCCATTTTTCCAAATTCAATACACAAAAGTTGCAGAAATTAAATTAAAATTAATCTTGTTGTCGAAAGAAAACGGGTTTTTCTTTTAAACATTGAAAAAGATTGAATTGATTTATCCTACGAATTCAAGGTCGAATCAATGCTAAGGACATAAATTATATTAAATGGTAAAAATATATTCTATTTATACTTTGAAATAATTCAATACTATAATTTAACCATATAAATTATTGCGATGAAAAAAGTTGTTTTTAATTAAAATATAGCATGTTTTTACTATTCATCAAAATATGAAAGTTACCAGAATGATATGAAAATTTATCCAAAGTAAATTTTTATTTCATGATTCCAAAGAAGAATTTTATTTTATCAAATTCAACTTATAAACATGTCAAAAAATATATTTAAAGTGGGTGCACCATCAAAAGGCGGCAAAACTGCATTTTTTGAAAAATACTTATTTTACCAGAAAAATTTATTTTGTTCTTATACCATGTTTTGGAAAATGTGCAAGACGAAAAATAATTTTATAAGATTAAAAATTTAGTTAATACTATTAATAAAGTCTAGTTCATAATAATATTATAATAACATATCGTTGTTTAGTAAAACCCGGTGTTGCGTACAACACACGCTATCGAGGAAGGTCACGATTGCGTGTAATGCAAGCCAAGTCAGGGTTGCGTGCTGTGCAAGAATCCTTTATTGTTTCGTATAACATAATCCTACCATATTTCATTTATACATTGAATATATATATATACTCAATGTTTTGTAGAATAACTATTATCAAAATTGTGTGTAACACGATCCAAGAATAGTGTTGCGTATACTACAAGCTAATACGGTGTTGCGTATAGCGCAAGGTAATATTTGTGTAGAATACAACACAAGACATTAATGAAATTAAAAGAATATTTTTCGTAAAATCTCGGGGTGTTAAACATAGGATCTCCAATGGGAAAACTGAGTCATACCTTGTGCAACATGGTCTAGTATTAGAAGATTTACAAATTAGTCTAGATATATGATGAGAAGTTCCTTGATCCGTAGGGATAGGCCTCAAGTGAATATCACCCAAGACATTATTATTGATCATGTGGGATGGTAATTATTTCCTAATGTTGTTGTATGTGTGTGCCCAAATTCATTTATACTAGATGACAAGACTACATGTTCCCACCACAAGGGAGAAGGTGGTGCTGTGGCCTTATATTAACAAAGATGTTTGTGTTATGATTTTTGTTCACCCTCCCTTGAGGGGGGGGGGAGGGTTTGGTACTTTATGTGTGGAATCTAATGAGAGATAAGGGATAACTAGGGAACTTTATGAGTGGAATATATTAAGTGAGCAGTGTAACGCCCCAAGATTTAAAAATATTTTTTTCTTTACAAAAATATTTTATCGATAGATTATTTAACATGAAACAGAGAACTAAAATTATCTTTTGAATATTAAATGAATATTATTAAGAAAACATAAGAATAATAAAACCTCTAATAAGAAAATATTTTAATCAACTAGAAATTCATACTAAATAAGATTAAGTGCACATAATATTTTAAAAGGGTATTTTTCAATAAAATTAGTTTTATCTATATATTTTATTTTCATTTAAAGTATACATTTATAAATATTAGAATTTTTCTTTTTTAAAATGAATTTATACTTTTTATTCATCATGTAAAAAATATCATAGATTTAATTTTATAGATTTTATAAAATTATTTCATTTTTTGGTGAAATGAAAAAATTATGATTTCGAAAATACCATCAATTTTATAACATTATAATCGCACAAGAATGAATTAGAAGTTTCTGAAGAATTTTTTATATAGAAATATATATCTGTAAAGTAAAATTATACATTTAAATACTTTATAGTGAATTTTATAATACCCTTGATTGATGTTTTAGAAACTTAATTAATGTTTTACACGAAAAATGATTTTATGTGTTGTTATTAAAAATTAATTTTGATCACTTGAAGAATTTAAATATAAAAAATATATTTAAAAACACATCTCAAAATATTCATATTATGTATTATTTTTAATTTTAATTTTAGGTATAAAATTATGATTACTAAGAATTAATTTAATGACTTTGATAATTGTGAAAGGGTTATTTTTAAAGAATTATTTTATCAATGTTGTATAATTTGTATCTAATATATTAAATTCATATAATTTATATAATGGATTTTCTATAATTTTTAAACATGTATACAAATATATTATCACTCATTTAATTGTGATTAATGTAATATAATATTATGAACACTTAATGGTAAAAAAAATATGTTTGTACAAAATAGTCTTCCTATATATAAAGTGTTTTAATATAATTTTTTTTTTATTATTTATAAATTGAATTATATTGTAAACAAGTTTTTTTCATAACATAATTTTTTTTCAAGAGGTGATAATTTATATTTTTAATGAAATATAAATTACTTGGACAAATAGTAGTACTAAGGTAAAAAACAAAATGGAAAAAAAATGTAAAAATATAGTGGTAAAATACATGAAACATATTTAAATTATGTTTTACAATTAATATTAATTTCTTGATCAAAATTATATCACATAAAAATTCCTTATTTTCTACTTTTGGTTACCTTTAACCTTGAATATTTTCATGCCACAATCGAAAAGTTAATGGTTATATTAAAAAATTCCATTATCTTCACTTATAGAAAGAGATAAAATCTACCAAATTTCCCCTCCCATTATAAAGTGTTATCCAAAAAACACTATACCTTAGTATCTCCTTTACTATCTATATATTTTCTAGAATCATTTTTTTCTCCAAAAGACCAATCTAATGAGCCTTAAGGTGTTACCTATGAGAGAAAATCCAAAGGGTGAGGTAATGTTCTCAACCCAGCTCTCTTAATTCATTTCTTCTGTTACCCCTAAAACATACTCTATCCATGAATTGTTTTACCATATGTATTGATAATATAATAAAATATATTTATACTATTGAAATGTTTATTTTACAACTTCTTCTAAAACCATTCGAAAAATGAAGATCCTGTCATACATACATGGAGACTACTGCCTCCATGAATGATATGATTGATTTTACATCACCAGCATAAAAATATATTTTTAAAAGGATATTTAAATGATAAATATGTTATTTATATAATTATTTTTTTATATTTTAAAACATTCCTTATATTCCTCCTAATATATGGAAAATGAGTGGCTCGTCTGTGCATATGTGTAGACTACCTCCTCCACTAATGTGGAATATTTTTTTTTCACTCTAGTATTTTATTATTTATCCAACTCCCTTATAACATGATTCATGTAATTAAAAACATATAAAAACATATCATTATTATTATTTAATAATTATATTATTCCAAAGTGATCACCTTCTTAATTATAGCCACCTCTAGATTATAGTATATTGTTTTTAGGTCAGTGTAGCAACCTACAAGAGAAATGACATAAGTTTATATCATGGATGACTTGGAGAAATTAAATAACTATTTTATAATAAGATAATAATAAAATAATACATGGTTTTTTGTTTTATAAATATTATAACAATATTTAACTTATTATTTTTGTACAACCCTTTTGGTCATGGAAATTACTAAAACATGTTCATCACCAAAATCATTTTAACAAATCAGAACTAAAATACTTATGAAATGAAATTTAAAAAAATTATAAATCATTATAAAAAATATATTACTATACCTATATTGATAAAAAATTATGAAATTTTAATATTTAAACATGAAGTGACGTTGACATTATGAAATAAGTACAAGAAAAACAATCAAAAATAATAACATCCAATGATGAAAATAAAATACAACCAAGCAATATATTTGAAATAAATTATTATAAATGAATATCATAAAATATTTGAGTTATTAATATGTTTATGAAACAGTTTATTAAGAGTTTGTTTTGTTATAGAGTACTTTAGAGAGTGTTCAACTTAGCAAGACTGAAGGTATGGTTGTTTCATTTGAATTTTATTTCTTTGAGACATGTTTTATTTAGTGAACCTAATTTAATTAAAATGATCTATATAATACCTATTGGATATATAATATCATGAATTATATTTTATTAATTTTATTTTAAATTCAAATTCAATCTCTCTCTCTTACAATGGGTTTTTATTAAAATGTTTCTTAATTTGTAATGGGGTTTTCTTCAACCATATTTATTGAGTTAAAAATATTCATCTTTGACTATGATTTTACAATATTATTTTCTTCTATAATTCGATATTTAATTTTTTAATTATTTTTTTGGGGAGTTAAATTTATTGATTTATTTCAATATAAAATTTTATTATTTTAAGAATAATTCCCATCCACTTCAAATTATTCATTTTTATATTATTTAATAATCAAGTGTTACATATTCAACTCAATTTTTTTTGAAAAACCATTAAATATATTTCAATGCACTATTACAGAAGATTCTATTGAAAAGTAATTTTTCTTTCTAAAATCACTACTACACCCTTTTTAAAATTACTTTTTAATGTGACACATAACCTCAACTTTTATGAGTATGGTAAAATAATTTTCTAAAAAATCTTACTATTTATTTATTCATTATGAGAATTTTTTTCTGAAATCATATTTTACATATTTTAAAATGGTTTTAAAATGGATTTTAATTAAAAATTATTTATAAAATAAAAAAATATTTATATGTTTAAAATGTAAAAGAATTATTTAAAAATTTTATTTATTTATTTTATTATGGACTTTAATGGATTTTCTTTTTTAAGGACGAGGTGTTTAAGTGTTTTTAAGTATTCATAAATAACGTTTTTGAAATTATATTTCCCTTATAACTTTTTTTGAAAACCATTTTTTGGTTTTAAAGGACAATTTTTAAAAGTGTTATATCAAGTCTAGAGTGTTTCATTTTAAAAAAACATTTTTAAGGATTTTTAAAACCTTTTAAAAAAGGGGTGTTTCCTTTTAGTTTTCATGTGATTTATCTAATGATATTAAAGTTGAATTTTTCATATATTTCAAAATTAATAAATCTCTTTTGTTAATATAGGGATATTTTTTTTACAACCTTGTGATACCTTTCTTTGATATAATATAGAATGTTATATGAATATTTTTGTGAAACTCTTATCTCTTCCACATGTAAATTGTGTGATATTTAATGAATGAATATTTCCATGTTCAAATGGAAAAAATATGTATAGATGTTGATGGGTGGGGTATAATATCTCCATTAAATTAATAGATTAGGGTTGTATATCTCATGAGACAAAAAATGGGCCATGAGTTGTGATGGTTGAGTCACTAATGGGATGTGAGTTATAATTATTGAGTAAATAATGGATCGTGAGTTTTGATACTCGAGTAAATATTTGGATATGAGTGATGATACATGAGTAAATAATGGGCCATGAGTTATGTAACTCAAGTCACTAATGGACCATGCATTATGATTATCATGTTAGTAATGGGTTGTAAAAAGTATTTACTTGGTTCCTATGTAACAGGTTACAAGATTTGGATACCTGAACCACTGTGTAATGATTTCCTATGATTATGTTTGAGACAAAATTCATTGTTATTCTATGTTTCAATGGAAAATTATACTGTTATGTTATATTCCATTTATTATGTTACATGTCCTATGTATATATTATCTCCAAATAGTTTTCGATGTTATTTTTTTCTTCATTGGAGAAGACATTTACTTATATAATAACATATAGAAAAATATTACCACTCCCTATTATTTTTAATAATATATTTCTACCCTTCTAATGTTTTCTCATATGATCATGATCTGACCCCAGATAAAATATTGTTTATTTCTACCTTATTGAGTGCTTTAGCTAACCCCTTTCTTATGTTTCTATTCCCAGGGTTATGAAGATGATTATAACTTATGAAAACTATAAAAGGGTGTATAATGTGGCTCAACTATGGAGAAATGTTCACTAGGTTTGTAAAATATGTTACTTTTGTAGATAGTCCTCAAAGACACTAATTTTTTTTCTTTATATTATATGGTTATATTTGAGATAAAATGTTTAACTTATGGAAATAATATAAAATGAAAATATTTTCTGATAAATTTACATCAAAGCCAATGTTTAATGAAAGTGTTTTTGCACCAGATCTAGGATCATGGGTCTCGGGAAACTCATTTAGTATTAGTGTAGGGATTAGTTATTTTTAAGTATTAGTTTAGTATTTTTTAGTGATAAATTTAGTCATTTTTTATTTGGATACATAAAAATTATTAAAAACCCTAGGGATTAGTCTATGTGTTGGATAACGTCTTGATGTTTTGGTAAATTAGATATTTTTTTATTTTATATAATTTATGTCCCTATCTTGAAACTGGAATTTGGATGCTGCTATGACACAAATGTACATAAGGCCTACAACCATGAAAATAGATCTATGGGAATAAAATCAATATTAACTTAATGTAAGAAAAGTATGACTAAGACTATACACATTTCTAGATACTCCCATGGTATATGATTTGGTGTTTTATATGATATTTATAAACCATTACGAGGGAATTGAATTTATTAAGGTTAGAGAACATAACATGAATATGAATATGGAAAACATAGGTAAATCTGGATGATTTATAGGCTGATCCAATTATATCATAGATGAAACAAAATCCCCATAGGTTGAAATAAAGGTTTCATTAGAGGATACATTCTTGGTTGGAGTTTTCATATTCAAATAATAATGTACTTTTATTTTATTAGATATCATCATAACCATTTTTTCAGTATTTGGTTAGAAATACGATCATGTAAGTGAAGCTATAAAAGGCACGTCCCTTGAGAATTCTATAACCATCTATGGAATCATAATAGGTAAAAAATGAGATAAATGAAAAATAAAAATACATTCCTATTATACAAGAAATGGTGATTCTCTTTATATATAAGATTTTGATATTGATATCCATGCAAGAAAATATATGATGAGTTTATTATGAATCCCTTAGATTATTTTATTGGTATGCTAAAAACAAAACCATGTGGTTGTAATTTATTTAAAGGGGTTACAATGTAGAAACTTGATATTTTAGAATATATTTTACTTTAAATAAACATTGTATTGATAGATTTTTTCGCATGAAACACCAAATAAAAATGATCAATGACATATTAGAGGAATATTATTAATAAAATTTTATAATAATAAATCCTATTATAATTAGAAATTATTTTTATCAATTAAAAATTTATCCAAAATAGGATATAAAGCACTTAAATTTTTAAAATTTCAATTTTCAATAAAACCTATTTTTATTTTTTATATTATATTTTTTAGGAGATAAATTTATAAATTAAAAAATTTAAATTTTTTAAACTAAAATCATTTTTTAATTCATAATGTCAAAATTATATCAGGATAAAATTTATAAATTTTTATAAAATAATTTATTTTAGGTGAATTGTAAATATACCAATTTTGATAAGACCACCAATTTTTGAAGTTATCATAATAAAATAATGAATTTAATGGTTTTGAAAAAGTTGATCAATAAACCATTTATTTCTATATTAAAATAAATCATTAAAAAAATATTTTGAATTTTTAAATCCCATGTTTAACCATTTGGAATATTAAGAAATAATTTTCTCTAAGAACTTTTTTTAATTACTTATTTTAGAAAATTAGTTTTCAGAAAATATATAAATTAAATCTAAAAAAATAGATTAAATATTTTGGATAAAAATGTACATATTATTTAAGAAGTGTGATATTTTTTTCACAAACATCCTAAATACCGTGATACCGTGATAACCAAACTGGTCATGACATATCCCGAAGGGAATTCCCAATTCCCATGGGTTGGCAACTACCATTGGGCATCACACAATATGAAGGTTGGAAGGAATTTTCCACAAGCACAACATAATATAGAGACCGAAGTTAGTATGAATATAATGAAAAATCTTGAAGGGGAACTGTATTAAAATTAAAATAGGTGTAAACAACCTAATGTACATCATCAATGTACAATAAAATACGATAAACACCCCAATTACCAATGAACACAATAACTCAAGACGAAATATCAACATAAACTACCACTTGTAAGTAGTTATTTCCCCATACTCAAACCTTGTAAGAGGAAATATACAAATTAATAAATTCACAAGTATGATGGGAGCTAAAATCCTTGTAGGTTATCAAAAATTATTCCATTAAAAGATTCCAACAAAACTAACCAGATAAAGCATTAAATTTTAAATAAAAAAACATGGAATTTCAAAAGAATAATTAAATTAAATCATGATTTACATTTGAAATTATGGAAATATTTCAAAAGTTGGATTAATAAAAATTTTATATAAAAAAATTTATACTAACTTACATGTATGGCGTAAAATAGTTCAAAATAAATGGAATATATATCAAATCATTTACAATGAGATATATTTCCATCTGTTAAAAGGTATGAGAGTCTTAAGTTATGGGATCCTTACATACTAATATAATGATAATAATAATGTACACACACATCCCACTGATATTGGGAAAATATGAATAACCAACTTCCCAATAGGAATCATATCTACCGATAAGTTTATGTTAGAGTTGTAAATCATCAATCTGTTGGTAGGGAAATTCCAACCAAGCACGATTTTCCCAAATATCTCACTAACTACCACCGATTTCATGCTCTCAAACAGTAATCAATAAGGGTCAAATAATTTAAATACTATTTAAAATAAAATTCAACCCATTTCTAATTTCAATATTCCAATTTCCATTTAAAAACCAAAATGGGATTTTAATCAAGTCATGCGATTTTCTAGGATAAAACCATTGGGTTTCTATTATAAAAAATCAAGTTAATTTTCTTTAAATATAAATTTCAAATAAATTTACCAAAAAAATTTCATAATTAAAATTCCATTATTTAAATTACATAATTTAATTTCCATAATTTTTAATAAAATTCCACAAACACACCCCAATTCATGGGAATTGGGGATTGTTTTCCCAATTTCATTCCAAATCAGATTCCAATCCACAATTTACAACAAAATATATTTTCATAATATAATTGAATGTAATTTAACTTAAATAAAGCATGTTAGGAATAAATAAATTGACCAATTATAAATATAACCACCTACCATAGATCATGGGATCCCAAATACAAAACCCACAATGGGAAACTCCAACAAAGAATGTTAGAAAAGGAGATCATTGAATCAAAAATAGATTAAACATATAAAAAAATTAGATTTGATCCTCTAAAGACACATATTTTTAAAAAACCCTAATCAAGACAGGATACAAGAGTTGGAGAGAAGGAACATGGAGAGAAAACTTATTAGGAAAGAACCAAATGAATATAGCCTAGGTTTGATCCACCTTGGGAGGAGTTTGGAGGAGCCAAATGTGTCCTCGTGAGCTTTAATGAACTAGAAAAATGGTATAGGATGTATTAGGCACAAGATAGTGATGAAAGGGAGGATCTAGAAATTTTTAATGAATTTTTGGAAAAATAAAAATTAGCATGCACAGTTTGTTGGTAGGGTCCACACATTTTGTCAAATACTGCACCCTATCCATGAAACCTTGCTGGTGGTGTTGAATAGTTTTTACATGGTGGGAAAATGTTTTTTTAAAACATGTTTCAATCATGAAAATACTCACTTCTTTAGTTTTCATGGTTCTCACTAGCTTGGTTTACAATTTGGAAAAACAATGCGCCATCTAGGAAAACCTCAATAGCCCTTCAAAATTTCCTAAAATTTAACCCGAAGCACCCCTAAATGAGATCAAAACAAATCTTTTTCAAAAGAGTGATTTATAAGTACCTGAAAAGATTAATGGTATGTTAAAATCTTCACACATAGAAAAAATTTGTCCCTAGAAATCTTATTAAGAAGATTCCATGTTTGAAATATGTGTCCACTGCTCCCTCGTCAGTTCCTCCCTACACCATGTCTCATGAGTATCATAACCATGGTACCATAGCACTCAAACCAAAGGCATTATCCTCTAATGAAGTAACTTTGTTTCAGAATCAACTATCTTAACTAGATTCTCAGTCAAAGATAAATCATGTTGAATACTAATACCTCTCTAGTTTGGCACATGAGATATATCACAAAGATTCTTTCATAACTAAGATAATGAAACATTTTATGTATCAATGTCAGCTGTGGAGGAAGTGATAAATGGGAAGCCTCTTTCCCCAACTCCTTAAAAACATAAAAAGGTCCCACTAAATAAGGATAACGTTTCCCTTTCCTCCCATGTCATCGATTACCATGAAGAGGTGAAACATTCAAAAATACCTAATCAATAACTGAAAATTCCAAAATTATTTAAAGAAGAACATAATAAGACTTATACCATCTCTACAATTTCAATATTCTCTGGATAATCAATATAATATTTTCTAGGATCTCTTAAATAAATCATGGTCATACAAAAATGGTTTCACCAATATCTGACCAAAACAATAGAGATTTACAAGGCCATCCATACAAAGCTGCAAAAGGATCTATTCTGATCATGGACTGGAAACTATTATTATATGAAAATTCAACCATCCCTAGATAGTAATACCAAGCTCCCCCAAAGTCATGAAAATAAGAACAAAAAATATCCTCTTGAATATATATATATTTCTTTCTATCTGGACATCTTAACTACAAATTTTATGAAGTTATAAAATAAATATGAGATCCCGGTGCCTCTTGAAGGCCTCTCCAATAGACAATAGTGATTAGAGTATCTCTATCAAAGACTATAGAAGATGGAACTCCATGCACAGAAGAATTATTTACCACAAAGATATTTCTATACTCTGCAACATTGGTTGTATCACAAATGGCGATAAAGTGATCTAATTTAGTTAGCTGATTAATCACAACCCATATCACATTCTTCTTTTTTCTAGGTATACAGAAACTCAAACACAATGTATATAGATATATCATTACACTCCCAAGTTGATAGTATAAGTGGATGAAGTATACCCAAAGGTATTTTGTTCTCAACCTTGACCTATTGTCCTGTATAACAATGAGAGAAGAAATATGAAATGCCCTATCTCATACCTATCCACCAGAATGATTTCCGAATTTCATAGAATATATTGTGGGTTTCTGGGTGCATTTCCCACTAGGATTTATGAAAATCCCTAATAACATTTTTTCTTACTGAAGATAGTAGAAAAAATTAATCAAATAATATATAAATCGATCCATGGGGAATAAATAGTCAAAAATGGTATCCTCACCATAAAGAGAGTCTCTAATTCTATTGAACTCATCATCAAGTAGATGTTGATGAAGAATCATATCTAGAAGAATGTAGGTATACTGGACACTGGCCAAAGAAGCCCAATTCCCAAATTCTCGGAATCCTATATGAAACTGTGCTAAAAGAGCCATAAATTTCTACTCTTTTAATGATGATTTCACAGCATGATTTACAAGATTCCTAAAAAAGGCATCCATGAAGACATTACCTTTCTCTACGGAATAGGTGATGCCAAATTCAAAATATTTTAGGTATTATACCCAATGCCTCTGGTGAAGATTTATATATTTTTAGAGAATATATAGCTAAATATGTTTTTGGTTGGAATACATGGTAAACATTTATACATAAATGTAATTCCACCAAATATTAAGCACATTCATCACAACTGTGAGTTCAAGGTCATGGGTCGGGTAATTTTTGTCTTGTGGAAACATATAGCGAGATCCATAACTAATGAAACGATCACCCTGTATTATAACACAACCCAAACTTGAACCCGGTTCATCATAGAAGGCCAAAAATCCTTGCCTGACCTCTAGAAGAGTCAAAACATCCACAGTAGTCAAAATAAATTTTAGCTCCATAAAATAATTCTCCAATTTATAATCCTAAAAAATATTTACACCCTTGCAATTTTGAATGATCATGATAGAATCCAACTTTGATAAGTCCTTTACAAACCAATGATAATAGATAGTTAAAACCAAGAATCACCAAATCTCAAAAACATTCCATAGTTTCTCCCATGTCATAACATCAATTACCTTGTAAGGATCAACTGATATACCATGTTTTGATACCAAATTTCCTAGTAGATATAATTCATGAATCTTGAAATAAAAGTTTGGTAGAATGGGAAAAATTAAATGATTTCTCAACAATTCCAAAACTGATCTCAAATAAAGCACATGATTCTCATCTTCCTTAGAGTAATCAAGGATATCATCCACAAAGAAAAAAAATAATGTATCAAGATACTCACAGAAAATCATTTTCATTAAATCCATAAATAATGTAGGAGAATTAGTCAAAATAAATGGACTGAAAAGGTAATCATAATGATCATACCTACTCTAAAATGTTGTTTTAGAAATATTAGATTCTTGTATACTTAATAGATGGCGACTAGATTAAAGATAAATCTTTTAGAATGACTTCTCCCCTAAAACTGGATAAATATATCATCAATACACAAAAAAGATACTTATTCTTTATCATGACTCAATTGAGTTTTCGGTAATCAATATAGAGGTGAAGTTACCCATAAAATTTCTTATCCAAGAGAACTATCACCACCCAAGGTGACACACTTGGGCGGATAAAGGATTTTTTTAAAAGATCATCCAATAAAGTTTTTATCTCTTTAATTTCAGCTAGTATAATGCGGTAAGAATTGATTTATGCTCATTGAGTACCATACATTGAATATATAGAAAACTCTACCTCCATTTCCAGTGAAAAAACTAGAGAAGTATATAGAGACCCACACTAGACATATATAAACATTACATTACTTTTGTGGAATAATTAATACAAAACAAAAAAAAAACACCCAAGGACTATAATAGTTCAGTGTCTTTGGAAACTCAAAACATCATCTTCTAGTCACGGTGAAAGATCTTCAAAATCTCCCAAAAAGGTCTTCCCTGTTTGTTTTCTTACCTAAAACCATTATTTAAATCCTGGGGAAAAGAAAACATATAAAGGGTGAGCTCAAATCCTCAGTAAGGGTATGTATGGAGAACATAAAACAAACCATATACATTTGAACATAAAAACATGAACATAAGAAATGACATAAATCATAGAAGTACATAAGGAATAGATCATAATGGAAAATTAATCATGATAAAATATCATGGGAATAAATCATGTAATTGTGGAAAACCATTAAGAACATGATATGACTTCCATATTATCCATGACATTGCTGCAAAGACCATAATTGTGGACAAAGTCCCTTACTGAATCGATTTCACTCCTCGTTCTTGTCCTGTATAACTGAACCAGATTAACTTTCCATTCCAGCCATGTCTATCTCATGAGATATAAATCGTTACCCAATGCATTGGAGGGAGATATAGGTCCCACCCATCTCATAATGAAATCATTCATACTTGTTCCGCAAAATAAACATAAATCATTCATCATAACCCAAAGAATAAAATAGGTTTCATAAACATCCTCTCTTAGTGACATAATCCATATAAAACAAATGGATATCATTTCATCATAATAAAAACCAAACCATGTAAATAATAAAGACATTATACTTGAAAAATAAACATGCTAAATAATTTCATCTTATATGGAAAATAGTTTTGATAAAACACTTGAAATGAATTCTTGAGGAAAATATCATTTTGTCTTCCAAATCATTTTCATTTCACAAAATTCCTTGAAATTATAAAAGAATGAGATTTATTTTCAAAATAATCATGAAATATTATAGAGGATGATTCATGAAAATAAGGCATTATAAAACCGTGAAAATCCATTCATGCTGTATAAGTTAAAAATACATTCTCCTCGTACTTTTTCCGAAAAATTCAAAAAGTACTTCGTATGAAAAAAGAACAAAAGATTCCTTCCATACCTGGTGGTAAAAGTCATAAAAGGGTAAAAATGAATTTAAACGTACGTTGAAGAATAACAAACATTTTATGAAATTTTTTTGAGAAAACATGGACAAGGATGATAAACATAACCCCAGTAAATACTTACGAATAATCAATCTCAGATAAGAATGAGATTGGAATAATTTTCCCTTAACTTAAGGTCCGATTTCTTTCGTACATATCCAAAAATCCTATATAGTGGGTTTAAACATATTATTAACTTGTAAAATAACTAAAAAATTATTTATGATATCATATATGATTAACTTATGACTTTATATTACCCGTTCTTATGTAAATTACATGTTAAAGCAACATTTTGGGTAAAATCGTTTCATTTATCATACGTGTTTCGACTTGTTGTTATTGATATTATTACTTTTATCCTGATATAATTAATTCCAAAATGTAAAACATGATTTATATATAAAATATATTCATCATATAAATATATATGATAGATCGATAAATAGAATGAAATACACCCTTCATGGAGACGGTAGGCCACACGTACGCATGAACGCTATTTTCGTTTCCCTATTGAATTGAATGGAATTAAGTAAATGAAACGTATATGTACATAAATAAAGTATCATTATTATGTCATATATTTCATGATTATTTATTAAATTTACATTATAATCTCTCTTGAATGGTTAACATGGAGAATGAATCTCATCGCATTCGTGGAGACGGTAGTCCGTACGTACGCATGAGCAACAATATCATTATTTACATATTAAAATAGTATATAATTATATGTTATATCATATATAAAGAATCATAATAATGTTACATATATTATTTATATCATTTATACTCATTATTATACCCATCAAAATGATGAAATGTTTGAATAACAAACCACACCACGACGTGGAGACGGTAAGCCGTACGTATGCACATGTGGTGACTTTTTCATTAATAGGATGGATAAAATAAATAATATGGTTGTAATATTTTTATAATAAAATCACAAAATATAGAATATACTGGAGTTATTATTTTATAATGGAAACAACAAAGAAGGAGGAAGTGGAAGAAGAAAGGAACTTGAAATAGGTGGTGAGATATTTACCTCTTCTCCGGGTTCTTCCTTTTGATTTGATCAAAAGGGATCCTTAAGTTGGATTTCTGACATAAGTAAGGCCTCTAGGATGAAGGAAGGACAGTTTAGAGGTTATTTGGTCAGGGGTTTACCGATACAAATGGATTTGAAGGTGTGAATTAGAGAGAAGGGGGAGTGCCCTTTTATAAGAGGGGTGAGGGACACCTTAAGAAAAACTTAAAATATTATTTTATAATAAATTCATATTATGTTTATAATGGCTACAAGGTAAATTATATCAAGTATAAGGTGGTGATGGGTCTAAATACTCTCAAATAATATGTTTTAGACAAGTTTAGGTTACCATTTTTACTTTATCATTTAGATTTAACTCTAAGTTAAATAATTTAACTTTTACTGTGTCTTCTTATATTCTTACACTATATGATTAATAATCTTACTATAAACTGCCAATAGAACTAAAATTGGTTCATTAATGTCACATATATTATTATATAAGTCTTTTGGCTGAACTTTAGGTTTTTTAAACAATTAGATTAATGAATAATATAATATTTGTTTTAAAAACTCTTTTTTTCCATTTTGACACTATTTGGTATTTCATTCTTTCTAAACCCATAACAACATTATTACTTCGAAAAAAATTCATCTAACCAACCCTAATATGTTATAATATCCTATAAAACTAGTTGAATTCATAAAAAGTCTAAAATTACATTTATTTTGGTATTTATAATGTCAATTATGTTAATATTTCATTAATAAGGTAATTATTACATCATGATTGTGTCATAAATAAATAAAATTATTTAATGTCTAACAAATATAAATAAAATACCATTATTTAGGAAATCTTTTTATATTTCTAATGAATATTTCTAGTTGAATTTATCTTATGTATAACCCTATATTAAAAATGTTTTAGTTAATAAACATTGATTTTCACTATTTTACTATTCATTAAATAAAATATTAATAAATGTCCAAATATAATCCAAGTGTACCTAAATGGTAATATTTTATTCCTATAGTTTTTTTGGTCTAATTACACTTATAAAATAGAATTAGGACATTTTTTAGGGTAATAATAATTTCATTTTTACCCTTAATTATCCTATTTACTTTTAACCGTGGTAAATAAAAGTTTAAAGTTACAATTCACCAAAAATTATTTTTATCTTATTAAACCACATTTTACTTAATGATATCAACCGCATCTCTTGAATTTTTAAAATTACACTCACAGAATCAGTAAAATTAAGTTTTATGTAAATTTTCAAGTTCTCCTGTGAGGTGGGTAAAAGACGGTAAAAAGTTCAATAAAATTTATATATATATAAAATTATTATAAAATGACTTCAATAAATTAAATTGAACATATATAGGTATTATGTAACTATTTTGACCTAAAATGAATTTAAATAAAATAAATTATTATTTAAATATAATGTCAGTTTTAACCAATAACTAAACATTTTCACTATTCATCAAAAATTGAATGTTTTCAAAAAAATAACAAAAATTCACCCTAGGATAATTTTGATATTCCGAATCCAAAAATGAAGTCCATTTTGAAAGATAAAATTTATAAAATTTCATGAAGTGTGTATTACTATTCATAATGGTTAGTTTATATTATATTTTAATAACATATCGTTGTTTAGTGAAACCCAGAATTGCGTACTACACACGCTATTGAGGAAGGTTGCAGTTACGTGTAATGAAATCCAAGTTAGGGATGTGTGTAGTGCATACTACCTTTGGTGTTGCATATAACATAATCAGAACTTATTTCAATTATACATTAAAAAAATCTACACTTAATGTTGAGTAGAATATTTTTCACAAAACGAACTTGAAATTGTGTCTAACACGTGCCAACAATAATGTTGCGTACACTGCAAGTTCATACGGTGTTGCGTATAGAATAAGATAATCTTGGTGTAGTGTATAATAAAACTCATCAAAGAAATTAAAAAGAATATATCTCACAAAATCTCAGGGTGTTACATTCTACCCCCCTTAAAATGAATTTCTCCCTCGAAATTCGTCGGGGTTATAAATCGTTTACTACTTTAAAGTTTCATTCATAGAAACCCACCTCCTAAAAAGGAATAATAAAAATTAATTTTAAAAAGTGAACTGTGAAATGTAACGGTTACCAAAATTAACTCATCATTAGGTTTCACATAGGAGAACATAGGTGAAAATATAGATATATAAGAGAAATATAACCGTCATGTTCTGATGGAGAGTGGTAGAGGACATGGCTATGAAAAATACAACAATCACAAAGACATAAATTTGTGATGATCTAAGGTACCATCTGACTCATCAGATATGAGGGTATTAGGAAAAAATTTATGGTTTTCAGGATCACTTTTCTAATGTTGAAGAATTAAAAGAAATACTTACTTGATTTTGGTACAATCTCACTGTTGTTTGTGCCTTGAAAAATTTCCACTTCATCTCTTAAAGAAATGAAGTTGAATTTTTCTTCTGAGAAGTGTTAGTAGGTCATGCGATAGAATGATAGGTCATTCCATCTATCTCAAACATAAGGTTATCAAAAGTAATATACATAAGTCCATCTTATAGTGAGATTAATCGTATATGGTTCTAAAAATGTAATTATACTTCATCTATCATACATTTTAATATAATAAAACTAATTTCTATAAACAAGGGATTTCATGTAGGCTAGTGGTAGGCGATAAAGGCCTGTCGCACTTTGTTTGTGGGTTCGATTCCCGCATCCTTGTCCGACGTGATGGGTTGTTTCCCATCCTACGGGTTGTAATTTTTCTAAGACTATACTATTATAACATTTCAGAAATAATATTAAAATGTTCTGGCCTTAAAGAATACTATTTTATGTCCAACTTAATTCATTCAATTATTTAGGCTTATCCAAAAAACTTCTGTCCAATCTCATAGTATACAGAAAACGACTACTATAAATGTCATCTACCAAGCACGTGAATACCACCATTTATCCCCCGTATATCATAAGATATATCTTGTTGGTCACATTCCAAACATGTGATTACCTTAATCATGTATTCTTTTTTAAACATGTATTACCATATAACCTTAGTGAAAACACGAATGCTATCAAAATTTAACTCTTTCCACATACCAAAATCCCAAAATTTCTATATACTCAATCCCTGATATCACTTTGTCCTTATATCAGTCATGAGATCATTAGTACTATCAAACATATTATTTTCTCCTTATCCCTTCATTATTCACATATCATCTTCTTTCCAAAAATATTTAAATCACTTTTTATGGATACCGATACCATACAATTATTGAAAACCAATACATAGACAATCTCCACCATGATTCATTCCACACTTTGAGCATAAAGAAACATTCACCTTCTTTTTAAAATTGTTCTGAGATTTTCCTTGAACTCCATCTTTCGTTTTTTTGTCAAAACCATGAGATGAATATTTAACACCAACTTATAGTTCTACCTTGATAACACAACACACAATTTCTTCATGGTTACTGAAGTCTCTTATAGCTAATGCCATTCGAAGACTTGGTTTTAATCCACTGAAGAATCAATCAACTTTACTTTCATATTGGATGATAAAGCCAGATGCATACCTTGAAAGACTTGTAAAATTCTCCTCTTATATACCAAGAGATTCATCATCCATTTTCTTAAGCTCAAGGAACTCCTTTTCCATCTTTGTTCGAAGAATATTGGGGAAGTATTTATTGAAAAATAAGTTATTGAACTCCTCCCATTCCATGGATTCAATTTCATCTTGGGGATTTGTATTCTTAATTAGAGTCCACCAATGGTCTGCTTCACCTTCTAAATGGTAAATTTCCAGAATGACTTTTATGTGATCTGAACAGCAAAGTATGGAAAATATCTTTTCAATGGTACTAATCCATTGTTCAGCAATAAGTGGATCAGAAGACCCACTGAAAGAAGGTGGACTTTGCCTCATGAAGGACTAAATAGAATATTGTTCCCTTCTCTGATCATTTGGAAGTCTAGAATGATTCATAGCATGTGTAAGTATAACAATAAGGATTTTCACTCCACCTCCCATAACATTGGTTTGTTCCGGAGGAAAATAATTTCATTGTCCATTACATTGATCAAAACGGTTCCTTCGGGTTCCAGCCATCATCTAAAACCCAAAAAGAATAGTGGGAGAGGCGAAAATCATGCTAGGAAAACAACATAATCAAGAAGATTACTTTCAATATCTAACATATTAGGTTTAATCCTAGGTTATTCATGATCGTTATCATAATTCCAGGACTATCACCAATACTTAGACTTAACCTTTGAGACATCCCTTGACATACCTTAGAAATATCTCTAGGGATTTCACTTAAGTTTTCACATCCTAGTTTCCAATGGTTAACTAATAATTTCCTCTGATACCAACTATAGAGACCCATAACTGACGTATATGAAAATTACATTAATTTTGTAGAATACTTAATACATAACAAAAACAAACACCCAAGGACCATAATAGTTTAGTGTCTTTGGAAACTCGGAACATCATCTTCTAGTCACAGTGAAATATCTTCAACATCTCCCATAAAGGTCTTACCTATTTGTTTTCTTACATAAAACCTTCCATTAAATACTATGGAAAATAAAACATATAAATGGTGAGCTCAAATTCTCAGTAAGGGTAAGTATGGAGAAAATAAAACAAATCATATACATCTGAACGTAAAAACATGAACATAAGAAATGACATAAATCTTGGGAGTACACAAGGCATAGTTCATAAAGGAACTTTAATCATGATAAAATATCATGGGAATAAAACATGTAATTGTGGAAAACTATTAAGTACATGATATGATTTCCATAGAAGCCAAGGCATTGCTGCCAAGACCATCATAGTGGACAAAGTCCCTTACTGAATCGAGTTCACTCCTCCTTCCAGTTTTGTATCACTGAACCAGATTAACTTGCCATTCCATCAATGTCTATCTCATGAGATATAAATATTTACCCAATGAATTATAAGGATATATAGGTCCCACCCATCTCATAATGAAATCATTCTAAATTTTTCCACAAAATAAACATAAATAATTCATTATAACCCAAATAATAAAATGGGTTTCATAAACATCATCTAATCAGGACATAATCTATATAAAAAATGGATATCATTTCATCATAATTAAAATCAAAACATGTAAATAATAGAGACATTATACTTGAAACATAAAATTCTAAATAATTTCATCTTATATGGAAGATAGTTTTGATAAAACACTTGAAATGAATTCTTCAAGAAAATATCCTTTCATCTTCAAAATCATTTTCATTTCACAAAATTCCATGAAATTTTAAAATAACAAGATTTTTTTGAAAATAATAATGAAATATTATAGAGTATTATATATAAAAATAAGAGGTTATGAAACCGTAAAAATATGTTCATGCCATATAATTTAAAAAAACATTCTCCTGGTACTTTTTCCAGAAAAGTCAAAAAGTACCTTGTATGGTAAACAAAAGAAAGATTCCATCCATAACTTGTGGTAAAAGTAATAAAAGGGAAAAAATGACTTCAAACGGATATGGAAGAATATTAAACATTTTATGAAAACATTTTGAGAAAACATGGACATGGATGATAAACATAACCCCAGTAAATACTTACGAATAAACAATCTCGGATAAGAACGAGATTGGAATAATTATCCCTTACCTTAGGTCCAATTTCTTCCGTACGTGTCCTAAACACCTATATAGTGAGTTTAAACATATTATTAACTTTTAACAAAACTATAATAATATTTATGATATCATATATGATTCACTTATGACTTTATATTACCCATTCTTTTGTAAATTCCATGTTAAAGAAGCGTTTTGGGTAAAATCGTTTCATTTATCGTATGTGTTTAGACTTGGTGTTATTGATATTATTACTTATATCCTGATTTAATTAATTCAAGAATGTAAAACAAGATTTATATATAAAATATATTCATCATATAAATATATATGATAGATCGATAAATGGAATGAAATACACCGTTCATGGAGAAGGTAGGCCGTACGTACGAATGAACGCTGTTTTCATTTCCCTATTGTATTGAATGGAATTAAGTAAATGAAAAATATATGTAAATAAATCAAGTATCATTATTATGTCATATATTTCATGATTATTTATTATATTTACTTTATAATCACTCTTGAATGGTTAACATGGAGAATGAATCTCATCGCGTTCATGGAGATGGTAGTCTGTACGTACGCACGAGCGACAATATCATTCTTTAGATATTAAAATCGTATATAATTAGACGGTATATCATATATAAAAAATCATCACAATGTTTTATTTATTATTTGTATCATTTATACTCATTATTATACCCATCCAAATGATTAAATGTTGGAATAACAAACTACACCACGACATGGGGATGGTAAGGTGTACGTGCACACGTGTTGTGACTTTTTCATTCATAGGATGGATAATATAACTAATATGGTTGTAATATTTTTATAATAACATAATAGTATATATAATATACTATAGTTTTTAATTTATAATGGAACCAATAAATAAGGAAAAATTGGATGAAGAATGGAACTTGAAATATGTGGTGAGATATTTACCTCCTCTTCGGGTTATTCCTTTTGATTTGATCAAAAGGGCTCCTTAGGTTGGATTTCTGACTTTATGAAGGCATCTATGATGATGGAAGGACATTTGAGAGGGTATTTGGGCTGGGTTTGGCCTATAAAAATGGCTTTAAATGTGTGAATTATAGAGGAGAGGGAGTGCCCTTTTATAAGAGGGGTGAGAGGCACCATATAAAAAACATAAAATTTTATTTTATAATAAATTAATATTCGGTTTATAATGGCTCCAAAGTGACTTATATCATAGATAGGGTGTGGATCGGTCGAAATAATCTCAACGAATATGTTTTATACAAGTTTAGGTTACCATTTTAACCTTATCATTTAGATTTAACTCTAAGTTAAATAATTTAACTTTTACCGCGTCTTCTTGTATTATTACACTATATGGTTAATAAACATACTATAAACAACCAATAGAACCCCAATTCGTTCATTAATGTCATATATAATATTATATAATTATTTTTCCTGAACCGTATATTTTTAGTACCATTATATCAATTAATAATATAATATTTGTTTTAAAAACTCTTTTATGTCAATTTTCACACTATTTGGTATTTTGTTTTTTCTAAATCCATAACAGAATTATTACTTCTAAAAAAATTCATCTATCCAAACCTAATATGTTATATTAACTTATAAAACTAGTGTAATTCATAAAAAGTCTAAAATTACATTTATTTGGGTTTTTATAATATCCATTATGTTAATATTTCATTAATAAGGTAATTATGGAATCATGATTGTGTCATAAATAAATTAAATTATTTAATGTCTAAAAAATATAAATAAAATAACATTATGTAAGAAATATTTTTAGATTTATAATGAATTTTTATAGTCGAATTAATCTTATGTATTATGATATATTAAAAATATTTTATTTATTAAACTTTGATTTTCACTATTTTAACTCTACTTTAAATAAAATAATAATAAATGTTCTAATCTAATACAAGTGGACCTAAAGGGTAATATTTTATTCCAAAAGTTTATTTTGGTCTAATTAAACTTATCCAATAGAATTAGGACGTGTGTTAGTGTAATAATAATTTCATTTTTACCCTTAATTACCCATATTTAATTTTAACCGTGGTAAATAAAAGATAAAAGTTACGATTCACCAAAAATTATTTTTATCTTATTGAACCACATTTTACTTACTAATATCAACCGTGTCTCTCAAAGTTTTGAAATTCCACTCACAGAAGCTATAAAATTATGTTTTATGTAAATTTTCAAATTCTCCTATGAGGTGGGTAAAAGACAGTAAAAAGTTCAATAAAATTTTTATATATCAAAAATTATTATAAAATGAATTCAATGAATTACATTGAACTTATATAGGTATTATGTATCTATTTTGACCTAAAATATATTTAAATAAAATAAATTATTATTTAAATAAAAATTCAGTGTTAACCAATAACTCAATGTTTCCACTATTCATCAAAAAATGAATGTTTTTAGAAAAATACCAAAATATCACCCCAGGATAATTTCGATATTCCGAATCCAAAAATAAAGTCCATTTTGATAGGTAAAATTTATAAAATATCATAAAGTGTGTATTACTATTCATAACGGCTAGTTTATATAATATTTTAATATCATATCGTTGTTTTGTGATACCCGGTATTGCATATGACACACACCATTGAGGAAGGTTGTGATTTCTTGTAATACAAGACAATTTAGGGCTGCGTGTAGTGAAAGATCCCTTTGGTGTTGCATAAAACGTAATCAAGACTTATTTCATTTATACATTAAACAAAATCTATACTTAATAATGCGTAGAATATTTTCCACAAAACAAACATGAAATTGTGTGTAACACGAGCCAAGAATAGTGTTTCATATACTGCAATCTATTACGGTGTTGTGTATAGTACAAGCTAAACTTAGGGTATTGTAAAATAGAAGACATCAATGAAATTAAAAAAAATATATCTTATAAAATCTCAGGGTGTTACAAGGTCACAAGGGAAAATATTGAGAAATTTAACAAAATCTATAGGATGATAATCACTCAATGATTCTCACTCCAGGTATAAAGAAAATAAGTAATGTCACTTCCCGCAACACTTGATAAGAAGGTTTGACTCTACTTGACCTTGGGTCCCATTCTCCCAAAAAGATATTAACCATGACATTGGGCACGGTAAATGAGATCCATTAAGGATTACACTTAATCTAGGATTTATTGGAAATGAGCCAATCCATCATGAATATGGTGTCAAAAGATTTTATTTCGAGAATAAGAAAATCCCAAGTGACATCAATATCCTAAATGATAAAATAGAAGTATGATTATTGTTACCCTTATCTCTCTTCATTCCAAGGGGTATAGTAATATCCATCACATAAGATAAAAACATTTGTAGGAAGATTAAGAAGATTCACATTATGGGTTAAAATAAATGAATGATATGCACTAGTATAAAATAATACAGTCACTAAGGATGAATCTATAGTGATGGTACCTCTCACAGTCATTGTATCCATATCTGCTTCCTCTAGAGACTCTTCCACAACATGAAGAAGATTCATTAGATATGATTATAGCTAGAAACCAATTTTTACTTGAGGAATATGATTGAAATGAAATTTTAGTGATAAATGAAGATCCCATTCCACTAAATAGAGTGTAATATAAATTAAAGAACATCTACAAGTGACATGGGTTACCATAGAAGAAACATATATCAGGTGCCTCATTACAGACCCATTTTGTGTGCCCAGGTTTTCTACACTGGTAACAAATCAATGCGACCCTTCTAGGAACTACAAGAGGTATAGAAAAACCCAGTTTTTGAGAACCACTATGAGAACCATCATTCTTCTTCTTCCATTTATAGTAATACATAGAACTGCCACTAGAATAAAACATAAATCATGTCATCTTGGACTTATGTTCCCTATCCATTTCGACCATTAACACTCATTGAAACACATCATCATAAGAAGGGAACATCACCAAGTAAACCTGAGAAAGAATACCAGATATAATATTAATTATGATACGTAGGGTATTTATATTCTCATTCATAACTATATCAAGTGAAAATTGTACAAGATCATTAAAGCAATTTACATATTCTATCAAGAACCTATCAACTCGCTCAAGTTTGAAAAACTCTAAAGCCTGATCAAAAACCATATAATCTTAATTGAACTGGTCGGTGAAAATAACATTGAATTATTTCTACCCTAAACCAAAATTCCTTTTCACCATCACCATCATGTCCAGCTATCTTCTTCTAGGTCCCTCTATCTTGAAGGTGGCACATTTTACCTTGATTTTATACAAAGTATCAAACAACTCAAACATAAGCTCGATATCACCCAAAAAGTCCTCATCCTTTTGTGGGTAGATTGAGGCTTGGAATGTTGGAGGATTCTAATGATGTAACTATTGAGATAGATTTTGTAAAACAACCCTTTGTGGTTCCATATATGGAGCCTAAATGGGAATGAGTGTAGGTGTCTGTCCTAGAGCATGGACAAAACACATGATAATCTCAACTTGGTTCTAGCCAATGAGAATATTTTCTCACATAGGTTTATAATAATATTCATCTTGGATCTGATTCAGATTTATTCTCAGAGGAATGTTGAAAAAAACATTATTATACAAAATGGAAGACATTAGATTAACACCCAAATAGAGAAAAAAGTGAAATTAATTCCAATAGATAGATATACAAAATTTCTATTTCATCTTATCCAAAAAAAAGTAGGGAAAATGATATAAATAATCCTCAATATGTCTTTCACAAACCACCCCTAGGGATGTAAGTCCCATTATAGTGAGATACGTCCAAACAATTAGTCATAACTACCTCATTACTCCCGACAAGATTACACAATTGTGCACTGACATCAAGTAAATATACATAACCTTCACCTTTGATACCACTTTGTCACAAACTTTACTAGATACCCTAGTACCCTAACAGCCAAGTAGGTCCTAACATAACCATAAGGGTGTTCCAGATCACCATGATTTGATTACTAGAACTTGTAATCACATAATATAAAAGTGGTACCAAATTTTCTAGAAACACAACAAAAGTAAGAGATACACATCATTATGCATACAAGGAAAATTATGTAGGGAGAACTATAATAGAATTAAAAATAGGGTAAACAAACCAATGTACATTATCAAAGTACTAGAAAATAGGATAAAAAACCCTATTCCAAACAGACATAGCAACTCAATCCCAAAGAAAAACAACAACTACCACCTCCAAGTGGTGCTTTCCCCTTACTCAAACCAGGAAGAAAGAAATCTAAAAATTACCAAAGGAATGGGAAGGGTGTGTGCTAAATCCCCATTAGGGTATCACCAAGGATTCCATAATAAGATTCAAACATAATTAAATAGATAAAGATTTAAATTTTTAATAAATAGATATGTAATTTTAAAATCATATTTAAATCAAATGACAATTTACATTTAAAATGATATAAGTACTTCAAATAATGTATCAATAAAATTTTTATATAAAATAGTTAATTTAAATTCACAAGGAATGTGGAAAATAGTTTACATGAAATGGAATATATATAAAGTATTTACAATGAGAAACATTGACATCTTCCAAGATGCATGAAAATTCAATGTTATAGGATCCTCACACACTTATATAATGAAAATATGAATGTGAACACACATCCCTCTATTACTAGAAAAAGAAGACGAAAAAACATCCAACAAGGGATATGATATTCCTATAAGTTTACTTTATAGTTTTAAAGATTCAATCCGTGTATAGGGAAATTCCATCATAGCATGTTTTTCCCAAATAACTAACTAACTACCTATTATTTCATGTTGTCAAACAAAAATAAATAATTGATAATTCATTTCAAAATTGTTTAAAATAAAATTCAAACCATTTCCCATTTCAGTAATCAAATTTCCATTTAAAAATCAAAATGGGTTTTTAATCAAATCATTCTTACCTCCATGATAAAACCAATGGGTTTCTATTAAAAAACCTTAATCTTTTTTTCTTCAAATAATAAAATTAAATCAATTTGAAAAATAAATCTCAATGTTTAAATTCTACAATTTAAATTTCACATTTCAATTTCTACAATTTTCTATGAAATTCTATAAACAGACACTTATTCATATGAATTAGGTTTTTTTTAATTTCATGAAAAATCAGTTTCAAATCCCCAATTTAATAAAAACCAGGGTTTCAAAATATAATTGTAATAAATAAAATTTTAATCAAGAAATTTAGGGTTAAATAAATTGATTAATCATAAATAGGACCATATATCATAGATCATGAGATCCCAAAAAAAACACCTAAAATTGGAAAATCCAATGAAGAAAGTTCGAATATGAGATCTAAGAATAAAACCCAGATTCATGATCTTGAATAACATAGATTATATACTCTAAAAATTTAGTGATATAAAAAACCTTATGTAATATAATATATGATAGTTAGAGTGAAGTAACAAGGAGAAGAAACTTACCTATAAAGGTTAAAACAACATCGCATAGATTCAATCACCATTAAAAGGTGTTTGGAGGAGAAAAAATGGTTTCTTGAGACCTAAAATTACCTAGGAAAATTTTATTGGTTGAGTTAGACCAAATTGGTGGATAACATGGGTTGGGGTGGGCGTGGGGGTGGGGTGGGATTTTGGAATAAATTTTCAGAATAATAAAAATCCACGAGAACAGTTTCCTAGAGGGGGACATATGATTTTTCAAACTACTCACCCTAACCAAACACTCCTATTTGTGGGGTTTCACAGTTTATACTTTGTGGGCACGTGGGTTTTCTAACCATTCACTAACCATGAAAACATTAACTACCTTTTTTTCATGGTTTTCACTAGAAGGGCACACAGTTCGGAAAAAATATGCGCCAACCTTGCACATCCCAATATCCCTTCAAAATTTACCAAACTGTTACCCAAAGCACCCCTATATGAGAACCAACCAAATCATGTTAAAAATTGTTTTCTATGGGTACCTAGAAACAATAACATGATGTTAAAATTTTTAATAATAAAAGTATGATGACTAATATTGATGTTAATGACTGTGATAATGGTGAAAGGGTTATTGTAAAAGAATTTTTTTATTAATTTTGATAATTTTTATCTAATAAATTAAACTGATCGATATTAGATAATTAACTTTCTATGATTTTTATACATATATAAAAATATATTATCACTCATTTTTCTCTAATTAATTTTATATAATATTAAGAACATTGAATGAAGAAAACAAAAATTTTCTGAAAAAAAATCTATATATTAATGGTTTTAATTTAGTAGTTAATTGTATATTATTTATAAATTGTTTTATATATTAAATTTAGGTTCATAAAAAAATATTTCTTAAGAGGGGTTACTTTATTTTTTTAATAAAATATAAATCACTTGGTTAAAAACAAGTAACCATGGTAAAAATAATTGAAACATGTTTAAAAAATGTGTGAAAATGGTTGGTTGAGGCATGATCAAACTTACATACCAAAAAAACATTATTCCACAATTTTGGAGTCATTTAACATTGAGTAGTGTCTTGAAATTATTGAATAACTAATAGGTATTTTCAAAAGTGCCATTTTTTCAGTTAAACAGGAGATCACTTCTACCACATTTACCCCCACGTTCTAAAGCATTAGCTTGAAAAAAAATATAAAATAATATTTTATAAAATCTATCCCCATTTTCTATATTCCTTTTACTTAAAAAAGGACCAATCTAAGGATTCTTAAGGTGTTACCCATGGGAGAACATCTATAGGGTGATGTAATGTTCTCAACCGAGCTCTCTTAATTCTTTTGACACTCTATATTCCCAAACTACTATATCCATGAAATAATTATAAAATAATTATTAATAATATAACTAAATGTTATTATAATAAATTAATATCCACTTTATATGTTTATCTACTACCATTCAAAAAATGAAGATCTTGTCATGTATAAGTGAGAACTACCACCTTTTTGAATGACATGTTTGATTTTTCCTCACCACCTTAATGATATGGGTTTAAAAGGTTTTTTAAAGAAATAATATGACATTTATACCATTAATAAGATTTTAAAATTTTAAAACATTACCTCTCTTTCTACTGATTTAAGTAAAATGAACGTGTTCTCCATGAGTATGTGGAGACTACCACCTCCATGAAAGTGACATATTTTGTTTTCACTCTAATCTATTATTATTCATCCAAATATCTCATAAAATAATTAAAAAACATAAAAAACATAAAATATTATTATTATTTTATAATAATGATATTACATGAACAAAATCATGTTCTTAACCATAATTACACATAGATTATACTTTTTCCATATTTGGGTCAGTAAAAGCACCTGCATGAATAATGCTTTAAATTATTGTCATGGGTGACTATGGGAAATTAATTACTAGTGTTAATATACATTAATGATAAAATAATTTCTATTATATGGTTTTGGAAGGTGAAAATTAAATTTTAACTTATTATTATTGTAACACCCATTTGTTCGTGAAAATTATAGAAACATTATTGTTGCAGATTTCATCACCCTAAATAAAAATAAAATTCTAATGAAAATATATTATAAAATTATTAATAATTATAAAAAATATATTCTAGTACCTATAATGATATGAAAATTATGGAAAGTCATTCTATAATCAAGAATCAATATTGCTATTATGGAACATGTACTAAACAGGAAACCAAACCTAATAATATCTAATAATAAAGATAAAATATAAATAACTGATATATTTGTAATGAATTATTTTAAATAATTATGATTAGTGGTTATATTTATTAATAAGTTTCTTAAATATATTATTAATATAGTGATTGTTTTGTACAATAAGTAAGATAATGATCAGTTATGTAGGATTTAAAGTAATGGCGTTTTTTCTAAATTTTCTTTATTTGATTGATGTTTTGTTATATGCTAAAAATTTAATTTATATGTAGTTTATAAAAAATATTGGATATATAATATGCTTAATTATATTTTATTCATGTTATTTTAATTTGAATTTCAATCAGCCTCTTTCAAGTTTTTTTATTAAAACGTTTCATAATCCATAAGGGCTTTCTCGATACTCAACTTCTTTTCTTATGTCATAAATATTTATCTTTGACATTGGTATTAATTTATTATATTCTTATATATTATGATATTTATCATTTGTCTTATTTTTTGGGAATTAATTTGATTAATTTATTCATTCATAAAATCATTTATGTAATGAATAATTCTCTTCTAATCTAAATGAGTTCTATTTTTATTATTTTATAACCAAATGTATTGTCATCCAGTACACATCTTCCTCTAATTTTTTTATATTTTTGAAGGACATATTTTTTAATAATATTTTTAAAATTTTTTTTTTAATTTTTTTCCACTTTTCCCTTTTCAAAATGGATTTTGAATGCGAATCTTAATGTAGTATTTTATAAATATGGTAAAATTGTTTTATGAAAACTCTTTTCTGGTTTCGTTAAACAATATGAGTAAAATTATTTAAAAAGATTAATTTACATGTTTTAAAATGGTTTTCAAAAATATTTTAATTCATAATGATTTCAAATTGAAAATTAAATATAGTTATATTTTTCAAATGTAAGATTTTTATTTTAAAAAAGAAATATTTAGCTTAAATTTAATTTTAATGGATTGTGTTTTTCCGAAATAAGTTTTTATGTTTTATTATTCTCTAGAATTTTTTCCAAAAAATATTTCTCATATAAATTTTTTTCTAAAATATATATTTTCTTTTTAAATTATAATTTAATTTTTTTTCATTCTCTAAATATTTCATTTTAAATAAATCATTTTTCTAGAGTTTTTATTCCTCTAAAAGAAAGATATTTCTACTTATTTTTTATAGAATTTATCTAACTATATTAAAAATGAATTTTTCATATATTTAGAATTCCTTAAAGATTATTATATTAAGTTGGGGATATATTTTAATACACCATCCAACTTGATTCTTCGATTGCTTATAGATAGTCCTAAGAATTATTATCAGGAAACTAATCTCTTTTCCATGGGTAAATTGAGAAATGTTTGGTGTGTGATGGATTTAAGGTTAAGATGTAACACATATTTATGAATGTTGATGGGTGGGGTCCAATATCATCCTATAATGGATTTATTATAGTTTTTATCTCTTGAGATGAAAATTGGCCGTGAGTTATTATACTTGAGTCAATAATGGGCCATGATTTCTGGTATTAATGTCTTTAATGAGACGTGAGTTATGATACTCGAGTCAATAGTGGGACATGAGTTATGATGCTAGAGTCAATAATGGGTAGAAATTTACCATACTTATGTAAATATTGGAATTTTATTAATGATAATTGAGTCACTAATGGGAAAAGATTAATGATACATGAATCATTATTGGGTAGAATGAAGTAATGCTGAAGCCACTTTTTATTTGGATATATGATTTTGATATTTGAACCACTATGTAATGATTTATTATGATTTTCCATAGATACCTGTTATGAAATGTTTTTATAGAATGTTAATTTTTTTATTGGATGATGATTATTATAAATGGCTAATTTATAATATATCACACTCTTTTTATGGTATATTCTTGTTCATTTTAAATGGAAAGTATATCTATCACAACTTATGGAAACTCATACCATTATGTTATCTTTTTAATAGGATATTTCTCCCATACTCACATTTTACCATATTTTTATTATTTATCCATTGATGAAATGTTTATGATATTTTTTCTTACGGATCATTTGAGCTCACCTATTTTTTATATTTCCATTCAATGATTTATAAAGATGTGTATAACTTATGATAATTATATAAGAGAGTCTAGTATGACTAAACTATAGATAAATGATCATGAATACTATAAATTATGTTTCTTAAGTAACTAGTACTCAATGTAACTAATCCTTTCATTGTTGATATTGTGTGATTATTTGGTATATGTACTATTTAACAAATGAAAATGATTTAAAATAAATATTGGTTCATAAAACATTTTATCAAATCCATTGTTTAATGAAAGTGTTTTTTAGTACCAGATCCAAGAGTGTGGGTCTGGGGTACATCATTTGGTATTGAGTAGGGATTAGTTTTTTATAATATTACATTATTTTTTCTTGACTAGGATAAGGCTTCTTTAGTGGAAACACAGTGGATGATTATATGTGTAGGTTAAAATCCTGACGTTCTTCTAATGAAGAGTTTTTTTTCTTCTTAGAAATTACAACCTGGTATGGATAATAAAAAGTTGATATAGTTGAGGGAAAATATACACCTAGGGGTAATTAGCTTTAAAATTTATTGTTTGGTATAAATATGTCTTCACTCAAGGCTTGATAAGTGGGAACAAGGCTACACACCTAGATATACACTCCAAGGGAATATGCTTGGGTTATTCACTTGTTCATTATAAACTAATATATGGGATTTAAATTTATTTTGGTTAGAGAACCTAATATTAATGTGACCATTTTTAATTTTAGATAAACTAATGGAGTTAGAGGGTGATAAAATTATATAAAAGTTAAACCAAATGTATCATAGGATGAATTGGAGGTGACATTTGAGATGAAATATTAAGTATGTGTTTTTATATTCATATATAAATTTACTCTTATTTTATTAGATTCCATAATAACCAATTTGATTTTAGTATTTGGTTGGAAACATGGTCAGTAAAATGAATTAGTGAAAGGTATTTCCTAATAAACTCCTATAACTAACTAAGGAAGCATATTTGGTAAAAAATTTTGAGATAAATAAATAATTTCAATATATTCCCATTATGCGGGAAATGATGAGTCTCGTAGTATCTAAGATTGTGAAGTTGATATCCTAGTATGACAATATGTCTTGTTTTTCGGATGGACCCATTATCTTATTTTAGTAGTTATTGATATTGAAAATTATGATGATGTAATTTATTTAGAGCGGGTAATGTAGCACACCTATATTTCAGATAATATTTTCCTTTAAATAAACATTGTATCGATAAATCGTTTCCAACATAACATCAAATTATATTGAGTTTCCATTTATTATATTAATATTATTAAAATAAATATAATAATAATAAATCCTATATTAAATAAAAAATTTTAATAAATTATAAATCCATAAAAAATAGGAATAAGAATACTTAATGTTTAAAAAAAACATTTTTCAATAAAATTAATATTTATTTGTATATTATATTTTCATTTAAAAGATAAATTTAGAAATTTTCATTTTTAAATTTTATAAAATTAACTTTACTTTTTAATTCAATATGCAAAAATTATCCCAGAACAATGTTTTTATTTTTTTTGAAAATAATTGATTTTTTGGTGAATAGTGAAAAAATATCCATTTTTCTTATACCATCACACTTATGAATATATAATGAAAAATATAATAAGATAAATGTTTTTAAAAATATTTATAAAAAAATTATGTATTGAAAAATTAGTCTAAATTATTAAAAAATATAATTTTAATTTTATAAAACCCATGTTTATGATTTTAGAATCATAAGTAATAATTTATTCAATTTTTTTTATTCTCTCATATTAAAAAATTAGTTTCAATCACTTATATAAATTAAATATATAAAACTGGATTTCATATTTTATATCAACATGTTAATATTATAAAATAAGTTTATTTATTCTTTATGAATACAAGTTTGATTACTAAGATTAAAGATAATGTATACGATCATGGAGATAGGGTTAGTTTCAATGTTTTATTTCATTAATTTTATTTAATTTCTCTCTAATAAAATATATAAATAAATAAATAATATTACATAATATAATTTATTTGATTATATTTTTGAAATGAAATAATAATATATTATTAGTAATTTAATTTTAATTAATGTTTTACAGATTAACAACTCTTAGTAGTAATATATTGTTTACTATAAAATAGTTTTTCTATGTATTATATGTCATAATTTAAAATTTAATTATATATTATTTTGGAATATAATTAGTTTATACGGAGAAAAAATTTATTTTTTATCTTTAATAAAATAATTATAGCATATTTAGAAACTAGTAACTAAGGTAAAAACCTTAATTTTAAAATGTAAAAATATCATGGCAAAAGACTTGACATATAAAAACCCTGCTCTTTATTTCACATTAATACTTGATTTGTTACATAAAAGTACATATAATACAACTCAAATAATTGAGACTTTTATTTTATTTGGGAATTAGGTACATATCATAACCTCTTGAACATGGGATACAACATCATTATTGAAAGCTTCTTTAACATGCTTCTAAAATTATATGGCTTTTTAAACTGCATGGGATAACCTAGGGACATATATAATAAATGGGTGATCTATAAATCCCAATAAGGTAATAAACATGAAATAATGTGATATCTTTTAAAAAATAGTCTTATAAATTGGAAGAAAATGCGTTAGAATCATAAATATGAATAATAAGGCATGATATATCTTGATAATCATAATATGGGAAATTTGACAAGAGCTTAAAAATCTGCATCATAAACTAAGGTCATGTCTAATTGAAAATACATCATTATAGTGAAAGTAACATAAAGGAACCAGTTTCAATCACTATCTTAATATGATTTCTCATGATACTAATCATTACCCACTACATTGGAGTGCTATTTAATTTCTGGTGCACCTCTCACTTTCATATCATTCTCATACATAAGTGTGGAATATAGATCATACAACATGGATTCATTCACCATCATATTTTATCACATGATAAAAAAGTATGGAATAAATATAAGTCCCAATTCAATGAATTATATTTTTATAATGGTGAACTATGTTGATAGGAAATGGGTATGGTTTTCACAACACAATTGTTTTGGTAAGGAAAAAATCTCAGTGAATTTTTGGTAGCATAATGACATCACATAAAAATTCATAAAATGGGTTAATGAGAGAAATATTGGTATATAATTATTTTTAAATAAAATGGGAATTAATAGGGACTTGGAAGGATGTGTATAAACATTTTCAATTTTAAATAGAAGACATAATATAATAAAGAAACTTTTTTAAAGAATATAAGGTGAGGATCCATTACTCGAGTCTATGACTCGAAATGCATGGGAGGAGCTTCTTAAGTACTTGCATCTCCTTGGGAGGATTATAGAAATATATGGTAAGAGTAAATATTTTCAAAAAATATTTTTTGTTAATGGAAATGGGATATTGGGTGGGTCTATATAGTAAAAGAGTGGGGGATTCTTTATCATTTCTCAAACTTAGGTTTTGGAATTTATATGATAAAATAAACAAAACCACAAACCGTACCATCATTTTTATCACGGTTTCTATATAAGGTGATTGGATTTCATTATTTTATATGTACACGGGCCAAACATAATAAAATAAAACCCTTTATTATGCATAAGTGAGTCATACTCTTCAAAAAATGATTTTAAAACATTAAAATATAGTAATGGTTTTGGATGATTTATAATGAATTTATAAACATAAAAAATATAGTTAAAATAAAATTATTTTAAAGGGAAACATATATTTTGTTGTGGATACCATTAATAGTATTTATTACACAAATTTTAGGTCATTATTATTATATTTACATGACCTTATTACATTAAATAATCAGCAGGAGCAAGAAGAACTGATGCACCCATAAAGGGCTCCTGTTCTAGGGTTCTCCTCTCGCCGCCGCAGCCCCTTTGCTGTGGACGGTGCGGCATTCCCCTCGATCTTGGTGAGTCGGTCAGAATCTTTATGGAATCACACGGTTTCGTGGTATTTTCTTGCTGTGGAGTTTCTCTTTGGGCTTCGGTAGTTCTTGGTTCAGACCTGTGGGTGTAAGATCGGTCCCCGTCGACAGCATACTCTACGGAGCTCTCCTGGGTTCATTCTTGGTAGTTCGCTGGTGTCCTGTGGTGAGTTTCTCAGCATATGATGGTCCTACTCTTGCGATGGCGATGCATGGGGTCCTGGCTTTTCTCAAGTGAGTGCAGTGGGGTTTCGTTGTGTCTGAAGTGGCCGATTTGGTGGTGGCGGCGGGTGCTTCAGAAACAGGGCATTGTTTGCACAGTTGATGATGGCAAAGAAAGTCTCCGGTGTTGCTCGTCGGCGATCTGTTTGGTGGCCGGCAGGATTGTCTCACCGGTAGTGACACATGATGATGGGTCCGCTACTCGAGGTGGGGCACGTGGCTGGTGCTACGTGTTGTTGGGTCCGCTGATCGAGGTGGGGCTCATGTTTTTCGAAGCGCGTTGATGGGCATGTGACACGAGGTGGAACATGTGGTGTTTGGTGGATCTGCTTGGTTTGATATTTGAAATTTGAAATTTGAAATTTGAAATTTGAAATTTGAACTTTTTTGAATGCTGTATGTGGTGGTAAGTGCTTGTACAGTTTCCGGTTTTCCTTAAACCAGTTTGGGGTACCGGTTCCCCTTAACCGGATTATGAAAATGAAAAAAAAATGATTTGCAGCATTAAATAATCAGTAATTTATTCAAAAAATCACTTCCTTTTACAGTGAGGATCATTTAATGTTTAGAGCTTTAGATAAATGGGACATAACACATTCAGGACATTAATCATTAATATAGAGTGGATACCATAAAAACAACACTCATTTCTTCCAAAATATAGAACTTTTCAAATAAAACATGATTTCAATTACAATTCTTCAAACATTAAACTTGTCTATCTTCTTTTTCTTATACATCCTTATAACTAGTGAAAATAATTTAAAAACTCGGGAGGAGCACAAAAATATTAGTAAGAGATATATAAAGATGTAAATAACACATTATTCCATTAATACTTATAACAAATGAAATAATTTTCAAAAGACATATTTGTCACCCATATATTGTCATGACTAGCCTTCACCAAGATGAGGGAAAGGACAACAGATTTCCAAATCCTTCCTTCCTCAAATTGAAGGAGAGATAATGACCACCGAGACCCTCCTTCAATAGGCCCCAAAGTGGTGACTAGCACGAAGGGTATAAAATCACATGTAAAATGGAAGTCATTAACCTTATTATTTAGTAGGATCAGAAGATAAGATAGTAAATCCAAACAAAATCACAAGTGGAAGTAAAAGTAAAGAAAAAAAAAATCCATTTCCATATGAATCTTCAAATAATAAGTGCTACAAAAATACAAAAAACTATAAAGTGAAGTACCAAAAGAAAAGAAAACCAATTATGTTAATGGTCTCAACGTATGAGATAATAGAGTCTGGAACAGTCCTTGAAGTCCTCTTGGAAACCTGAAAGCTTTTTTATATATGTAGGGTGAGCATCCAGGTATACTCAGCAAGGAGAACCAAAATCCCTTGTGCACAAGTGGGGAGGAATTCTAATTCCCTTGGATAAAAAATGAGATAACCAAAGCAGGTAGCAAGGAAACTATCCAACCCACCTCACCAAGTCACACTCACCAAATAATGCAAGTCAAGTAAAGTAATAGTAATAGAACATTGATATTTGTGTACACCGCACCACTTTCCCATTGGTTATTGAAGACATCCTACGTGTCAGGCCTCTCCCGCCATTCCCCCACATTTTTACTACCATACCCTGCTTGCACACACATGGGCTACCACAAGCACACATCCCGCCCACAAACACTTGGGCCACAAAAACCACATGTAACCATGCCCACAGACACCTGAGCCAGAACAACTACCATTACACCCAAAGACACCTGGGTCAAAAAACTACTGCCATACCCAAAGAAACCTAGGCCTCATCCCGAAGACACTTGGGAAACAACCTACCTGCACACCCCTGGATAATCCACCATTACTACCATTCCCAAATAATCCTAGGCTATAATGGACCTCATGCCTTCACAGCCTGCCCAAAGAGTCTTGGTCTACTCAGGAAAGGGAGAAGAAAAGGAGCTAATAACTATCCACTCATAATAGTGTTGGAAAAAACACCCTCCCCCATTAAATAGGGGGTTTTCGACACAAACTGCTCAACATGGGTGGGGAACGAATAGGAAACATAAGAACTAAATAATACATATAGGTAAATAAGAACTCATACCAGCCTAGGGGTTCCAAGACCATACCATAAACAAACACCATCGTTACTATTTATTTATAATAAGCACCACATTCATAACCAAGTCACAACTCATTACTGGAAAAAAATTCCTCATTGAACCCATTATTTTATTCATATTCATGTGATTCCATCTAAATAATTCTTCACTACTGGGAAACTAACATGAATAAGCAGATGCCAAGGAATGAAAAACAACCAAGCACCAATTTAGGCATTCACACCTCGTTCTCTTGTAAAGTTAGAACAAAAAAGGGTTCTGTGTGATCCCTCAAAGTAATGGAACCAAAGAAAGCCCCAAAATTCCTCCCCACATATCCTTAGATACACAAACCAATAACCGCACCATAACAGGGGATCCCATCCCCTTTCATGTAACCTCATAAGATTCAAGAAGAACCACCATATATATCATCAGAACAAATAAATGGATTTTTCAAATTTAACCACACCATTCATTAAGTTCCTTCTTTCGGTTTGGTTAACCAGGGTGATCACAAAAGGATTATTATTATTTGGTAATCCATTTAATCGACCACGTTTACATGACTAACCAGTTTCCATGTTACATCCATTCAATCATTAAAATATCAAGAAAACTTAGTTTCATTAGTGCGCAATAAAGGACCACCAATGAACATGATTTTTATTGGATATAAGCCCATAAAATTCCCAAAACATAAGAAAGGGTAAAAGAGTACTAGAGAATCATCAAACACTCCCTTGATTCCTTAATAGTTCGATTATTACCTTCATCAAGTTTTGGTTTCATCCATCCCCATAGAAACACCATCATGCCCACCCCACATGATACACAGTAAAGAGAAAAGAAGGAAGAACCTTACTTGGATGATCAACGATCAATTTTTTTCTCCTCACGCAAAGAACTGGGGATACAAGACTTACAGGGGAGGAATTATGAGGACTCAAAGAGTGAGAAGGAAGGGATCTAGCACAGCTCCACCACTATCATCAGGAAAAGGGACTCCAAATGCACCAAGGAAAGAAAGAAACAAACCATGAAGAAGAAAGGAAGAATTATAGTGCAATGAAAAGGATAGATCCTAGAGTTTCCTGATATAAAAATATTGAAAGGATTTAAAGTAGGATCATGGTTTCACCACATAGTTGGACGATTACACATTATGAAATTAATTTTTATTTAATAATTCTCCTCGGAGGGGTGTCTATAACAGCTATGAATTAAAGCATTTCATTTAAAGAGAGGAAATGGTCCCATTGACGGTCTCACCACACTTAGGGGATTTAAAACAATGTTTATAGGGCTAAGAACCTCTTTAAACCACGTTAAAAGGGTTAATAGAACCAAAAGTGACACCCTTCAGATATGGACATACTGGTGGGGTCCAGGGTGTCCCAAACACAAAAAATTAGAAAATTATTGGAACAAGATGTTCCAAGACATTAAATCAGATACCTCTCAAATTTTTCTCATCCTTCAGAATATAAGAGTAACTTGAAAAACCACACTAGAAGAGACCTCTCGGGGATAAACCACACCAAACAACCATATGGATCCCAAGGATCACATTATCTCGACACACAAATCATGGCGTCCTTTCCTCTATGTCAAGATACTATGTGCTTTGGGTGGCACTGACTCACCCACACAGGTTCAATCACAACCACTTTAATGAGTATTGATTAGGGATAAGGCCCTACCCTTTTCCACAGTCAAGACTATTCCCACACATTAAGAGAGTAAGGAAAACAACACATTCCATTGTTAATAAGGTCAACTACTACATCACAAACAAGCTGAAACAAAGCAGTTCAAACCTCAAAACAACTCTAGGTAATGGGAACACATCTATGCCTCCCGTTCCCAGGTACTGTCCTCGAGGCCACCATGCCTCCACAACACATGAACCAAAGGAATTATTTTTCTACGAAGCACCTTCTCCTCACAATCCTCTATCCTCGATCCTCACTAGTTTCTCTATAAAAGTCATGTCATCCTCTATATCCAAATTTATCCAGTCAAGGATGTGGGAGTCATCATGTAGATATCGACGAAGATGGGAGACATGGAAGACATCGTGGATCCTTTCCATATGAGGTGGAAACAGTAGCTGATATTCCACCTCACCGACTCACCCCAACACATCGAAATTCCTGATGAACCTAGGAGAGAGCTTTCTCCCCTTGCTGAACCTTCACTACCCACATCGAGGGGAAACCTATAAGAACACATGGTCTTTATCCTTGAACATCAAAGGTTTCCTCCTTTGATCGACATATTAATTTTTCTAGTCCTGATCCACCTTCAACTTCTCATGTATAAGCTAATCCTTCTCCATCATGCTCTGCACCACCTCTGGGCTAAGAACACCTACTACCCCGACCTCCGCCCAGGACACGAGTGAGTGAAATAGGCTCCCATACAAAGCTTCAAATGGATCCATGATAATTATAGAGTGATAGATATTGTTGTAAAAAAATTTACCTGAGAAAAGTGTCGTACCCATGATCCCACAAAGTCCAAAACACATTCCCGTAGCATATCCTCCAATGTCTGGATGGTCTGCTCTATATGCCCATCTATTTGGGGTTGGAAAGAAGTGCTAAGGCTAACTGGGTTATAAAAGCATGTTGTAATCCCCTCCAGAATCATGTGGTAAACCACGCATCCCTATCTGAGAATATGGACCTCTGAACTCTATGCAACCACACCAACTCATCCACATATATCTATACTATGAAATCCACTGCAATTGACTCCTTGATCTCTAGGAAATGGGCTGATTTTGTCAGCCGGTCCACCACTACCTAGATAGCATCACAACCTCCTTGAAACCTGTGTAGTCCCGTGACAAAATCCATCAATATTTCCTCCCACTTTCACTCAGGGACATCTAAGGGCGGAAACAAACCTCATGGAACATGGAATTCAGCCTTCACCTGCTGACACACTTGGAACCTTTCCACAAAAGTTTCCATTACCCGTTTCACACTGGGCCTCCAAAACTATTCCATTAGGCCTCTTTACTTCTTGGAAACTCTTGTGTGTACCGCTATGAGTGAGTTATGGAACTCATAGAGAACTCCCTTACACATCAACTCTGAAAAAAAAAACTTCTTTCAGAAAATCATCTGATTCGGAATGTCCTCCATCCACCCTTCTGGAGCATTGCCTTGGTCAACCCGATCATGCATCACTGCACTCTCTAGGTCTCCCCACTTATACTCCTACACCTACCACAATAGAAGGTATTGAACTACCATCTGAAATAGACAACCTCTACCACCATCCACCCTTGCATCCAGGTGTATGGAAACCAACTCCTATATTGCCTTCTAAGCATCCACAGATTCCTAAACAGCTCCCCTCTATGACTTCCTGCTCAAGGAAACAGCCAAAACATTCCCCTTACCTTTAGTGTAAGAGATATCAAAGTAGTAGTCTTGAATGAACTCCACCCACCTTCATTGTCGCAAGTTTAGGTCCCACAGGGTAAATATATTCCTCAAACTCTAGTGATATGTGAAGACCACAAACTGCTCCCCGATGCGGTATTTCCTCCAGAACGTCAATGTGAACACTACTACTACAATATCCAGGTCATTGGTGGCATTGTTACGCTCATTTGGAATGTAATTGCCTAGAATTATAAGAGATCACTCCCTACTACTGCATCAGCACACACTCGAGGCCAAGTACCGAAGAATCACAAAACACATCATACAATACCCCCTCCCCTGGAAACCTGAGCACTAGAGAGCTGGACAACCTTTTTCATCAAATAGTGGAAAGATCCCCGATATTTCTCACTCCACATGAAGGCCTGGTACTTTTTTTCAAAGCTGTAAAAGGAGATTCAACTCAAGAGAAGTCGGGAACAAACCTCCGAATATAGCCTACCAGAACCAGAAAAATATGAACCTCTGTCACATTGTTGGGTTCTTTCAAAGAAACAACTACTTCAACCTTTGACGAATCAACCACCACCTTTGGCTGAGACACCACATGTCCAAGTAAATGAACTTCTTATGTCATGAACTTTCACTTGGACAACTTCCCATAGAGTTGGTGATGTCTAAATATCTATAAGACCATCTTGAGGTGCTTAGTATGTTTGTCCTATGATATTGAGTAGAGGAAAATTTCATCGATGAAAAGAATGAAGAACTGGTCCATATACTCATGGAAAACAGAGTTCATGAGTCCCATGAATACAACAGATGCATTCCTAACACCGAACAACATGACTACGAACTCAAAGTGACCATACCTGAAACTGAAAGCAGTCTTTGGAATATCACTATCCTTCACCCTTAACTGGTGATAACCAAACTACAAATTGATCTTAGAGAACCAAACTTCTCCCCTAAGCTGGTCAAGGAGATCATCTATCCTTGAGAGAGGGTAACTGTTCTTGACTGTTACCTAATTCTTTCACCGGTAGTCTATGCACAGCCTACGACCACCATTTGCCTTCTTCATGAACAAGACAGAAACAACCCATGGTGACACACTGGGTTAGACATAACCCTTATTCATCTGATCTTCAATCCAAATCCGAAACTCCCACAACTCAGAATGTACCATCCAATAAAGAGCCATTGAAATTAGATGAGCATCGGGATGTAAGTCTATCTCGAACTCAATGTCATGTCGAGGGGGTAGAGACTCAACCTCCTCAGAAAAAATGTCTAGGAAATATATGAGATCTCCCAAAACATCCATCATATCAGCATCCACTAATTCTGCTGAGATCTCTGCCAACATAGAAAAAAGAGGCTCCACATGATGTCTCCCCACATGACAACACTGTTCGCCAACAAAAGCCACACGATGGCCATCATCATTGGTGAACATGATTCTTCTCCAGAAAAAATTGATAATATAATGCACTGAAAACAGCCAGTCGTTTCCTATAATGACATCGTATGGATTCATTTGTAGTAGAAAGAGATTCCCAAAAGACTGATGCAACTGCAACATGAGTCTGCATCCTCGACTAACATCAAATAGGCTGGTATGACCCCCAACCATCATACTCAGCACCAGAGGTATGGAGAGTCTATCTATGTCTAGGCCCAAGGCATGGGATAGAACGGGTTTAATAAAGAGTGATAATCTCTTGAATCAAACAAGGCACAAGCAAGAGTGCTAAACAAGATGACCATACCTCGAACGACTTCCATCCCTGCCGGAACTGCTGCCTCTACAGCGTGCAGCTGCCCACACCCAACTCCTCTTCCTCTTGGTTGTAAGCCACCTCCCTACCCATGGCCTTATTTAGGTCCTTGAAGAGAACCCTGGGTTCAGCCTCCCTTTATCACATCTGCTCTCAGAGGAGCTGGTGCTCGCTGTCCCTGCAGCTGAAACGGCCTGGCTGGAAACTACTGCAGCTGAGGTGGGCGCTAAACCTACCCACCCCACTATACTACACTCGTCCTGGGAATTGATTCTGATGGTGCCCACGTCTGCCACAAATGAAGCACCTTGGTCATGGGCCCTCAATGAAAGGGCGAGTACTGGGAGATCGAAGATGGAACTACTAGGTCTTAATCCCCACTAGCTGAAACCTAGATGGCCCTGATGATAGAGGCATACTACTTACAACCTTCCCCTTTGACAAGCCTAACTAGATCCTCTCTCACGACACACCTACCAGTGTGTGCATCCTCTCCACTACTTCTTCCTTCTTATAGACATCCAATTATGTTAGTAGAGTGAAGGGAGTAACAACATATTGAAGAGAAGGTCAGAGTGCCTATTCTAAATACCTTACATGAGACACCTCATCCGGAAAGAGGTCCAGAGAAAAGCGAAGGAGATCCTTGAACTTGATCCCCAACTACCTTACCAACATTCTCCCCTGATATAGGGAGAGTAACTCCTGCCTCATCTCTGACTTCATCGTGGAACAGAGGAATTCCATCCGGAACACCCTATCGAAGTTAGTCCATGAATGCTCAGCCTCTCTCTTCTCCTTGAGATAGAGCGTCCACCATTGACGTGCTGAACCCCACATCTGGCTTACATCCAGAGGAACCCAATACTCTATTGGAGCCCAGATCAAGTTGAAAGCTATCACCAGCTCCCCAAGATAGCTCTCTATCTCTATGTATGAGACACTGACCTCGTACTTCCCAAGGGTCTACTTCTGAAATGCATGATGTGTCCTCTTCCCCTGTTCATCCCCCTCCTATCGATCATTCCTCTTCTAATCAGCCAAATCAACCAGCTAGGCCTCGATCACCCACACTAATCATGGTGGTCATCTTGGTGACATAGCTACAAGGTAAACAAGGAATTCATAATCTTGAGTAGTGTAGAAAATTTCATTTAATTTTTTCATAAATTTTTTATTTATTTAAATTCCCAGAATACCCAGAACATTCAAGAACACAAGTCATCATGATGAATGTACCTTTACTAGTGTCTCTACCCTACAATCAGTGTATCCTCACTTGGTCGTTCAGTAGGTCCTGAGTCCTTGCATCGAAACATGGGGGCCCATAAAATCTAATGTCCTAGCCGGTCTTTATTATCCTACTTCACGCACCAAGATTGTCTAACATTGTTTCCCTACCATCCCATGCAATCCTCACTATGCCTAACCCCGAGCTCCATCCAATATCTCATCCTCTTTTTTGATACCATTATGTCACAATCTACCTTCACCCAGATGAAGGAAGGGACAATAGATTTCCAATCCCTTCCTTCCTCAAGTTGAAGGAGAGATAATGACCCCCAAGAGCTACCTTCAATAGCCCTCAGAGTGGTGACTAGAACCTAGGGTATAGAATCACACATAACATTAAAGGCATTACCATTTTTATTTAATAGGATAGAGAGAAAAGATAGTAAATACCAACAACACAAAAAGTTGAACTAAATGTAAAGCCAAGAAATTCCATTTCCATATGAATGTTCCAGTAATAAGTGCTACAAAAATATAAGAAACTCCAATGGGAAGAACCAAAAGAAAAGAAAACCAATGATTTCAATGGTCCCATCATCCTAGAAAATAGAGTCTGCCATGCTCCTTGAATTACTCATGGAAACTTGAAATAAGTTTTATATATGTTGGGTGAGTGTACAAGTATACTTAGTAGGGAAAACCAAAAGCTCTCCTGCAATAGTGGGAGGCATTCTAATGCCCTGTGAGAATAAAAGGAGATAAGAAAAGCACCTACCAAGGATACTATCCACCCAACCTCACTAAGAAACACTCCCCAAATAATGAAAGTCTTGTAAAGTAATAGTAATATCACATCGATATTTGGGTACCCCAAACCACTTTCCCACTAGTTATTGAAGGAATCCTACGCATTAGACACCTCCCTCCATTCTCACTATAGTCCCACTGCCATAACTCGACTGCACACACCTGGGCTACCATAACCAAACATCCCGCCTGCAAACACCTGTGCCAAAACAACCACGCATAACCATGCCAATAGACACCTAGGACAGAACAACTACCACCACGCCTGAAGACACCTGGGCCGAACAACTACTGCTATGCCCAAAGACACTTGTGCCTCATCCCGAAGACACTTGGGAAACAACCTACCCGCACACACCTGGGAAATCCCCCACAACTACCCTGCCTGAAGAATCTTAGGATATATTAGACCTCAGGCCATCACAACCTACCTGAAGTGTATTGGGTTACTTGGGAAAGGGAGAAGAAAAGGAGCTAATAACTAGCCACTCATAGGAGTGTTGGAAAAAACACCATCCCCCATGAAATAGGGAGAGTTTGGAACAAATTGATCAACTTGGGTTGGGAACGAGTAAGAAACATAAGAACTAAATTATACATATAGGTAAAAAAGAACTCATCCCTACCTAGGGTTTCCGAAACCATCCCATACACAAACACCCTCGCTACTATTAATTCATAAGAATCACCAAAACCACAACCAAGTCACAACTCATTCTTGGAAAATAATTCCCCATTAAACCCATTCTTGTTTTAATATTCAAGTGATTAATTATAAATAATACTTCACTACCGGGAAACTGACTGGCATAGCCACAACCCAAGGAAGGAAAAACAACCAAGAACTAAAGTAAGCATTCACACCCGGTTCTCTTGTAATGTCACAATAGAAAAACAGATCCATGATATCCCTCAAAGTACTGGAACCAAATAAATACCCAAAATTCATCCCCACAAGTCCTCATATCTACAAACCAACAACTAAACCACAACAAGGAAAACCATCCCCATCCACGTCACCTCACAAGCATCAAGAAGAACCTCTATACACATCATCATAACAGAGAAAGTGATTTTTCATATTTAACCACTCCGTTCATTAAGTCCCTTATTTCTGTTTGGTTGACCAGGGTGATCACATAAGGATTATTGTTCATTTGGAATCCACTTAACCAACCGAGTTTACATGATTAAATAGTTTCCAAGTTACATCTATTCAATAATAGAAATATCAAGAAAATAAAAGGTCCATTAGTGGGAAAGAAAGTACCACCAATGACCATGATTTTTAGTGGACATAAGACCATACAATTAACAACATATAAGAATTGGTAAAGGAGTACAACAACATCATCAAACAAACTTATTCATTCCTTAAAAGACCTTTTATTATCTTTGTTAAGGTTTGGTTTCATCCATCCCCATAGAAACATCATCACACTCACCCTACAAAATACCCAATAAAGAAAGAAGAAGGAAGGACCCTACCTGGATGATAAAAGATCAAATTTTTTTGCCTCTTGCAAAGAACTTTTGATCCTCGACTTGTAGGGGAGGAACTCAGAGGAATCCAAGAGTGAGAAAGAAGGGCTCCAGCACAGGCCCACCACTAGCCTTGAGAAAGGGGAATGTAAATGCACCATGGAAAGAAATAAACCAAACAATAAGAAGAAATAAATAATTCTAGTGAAATAAAAAGGCCATATCCTAGAGTTACGAGATATGAAAATCTTGAATGTCTTTAAAGGTGGATAATGGTTTCACCACTCGATGGTTTAAAATGATGGAATTAATTCTTATTTAATAATTCTCATCATAGGGGTGGCCATAATAGCTGTTCATTAAATGATTTCATTAAAGAGAGGAAAATGGGTCCATTGAGGGTCTCCCCACACTTGGGGGATTTAAAACATTGTTTGTTGGGAAAAAATGACTTTGAGAAACTATAAAAAGTTTAAAATACTCAAAAGTTTCCTTAAGGGAAAATAGGGGAAAGAAAACATGAAAATCCCTTATGGCACCGATCGGTGACACACAGATCGATGAATCACTGAATGGTGACCCACTGACCGATGTCACCGATGGGTGACACCACGGTGACATCCAACCACCGATACGCCACCCTTTAGATCAAGACTTACTGATGGGGTCCAGGGCATCCAAAACACCAAATATTTTAAAAGTAATGGACCAAGAGGGTTTGGTCCATTACATATTTACTCACTTCATGAGATTCCCATAATATCCCCAATAAAAATAAGAACATAAAGAGAACCATAAAGTTATCTTGAGGAATTACTTACATACTCTTGTAACCTTATATACTGCCTTATAATTTTTAACTCTCACAGCTACCTTAAAATTTGTGTGACCATCGCAGTTACATTTAGAGTAACCATAAGAATGACCACCAAATTACACATAACCAATGAATTGAAGGGATATATAGGTCCTAACTTTCATCATAAACAATTTCCAAGAACTGAAACATAATCATACAACATGAATAATTTCATAAAAGCATTTCTTTTGAATTTTGTAAAACATAATTTTAAAAGAATATTTTAAAAGAAAAGACCCTTAGTAATATCACGTTGTTCAAGTGATTTTTAAAAGAGTGTATGGAATATTTATATACTATGTAAATACTAAAAATTAATATTAATATGAAAAAGATTCATCAATCAAATTTTTTTAAAACCACGTAAATAATGAAGTAGAAAGTCAACACAATTAATTGAAATCAGGTTAAGAATTCCTTTACCTCAGGTTTGACTTACTTAAAATGGGTTTTAAACCTAATATATAAAGTATAAAATATTTTTTTTAATATATTAAAGAAGCATATTCTTGTTTATAACACTTTATATGATCATTTCATAACATAATTTTACCTTTTAATTATTAGTATTTGTTCCTTCCATTGTTTTGGGTGCATTGTTTACATGATTTCCATGATCTGTTTATGATGGATATTATTTTAGATTGGAAGTGAAAGACCATAATTTAAATGGAGTGATATTTAAATTTTTCTAGAACCATATATTATACCTTTTTTAATTTTTTAATTCTAACATGAGGTTGATTCATAAGATAAAACATTATTGATATTTGTTTAGGTCATTTTTGTGGTTCTTCGATTGTAAAAAGATCATTTTGTTTTATAATTTAATAACATGTGTAAAAAATTATTCCAGAACATTATATAATATATGATACAAAAATTATAATCTGGTTCAACAATACAAATGGTTTAATTACTAGTCTTTAAATAAGTAAAATAAATTAAAATCATATCGTCCACATTGTCGGTAAATCGGCACATCACAGACGATGTTTAAATTTCACGAATAATTAGAAGATGATAAGGAATATAATTGTGAGTCCTCCATATAAATAATGAAATCCATAATACTTAAGATACTGGATCATTAATTCCTCTTGTTTAGGGAAAGGTGAGGAAAGAGAAAGAAAAGAAGGGAATTTTGATATAAAAGAAAATTTGAGAAATCCCTTATGAAAATTTGGCAGCCTAATGACGTCGCTTAAAATTTCATAAAATATTTTGATGAGAGAAAAGGGGTATCTTATAATTCATACATAATATAGGAATTGAGGGGGATATTTAATGACGTATCCCAACATTATATAAAGGAAATTAAAAATAATAACATAAAATGAATGCTTGAAAAAGGGAAGGGCGGTGGATTCCCATACCTTTTAGAGTCACCCATAAAACATGAAGGTTGGAACCTTGGGGGAATGAGGACACATTGGGGGGACTAATAGGAAGTTAATAAGTCTAGATATGTGTTTATTAAGAATTTATAATTAATGGAATGAAGGAATGGGTTCATATGTTTTAGCAAAAGTGAGGGAATATTTTATTAATTTCCAAAGGACACTTCATTAGTGGTATTTCAAAAATCATGGGATTGACCATGGTATTTTCCCATGGTATTAGCCCCTTGGGAAACCTTATAACATTTTTTACTGTAAAAAAGTGTACTTGTATTATTAAATCATTATTACATCATTAATGATGTCATTAAACACACTGAAACTCAAACTGTATTCTTACAATTCACTGAAAATTCATCAGTTTCATAAAAATCCCAAAAATTCACCGTAACCATTTTTTGACATGTAGAATTAAAAAATGAAATAAATTTTTTGAAATAAATTTTATAAATATTATAAATTTAATTATTATCTAAAATCAAAATTTATTAAAAAATATTACTTTTAAATCTATAACTCTTTTTTAACACCTTGGAAAATTAATCGACATCTCATTATCTTATATCCTTAAGAAAATAAAATAATAATATGATTTACTATTAATAAGGGTCATATTAATATTCATATTATATTCATAAGGGTATTCTACTATACCAAAAAAACAAGATGGCTCTTTCAGACTCGAAATAACTTACTGATCACAATTATAGATGACCGTTTCTTGAAATTTTAAACATAGAAGTATAAAAAATATGTTTAATGGATAGTTTTAAATATCTACGTAAAACTGAGCATCATATATTTCAATTTATTTTTAGAAAACCATGGGGTGTTACATTATCCCCACCTTATGGAAATTGCGTCCTTGTAATTTTATTTACTTATTAAATAAGTGAGGGTAACTTTCCCTCATATCATTTTTAGAACCCCATGTTGCTTCTTAAACCATGTAGTTTTACTATAAAATCTTTAACTAGGGGATTACCTTATACTGAAATATCTATTCCCCTCGATCAAGAATTTAGATTGGTTTATCGTCATAATAAAGGTTCTCTTCTAGTAGAACTGTCACGAACCAACCCGGGTCCACCCCGAACCGGTCACCCGAGTCGGTCCGCGACATGGCCCGAGAGGCATTCCCGATCCTCTCGGGCTGGCGACAAGCACCAGGGCATCACAGAGTACACGTGGGAACGATTTCGCCCAATAAAATTTATTAAGAAGCAGAAATAAAGAAACGACAATAAAATAAAACAGCCAAAAACATAACTAACCTGACCTCGAACCAAACTCCTCACGACCCCGAGAGTCGATCGTCAAACTACAACCAACTCTCGTCCACGGCGAGCAAGCTCAATTCAAACCTGCAACAGAAACAAAAACAAGAAAAACACTATAGGCGTGAGTATTAAAACTCAGTAGGCTAGCCCGATAAATCTATTCTCAAAGCACTACCATTAAAAGAAGAATTTACCAACTTCTAGTTTGAACTACATTATAGAAAATATAGGTTTTTCACACACACACACTTTCCATTTTGAAAACAAGTAACAGTCCATTGCCCTTTTTAATTTAGATAAATTTTAATGTTGAAAGGAACAGGTGAATTGCATTTTTAAAACATTTTGTGAACAATTAGAAAACCAAACTTTAGTTGTTAGTCAAAAATAAAATCACACACAACACACACTAAGGGCAATGGGAAAAAGTGGCACACAAGGGTCAGCATCCAAACTCGACCTCTCAATCGTCTGCCATATACGAATAAACACTAAAAGAGACATGGGTCGAACCTAGGAGATCGTGAACAAACCAGAACGTACTATACATGTGACTCATCCTGGAGGCATGCCATAACTCGATGACGTCATAACGCCCTAACGCCCGGCATAGCCCTACATGGCCTAACCGAGGGGCCCAATCCCCGTAGCAGCAATAACTCAGAATTCCCCTGCTATGGGGCCACTAGCCAGTGCGTGGTCTAAACTAGTGCAGCAATCGTTATCAGAAAATTCACTCAATATGCCAGGTTCCCATGTCAACACAAGCAATAAAAAAAAGGGGTACATCTACAATGTAAATAAATCAGTCACGATGCACAAACATCACATATAGCTCACGCAAACAATGCACACCAAAGATCACCGCCGAGTGGGATTTCCAAGATAATCCATTTCAATAAAGTGCCAAACGGGCCTTCACCAATTTTAAAGTAAAACATCATTTCTCAAAAAGCTCAAAACACTTGTTCAGAAGAAATTATTTATCTTTAAAACTAAAAGCACATTTTAAGTTCCGTGAATTATGTTTAAAGGCCAAACAAGCATTCTTTCAAAACTGGGTGTCCGCCCGTCAAGAAAATGTCACAAGTGTTCGGTATAAAATAAACAGCTCTTTTCGCACTAAATAATAATTTAAAGTTTTATTATCTAATATTATTTCTAATTCATTAAAAATTAATAAAACAACAAGAAATTAATAAATTCTAAATCTAAGGGTAAGTGCAATGGGGGACCTACCTCAACTCGCTACCCAATCACAATGACGCGACACGCCTCGCACGAGCGAACAAGAAACGCATGTCGACAGTTCCGATATCACGGGATTACCTCTCCAGCACGCTACAACAAAAGTAAAACATTTAAAAACACATAAACACTGAATTAAAATAACTCTAATGAATAAACAATGAAAAACCATTTTGACGCATTTTCAAAACATAATTTCCAGCATCTGCATTATTTACTAAACCGACTCAAAGTTTATAAAACAATTATAATGAATAACATATAGAAAGCCACTCTTCACACACACGCATCATTTTGAGACAATTCTCACACCAAAGTACCCCCAAAACACAATCTGCACTTCATTTATAAGTCGAAAATTCATTAAAATATTTTATAAAACAATTATAAGTAACAATGGGAGACTTTCATATCAAGAACACGCCCAGAGACAACTTGAACAATCAAACGCACACCAAAACACTATTTAAACCCAAACGCATACCCAAACTCAATCAAAAACCGCTTTTAAATCCAATGCACGACAAAACCAATTAGAAACATCTTTCATGCCATTCACTCATTTTATAAAGTCACATACACAATTTATAAAGTACATTCAAGGAGTATCATAAATAGAAACACATAAAATACAACCAATTTCTTTTTAGAAAACCAACTTCAAGCCACACACGCCACAAATCCATTTTAAATCATTCTCCACACCACCTACGTACTTTATCAAACACCTTGCGCCCTTTATAAAACACAATTAAGAGACCCACCATGGGTTTGCATATCATACACAACCCATCTCCTTTTAAAAACCACTTTTCAACACATGAACACCTTAAGCCCTTTCAAAACACATTTCACACCTCATTTATAATCCATAGCTTGCAACCAAGAAGTAAAACAAGTATATTAAAATCATTAAACAATGCCATGGATAACTATTTAATCTTCAAGGAATGTGCAATTTGAAATAAATCAATGTATTTCTAGATTTAAATGGTAAACACAAAGGGATCCTACCTCAAACGTCGATGGACTTCCCGAAACCAGTGTGTAACCTCATTCGCACGATGATTACACCAGAGGGGAGCTGCGCGACCGAGAAAGGGTCGGCCGAAGGGGGTTTTATGACAGGGGAAGGGTCTGCCAAAGTGGGGCGGCGATGGCAATGCCACGCCAGCCTAGAGTAGGTGACGCCGGAGGTTGCAGCAACTGGTGGCGGCCGCAGGTCGACCGGCAAGGGGGAAGGCGGTGCCTGCTCGCGACAGGAGGAACCCGGGGGGGGGGGGGGGGGCTGCGCTGCGCAAGGGAGAGATGGAGGGAGGCCAATTACTGGTGGGTTAATTGCTAGTGCGGGATTGTGGTTGGCTGCAGAAAAAAAGTGGAGAAGATAAGGGAGGGTCGCACCGTGATGGAGAGGGGAAGAGGCCGGACGTCGGAGGAGGCCGGCGGAGGGAGGAGGTGCGGCGGCCGGAGGCTGGGACAAGAGGGCGTGTGGGATAGGAGAGGGCCGGTAGGGGAGGCTGGGACCGACGGTTGCAGGAGGCGGGCCGAGGGAGTCCGACGAGAGGGAGAGGGAAGGCGGTGGCAGGCCGGCGATGGGAGAGCAAGAGGGTGGCAGTAGCAGGCCGGCGACGGGGAGAACAGGTGGGTGGCGGCGGGTCGCGCGCAGCAAGGGAAGGAGAGGCGCGACAGGAATGGGAAGAGGAAGGTAGGGTTAGAAAAGAAAGGAAAAAAAAATAAATGAATAAATAAAATGAAAAGAAAGAAAATAAATAAAAGAAAATAAGAGAAAGTAATAAGAGAAAATAAATAAAAAACCCAAAAATACATAAGTAAATAAATAAATTTAATAGTAATTATTATTATTATTACAAAACTTCTTTAATCCTAATAACAATAATAATAATAAAAGGTCATAAATAATAAAAATAAAACGACACCCTCATCTAAATAGATATTTAAGTACACATATATAAACATATATAACAAGTATATAAATATATATAATCATTTATTTAGACATATATATATATATATAACATATATATAAACATATATAACACATACATATATATTATATATATATGAACATATATGAACATATATAAACATATATAAACATATATCAACATATAAACATATAAACACATACAAACATATTTACACATAAACATATATAACATATAACATATAACCTTACAGCATATAAGCATATAAAACATGTGTATATGTTACATAAGCACATATAACATATATGTATCAACACATATAAACCTATATATATATATATATATTTATTTATTCGCTAAACCAACTAATCTAATTAATATTAAAATTAGATGACCGCGCAACATTTACGCACCGTATGGTTCCAAGCGGACTGCAAGCAGGCCACACGTCTTAGACTTAAGGAGTTCGCGCACTATCTCAAACCATAAACTCATCCCAAAAATAAAAACTTAGACCGAAACTCGCCCGCACACAAGAAAAAACACCCGACATTAAGATAAATAAAATAAATAAAGTAAATAACTAAAAACAGGTGTGACAACTCTCCCCACCATAAAGCTTTCCGCCCCCGGAAAGCCATAACAAGATCAAAAACCCAAATGAAAACCGACATCACTTTACAATTTAAAGAAAAAAAGTAAGGAACGACAACAAAGATATCGCGGAACACTCCCAAAAAGGGGAGAGATAAACTAAAAGGACTCATGTAATAGGAACGGATTACCCGCTAAGTGTCGCCCGCCCCAAAAAGTTTGACCACTTCCAGTTGGTCGCTTTAAAGGACGAAGAACTTTAACAATAGCAAAATGAGGCCCAACATACACACACCTTAACACCATTAAACCGAACTCAAACAATTTCCTCATCCTCAATTCAGCCTTACAACACAACATCTGGAACAACGCCAAAAAAAACACGACGACTCTTTTTAAACCAACAAACAGGTCAAAACCACATCCAACGCATATCTCTTAAAACCTTACTCCAATCTGACACTAGAAATCACACGCCACAACTCTTTACCAAAATAAGAATATAGAATTTTGTGACTCCATATAAGACCAACCGCAACCCAACCAAAACCCAGAATGAGACTGGGAGATTGACACGGGAAGTCCGAACGGACTACCCACCATAAGAAATAAGCTAAATTGAATTTGGCGAGACCCGTGACGATTATTTCCACCACAAGTGTCAAGTAAGTTCCCAGAATAGGACCAGAACGCCATCACTTGAGACAAAATTCATGATCACCAGAATTTTCAACATGGGGAGGTCGAATGGACTCCCCACCATAAAGCTTCCGAGAAGAGAAGAATAGGAGGACCTCCTGGCATTATCACCAGCCATCACTGCCTACGGGTGGGAGGGGGGGCCCTGTCCAACACACCACCCCCACCCGGAAAGCATAAAGTGAGCAGCTCTTAATAAATGAGAGCAACAACATGACCAGGCAGTTATTACACATAAACTAGGCATAATGAGGAAAATGATTCTGACTACGCGCACATACTGAGAACAACACCCTGTCGCAAGACTTCACCTTTCGTTGGAGCTCCCCCGACTACGCGCTAGCTTCACTCCGAGGCCTATGGCTGGAGCTCTGATGAATGAAGCTTCTTCCGGCTTCGCAGTCAGGTTTATGAAACCCCAAAAGCATGACACAAGAACCAGAATTTTTAACAATCACACATCCATAAGATCAAAGGTTTAAAAGAGTTCAGCCACAACCATTTTTTCGACTGAAAGAAAAGAACACCACAAAACAGTACAGGTAACGACTTCTACATCCATGAAGCATCATGAAAAAGGAAAACATCAAGCTCATCCACCAACATCTCTCTAATCCTGCTAATGGGATGAAGTGACCTTCGACGATCCAGGTCTGGCTTTAGCGCGCTTCTTGGAAACACCTCGGCAAAATCGCTTCAAGTGACCTAGACGTCCACAGGTGTGGCAGGGTCTTGGAGCACATGGACATGTCGGCCTTTTGTGACCCTGTCTACCACACTGGTGACAGATCACAACATTGCGCTGTGAAGAAGATGACTGAAGGTATGAAGGCCTCTTGATTCCTCTACCAGCACCACCAGCAACAGGTCGCTTCTTACTCTTCTTACTAGCATCATCTGAAATGCTTCCCAGAGCTGGAGGATTCGCCACCTCAAGTCCTCCTACTAGCTCAGCTTCAGCAAGAAAGGCTTGCTCGACAACATCCAAGAAGGTGGTTAGGTTGAGCTCTTCCACTCTCGATCGCAGCTCAGGTCGGAGTCCAGACTCAAATTGTCGAGCCTTCCCGGGATCATTCGCAACAAACCACTGATCATACGGAACTAGGTATACAAAATGTCGGTAGAACTCCAGTACCGATTCAACACCCTGCTGGAGACAACACAACTCCATCCTCTTCCTCAGCTTCGTCAACTCTGAGAAGTGTTGTTGGATAAACAATGACTTGAAAAACTCCCATGTCAAATCTTCCCCAGGCTTGTTCCGAGACATGGACTTCCACCATTTCCAGGTTGGACCTTCAAGCATGAAGGTAGCCAACTTCACCTTTAATGACTCAGGTAGACCAATGGAACTGAACTTCCTCTCAATCTTCTGCAACCACTCCTCTGCCTCAAGAGGCCCTGCTTGTCCATAAAATAGAGGAGGGTTCAACTTCTGGAACACCAAAACATAATCGATGGGCTGACCAACTGGAGGACTAACTGAGGATGCACCACCTGAAGTTGCACATTGAGCATCCATCGAGCCTTCGTGGGGGCGAACACTACGGAACAAAGAAACGAGGAACTTGGTCCAAACATAACCAATACCATTTGAAATTCAACATTACTCAATGAGTTTCAAAATGAAGGAAAAACCCATTCACTAAATGGGAAAACTAGTAATGATGGGTGACTCGACCATATGGTTGGCGGCCATACGTCAGCCATACCATCATCACTGAGAGCATTGTAGGGTGAAATATCCGGCTCCACAAGGCTTGACAGGCCCTGTGAGCTCACGAAGCTACTTTCCCAACTCCCTTTTCATTTCCCAACATAAAACAATCTAGAAGACCCAAAGGACACTAACAACCCGGACATCTCATGGTAACTTGAGGCTCAGAACAAGCAAGGGTTCATGACGTCCTTCCCGTTCCAACGCCTCGAGTCCGAGCAACTTTACTCCCTTTACCATGACAACTCCAAATAGCAATGGGCACTCTGAAAAACAAGGTCTGCTCAGGAGCCAACCTCCTTTGATACCATTTTGTCACGAACCAACCCGGGTCGACCCCGAACCGGTCACCCGAGTCGGTCTGCGACATGGCCCGAGAGGCGTTCCCGATCCTCCCGGGCTGGCGACAAGAACCAGGGCATCACAGAGTACACGTGGGAACGATTTCGCCCAATAAAATTTATTAAGAAGCAGAAATAAAGAAATGACAATAAAATAAAACAGCCAAAAACATAACTAACCTGACCTCGAACCAAACTCCTCGCGACCCCGAGAGTCGATCGTCAAACTACAACCAACTCTCGTCCACGGCGAGCAAGCTCGAGTCAAACCTGCAACAGAAACTAAAACAAGAAAAACACTATAGGCGTGAGTATTAAAACTCAGTAGGCTAGCCCGATAAATCTATTCCCAAAGCACTACTATTAAAAGAAGAATTTACCAACTTCTATTTTGAAATACATTATAGAAAATATAGGTTTTTCACACACACACACTTTCCATTTTGAAAACAAGTAACAGTCCATTTCCCTTTTTAATTTAGATAAATTGTAATGTTGAAAGGAACAAGTGAATTGCATTTTTAAAACATTTTGTGAACAATTAGAAAACCAAACTTTAGTTGTTAGTCAAAAATAAAATCACACACAACACACACAAAGGGAAATGGGAAAAAGTGGTACACAAGGGTCGGCATCCAAACTCGACCTCTCAATCGTCTGCCATATACGAATAATCACTAAAAGAGACATGGGTCGAACCTAGGAGATCGTGAACAAACCAGAACGTACTATACATGTGACTCATCCTGGAGGCATTCCATAACTCGATGACGTCATAATGCCTTAACGCCCGGCATAGCCCTACATGGCCTAACCGAGGGGCCCAATCCCCGTAGCAGCAATAACTCAGTATTCCCCTGCTATGGGGCCACTAGCCAGTGCGTGGTCTAAACTAGTGCAGCAATCGTTCTCAGAAAATTCACTCAATATGCCAGGTTCCCATGTCAACACAAGCAATAAAAAAAAGGGGTGCGTCTACAATGTAAATAAATCAGTCACGATGCACAAACATCACATATAGCTCACGCAAACAATGCACACCAAATATCACCGCCGAGTGGGATTTCCAAGATAATCCATTTCAATAAAGTGCCAAATGGGCCTTCACCAATTTTAAAGTAAAACATCATTTCTCAAAAAGCTCAAAACATTTGTTCAGAAGAAATTATTTATCTTTAAAACTAAAAGCACATTTGAAGTTCCGTGAATTATGTTTAAAGGCCAAACGGGCATTCTTTCAAAACTGGGTGTCCGCCCGTCAAGAAAATGTCACAAGTGATCGGTATAAAATAAACAGCTCTTTTCGCACTAAATAATAATTTAAAGTTTTATTATATAATATTATTTCTAATTCATTAAAAATTAATAAAACAACAAGAAATTAATAAATTCTAAATCTAAGGGTAAGTGAAATGGGGGACCTACCTCAACTCGCTACCCAATCACAACGACGCGACACGCCTCGCACGAGCGAACAAGAAACGCATGTCGACAGTTCCGATATCACGGGATTACCTCGCCAGCACGCTACAACAAAAGTAAAACATTTAAAAACACATAAACACTGAATTAAAATAACTCTAATGAATAAACAATGAAAAACCATTTTGACTCATTTTCAAAACATAATTTGCAGCATCTGCATTATTTACTAAACCGCCTCAAAGTGTATAAAACAATTATAAAGAATAACATATAGAAAGCCACTCTTCACACACACGCGTCATTTTGAGACAATTCGCACACCAAAGTACCCCCAAAACACAATCTTCACTTCATTTATAAGTCGAAAAATCATTAAAATATTTTATAAAACAATTATAAGTAACAATGGGAGACTTTCATATCAAGAACACGCCCAGAGACAACTTGAACAATCAAACGCACACCAAAACACTATTTAAACCCAAACGCATACCCAAACTCAATCAAAAACCTCTTTTAAATCCAATGCACGATAAAACCAATTAGAAACATCTTTCATGCCATTCACTCATTTTATAAATTCACATACACAATTTATAAAGTACATTCAAGGAGTATCATAAATAGAAACACATAAAATACAACCAATTTCTTTTTAGAAAACCAACTTCAAGCCACACATGCGACAAATCCATTTTAAATCATTCTCCATACCACCTACGTACTTTATCAAACACCTTTCACCCTTTATAAAACACAATTAAGAGACCCACCATGGGTTTGCATATCATACACAACCCATCTCCTATTAAAAACCACTTTTCAACACATGAACACCTTAAGCCCTTTCAAAACACATTTCACACCTCATTTATAATCCATAGCTCGCAACCAAGAAGTAAAACAAGTATATTAAAATCATTAAACAACGCCATGGATAACTATTTAATCTTCAAGGAATGTGCAATTTGAAATAAATAAATGTATTTCTAGATTTAAATGGTAAACACAAAGGGATCCTACCTCAAACGTCGATGGACTTCCCGAAACCAGTGTGTAACCTCATTCGCACGATGATTACACCGGAGGGGAGCTGCGCGACCGAGAAAGGGTCGGCCGAAGGGGGTTTTATGATAGGGGAAGGGTCTGCCAAAGTGGGGCGGCGATGGAAATGCCACACTAGCCTAGAGTAGGTGACGCTGGAGGTTGCAGCAACTGGTGGCGGCCGCAGGTCGACCGGCATGGGGGAAGGCGGTGCCTGCTCGCGACAGGAGGAACCCGGGGGGGGGGGGGGGGGGGGTCTGCGCTGCGCAAGGGAGAGATGGAGGGAGGCCAATTGCTGGTGGGTGAATTGCAAGTGCGGGATTGTGGTTGGCTGCAGAAAAAAAGTGGAGAAGAAAAGGGAGGGTCACACCGTGATGGAGAGGGGAAGAGGCCGGACGTCGGAGGAGGCCGGCAGAGGGAGGAGGTGCGGCGGCCGGAGGCTGGGACAGGAGGGCGTGCGGGATAGGAGAGGGCCGGTAGGGGAGGCTGGGACCGACGGTTGCAAGAGGCGGGCCGAGGGAGTCCGGCGAGAGGGAGAGGGAAGGCGGTGGCAGGACGGCGATGGGAGAGCAGGAGGGTGGCAGTAGCAGGCCGGCGACGGGGAGAACAGGTGGGTGGCGGCGGGTCGCGCGCAGCAAGGGAAGGAGAGGCGCGACGAGAATGGGAAGAGGAAGGTAGGGTTAGAAAAGAAAGAAAAAATAAATAAATGAATAAATAAAATGAAAAGAAAGAAAATAAATAAAAGAAAATAAGAGAAAGTAATAAGAGAAAATAAATAAAAAACCCAAAAATACATAAGTAAATAAATAAATTTAATAGTAATGATTATTATTATTACAAAACTTCTTTAATCCTAATAACAATAATAATAATAAAAGGTCATAAATAATAAAAATAAAACGACACCCTCATCTAAATAGATATTTAAGTACACATATATAAACATATATAACAAGTATATAAATATATATAATCATTTATTTAGACATATATATATATATAACATATATATAAACATATATAAAACATACATATATATTATATATATATATGAACATATATGAACATATATAAACATATATGAACATATATCAACATATAAACATATAAACACATACAAACATATTTACACATAAACATATATAACATATAACATATAACCTTACAGCATATAAGCATATAAAACATGTGTATATGTTACATAAGAACATATAACATATATGTATAAACACATATAAACCTATATACATATATATATATATATTTATTTATTCTCTAAACCAACTAATCTAATTAATATTAAAATTAGATGACCGCGCAACATTTGCGCACCGTATGGTTCCAAGCGGACTGCAAGCAGGCCACGCGTCTTAGACTTAAGGAGTTCGCGCACTATCTCAAACCATAAACTCATCCCAAAAAAAAAAACGTAGAACGAAACTCGCCCGCACACAAGCAAAAACACCCGACGTTAAGATAAATAAAATAAATAAAGTAAATAACTAAAAACAGGTGTGAAAAGAACTAACTATGGGCTCAAAACATGATTTTAATATTGCACATACTTCTCAACATCGAAACATGAAAAACATTGTGTACCTGAGACAAACTCGGGGGAAACGATACTCAGTATGAAACTGTTAAAAATTTCTCTAGGATCTCAAAAGCTCTGATGAACCATATAGATATATTTCCTTTATTACTAAAACAAATTACACTTTTCCAAGGAGAGATTTTAAGGAAAACATGGTCACCTACCACAAAAGAGAAGTATTTTTTTATGTTATCTGCATAACTTTTTTGTTTGATATGAGATATCCTCATGTGCTACCTGATCATCCTCACTTTTTTAGCCACATGATCTACTAATTATTATCCCATCAAATTCCATTCTCAACTTTATCCAAAAAAGTTGGATTTTGGCACTACATCCCATAAAATGCCTCAAAAGGAGCCATCCGTATACTAGAATGAAAACCATTTTTATAAGAAAACTCAACTAAAGAAAGATACTGATACCAACTTCCCTGGTAGTTCATTGAAAAATATTGAAGCATATCCTACAAATTCTAAATCATTTATTATGATTACCCATCTTATTGAGGATGAAAAGATTTAAGGAATTTAATTCTGTGCCTAAGGACTCTTGAAGGCCCTTTAAAAAATTAGATGTGAACCTTGGATCCCAATCAGATACAATGGAAAGAGGAACTCCATGTAAAATAAAAATATCTTTGAGGTACAATCAAGAATGTTGATCCAACAATTTTTTTTTCTTGAATAGAAATGAAATGTGTAGATTTTGTTAGCCAATCAATAATACCCCAAACTGAATTATTACCTTGAGAAGTCTTAGATAGAAACACCACAAAGTCCATGGATAAATTCTCCCATTTCCACTATGGAAATGAAAAATGTTGATGCACCCCCTTAACTAATTACCCCTCTACTTTACCTATTGACATGTCAAATATTTCATACTAAATTATGAAATATCCCTTTTCATTCCATTCCACTAGTCATAATCCTGATGGTCTATGTACATCTTAGTTCTTCCAGGATGAACTGAAAATGGAGAACTATGAGCTTCACAAAACAAATATTTCTTAAAATTGGAATCACAAGGCACATATAACCTTTTACAACATCATAAAACATAATCTTTCTCGAGGATAAATTCTTGAAACATACCCATTTTAACCATCTCTACATATTTCTATAGCTCACATTCTTCATTCTGCACTTTCTTACTTCTGTCTGATAATGATGTCTATACTTAAACCTAAAATAAAAGAGAGGTATTACCTACACCCACAACTTTTAAGCCAAAATTCATCAAATAATTAATCATGGAATCATGTACTAAACAAAACATGGTTAATGATGCTTGATATTTTTGACTCATGGAATCTCCCATTTTGTTTGATTTTCCCAGATGGTAATTGATTGTGACATCATAATACTATATTTAATCAAGACATCTTCTCTGCCTTATGTTTAATTCCTTATGAGTGAATATATACTTCAGAATTTTATGTTCAGTATATATTTGACATTGGTCTTAATATAAATGATGCCTCTAATTTTTCAAAGAAAAAACCACAGATTCCAATTCTAAATCATGTGTGGGATAATTTAACTAATGATGTTTTATTTTTATTGATTCATAATCAAATACCTGATCATTATGCATCATAACACAACCAATTCACATTAACGAAGCATAACTGTAGACGAAAAAACCATTATTTCATGAAGTCAAGGCCAAAACTGGAGCATTCACCAATCACATTTCTGTTCTTGAAACAAAATCACACTCTTATGTACAAATAAAATTTACCCCTTTTCACGTTGAATTTGTTAGATAGATAGATAACTGTGAATTTTTTTTAAAACTATATATAATAACCTTCTATTCAAACAAAACTAATAATCTCTATAACATTTGTGGGTCTTGAACATTCATCAACCCCTCTTGTTTTGGTAGGATCAACTGTTATTCAATCCTTTTTACAATGTGACATAGAATAGAAATCTATTTCAACCCAAAATCACAATTTCTAAATGTTCCATACAGTTTCTTTTCCTTTAATTTTTCCAAAAAAACTCTTATATTTTCTTCATACTCCTCTTTACTCTTATAAAATACAAGAATATCATCCATAAACATAACCACAAACTTATCCAAGAACTCATGAAATATTAAATTTATAAGATCCATGAATACAACAGGTGCATTAGTTAACCCAAACGACACAACAAAAAATTCATAATGCCCATATCTAGTACAAAAGGTGTTTTTAGGTTGTCATCCTCCTTCAAATTCAGTTGATGGTATCCGTATCTCAAGTCAATCTTGGAAAAGTACTGAACTCCCTAGAGCTGATAAAATAAGTCATCAATATGAGGAAAATGATACATGTTTTTAGCAATGATTTTATTAAATACTCTATAATTATTGAAAAGTATCATGGAACCATATTTCTTTTTAACAAACAAAACATGGGAACCCCATAGTGAAGTGCTAGGACAAATGAAGACTTTATCAAGAAAATAATGCAACTGATTTTTCAATTCAAAAGTTCCATTTGAGCCATACGATATGAGGGTTTTTAAATTGGCTTAGAATTAGGAACTACATCATTTTTGAAATCATCTTCCTGATCAGGTTTGACACTGGGTAACTCATCAGAAAAAACATCAAGGTATTTATTTACAACAAGTACATCATTAATATGAACAATTCCCTTATTTTAAATAATATGAGAAAGATAAATTTTATTTCCATTTTTAATAGTTTATCTTCTTCTTGATATGTTATAAATTCTATGGGTTCATTATTGTATATAAGCTGAAACTCTTTCTGAAAAAAACTTCTTTATCTTTATAACAAATCTTTTCCAGATAAAAAAAAGCCAATCCATTCCCATAATGGCCTGAAACTCTACCAAGGAAGAAACAATAAGGTTTTTAGGTAAATTATTTCCACACACTACAATATAAAAATTCTTATAATTCCTCAACTATAATATTTCCCCCTCATATTTTAACAATAAGTTTTAGTCTCATTTGTTGAGGTTACATTTCCAATTTTCAAGAAAATCCATCTGATATAAAAGAATGTTTAGACCTCGTATCGACCAAAACTTTAGAAAAACATGTGTAAAAAAAGTACCTGATACAAATTCATTGGATAGACCAAAATCTACTGACATAGTCACAAAAGGATTTCACTACACCTTTTTTACTTATAGTCTGGCTTCTTTGCATCATTCAGATCTCTCTTTGGGAAGACATTTGCATAATGACCCATATCACCACATTTAAAACACTTAACAGTTTGATTATAAGGATTAGGAGTATGATCATTTTAATTTTAATCATGGGCCATATATAACAACTTACCACATCGAAAACACTTTCATGTTTTGGTAAGGCATTCCCCAGGGTGCTGCTTGTCACACTTTTCACAAATTGGAAACCATATTTTCTTACCATCAAGTTTTTGGTTGATTTGTACCCATCGCTTTCCATATGGACCTATTCTTATCCTTATTTTCAAAATGCATGCGATCATCAACAAACTTCATATCTACCATCTCAGAAAACTGAACATGTTTCTCATAACTTTTGAATTCACGGGAGGCCAACACCCTTCGATACCTTGGATTTAACCTCGAGTAAAAATGGATGATTTTTCTATCAATAACTAGAATAATATTTAAATAATACCTCACTAGTCGGGTGAAGTTCTCTTCATACATGACCGCCAAATATTTTTCTTTTACTTAAATTAAAATAATTTTTTCTCCATCCTATGTTAAACCACTTTTGAAAAATATTTTTCAAGGAGAAGACTTTTAAATTCATCCCACTCTAAGGCATCAACACCCTCTCTATCCCTAATATTATTGACCATTGACCACCATATATTGACTTAACCTTCAAAACGATAAATGTAAGTACTTACCTTTGGATTATCTAAGCATCCCATAATATTAAATATCTTTTCAAGGGATTTAATCGATCCTTCTACCGCTATTGGGTCAAAATATCTATTCAAAGTAGGAGGGTGTTGTCTCATAAAATGTTCCACTATTGTCATGTTACATTTTGGTAATTCTGGATATCCTATTGAATGGATACCACCAACATTTATTTCTTGCAATAACTGAGCCATTAATATCACAAACTTCTTTGTTCTAATCCCCACCAGTTCGGGCTATAGATTCAGAAGGATATCATTCCGTCAGTGCCACTCCTCTTTAGCTTCCATGTTTCTTTTGTGGAAAAAAATTCTAAACAAACATATCTTAGTCGAAGAAACATGGTAATATTTATATTCTATAATATTTAAAATTATCCATAGAGTAAAAACTTATTTATGGTATTCAATTAACATCACCTTAACCCCTAATGTTATCTAAATCATCCACTAATACCAAATATTAGGCCCCAACCTTATTATATTACATAATATTTAATTTAGTCAAGAAATAACTTTCTTTAACATTGAGAATATTTTAATGTTTATGGATTTAGAGAAATTGGACATAAAACAATCATGAAATTAAACCTTAACACAGAGTGGACACTATAAAAACTATACCCATTTCTTCCAAAATATAAATTTTTTCAAATAAAACATGATTTCATTTACTGTTCTTCACACATTAAACATGGATTCCTTATTTTTCATACACCTCCTTATAACCTGTGAAAATAATTTAAAAACTTTGGAAGAGCATATAAATCCGAGTAAGGGATATAAAAAGATTGAAACAACACATTATTCCATGAATACTTGTAAAAATGAAATTATTTTCAGAAGACATACTTGTCTCATATATATAATCACTTAATGAGATTCCCACAAGATCCCCAAAAAACATAAGAATATAAATAGAACTATAAAGTTATCTTAGGTAATTTTTACATAATAATTTAACCCTATTAGCTACCATATAATCTGTAACCCTCATGACTACCTAACAATTTGTGTAACAATCACTGTTACACTTGGAGTAAACATGAATCCAAACTCCATCTTACATATACCTAATGCATTGTAGGGAGATATAAGTCCCACCATTCATCGTAAAAAATTCCCATAAACCAAAACATAATCACACGACATGAATAATTTCAAAATACATTGCTTTTGAATTTTGTAAAATATAGTTTTAAAAGAGGATTATAAAAGAAAAGCCCCTTAAAAATATAATATAATTCAAGTGAGATTTAATAGAGTGAATGGAATATTTATATACATTTTAAATACAAATAATTTATTATAATATAAAAAAATTTCACCAATCAAACAATTTTAATACCATGTAAACAATGAAGTAGAAAGTTAACCTAGAGAATGGAAATCGGGTTAATAATTCCCTTACCTCCGGTTTGTCTTACTTAAAACTTGTTTTAAAACTCCTGTATAATTTCTAAAAAAGTATTATTAATATCTTATAAAAAACATATTCAGGTTTATAACACCTTATTTGATCATTTTATAACATCATTTCACCTTTTAATTATTAAGATTTAGTTTCTTCCATTGTTTTGGGTGCGTTCTTTACATGATTTCCATGCTCAATTCATGATTGATATTATTGTCGATTGGAAGTAAACCTCATGAATTAGAATGGATTGGTATTCACATTTTTTTGGGAACCATAAAAATTACATTTTTATCATTTTTAATTCTTAAATGATGATAATTCAAAAGTTAAAACTTTATTGATATTTTTAGTTCATTTTGGCGGTTCTTCGATCCTAAAGAACTTATTTTGTTTTATAAATTAATAAAATGTATAAAAAGTGATTCTAGATCCTTATATAAGTTATAATACATAAATTATAATCTTGTTCAACTATAAAAATAGTTTTGTGACCAGTCTTGAAGGGAGTAAAATAAATTTAAGTCACATCGTCTACAATGTTGGTAAATCGACACATCAGAGACAATGTTTTAATTTCATGAATAAGTGAAAGAGGAAAAGGAATATATTGGTGAGTATTCTATAAAAAATAAAAAATATATAATATATAAGATACAGAATATTTCGTACCTCTTGGATAAGGGAAGGTTAAGAAAGAAAAAGAAAAGAAAGGAATCTTAAAATAAATGAAAATTTGAGAAATCCTTTATGGAAATTTGGCAGCCTAACATCATCTTTTAAAATTTTATAAAATATTTTGATGAGATAAAATTGGTCTCTCATAATTATTACATAATATGGTCAATAATGGGGATATGAAATGACATATCCCAAAATAAGCCAATGGAAATTAAAAATAATAACATAAAATGAATGATTGAAAAAGAGAAGGGTGGTGGATTCCCTTACCTAGTAGAGTAACTCCTAAAAATTGAAGGTTGGGAATTTAAGGAATTCAGGACACCTTGGTAAGACTACTAGATAGGCATGAAGACCAGATAATTGTTGAGGAGGAATATGGAATGAATGGAAAAAAGGAATGGGTTGGTATTTAGAGCAAAAGTGAGGGAATATTTTATTAATTTTCAAGGGATACCTCATTAGAGGTATTTGCAAAACCATGGGCTTGACCATGGTATTTTATCATGTTATTAGAAAATTGGGACACCTCATAACATTTTTTTTTTCAGAAGTCTACCAAAATTTTACATCATTAATGATGTCATTACACACACCGAAACTCAAACTGTATTTTTACTGTTCACCAAAAATTCAAAAGTTTCAGAAAAATTCTAAAATTTCACCCTAATCATTTTTAAATGTTTTGAATTAAAAAATAAACTAATTTTTTTGAAAATAATTTTCTAAATATTATTAATTTAACTTTTAACTAAAATTATAATTTATTCAAAAATAACAGTTTTAAATCTTTATCTTTTTTAACACCTTGAAAAATTAATCAACATCTCGTTATCTTATACCCTTAAGAAAATAAAATAATAAAATTATTTAATATTAATAATGTTAATATTAGTATTCAAATTTTTATTCATAAGGGTGTGTTACTATTCACCAAAAAAATTTGGTTCTTTTAGACTCGAAATAACTTATTGATCACAGTTCTAGATGACCATTTCTGGAAATTCAAAACATAGAAGTGTAAAACTTATGTCATAAGGAGTGTTATAAATATATAATTAAAACAAAGTTTCATGCATTTCATTTTATTTTTAGAAAACCTTGACGAATTAAAATTATGTCATAATACACACCATATGTTTATAGTGTATTTAATGTTTACTCGAAAATTAAACTGTCTCATAAAATACTGAAAAATTAACCCTTGTATAATATCGACATTATTATTACAAAAATAATATTGATTTTATATAAATATTTTTCTAAATATATGAATTTTAATTTTTAAAATAATTACTGAAATTTATTGAAAATACTAGATTTTTTGACAATAAAAATATTCAAACACTTACAAAACTACAATAGAATTATTAAAAATTCTATGATAATTTATATTTAATAAAAAATATTTAATGAAAATATTTTATTAAAATAATATTTTTTTAAAAAATTTATTAATTCATAAAAATGAAATACTTAATTGAATTTGAATATTTTTCAAAAATATTTTTTTTTCATTGTATCGAAATAAAATATATCAATAACATGAAAATAATAGGATGAAAATATATTCATTATTATATAAAAAATAATATAAATAATAATATTACTAGGTTATTGATACATATCCCTTTAGTACACCAGAAAACTCATTAAAGGTAAGGTGTGTGACAGTCATACATTCATGGGGTGGTTCAGAGTACATGGTTTGGGACATGATCTCGATGAGATTGAACTTCTCTTGTAAATGGTCTCAATCATTCTTAAGTCATTAGATATCTTCTTGGGATTGGTCACGGGGAAATCCCAAAGATTCTAACTCCCTCAAAAGCTACCATAAATGGGCTTTATAGGGTGTGATCTTATTTGTTGAGTCCATGCCTTCTTTTATCCATGTCAACTGGATTTGTTTAAACACTATATTTGTACGTATTAAATCAATATATTATCAATAGTTATTATTCATAATGGTCTTTTAAATCTAATAGGATATAATAAAACCAATAGAGTGAATCCTTTTTTTATAACTATATTACATAATAATACATTTAATTATATCCCAAGGGAAATTTTATTTATAACAATTCAGGTTGTTACATGAAAATTTTTTAAAGCATGTGGTCTAATGAATTATAAAAGTTTTATCAAACATTTATCACCCAAAAAATAATAATTTACCAATTTTTAGGTTCCACTTACCCCCAAATATTTTCATGTCACTGTTGAAGAAGAAATGGGTATTTAAAAAAAATTCCATTTTCTTCACTTAAAAAAGGTCATCATTTTCACAATACATATCCCATCATTAAAAAACCTAATATTGACAAAAATATGAACTATTATATCTTAAAAAATCTCCTATTCTTTTTTGATCATTTTCATTTCCAACATACCAAGCTAAGGATCCCTACGGTGTTACCCAAGGGAGAACATTCAATGGGTCAGGTACTGTTCTTAACTAAGCTCTTCTAATTATTATCATATTTTACCCACTTAAACATAATATATCCATGATTGAATGATAACATCAGTATTAATAATATAATTAAATGTCATTTTAATAATTTAATTTCCATTTTATCCCTTCCTGTAAAACCATTTGATGAAAGGCAATTTCATCATGCACATGTACGGACTGCCGCTTCCACGAACCCCAAAAATTATTTTTTTCATAACATACATTAAAAAATGGTTCGTAAATACTAATTGAAGGATTATTATGATATTTATAAAATTATTAATTTTATTAAATTTTAAACCATTCCATTTCTTCCTCCTAATATTTAAAGAATGACCACATCACCAACACATACGTGTGGACTACAACCTCCACGAAAGTGATTCCTTTCATTCTTCACAACAATATTTTCATTTTTATACTTATATATTATAAAATTATTCAAAATTTTAAAATCATATAAATAATATCACTATTAATATTAAATAATGATATTTGTTTCCAATGAAATCAATTTTTTAACCATACACACCTAATTATTATTGCTTGTTCTTGTTTGGGATGTTGTAACTGCATACATGTACAATTATATAAATTTCTATAATGGATGAATATGATGAATTAACTAATGATGTTATTAGAAATTAATTATAAAATAAATTTTGGGTTATGAATTTTTAATGTTAATATTAATATTTTTCTTATTATTGTTGTACTAACCTTTTATGAAAATTACTAAAACAAGATCGTTATCGACTTCATCGTTCAAATCATCGATAAAATAATTATGAAAAAATTATAGCATTAAAAATAATTATAAAAAATATATAAAATTACCAATTATGATCTCAAAATTATAGTCTTTTAATTTATAAACCAGAATAAATGTAGCCATTATAAAACTATTACTAAACAAACTATCAAAACTAATAAGACCCTGTAGTGAAAATAAAATAAAAATAAAAATATATTTGTAATAAATGATTATAAATGATCATTATATAAGTTTATAGGTATTAATAAGGGTCTTAAATTGGTGATTAATATAGTTAATTTTTTTATATACAAGGTTAGAGAACATTCATCTAAAAAATATTAATAGTAAGGGTGTTTTATCTTAATTTCCATTCCTTGAGAAATGCTTTGGCCGGTTAAAATAATTTAATTTAAATGTTGAGTATATATCCTATTTGATATATAATAATATGAATTATATTTTACTCTCTCTGTTTTATGATTAATTTCAAGATCCATCTTTCAGGTGTTTTTTATTAAAATGTTTATTAAGCCCTAAGGGTGATTTCATGACTCTATTTATTTTCTTAACTCAAAATAATTCATCTTTTACTACATTTTTACAATAATGATTCTTAAATAATATAATATTTCCATTCCAACACATTTTCATGGGAATTAAATTTAATTATTTCTTCCGTTGTAAAAATTTATGATGTTAAGAAAAATTTTCAACCTCTCTAATTGAGTTCTTTTTATATTATATCATAATTAAATGATTTATATTTCTCTCCTCATTTTTCATTGAAAAATATTTATTTACTTTTCTTGGATCTGTTATTAAGGATTATTTTTAAAATATTTTATTTTTTAAAAATTTAACTTCCCCATTTTGAAAATTAATGTTGACTGTGATATGTATCTTAGACTTTTGCGACTATAGTAAAAAAATTATCTAAAAACTCGTTTTTGATTTCTTTTGCTATTATAAGAATTATTATTTAAGAATGTTCCCTTCCATAATTTAAAATGGATATCTAAATTATTTAAATTCTTAACCATTTAGATAATAAAAGGGAAAAATATATTTTTTCAAAAGTTACATTTTTATTTTGAAAAGAAATTCATGATTTTAGAAGTTATTTTTTTTGTTTTTAAGAAAGAAGTTTGAAATTGTCATTATGTATTGTCCAAGAAGGTTTTTGAAAGTATATTTATCTTATAATTTTTTTTCTAAAAAATAAATTTGTTGGTTTTAAAATAAAAATTTTAAAAATGTTTTACCATTATAAATGTATTTCATTTTAATGAAAACATTTTAAGGAGCTTTAAATACTTTTGAAATATGTGTTATTGCTGCTTATTTTTCATTTGATTTACCCAATTTTCCTATAAATTTATTTTCTATTTATACTGTCTTTATTACTTTTTGTATGTTACATTGCCTATTTTTTAATCTATAATCTATACTCTTACTTTGATGGATTAAAAAATTTCTATGGAATGTTTTTTATGAAACTCATCTCTTTTCCATGGACCAATTAAGTGAAGTTTGAAGTATGAATGTTTTCATTTTCAAATGGAACACATATGTATATTTTTTTATAGTTGGAGTTCTATATTACACTATATTGAAATGATTAAGGTTTTATATTCCATGAGATAAAAATTGGCCACATGTTGTGATACTCGAGTCTATAAGGGTCTGCAAGTTATGATACATGATCCAATAATGGGCCGTGAGTTATAATAATCAATCCAATAACATGTCTTGATTTATGGTAGTCATGTCAATAATTGTATTATAGTTATGATACCAATATCAATAATGTACCATGATTCATGATACCCTAGTCACTAATGGGTGGTGAGTTATGATTCATGTTTTAGTAGTGGGTCGCAAGAAGTAATTCCAAATCCACTATGTAATGAGTAAAGATATTTTATTATGCGAAGCACTATAAAATGAATTATTATAATTATCTTTGTACCAATGTTATTTTTTCTATATATCAATGGAATAATATTTATTTATGTTATATGTCTATGATTATACTCAATAGATAATGTATATTCTATCACAATCTTTTTCTATAATATAAATTTATTCATTTGAGTTGAAATGTATTTTTATCATGAAATATGTACACATTTTATTATTCTATATTATTTTTAATAATATATTTATCCACTATTATCAATTTCTTATATTCTTAGGATCATACCATTGATGAAATGTTGTTAATTTTTTTCCTTTGTTGAGTTTTTGAGGCCAACCCTTTATTATGTTTCAATTCCACAGGTTATGAAGATGAGTATAACTTAAGAAAAGTATAGAACAGAGTAAAATGTTGAAATGTTTAGATAATTTCTCCTGAGTATAGAAAAATAATCTTATTAAATAGTTATTCCTTAATGACACAGATCCTTCCATTATTGGTATTGTGTGATTATATGTGAGATATATTGTTTAACATGTGGAAATGTTGTAAAAAAAGTTATGTTCATCTCTCTTTGAATATATTATAGTGTTTAATAAATGTGTTTTTAGAACCATATTTAGAAATATGGGTATGTGTCAGCTAAAGTGAGGATAACATGTAGAATATATTGCGTGAGCATATATTGATAAGGTAATTTATGTGTGACATTTATTATGTGAGATGGAATGACTAAGGAATTTAATGTTTGACATAACATGAGTGTTAAGGGATGTATATTTTACTTATGTGAGACATATATTGAGTGATTACGGATGACGATGGTAATAAACATGAGACCTCCCACGATAGGGTTTAGTTTTGAAAAAATGTCTAGACCCTACTATAAGGATAAAGGTTAAGGATGAGACATGGTGATTCCCTACCCTAAGTATTTAGGTATGGGTTCTATTTTATGGCATGGTGTGAATACTTTTTCAGAAAATGATGAAGCATGTATTGTTAGGTTTTATGGTAGATTATTTAGAACATGATTACTTGAAATGTTTTATTAGGGTTGTGGAATGAGGTGGCTAGTTTCTAAAATAAGAAAAATCAGGTATGGTCGGGTGTCTTGGTGGTTTGGTTATCATACAATGACCCTATGTTCATGTTTATTTATGTAATTTATTTTCATCATGAATACAAACATGTATTAAAGTGAATACATTGGGAAATTGGTGAGACTCTGCTGAGATGTATTCATCACATCCTATCCACGAACTTTAAGGGAGTTTCGGAACATATGTCTATTAAATAGTTTAGATAATTAGATGTGTAGTGGATTTTCCATGAGATGATTAATGAGGATTGGATAATTTTATGAGGTGATGATCATAAATGAAAATAGAGATTCTTGTATATTATTTACTTTTGTTTATTTTTTATATATGATAATTGCATTGGTAGATCAGTTGAGATATATTGTTATTTGTATTATTATTCCTTTATAATAACATGTTTTTTTGATGATGTGAACTCTAATTATTTTTTATGGATGATGATTGGTTATTTTTATTATTATTGATATTTATGATTCCTAGGTCATAGTCTCATGTATGTATGATTTATTCCATTTAAACTGGTAAATTTCTTCTAGAATACATGGAGGCACACTTATGGCCATGTGATATGCCATCTGAGATAGTAATGAGGGGTATCGCGTTAGGGAATTACAATATGTATCAAAATAAAACATTTAATTTGTCAAAAATAACTCACTGTATACAATAAAACTTATTATAATATAAAAAAACAATTTAAAAGTAATATATCTTTATTATGATCCAACAAATATTTAAAATAATCTAACAAATCCAAATCTGTAATATTGTAAAGTCATTCTTCGTAATTGGAATGTATAATTTAATCTCTAAACTATAATAATTATTTAGTTTTGAACTCCTATACTTATTTAAAAAAAATTATAGAGTATAATTGGATTCATATAATCACTCAAATAGATAAATTGGATTCCATTATATCGATAAATGAAAATGAAAATCTATTATTCTTCTTGAAACCATTCCGGTATTCTAAGAAATTCTGGCTCCAGTGACTTGGTTTTCTATAATGGATGTACTGCCCTATTTCTTAAATCCTCACTTAGGATTCAATGATAGAGGAATAATTTTAGGCCTTCCAATATTTATTTTATAGATTAAAAATTTACACATTTAAACTGCCAACACAACACCAGATCCAGATATAAATGAAATTTAACACTATCATTATCACTTAATTATTTGAATATTCAATTGAATATTCCCAAGGTTCCTTTAAATAAAACCTTTTCCATCAATATTTGGGAGTTTTTTTGATTTTAAATAAGTGATATCAAAGTGGAAAGGATATTTTCCTCAAGAAATGTTCTAAATTATATTTTAAAATAATTTAACATATAAGATGAAATAGTTGAGTTCTTTTATTACTTAATGGGGATATGATCAAAATATAAAATCCATTTACTTTATCTAAATGGTTTAGGATTATGATGAAAATATATTTATGAAAACGATCTCTATTACTAGGTTTTAATTGATGATTTTTTTGATCTTATAGAACACATCTGTAGGATTTTAATTATGTGACAGATGTGACTAAAATTATATATAACCCTAATTAATTGGGTAAATATAAATATATCTCATTGGATAAATTGGACTAAAATGAAAAGCGAAAACAATTTATTAAGGGGATCTATCCACTATGATCGTCTTGGAATTTAAAATTATCTACTATAATGGTTTTTGGAGTGACCCCATTCCCCTAGGATAGTCTTGTTAATGATCCTTGACGGCAAAGTAAATGATTTTATGTGATTATGTGTATGACATAAAATTATGTCTTATGCCTTTTTTATACTCTCACAGATCATGTTATTTGAATCCTTTATAAATCATGTCATATGAAGTACCAATATTTATGCCATACATCCAACGACCCAAAGGCCTTAAAATTTTATTATTATATGATTGAGACCCATTTTAAGGAAAGATGGGGGGAAAAAAACAAACCTCATAGACATCAGACAAATCATGCTCGAAATAAAAAAGAGTAAAAATAATAATGACAAGATGAAACTACCCCTCCATAGAATTTGATCATGAAGAAGCACGCTACTATTTCAAGGCTGTTCAGCTAGAAAGTATCCTATATCAAAGCATAGGCCAGATTCTATGGTTGACTCCATACCCTCTCAAACAACCAAATTCGACAGACTCTGCAAAGATGAACCACCAGATCTGTATCCTGCTAAAGATCTTGTTCCATGTAGTAAATCCTGATTGCACATCCTTCCGACCTTCAAAAACAAATTGACCAGACAAATAAAATCCACCAGTTCACAAATTGATTAACCAATTCAAAAATTCACCAATTCAACAAAATCAACCTTTTCAAAACCAGAGAATCAACACTGAAAAACCTTCGTATTAACAAAAATGTTCCTTCACCAAAAATCCATCCCAAAACCATCTCGTTACCACCAACAACCCCACTTGCAAAGACCAAAAAAATCTAACCCCAACCTCCATCCAAAGCATGATGCACCCAACAGGTCACAACCACTTCACTGTGGAATAGAATCACGACCCCATCATAGAGGAGATCAGGACGCAACCCCACACCTCGAAAGAGAATATATGACCCCAATGCCATGGTATAAGGGTTTACAATCCTGAGTGGATCAACAAAGCTCAACCCTAACCCTCAAGAGAACATGTCCCGACCCTGATGCCGCACCAGGTCATAACCCCATGCCACACCAGATCATGACCACAAAAAAGAATTGTAGTACACCCCAAACACCATGGAAGAAACAGATCTCACCCCAATATAACTGGATCAAAACCCCTATGCGGGAGGGAATAATACCTCAACCCCGACAGTGAACCGGATCCTGACCTTAACACACTAGATCGAAACACCTTCAATGCACTGCATCCTGACCTCGATGCATCATAGGGACACACTTTTACTATAGAGAAGGACTGAGACCCTGACACCACACATGATATCGACCCCATGCTGTAGAGGAGCTAGAACATCAAAGACCAGACCTCCAACGCCGCATAAGAATGACATCGAGCTAGAAAATGAGAACCCACTTAGCCGCAGAGGAAGCCACCACACCATGATCTATCTGGGGATAACCAAGGTGGAACAACTAGAAAACAAAATTGAAAAGATGCAGAGATGAAGGAAAAAATTTATATTATAGCGCCCCTTATAGGATCATTTCAAATTATGATCCTTGAAATTCATGTCATGGTTTTCAAATGTTATACACATATTTTCATACCCTTATTATCATGCTATGGTTAATTGGTCATTGATATCGCCCTCATTTACCCTTTCTAAATATTTGATCTCACCCTTTCTTTAATTTACTTTCCCCATATTATAAATAATGTTATTAAGTATGATATGCCAAAGAAGGGTGATAGTTATAAATAAACACTTGATTATGTATATGGATTTCTAAAGGCACTATACTATAAAAATCTAGTAAGGATCGTTATGTTATTGCAATGAATATCAATCCATTAAGATGAAATATCAATCTATGAAGAGTGTGGGTCCTTATAATTCATATCAGAGAAAGGTTTAGTTATCCGTTTGAAACTATGATGAGAAATTTTTAGGGAGAAAACATTGGATAATCCTATTTATAAGAGAATTTGCTATGTTATGGTAAAGAAATAAATGTGGTTTTCCATGCAAAATTACCTTGTTTGGATACTACGAGTAGACATGGTTTTAGAAGAGATAAATCTTTGGTTAATTACCCAAAAAATTTGGTATAGTATATCACATCCATAATTATAGTGTGAAGTGAGTGTTCTCTTACTACACACTTGGTTTAACACTATTGATAGATATTATTATGTTAATTAACATTTTATATAAAAACAATCAAGAAGTATTTGAATAGAAAATCATCATTAATGACCTAGGTTAATCCTAATGGGAATTATATTTAAAAGATGGTATCATGATTTATAAATCCTATAAAAGATTATATGGTTTGAAACTATGATTATTGTAGCTTAAAGAATGCTATTTGGTTTTACTCAATGGTTAGAATCACGAGGAATCATTTTAACACTAAATGTGATGGATAATTAATTGATTATGAGAAATCATATTTGATGATTACTATAGAGAAAAATATTATGGTTATTTATAATCAGTTACAATGATATATGACTGAATAATTTCACATTAATCAACTCTCAAACTAACCAAATAAGAGAAGGATGGAGTCTGTTGAAATATCATATAGTGGAGACCATGGAGGAAAGAAGAAACAATTCTATTCATGTTAGAAATTTGGAAAGAAAAAACCTCAGGGAATGTATCAATTTAAGGTGAACTTGTTTTGTATGTGTAAATAATGGACATATAACAATGAATTATTGATAATTTCAATGTATTATATGTGGGGAACATGGGAATTATTGAATTAAATTCCATAATCTAAGGTTTAACACCTATACCCAGAAAGGATCTCTTCTATGAAAACTATTTGGGTGAAAGGATTGATTTTTTTTGTATTAGGATTGGATATTTTTGTTATATAAGGTCTAAATCAATTAAATTTTGGTTACATAAATCATGAAAAATATAAATATTTATCTACAATTGTTTTATTTAATTATTTGAAAGCACATATTGAGATTGTTCTGATGACCTATAAAATTGATTTAAATGTGAGGTGATATTTTATAGAAAAAACATGATAAGGGAAAATAAAACCATTAATATGTTTTGGATGTTAAATTAATCATATTTAGTTGTGATAAATAGATGTTTAAAATGGGTGAATTAAATCAGATAGTATTGGTGACCATGAAAATAATTAGTGATTTGGTGATAAAGTAATTTCTTTAGAAGTTTACCACCTTTTCATAATCATTGAATATATTTTTCAATCAATGATATTATTTAAGGACTAAGGATATATTTAAATTTGGAACTATTTATATTTTCATAATGGTTTTATGGTGATTAGGGTATTAAAATATTTGGTATGTGACATTAACATTTGTTTTATAATGATTGGGGGATTAATGTTAATTTTATTTTTGAAATTTAGTGACCTTATTTCAAATTTGTTTATTTTTGAATTTATTAAATCATATTTTTGATGTTTTTAAGGTAAAATACTTATCGAGTAGGTTTAGATGAATTGTGTGTGTCGCTGTTGAGGTTTTACTGAATATTGTAGTATATTGGTTAACTAGTGCTAACCGTTTGGGATTTGGTACATATATAGAAATATAATGACCAAAATGTCACTCTTTTATGGATGTTTTAATACATTAAAATTTATTTTTAGTATTATAATAATATATAACAATCATCTCAAATATCCATTTCTTTGAGTAAGAATTTAAGTGTAAATTAAAAAAATCCCAAAAAAGGATGGAATTGTGCTATTACAATAAAAATATATCATGTTAGAATATTTTCTGGTGTACCTTATCTAATATAAATATAATCCATAAACATTAAGAAAAGGATTATGAGATAAAAATTTTATCCAATTACCTTCATTTTCGATGAAACAAATGTATATTTCTCACCTCCTTGGCGTATGGTTTTCTGGTTGTCAACTTTCTCATGATCAATAACTTTCTTATGATAAATGATATCGGTCACTATCCATCATTATTAGAGAATAATTATTTTCATCCATGCCCATATTTTCATTTCAGACTAATTTTTTCTTAATTGTAAACCTAGTTTTCTATTATTCTAGATTACCTTCGCAATTCCCCTTACCACTTTTTAAGAGGAGGTTTTATCAACCCATTTTACCATCTGGGTTTTCAACAAAGGATTTTCTATTTACCAAACCCTTGATTGTTGAGATAAAGTTAAAATTGTGAGGATAAAATTTATTAAAGGAGGGGATAATATAACCCCCTGAGATTTGATGAATTTTTTTTCAATTAAGTTTAATATCTTTGATTTCTTGTGTTACACACAACACTTGGTTTTAACATACCTCAATTAACTATAAAAATATTATTATTTAAACATACCCATTGTAAACAAGTGTAATTTTATTGAATGTATGAGTAGGTATAATTAAAATATGAAAATTATATGATTTACACAAGTATAAAATAATTTAATTTTAAATCAATTAATTTTAAATAAAAAATTATTTAAAAGTAAAATAATTTGTTTTTCTAAAAAAAATAATTTTTTATACGTACAATGTGTTTTAATCTTAATAAATTAAATTAATAATTATTGGTGAATGTTATTAATGAATTTTTTATTATATATTCAATAAATATTTTTATCATACATCTAATATTTTTTTATTCATGGGATAAAAATAAATGCAGTTTATGCTAAAAAGTATGATTTTCTTAAAAATCTGTTTAATCGCGTTTTACACACATATTTTAATTTTTTTTCACTTTTAGAATTTTTTGAAAATATATTTAATTTTATAAATCATACTTTAAATATTATATTATGGTGATATATTCTTATTTTTCTTAAAAGATTTATTTTTTAGTTAACAATTAAAAAAATACAATTTTTTTGTAAAATTGTCATTTCATTTCATTAAATGAAGTAATTAAACTTATGATTGTACCTTGGATTTAGTATTAAAGTGAAATTTTATATTTTTTTATTTATAATAATATATTTATTTTTATTTTAATTAATAATTATCATGATATTGGTATAAATATATTTTTATACATGAAAACACATTTTTTATGAAATTTTTTTAAGTACATAATGTTTTTTCTATTTTATTTATTAAAATAACACTTAATTTGGGATAATATAGATTAATATATAGATTATATATCTATATAAATGATTTTATATTCTTATAATGAATATTATTATTCACGAAGTTAATGAAAAATCATCTTTTCATTGAAAAATGTATTTTCATAAAAAACCTATTTTCCTCACATTTATGGGTTTAATTTTAAATTAAATTCTATAAATTATTTTAATATAATTTGATAAAAATAGATTCCATATTTTGAATAATTATAATTAATATTAGGTAGTAAGGCCAACTTAAATTGTGGTCATAATGAATAGTAAAAACAATAAAAATTTGATTGTACAGTTAAGGTTAAAACAGAATTATTGGTGGTTAAACTAAAGTAATGAAGGTTAAAATAACCTCAAACATGTCTAAGTTATAATATTAGGTAATATTTTGATCCTTTTCTCCTTATTATCTGTATTTTATTTTTTATTTTACACTTTTCTATGATAATGGAAAATATAAAATTTTAATTAAAGAAAAAGAAAAAAATGTCTCTCTCATGATTTTAAATATCTATTGTGTGTTAATAAAGGAAAAAAGAAAGTGGTGAATGAATATAACTGGCTATATTGAGAATAATAAAATTATTTTCATGATGGTAATTTATTTATAATTTTTGGTAAAAATATAAATTTCTTAAATTATTATTCAACACTAAAGCAGTATTTATTTAATTAAATAGAAAATAAAATAAATAGTTTTAAAAAAAATTTAATGTTATATAATGTGAAAGTATTAATGTGTTTAAAAAATATTAAATAATTGTAACATATTTGGGGTGTTTTAATGTTTTATATTTGAATTACATATTTTCTTATGTTTTTAAAATAAAATTAAATGAATAATGTCAAAAGTAATATTACTGATATTTTATAACAAATAATGACTTATTAAATAATTTAAAATTACTAAAAATATTATATTCTCCAAAATGGTGGTTTAAAATATCAACAATTTTCTATTTAAGGATTTTCTTTCAAGTTTTATGAACTACTTTAACCCTGAAAAAGTAAAAACATTAACTCTGCGATAATTGTTAAAAGATTTTAACACCAGTTGAAAAAAATATTAACGTAAAATCATCACATAAACCTGTCCAATTTTTATAATATGAGTGTATTAATACAAAAAGTCATATTATATTCAAATATTATTAGTTTTAGTCCATTTTATTTTGAACATTAATTTATATTAATTTAATACTTTAAAAAATTACAAAAGTTCCCTCCCCACACTTATAAAAGGGAACTTCCTCCTATATTTTAATAACACTTAAAAATCCTTTTTTCAGCCAATATCTATCTAAATACATTTATTAATTTCCTTATCATTTCCTAGAATAATTTTTTTATTAGAAAACCCCTCTAAGAAGCTGTTTGGTGAAAACCTAATGAGGTTTTCTGAAGAAGAGGTATTGCTCATAAGTGAGAGTTTTTATTTTATTTGTTATTCCACCTCCTTAAATTATTATTAAACTATAATGAAATAATTACACCAATATATTCTATATATATATATGTTTTAATTTTAATGTAAAAACATATATCCACCTCTTTTTCCATCAAATGGGAAACGAAATGGTTGATCTTTTGTACTCCCGACTACCGCCTCAGGAATCGATGTAATTCCTTTTCTATCTTTGCCTCTCTTGGATGGTTGAAATTATGGAGTTAATTTATATATATTAAACTTATGAAATAATTATACATAAATAATTACAATATAACATCAAAATTATTACCTATAAATCTTTTGGAAAATGACAACGTCTCTTGTGTGTATGTGTGGACTACCACGTCTTCGAAGCGAGGTGATACATTATTCATTTTATTTTTACATGGATGATAAGAAGTGTAAAATTAATGAATTTATGTGATATATTTTATATAAAAATGATTCTATAATGGACAATTACTATTTTCCATTATTTCATTCCATTAATTGAAAAAATGAAAACAGTGTTCATGCCTACTCATGGCCTGTCATCTCCAGGAATGGTGTAATTTATTTTTCCATCTATAAAAATAATAGATGAATATAAATTTGTATATAAAAAATATATATGATATTTATATTGTGATTAAAATTCTTGATATGATGTAACTATAACAAATGTGGAAGCAATAAGACTACATATCAAAGATATACATGAAAAATGAAGCAATTATCACATGAAATAATGGTTTTAATAAAGAGTTGTTAATGAACAGGTGATAAAAGGAAATAAGTAAATAATATATGGTTCTATATATATGATCATTGTTATATAACATATTTTTAAGAAAATATATATTTATTATTCATCATGTTTGAACAGGTACGGAGGAATTCAGACCTAAGGTAAGGGTTTTTTGTCTCACTTTTATTTCACTGAGACACATGTGATACTAACAAAAATTTTCCAATATGTGTTGTATATACTACCCCTGATTGTATTTTATAATGAGTAATATGAAAATTATTGGAATTTAACAATAAATCTTTTTTTATTCCCCTCTTGGGGCTCATGAATAAAAAAATTTCTAAGTGGTTAGGGATTTATGTTATAATCTCATTGTTTATAATGATTATTTATTATTATACTTAAGATCTAGAAATATAACAATATACCACTCATAAATATAAATAATTTAATCACCAATATTTATTAAATTAAATTAATTTTTTTGTTTATTTTACTCTCTTTATGTAATCAATAGTCAAAAATAATTTTTTTTAAGGAGAAATGCCTTTATTTCTCTCTCCGGTCAAAAATATTTTTTCTTTTGTGTATATGTTTTCTAAATTTCTTTTGAATATATTTTTTAGTATTCTTATATTACTATATAAACTCATTATTAATAATGTTTTAATTTGAAAAAAATGGTTTAAAAGGTATATTGTTATCATTTTCGGAATGTGGTACATTTAAATGTTTACATAAAATGTTAAATGAATATTTGTTTTAACATACATAAAATGTATGGAATTTCACATCAATATCATAACTGAATTATATAAATATAACATTAAAAGTTTCTAAAGGTTATTTTCAAAATAATCCTTTAATATTTGGTACCTTTTTAGATTTTAAATAATTGATTTCAAAGCTGAAAGGACATTTTCCTCAAGAAATGTTCAAAGTAATATTTTAAGATCATTTTCCATCTAAGATGACTTAATTTATATTTACTAATAATTCTTGGGGATATGATTCAATTATATCATCCTTATTATTTATCTGGGTGATTTATGATTATGATTAAAATATGTATATGGAATCTATTCCTTTTCCATGGGTTATTCTATAATGAATTGATAAAAATATTATGAATCCTATTTCATTTACATGGGTCATATACTATTTATTATTTTATAAGAAACATTTATTTTCATAGGTTATGATATGTTGAATGTTTTATTATCTTTTTTAACACATTTTTTTAAGGTTTGCATTATGTCATGGGTTGTCCCATAAGTATATATCCCTCCAATGCTTTGGATAAATATGGATACTTTGTGGGACAAAGAGGAATGTATTGGGGTGTGAACCCACTTCAGTAAGGGAATATATAAACTATGACAGACATAAAAGTGAGCCATTAATACTATGATGATTTGTGTTGTGAACCAATTCTACTACGATATCCTTTTTAGTGATCCGTGACTATTGAGAAAACGAATTTCTATGCCTTTGTATATGACACAAAAATTTTGTCTTATTCCTCTATTATACTAACACATATAATATTATTTGAGTTATTTATGATTCACTCATTATGAACATCCATGATTTATGACATGATTTTAAATTATGATCATTGATATGTAGGGTATGTTTACTAAATTTTAGGCTCATATTCTCATAACCTTATGATCATGTTTTGTTTAAGTTATCAGTGATATCTCACTTGTTTACCCATACTGAGCATCTGATCTCCCCCTTTATTATGTTTCCTTTTTCTATTTTATAAATAATGTTATTAAGTACGACACATCTAAGAATGGTTCTTGTTATGAAGAACCAGTTGTATAGGTATCTAAGTTTCCAAAGGAAATAGACATTTATGATTATGGAATAGATCATTATGTTTTTATAAAGAATATTCAGATAATGAGATATAAAATCTATGTATGAAAATTATGGTTCTTTATATATAAAAATCTTATCTAAATTATTTTAATGTTACTTTTTCAATTCCCCCAATTTAATCCGGGCTATTCTATAAGGATTATTTAAGATAATCATGACACCATTTATCAGTTCTATTGGAAAATCAACCTCAAATTCAAGGGTATACTAGGATACTCTTCTAGAAATACATCAATATAATATAAACCAATAGGAATGACAAAAATATAAAGTTTTTCTAACTATGAGAAATAAATACCCCTTCATGATTCAATATTAAAACCCATATGATTGATATAATTTTCATAGTGGTCTCATACTATACTTTTCACTAATAGATGATCATGGGATGAATTAGGATATAAAATATGATATCACAATCCATAAATTAAAATGGAATTTATTTAGAGGGATCTAATCCATACCCAAAATCACATCAAATTTTATTAAAGGATAAATAATAATATTTTTATTAAACTAATTCCCATAATATTTTATCTAATAAGTGTTATAGACATGGTATTTAATCATCGTATAACTATGAGTTTTAACTTCCAACTCAATATGTAGTTTTTGGGGGATATAAATTAACATACATATATAATTTTTCTATATTTTATGTAATTTATAGTACTAGTATTAAATAATATTCATTCAATATTGATCATACCTATCACCATCTAAATTTCAACATTATTTCTTCAATACCTTACTAAAACCAAAATGGTAGAATGAGTATCAAGTAATATTAATCAGAGTAAGAAAGTATAAGACAATTTAAATAAATATAAATACATTCTAAATGATGACACTTTCATTTCATATTATTAAATTTTTAGTTAATCCTATATCATTTTTGGCTCATCAAAGGTTGTTTTGGGTTTTATCCAATAATTCATCGTTATTTTTCATAAATATATTATAAATTAACAAAATAATATCACCATCAGAGTTTCAATCGTGGTGTTCAGTTTGGCCCATTTTTTACCATTTAATGATTGATCTAATTCCTAAACAATATTTTTCTTTGTTATTACACCTATGTGAATCTAATACAGATCATTTATCCACATATTTGAATCTTGACAAGGATATCATTTCTAAGAACCCATACACTCTATAATTTTCCAAAATTTTAATATACGTTCATATATTTGGTCATATACCTTGGCATTTCACTAATTCTTTCCAGTATTAATATCCAAATACAACTAAACATAACTCTGATTGCAACTTAAGTGACTTAAGTATTTATTATAAATATGTTAAAACATTTTATGTGAATTTTCCTTTCATCTCATAATATATCACACATGGAAACCTATAGGTTTAATATATTTGGAGATTAAATAAAAAATCTAAATCTTAAACATCTTCAACATATCCCATAAATAGTTTCAAAACATGATACCATTAAAACACATTATACATAATATTATCCTTCATTACTTGGGGAATTGAAACATAAGAAATGGTGAGATCAGATACTCATTATGGGTAAACATAAGAGTCATTAATTAGACATCATAAGTGAGCATAATATTAGATTATGGGAATTATAACATAATCACGTTTTATTAAAATAACATAAGACAATCATACCCAATAAAACATACATCGTAAAATAAGACTCTTGATATAGAGATTTTAACACTATATAATACCTGAGTCATAGGAAAGTGGAAAGATGAGTCAATAATCACGAGCCAAGAGTATATTTTATAACATAATAAAAAAGTATAAAAATAGTCATAAAAATAAAAACATATAAAAGGGTAACCATTATGATATTTTCAATATAATGGGAATGGTTAACCAATTTCCTATAAAATATTGGACTTAGGATAACCACCTTTAACACATCACATAGTTTACTTGCACTAACCTTACCCCATCTATATCTCATGATATATAAAACCTTACATAATGAATTTTAGGGATATATAGGTACAAACCTAAAATAATTTTAGGGATATATACGTACACACATAAAATAATAATAAACCACATATATATTTTCCATATGAACTTGAAAGCATTCACAGTTCCTTTAAATCATAAATAGAAAGTTAAAAAATAAAAAAGTTTTTTTAAGACATCCATAACACATTAGCATAAGCCATTAATGGAAAGAATACAGATGGTTCCATAATATAATATTCTCATAGAATTAAAAGAGACATCAAATGATGTTCATATAGATGAAATACATTTTTTAAGTGCATTGAAATTTACTTAGAGAAATAAGATGAAATATACATTACATTTTTGGATATATTTTGATAACATATTTTAAGAAACAAATGAAATATAAATAAATTTATAAAAATCATGAAAATTTATAAATAAATATTAAAAAATAAAACAAAAAATGACTCTAGTAAAAGTTATTTTCATAAAAGCATGTTAAAAATAAAATTTCTTTTATATTTTTTAATGAAGGTTAAATTTAAGAAAAATCAATTGTATAAAAACATTAAAAAGAAGAATATGTTTGTAAATAAAGTAAAATAAATTTAAATAATCATTATTAAATCATATAAGTGAAAAAAATTACCTCCATAAAACAAAATAAATAAAATGGACTTGGAGGGAAAATATTCTTGACAGAAAGGAAGAGGCAAGGTTAGATTCTCTTACAAGTGTCACTTTGAGTTAATTATAAACAAAAGGATAATTACAATTGTATAAGGTAGTATAAAAATAATTGAATACCAATGGAAAAATGTTGAGTTTTTTCATAAATAGTGGACATATATTTCCCCCCAATGGAAACTTAGTTATAACAATCTCAAATTCATAATGGGATTGGAAAGAAAACCTTTACCATTTACTATCAACTTCCACCAAAGTTCCTTAACCTCCTGTATGTGAAAAATAAAAATCTTAATAAATTATTTTAAATAAATATTCTTATCTATTACCATTTTTAGTTATTTAATTATTATTATTCATTACACATTCATTAGTTATTTAATGCGTATTTTCATCATTGAATGTTAGTGATTTTGATTATTTCATACATGTTTCTAATTACAATGTTGGTCCCTATTCATTGATACCAATTTTATCATTATCAGATTAATAATTTCATGAAATTTATTTTTTAAATTATTTAGGAATCCTCATATTCATTTTATGTATATTATGGGTATAGTTTTTCAGTATGGAATCCATGATGATCACTTTTTGGGTAATTTACCAATAAATCTGAATTGTTTTATAATGATTATTTATTACTATTTCATCCTTTAAGACCCATATCCATGTAATATATTACTAATTAATATAATATATTACTAAAATTAATTTCTCAATACTTATTCCAGATGAAAATGGAAATGTTGGTATATCATTGTTCATATAGAAGGTGAACTAACCCAAGTACGGATATGTTATACTAGTGAATGAGTAATATTTTTGAGTTATATAATATAATTTTAAATTTTACTCAACAAAAATTATGTTAATATTACGTAATTATAGTTGAGCTAGATGTTTATAAAGAGTTTATTGGAGAATTTACTTGAAAAATTATGATAATAACATAGATACATACTTTGATGAATTCACTCCTTCTTGACATGGGTTCCTTTGTAATGAAGAATTTTGGACTCCTTCATGGAACAAGAAGCTACTAAAAATCTAAAAATGATACATAATACTTAAAATATTAGTTATTAATTTTTTTTAAGGAATCAATTTTTTAAGGGTTAGAAGAAATATGCTTCTATAAGTTAAAAATAGGGACATTTCTATGGAAAATTATGTTAGGTAAATAGTAAAAATGTAATCATATGAGAGTTAGATGATTTAGGTAAAGAAATTTCTTTGGTAAATTTATATATGAATCCATATCCAAAATATAACTTATTTGATAAATTGTTTTGTCATTAATTAGTCCAAATTTCAACAATGAAAAATTACCACCTTTTCCATCTTTTATAATGTTTAATTTTTCTACCATGGCAATTATTTTTTACCAAAAATATAAAATTACTTCCATAAATCTATTTAAATATGTGGATTATAAATTTAGACACTATTTTATTTAATTTAATTTCTAAATATGTTAAAATTATCTTTTAATTAAAAACATAAAATATAATGAAAAAACTGTTTTTGTAGAAAAAGGATTATTTAAAAATTTGAGTATTCTTATTCTTTTTTCCAACCATTTAATAACATAAAATATTTTTAATATATTTATTAATTCATTGAAACAATGAATTATATTCATCATTAAAAAAATATTTGTTTAATTTATAGGCTAAAAATATACAATATTTAAGAAAAATGATTATTTGAAAAATATAACTTTTATCATCAAAATATTTCATTACTATTTACTAAACATTGAAAATAAATACAAGAATATCAATTAATGTTAATATATATACTAAATTTAGTTCAATAAATTTCAAAAAAATAAGATAAATTTAAATTTATAATATATATCAAATAAATTAATTAAAACATATTTAGTTTTTCATGAATAATTAAATTATTATTGTTAATGCATGCATAATTATTTAATAGTTGTTTTTTCACTCTTTGAATTAATTATTTAATAATAACATTTCTGTTTTCTATTATATCGAAATAATAATTATATTATAATAAAATAAACTAATTAATTTTTTTTGTTCATCATTTATCATTTGTGAGTTACATATTTTGGAATTGCACAAATTTATCATTAGATATACCCAATTTCCATATATTAAATGGCCATATTTACAATGGAAATATATCCAATGAGAATATATATAATGGTTAGATTTTATTCCACTATATTATCCTATACACATTCTCAAAATATTTAATCCTATTCATATACTTCTCTCTAAAAATTTCTATTATATTTCCAATTCTCTAGCTTATTTCCATAGTTGAAATCAGGGTGATCATCTTCATGGAAAACCATAATGGTAAAGATTTTATTTTGATGGTGTTTGTATTTAGATGAAGATTTTTGGACTTTTACTTTTATTATTGATGTTCTATATTGGATCTTCATAATGTATTTATCTTGTGTTGAAAAATTTTATTTCAATAAAATGTATCATGGTTCATTTAATTTTTATGAGAAACAAGATATTCAATATAATTACGTAGAAAAATCAGGGGATGTTGAGCTTTTACATACAATCATCTATGACTAACATCACTTCAAAGATTTCATAGTTGTGGTTATCTCAATTTCAAAAATTAGATGGGATTTCATAATAGTAGAATTGGTCACATTAATTATTTTAATATTGATGGATTTTCCAATGGAAATAATTTATTATTTTTAAAATAAAAGGAAAAATTTTTATTCCCTTTAACAAATTTCACATTCATTAGTAATAATAAAAAAAATATATATATATATAATAAATTCATAATAAAACATAAAAATTATTTATTTCATAATAATAAAAATAATAAAACCATTATGGATAATTAGTAGTATAATTAATAATAATAAGTTATAATAGCATTGACCATAATATAATTATTAATAGATATAAAAAATAATGTAATTGTCATTTAAAAATATTTAACCATTAATAATAAAAATAATGTTGTAATTATGAAAACATAATAAAAAATTATTTTTATAATTCTTATGAAACATATGATTAATTATTATTAATCATCATATGATTATTTTTTTAATGTATTAATTTAATAATTATTATTTATTTCTTAATAGTCAAATAATTAAAATTATTGTTCTTTTGATTACATTGTAAGTAATTTTTTATTAAATTATTAGTTGGTAATAAATCAGGATTCAAACCAAAATAGAAGAACAATTATCGGTTTTTATATCACTGTAGTAGTATTTTCTATTAGGGTACCATATTAGACATTTTCCCATCATGATGCTTAGAAAAACTATTAAAAGTCCCACTAGTCCTTGTTTTTAAGGCTCTCAGAATACGTTCTTAATGGCTTTGAGCCCTAGTGTGTCAACTTTCAAACCCAGTATAATAAAATGAGGTAATTGGAAGTGGTTTAAGCCTTTTGGTGGTCTTCTAGACCAATACAATATGCTTTTGAGAAACATTATGGGTATTTTCTATAGTTTTAATCTACAAAATGAGTAATTAAATTATTTTAATTTCAAAATAATTTACCCCACTAGGTGAGTGGTAAGGGATTTATTTTAGAAATTATGAAATTAGGGTTTTGATCCAAGTGAAGAGAAAAAAATATGAGTTTCTATAGAAGAACTGTACCAGATAATTTACTGACACTAAAATATGAACTATAATGGAAATTTAGATGGGATTTCAATATTAGGAAAATAATTAAATATATCTTATTATATGGTGTTTGTAACTCATTTGAGCCATGTTTCTAAGGCCTTTGAGCTCTTTTGTGTATTCTTATTGGCCTAGTGTAATAAAATAGTATAATTAGATTGTGTTCAACCCTTTAGGTGGTTTGTGGTCAAGGCCAACAGGCCTTTTTAAAGGTGTGTGTTGTTTTCTTTCCTCTTACCCTCAGATAAAAGTTTTCATAATGTTTACCATAATATTTTAAAATATTTATATTTTTGTAAAATTTTTCATCAAATATATTATATTTTTATTAATTTCAAAGAGATTATATTAAATGTCATTTAAATTAATAATATAAAGGACTTCATATGAAGGAGTTCACATTATAATAAATATGAAATTTTAAACTAGTTATTTTTATATAATATCCATAAGAGCATTCCAAAATTAAATAGTTTTTATAATTTCTTTACTTATGATATTTTCAAAAATATTTAACTTAGGTTAAAAGTTATGAATTGTTCATTTATTTAGATTATTCCGTACTTTAATCATGTAAATAAAAATTAAATTAAGAGTGGATGTTTTATTTAACTAAAATTTGTTTAAAATGATTCTTTAAATTATCTTACATTCCTTTATATAATTCTATGTTAGGTATGATAATTGATATAGTTTTTTATGCATTGACATTGGACTGTTCATTATATTTTATCTTTTATTTAATAGTTAATTATATTTTATACACAATAAATTTTATAAATAAAATATAATTATGGTATCTCTATATTACTAAACTATGGGTAGTGGGATATCTATTGGTCTACAAAAATACCTATGGGTTTATTCTATTCCTAGAAAAGTGAGGGTATAACCCCTATCATAGTATGATTTATCATATGTTGAAAATTGATTTTTTTTGATTTTATTCCTTTATATGAAAGGTATTGACATGTGTTAAGTATGTGATGTATTTTTATATGTATAAGTATAATTGGTTTTTAATTTGGGTTAGAAACAGAAGCTATGAGAAGTGAAAATATTTAAACATAAATATGGTTTTAAATATATTGGTTCGGTGGAAGGAATATAGATTTAAAAACTAAATCAATGGAAGTACGTATACATGTAAAGGGAATGAAAGGGACAAGATTGAGATAAAAATACTATGTGTTAGATTCCTTCCAAATAAATATTTATCAAGACTATAATTCTCATAATAGGAAGATCAAGTGAGATATAAGTGACCATAAATTATCATTTATAAGGAAATTAATACATAGGATACCCTAATAAGATTTGGTACTGATATTTGGAATAATATTAAGGTTACACTTATCGTGGAAACCTAAATTTTAGGATAGTAGAGAAGTATAGTTGAGATATTTCTTATGCTTTATTTGGAAAAGAATTTTATAGTTCACTTTCCAAGAGTAATATATGATATATTTGACATTATAGTCTTCCTGAATAGCTAACTGATAAGTGGAATATTATAATAGAATCATTAATTACTAAATTATGGATATTTTACCCCTCATGGATATGATGAATTTAAAATAATCCTTCATTTTAGTGGGAAGAAACTTACTAAATTTCATTGTTAAATGAATGTAACATAGGAAATTCATCTAACAAAAAGTTCGATTTTAGATAAAATGGAATCATCATGAATCATCACGTCAAGATCAATATTGGAAAAGAATAATATTAATGTAATAACTTCCATGATTTGGATAGAAACATAAGAATTGTTCTTAAGTTTAAAGAAAAAAAACATGCTTGATAAACCCCTTATTAAACCACTAATTGGTGAATACATTCAATAAAAACATATAAATTATTGTTATAATAATTTGAAGGATTATTCTAATTTTTACACAATCAGGATTGTACCATTAATTTTATGTTATATAACTAATATGTACACTTGGATGATTTCTGGATGATAGAAAATATAAAAAACGATCTACCCTGAACAAGAATTACATGAGAAGTATGAGGTTTAAAATGCATTCTACATAGTATAAAAAACATAAGGAAGTTTATTATTTGTGTATGTACTCAATATGAGTGGGTACTTCAATGACTTATAGGGACAATGATCTCTTTTAGGGATTTATCTAGCTATATAATTTATTATAAAATCACTAATTGAAATGTTTATATGGTTAATTGTAAATTACATCATGAACATGTTTAAAAAATTATTACCCAATCTTTTAAATATATTTAGGATATCTTGGAAATACATGAGAGGACTAGCAATTTAAACAATGATTCCTTTCACATTTTTGGAAAAAAGTCAAATGTACCATATTTGAAAAATGAAAATAATATTAATTTTAATTTTTTTTAAATTCAATAATGGGTCAAAATGACTTTAATAAATTATAGGGTAATATTAAAAACATTCTTGAAAACATTTTTAGAAAACATAGATATAGATGAAAAATGATTTTTGATAGAAGAGATAAATAATGTTGGTTTTCCTTAAAAACATTATTTTGTATTTTTAAGTATATAAAGAGTAGAAAATGATAGAAAAATATATAATTTCATTAAATAAAAATTAAATCTAAAAATTAATATCATTCATGAGAGGTAGATCATGGAATTTCATAATTAGAAGAAAAATTAAAAACAATCCAGATAAACATTGAAATTGTAACATAAAACCCTTACAACATGGGTAATTCCTCAATCATGTTAGTAATGAAAGAAATATCATTATTTTGAAATGTAAATACCTATAATTTTCTTAATAATTATCATAAAATAAATTGATGGTTAGTATATACACCACATAAAATAAATAAGTTGTGAATATGACATGTGTCTCATTAAAATAAAAGTGAGAAGAACAACCCTTACCTATGTTCTGGCTTCTTTCGTATGTGTTCAGGCCTCCTGTATAATAAATATATATATATTATACATATATTATAGAACTATAATATTATATTTTATACCATATATTATTTACTTATAACTTTTACCACATTTTTAATAATATTTTTTATTAGAACCAATATTTTGGTTGAGAACTACTTGTTTTTTCATATATGCTTTGGTTCAGTAGTTTTAGTCACTCACATTTTTTATGATTATACCATATACATAATATTAATATTGATATAAATATGATATGGATTCATTATAAATATATTTATATTCATAAAAAAAATTGTAGATTGAAAAATGAATTACACAGTTCAAGGTGATATTAGACCTTATTTATGTATGAAAACTATTTTTATTTTTTCGACATATGAAATAAAAGTTAGTTAAATAATAATTCTCCATTAAATAATTATTTTTATATAATTTATATTTTATAATTTAATTCAACATAATCTTATTACAATCCATGTAAAAAAATGAAAATTTTTTCACATAGTTTCATGGAGGTAGTAGTCCACATGTATGCATGAGTGACATTATCGTTTTATAAAAAATCTGAATGTAAGAAGTTGTATGTGATATTATAAATAAATATGTACAATTATTTCAAAAAATATCATATATATTATAGGTCCCTATCCTTAAACCCTATATAATCTTATGTTTTCATCAAGAATTTATTTTATTTCACAATGAAGATCTTTTCAGTTTTTGAGTTTTAGAGAATTCAACCATTACTATTTAATTGCATCTCAAATATTACAAAGTAAACACTTATACTCTATCCAATTTTTTTACAATAATAAAACTCCTTAAATAAAAAAATAATTATTTTCTTGATAAAAATATTCTTGAATTTTTCCTTTCTCCAATCCTTCCTTATACCATGTGAAAATCAATTCAAAAAAACCCTTGGATGAGCATAAAAAACTTAGTAAGGAATGTAAAATAATTAATAAAACCATTTTCCCCTGAATATTTAAAACCCATGAAAACATTTTCAAATGAATAACACTCAAACTTTTTTCAAAAATAAAAAATTCAAACCAATACCAAGTAATTAAAAATCATTTAGTAGGCTTCGATAATCATATACATAAAACCCTTTCAAATACCATTAAATTGGAATAACCATATTGATGAATTTTAAAGTTAAGATCTTTAATGGGGATCACCCTTTGTATAATATATATTGGGCTCACCCGTGAGCTATAATTGGAATTATCTTTTTATATAATATATAACTTTCTCTCCCGTGAGTTATAATGGGGCTTAACCCTTGGTATAAGCTGTGGCGGACTCACCCATGAGCTATAATGGGGTTTAACCCTTCATATAAACTATATCGGTCTCACCCATTTCATATAATGTTCATGTACCATTTCAATAACATGTTCATCACAAAACCCTTTTGAAAAGTTCATCCGATTCCATGTGAAAAAAAATTTCGTGTAAAAATACCATTTTCATTTAAGATTCCATTTTCAATACAAAGATACCCAAATCAAGGAATAATGGATTTATTTAAAATATATTAAGGCTTACAGAGGAATCCAAATTTCAAATAATGGTTACGGTGGTGGAAAGTTGTTATCACCATATACGTTAAAAAAATACCATTAATTTTCTATTTTTGTAAAGATATTTAAATGTTTTTTATAAAAAGATTCCTTTTAAAAGAATTGAATTAAATTATATATATAAATAAAATTTCATTTTAAATCCTTTTATATCCATATAAATAAATATGTAAATTAATATCAAGAAACAAATATTTGATAATTAAGTCATTAAACATTAAAGTTATCCCATACCTCTTTTAACTTGTAAATATTAATCTCCATGAATTAATAAATAACATTATTATAGATAAATTTTTTATATTAAATGTCATATTGGTTTTATATACACCTTATAATATAATAGAGATTGATATTATCTAGAAATTCTATAATAAAAGGTGATTGTGGCGAAGTGCGTTACCTTGAGTCTGATTCTTGATGTATGTTCCTTGTTTTTCATGAATAATAAACTTAATATAATTTCTACTTGGTTAATAACCTTTTAAATTTTTTTCCTTTTATAACACTTATTACCATGTTATAAAAATTACATAATTATTTATGTAAATATCGCTTGTTTTGTTGATATTCGGTAGTTGAGTCGAAAATGAACCGATTTTGATATAAATTGTACATGTAGTCAAATTTATATCATATAAAAAATGATATTCATGATTTAAATATCACATATATCCATTATATATGTATTTATATTAGTGTATAACATTTGGAGATAATAAATGAAACAAACCATTCTTGGAGACGATAGGCCGTACGTACGCATGAATACTACTTTCATTTCTTTTTCATATTAAAAAAATAGTATTCAAACGATATAAATTTATATTATAATACCATTATTATAATTACTTCATTTATGTATCATAGTATTAATAAATATATCTTTTATACGTTCCATGTATAGCATGAACGAGTCATATCAATTGGAGGGGGTGGCAGTTCACACTTCCTCAAATGAAATTGTCATATTTATACATCATGAAAAGAATAAAGTTATGTTGTAAATAAAAATAACATAATTATAGAGATGATATAAATAAAATATATATCATATATACATATAGTTCCATAATAATGTCCATCATGAGAGGTCTTATGGGAAAAATTGAACAATCATCGTTCCATGAGGCAGGAGTTCTCCGTACACAGAAACAACATGTTTGTATGCATTAGATAGAGTTGTGTGTAAGTATACTTTGAATCCATGCCATAAAAAAAATACTTGTATATCGAGGATACTGTTGTTTTTATATAATAAATTAATAAAAAAACCAGAGGTATTTGAGAAGGAAAATAATGGAGGGGAACATGAGAGAAGAAATTACCTCTAAATCAGCTAACTTCTTTTAATTTGAGCCAAATGATTTTATTGAATTTATTTATGACCATGGTAAGTATTATAGGAGGAATGGAGGGATTTGGGGAGATTATTTGAGAATAATTCATATTATCCAAATTTCTTGAGCAGTGTGAGTTATGTGGGTAGAGGTGGTAGTCATTTATAAGAGGGTGGAAGGGCACCTTAAGAATGTCTAGAAATATTAATTTATTATATATTAAATTTTGATTAAAAATGGTCCAAAACTCATTTAATTCAAATATTAGATGATTTTGTTCTGAATATCCATCATAAAATAATTTTTAGATAAGTTTTGATTATTTTTTTATCCTTATCTTTTTTGGTCTTACCCTTATTTTACCCTTTTTAAACTTAAAATGACATCAAGTTATGTACACATTTTGGGTTAATGTAATAACCCTATCATGTCAAACACACAAAAAAAATTAATTTATGACATATTTGGATTTTTTAACCATTTGGACTAATAATTGATTTTTAGTAATTCAATATCATTTAATAAACTATTTTATGTTTTATGTTTTGAATTATGTCAATTTTTGACACTATTAATATTGAATTTTCTATAAATTCAAAACAGCTTGATTACTTTGATCCAAATGAATTAAATAAAATATAATATGTCAATATCATCCAAAAAATTAATTTATGACATCAAAATATTCAAATTACATTTATTTTAATATTTATAATATCATTAATTTGAATCTTTTATTAATGAATCAATCACTGCATCATTATTGTGTTATAATTAAATTTATTTATTAATTTTTAAAAAATTATAAATCAATGATAATGATTTATGATTTTTTTATCCTTATAATGACTATTTATTTTGGAATAGATCTATTATATAACCCTATATTAATTTTTTTATTAAAAGATACATGTTTTGTTATAATTCTCTTTACGTTTAATTAGTTTTATAAAATGTCATTTTCATGTCTATGTGGCTCTATGGGGTCCCAAAATTGACCCAAGGATGACCATGGTCAGCAATAACTTATCCAATTAGATTTAGACACATGTTAGGGTTGTTTTATAATATTATAATATTATTTTTTACCCTTATTTACCAGATTTACCCTTTTATAATGGTAATAAAACAATTACTAAAGTTACTATTCATAATGTTAAAAACTAAAAAGTGCCTATTTATAGAATTTTAACATTATAATTCCAAATATGGAATTAAATTTTTCCAAAATCAAAACAAAGAAGTTCTAGAAATTATTAAAAATAAATTCCCATTGTCAAAATCGGAATGGAGGTCTTTAAAAAGTTAAAACTGTCAAAAGATTGACATGTGTTTATGTCCAATTTCAATGTCAAATTACTTCCAATGAAAAATATTTGATCAAATGATAAAAATATATCTTATTTATACTATAGAAAAATTAAATAAAATACTTTAACTCTATAAATTATCTTTATATTAAAAGTTATTTTTAATTAAAATTCAGCGTATTTTTACTATTCCTCAAAACATGATTGCTATTAGAAAAATATAAAAAATTCATAAAAAGTAAATTTTGATGTCCCAATTCTAAATAAGAAGTTTATTTTTTAAATATAACAATTAATAATGTTAAAAACTAAATTATAAAGGGGTTCTCTATCAAAAGGCCGTATAACTGTATTTTTAGAAAATTACTTCTTTTATCCAAAAAAATTTATTTTTTTCTTATATAATATCTAGAAAAAATATAAGATGAATTTAAAACATTAAATTGAATATATAACATATATTTTTCTTTAAATAAAAATCCATAAAGAGTGATATGATTTTATAAACACAATTATTTTCTTTTAAATAGGTTTTCATAAAAACACATCCTTTATATTCAATTGGGTCTTATTTACATTTCTAATAAATTTGGTGTCCAATGAATTATTATTTTACATGTGTGAACCATATTTCAAAATTTTGTTGATAATATTTATTCCCGCCATTCTAATGGATAAGAGTTAACTACCATTTAAAATAATAATAATAATAATAATTTATTATTTTTCAGTATAACTCGTGTGTCGAGTATGCTATCCAAAAAATTGCCCACTTCAACATAAAACTAACATCTTATTCATAAATATTAATAGAAATGAAAAAGTAATATTTTACAAATACCTCGGTCATTACATTATTCCCTCTTATGGAAATTGCATCCTTGAAATTTTAAAATTAGGCTTAGAAACCTCTTTGAAAACCCCCATAAGAAAATGAGTCAATAAAACTATCCCATTAAAGGAATGAAAGATAAGTACAAAGGTCACATGAGATAACAGATACTAGGATTACATGTATAAAAACATAGATATGGAAGAAAAACTAAATGTTAAGTTCTGATGGAGAGATATAGAAAACATGATTTGGAGAATGTTGACAACCAGAAAACCAAAAACTCATGATGGGTTAAATAGTCTTTGATTTCCAAGTAGGAAAAGTAAATGGAAAACATTTTTATTTTAATTTCCTTTTCATAATTTTGAGGATTTATTTTACTACATAGAATAAGAACATAAGGAAACATACATACTTGACAAGTAGAGTTTCATCCTTTAAGAAATATCTACCACAAACTCATCTTTTCTCCAAACGATGAGTATTAAAGAGGACTTGGTCACACCTAAAGCACTAGAATCATCATATAAAAAATATACTATATTCTTCAAAAGATTAACTATATATTCATCATATCTTGAAACATTATCCAGAACCAAAATGGTTAGAACAAGATCAGATAATCTTTATTAAAAATAATCTTTTATAAGAAAAAGACTACATTGAATATCCAAAATTAAATAGTAATACCCAAGTTATATATAGACTATTCAACAAAAAAGTCATTCAAATTACTTAAAATAATTAAACTAATATTGAAACTCAAAACTCATAAAGATTTTGTCATGGTAAAATTTATCTCCAAATAACATCGACTACTATTAAAGTCTCATACTTAAATGTAATTAGACTATTCAAATGTTATCCATGATAGGTTAATCATTTATATAAATAAACCAAATATCTATTTGTCCAAAATAAAAACAAATATTCTTTCAAAATAAAATGGAACCATTACTCATTTAATAAAATCCTATAGTATTCAATTTTTTTTAGTGATATAGTATTTCCAAAAAAGAGAAATTATTCCAAAATAACATTTATCACATAATCACCAAATCATTCTTCTATACTAAATATATCCATTTGAAAAAATATAATTCCCAGAAATCTACTTATTCCTAATCCATAAAATCATTTAACTAAAATGAATAAGTTATACTAACCAAGGACTTCATGTAGGCTTGTGGTAGGTGATACTTATCAATCGAACTTCGGTTGTGAGTTTGATTCCCAAGGCATTTCCGGTCGTGACAGGTTGTCACCCTTATTGTAAGTTGTCCTTTTTATAAAACTATAAAATTCTTAAAACATTCAAAAAATTAGATGAAATCTTCAAAAATAACTGTAACATATTGTTAAATCAAATTTTATCTCATAGCTCACATTTTTCATCCAAAAAACTAATAACGGATAATTTCTTCAAAGGTGAATGTCTCTAGAAAAACCATTAGTCACATTAATATATCAGATCATAAAGAATAAAAAGGTTTTTATAATACATTGAAAATATTATATAACTTCAAATTATAAACCCATGATGATACCGCATACCCCTAATAAAACATCCTAATACCCAAAGTTGTCTAAAAATTTCCTCTGATACGAACTATAATGCATCAAACTCAAACCAAATATAATATTGTGTTTTGATCAAGAATTAATTTTCTTTCATATTTATGATCTTTTCATGTTTATAGTTTTATATAATTCGGCCAGAAATATTACATTACATGTCACGACCCATCCCAGTGGGGCCCGTGTCGCAACTTCCCATGCCCGCCTCCAATAGGCCAGGGGCTGGTGACTAGCACCGAGTTTTCAAGTCACTAACCTGGGAGGCATTGACTATAAAACTTTACACACACACACACACATCTCCAAGCCCACAAAGATAACAAGAAAAAACTACTGAAAATGGAAATGCATGCATACACCAAAACCCCAACCAACAGAGTATGACAGGAAAGTAAAGTATAGTAATGTAAAACCCCTGGTCCAAAAGTAAAATCCCACCAAAAGAAAGTCTGAAACAAAGTCCAACCTGTAAGGAAGGTATTGTGACTACAATCCATAGCCGCAAGAACACACCTCGACCTGCTTGATCTCACTGTGCACCATCCGGTCCTTGTCCACATAGAATCATATCAAAGGCTCGCTCGTCTGCAAAATACATGACACGTGCGGGAAAAGACCGTGTAGGGGTGAGTATAACAATACCCAGTAGGACACCCTGAGAACGACAAAGGAATGATTCAGTAAGCTCTATATAGTATATGTTTACAAAACATATAACAATAATATCCAGAATACTCATACACGATCGACTATCGCGAAACCACCACTAAGATCTAGCTCGAAGATTTCATTAAGCACGTAACTGAGAGAACACACTCCTAGGTCTGGAGAGAGAGATACGAAGTACTGATTCTGGGAGAACTCACTCCACATGTACTTAAGAATATGATGCTCAGATAAGGATCACAACCAATAGCTATGGGGTGCTTCCAATAACTCAGTCTGAACTAATCCGCTAAGTAGAGGATCGGCGCCCAGGTAAAGTAAGTCACGTTGATACCAAGAACTCTACCTAGTGTACTTGGAGGGAATAGATGATTCGTCTCTAAGTCTCACAGAGGGGATTCCAACAACTCTATTCAGGAAGTCCTACTGAAGGCATCATGTTCCTGTATGTAGGAAATGATACCAGAAACCTTCAGGGGAAAGACCAAGGGTACGAACCCAAAGAAAGCTAGCCCAAGTCATGTAAGACAAATGGCTCAATCCATGTATAACAGGTTACACGACGTGTAGTAGGGTAACACTCCGTGTTCCTTGACTCCAGGTAATGCCTGTGTAAACGGCCCGTGTCATCCATCCAAGGTGTGTAAAACTCAACTACAAGGCGTGTAGAAGGATCACACGCCGTGTTCCTTGGCTCCGGGTACTGCCCGTGTAAATGGACTGTGTCATTAGGATTGTCGTATTAAAAGTAACTACACGGCATGTAGACGGGTTACACGCCGTGTCCAAGCGTTCGAGGCTTTCTCCATGTATGATGGTTGTATGCCCGTATACGGCCTCAACTCGTGTCACTCTGCCAGTGTACTAGTATATGGGGTATCCCATGTATCTGGTCGGGTCTTTCCAGAGAGGGGTTTACATGCCGTGTCCTTGGCCATGTACCCAACCCGTGTCCATGTACTCTCGGAGTATACGCCATGTGGTCCACCAATAAACACACGCCATATAGCCCATACTACACACTGTGTAGTCGGGATTTCTCTAGAACTTTCATCTTCCTCCTCGCACCTCGATCGATCTTCCATATCTCTTTTCTGCTATCCATTTTCCATGAAACTAAAGATCCTTGTTCATTTCATCATCCTAACACTGAATCCGGGTGTTTCAGACATTTAATCAGCTCAGAAATCAAGCTTTTATTAATCTGAAGGAAAACACCCAAGAAGCCATAACTTCTGATCTGCTTCGATCCGTCCATCTCCACTATCGTCGCACCTCCGTGGGGTTGTCCCGATGCAAGATCTTTAGTTTGGGATTGTTGCGTCACTCAACAGATGCACAACAATCCATCATTCATACTTCCACGAAGAACGTGTAGAACGCATATGGAGAACGCGAGAAATCAGGGAAGAAAGGAACAAAAAATCGAGAGGAATGAACCTCGATCGATGTTCGTGTCGATCTTAGTTTGTCACTGTTTGAGGGATAAACAAAACTAAAATAACCTTCAATAATAAATCCCTAAAATCCCCGTAAAATCCCATCTCGCAAATACGATCGATCTGTGGGATAATATGTTCATGGATTAGTCCGCGTTCATCGTTGGAATCAAAAATGGGAAAAGGAAAAATCAAAATCAAACATTCTACTTAGATCCGCAGCATTCGTTGGTGAAGATCCGGTCACCGCGTCATCATCGCCGGAGAAACCCGTCAAGAACGCCGTCTCCTCATTGGGGTTTCCTCTAAAGCCTCCAGAGCCTACAAGGGTTTCAGGGCTATGAGGTTTGTAACCCTAGACCCCTACGTAATGTCTTTATTTAAATGATATTCGCTGCAACAAGATTTAATAAAATATTTTTGTTAAATATTTTATTATAGTTACGTCCAAACACTAGATTTCACCACCGACCTGCGCCGACCGATGTTAGGCCTCGCCTAAGTTAAAATCGCAGCTCTTAACACAATGGTACCCTTGGATTTTTGATCTGAGCATCCGTTTAAGAGTTATTCCACTTTTTCAGGAAATCCACATGCATGTGTTATTTAATTAAATTCAAACATTTGTTACGTGCTCGCCGGGCCTTGGAACTGCACGTCGTCTCAAAGCCTGGTCTCAAAAATAATTCCCATATAATATTAAAATAATACATGGAAACAATCTGGCACATTACATCCTCCCCACCTTAGGGATTTATGTCCTCAAAAAGCCAAAACAAAGTCTACTAAAAAAGACGTGGGTACTACACATAGATCTGAGTCTCCCACTCCCACATGCTCTCCTAGAGCTTCCCGTGTTGCCACCAGACATGAACTAAGGGAATAGATCTCCCACGAAGGATCATCTCCTGCCCATCCTTGATATCCACTGGGTACTCAGTAAAGGTTTCCCCATCATTGATGTACAGCTCTCCCTAGTTAATAACGTGCGATGGATGATGCACGTACCTCTGTAGATGCGACACATGGAAGACGTTGTGTACCCGGTCCATCTGAGAAGGTAGAGCCATGTGATACGCCACCTCGCCAAATATACTTAAAATCTAAAAAGGGCCGATGAAACTCGTAGATAGATTGCCGCCTCGGCCAAATCTCTTCAATCCCCATCGAGGTGAGACCCAAAGGTACAAATGGTCTCCCTCCTCGAACTCCAGGGGCCTCCGTATCCTGTCGGCATAAGACTTTTGATGACTCTGTACAGTCTTCATCCACTCCTGGATGACCTGCATCTTCTCTGTAGTAGCTCGTACCATCTCTGGGCCCATGAGTGCTGACTCTCCTGGGCCAGTCCAACAAAGTGGTGACCTGCAAGGTCACCTATACAAAGCCTTGAATGGTGCCATACCAAAAGTGGAATGATAACTGTTGTTATAAGAAAATTCCACCAGTGGTTGGTGATCCTACCAGCAACGATCAATGTCAAGCATGGAAGCTCATAGCACATACTCCAGAACATTGATGGTCCACTTTGTCTGTCCATCAGTCTGAGGATGAAACACTGTGCTCAAGCGTAACTGAGTCCCAAAATCTTCCTTAAATCCCTTCCACAAATGGGATGTGAAACAAGAATCACGATCTGAGACGATCGTTGATGGCATTCCATGAAGTCAAACTATCTTCTGCATGTAGAGGCGTCCCAATCTCTCTACTGAATTCTGGTCCCGTATGGCTAAGAAGTGGTCCGACTTGGTGATTCGGTCTACAATCACCTAGATGGAATCATGTCCCCTAGATGTACGTGGTAAAAACGTCACGAAGTCCATGGATATCCCATCCCACTTCCACTCTGGAACCTCATGGGGCTGAGTCAAACCTGTTGGAACCTGGTGCTCAGCCTTTACTTGATGACAAGTAAGGCACCGATAAATAAACTCAGCCACACTCTTTGTCATTCCTAGCCACTAGAACAGACGTCAGAGGTCCTGGTACATATTTTCCATGCCTGGATGCACCACTGATGGAGATGTGTAGAACTCACCAAGATCCTCCTCTCATAACGTCACTGTAACTAATGTGAATCATCTGAAAAGAACAACATGCTCCAACCTTTTTAATATCCATCTGCAGCATCACCTGTGGATATATGAGCATGTAGAGTATCACATTAAGAATCCTCGAGCTGTGCTTCCCTGACTCGCTATAAGAGAGGAGGGGTAACAACCATCGACTGAAGGTAATCTCCCTCACATCTATCAATGAAGGATAACTGTAATGAGGCCAACTACCATGTCTCCTCATCCAGCAACTAAGAACTGGATTTCCTGCTGAGAGCATCTACAACAACGTTCCCCTTCCCAAGAGTATAAACGATCTCACAGTCATAATACTGGAGGAACTCAAGCCACCGCCTCTGTTTCAAATTTAGATCCTTCTGAGAAACGATATATTTGAGAATCTTGTGATTAGAGTAGACTATAAACTACTCACCCATCAGGTAGTGCCACCGCATATTCAATGCGAAGACTACCACTGCCAACTGAAGATCAAGGGTTGCGTAGTTATGCTCATGTGGCATCAATTGACATGAGACATAGGAAATCACCACTTTCCTCTACATCAGGACACAACCATGCCCGGTTCCTGATGCGTCACAGAACACTATGTACTAGACACCCTCTTCTGGTAGTCTCAAGATCGGGGAACTCATCAAAATCTGCCTCAACTACTGAAAAGCCTACTGGCATCTCTCAGTCCACAAGAAAGGCTACCCCTTTTGGGTCAAAGCTGTCATGGGTGCTGAAATCCTGGAGAAATCAGGAATGAACCTCCGATAGTATCCTTCCAACCCAAGGAAAATTCAGACCTCCCTCACACTCCAGGGTGGCTCCCATGCTACACTACGTCTACATTGGCTGGGTCCTCTACTACACCATCTTTTGAGATAACATGTCCCAGAAAGTGGACCACTTGTATCCAGAATTGACTCTTCGAGAGTTTCTCGTACAACAGGTGCTCTCAATGTGTGTCAAGAACCATACTTAGGTGCCTCGCGTGTTCCTCCTAAAATGTAGAGTACACAAGGATATCATCGATGAAGACCACCATGAACCGATCTAGATAGGGATGAAAGATACGGTTCATGATCCCCATAAACACTGTTGGGGTGCTCGTCATGCCGAAGGGCATCACCAAGTACTCATAGTGACCGTAGTGACATCTGAAAGACATCTTCGGTATATCCTCATCTCATACACGCAACTGGTGATAGCCTGATCATAGATCAACATTTGAGAACCATCATGACCCACTTAACTGGTCTAAGAGGTCATCGATCCTCGGTAGTGGATATCACTTCTTCACAGTCACTTGATTCAAGCGTCGATAATCCACACACAACCTCAAGATCCCACCTTCCTTCTTGGAAAACAAAACTGAGGCCGCCCAAGGTGAAACACTGGGTCTCACGAATCCCTTCCTCTGTAAGTCTTCCAACTACACTCTCAGCTCACGAAGCTTTGCAGGAGCCATCCGATATGATGATGTTGATATTAGTGTCGTCCCGAGTTGCAACTCAATGTAGAAATCTATCTTCCAATAGGGAGGTAGTTCAGGGATATCCTCTGGAAATATGTCCTTGTACTCAGCCGCTGCTGCTGGAAACTGGAAACTCATAACATCTACTGCGCCAAGGGCTAGGCTAGCCAACTAATGTGAAATCAGCTGTACCTTCCTACGCACAAGTCCATCCTATGCTTCCTGGGTCTCCTTTTCACTAACGAAGGAGAACCTCGTTCCATCACTGAGGAGACACCATGCCATTCACATAAAACAGTAAATCTAGGCATGAACTCTGGATAGACAATCCATACCAAGAATGACATCGTAAGGCCTCGATGCTACCACCAAGAGGTTCCAACCGAAACTCTCACCTCTACGGGTCAGGTCACACTGTCTGCAAAGGTGTGTGATCTATGAATCTTCTAGAGTCGGTGTTTCTAAGTGTAAGGGTTGAGTCAACGACTCAACTGGAATCTCTAGGTCTCGAAAAAGATAAGCAGCCATAAAAGAATGACTAGAACCTGTGTCTATCAATATGAAAACCAATGTAGAAATGACATAGATTGTATCTCTAATAATTCCAGGAGTACCTGGGTCATAAGCCTCAACTGCCTGCATCTATCCCTACCTCAGTCCACCAGCTCCCTGAGCCTAGGTTAGACCTCTTGAGGGTGGTGGTAAAGGGTCAAAACACCGAACACCTCCAGCTGCTCTCTCATGTCCTCTACTATGTCCGCCGCCCCACGGATCTGTCTGATCCACACATTTCCTATATCTCGGTGGTCCATCCACTGCTCCCATGTTAGTAGTATGGCAGGTCAGACAATTTAGAGTGAGATGTCCTCTGCCATTACATGAGTAGCATTGCCTCTCTCGAGGCTAGCTGGATGCACCCTGCAAACCCTGTACGACATATCCTCTGTCCGGGGATCTCGACTAAAAATGTCTCCCACACCTGGGTCCCTGATGTCGGCTCCCTACTACCGAGGTCTCTTCTCCAACTCACTCACTACTTACAACTGCTGGTTGTCTCTACTCTGATAAGAAGCTCTCGACCACCAAAGCCTGCTCGACCACCCCAGCTTAAGTAGGAATGCTCATAGGGATGACGCTAACTCAGATGTGTCTGCGCAATCCCCACTCAAAAGTGAAATCACTGAAGTAATGATCCCTGACCATATCCATCGAGTACCGTGAGAGGTCGGTAAACATCGATGAATGGTTAGCCACCATCATGGTCCCCTACTAATGCCAAAGAAGCTCCTGTATATGTACTTCTCTCAGAGTAACCGGTGAAAACTCTTCTTTGAAGATATGTTCAAACTATGACCATGAAAGAGTCTCCTCGTCGTGAGTAGGGATAAACAAACTCCACCATCGCCCTACCAAGCCCCACAAATGGTTCGTTGCCAGGATCTCCATCTGATCTGCTGGTGTCTTGACCAAATGGAAGACTCTAGCCACTGCCTCAAGCCAGTCCTCAGCTGCCTAAGGGTCAGGCTCGCCTCAAAATCTAGGGGGTCTTTGTATCTGAAAATCATGGAGTGCGCTCAGCCTATACTCCTCCTCTCCTGGTACAGCATGAACCAAACACTGCTCCAAAGGTGGTGGAATAACTGGCGCACCACCCGAAGGTAAAATAGGGGGATCTAGTCCCTGTATCGAACCTTCATCACTGATAAGTTCATCCTCATGATCAAGCTGCTGGATCCTAGCGGGTGCACGTATCGGAGGCATCCTATAAAGAAACAAGATGTATCACAGTCAGTGAGTATATTGGGAGAGCTGACTCAAGAAGGACATGGAAACCACAACCCATTCCTATATGATCCATGTACCATTATTTTCCCCTGCAACTAGCGCTATCATGTTCTGAGTTGGAAAATAAGTTACCAGAGTCCTGGTGTATGGATACATCGGCCGCCTGTACCAACACTAGGGTCCCTAGCCTGAAAGCCAAACTCGAAACACTTAACACTATTTCCCGAAACCAACTCACAGAATCCCGGTTCTAAGGTAGGACCGACCACCTCTGATACCACTCTGTCACGACCTGTCCTAGTGGGGCCCGTGCTGCAACTCCCCAAGCCCACCTCCAATAGGCAAGGGGCTAGTGACTAGCACCGAGTAGGCATGTCAGTAACATGGGAGGCATTGCCTATAAACCTGTACACACACACACATCTCCATTCCCACAAATCTGAAAAGTAAAAACTATTGAAAATGGAAATGCATGAATACACCAAAACCCAAACCAACAGAGTACAACAGGAATGCAAAGTACAGTAATGTAAAAACCCTGGGCCAAAAGTACAAGACCACCAAAAGAAATTCCACAATAAAGTCCAACCTTTAAGAAAGGTACTGGGACTGCAATCCGTAGCCGTAGGAACATGCCTCGGCCTGCTGATCTCACTGAGCACCGTCTGGTCCTAGTCCACCTAGAATCCTTTCAAAGGCTTTCTCGTCTACACAATACACGACACATGTGGGAAAAGCTTGTGCAGGGGTGAGTATAACAATACCCAGTAGGACACCCCGAAAACCACAAAGGAAATACCACAAATTAAATACCACAAATAAATGATACAGTTAGCTCTACACAGTATATGTTTACAAAACATATAAAAAAATATCCAGATATAATCATACACAATAGACTATCATGAAACCACCACTAAGATCTAGCTTGACGATTCCACTAAGCACGTAACTGGGAGAACACACTCCTATGTGTGAAGAAGGAGATACGAAGTACTAGTTCTAGGAGAACTCACTCCACAAGTACTTATGAATATGATGCTCTGATGAGGATCACAAAAAATAGCAATGTGGTGATTCCAAAAACTCAGTCTGAACTAATCCTCTAAGCAGAGGATCGGCGCCCGGGTAAAGTAGGTCACGTCGATACTAAGAACTCTACCTAGGTTACCAGGAGGGAATAGAAGATCCATCTCTAAGTCTCATAGAGGGGATTCCAAAAACACTATTCAAGAAGTCCTTCTGAAGGTATCATACTCATGTATGTAAAATATGATACCAAAAACCTTCAGGGGAAAGACCAAGGGAACAAAACCTAAGAAAGCTAGCCCAAGTCATATAAGCAAATGGATCAAGCCATGTATAACATGTTATATGGTGTGTAGTAGGGTTACACTCCATGTTCCTTGAATCCGGGTACTTCCTGTATAAATGGCCCGTGTCATCCTTCCAAGTTGTGTAAAACTCAATGAAACGACATGTAAAAGGATCACACGTTGTGTTCCTTGACTCTAGGTACTACTCGTGTAAACGACCCTTGTCATTAGGGTTATCATATAAAAAGTAACTACATGACGTGTAGAAGGGTTACATGTTGTGTCCGAGTGTTCGGGGTTTGCTCCGTGTACGCTGGTCAGGTGCCCGTAAATGACCTCAACTCGTGTCGCTCTATTCGTGTACCAGTATACGGGGTATCCCGAGTATCTGGTTGGGTCTGGGCAGAGAGGGATATACTCGTTGTGTCCTCGAATGTGTACCCAACCCATGTCTGTGTACTCCCGGAGTACACGCTAGGTGGTCCGCCAACGAACACATGCCATGTAGCCTATACTACATGCCGTGTTGTTGAGATTTCTCCAGAACCGTCGTCTTCCTCCTCGTGCCTCGACTGATCTTCCGGATCTCCTTTCTGCTGTCCATTTGCCGTGAATCTCAAGATCCTTGTTCGTTTCATCATCCTAACACTGAATCACGGTGTTTCAGACCATCAATCGTCTCAGAAAACAAGCGTTTATTCATCTGAAGGAAAACACTTGAGAAGACATAACTTACAATCTGATTCGATCCGTCCATCGCCACCACCGCCGCACCTCCGTGGGGTTGTCCCGATGTAAGATCTTCAGTTTGGGATCGTTGCATCACACAACAGATGCACAACGAGCCATCATTCATACTTCCTCAAAGAACGTGTAGAACGCATATGAAGAACATGAGAAATCGAGGAAGAAAGGACAACAAATCGAGAGGAACAAACCTCGATCGATGTTCATGTCGATCTTAGTTCTTCACCATTATAAGGCTAAACGAAACTAAAATAACCTTCAAGAATCAATCCCCAAAATCCCCGTAAAAGCCAATCCCGCAAATACGATCGATCCGTGGGAGAATTGTTTTTATGTATTAGTCTTCCTTTGTCGTAGGAATCAAGAATGGGGAAGGGAAAAATCAAAATCAAATATCCTACTTGGATCCGTGTCATTCGTTGGTGAAGATCCAGTCACCGCGTCGTCATCACTGACGAAACCAGTCAAGAACGCTATCTCCTCTTTGGGGTTTCCTCCAAAGCCTCCAGCGCCTCCAAGGGTTTCAGGGTTATGAGGTCTGTAACTCCAAACCCCTGCGTAAAGTCTTTATTTAAAAGATATTCACCACAATAAGATTCAATAAAATATTTTTATTAAATATTTTATTACAGTTACGTCCAAAAAGTAGATTTGACCACCGACCTACGCCGACTGATGTTAGGCCTCACCTAATGTAAAATCGCTACTCTGAATGTAACAGTGCCCTCAAATTTCTGATCTGAGCATCCGTTCAAGAGTTATTCCACTTTTTCAAGAAAACCACACGTGCGTATTATTTAATTCTTTAATTTAATTCAAACATTTGTTCTAGGCTTTCCGAGCCTCAAAACTTCACACCATCTCAATGCCTGGTCTCGAAAATAATTCCCATATAATATTAAAATAATACATGGAAATAATACAAGACATTACATTACATCTCGAAAATTACAATATTGACACTTCTACTCTATACAATTTTTTTATAATAATAAAACTCCTTAAATAAATCAAGAATTATTTTCTTGATAAAATTCTTCTGGAATTCCTTTTTTATCCTATCCTTCCATAAAACCTATGAAAAAATTTTCAAAAAATTGCATGAACATAAAAATATCAATAGGGAGTGTATAATAAGGACTTAAACCATTAGTCTAGGAATATTTTAAACCCCTAAAAACATTTTCACATGAATAACACTCATAATTGTTTTCTCAAATAGTAACATTAAACTAATATCAAGAAATTAAAACTCATTTAGGTGACTTAGAGAATCATATACATAAAATCCTTTAAAATACTATTAAATTGGAATAACTATATGGTATACTTTTAAATTGAAGGTATTTAATGGGGATCACCCTTAATATAAGTTCTATCAGGCTCACCCGTGAGCTATAATGGGGCTCATACCTTCATATAAGCTATAAAGGGATCACTTGTGAGTAATAATGTGTCTCAACCCTTTTTATAAGATGTTTTTGGCTCACACTTGAGCTATAATGGGTCTCACCCCTTTGTATAAGATGTATCGAGCTCATCCGTTTCATATAATGTTCACGTACCATTTCAAAAACACATTCATCACAAAACCCTTTTGTAAAACTCATCTAATCCCATATAATTTTTTTTCATATGAAAATAAAATTCTAATTTAAGATCCCATTTTCAATACCAATATACCCAAATAAATGAATAATGGATTTATTTAAAATACATTAAGGCTTATAGAGGAAGCCGAATTTCAAATAACGGTTATGGTGGAAGAGAAGTGTTATATCCATACTTGTGAAAACAAATAACATTAATTTTGTTTTTTTATTGAAATTAAAATTATTTGTATAAAAATATTCCTTTTGAAAGCATTTAATTAAATTATAGAAAGTCATAATATGTCCTTTATAATCATTTTTATCCAAATAAATAAATATGTATATTAATATCATGAAGACAATGATTTGATAATTAAATCATTAAACATTAAAGGTGTCCCATACCGCTTTGAAAATTTAAACATTAAACTCCATGAATTAATAAAAAACATAAATACAGGTAAAATATGGACATGAAATGTCATAGTGGTTGTATATACACGTTATAAAAGGATAGAGGTGGATATTATCAAGAAATGCCTCAATGAATTTAGATTAAGGCGAAGTCCCTTACCTTGAGTCTAATTTCTCATGTTTTCCCATTGTTCTTCATGAATAATGAACTACAGTTAATTTATACTTTATTAAAAGCCTTATTATGTTTTTGATTCCTTTTATATAACTTATTACCATTTTATAAAAATTAAACAATTATTTAAGTTAATATTAGTCATTTTGTCGATATTCAGTACTTGAGTCACAAATGAACTTGTTTTGATATAAATTTTACATGTAGTCAAAAGTATATAATCTATAGAATGATATTAATGATTTAAATAACATATATATCTAGTATATATGTATTTATATTGGTCTATAACATTTTTATATTATAAATGAAATGCACCATTCATGGAGATGATAGGCCATACGTACACATGAATGCTAATTTCAATTCTTTTTCAAATTAAAATAATTATATTAAAATGATATAAATGTATATTATCATAATAGTATTATATTTCTGTCATTTATGTATCATAGCTTTAATAAAACCATAGTTTATTCATTTCATGTATAGAATTAATAAGTCATATCACTTTGTGGGGGTAGTAGTCCACACTTCCGCAAATGAAATTATCTTATTTACACATCATGGAAATCATAAAGGTATGTTGTAAATAAGAATTACAGAATCATAGAGACAATATAATATAATATAATATATATATAAATATAGCTCAATCATAATTTCCACCATGAGAGGTGGTAGGGTAAAAATTGAACAATCATCATTTCGTGAGGCAGTAGTTCATCATACAAAGAAATAGTATGTTCGTATCCATTAGATGGCTGTGTGTGTAAGTGTAGTTTTATTGAATCTCATAATAATAGAATAGTATATTGAGGTCATTTTTGTTTTTAGGTAATAAAATAATAATAAGATCATAGGGAGTGGATAATGAAAATAATAGATAATAAGTTAAGAGGAGACGTTACCTCTAAATCAGGTAACTTCTTTTGATTTGAGCCAAAATGATTTCTTGAATTTACTTATTCAAAAGGTAAGGATTATAAGAGGAAGGGAGGGATGTTAGGGGCTTATTTTATTAGAATTAGGATAATCCCGGGTTCTTGAGAGGTGTTAGTTATGTGGGTAGAGGTGGTTTCCTTTTATAAGAGGGTGGAGGGGGACTTTAGGAAAGTCTAGAAATATTAATTTATTATAAATTCAATGTTGATTAAAAATGGTTAAAAAATCATTTAATTATATTATAAGATGATTTTTGTTATAATACCCATCATACAATAATTTTTAGACAGGTTTTTAATGTTGTTTTATCTTTATCCTTTTGGTTTAACCCTTATTTTACCTTTTTAATCTTACAGTGATATCATGTTATTTACACATTGTAGGTTAATGTAATTACCTTATCATGTCCAAAAAACTAAAAAACATCATTTATGAAATATTTGTACTTTTATTAACTATTTTTATGAATATTATATGTTAATGAATTTAATATCATTTAATAAACTATTTTATGTTTTAGGTTATGAATTATGTCAATATTGGACACTATATATAGTAGACTTTTTTTACAAACTCATAAAAATTTTATTCATTAGAACAAAAGGCATTAAATCAAATATAATATGTCAATATCATCTAGAAAATTAGTTTATGACATAAAAATAGTCAACTTACAATTACTTTAATACTTATAATTTCATTTTTTTGAACCCTTAATTAATAAATCAACCACTACATCATTATTGTGTCATAATTAAATTTATTTATTTAATGTATAAAAATAATAAATTAAATATCATGATTTATGAAATCTTATTATCTTTTTAATTAATATTTATAGTCTGAGAGATATGTTACATAACCCTATATTATGTTTTTTTATTAAAAGATATATGTTTATGTTATATTTCTCCTAACTTTAAATTATTTATTAGGAAATGTCATTTTCACTTACAAGTGGCTCCATGGAGTCCCAAAATCAGCAAAATGATTCCCATGGTCAGTAATAACTCATATAATAGAATTATGACATGTGTATGGTATTTAAATATTATTTTTTTATCCTTTTTACAATATTTACCCTTTAACCATGGTAAATAAAATAATTACCAAAGATACTATTCATAATGTCTAAAAATATAAGGTACCTATTTAAACAATTTGAACCTTATGATTCCAAATTTGGAAATAATTTTCTTTCAAATTCAAAACAAAAATGTTGCAATAATTAATTTAAAATAAATTTATGTTGCCAAAAACATAATGTAGGTTTTTAAAAAGAAAAAACTAACAAAATATTGACACGTGTTTATGTCCAATTTCAATGTGAAATTAATTTCAATGACCAAAATTAGATTAAATGATAAAAATATATTATATTTATAAATTAAAATCATTAATTAATATTATTTTACCATATAAATTATCTCTATTTAGAAAGTTGTTTTTAATTAAAATTTAGCGTATTCTCAATATTCATCAAAATGTGATAGTTATTCAAAAAATATAAATAATTCATCAAAAGTAAATTTTGATATCCCAATTATAAATAAGATGTTTATTTTTTTAAATAGAACATATAAAGGTGTAAAAATAATATTTTAAAAGGGTTCTCTATCAAAAGGAGATAATTTTTTTATAAATATACTTCTCTTCATGTAAAAATTTGTATTTGTTATTATATCATATATATAAATAATATAAGATGCATTTTAAACATTACATTCAATATATATATATATATATTTCATTAAATAAAAATACTTATGGAGTTATTTTATTTCATAAAAAAATTATTCACTTTCAAATATGTTTTTATCAAAACACTTCCTTTATATTCCATTGATTTTTATTTCCATTTATATTAAATTTGGTAAGGAATGAACCATTTTTTAAACATGTGTGAACCATATTTCATAATTTTGTTTATAATATTAATTCTTATCATTATAACATCTAGAAGTTAAATACCATTTAATATAATAATAATAATAATAATAATATTGTATTATTTTTTGTTATAACTCAATGTTGTGTATAATGTAACATTTTGGAGAAACCCATTACTGTGTGTCGAGTACAATATCAGAAAAAAGTCCCCTTTAACATAAAATTGATATCTTATTAATAAATATTAATAGAAATGAAAATTAGTATTCTATAAATATAAGGTTGTTACATATATACATTAAATTCATCATTATAACCTATTATGACAGGCGGTGCTGAAAATGAAATTACATCTGTTCGTGAGGTGGTAGTCTTCTGTACACATGATTGATGGTTTCATTTCCTATTTGATGAAATATGATATGTACATAGGTTATTAAATTGAAAAAATAATACATATATATATATATATATATATGAAAGATACTTTTATTATTATTTCATTATATTTGATGTATATTTGAATGAGGTGGAAGATGAAATAAAACAAAAAATATTGGTTAAGAATGATGCCTCTTCTTCAGAAAACCTTTTTAAGTTTTCACCAAAATCCTAACTATGAGGATTTTATAATAAAAAAGGCCTCTAATCAATGTTAAGGTAAGTATTGAATTTAATTGGCTATTTATTTTTTTTGAAAAAAAGTCTTTTTTATATGTGAATAAAATAGAAGAGGAGGTTCTCTTTCATAAGTGAGGAGTATGTATTTTTTTGTATTTTATAAAATATTAAATTAATATAAATTAATTTTGAAATTAAAATAGATCCAAATATTTGATATCAAGAATATAATATTATTTTATGTGTAAATATTCTCATCCTGTAAACATTTTACAATTTTACCTGAATTTTTCACCCATATATTTTTTATCCCACGTTAACTTTTTTTTTGAAAATTACCACAATATTATAGAGTTTACACTATAGAGGCAAAAAAAGTTCTTATAAAAGAAAAATCATCCCATAAATGCACCATGGTACATATTATAAATCATTTCACATTTAGTTGGATGAATAATTTTTTTATTAATTTTATATCATTTAATCAAACATTATTTATTTTAAGATATCATTAATGTCAATTTCAACAAGATTCATTTAATTTGTTTTAAAAAACATCGATAAAAATATAAAAATTTGAATATAAACATTTTCAAATACCCAAATATGTTATAATTATCTAAAATTTTATGGAAAACAATATCAAATTCAAATTATGTTACTTAATATATTTTTAAAATCATTTAGTTTATTTTCTTTTTAATTAAATAAATTCTACTTTGGTGTTTCATAAGTATTGAAGGTAATTATACAATTAATAAAAATTATAAATAAATTAAAATTATGAAAATAATTGTATTATTCTAAAAATAACTATTTATATCCATTTATAACATTCTTTTTTACCTCTATGAATATATAAGTGATATTTAAAAGTTTGAGGGTGAAATATTTGTATTTTTATTTACTTAAAATATTATATAAGAAATCTTCAAGGAAACATGTCGAATAAATATTTAAATCTAGATAATAATATGATTTTTATTAATATAGTCATAAAATAGAATTTAGATATCAATTTGATTATTTTATCCATCGTCTCTTTATTTTAACCAATGATATACCAACATTAACCTTAAGTGTAGTATCCAATTTTTAATGTTTTTACTATGAATCATGATAAAATATTAAGTTGAAATTATTATATATTATTAATTTTTATAATAAAAAACATGGAATAAATTTTATAAAATTAAATTCACAAATGTGATGGAATTTAATTTAAAATCAAACCCATAAAAGTAACAAAAAGAATTTTTTCAGGAAAATGTATTTCTGATGAAAAATATAGATTTATATTAACTATATAACTTGTAATATTTATTATATAAATTTAAATTTATATAAATAATAAATAATATATATATTTAATTTAATAAATTTTAAATTATGGGTTATTTTTATTTATTGACCTATAAATAATAGTATTCACTTAGAAATAGTTTTTAGAAAATGCATTGTCAAGCAGAAAATAGATTTATACAAAAATCATTATTTTTTTATTAAAATGAAATCTATTATAATATTATAGATAAAATATATCTTATGAAACTTTAATACCAAACAGAAAACATAATAGGGGTTTAAATTACTTTATTTAATGAAAAGAAATGGCATTTTTACAAAATATATATATATTTTCCAATATTCACTTAAAAATAAATATTTTTATAAAAATACAAAAATTTCATTATAATTAATTTTTTAAATTATAATTTAAAAACATAATTTTATTTATTAAAATAAAAATTATTAAAGTGGGAAGAATTATTTTAAAATAAGTGGAAAAACCCAATAAAATCACTTTTTTACAAAAATATAGTTTTTAAGTAAAACACTAGATTTATTATATTACCAAGAAAATAAAACATATTAGATGAATTATAAGAAATTTTAATGAATATTTAATATAACAATTTTACTAAAATCATTCATCAATGTGATTAATTTAATTTATTATGATAAAAACACACTGTACGCATAAAAATAGTTTTTTTCTGAAAAAATTTCTTTTACTTTCAAATGATATTATATTTCATATCAATTGATATCCAATGAATTTATTTTTTCATGTGTAGACCATATTATTTTCATAAATTAGTTATTTATATTAATAACTAACAATTTAATATCAAGATTACAATGGTAAATTTGAAATAATAATATTTTTAATGTATATTGTGGTTGGTTATAACCCGGTGTAATGTGTAATGAAACCTTTTAAATAAATTAAATTTATTTGAAAAAAATATTCCATATAATATAAGGGTGTTACGTTACATTACATATCAATTCACTGTTGGTTTAAATAGTCTTATTTGTTAAGAATAATCACGGATCAAAGCATATATCTGTTGATTTTAATGATATTAACAAGAACCTGAATAAAATTTGCTATTTTCTACTATGAATCAATTAATTTTTCAATCAAATACAAGGGGATAAAAACATATAAAAATTAAAAATTGACATTGATAGAAAAAATTAAGGGTTATAAGGAATTATATATCAAAGAAAGAATTTTTAACAACATATGTGCACTATTAATTCATAGTGATGCATTAAGACAGACAGATTCCCCTACTATATTTATGAATCCAATGACAGGATTATTAAGATATTAATTTGATTAATTTGTTACAGTATTTAAAAATGAAAGTAATATATATTATTAGAAAAATGAAGAACGTGAAGATCTTTGAAAGATTTTTCTAAGGATCTTGAGAATGGAGAAATGTTATGAATATTTTTTAAGTGTGAATTCTGGGTGCAGAAAGTATCATTATTAGGGATTTAATCACAAGAGAGAGTATATCAATGGACATTTAAAATACATAATTTATTGTTGGATAATGTATTCCAAACATTATAATAATTAATCATTGTTTTTTTTGGATTCTTAAGATACTATCTACTATTCCTGAAAATTTTATCATGACTGTCAAATCCACTAAACAAGTTATCTTGGATGGTTTTCCAGCTCCAATGGAAAAAGGAATGAGAAGAAAAGTTCATTAAGATTAAATTAAGGTTGTTCACCATAAATTTACTATGTATTGGAGAATAATTTTCAATATATATTGATTTTTTTAATATGGTATTTGGATGTGTCCTTATATAGATAACATGGTGGTAAATCATGACTCACACCAATTAAGTATTCATGAAAAAATCACCATATCACATAACGACCAAAATTTTATTTTTTTAATTTATTTTTGGGTTAAATAAGAGTTTATATATACCTCTTTTCTTTCAAGGTTAGTTAAAAAGGGTCTGACGAGTATTATATCTAAAATTTCATTAGTTCACCACTTGTAATGTTAGGGGTTGGGGGTGGGAAAAAATTTATAGCCTAAAAGTCTGTTTCATTGCCTGAATGGTCTGAGGAAAATTATAGATATTCCTGAAATTCCAAACATACCCTATCAAATTAGAACCTTTTAGGGTCTTGTTTTCCCTCATTCTGTGTGTATCAACCCCAGTAATATTTATTCTAATATTACACCTCTTCCCTTGAAATTACTATAATATTTCTCCATGTTTAAGGTTTATTCCTCAAGGTAAAACTATCTAAACCACTTCCTCTCTTCCATTTCCATATCCTCATCCTTATACTTTTCTGATCATGGATATAATGGCATATGGTTTCATTCAACATAATTTTTAATTTTTGTTTTCTTAGTCTTTGGGTTTTTTGGGATTCCTCTTTGATTCCCAATGATTATTAGTCTTTATTATTGTAAATTACAAATAGTGTTGGTAAAAGCAATGATATTTGTGTTAGTTTTACCATAGATCTATCATTAATATCAAATATTTGATTTCTTGTGCAATCATGTAGGGTTTTAAATTTATATTAATGTTTCCCGGTATATTTATTAACTATAGAAAAGGGTTCCTACATTATTATGTTTTAAATAAATGAGGAAATAGAGTTTTATATGAGTTGATATTTAAATAGTTTATAAATTTTCAAGAATTGTTTGGGAATGGAAATGCCCATTTGGATCTTTTATGGTTCCTTATTATAATTTATCTAAAAGAATTGATCCCAAGTGAATTTTTTGGAAGACCCAATAAGATATATTTGTAGGTTTTAAAAATGGAAATGATTTTTCATATGAATCATGCTTACTTTGTTAGTTTCAATAGAGTTTTGAAATTATTTAAAGGAATTTTTTTATTTGTTGGAATATTTTTTGAAGGAGAAATATTAATTTAAACAAAATGTTTTTTGTAGGATTGTCTATACAATTTTTTTGGATATTTGTATTGTATTGATAAAATATGATTTTTATTGATCAAATTTCACTTTGAAATGATTTAAAATTGGTGAAATGGTTCATATGTTATAGGTGGAAAACCCATATGATCCTGGGTATTAGGTGGGTTGTCTTAGAGAGGCACAAATTGGTATGGTCAGCCTCCCTATAATTAGAAATAAATTAACAATATAACTAAATTTATTAAGGATGAGATATGCATGATGGTGATCTACCATCCATAGGCATGAGTTTTAGGGATGTGAATTCATACCTATTTTTTACGTGGCATGTTTTAGGTATGGGGATCCTAAACAACCCTAAAGAGATATAACATAACACTATATTCCATGAAGTTATATGGTTTTATTATTATAATTGGTTATCGATTATTGTTTGAGAAATTATATATATAAATATATTCTTTTCAGACTGTTATGGAATGGTTGATTTCTATGTTTTTTTTAAACTACGAAAAGATGATTCCGTTTTTTTATTTTAAAACACTTTCATTATTTCCATACTTAATATTTTTTATAAAATTATGAAAATAATGTTTCCCATGAGAAAATAGGATTACATGACATGGATTCTTACTATTGTAGAAAATGTATTCTGATTTCTTTAAATGTTTTCCATAAAACTTTTTTAAATACAATTTATGAATGATTTTTAATGTAAACGAATTGTTTTTATATTTAAAAAGAAACACTATTTTATAAATGTGGGATTTTATCAATTTAAAACTATTTGATAGTTTTTTTTAATAATACAACCACAATAACCTATTTTAAACCTATTATTTCAAAATAAATGTTATATATTTAAATTTTAATTTTTAATCATTTGGATGGTGGGTGATGACTTACCAGAGTTTTTAGATCATGATTATATATTACAATTTAGTAGGCCACTTAGATGTAGCATATTTTAATGGATATATTAGATATATTCTTTTGGATATTCAAGTGGATATTACTCACTCTCACATGGAAACATTATCATAGTGGTCTTGTTGTATTTATTTCCCCTTTTTTCGATTGGTTGGGGCATTTTACCAGTATTCATGGATGTTGTATAATGTTTTTTTATTTATTATACTAGTGTTCCTAATTTCTCTTTTGTTATCTTCCTTAAAATCCTTATTCATAATTATTATTGGATTTTTTTTCTTATGCATACTTTTTGATGCTTAGACACTTGCTTCTAGTCTAAGAGGATCGAGAAAATCCTTTGGGCCTTGATTTGGGTTTTCTCAAGAACCTAGTTCAGGGGTGATCATAGTTGGTTCAGAAAAATTGGTATAAAAGGAGGGTAATCTTGTTACATGGGTATGTTTGGTATTCATATTCAAGAAGTTTATTAACATGAGAGTTAAATCATGAGTATGATATTGATCACCACCTTTAATGATTAGATCTATGTTTTCAAGGTTATCTAAGATTGTTTTTTATTTTGATCAAGCTAATGTATCCATTGTTTGTGGATTTTGGTCTTTAATTTTTATTAATTTGTGAGTTATAAAATAAATAAAGAGGGAAAAGAGAAATAAGTTACATTTACTTGGTTTGGAGAATCCTGTGAAGATCATGTAATCTATTTTACTTAAATTTGAATTTTTATAGTTAGTATATATTTGGAAATACCATTCATTTAATCCTTATATTTTCTCAAGTTTCAATGATCTTGGATTTTTTTATCTTCATAGACTTTTATCTATTTTTAATTTTGATTAATATTTGGTTGTGAAAAATCATGGTAACGTAGGACTGTTTTGGTTTTTGTGGGGTCAAATTAAAATGTGAATCTTAAATATAAATGTTTTAATATTGTTTTCTGGAAAGGAATCAATTTTTATAGAAAAAATTGGAACAATCTCAAAATTATATTTGGTTTGGTAAATGTGTCTCAAATTTATTTGAATTAAAATTATTAATAGTTTGTAATCTTCTTTGAAATATTGTAAATTTTTTTAGTTGAAAATATTTTACAATATATGGATTTGAAATTTTTGAATGTTAAGAATGTTTTACCAAATGCTCCTAATCTATTTAATGTTGTTTTATAAAGAATGAACATACCTTTTTTTTAAATGAGTTTTTATAAATATTTTGAGTAATAATATTGAAATAATTTATGAAATTTAATTTTGAAATTATTTTTGATAAAAAATTCATTGGTTAAATATATGGATTTATTTTAATTTTCAGAGAAATATTGATTTAGATTATTGGTTATAGTGAAAAATTGTAAAGAGTTGGATTTATGGTTTGTTTAATTTTTTCTTTCAGATCATGTGTTTATTTTTTTCTATCCTAAGGATTTATTTTTTTTATTTTTTTTAATATTATTCATATTTCAAACCATTTGAGTTCTTCTCCATTCAGATTTAATAAATCTTTTTGTAGATCCCGATATTCTTTGGATGGTTGTTTTGTTTTCTTATAGTCTAAAATCTTGGAATTATTCATATTTATACCCATTATAATAATTTCATTCAAGAGTTTCAAAATATGAATCCTTCTAGTACTGAAAAAATGACCTATACCCATGGTTCAAAACCTTGGGCATTGGCTATACCTACAGTTTTTGGAACTCTGGGTAACTCAGGAATCAATAGATCTCCACAGCCTATACCAATAGTTTTTCAAAACATGGGTATATTTTTTTTCCACTTTTTCATAGACCCATACCCCCAGTTTTAAAACCATGGGTATATGTTTTCGAAAGAAGCCAGAAGAAAGTTTAAATCCCGCAACCTCCTCCTCTAATACCCAACACCATACCACTCCTACAACATAACACACACACACACACATATATATATATATACGTATCCATATTTATACAATTATATTATTCTAAACTGTAGGTATAGGAGGGAATACCAGTGGAATTGGTGTTCCTACAAAATTTTTTATTGGTCCTGTGAAATTGTTTTTCCCACTATAATGCGATAAATCTATACCTGCTATTTCGAAAACTGTGAGTATTAGTCGTAAAAAAACTAGATACCCATTGTTTTAGAAAAACCATGGGGAAAGGACTCAAAAATCAAACATATACTCACAATTTACTTAAAATCATGGGTATATGACATGATAAATAACCTATACCAACATTTTTGCAAAACCTATGGTTATAGGTGGCCTATACCCACGGTTTTTGGAAACTATGGGTATAGGATCCCCTACTATACCTATACCAACCATTTTTTGAAAAACGTGGCTATAGGTTTGCCTATACCAATAGTTTTATCCAAAACCCTGGGTATAATCCCATTTTCCTGTAGTGTCCTCATTTAATTGGCAGTGAGAATCTCAAGAACTAGTTTTAGAGTTAGTGATGGTTGAAAAGATTTTTATACAAATTGATCATCATGAATCATTCAAGGTGATGTTAAAAATATTCATTATAGGGTACTCGTGATGGAAGTGGTAGAAGTAATCTATTTAGACTAATCCATAATAGGACCACTCTTAAGAGGGGTTTAAGGCATTTTTCATTCAATAGTTCATTAATTATATCGATGTGTGGGCCGTTAGAGTTTTTTTAGATTCAAAATTTCCCTCTTATCAATACTTTGGTGTTGGGATTTATATTTTTTAATTCCAATGAAAACATTTTAAAATTTCTGAGTATCACTGATGGATTATATCTTAGTAAGTTAAGGATATAGTTTGTATAGATTATTATGAAATTTTTATTATATATTGAGGAGTTATGGTTTATTTAACTGAGTTTTAAGTGTTTAAATCTTTGGGGTGACATGAATTATTATAGAAAAGCAGATTATGTCGTTGGGAGGTTGAATCCAATGAGGTGGTTCATGCTCAATCTATACTCTCGACTATCTCATGTGTGATTTTTTCTAATATAAAAAATTATCTTATAAATGATATTTATTTTACTATTCGTTAATTTTTTCAATGAGAGCCTTGTGTTGGGCCTTGGATTTTTAATGTTTATGTATAGATAATATTGGGTAAGTTTTATAGAAATCAGGAGACAATGTATGTTAGGCTATTATTTTTAGTGGATTCACCACAATTTGATGTTTATGAAGCATGATATAGGGTTCCACTCACTTGAAATAAGAATATATTACGTTGTAATTGTTGAAAAAATATTTATTATGGGGAATTTACATTTCTATCCACTTTTCTTTTACATGAACTATTTTTATTTCTTTTCATGATGTGGTAATATTTTTAGGACACATGTTCTATTGTGATCTCTGAGTATTTTCGGTTGTCGTGCTTTAGGATTCATCATATTATCGAGCGTTGTGTTATGGTTAAGTGATTTTGGAACCATCATCTATATTATACAGGAATATTATTTAGTGAAACCCCTAAGGATATTATCATTATTTTTGAGTTCTCTTCCCCTATCAGTTATTTGGAAGAGGTTAGTGGTTTGTGTGGAAAATGTTGTTTAGTAGAATTATAATATGGTAGAGAGACCACTATTAGTGAGTCTCTCACATAAAATATTTTTCTCACACCTTTTATTAAGGGTTGGTAAGTGTGTCTTACTCAAGCCTTATTTGAAACTTAGTTCCATTTAAACATGTGAATTCCTTCTTATTTTTTATTCTAGTAAGGACATTCTTTCCAATTTCAGTTCAATGGTTTTATAAAACCCTATTAGACTATGATCTAGTGTTCTCTCATTCATTTCTATTTAAACTTTGGTGGTTGATAATGTTAGTGAGTATTTTTTGGATTTTTATGGTTTGGGTTGTATCCCAGCGGTTGTGACTCTATGGGGTGTTTGGAATATCTCATGTTCTAGATTATTTAATGATGTATTTTAGTTTAAAATTGATTCTTATTTTGAATGTAACACCCCAGGTAAATAAAGAATATGAAAATTTCATATTTATCCATATTTGTGAATAAAATATTAATATGACATTAAAGGGGATGCTATGCTCGATGGCATACCCAACACGCAACAACGAGTTTCTTGGGAATCTTACGTTGCACTCTAATAATAAAATAATATTATTTTAAATGGTAGTTAACGACTAACTGTTGTGATGGCGGGAATGAATAGAACTAACTTCAAAATTATTTTATATATTTTTAAAATATTTTTACTTTTTACAATAAATGTTAGAGTATTAAAAATGCGAATGAATCCAATTTTAAGCGTAAACGTTCTAATATTTTTTAAAAGGTCGATTAACCGCCTTTTGATGGCGAACCCTCTTTAAATATAGTTTTGGTGACTCTTATACATTCTATTGGACCAAATAAAATTCTTCTTTAGAATCGGCACCTCAAAATTTACTTTGTGTAAATTTTTGGTATCTTTCCGATAAAGTTCATTTTTAATGAATAGTGAAAAATGTTGTATTTTAATTCAAAACCAATTTTTAATCTAATTTATTTATATGATTATATTATCTTTTGAATTGGTTTTAAAGTGAAATTAGAATATATTTTTACAAGAGTGCCCCTCCTCTCCTCTTATAAAAGGCCCCCACCTCTACCTCCTTAGCCACACCTCTCAAGCCTTTGGCTCAGCAAACCACTGCCCATTTCATCTCTCCACAGCCCTATATAACTACTTGAAGCCTCACTTTGGTCAGAATCCTTTCCAAGGAAGCCTTTGAGCTCAAATCAAAGGAAGTTACCCGATTTAAAGGTAATGTCTTCACTTGTGTCCTTTTGTTTTATTTTGCTTCTCCAACCCCCTAAAGTCTTTTGATTCATTTATTTTGTAAAAAATCCAGTATCTTCAATATACTAGGATGTTGTTATAAGAAGGATTCGAGCTACACTTACACACACCTACATCTAATTGTTAAAGAACATACTGTTTCCGTGGATGGCAAATTTCTGCCTCCCGAAACGATGATTGTTCAACATTCTTCTAACACCTTCAAAGGTGGCCATTAAGATGACACTATATTTATATATGATATCTAATATGTTTCTTTTTTACTTAATCTTCTGTATTTTTCATTTATGGAATACCTTTATGGTTTCCATTATGGGTAAACGCGATATCTTTATTTAAGGAAATGCGGACTACCACCCCTCAAAGTGATTTGATTCGTTAATACCAAATGTGGTACATATAAAGGATATATTTAATGATATTATATATGATACCATACTGGAATTAAAATACTGTTATGTATCATTATGTTTTAATTCCATTAAATATGAAATAGAAATGGAAGTAGCGTTCATGCGTACGTACGACTTACCGTCTCCATGAACGGTGCATTTCATTTCTTAACTCTAAATGTTATGTAATATTATAAATGCAAGAATATAAGGGATATATATGATATATATGATATCTACATCATGAATAAAACTCTAGATATAATGAAACTTTGACCACACAAAAAACATGTAATTGAAAGAAGTTCACTTTCGACTTAAGAACCAAATATCGACAAAACAAACATTATTAACTTAAATGATTAAGTAATGTTTATGACATGGTAATAAGTGATATAAAAGGAATAATGAAATTGAAAAAGGTTCTTAAGGAAGTATAAATTAACTCATGTTTATTATTCAGGAGATTAATGAATGATCGAGTGAAGTCGGACCCGAGGTAAGGGAACCTACTCCTCTCTTTCTTTTTAAGTACACTCTTTTATGTCATTCCTTTTAAAGCTCATCTTTCTTGTTATTGGGATGTTATTTTATATTACTATTACTGTAATTTTTTTTATGTTCATATGATGAGAGAACTTATTCTCTCTCATCAATCCATTTTGGAAGTTTTGAGTGGCACCGTTAGGCTGGCGAATTTTCGTAAGAGATCTAACCTCTCTCTTTCTTTTTAAGTACTCTCCTTTATGTCACTTCTTTTAAGATCCTCTTTGTTATGTTTTGGGATGTTCTTTTATATTCCTATTTCTATAAACTTTATTTTAATATGATGATATACCCAATTTGATCTCATCAATCCATTTTTGTAAGTTTTATGTGGCGCCGTTAGGCTGCCGAGTTTTCGTAAGGGATTTTTCATCTCACTTTTATTCCTGTGAGATTTATGCTACATTTTCCACAATTTCCTTTGAGTGGTTTATGTACTGCCCATTATTCTACTCTTTGTGTAATATAATTTCGTTTATTAGTATTTACATCAATGATGTATTGTCCTTCTTTCATGGGGTGTATGTTTTGAAAGATACCCAAGTCGGTAAGGGAACCTTTCACCCTCCTCTTTTTAAATGAATTATTTTGTTGTGTCTTTTAATTTACATATTGTTATGTTGGGATATGTTCTCATATATCCTTATTGATGTAAATTTTATGTCCAAGTGATGAGATACACTTTTTATCTCTCATGAACTCATTTTGATGTGACGCCGTTAGGCTGTCAAGGGAACTTCTTAACCCAATTTCGATTTCTTTGGGTTCAACATGTAGTTATTAAATATGTCATCCTTTGAATATGTGTGAATGACCTTTGATTATTTTACACTTAATATCCACTTATATTTGGTGTATTCATTTTCCACACATAATTATGTAATTGATTTATCCATAAACCAAGGATACAATTTTTGTAAGGGACTTCGTCTCAATCTCCTTTCATTGAGGAACATTTTTGTTTTATACACCACTTTATTTAATACGGTGTATAAAACCCCTTGACTTTTATGTTTATTCAAAAGTAATCTTTTTATATGAAGCGTTTTACTAAACGACAAAAGGGTATGTTTTTTTTTCATACGTATGCGGCGACAACGACTTCTCCGCCGCCGCGAGTATTATTTGGTCTTTGGCTTCCTCAACAAGCTGTAATGTTTTTTAAAATAAAATAAATACCATATACTTTTTTTTGTATTTTGGTATTGAAAATGGTTTTGATAAAAGATTATATTATGTCAATTTATTTAAATGATATATTGTGATTGAAATGTGGAAATGTTATCATTCCTTTATGTTGGTTTTATGTGTTATAATTTTATAATGGTACTTGGACATGTTACGGGAGGTTATGTGATAAACCATATGAAAGGTGGTGCCGTGAATACCAGGATGGGTGGTTACGTTATAACCTCCAATGCATTGGGTATAGAAGTCGGCCGTATGGCTATTCCATTAAGTATGTATGGAATTTTGCCGAATGGCTATTCCATTAAGTGATATGTGTGGAAGTCGACCTTATGGATATTCCACTTAAGTATGTTTATGTCCCAAGTTACCTTTATATGTAATGAGATCTTTATATGGGTTCTATGGTAATATTTTGGTTACAAAAGGGTAAGTAATGATATTTTATTCAGTGAAGAGTTTTTACTACTTCGAAAAGGTGAAAAGTAGTACTTTGATAAAGTATACATGGTTTACTTGTTGTTTTGAAAAACTAACAGTTTTCATTCTTTGTGTATCCCTTAATGAGCTTTTTATGCTCATCCCAAGTTTTTGAAATGTTTTTCACAGGACTTAACGTGGAATAGGGTTAAGGATGGGATCAAGGGAAAGTCATGCTACCTAAAACATGGAACTAGACATGTTTCTTTTTAAGAGTTTTTATTTTATGGAAACTTAGTAGAAGTTTCTACTTTGTAATCTTTTGAGATGTAATAGTTAAGTCCTAATTCTATAAAACTCTAAACCTGAAAAGATCCTCATTGTGAATTATTCATTTAATTCAATATTCTGTAAGCTTTAAGGCTGGGGCCTTATAGTTGGTATCAAAGGTTATTTTAGATAACTTTAGAGGTTAGGGTATTCTTTAAGCATAAGTGACATGACCATAATGGTTAGGATTTCAGAAAGAGTCATTGTTTTTAGATAAAGTGAATGAGTAAGTGTATCTTAGTGTTTATCTTCCTCTTTAGTAAATGATGGTTTTGTTGATATACTCACACTGACCATCTTGGTTTTAGTAAATGGCTGGATCTAGCAGGCACCAACGTAACGGTGGATGTGAAGGAAACTGTGACAGTTTTCTGAGTGAGCAACTGAATGATATGGGAGCTGCAATGAGAACTATTGTGTTTATCCTCAACCAACTATCTGGAGTCATGATTAACCACCTAATCCTTGGTGATTTCTATAAGGCATCATATATGCGAGAAACAAATCCCTACGGAACTACCGGTAATAATCATAAAGGTAAGTGTGTACACAAACCTATGTGTCAAAGATGTGGAAAGAAACACCTAGGAAAATGTTTCAAAGTGACAGAAATATGCAATAGATGTGGAAATTACGGTCATAAAGCAAGAACCTGCCATAGAAAATGGAAGCATCTAGTTGACTCGAGTAAAGGGAAAGAAGTTATTTCTGAGGGATCAATTGAATATTTTAAATGTGGTGTGCATGGTCATTATGCAAACACATGTCCTATGAAGAAGTTTCGGGAATGGGATCACCAAGATCGTACAAATATTCATTTACCAATACCTAATTCCATTCTGATTGAGGATGAAGAAACTAAAAATGACCAATCAAAGGTATGTATTATTTCATGACTATTATTTTCCTATTTTGGAGTCATAGGATATGATTCATGATTTTGTTTATAGGAAAGAGGTATTTCGGAATAAGTTGGAAAGGAATGGTTAATGGATCATGAAGAATGTTGAATGAGTAATATGTCAACATATAAGGGATTCAAGAGTTATGGTAAAATTATTAAGAGTATCAAGTCTCTTTTAATGATGGGGTTACATTAGAAGACTTTTTATATTATGTGCAACCCTGATGTTTAATATATGAAAATTTTATTCAAGGAATAGTTATCTTTTCTTTTGTGGACATAGTTATAAAGAACCATTTGGGTTTATATGATCCTTACTTTTGAGGTAATTATGGGTTACTATATGTTATGATTCAAGTGAAAGGCATGAGATAAAATTGAGGTTAAATTATGTTATGGTTATTTATGATGATTTTATCTTTTTTTTGGGGAATGATTTGAGAATTATATAGTTTTGGAAAAAGGACAACATGAAGACCATGTGACTACCCGTCGCGTCGGACAAAGCTGCGGGAATCGAACCCACAACCAAGGTGCAACTGGTATTTATTGCCTACCACTAGACTATGTGAAGTACCTGGTTAGTTTGACTGATTCGTTTTAGTTATATGATTTTATGAATTAAGAGTAAGTTGATTTTGGGTTATTTTTGAAAATGATTAACCTATCATGGAGAATATGTGATTAGGTTAATTACTTTTCAATATGAGACTTTAGGAGCAACTGATGTTGTTTGGAGATAAATGTTATGATTTAACTTGGAAGACTATGTGACTAAATATTTAAAATATTTGGGTTTCAATCTTAGATTGGTTTACTTTGAATAATTTTATGGTCAAATTGTTTATCGGATGGTCCTCGTTGAACTTTGGGTTTTGTTGGAAAATTTTTGGAGATTAAGCATAGCTTTTTTTAAAGGGTTATCCTTTTCTGGATTATCTGATCTTTTAATAACCTTTTTGGTTTTGGTTTTGGTTAAAGCCTAAAGACACATGAATTATGTAATTCCCTTTGGTGGATTAGGTGATTCTATAGAAGTTTAATATAGTACTCTTAATATGAACAAGTCTTCCTAAATACTCGTCTTTTGGAGAAAATATGTGTTTGTGTAAGGAATATAATAAAAGTTGAAAGTCGACATGATAAGTGATTATGTTTCCTTATGAATAAATTCCTCAATAAAAAGTAACTTAAAACAAAATTTTGTCTATTAACTTTTCCTACTGGGGAATCAAATACCATTTAACCAATCACAAGTTTGTGATTTTCTTATGGTTAACTTTCTCCTAGACATGTTTACTATCACTCTCCCTCAAGAACACGACCCTTTGCTTTTTCTTCCATGTCCATGTTTACCTACATGGAATCCTATTATGGGTTAACTCTGGTGACCTCTGTACTTATCTTTATTTATTTTAAAGTGATTGTTTTATGGACTCTTGTTCCGATTTGGGACTTTCAAGGATGTTTCCAAGCTCAATTTTAAAATTGCGAGGACGCAATTACCAAAAGGTGGGAAGGATGTAACACCCCAGGTAAATAAAGAATATGAAAATTTCGTATTTATCCATATTTGTGAATAAAATATTAATATGACATTAAAGGGGATGCTATGCTCGAGGACGTACCCAATACGCAACAATGAGTTTCTTGGGAATCTTACGTTGCGCTCTAATAATAAAATAATATTATTTTAAATGGTAGTTAACGCCTAGCTGTTGTGATGGCGGGAATGAATAGAACTAACTACAAAATTATTATATATGTTTGTCAAATATTTTTACTTTTTACAGTAAATGTTAGAGTTTTAAAAATAAGAATGAATCCAATTTTAAGCGTAAACATTCTAATATTATTTGAAAGGTCGATTAACCGCCTTTTGATGGAGAACCCTCTTTAAATATAGTTTTAGTCACTCTTATACATTCTATTGGACCAAATAAAATTCTTCTTTAGAATCGGCACCTCAAAATTTACTTTGTGTAAATTTTTGGTATCTTTCCGATAAAGTTCATTTTTTAATGAATAGTGAAAAATGTTGTATTTTAATTCAAAACCACTTTTTAATCTAATTTATTTATATGATTAAATTATCTTTTTAATTGGTTTTAAAGTGAAATTAGAATATATTTTTACCATTTAATCCAATGGTGGACATTGGAATTAATTTCACTTTGAAATCAGACTTAAACTAGTGTCAATCTTTTGATACATTTTGTTTCATAAAAACACGCTATTGTTTTGACAGTAGGAATTAATTATTAAATTAATTAATGAAACTTATATGTTTTAAATTTTTTAAAATAGGCATCATTTTTGAATTTGGAATATCAAATATAGCTTAGGGTGAATTTTTGGTAATTTTCTGAAAAACATCAATTTTTGATGAATAGTGAAACCACTAAGTGGTACTTATAAAGACTGATTTTCCGTTTAAATGAAAATTTTCCATATTTGTGTTTTGAATTTCGAAAATCCGACATACATGGTTGTAATTAAGAATTAAAATGTGGTTCAATGGGATTAAAATAATTTTTTGGTGAATAGTAACTTATTAAGTTTTTAATCGCGATTAGAGGTAATTAGTGTAGTTTAAGGCAAGAATAATGTTTTAAAAAAATGAAATGACCTAGAAACATGTCCTACCCTCATTGGATGTGTCATGACCGACCAATAAAATCCATGGGTCAACTTGGGGACCCCATGGAGCCACTTTGGTTGGAAAATGATATAAATACCTTTTTATTTAATGTTAAAGTAAAAATGACACAAACATGAGATGTTTTACTAAAACAATTTTTACATGGGGTTATATAAGTCATATTTTTGAATATAAATAGTAATTGGAAAAATAAAAATATTTCTACATCATAGTAGTTTTTTTATAATTTTTAGACATTAAATAAATTAAATTATTTATGACATCATGATGATGCAGCGAAGACCTCATTATTAAACGATTTATATAAAATGGAAAGATAATGTAATATCTAAGACCTACACATGTCCAAAACCTATTGTATGAGTGGATTTTGAACCCTTATCACCTAATACTAGAAATACATCAATGTGGGACCTTTAAAATCCGAAACTCTTTTGAAAATAAAGTAACATTTTGTAACTTTACAAGAGTGCCCCTCCTCTCCTCTTATAAAAGGCCCCCACCTCTACCTCCTTACCCACACCTCTCAAGCCTTTGGATTGGCCAACCTCTACCCATTTCCTCTCTCCACATACCTATATAACTCCTTGAAGCCTCACTTTCGGCATAATCCTTTCCAAGGAAGCCTTTGAGCTCAAATCAAAGGAAGTTACCCGATTTAAAGGTAATGTCTTCACTTGTGTCCTTTCGTGTTATTTTGCTTCACCAACCCCCTAAAATCTTTTGATCCATTTATTTTGTAACAAATCCAGTATCTTAAATATACTATGATGTTGTTATAAGAAGTATTCAAGCTACACTTACACACACCTACATCTAATGGTTAAATAACATACTGTTTCCGTGGATGGCGAATTTCTACCTCCCGAAACGATGATTGTTCAAAATTCTTCTATGTAACAGCCCAAGATTTTATGAAAAATATTCTTTTTAATTTCACTAATGTCTTTTGTTGTACGCAACACAAAATGGAGATTTCACAACACGCATCCTTGACTTTCCTTTCATTACACGCAATCGCAACCTTCCTCGATAGCGTGTGTAGTACGTAATACTGAGTTTCACGAAACAACGATATGCTATTAAAATATTATTAAAACTAGCCGTTATGAATAGTAATAACCACTTTTTAAATTTTAGAAATTTTAGCTCTCAAAATGGACTTCATTTTTGGATTCGGAGTATCGAATTTAGCCTAAGGTGAAATTTTGGTACTTTTCGGATAACTTTCATATTCTGATGAATAGTGAAAATTACTAAATTATAATTAAAAACAACTTTTTTAATCGAAATAATTAATAGTGATAAATAATTAATTTGAGTGGTTTTAAAGTATATTTAGAATATATTTTTACAATTTAATACAATGTTGGTCATTGGATGTAATTTCACATTTAAACCAGACATAATCAAGTGTCAATCTTTTGATAGATATTGTTTCTTAAAAACACGCTATTTGTTTTAACGGCGGGATTTAATTATAAAATTAATTAATGAAATTTATATGTTATGAATTTGGCAAAATAGACTTCATTTTTGAAATCGAAATATGAAATATAGCTTAGGATGAAATTTTGGCATTTTTCTGAAAACTTTCAATTTTTGATGAATAGTGAAACCACTAAGTTGTAGGTTAAAAACTGAATTTTGCATAAAACATAATTTTACCGCTTCTGTGAATGGAATTTAGAAAATCCGACAGACACGGTTAATATCAAGGACTAAAATGTGGTTCAATGAGATGAAAATAATTTTTGGTAACTTTTTACTTTTTTTACCACGGTTAATAGTAAATAGGGTAACTAAGGGTAAATATGATTTTACTATTACCCTAACACATGTCCTAATTCTATTGGATAAGTTTAATTCGACCAAAAACAACCTTATGAATATAATATGACCATTTAGGTCCACTTGGATTAGATTATGACATTTAATATTATTTTATTTAATGAATAGTTAAAATAGTTAAAATCAAAGTTTAATAACTAAAATTTTTTTAATATGGGGTTATACATAAGATAAATTCGACTATAAATATTTATTAGAAATCTAAATAGATTTCCTACATAATGATATTTTATTTATAATTTTTAGACTTTAAATAAATTTATTTATTTATGACACAACGATGATGCAGTAATTACCCTTTTAAGGAAATATTAATATAATTGATGTTATAAATGCTCAAATGAATGTAATTTGAGACTTTTTATGAATTACACTAATTTTCTAGGTTACTATGATATATTAGTGTTGATTTAATCAACTTGGTTCGAACATATAATTCTGTTATGACTTTCACAAAAAACATATATCAAATAGTGTCAAAATTGACACAAAATAGTTTTTAAATAAAATATTATATTATTAATTTTTATTTTATTCCTAAAAATCTAAGGTTCGGCCAAATGACTTAGATAAGGATATATATATTAATAATAAACAATTTGGGGTTCGTTTGGCATGTTATTGTAAGTGTATTAACCATATAGTGAAAGAAAACAAAAAGACACGGTAAAAGTTAAATTATTTAACTTAGAGTTAAATCTAATTTATAAGGTTAAAATAATACCCTAAACTTGTCTAAATCCTATTGGATGATAGGGTTTCGACCCATCCCCACTTTAGATTCTAAATAAGACCCTTTGGAACCATTATAAACCAATTTTAACTTTAATATAAAATAATATTTTGAGATATTCCTAAGGTGCCCCTCTCCTCCCTTATAAAAGGACACCTCCTCCCCCTCCTCCTCACACCAATTTGAGCACTCAAGCTCGGCCAACCCCTGCCAAAATCTCTTCTCCACTTCCCTAGCAACATCCTAGAGGTTCTGGTCTTCCTCAAAGACCAATTTTAGTGCCCTAAGAGGAGGTCTCAAAGAGGCGCTTTAAAGAAGAGGTAATTACCATTACCAATTCTTTCATCTTTAATTCTTCTTCCTCTTAGGTTGTTTCATTATGAAGTAATAACATCAGTATCACTCATATACTGATATGTTATTATAATTATGAAACAACCCTATTTCACCATCTATCCATCCTACGGAAAAAGAAATCACCGCGCGTGCGTACGTACGGAATACCGTCTCCACGCCGTGGTGTAATCTATTTTCCACCACCACCTTACATGGATGGGTATAATGGTGTAAATAATAACTATACATAGTTATTACAACATCATATTGATTCTGATATATTGTATAATCCACTCCAATTCAATTCAATATTTATGGAAATGATATCATCGCTCGTTCGTACGTACGGACTACCGTCTCCACGATGCGATGAGATTCATTCTCCATGTTAACCATTTAAGAATGATTATAAAGTATATATAAGAAATAATAATTAAATATATTACATTATAAAGCTACTGGATTTATGTATATATATATATGTCATCTACTTACTTCCATTCAAGACAATAAGGAAAGGAAAACAGCGTTCATGCGTACGTACGGACTACCGTCTCCATGAACGGTGTTTTTCATTTCATTTACTATCTATTATATATATATATATATATACTGAATATATATGATATATAAATCATATTTTATATTTAGGAAGTAAGTAAATCATGATATAATTAATAATAATGTCAAGAACAACAAGTCAAAACACCTACGATAAATGAAACGATTTTACCCAAAACGCTTCTTTAACATGGGATTTACAAAAGAACGGGTAATATAATGTCATAAGTGAACCATATATGATATCATAACAATGAATATGATTCTTTAATAAGTCAATGACCTTATTTAAATCATTATACAGGAGGTTCGGACACATACGAAGCAAATCGGACATAAGGTAAGGGAAATATCACAATCTCATTCTTATCCGAGATTGTTTGTACTTTGAAATTTACTGGGGTATATTTTATCATCCAAATCCGTGTTTCCTCAATATTTAATGTTATTTACATCCACCTACAATTGTTTAAATCCAATTTTACCCTTCGGTGAGTTTTTAGTAAAAGATATGAAAGGAATCTTTTGTCGTTTTTCATACGAGGTACTTTTTGACTTTTCCGACAAAAGTACGAAGAATGTTTTTTTTAACTTATACGGAATGAATGGATTTCTAAAACATTATTTCCAAGAAGCTTCCTTTACAATTATTCAAGTTTATTTTTAATCAACTTCTTTTAGTTTAAAATTGTATGACATGTTAAGAAGGGAAAAGTGTTTTTGAAGTAGAAAGGATATTTTCCTCAAGAATGAAGTTCAAGTATTTTATCAAAATTATTTTCCATCTAAGATAATAAAAGGTTTCTGTTTTTATCCCTATTATTACATGGATTTGATTATGTTGTGATGGAAACATTTTTATGAATTCCTTTATCTTATATTAATTGTTTTATGATGTCATGTTGTTTAAGAATCCCATTTTTATTACATGGGTTACGCTATGATGTATGGTTTATGATTATGTGGCACACATAAGAAAGGATTCATTATGAGATGGGTGGGACCTATATCTCCCTCCAATGCATTGGGTAAAGATTTTATATCTCATGAGATAGACAGGGCTGGAACGGTAGGTTATACCGGTTCAGTGAAACAGGACTGAAACGAGGGTTACTCGATTCAGAAAGGGACTTTGTCCACTAAGATAGTCTTGGCAATGAGTCATGACTAACAAGAAATGATTTTCCATGATTATGTGTGCATGCCACAATGTTTCAAGTTTTATGTTATGATTATGGGGATCTCATTTTCACTTCTATGATTTGTTCCATGTTAAGATATTATGATCTCTTTTGTAGGTTATGATTTTCAAAAAGATATGATATGATTTTTATTTCCTTTATTTTCCCTTGCTGAGCATTTGAGCTCACCCTTTTATGTTTTCGTTTCCCCAGGATATAAAGAAAGGTTTTAGGTAAAAAAAGGGAAGATCTTTATGGGAGATATTGAAGATATTTCACCACGATTAGAAGATTACGTTCCGAGTTTCCAAAGACACTAAACTATTACGATCCTTGTGTGTGTGTTTTTGTTATGTACTAAGTATTCCGAAAAAGTAATGTAATGTCCATATACGTCAGGCATCGGGTCTCTACATTCTAACACCTTCAAATGTGGCCATTAAGATGAAAATATATTTATATATGATATCTAATATGTTTATGTTTTACTTAAGCTTCTGCATTATTCATTTATGGCATACCTTTATGGTTTCCATTATGGGTAAACGCGATATCTTCATTTAAGGAAGTGCGGACTACCGCCCCCTCAAAGTGATTTGATTCGTTAATACCATATGTGGTATGTATAAAGGATATATATAATGATATTATTTATGATACCATACTGGAATTAAAATAGTTTTATGTATCATTATGTTTTAATTCCATTAAATATGAAATAGAAATGGAAGTAGCGTTCATGCGTACGTACGGCTTACCGTCTCCATGAACGGTGCATTTCATTTCTTAACTCTAAATGTTATGTAATATTATAAATTGATGAATATACTGGATATATATGATATATATGATATCTAAATCATGAATACAACTCTGGATATAATGAAACTTTGAACACACGAACAACATGTAATTGTAAGAAGTCCACTTTCGACTTAAGAACCAAATATCGACAAAACAAACATTATTAACTTAAATGATTACGTAATGTTTATGACATGGTAATAAGTGATATAAAAGGAATAATGAACTTGAAAAAGGTTCTTAAGGAAGTAGAAATTAACTCAAGTTTATTATTCAGGATATTAAAGAATGATCGAGTCAAGTCAGACCCGAGGTAAGGGAACCTACTCCTCTCTTTCTTTTTAAGTACACTCTTTTATGTCATTCCTTTTAAAGCTCATCTTTCTTGTTATTAGGATGTTATTTTATATTACTATTTCTATAATTTTTTTATGTTCATATGATGAGAGACCATATTCTCTCTCATCAATCCATTTTGGATGTTTTGAGTGGCGCCTTTAGGCTGCCGAATTTTCGTAAGAGATCTAACCTCTCTCTTTCTTTTTAAGTACTCTCCTTTATGTCACTTATTTTAAGATCATATTTGTTATGTTGGGGGATGTTATTTTATATTCCTATTTCTATAAACATTATTTTAATATGATGAGATACCCTATTTGATCTCATCAATCCATTTTTGTAAGTTTTATGTGGCGTCGTTAGGCTACCGAGTTTTCGTAATGGATTTTGCATCTCACTTTTATTCCCGTGAGATTTATGCTACATTTTCCACAATTTCCTTTGAGTGGTGTATGTACTGCCCATTATTCTACTCTTTGTGTAATATAATTTCGTTTATGAGTATTTACATCAATGATGTATTGTCCTTCTTTCATGGGGTGTATGTTTTGAAAGATACCCATGTCGGTAAGGGAACATTTCACCCTCCTCTTTTTAAAAGACTTCTTTTGTTGGGTCTTTTAATTTACATATTGTTATGTTGGGATATGTTATCATATATACTTATAGATGTAAATTTTATGTCCAAGTGATGAGATACACTTTTTATCTCTCATCAACTCATTTTGATGTGATGCCGTTAGGCTGTCAAGGGAACTTCTTAACCCAATTTTGATTTCTTTGGGTTCAACATGTAGTTATTGAATATGTCATCCTTTGAATATGTGTGAATGACCTTTGATTATTTTACACTTAATATCCACTTATATTTGGTTTATTCGTTTGTCACACATAATTATGTAATTGATTTATCCTTAAACCAAGGATACCGTCTTTGTAAGGGACTTCGTCTCAATCTCCTTTCATTGAGGCACATTTTTGATTTATACACCACCTTCTTTAATACGATGTATAAACCCCTTTTACTTTTATGTTTATTCAAATGGAATCTTTTTATACGAAGCGTTTTACTAAACTACAAAAGAGAATTTTTTTTTTCGTATGTATGCGGTGACAATGACTTCTCCGCCACCGCGAGTATTATTTGGTCTTTGGCTTCCTCAACAAGACGTAATTTTTTTTAAAATAAAATAAATACCATATACTTTTTTTGTATTTTGGTATTGAAAATGGTTTTGATAAAGGATTATATTATGTCAATTTATTTAAATGATATACTGTGATTGAAATGGGGAAATGTTATCATTCCTTTATGTTGGTTTTATGTGTTATAATTTTATAATGGTACTTGGACATGTTACGGGTGGTTACGTGATAAACCATATGACGGGTGGTGCCGTGAATACCAGGATGGGTGGTTACGTTATAACCTCCAATGCATTGGGTATAGAATTCGGCCGTATGGCTATTCCATTAAGTATGTATGGAAGTTGGCCGAATGGCTTTTCCATTAAGTGATATGTGTGGAAGTCGACCTTATGGTTATTCCACTTAAGTATGTTTATGTCCCAAGTTACCTTTATATGTTATGAGATCTTTATATGGGTTCTATGGTAATATTTTTGTTGCAAAAGGGTAAGTAATGATCTTTTATTCAGTGACGAGTTTTTACTACTTCGAAAAGGTGAAAAGTATTACTTTGATAAAGTATACATGGTTTACTTGTGGTTTTGAAAAACTAACAGTTTTCATTCTTTGTGTATCCCTTACTGAGCTTGTTATGCTCATCCAAAGTTTTTGAAATGTTTTTCACAGGACTTAACGTGGAATAGGGTCAAGGATGGGATCAATGGAAAGTCATGGTACCTAAAAAATGGAACTAGACATGTTTCTTTTTAAGAGTTTTTATTTTATGGAAACTTAGTAGAAGTTTCTACTTAGTAATCTTTTGAGATGTAATAGTTATATCCTAATTATCTAAAACTCTAAACCTGAAAAGAACCTCATTGTGAATTATTCATTTAATTCAATATTAAGTAAGGTTTAACGCTGGGGCCTTATATTTAAATTTAAAAAATGGGGGTTTATTTTGGAATTTTTTTTTGAAATTTAATTAAAATTAAAATGTTTTATTCCAAAATTTATATTAAAAGTTGATAAATGAGTTTTACTTAAGTGTGTAAAAGAAGTACTAGGAATTGGATTTTGTAATGATTTTACAAGATGCATTTATGAAGATATAAAAATATTTTATGTGGAATTTGAAATTTATAAGGGGATTTTCTATGATAAATTAATGATAAACATGGTATATAGATTTTCAAAATATCATTTATGATGGAATTTTTTATTTGTACAATGATTTTAAAATTAAATTTTGAAGAATCAAAAAATATATAATCTAATTTAAAAATATAAATGTCAATGGGGATTTATAATAACAAAATTTTCGATTTTAAATTTTATTGTTGATGGGGTGATTTTTGAAAAGTGTATTTAGAATTTGGTTTTGTGTATTAAAAAATGATCTCTGATTATGGTTTTCTATTTTTATGTTTTTGTACAGTGGTAGTAATTTTTTTATTTTAGTTTTATTTATACCTATAAATTAATTGATTATGTATGTGTTTAAATTTTTGGGTGACTTGATTTATATTTTTTGTTATTTTATTCAGTTTCCTATCACTTGAAATGTTTTGCTGAATTCTAGGAAGTTTGTGTCTTTTAATGGTACTGAGTTTTGTTCCTATTATTAGAGAGTGTGATCCTTTGATTTATGATATTTCCCTATAGTAACATAGTGGTTTTTGGTTATCATTTGGTATGATTATTAATTTTTTAGATTTAATTTTAATGGGTTCATTGAGGGCTTTAAAGTTGATCTAGGTTCATAATTGTAGTCCATAATGGATTTTCATTCATTTTTATTTTATTTTATTCTTCCACCTGATCACCCATTCTCTATGAGACTTTATTGGGGTAAAAAGTGGTTTTGTTTAGAAAATTTTCACATACCAACCTATATTTACTTTTTTATTTAATTATTTTTGGGATACATTAGAGTTATAAGGTGTCTTTGTTGTCTCATGGGTAGATAAAAATGGTTTGGGGAGATATTGATATTAACCTATAAAAGTTTAATCCATGAATTGGGATTTCTCATTGCACAATTTTAGGGTGCATACAATTCATGGTTTGAAAGTGTGTTTCAAATCCTGAATGGCTATAAGAGGAATCTTTGTTTTTTTTTAATTTCAAAATTACCCTATAAAAATAACACCCTTTGAATATATGGTATTAACACATTTTAAGAATCTAAACCCCTGAAAAATCCCAACTCATCTTCCTTCTCCCTCATGGGAATTTCTATGGTATCAATTAATTTTAATGGTCACTTACAAAAGGTAAATCCATAAAAAAATATTACCATCTTCATTTTCATCTTCCTCTACCTTATTCTTTCCCTATGATGCTCTCAATAACCCCATGTTTCAATCCAATAATTTTTTAATTTTTTATTTCATGGTTTTAGGATTTTTAGGGAATGGTATTGGATTCAAAGGGTTTCTTGGGCCAGGTTATGCTGTATTAACATTGTAGATATTACAATTGATGAGATTTATGGTAGATAACCCATGTATCTCTATTTATGATTAAATTTATGATTTCCTATACACTTTTTGATGGGTTTTAAATATATTTCAATGTTTCCACTTATATTTTGGAAGATATATCAATATATTATTTATTTAAGATGTTTTCAACAAATAAAAAATAATTTTTCTTGTGAGTTGATCTTTATATCTATTTTAAAAGTTCAAAAATTATTTTTGGAAAATAAAATTTCAGGGTACATATTTGAGGATTGCTTCTAGGAATTGATTTGAATGACTTGATTTTTGGTGGATTTTTTGGGGTGTCCAAATTAGAAATTTTAAGGTTTATTGTAATAAAAATGTTTTATCATATGAATAATACATAAATTATTATTTTTAAAAGGGATTTTAAAAATATTAATGGAATGGTTTTGATTTCATGAAATATTTTTCAAAGGTGGAAAATGAATAGATGTTGAAAATGATATTAGGAATGTTTATGCCAATATTTGTGGTTGTTTTCATTGATGTAATTAATATAGACTCAAATTGATAAAAAATCCCACTGATATGATTTTAAATTCTGAATATGGATCCCCAATGAGAGGGAGAAAACACATGGGATCTGGTATGTTAGGTGGGTAGTATAGTAAAAACATATTTAGGCATTGTTAGAATCCATAAAAACATATATATATATATATATATATACTATAACTACAATTGGTAAGGCCAGAATACACATGATAATGATATCTAATTTCTATGTCTGAGTTCTAAAGAATTTACTATGCACTTGTTACTTTTCCTTGATCATTTGAGGTGTGGGGGTCCTAACAATGCCTAACCTGATACACCATAGTACTCTTTACAATGATTATATATGGTTTTATTATCAGTATTATTTATCAATTCATGTTGGTGAATTATTTTTGTATATATATATGTACATGTTCTTTTCAGGTTGTTATGGAATGGTTGATTTGGATGTTTTTTAAATATGAAAATGTGATACCATTCCTTTATTTTATAACTATTTTAGAGTGGAAATACTTAAAATTTTATATAAAAGTATAATAAACCTTTTACCATTGAACATATATGATTCCATGATATATATCCTTAGAATTTGTTAAAATGTATTCTTGTTTCATTCAATGTTTCCTATAATTTTTAACAGAAATTTTTGAATGATAAAGTTAGAAAAAATAAATTGTGGATTTATTTGGAATGAAACTAGATTTTGTGAAATTTTTTAGTTTTTCAATGGAAAACTATTTGATACTTTTTAAATATGAGAAAACCATGGAAACATATTTTATAACTTTGTTCTAAAATATGAATGTTATAGATTTACCATTATAGTATTTTTCATTGGGTTAGTGTGAACCTACTAGGTTTTCTAGCTCAGGAATATATATTATATGGTGAAAATCCACTTAGATATATCCATTGTTCATGGATATCTTAGTTACAATTTAGGGTTGGTGAAAGTGTAGTTTACTTAGTTACACTTGGTGATTTGATTATAGTGGTATTTATTAATTTATTTTCCCTTCTTATAAATTGTACCGACTATATTCCTTGTATTCATAGATCTTGTATCATTTTTTATTCATTATATCGTAGTTATTTGTTTATTTAACTATTATTTTTCTTCTTCTATTTTTCTGTTAATTCATCATCATTAATCTTTGGTGAAATAATTTCTATTTCATTAATGTTGAATCCTAGGCACATATCAAGATCCCATGAGAATCGAGAATTCTTATCTAGTGTATCAATGGGATGTCTCGAGAACCCATTTAGGGGTGACATAGGTTAGCTTGTGATAAGACAGGTGAATTATTTTGATCATGCAACGGTAAAATTTTCATTTAATAGATAGAGGCATTTTTTCTATGGTGAAATGTGTACAAAATATATTGATAAAAAGAGATTAAAGTATATATTCACATATAAAGAGATCAACATGTAAAGAATGAAATGGGATTATTTAATCGAAGACTATTATTTCACTATACACTACCGTCCTGGGATGGAAAGTAAGTTGGTGAATTCTATTTGAAGAAAGGATCACATAACCCTATCCTTGATGAGGATTTAAAGGTATCCAATATTTTGACATAATAAATATATCAATTTTAAATCCTTAGTAAAGGGTTTAAATCTATCCTTTACCAAATAAAATCACAACTATCTATCTATATAATGATTAAAAGGCCCATAAAAGGGATATAATGTTATAGAAGAAGGTATAAAGTATTCATGAGGTCAAATTTGACAATTATGGGATTATATGATTCATGAAATGAATATGTGTTCCATCAATTATAGAATTGAAGAAAATGAGATTATAAGATAAATACATCTCATCATTATCTATACATCATTAAAGAACTAATTTGTTGAAAAATCACAAGAATGATTTCTAGTGGGGAAAAAAGAAGATTTAGATTACAATGTATGTATCTGGATTCATGGAATTATATAAATTTAAGGTAAAAGAATATAAGACTAAGGGGATGATGAAATAATTTCTCACATCTGTATGAAAATGAGAGAAAATTACCATGGATTTAATGATATATAATCCTATGAACTCTAAAATCCATAATTCTATTTGGGTTATTGTTGATTACATTTTAGGTTGGTTTGTTTCATTTATATTCAAGAATATTTCTCACTTGATTAACTTTAAAATATTTACATAATATAAGTTATAAGGATGCATGGAGCACCACTCTCAATTATATATGATCAAGATATGATGTTTACCTAAAAGTTATAGAGAAATATTAAATAAGAAATCGATAGATAATTATGATTTAATAATTATAATCATTCTTATACTAATGGTAAATATAAAAGGACCACTAAAACTCTAGAATATATATTCATAAATTATTCATTATATTTTGATGGAGATTATGATCAACTCCTACCCCTGTTAAAAATATCATATAACACCAATTTCTATTATAAAGTCTAAAATGAAACCATATGAGGATCTATATGGGAATAGGTGTAGAACTCCAAGATCCTGGGATGATGTTTTAGACCCAATACTAACAAGACAAAATCATGCTCATGAAATGGTAGAGAATATTATAACCATTAAACATCACATTAAAACTTCCAAGAGTCGAAAATAAGTATCTTTTGATAATCAATAATGATATCTAAAGTTTGAAGTCAAAGACAAGTTATTCCTTTAAATATCACCATGTAATAGAAAAGATTCAGGAAGAAAATAATGTTAATCCACAACTAGAAAATAGAGATATTTCCACACACCTATAGCCACCGTTTTAAAACCGTGGATATAGGTGGCTATAGCCACGGTTTTGTGGCCTATAGCCATAGTTTTAAAAATGTGGCTATAGGCCTGTTTTCCATGGACTATGGCCACGTTTTTCATAATCACACAGTTTTGTGGTCCATAGCCAAGGTTTGTAAAACCGTGGCTATATGAAAATTTTTTCAACACCCTATAGCCATAGTTTTCAAAAACTGTGGCTATAGGGTTCCTACGCTTCAACGGGAACAAAAATTCCCACCAATATTTTGGCGGGATGACCTACCATCATGGGTTTTAGTATATTCCCATAGTTTATATTAATATAAATATCATAATATATATATATACAACTCAATTGTAGAAATGTGTAGTGGTAAGTGTGATGGATTCCAAAGTGGAGGTGTAGGGATCAAATTCCAATTGGGAAATTTTTGATTTATGCTATTTCAACGGTTTTCTGAGGCTATTTCCTTGGCTAAAACCATAAACATATCCACCTATATCCATTGTTTAATCCGTGGATATTGGTCAACCTCCATAGTCTCAAATTTGGAGGCCTATTGCCACGATTATCAAAACTGTGGTAATATGCTGGGACAAACCACCACGACGATAGCATCCACAGATGGCCAAAACCGTGTCCATAGCCTATGGCCACAGTTTTGGAACCTATTTCCACGATTTTGAATTGTGACAGGAGACCATTTTTCCCATTTTGATCCATTGATTCATTTTACCCTTGAAAATATGTGAGTATGTTAGAATGGTATCTTATCATCTCTCACTTCCACCTAACCTCTCCAATGTGGATGATGTGTTTCATATATTTATTTTGAAGAAGTATATTCTAGATCCATCACATTTAATAAACGTAGATACTATGTAATTGGAAGTGACCTCTCTTATGAAGAAAAAATGGTGGAGATCCTCGATCAAAGAGATAACTTATTTTAAAATAAGATAACCAACCTCATCAATATTCTCTAGAGGAATAATAATTTTGAGTAATCTAAGTGAGAACTTAAATATTTAATGAGAATAAATTCCCCTAATTTTTTATCATCTAAGAAATAAAATTTTGTTTGAAGAATTTCTTTAAGAGAGGTAGAATGTAACAAACCATGATTTTATGATTTATTTTCCATTTAATTTTTTACAATGTTAAACCACTTTTTTCACACCAAACTAAAATAAAAAATAATACATATTATTTACATAAAATAATATAATAAATGAAAAATATATAATGACAATCCAATATGTAGCGTCATTAGAAAAGTTAATATTTGAATAAATACAAAAGTAAATAAAAAATCCAGGAATATAAAATAAATAACATTATGGGTTTCCATGAATACCATCACCCCAAGAGAATCTATGTAAGTAAGGAAGATAATAAAAAATATAATAGAAATATTAATAAATAATTAAATTAAAATGATGAATGACTATAAGAATGTATGCAATATAATTTATAAAAAAACAATATGACCATTATATATATAATGATTATAAATATGGGCACATTATAAATGATAATAAGAAATATGGTCATTGGTTATATGGTAATTGGGTATATAAAATTAGAATTTTGTGTAATTGATAAATATAACCCATAAAATAAAAATAATGAAACAAAATTCTAATTTTATTTAGAATATTTTATAATAAAAAATAATATTTTTATACATTACACATTATTATCATGATATATATTAAAGAATTATATAAATAAATGGATTGATAAAAAATAATCATTTATAAAGTAAATAAATATTATCCAAGATATTATTAAGGAACTATAATGAATACTAATTTAATTATTTATGAGCAATTAAATATGCTTTTAATTAAAAGAAACATTTATTTATATGTTATAAAAGTAATTTTTTTTTATTTTATTAAATTTAATGAAATGTATTGTTTAAATATATATTCAAATGAGTTAACATTCATGTAATTATTTTCAATGGGTTATAAATAATAATAATATATTTTATTACTAAAAATATATATTTTTAAATGTACTGTTTTTCATAAGAATTGTGTTTTTTTACAGTAATAAATAAAATTGATCACTTTTTAATGATACATATAATTTATTTTTGAAAAAAATAATTAAATATATTAACACTAATTTACATTATTTATTATATATAAATAATAATACGAACACATAAAGTGTTAATAATCCATTTTTTATAAAACAATGTTACTCAATATTTAATGTATTTATATTCAAATTAAACATAAAATATTTAGAAATTGAATTCGACTAAATGAATTAAAATTTTGGTATAATAATTTCAAAATTGTAAAAATGGGGTTATGTTATATTTTGGGTAAATAACTATCCACTGCGGTAGAAAAATTAAATAATGTACAAAAGGGTTAAAAGAGGTAAATTATGATTTCGGATTTTTTTTTCAAATTAATAAGGAATTTATTGATTCTAAATGTATTTTTAGGTGTGTGAATCATATCTATATTTGTTTACCTAAATTTTCTCACATAACTAACCTAACTCCCAGGTTATTCTATTTTTACACTTTACATAACATAACTATCCATGGAAATGTCATTTATTTTCACCATAAACAAATCTATCCTCTAACCCTTAAAAAATATATTCATTTGAAAATGTATTTAATAAATACCCATTTTCATCTCCCAAGTCCTTTTTAATATGTTGGTTTGGTTTTGGTTCCAATAATAATTCATGAATTCTTCATCCAAAAGAACCCATGTTGAGGAGCGAATTCATTAAGTTTCTAAGTTCAGTCCTTAATTATTTAGTTACTGATATCAAATATTCATAAAACTAATCATCCACTATAATTATGTTTTATTAAAATAAATATTATTATTATAAAATTTTACTATTATTTTATAATTCTAAACTCTTACTCCTTCACTAGTATAATAATTAATTATTAGGTCTGGTTCAATTACCCACAAGAATGATGCTATACATACATCATAATTTTCACTATGAATAAGTATAAATGAATTAATAATGGAAATATATGATATTAAATAGTAATATATATAATTAAAATGGGGTTTTACGGATGGAATAAATATAAAACACTATTATAAAGTAACTCATGGTTAACAGTAAAATACCTGAAAAATTATTTTCATGGATTCTATTATCACAAACCATACACATAATTTATATAAATTAACATAGGGATATAAAAATAATGGAGGAAAAAATATTTATATAAATTTTATAATTTATTAATATTGAAATTAGTATCAAATAATTGGGGACTTATATTTCCATTATGTACTCAAAATTTACATTTTATTTTCAATGTCTTTTTTAAGGGAAAACTGAGCACCAAAAAATTTCAAAACAAAAGACATCAGACGTTATAAGAGATCAAAAAATAATTGAAAATAAGATTAATACTATTGAAATATTTTCACCGTATAATTTCCAATGGAGATTAGTTACCTTTTTATCTGAATCATACTTATTGAGGTCTTTAAAGTGATATGAAATCTTATTCCATGTTTGGATGTGATCCTCTATATTGATCTTCCATTTATTGAAGCCTCTTGAAAAAATAAATGTTTCATGTTTATCCACAAATATTTCTCGCTATTTATATCAACTTATATCATTTTCTGGCCACCTTGTAAACATCCACTTGGGAGGAATTGATCATGAAATCATCCTTCTGCATTACTTTCGTAGAATTAATGAAAATATTTAATTTATTATCATGTTCTACATCTTCCGGAACAACATACCACTATTGGTTAGCCTAAATACCCTTAGTTAGTTTATACATAGTATAAATAGACTCACATTTAATAATATTCACTTCCTATGATCCTCCCTGCCTCGATTTTAATGTTCCCATCGAATCACAAGACAATTCTTATTCCTTATTATCAAAAAATTAGGCCATTTAGTTTTCATAATGAGGGTTAACATTGTTATTAAAATCCGGATCATTATCATATATATCTATTTCCATCACCTCAGGTCTACTATTATTGATAGACCTTGTCTTAGTTGGTGTAGGTAAACAATAGTAGTCTTAACACCCTTTTCTTTCGTTTCCATTAAGAACAATCAAAACCCATGAGTCCCGATTTTCCTCATAATAACTCCTCATACTTTGGTATTAAAGACATCCAATATGTCTTCCCCCTATATTTTATCATGAGAAATGGCTAGAAATATATTTGTTTTACTCTTCTCCTAAGTTACATTTCCCATCAGGGAAGTTCTCTGATGATATTGGTTTGGTTTGTTCTTGAACCTACCCCTCAATTTCCATTCCTTCAAATCAGTTACCTCGATTAATAGTTAGCATATTCCTTTTATGTCTTTAAATATTTGTAGATTTCACCCAACCTCCTATTCTACTGGTGTGACCTACATCTAAATCTCATGATCTATACAACCAATTTGAACCCCCTCACCTACTGCCTAGATCACCACCTCATTATGAGGGTTGAAGCTGGGTTGCACTACCTTTAAATTTGATGTGGGATTTAGGTCTTGCACTATCAAATTGTATTTAACAAACTCACCCCTAGGGTGATTGAATTTTTTTCAATATTCGGATCACAATTAATTTTTATTCCATTTTTTTGGATGGGGTTATAATGTACTTTCCCATTGACACCCAACTAGATTGTTACAGATCAATATAAGCGTCTATACTTATTTCCTTATAGTCCAATAGTTGATAACTATCCATACACTTAAAATGTCAAGATGAAACTGTATGACCTAACTGTCTACAAGAATAAATAGTCTACCTAATAATAAAATAACACAACCTGTTTTCAACAATATTATTCTTCATCTAAAATACACACTAACCCCACCAGTGGATTTGAAACATGAAATTCATTATAGAGAAGGTTTTGAATTTGGTAACATTCAGATTCCATTTGTGTATCTGAACAAAAATATCGACATACCTTTATTCCAAGCATGAAGAAAATAGAGTGGTTTTAGAAAGGCAATAGGAGTATAGGAATTCTTACCCAAATCGCTGAAAAAGTTCCATCACATATCATATGGAAATCATCTGACAGAAAAATAAATAAAATATAGACACATTCTAGTCTTGAGGATCCCAATACAATGCTAGAATTGGATCATCCATTGAAGAAAAATCTATTATGAAATAATTATTTTCAAGAAGTCCAATAGTTTTTCATTCTTTAAGTCCCCATGATTCAAATATGAACTTGTAAAAAGTGTCAAACGAAGGCTTATAATGTTTGAATCGAGACACCAGATTTCTGTTTAGAAGATACAAAACCTTTTGGAACTCTATAATTAAATAAATATATTAAAGAAGTGAGTAATATTTTCTAATTTGATATATAGGTGGTTAATCACATTTATTAATGTCGGGAGTAAAATGTTAGGGGTTTCTTTCTAATAAAATTTTGAATTCATGATTTCGTTGAATAATTCAAAATATTTGGAAATTATAAGATATTTCTTTATAGAACCAACTATATTTTATTCTTCAATATTTTTCTATTATTTTTAAATTTCATCCTACCATTTTACATCCCATTTGGTTTATAATTCACCCAAACTGATTCTTATAATAGAAACCAATATCTTAACTTCTATTTGAATGATAATATTATTCCTCTACATAAATATTAATTATATGGTTTTATGGATATACTTATCATTACTTCCATGATTTCATGGCATTTTTCAATGAATAATAATTTATTTACAAAAAAACCTTCTTTTATAATTTCTAAGACACATATTTTCCATTATGATTTATCTTTTTTACAAATTGTCAATGTAATATTATTTTTAAAATATTTTTATACTTTTTAATTTCCTTATGATTTTTTTGTTTTATTTAAGAATATAAATATTTAATATTTCATAGGTTTTGAAAAGAAATTTATATTATTTTTTATAAAATATTTTATCAAAATATATATAAAACATAAAGATGAGTAGTTCTTCTTTATCAAAGTAAATTTTTATTCTATTTTAATTTTTTAATCTATGTAAATATCATTTAATGTTTCTTATGATTTAATGGGAATATTGTCTAATGGTTATATCCACCTCATTTCTCTGCATTAATTACAATAATGTATTATTTATGATTTCTTTAAACCCATTTTTTTCATGGTCCTATTATGCTATTATGAAATTATGAATGTTATTATTTTATTTTGGAACACATATTTATGTTTTATTATTATGTGATAAGTAGGACCTATATAACACTACAATTCATTGAGTGATTTTTTATATCTTAGGATACCAGTATGTGATAAATTTAGATATACTAAGTCTACCATGTTAGGGGATGCAAGTGGTTAAACCAAGTACACTATGGTATGGGATATGTGTTAGCCTAACCCATTATGATATAAATTTAATTATGGTTATAATTTAAATATGTTATGATTTATGTGATTTTTTTTGTTTCATATTATTGTGTTATGTGACATACTCATGGATCATTATTATTGACTCATGTTTCCATAAACTTGTGAATTATTCCTTATGTAAGGCTGAAATCATTTTTACATGACATGTGTTTTATGACCTTTAATTTATTTGGAAATATATTATTATGTTATCTCCATGCACCATTTTTATTTTATCATACACATATGATCATATTATCCTAACTTACTGTCTTTGATTGAAATCTATTATGTTTATCCTTAAGAATATTCTAAGCTCACCCTTTCTTATTTTTTAATTCCCAAGGTTATATAAGAGAATATTATGTATAAAATGTTTTTAGGGTGTTATCTAAGAAGAATGATTGTGGGATATATTAGTGATATTTTAAAATAATTTTTATTGTAGTTAGTCTCTAAATAAACAAAACCATAAAGTTATTAGATTTTATTTATTATGATATGAAATATATATTCATGTAATAAAATTTTACTTGTATATATGAAATGATTTAGTCACCTAAAAAATTATAGGTTTTTATAATTAAATTGACAGATTATGAGACCTTCACAATTATAGAAAAAAATGTTGTCAACTATACAAAAATTCCATATAGATGTTCAAGTTATCCATATTTTACCATGCATAAAATCAGATTACTTATATAACATGATATTCAAAAAATAGTTCAAACATGTATATCTAGTAACCAAAAAATAATATATCAGTTATATAAATTTTTGAAATAATTATTCATTTGGGTTTAGGATAAATTATATTACCAAAATAGTTATATAATTTCATGAAATGATTCCATGAATTATATGTATCCCTTTCACGTGAAATTCTTGAAAAATTTCCCAGCATTCGAAATGTGAGGCTCAAAAAATGAATTAAATAATTTTACACTTTCAAATGGTGTAAAAAATTTATAATAAAAAAAATATAAATAAGATTACTGTAAAAATTAAAAAATAATGAAAATAAATCATGTAAAAATGTTAAAATAGTAACTCAATAATTATATAATAAAAAATAATTTAATATCCCATTTTTTATATTCAATTACATAATAAAAATAAAAAATAATTTATAGAAATAATTGAAACATATTTTATTACTTTTTCATCATTTTAAAAAATAAATATATTTAGTTTTTTATTTGAAAATAAATATCCAAAATTCTATGAGGGAACCAATGATAGTGGGGGTGAATTTTCAGTAGTAATTTCTATTTAAAAATTCCTTTTTAATTTTTCACTTGTGAATGATTAAATTTTAGATCTTCTTAATAAAACACTCATCCTTACCCATATACAAGAATAAAAAAGAAAAGACACATATACAATTCAACAAGGTTTATCCTTTATGAGAGATCATACTATTTTCCATGATCAACCATTGGTTGTGAAGTAGATTTCATTATCATTATAACTTCTAGTGAAAAAAATGACTATAAATTGGAACAAAATGTTCATAAAGTTATCAACATATTCTTTTTATAGGAATGTATCCTCCAATTACAATTATTTATTTCTTAGTGTTATTTTAATAATAATAAAATATACATCAAATAATATTTCTTTACTATAGAATGAATATGATCTTTAAAAAATAACTAGATTGTTTTACAATAAAAGGAAGTATCTTCATCTATAAACAAATAAACTTCTAGAGTAATATTAATTAAATAGCAGTAGATTACTCTTCCTCTCAATTCCATTCATGTTGATCTTTTCATGCATGAAAGCATACATGCATGAACATGGTCTCTTTCTTCTTTGGTAGAAAGCTCATGGATTAAAAAGAACCAAAATAGCTTTACTCAACCTCTTTAGTAATAATAATTAAAATCAGGTCGATATTATTCATATTCTCTATCTTTTATATAGAAAAGTATTCAGGTAACTTAAAAAGTTATTAGATTTATTTCTCCTATTCATTTATACTAAAAATATTCACTGTGTGAATATTATATCCTCATTTCTTGTAATTTTAAAACATTATTTATCTCAACCTTTAATACTTTAAAAAATATTAAATTTTAAATTTCACTTAAAACATCTAGATATTATCATAAAAAATATCCAAAATATATGAATTTTATATTTTATGTGATCACATAATTATACAATCTCATATTTCTCATAAAATTAACCAAAACAAACTCCTTCAATATAAACTTATGGAAAATCCCTTCAGGATGTGTGAAGTCTCTTACCTTAAGTGGATCAAATTTATAGTGACCCATTTATAAAGAATCATTGAGATATTAAATTCATAAAATAAAAGAGCCTTATTACCATTTAAAATAAATTATCAAATGCTAAAACTATTATTATTATTGAAATAGTTTTTTTTGAAGCATGCTATTATACTTACAATGTTGATTAATATGGACTTTTAAAAAACTAGTTCATAAGGTTTCATGTTCTCGATGGAATATTTAATCATCTTAATGTTTTTCTAAATGAACATTAATGAGATAAATTCTTTTTTATACAAGTGAGATGATGAATATTTAGTGGGAAATAATTCTTATTTTCAAGTAAATGATCTTTATAAAGTTGATGCGAATGTAATTGATGTTTATATAGAACAATCATTTTTATATAATCAGTGGAATGATATTTATGTTGCAATTGAAACGATCCTTATGGTCTTAGTACTGTTAGAAAATTATATCTGTTCTCATGTTACGATGTTTATCAAATGATGGTTACAAAATAATGCTTACGATGAACAGAATCCGTCCATATATAAATATCACTTAGACATTTTTATCTCATACACATAATAATAGATTACCTTGGATAAATCATGAAACCTTTTGAATATTATAACCTTCCCCTTATTACCGACTCAAAAAAATACTAAACACATTCCCAAATTGTTTTTGGAATTTCAAAAAATATTTAACACCAAATACAACTCCTTCAACAATTCTACAGGTCACCTAAATCCCTCCAGTTTTTGCATAAATATTCATTGAATTATTTATGAATACATATTAAAGCTCCAATAACTATATAAGAGACAAAAATTAATAGGTTTTTCATGAGACGCACATCTTGGCACAAAACCATAGGTTAGAGTACTAATTTTTATAGAACTATATCTCTTTATGGAATTTGTTTTTGTCCAAGTGATACGGTTCTCCCCCCATAGTCTATAAACAAACCATGTAAAAAACTATTGTTGAAAATTTATAAAACCACCAAATTAAAAAAAACGATAAGGATAAAAATAAATATATTTACTTACATAATTATATAAACAGTTATAGACATACCTATTTTTATTTAACAATGTGATCCAAGGATCAGTGGGGGATCCTCCAAAAGTTTGTTAAAAAAATAATAGGGTATGAACACCCTATTTTTTCAGAATCATATCAAAACTATCATTTGGGCCAACCATGGTGAAGTTATCTTATAGTTTATGTATGATTAGAATAAATTCCAAATTTATATCTCTATTTTTTAAATTATCCTTAATAATAAGAAATAGAAAATCAATATTCTATAACCTTGAGTGTTGTAAAGGATTTTATTAGTTTTTTATAGAGACTAAATTATCAACATTTATTATAATAGGTTATCTCACCATTACCCAAAAATCAGGAAGTAGTTATTTTATCCACATTATTAGGGTGTATGAACATATAAATGCCACACATTTAGATTCCATGGTATTTGTAGTAATTAAAATTTTCTTCATTCAGTAGTAGCTAAAGAAAATATCAGCCAAGTGGAATATTTCAAATAAATTAGTCCTTATATCAACATAATATTATACCAATCTACATTATTATCTCTGGTGAGGTACAATTATTTCCTCTCTTTTACAAATACAAAAAACTGACAACCCCATTAGTATATTTTAGGTTCCTTGTACAATCCATTAAGTGTGATTTCATAATATCGCCATGATATCTTCCATATAAACTCACATAATATACAATGTATGGTTTAGATTTTGAGTGGTATTGGATGATCCTAACCAATCTTTTGATGTATTTAAAATTTACACTATCATTATAAATATTTTGTGATAATTTCAACCCGACATGAATATGTGTTGACACTGACTTGGATTCCTCCATCTAAAAATTATTTAATAATTAATTAGAATAGCTCTATTGGGATAGAAAAATAAAATATTAGTCTGTAAAACATGTAAAACAAGGAATAATTTCAGTTAAAAAATCATGAAAATTTCAAATTATTTCATGATTTCTTTGGAATATTCATGAAAATAACTATCTTAATAAACTAAAAAAAGTTACCGTCATCATATATAAAAACGATAAGTTTACATGTATTCATTTATTTGATATATATGTTTCCAAACACTTGGAATCTGACATATTTTAAATTCCTTATGTTTTCCCCATATTTTAATACTTATCACTTAAAAATTGTTTTAATCTATATATATTGTTTTTTGAAATATAACACTTTGGAGTTATAATGATCAAGAAACAAACCATCAAGCTGATCAATATATACCTATTATTTAAGATCACAATTTAATACGGTATATTTCCCACCCATATGATAGCTTTATGCTACCAGTAATGTATCATTGTAAAAAACATATTGATATCCTCAAACCTCCCAACAACTAAAATGGTCTCAACTCCAACCACTTGGTATTAAACCTTTAAAACATGTTTGAAATAATTACATATCAATTTTCCTCTAAAATTTAATTATTTTTTATAATAAACCAATTGTTCCCAATGAAATTTTTAATTGGTATTATAAAAATTCTAAAGGTGGAATTCTTATATAATTTAACCATATCCACATTTATACCTCTAACAAAATTTTCATGTTTGATAGATTATTCCACAGTTTTTTGTTCCATATTAGAGATGAGTTCGGTAATATTATCAAACATTAACATGATCTTAGTTGGTTCTACTATATGATTATAATATATTAGATTATTTCTACTTTAAATTAAAGAATGTTGAATTCCAACTATGTTTTAATTCTGTACATATTTCTTAATCCTTTGATACTTCTGTTTTAAACTTTTCACCTCCTCTTCTTCAGCACTTGTCAGACCCGACTCAATATAAACTATATTTAGTTCATTACCAATCCATCAAGTACAATTTAACCCAAAATAATTCCCATTTAATTCAAATTTTTAATGTTTCTTTCAAACATTATACCTCTTTCTATTAGATAAGCATTCATAAAATTTACCCTTTTCTTATCTTTCATCAAATTTCCTAGATTAGACCCTTTAATCTTTTTGATACATGAGACAAAAAACCCATCAAATAACATACCTGTGGATTTTTTTGTATAAAATATCATATGAAGGTTGATTCAAATTCATCATGAGAGAATGAAATTTTTATGTGCACCGATATTCACATAGTTTCCTTTTATAAAACATTAATCTCTTAATTTTGGAAAACATTTTATTCCAATGTTAACAATGATTTGGTTCATTATTTAAAAACCAAATTTTTTTGGTGTATTAATTGTACTATATTCATGTTTTATACCATATTTTTATGATAATATTCCAATGGACATGTAGTAAAATCATTACCGTAATAGGTTTTAAAATTCTTGATGTGAACACCATGTTCTCTTTCCACCACTCTTTAGAAAATTTTAAACATCTCAGTTTCTTATGACTTGTGATTTATGAAAAAAAAATCATTTTAGTATAGTAATTATTACAGGTGGTGAAATATAAGACACATAGAGTATATTTGGGTCTCATGGGTCCACACAAATCTGACTAAAATTAATCATCATTTCTTATTGATCATACTTCAATCATTTTATATTTTCATTAGGGAATTAATTCCTTCTAGAAAGTAATATTCACCAGATATCTATCTTAGATTAAATTTTTTAGATCCATAAAAAATAGTCTTATAATATTTCAAATATTATTTTAGATAGGGAATAAGAATTTATAGGATATGAAATCTGAAAAAAAAATCTCACATATTCTTTCCAATGTTGTTATTATTTCTCAATATTTAATTATTCATATGAGATATGATTATTTCTTGAATAATAACTATTTAACTTCATGAAAAACCTAAAATAAAATCAATAATTTATTCTTGAACCCATTAATAAATTAAACATCCACTCACTTAAACATGTTATGCTTGATTTTACATGTTCCAATTCCATTAATTTTAAAAGAGCTCTCATTTCTAGAATCAACGACAACACCATCAAATTTTTATATATTTTTCTGATTCATTATACCTAATTATTGTCTGATGAGGATCTTTTATCAAGGATTACAGTATTTTAAATCTTATTTGGATTAATAGCTACCATTAAAATCCATTAATTTTCTATTTTTATCTTATTTAATGTATTATTTTATTTTTAAATCTATTCTCATTGGAAAAGAAGAATGACCATAAAAAAATATGTATAGTGAACATGCTGATAAAATATAAAATTTATTTCCTTAATAATGTAATACATATTTTGAATATGTATTACATATGATCTTTTATTTGTAGCCTATTTTTCCATAGCATTATTTATAGTATTCTCAACGTAGATCGACATTAATTATAGATTATTTGATATCATGGGAGATATGACTTACATACTAAATCATAATATTTATTCCTATAAAATCAAAAAAACTATACATATCCCCATAAAATTGATTCTTCCATGAAACTAATGAGTCTTTTTTGAAAATATTCATGCATTCATGGTGTAACATCAACCTTATTCTCTTTTAGATTTGAGTAAATTTAATTATTATAATTTTTAATAACATAATTTTCTATAATATTTATCTTCTAAGGGGTTTTATCAACTTAGGTGTTTTCTAAATTTCGTTTCGAACATTTATTTTAAAAGGATACAAACAAACTACTTGTAGATATAGTAGTTGTAGGTTTTACCAGAATGTGTTTGTAATGTTTCTTAGTACTTCGAGATGAATCTTTTTTCACCTGTAAAACATTACTATAATCAATATTTATTTCTCAATGATTAATATTAGACTAAAAACATATTGAATCATACTTTTTTGGATTATCATTTTGACCAACCATATTCTTCTTATATTCAATTATGGTTTATTCCAACTCAAATTATTTCACTTTAAAAATATTTATCTATTCAAGGTTCTCATTATCATATCAAGAAGACTAATTTCCAACTTTTTTAGTTATCTAACGTTATTATTAGGAGGTTTTTCTTCTTTAATATATTTATTTTTTATCTTAAAACATACCTAAAGTTCATTCTTCTATATATGTACCATATAAATCCCATCATCATCATATTCTTCACTACCTGTGGTGTCTTATCTTCTCCTAAGTCTTACAATAAAGTTGGTATAATTTTTTGTTACATAATTTTATGGAATAAATGCATGATAATGAGATTTATTTATTATATTTCCTTAGACATGTTATTTTATTTTTTATTTATATTCTCTTTATTATCTTGATATTTTTTATAATATATATTAACATTAATTTATTAATTTATTTAATTTTTTACTCATTTTATTCAACCCCAAAATCCAATCATTTTTCTTTGAGAACATGTAATTAAATGTTCAATTCCCCCGCATTTAAACAAATTGAGTAATATATTTCCCTAAAAATTATTTTCCTTTATATACATTATTATATATGAATTCCATAATTTTTTTATTTTTTATATCTCTCACATGGTTATATTTATTGTCAAAAGTGGACTCAAATTCCCCCTCAATATTCAATTCATTCATTAATTTAAATTCTTTACCCTCCCTAACCTTATTCTAGAAAATAACTTATTTTATAATTTAATAATTTTTGAGGGTGTAGTGTAACTCATGAAGGAATATAACATAGTTTTCTTATAAATATTTTTTTTAACTCAAATATAATTATAATGTTTCTTAATTTTTTTTGAATTTATTTGAATCATCGAAATTGTTTCAGAACAGAATAATAAGACTAACTATTTCATTATTCTAGTGAAATACCCATCAATAGTTTTATAATTAACTATTCTGATGTATTTTAATTTATGCCTCTAAATTAATAATTTTTATTCCTTAACTTTTAGGTTTCCATTTTATATATTGTTTGTCTTATTTAACATGTCATTAGGTATATTTTGAAAAATATTTTTGGGTAAACATTGTTTGAGACATATTATAATTTATAATTTTTACCTTTCTATCTATCTCAAGATTCATCTTGTCATTAAATGCTATAAAAAAATCTACTGTATCTATTGGATGCAACAAATTGAAAAAATCAATCAGTTAAAATACTTGTGATAATTGTTATGATACCATTTGATTCATCCACCGATTATATTTTTTTAAATTGAAAAGGGAAAACCTATACTATTCATAAAACTCAAAATTCTGTATAATTATTCATATTTGGGAATAATTTTAGGGGAACCTGGTTTTTTATGATACCACATAAAGATCCCATATCCTATGAGGGTACCATTGATAGGGGTGAATTGGTAGTAGAAATATATTTTTATTAATTCCTTTTGAATTAAACCCATGTGACCAATTAAGACCAATATTCTCTTAATGAATGTATCATTGTTACCCATATGCAATAATAATTAAAATAACGCTAAAAATTATAAATGGTTTTTCCTTAACGTGAGAGATTACTCCTTTTTTGGACTAAATTTTTTCTGATCCATAGATTTTATCATCACTATAAATTTTAGTAATCATAAATTCTATGTAATTAAAAAACAAATATTGAGCATATATTATCGACCTATCTTTATGAGAAGGTATAATCCACTTCCCACTGTTGATTTCTCCATGTAATTTATACCTGAAATACCTATTACTCAAAGTACCATTATTATTCTTAGAATGAATCAGATCTTCAAAAAATCACCAGATGCCTGAACAAAAAATGATAGATCATATTCAAGAAAAACATAAAGTTATAGAATAAAATTATTGCAGTTGTAGTTGATCAATGTTTCTTCCACTATTCTATTTGATTAATCTATATTGAATTTGATTATATAGGCATGAACCTAAGGTCCTTCCTCCGAATTAAAATTAACAAGGATAAACAAAAATCAAACCAACTTGTGTGTAACAACTTATGAAAATGAATAGAGAACATGTTAATATTCATCATCTTTTCTCTATTTGATACAACAGAGTATCATTTCCACAAAAGAAATTATCAAATACTATTATATTATTTTTTATTAATAATCCAAAACCTTGTGAACATTACTTCCTTAATTATTTTAGTTTTAAAACTCCATTTATCCCATCCTTCAATAATTCAATGATTATTGAGTCTTAAATTTCATTTAAATTTTATAGATAATTAGAGAAAAATTCTCATAAATTAAAGGATTTTAAATATTATAAAATAACATATTTATCATATATCATATTTATCTAAAAAATATGCATCAATAAACTCCTTCCACATCTTCATGAATATATATCACGACCCGTCCTCGAGGACCGTGTCGTGACTACCCCAAGCCTGCCTTCCATAGGCCAGGGGCTGGCGACTAGCACCAAGGCGTAAATCCCAATCAACAGGGAAGGAATTGCCTTTGTAAAGTAAACAATCACCTCAGAGTAAGCAAGCGGAAAAAGTAATCACTAAGTAAAAACAGGGTACAACTGCAAGTGCGGAAAGTAAGTGGTCCAGAATACAATCCCAAACTGAAAGTAAAGTACAACTCAAAAGGGAAAACAACAACTGAAAGGTAAAAGCTGCTACACCGAGCTGTCCACTGGAAATCCTACCTGAAGGGTGGGTACAGATAGCTCCACTGCTCCTCGGGTCCCGCCGTCTTCTCCGAGTACGTCCCGCCCAGTGGTCCTCCTCCAGGTATCGTCCTACTCTGCAAGCCTCAACCACGATCAACGATGTCCGTCATCTGCAACCAACACAACGTAGTGCGGGCATATCCCGTGCAGGGGTGAGTATAAGCTACTCAGTAGGGACCCCGAGACCCCCGAGGGTCTCCCAAAATCCACAAAGGATAAACCACAAAGGAAAGATACAATCACTAAGTAACAACCGACACTGCTTAGGTATATACCCATACATATACCTAAGTCAAAAATTCCAATATGCTCCAACCTCCGAGCCCAAGTACAACTCAGTCCTCACAGAAAAGTTTACGTATTCCACACAGGAAAGCAAAACGTAATCCACACAGGATAGCACAACAAAATCCACACAGGAAAGAAAAAATGGTTTATCTCACACAGGTATACTTCTTCCAATTAAGATAGGGATGATCAGATGTAGCCACTGATTCATCTAAGCCGTCGGACCCACAAAGGATCGGTAGGTACTAACCCCCGCAATGACCTACACAGGAACGATAAGGAAGTTGAACCCAAAGCTATTGGGAAACTCCTTCTCCATCAAGTACAGTGGTTATGCTGCTACAACCAAGCGCTTTCCTCTTACCTTGGACTGCTGTAGTTCGCCACCTATCGGGTACTGTGGGCCTGCTGCTACAACAAAGCGCTCCTCCGTCGTGGGTCTGCCGCTACAACCAAGCGCTCCCCTGTGCCGCTACAACCAAGCGCACCTCTGTTGTGGGTCTTCCGCTACAACCAAGCGCTCCCCAGTGCTGCTACAACCAAGAGCACCTCTATCGTGGGTCTACCGCTACAACCAAGCGCTCCCCTGTGGCGCTACAACCAAGAGCACCTCTGTCATGGGTCTGCCGCTACAACCAAGCGCTCCTCTGTGCCGCTACAACCAAGCGCACCTCTGTCGTGGGTCTGCCGCTACAACCAAGCGCTCCCCTGTGCCGCTACAAGCAAGCGCACCTCTGTCATGGGTCTGCCGCTACAACCAAGAGCTCCCCTGTGCCACTACAACCAAGCACACCTCTGTCGTGGGTCTGCCGCTACAACCAAGCGCTCCCCTGTGACCTTAAAACCAAGCGCACCTCTACCGGGTTTTCCGTAACACACCGAGTCGTTGGATCAGCAGTCGTCAAGTCTCAACTGGCTCTAGGGTTTCCCCACACAGCATGCTCGTTCCGGGAGGGTCCACTCCACGAGCTAAGAGGTCGATGTATCAACTGAAATGTAGTCCGGAGTTGACATATCCCAAGATGTACGGTAGTGATCACCACCGAAAACACGGAGGATTCCCGTACCGTTTTTCATCATCGTCACAGTCGAATCCACTGAGGATCTCTGTACAGTCATCGCCGTCACAGCAGCAGTAGCAGCCAGCTCTAAGGTTCCCGAACACAACAAGCTCGTTCGGGAGGGTCCGCTCCACGAGCCGAGAGGCTGATACATCAACTGACTCAAAGTCCAGAGTTGTTGTATCCAAAAGTTCCGTATCGTCAACATGAACTCAACGTCGCAGACGGCGCGTCAATCGGACGCCCGGACTGAGAGTTATTGGCCTTTTCGTCCCAGGGGCCCAGTTGGTTTTTAAGGAAAACCGACCCGAACGTACTCCACCTACGTCCAAATCTCGGGCGGAGTATGCCAAAAGATCCGTCTCACTTAGAGGAATCCACCAAACTCGACGACACGTCAATCGGACGACCGGAGCTCAAGATATGAGCGTTTCCGCTCCGAGGGCCCGGTTGGTTTCGTGTACGAACCAACCCGGCCGAACCCAAAGTATTCCAAAACCTTGAGTGCGATATACCGAAATGACCGTCTCGATCCAAGGATCACATCGCCACTGACGACGCGTCATTCGGAAGCCCGTAGATCATGTTACGGAAAAAAGACCGAAAACGGTCCGAAGACGGGGGGTCTGGGCCCAGGCCAACCCGGCCCGACCCCCCCGGGTCGGCCGAACCGGGTCGACCCGGGTCCGACCCGGCTGGGCCCGGCCCGGCCTGACCCGGCGTGGTCCGGCTCGGTCTGACCCGACCGGCCGGCCGCGGCTCGGCCAGCACGGCCGAGCGGACATCGCGGGCGGGGTGCGCGGCTCCCCCGCCCTTCGCCGCTAATTGAGGCCGGCGGCGAACCGCCGGCCGCCTCCCTTCCGGCGGCGCGGCGCCGCCGCCTTCCGCGGACCACCGGACGCACTCCAGTGGTCCGTTCCTCCTGCCGTCTTCGCCTATGGTCACCCCGGGACCCCACTTTCACTACAAAGGGATTCAAATGCCAAAACGGCCTGCTTTGCCGTCACCCGTCAATCCGCACGTCAAAACGATTAGCATCATCTTTGTAGATTTTCCAGTGCGACTCGATGGCGCCGCGCCCCTTCGCCGCAGCCCGACTCCGACCACAGTTCCTTGGTTTTCTTCGACACGGCGCGACGGTGTCGCGTTCTTAAACTGCCTTCCACGGCGCGGCGCGACAGCGCCACGCATAACCTTCCGCATTAAACCGCGTGGTGCGACGGCACCACGCCTTCCCGTACCAACCATAAAGGAACCATCACAAAATTAAGGAGGAGGGTCGACCGTGTTTGTGCGGTCCGACCCCCTCGCATTATTCGATAAAAAATGGTTTAAATTCACGAAGATCATCAAGTTGGTATTCACGAATCAAAAAAATAAAACCCCTACCTCGTCAAGTCATCGCACACGCATTCTTCGCGGAATTGACCGTCATGGAACAAGTGGAGCGTCGCGTCGCGGTATCCGGCGTTGCGTCGATGAACTCCGAGGACCAAGAAACAGCAGATTTAATTTTAATAATTAAATCCATATCGAGTTATAATCCACACAGTAAATTAAAGGACCACAATCCCCTACCTTGACGTTGTCGATCGGAGGTTGTCGCGGGGTTGGATCGTCACGGAAGAGGCATCGCAGAGGGAGAATCGTCGTCGTCGCGGTACACGGCGTCATGTCGCAGATCTCCGCGGGTTCGGCGTTCTTCGTCGGGGGTTTGCGTTCTTCGCGTTCTTCGCGTTCTTCGCGTTTCTTCGCGAAGAAGGAGGAAGATCCTTAGAGGTTCTTTAGAGGTTTAACACAATATTTCAAAAGGAAGGTGTGTTGGCCTTATTTTATTAACATGCCAACAAAACGAAAACGTGTTAAGAAACGAACGGAATTAATTCATAGAATTAATTCAACGAAATAGACCGCCCAGTTAATTTAATGAAATAAACCGCCCAATTAATTGGTGAGTTAAGAAATTAAGAAAACGCGTCAGTTGACTTTCATAATGACGGGTTTTCGCGGGTGCGTTACTTAGCGGAAAGAAACGGTGGGGCTCGTGCGGGCCCCACCTCACAAATATCCTACCAAGAGGGTAGGATATTTCTGGATAGCACCCTATCCACATCAACTCAGCTTAAGCTGCTTTAAGTGGCTTCCAAGCGGCTTAAGTGAATTAAAATAAAGTTTGTCGTACAATTTATTTTATTTCTCAACTTTAAGAAAAAAAATTAAAAACCACAACTGAGAAAACGAAACTTCGGAAGAGGCGTTTCTAAGCAAATACCGGCGCTTCGATTCCATTAGTGCCCTCATAATTCGATTCTGTGCACCGGTTCAAATGTTAGAAAAACCCGCTCGTTCGTTCACTGAACGTACCTGAGCCAAACTTCGGAAATTAATTCCGGGCACACCGGGCCTCGGAATCAGGCGCCGTCAGAAACTACGTTCTTCTAAAATTCCAAAGAAAATTAAGAAAAAAATATTTACTTGAAATTTCTGGGTCTTTACATTAATCCCACCAAAGGGATTTATGTCCCCGTAAAGCGTCAACACAAACTAGGGATACAAAGGCGGTAGATCTAAGCGGTAAGCCACCTCGCCAATCCTGCTGAGGACCTGGAAGGATCCGATGAAGCATGGTGACAACTTGCCACCTCGTCCAAATCTCCGTAATCCACGTCGAGGTGAGACCCACATGAAGACGTGGTCGCCATCCTCGAACTCTAGTGGCCTCCGCCTCCCGTCAGCATAAGACTTATGCCGGCTCTGAGCTGTTCTCTTCCGCTCCTGGATGATCTGGACCTTCTCTGGTCCTTCAAGAGCTGCTATGATTTCTTCATTGCCGATAAGAGAAATCCGGTTTCATCCCTTGGATGAACCACGTTCTTCGCCTAATACAGTCAATCCCGACATGGATGATACTAATCCATACCAAGGTTGACGTCGTAAGGCCTCGACGCTACTACCAAGAGATCCAACCGTTACTCTCGCCTCAAGGGTTGAGTCACACTGTCGGCATCCGTGTGTGGTAACTAGGTCTCCTCCAGTAGATGTATCACACGTGAGGGTCAAGTCAACGGTCTAAACTGGAACCTCTTAGTAACAACACAAAGGAGGACATGAATGAAAACATCACAAAGTTATGCGTCTTTTATTATTGCAGCTCATAATACAAGGACCCTACACAACAGAAACAAGGAACTAAAAGTACAAAAGAAGTATCCACTAGTTCCGCTCATGTCCATCTGCTCCCAGAGCTCCATGATCGAAGGCCTCAGCTTCCTGAAGCTGAGCTCTCCCACATCCACCAACTCCCTGCGGTCGGGGTGGACCTTCTGGTGGTGGTGGTGGCAACACCTCGAAGTGTCGTCCACCTCCAGCTGCACGGCCAGCTCCCCTGCCATGGCCACCTACTCCTTGCGGCCCGCCCTGATCGAACCTCTTCCTCTACTTGGGGGGCCCTTCGTCCATATGCTGGCCATCCTTATGGCGGGTCGGACAGTCACGAGCCATGTGACCCATCCCGCCGCAGGAGTAACACTTCCCTCACATGGAAAGTCATTTTCCACCCCGAGTGCCTCGCACAAACGATCCAGAGTCATGCTGTCGACAACCTGTAGGTCTAGTCCTCTTGGAACCCTGCGTTATCTGTCTACTACCCGCTGCAGAAGACTCTGCCGCATGCTGGCAAGTGGTGGGTCCTGCTGTTGGAGACTGCTCAGCAAGGAAACTCTCCACTAAGAGGGCTAGCTCCAACACCCCTGCCTGAGTCGGAATGTTGAGGGATATCATTGAAGCCCTGATCTCGTGCCTCAGTCCCTGGTCGAAGGTCTGGTCCCGGAAGAATGGGTCCCGTACCATATCTGTGGAGTAGCGCGAGAGATCAGCAAATCTCGCCGAGTACTGGGCCATTGTCATGCTGCCCTGCCGCAGTTGTAGTAGCTCCTGGATGCGCACCGCTCGGAGGGTGGCTGGGACGATCTCGGAGCGGAAGATGCTCTCAATGTACGTCCAGAGGAGAGATGTCTCGTTGTGCACCTGGAGCATCATCCTCCACCGTCTTCCTACTTCCGCGTGAAGGAGGATCGCTGCGAGGATCACTATGAGGTCTGCTGGTGTCCTCACTCATCTGAAAACCCGTACAACTGGCTCCAGCCAGTCCTCGGTGGCCTGAGGGTCCGTCTCCCCGCGGAACCTGGGCAGTCGCTGGCGCTGGAACTCATGCAGTGCACTAAGGCGACGTGCATCGTCAACGGCTGGGGCTGGTAGCATCGGTGGCTCGGCGGGTATAGGTACCGCTGGTGCCTCAGCTGTCAAAGGCCCCTGTACCGAGTCTTCGACGCTCGGTGGGCTCTCGTCACGCACATCACTCAGAACCCTAACTAGCTGCCATCGTGGGGCCATCCTAAAAAGGAAATAGGTGCACCATGGTCAGGACAGTATACCTGGTGAGCTGACATAAAGTAATCACCATGAAAACTTGAAACACACATGCAATCAATGTTTTCGTGCATTACGTCGGAAATCAGAAGTCAGGGTCTTGGTGTACGGATACGTCGGCCGCCGCACCAACACTGGACTCCCTGGACTGATTACCACACCCAATACGCAAAACACTATTGCTTCACATAGAAGAAAGATCAGAGTCTACGGTAGAACCGACCACCTCTGATACCAATTTGTCACGACCCGTCCTCGGGGCTAGTGTCGTGACTACCCCAAGCCTGCCTTCCATAGGCCAGGGGCTGGCGACTAGCACCAAGGCGTAAAACCCGATAAACAGGGAAGGCATTGCCTTTGTAAAGAAAACGAGCACCTCAGAGTTAGCAAGAGGAAAAAGTAATCACTAAGTAAAAACAGGGTACAACTGCAAGTGCTGAAAGTAAGTGGGCCAGAATACAAACCCAAACTGAAAGTAAAGTACAACTCAAAAGGGAAAACAGCAACTGAAAGGAAAAAGCCACTACACCGAGATGTCCACTGAAAATCCCACCTGAAGGGTGGGTGAAGATAGCTCCACTGCTCCTCGGGTCCCACCGTATGCTCCGAGTACGTCCCTCCCAATGGTCCTCCTCCAGGTATCGTCCTGCTCTGCAAGCCTCAACCACGATCAACGCTGTCTGTCGTCTGTAACCAACACAATGTAGTGCGGGCATAGCCCATGCAGGGGTGAGTATAAGCTACTCATTAGGGACCCCGAGACCCCCGAGGGTCTCCCAAAATCCACAAAGGATAAACCACAAAGGAATGATACAATCATGAAGTAAAAACCGACACTGCTTAGGTATATGCCCATACATATACCTAAGTCAACAATTCCAATACGCTCCAACCTCCGAGCACTAGTAAAACTCAGTCCTCACAGGAAAGTATACATATTCCACACAGGAAAGAAAAACGCAATCCACACAGGATAACATAACACAATCCACACAGGAAGGAAAATAGGGTTCAACTCACACAGGTATACTTCTTCAAATGACGATAGGGATGATCAGATGTAGCCACTGATTAATCTAAGCCGTCGGACCCACAAAGGATCGGTAGGTACTAACCCCCACAATGACCTACAGAGGACCGATCAGGAAGTTGAACCCAAAGCTATTGGGAAACTCCTTCTCCATCAAGTACAATGGTTATACCGCTACAACCAAGCGCTTCCCTCTTACCTTGGACTGCTGTTGTTCTCCACCTATCGGGTACTGTGGGCCTGCTGCTACAACCAAGCGCTCCTCCGTCGTGGGTCTGCCGCTACAACCAAGCGCTCCCCTGTGCTGCTACAGCCAAGTGAACCTCTTTTGTGGGTCTGCCGCTACAACCAAGCGCTCCCCAGTGCCGCTACAACCAAGCGCACCTCTGTCGTGGGTCTGCCGCTACAACCAAGCGCTCCCATGTGCCGCTACAACCAAGCGCACCTCTATCGTGGGTTTGCCGCAACAACCAAGTGCTCCTCTGTGCCTCTACAACCAAGCACACCTCTGTCGTGGGTCTGCCGCTACAACCAAGCGCTCCCCTGTGCCACTACAACCAAGCACACCTCTGTCGTGGGTCTGCCGCTACAACCAAGTGCTCCCCTGTGCCGCTACAACCAAGCGCACCTCTGTCGTGGGTCTGACGCTACAACCAAGCGCTCCCATGTGCCGCTACAACCAAGCGCACCTCTTCCGGGTTATCCGTAACACACCGAGTCGTTCGATCAGCAGTCGTTAATTCTCAACTGGCTCTAGGGTTTCCGCACATAGCATGCTCGTTCCGGGAGGGTCCACTCCACGAGCTAAGAGGTCAATGCATCAACTGACATGTAGTCCGGACTTGACGTATCCCAAGATGTACCGTAGTGATCACCTCCAAAAACACGGAGGATTCCCGTACCGTTTTTCATCATCGTCGCAGTCAAATCCACTAAGGATCTCTGTACAGTCCTCGCCGTCACAGCAGCAGTAGCAGCCAGCTCTAAGTTTCCCGCACACAACAAGCTCGTTCGAGAGGGTCCACTCCACAAGCCGAGAGGCTGATACATCAGCTGACTCAAAGTCCAGAGTTGATGTATCCAAAAGTTCCGTATCGTCAACAGGAACTCAACGTCGCAGACGGCGCGTCAATCGGACGCCCGGTCTGAGAGTTATTGGCTTTTTCGTCCCAGGGGTCCGGTTGGTTTTTAAGGAAAACCAACCCGACCGTACCCCACCTATGTCCAAACCTCGGGAGGAGTAGGCCAAAAGATCCGTCTCACATAGAGGAATCCACAAAATTCGACGACACGTCAATCAGACATCCGGAGCTCAAGATATGAGCGTTTCCGCTCCGAGGGCCCGGTTGGTTTCGTGTACGAACCAGCCCAGCCAAACCCAAAGTATTCCGAAACCTTGAATGAGATATACCGAAATGAACGTCTCGATCCAAGTATTTAATCGCCACTGACGGCGCGCCGTTCAGTGTCCCATAGCTCAAGTTACGGGCAAAAGACCGAAAATGGTCCGAAGTCGGGGGGGTCTGGGCCTGGGCCGACCCGAACCGACCCCCCCTGGGTCGACCCGACCCGGGTCCGACCTGGCTGGGCCCGGCCCGGTGCGGTCCGGCTCGGTCCGGCCCGACCGGCCGGCCGCGGCTCGGCTAGCGCAGACGAGCGGACACCGCGGGTGGGGTGCGCGGCTCCCCCGCCCTTCGCCGCTAACTGAGGCCGACGGCAAACCGCCAGCCGCCTCCCTTCCGGCGGCGCGCCGCCGACGCCTTCCGCGGACCACCGGACGCGCTCCGGTGGTACGTTCCTCCTGCCGTCTTCACCTATGGTCCCCCCCGGGACCCCACCTTCACTGCAAAGGGATTCAAATTCCAAAATGGCATGCTTCGTCGTCGCCCGTCAATCCGCATGTCAAAACGATTAACATCATCTTTGTAGTTTTTCCAGCGTGACCTGATGGCGCCGCGCCCCTTTCCCGCAGCCCGACTCCGACCGCGGTTCTTTGGTTTTCTTCGATGCGGCGTGACGACGTCGCGTTCTTAAACTTCCTTCCACGGCGCGGCGCAACGGTGCCGCACATAACCTTCCGCATGAAACCGCGTGGTGCGACGACACCACTTCTTCCCATACCAACCACAAAGGAACCATCACAAATTTATGGTGGAGGGTCAGCCTTGTTTGTGCTGTCCAACCCCCTCGCGTTATTCGATAAAAAATGGTTTAAATTCACGAATATCATCATGTTGGTATTCACGAATCAAACAAATAAAACCCCTACCTCGTCAAGTCGTCGCACGCGCATTCTTCACGGAATTGACCGTCAAAGAACAAGTGGAGCGTCGCGTCGCGGTATCCGGCGTTGCGTCGACGAACTCCGAGGACCAAGAAACAACAGATTTAATTTTAATAATTAAATCCATATTGAGTTATAATCGACAAAGGAAATTAAAGGACTGCAATCCCCTACCTTGACGTTGTCGATCAGAGGTTGTCGTGGGGTTGGATCGTCGCGGAAGAAGCGTCGTAGAGGGAGAATCGTCGGAGTCGCGGTACACGGCGTCGCATCGCAGATCTCCGCGGGTTCGGCGTTCTTCATCAGGGGTCGGCGTTCTTCACGTTCTTCGCGTTCTTCACGAAGAAGTAGGAAGATCCTTAGAGGTTATTTAGAGGTTTAAAACAACATTTCAAAAGGAAGGTTTGTTGGCCTTATTTTATTAACATGCCAACAAAAAGAAAATGTGTTCAGAAATGAACGGAATTTTTTCATAGAATTAATTCAACGAAATAAACCACCTAATTAATTCAATGAAATAAACCGCCCAATTAATTGGTGCGTTAAGAAATTAAGAAAACGCGTCAGTTGACTTTCATAATGACGGGTTTTCACGGGTGCGTTACTTAGCGGAAATAAACGGTGGGGCTCGTGCGGGCCCCACCTCACAAATATCCTACCAAGAGGGTAGGAAATTTCTGGATAGCACCCTCTCCATATCAACTCAGCTTAAGCTGCTTTAAGTGGCTTCAAGTGGCTTCCAAGCGACTTAAGTGAAATAAAATAAAGTTTGTCGTATAATTTATTTTATTTCTCAACTTTAATCCCAAAAATTAAAAACCACAACCGAGCAAACGCAACTTTAGAAGAAGTGTTTCTAAGGAAATAACGGCGCTTTGATTCCATCGATGCCCTCAGAATTCAATTCCGAGCACCGGTTCAAAATTTAGAAAAACCCGCTCGTTCGTTCACTGAACGTACCCGAGCCAAACTTCAGAAATTAATTCCGGGCACACCGGGCCTCGGAATCAGGTGCCATCAGAAACTGCGTTCTTGTAAAATTCCAAAGAAAATTAAGAAAAAAAAGTTTCCTGGAAATTTCAGGGTCTTTACAATATACTATAGTTTTGATGTGGAAAATCACTTTACGATGTGGGAGGTATTTCAAATTCAACATGATCCATTTATCTCAACATAATTATAATATTGAATTCATTGAAGAATAGAGGATGTGTATCTATTGAATAAAACATCAAATATTTATTTTATTAATATTATTAAAATTTAAATTTTTTATAAGGATGAAATGATCCATACAATAATAATCATTACAAAATTCTCAATAATTAGTTTATAGGGATGAATAATCACTACAAAATGTATAATTTTCTTATAGTTTTTCCAAATGATGATTTCTTAGTTTAAATTCATGTTTATAAAAGTGATATCATACTCACATAGAGATAAATCATGATTATACATCATGTGAATGATCTCTATGAATGTGATTCTTACGTAACTGATATTAATGCTGAAAAATAATTCTTATTCACCCTAAGAAATTATCTTTAAGAATTAATAAATGCAATCCTTATGATATTTGTCCCTCTCAAAAATTAGATCCATAATCGTATAATTATTTGTATAGAATGATTCTTACACTGAATAGTATCCATCCATTATAAAATATCACATATACATTTTTATCACCTATAAAGAATTCAATATTATGGTGAAAAATACTATAAAATTTTTAGTCACAAAAATCCACATCTAAACAATTAAATACACGGTAAACCCATTCCCCAAAATTCTTATCGGCTTCCAAATAAATGGTTGAAAACAAGTACAATTCCTTCAAAAATTATAAAGGCCACTCCCAAAATAGTGTAAAAATGTTAACTATACCATTAAAAATTTATTTAAATGAGATTTAATAAATATATATTTTTAATGAAATGATATACAAAATAGAATTATGAAACTATACAAATAGTGATTAAAAAAACTCATCTCTGTTCATTCATCATTTTAACTACAAAATATAATATGATTTTTCTACAATTAATTACAAATTCTAGATATCAATAATTTTATAAATATTCATTATCCAATTTTATAAATCAATAAATAATTAATTCAAGTATATAAGATATAAAGAATAATTTATAATAACTTTTAGAATGCAATGTTTCAATTATAATGGATAAGGAAATTCATAATTATTTATAGTTTATTAAGGAAAAATACATAAATAAAAATTGTGACTATTAAGTATGTGAGTTATTATTTAGGTTTAGTTGTTTAAAATGAATTAACAATAATATGAAACATAAAATATTTTAAATTTCATATAAATAATTTATTGAAATATATGTAAAAGGAAATACCAATATCTTGAATAATATAATTATTAATATCTATGGGGAAGATATATCCCTTATAAAATTGTATAAATATCACATCTATATATACTCAATTATCCTTAAAAAACTTGAGTAACTGATACATTAGTTGGTTTAATATAGTGTAATTATTATTAATCTATATGTATTTTATGTAGTTACACTATTGATTTCTAATTGTTCTTTTTTTCAATTGATTCATAATAAATTTCAATCTACTTGGTTTCTAGTATAGCATAACGGATGTCATTTACCAAGGAAAACAATGACCAACAAAGTATGATTGAAATTAAATTCATGAATTTGGAGAAAATATGGTTGTTTTATATTTAAATACTATATTAAAATATTAAATAATAAAGGATACCAGTAGTTAATGACATCATGATTGACCTGGGTATGGGTCCATGAGTACTTAAACACCATTATGCTGAAGGGTTGTGAGATAGATATCAATATTCATTGATTTATACTTATTAAAAAATCGTGTTATAGTATTTATTACTAAGTTAAGCCCAATTAATTGATTGATCAATAAATAGTTTTTACTAGTGACCAATAAAAATAAATAATATTTTTTCAATGTAAGATATAAATTCAACAAGGTGTCACATCAATAAAGTGATGTGATGGTTATATTTTTCTCTACATTTTTAATTTTATAATTTTATAAACATTAATCTTCATAGGTGTTGACGCTCCTTTCGTCATAGAATCTAAAGATCGGAAAAGGGAATATCTCAGCTGAAAGTGATTCATCCTTTGAAGAAAACATCAAAAATCGACAAAGGCATGAACAAAGGATCAAAAGCCAATTCACCGCGCAAGTTTTACCACTGTCGCGCAAGTACACTTGCGCGACTACCTTGGTCGCGCAGGTGACTTGCGCGACCTAATTGGTAACCGCCTGGTAACCGCCCGGGGTCTTCTTTTGCCTATAAATAGACCCTGTGGGCCCCCCATTCGAGAGGATTTTTTTCCAGAAACTCGGATTGAAGCTCCCGACGCCCAAGTCTCTTCTCAAAGATTCCGGAACACTTCTAAGGTAATTTCTTACCTAGAACGGAAGATCTAAAGAGAAAAAGGAAGGCCTAAGTGTTGAAACTTATCAAACACTTGCGCGCCTACTTAATTCCTGCAATATAACTTGCGCGTCCCTCTTAGGGAAGAACCTCAAGAGGATGGTAAAGGGTTTAATAAAGAGTCGCTCAAGCATTTCAATACTGGTTGAATGTCGCGCAAGTACCCCTCATGTCGCGCAAGTATACTTGCGCGACCAATACTTGCGCGCCGCCGCAGGACTTGCGCGCCTTTCAAGACTTGCGCGCCCCTAGCTTTTTGGGTGCCCATCTTGCCCATTTTTACCCCTCCTAAGCCATTTCACCCTTCCTATTCAAGATTCAGTCTTCAAGATACTCTTCAAAGCCATTTATGGCATGATTTCTTGATTTGACATCCTTATCTGAAAGGAATTCTGTGAAATATCTCTCAAAACCTAGTGATTTAAACATCTTTATGTCACCAAAGATTGAGAGTTCATTCATTTCAACCTCATCCTTTAAGATGAGAGAATCCTAACCTGGGTCTCCTTTTCAGGAATAAATCCCCAGTTATAAAAACCTTTGATCTGGGCATCTTTCTTAAGAATAAGCCCCAATCAAGTCCTTTAATCTTGGGCATCCTCCTCAGGAGTAAGCCCCAAACCTTAATCCCTAACCTGGGTCTCCTTTTCAGGAATAAGACTCAGTCATAATCTTGGGCATCCTTCTTAGGAGTAAGCCCCAAGTCTCTTAAAATTTCTCTTAACCAGTCATAAATTACCTTTGATTTGGGTTTCCTTTTCCGGAATAAAACCCAATCATAAGTCCCCTCCTAACTTGGGCATCCTCCTTAGGAGTAAGCCCCAAGATTAGAGTATTCAAATCTCCATGAAGCACATATAACTTTGTGGACCCTGTTCTTGGATTTTCTCCCTAAAAGTAAATCCTAAACCTTCGTCTATCTGGGCAATCATCTATACATAAGCCCCAAAACAAATTCTTATGATTGCATCTTTTATGGCACAATTGTCTAAATTTTACCAATACCTCTTGTTCCTCACACCGAGCATGACTCACGTGAGCTTAGAGTGTAAAAGTAATTATGACATTCATCTTTGAGCCATCAATCATAAACATCATATCCCATTCCTCGAACTACGTGGGTTCTGATTCCTTTTTCAAAACAAAGGATACGTAGGTAGCCCATTTATGGGTTCGATACCAACATTGAAATAATCTCTGTCCTTCTGAATGACGATAAACTTCAAGTGCCCCACTGAGTGGCTTTAAAACCAGCCTGGTCATCAAAATGACCAAGAGACTTTTATATAAATGTTTTGAAGGATACCATTGACCAAGAATCTCTAAACAAATATAGATGATTCTATATTGATGAAGAACCTCGAATACATATAAAAGATTCTCTAAATTTCTTGCATATTTAATCATTGATTGTTAAAACTAAAGGAAAGCTCATTTTATACTTGGTAATGTAATAAGGATTCACGAACATAACTTAAATCTATAAAGAGAGTCCCGGAGTAGACAATAATTCCCCTCAAAAAGGTGTGATGAGTCCGACCTCCCATCCTCTCGACCAATGCAAATTCCTAAGCCTCATTAGCCCACAAGCTAATGAGCGCCTGCCTTTGGAAAGTAGGTCCAAACGGATGTGGAATCATTGGACGTTTCCGGTTCTACGAAGAAACCCGTTAGAAACCGATCGGAACGTTTGAATCTCCCGTCCAGGAGGTCATCCCCGGATTCCGCGCGAAACAAAAATGGTGAACCCGACGTGAATCCTTAACCAAGTTAAAGTGATGTTCTTCTTATCTGTTAGGCCCTTTGGGCCAACAAGGCAATCATTGACATATGATCATCCAAAAGATGCAGTAGCCGGATTCATCTTGATTATGTCTGTTACATGGAACAGGCACTCTTTTTTCAAGATCTTCTAAAAAAAATGGCTTTCCTTAAATTCACCCCTGTGAATACTGCTGCTGGGAACACCTCTACTGTGAGGTCTGCTACTGTGAAAACCAATGCTGCTACTCCTGCTGGAACGTCATCCGCTCTGAGGATGACATCACCAACTCAGCGTCTTCAACGCTGTGTTTCTAATGCACTGGTTAAGGAGTACCGTCGCAACGGTATTATCCCAACTATGGAGGCCGCTCGTCAAGCCCTCCAAGTTAACAATTCTACCTGGTCGTCCAGACAACGGCGACCAGCAATCAAGAAGCAGCCGGTGCTGACTACCGTCTCCAACCGTTTCGGGTCGTTATCCCCGGAACGCAATTTCCATTCACTCCCTTACTCCGAGGAAGTGAATGAGCAGGTCCCGCAAGACCTTAATTCAAAAAGACAAGAGTCCTTCTCAAAGGCTCCCATCAACAATTGCCGCCAGACTCATGCGGTAGTGCGCCTTCAACATGATGAGGGTACCGACTCCAGGCATTCAGCTCAGGTTCCTCGAACCCGAGCAGGCAAGATGAATCGCCAGAGACGGAATCCGGTTAACAATAGGCAGGTTGTCATCCCTGCCATCTCCGGAGAAGTCCACCAACCTAACTTGGTGGAAAATAACGAGCAGGCATACACACCTGTTCGTTTTAATCCCGCTGTCCAGCAGACTCGTCTGGCAGCATCAAGCCGATCCCGCCAGGCAATTCCGGCAGAGTACCATAGGCAGGAACATACACCTGCTTATACATCAGCAGTTAGTCAGCAGGCTCGTCTGACTACATATGATGGATCTCATCAACCGCGTTTGGAGAAATGTAATCAGCAGGCACATACACCTGCTAATACTAATCAATCCTACCAACAGTCTCGCTTGGTAGCGCACGGAGAAGTCAGTCGGAAAGCCCCGACGACAAACAGGAGGCAGACTAAACTCTCTGCCTCCACACTTGAGTACTGTCAGGATTCACTGACAGGAAAAGGAGGACAGGAGCAGGCACATACACCTACTCCAAGCCCGGAATGGACGTATATCCCTGTTCCGGCGGCTGAAGTCACCAAACATATTTTGTCAATGGTGAAAGAGCAGAAGAAAATTCCTGCTCATATTCTGGATGCTTGCCAGGATATCATAACAGCTTCAGCATCATCTCAGGGACAGACACATAAATCTATCCCTAGCAGTGGAGTGATACATCAACAATTCACTCCGGAACAGACACACACATCTGTTCCAGTCCAAGAGGGTTGTGGGGCCTACTCCCCCATATCATATGGACAACCAAGTCAGGCACATACACCTGATTTGAGCGATGATCGTCAGCCTAACCTGACCATCTTTCCTGATCAGGCACATACACCTGCTCAGAGCAATCACTTTCGTCATCAAGTGGTTTCTAAAGCGAGTAAGAAGGCATCTAAGAAAAAGATCCGCCCAGTACAGTCAGGAGATCAAAGGCCAATCTGCAACAAGGCCTTGCTCGATGCTGGAGTTCTTGAAGCCCTCAGACATTTATCTGTCGAAATTCAAGATTCTACTCCCTCAGTTCCCAAAAACTGGAACATTAATCCCGATGGTCTTCAACAGACACTTCCTCATGAAAACTTGCTTCATGAAAATTCGGTCAATCTTGAAGTTTCTTCTTCAGATGAGAGCCACAGGAACCCTCTGTGTGGTCAGAAGGCCAAGGAGCAAGAGATTTCATCTTTTGCTGTAACCCATCATGAAGGTCCTCCTCATGGTGATGAACTTCGCTGCGAAAGTCCTCTCCGCAGTAGTGATTCACATTGTCTCGAAAATTCTTCAGAAGGCAATGTAGTGACGAGAAAGCCCTCCTATCTCGAGGCACTTGCAAACGTAAAACCAGTCATGTCTGATGCTTTACTATCGGCAGGTGAAACTCTTTCTCCATCAGAAGATAGCCTGGGGTTCAGGTTATTCTCCGAACCTTCCCTGGGTCATTCATCTTCTAGCATGAATAGTGATCTCTCTACCAATCTTGTTGAATCCGATGAAGCAACAAGGAAACACCAACTCTGGTCCAAACAGGTAGAAGAATCTTCATTTAATGATAAAGAGGAAATGATGAACATGAGGAAAAAAACTGGCAAAAGGTGAAGTACCAGTCATGTTTTGGCCTTTGGCTGATTCCCAGCATGACATTCCAAAGATGTTGACGGATGATGGAATCCATGATATTCGTCTCAACATATGGAAAACTCTTTGTCAATTAAAGAAGAAGGTATTATCTTACGATGAATATGAAAATCATCTTAAGATAATAGAAGGGTTACAACGCCAGATTGATTTGGCATCTCTATCAGTCTCTCGGTATCCGAAGGCTGAAAAGCAACAGAGAACCCTTCAACGTTCATGCCTTGGCGCACTAAGAAGATTGCGTCAGTTAATTTCCAATGCTCCATCTAATGTTCATATCAGAGGATGGGGTATTCACGGAGCACTACATTTCACAGTGCTTTCCGGTCAGCAAAGCCCGCCGAAAATGGTCTCATGCAATGTTATTGCCCATGGCCGGCCACAGTCAATGGGCTTTGTTCATAATCAAAATCTTGCTCGAGATCAAGCTTCAACTAGTTCCTCTCAAAGTCAAGTATATAGAGAACAGGTTGTTGAATTGCTCCTACATCAAGCAGGCGAGAATATTACACAAGCCTCTCGTCTGGAGCAAACACGTCATCAAATGACAGAAGTTTCGGAAATCATCCAACGGTCTGTTGAACCAGGTGATAAAAGTGGATACAGGTTAATGAATCCAGCTAATTTCCGAACTAAGATTCGCAAGGTCAAGAGAGATTTTAAAAAGATCTCAGACATAGCATGTCAAGAGACACCCCAGCTTGCCAGACTGGGGACTTCTCTAACCCAACCCCCAGAATCAACGAATGGGATTCGAGGAGTTGAGCGGAAGCAACAGGAACACCACCAGTCCACCGGACTGGGGACTTTTTCAAATCTTTAATCCCTCCCTCAGAGAAAGTCAGTATTCTCTCGATTAGGGAATAAGCCTCAAGAGGAACGAAGAGCCAAGATGTCAGGAGATTCTCTCCAAGTGACAGTTCTCCAAGAAATTCCTGAGGGATCAAGTCAACGGAATGCCATGTCTTATCATGGACATAGAAGGAGACAATATCACAGAAATGCTGATAGAAAGGATTCCATGCAATATGTATCCATCAATGTCATCACTGCCGTTGCTGCTGATTCACCAGATGAGGCTCAATCAGAGGGATCAGATGAAGAGGTTCCTGATCAAGAAGTTGCGCACACAGACCTAAATGAAGAAGGTGTGCGCACACGTAATCAAAGGCTTACCCAAAATCTGGGTATTCCTTCAAGTAACCCACTTCCCCCTCTCCGAAAAGGATCCAATAAGGGGAAAGGAAAGAATCAGGTTACTTCTCACCCTTCCTCTGAAGGAGGTCAATCGCTCTCATTAGAGCAAAGATTTGCACAACAGGAGGAAGATATGAAAGAATTAAGAAGGTTGAATGCAGAACTACTTCAGAGTAGTCTTCTTCTTAAGAATGCTGAAGTACGACAGCCGAAGGAATTTGTTGTAACTACTGAGATGGATCAGGAATATCCTCCTTTATCAGTACACCCACAGAGGTCTAATCCTACGGGTCAAACGCAACAACGGTTGGCAGCACTACCATTAGTTGCAGCACCAACCTCCACGGCTGTCCAAGCTCCATTCATTGCACCTACCCAAAACCAAGTTCAACCTGACGTTTCTCAAAAGTTAATAACTACTATTGAGTCATTAACAGCTCGGTTAGAAACTATGGAAGGGAAACGGGCGCAAGTTCAACCTGAAAAGAAAGTTTACCCTGAATGGGTAGATTCAATTTCTCCTCCATCCAGTTTTGGAAACCCTATTTTTCCTACTTTCAATGGATCAGGTGACCCTGAAAAACATTTGACGCATTACGTGTCTTGTTGTGATCCTATGATGGGAACTCCAGAGCAGCAAGAAGCAGTGAAACTCAGATGCTTCGTGCGAACCTTGCAAGGACCAGCTTTTGTCTGGTATACAAGTTTGAAATCCCGGTCAGTCATCGGATGGGAGGATCTTCGTCAAAAATTCCTTCTTCAGTTCAGCTCAACTTTGCCAAAAACGACAGTTTTCGATCTTACAAACTGCAAGCAAAGGGAGAATGAAAGAGTCTCTGATTTCATTGCTCGTTGGAAGGGATTAACGTATTCCTTGAGTTTATCACTCCCTCAGGAGGAATTGTTGCCAATCTGTGTGGCAAATTTGCGTGACGAATTACGCACGCCATTGATCCCTGTGAAATACACAGGAGGGTTTCGAGACCTTACTTCAATCGCTCAACAGATTGAAGATTCCCTTATGCAGGCTAAGGTTAAATCTCGTGTAATTCCATCAGCTCCAGGAAGAAGAATGGGTAAAGCAGAAACTGCTACAGTTATGCTTAAACAGGCACCTGTACCTATTTCTACTTCAAAACCTTCATCTTCTCGAAGGGCTCCACCTCCTGAACACCAACAACAAAGGCTGTTTCGTCCAAATGATCAAAAAGATCAACGACGAAAACAATTTGAGGATATGAAGAGTAAAACATACTCTTTCCGAAGTGAGAAAGTTCCTGGTTACTTCATTTCAGCTCTGGAAAATAATTTGGTTCAATTACCAGTGCCGAAGAGACCAAACAAGGAAGGAGATGAAGACCGTCCCAATTATTGTCCCTTTCATCAAATGTTGGGACATCCCATCCAGGAGTGTTTTGTCTTTAAAGACCTCCTACAAAAGATGGTCGACTTGGGACAAGTCAAATTGAAGGGTTCTTCAGCTCATGTAGCGTGTATTACCGCTACAGATCCAGAAGAAGGAGGCGAGTGGCAGGAAGTCAAAAGCAAAACTGCGAAAAAATATGATGATTGGATGGTCAGAAAGACAATCAATCAGACCCATTCCATTTTGCGAACACAATTGAAGAAGCCAATTGTGTCTCCTACAAAAGCTGCAGTAAAGCCTCCATCAAAAGACAAATCCTCAAAAGGGCAGCACAATTCAAAGAAGAAAGAGGAATCAGGAGAAGATGAGTATGCATCAAAGCCTAAATTGTCTTTGACTCTGGCAGATTTCATGCCATCTACTTCAAAGCAACGGGCACCATCCCACCAAACGGCACAGCCTAAACAGGCTAACTTGGCAGAGTCTTTATCAGACGAAGAGTTAATCTTTGGTTCTGTTAATATGATTCAATTAACAGATTCATATTCCAGTCTTGATGAGCCTGAATTCCCTGTATCAAATAAGGGAACCCGAGGAAGTTCTAGAGGTTCAGGATATAGGGGAAGACGTGGATCTTTCCGAAGCCACTACTCTAATTCTACCCCTGCTAGCACTGTATATGCAGCAGAAACTCGTGGTAGAGCCCTTCAGCGAGCTCAAAATGAACAAGCAAGTTCTTCTTCCAATGGCCAACTCAGCTTCGGCACAGTTATTTTGGAAGGCCGATTAAATGTTCCATCTTCTTTACCTCAGCAAGTAAATGGATCTAATCAGTCTAATTTTCCAAAACCAAAGATGTTGCCAACTTCAATACAAGAGGCATCAGCTTCCAAATCATCTGCTTCCAAGGTACCTGCTAAATCACATATTCCTATTGGGAAACACAGGCCTCTAGATCAAAAGTATGATATATTGAAACACTTGGCCCAAGTACCAGCCAAATTATCAATTTTGGATGCTTTGAATCTATCAAAAGATCTTCGGGAAGCACTCATCGAAGCTTTGTCAAGTCCTCAGGAGTTTGAAGCTGAAATTGCTGCAGCTGAAATTTATCACATAGAGAATAATCCTGCAGAATTCCATGCAGTGATATCTTTTACTGATAAAGATGAAGATGATGTTGTGCATGGGCACATAAAACCTTTGTACCTATCTGGCAAAGTCAATGGTATAGATGTTCGAAGAGCTTTTATTGACAATGGTTCAGGAGTCAACCTCGTGCCCATTCGCACACTTCGTCGATTGGGCCTCACAGAATCTGATTTATCTCCTTCTACCATGATGTTGCAAGGATATGATAAAAATGAACAAGAACCACTGGGAGAAGTTACGCTCAGAACTCAGTTTGGAGATCTTGTTTCCAATTCAGATTTCATGATTGTTGATCAAGACTCAGCTTTCAATATCTTGCTTGGAAGACCCTGGTTACATCAGCATGCAGCTATTCCGTCATCATACCATCAATGTCTCAAATACTATTTCGATGGTCAAGTTGGAACATTGTATGGTGATAAGGCCCCGTTCAAAACATGTGAGTCTCAATACATTGAGGCGGAATTTTATCATATGAAGGGAAGAGAAAAATCTACAATGAAGGAAATTACCAAAGTTAATGCTCCATATGGTTTGGAAAAAATTCCAATAAATCCATTTTCACATGTGAGTAAAGATTATGTGTTACCTATCAGTCAAATTGACAAAATAGGCCCAAATCAAAATACTCTTATGGAAAGATCCATAATGTCAATTACGGCAATCGAGCCAGACAACATGGGAGAAATTGGTAACTTACCAAGCAGTGATGAAAGCATAAGTGGTGAAATTTTCATTTCTTCTGCTGAAATCCAACAAGTCTATACTTCGCTAATCAGGCCCGAAGAAGTTATAGCAACACCAGAGGTGAATGTTGATGTCGATTCTCAATCCACCATCTCCTCTTTATTTCCCAAAGAAGACCCTTTTTCATCAATAGGGTCGGAAATGGAAGCTTCTTCTTCAAAATGTGAAAATTTTGACATCTCTTATGATCATGAGAATTTCGTTTTTTCATCTACTTTTCAAGTAGAAATGAAAGAAATAACACATGATGAAGAGGAAGAGGAAGATCTTAGAGATGCTCCTCCAGCATTTGAAGAGGGTATCTCTACCACTGTGGATGAACTCAGAGAAGTAAATCTGGGTACAGAGAAAGATCCACGCCCCACTTTAATTAGTGCGGCCATGACCCTTGAAGAACAAGAGATGTATATTTCTTTTCTAAAGCAAAATAAAGATATTTTTGCTTGGAATTATACAGAGATGCCTGGCCTTGATCCTGATGTTGCCACCCATCATTTGGGTTTGCCAAAAGAACATCGAGGATTCAAGCAAGCCGCGAGAAGAACACACCCAACCTATGCTTCCAAAATCGAGGCTGAAGTGGATAAGCTTATCAAAGCTAACTTCGTCAGAGAAGTTCAATATCCCAAGTGGTTGGCTAATATTGTCCCAGTAAAGAAAAAGAACGGACAAATTAGTGTTTGCATCGATTTCAGAGATCTTAATCGGTATTGTCCCAAAGATGATTTTCCAGTTCCGATTACAGAACTCATAATTGATGCGACGGCTGGCTATGAAGTAATTTCTTTCATGGATGGATATTCTGGATATAATCAGATCCGAATGGCCCCAGAAGATGAGGAATATACAGCCTTCAGAGCTCCTCAAGGTGTGTTTTGTTACCGGGTGATGCCCTTTGGTTTAAAGAATGCAGGTGCAACATATCAACGCGCCATGCATCGTATCTTCAAACCTTTTCTAGGGAAATTTGTTGAATTCTATGTAGATGATTTGGTGGTTAAATCCAAACAACGTTTTGATCACTTGGCTGATTTGGAAATCATATTCCACAAGCTTCGACAACATAATTTGAAGATGAACCCCTTAAAATGTGCTTTTGGGGTAACCTCAGGAAAATTCCTCGGCTTTGTTGTACGCCATCGTGGTATTGAAGTCGATCCTGAGAAGACCAAATCAATCCTTGGTATGTCACCTCCTCAGAATTTGAAAGAATTAAGAGGACTTCAAGGAAACTTAGCCTATATTCGGCGTTTCATCGCCAATTTGGCAGGCAAAAGTTTACCTTTTACCAAATTATTGAAGAAAGGAGTCACTTACCAGTGGACTGAAGAATGTCAAGAAGCATTTGATGTTCTCAAGAAATACCTCTTAAGTCCACCAGTACTCATGCCACCTGTTGAGGGTAGGCCTCTTATCCTCTATGTGACAGCTTTAGAGCGATCATTGGGTTCCTTTCTCGCTCAAAAGAATGATACTGGGAATGAAAATAGTCTCTACTATCTTAGTAGAACTATGCTTAAAGAAGAAACCCAGTATTCGAGTATTGAAAAATGCTACCTAGCATTAATCTTTGCAGTTCAGAAACTGAGACACTACCTGCAACATCACGAGGTCCAATTGGTATCTCGTAATAATCCACTCAAATTCATCCTTAGTCGTCCAATGCTTACAGGACGTCTGGCAAGGTGGGCCGTTATTCTACAGCAGTTCGACATCCAGTATGTGTCTCAAAAGGCAATTAAGGGCCAAGCTCTGGCTGATTTCCTGGCTGAACACCCTTCAGTGGAAGACACGTATTCAGATATCGAACTCCCTGATGAGGAAGTTTTTTCTATTCAAGAGAGTCCTCAAACATGGGAAATGTATTTTGATGGTGCTTCTAGAAGTCCAACAGGGAAGAAAATGGAAAATCCTAAATTCAACAAAGTTGGTTTAGGAATTGTGCTCATTTCTCCAGATAAGGCAGTGTTACCTTATTCCTTTTTTTTGTGGGAAGGTGGTACCAATAATGAAGCTGAATACCAAGCTCTCATTGCAGGCTTGGAGTTAGCACTTCAAGCACAAGTGAATCACTTAAAGGTGAAAGGTGATTCAGACCTGGTAATCAAACAAGTCAATGGGGATTATGCCATCAGAAAAGAAGAATTAATCCCTTTGTATGATTACGTCAGAGAGTTAATGTCGGAATTCCCTTCAGAACCGACATTTTCTTATGTCCCAAGATCACAAAATGCTCAAGCTGATGCACTGGCTAATATAGCCACAGCTTTAGCAGATCCAAATCGGGACGAGACAACCATCGGTATTGCCCACCGTCGTGCAATTTCACCTTATGTTCAAGTCAGAACAGAGGAAATTAATGAAATTAGTCCCATTCCTGAACCATATGGTCATACTACAGGATGGATGTCACCTATCAGGGAATACCTTCAAAATGGAACACTTCCACCTGATAGAGCCGAGAGAGAACAAATTCGGCGACATGTGGACAATTTTACTCTTAATGATGATCCAAACCACCTCGAGAAAATTCTCTACAAACGTGGTTTTGATGGAGTTCTCTTCAGATGTATTGATGGTGAAGAGACAATGGCTGTCATAAAAGAAGTGCATGCAGGAGTCTGTGGTGCCCACCAGTCTGGACATAGATTGTCTGATCAAATTCGAAGGCTTGGATACTTCTGGCCTTCAATGATACAAGATTGTGTTAATTTCACAAAGAAGTGTCATTCATGCCAAGTATATGCCAATTTCATTCATCAACCTCCAGAGTTGCTTCATACAGCTAAATACTCATGGCCATTTTCCACATGGGGAATGGATGTGGTGGGACCTTACCCTTCAGCTACGGCCAAGCAGTTTAAGTACATTCTTACTGCTACTGATTTCTTTTCCAAATGGGCAGAGGCAGTACCTCTCAAAGAAGTCAGTTCTAAATGCATTGTTAGCTTCATCAAGTCTAACATCATTACTAGATTTGGTGTCCCTCATACCATATTGACAGACAACGGCACCAACTTCTGTTCTTCTGAGGTAAAGAAATTGTATCAAGAATACAACATTAAGTCCAACCATTCATCTCGATATCATGCAGCGGCTAATGGCCAGATAGAGGCCTTCAACAAGACTCTTTCAAATATACTGCAAAAGATGGTGGATAAAGATAAGAGGTCATGGCCTGATAAACTCTATCATGCTTTATGGGCTTATCGGACTACCACTCGCAATGCAACGCGGTCTACTCCATATTCATTGGTATATGGAACAGAAGCAGTCTTGCCAATTGAAGTTCAATTGCCCTCACTCAGAATAGCCATTTGTGATCAGTTATCAACAGATGAGCAATCCCAAAAGCGGTTGAATGAATTGGAACAGTTAGATGAGAAAAGATTGTGCACTTTGCACCACTTGGAAATCTATCAGAATCGAATAGCACGAGCTTTTAACAAAAAAGTTCGTCTTCGTTCATTCATTCAGGGAGAATTGGTATTGGTTCTCAGAACACCAATGATACCAGGAAAGAAGCCTCCCAAGCTTGAACCAAAATGGGAAGGACCTTATTCAGTACATAAGGTCTACTCCAATGGAGCGTATTCTCTGATTTCAATGGATGGAGAACACATCACGACTCCAACTAATGCCAGATTTCTGAAGAAGTATTTTGTATAAACACAAAATATTGTTCCCAGAACCGAGACTCTTACATTTGGTTCATACAGCAATGGTCCAGTATGACCTTAAACTACAACTTCGTCCAACATGACATTAAACTATGTCACACTTCTGTCCGAGATGACATTAAACTATAATACGTCCAGCATGACGATAAACTGTACGGTCCATGCATATGACCTTAAACTATTCGCACTTATGTCCCTGCAACATGACACTAAACTGTGCATCACCAATAGTCCTAACTGCAAGACTTTAAACTGCATAGTCCTTGATTTTGTCCTACATGACAATAAACTGTATAGAAGTTCCTATATTTTGTCCGAGATGACATTAAACTATATTGTGTCCTAGCAACATGACATTAAACCGTGTGGCACTTTCATCGTCCAGCATGACATTAAACTGTATAAAATCCCCAGAACTGATATCCTCATATTGGTTCACCTTATTCCTAGCTACATGACTTTAAACTGTACAACAGCAGTTCGTCCTTGCTATATGACGTTAAACTATACAGCAATGGTCCCGTATGACTTTAAACTGCATCATCCCTGGTCCATGTATATGACCATAAACTATTTGCAAATATGTCCAGCAAGATGTTAAACTGTGACGTCCTAACTACATGACGCTAAACTGTATAAAAGTCCCTCACGTCCGGAAAGACGTTAAACTATATAATCATCAAAAGTCCAGCATGACATTAAAACTGCACAATCCCCCTTTCGTCCAATATGACGTTAAACTATATTGTCCCCATCGTCTTAACTACATGACGCTAACCTGTACAGAAAGTCCCTTTTTTTATGTCCTACATGACATTAAACTGTACATCGTTAAGGTTGTTATTACCTCTTGTTTCTCACACCGAGTATGACTCACGTGAACTTAGAGCGAACACCAACCATAACACTCCCTTTGGGCCACTAACCATGTGTAAATCCCAACAAATTTTTTTTATTAGATCATTGTCCACAAGAACAACGTGATCATTGATTCATTCTTTAATTGAACTACACGGACTTTGATCCTTGCCCTCCAGGCTGGGTATGTAGGCAACCTCCCAAAGGTTCAAGCCCAAAAACAATCTCTTCACATTGGTTCACCACCATCTCATATGATGATGATTTGTGAAACCACCCCTGGAATCAATATCTTTACATTGATTCACTTTCGTCCTTGTTATATGACGTTAAACTATACAACACTTTTGTCCGGTACGATAATAATCTACAATATTCTTTGATTTCCTCATTTGATAAGGAACCATTATTAACATTGATTCTTTTTTCAATCATGGTTTTCATTTTTCAAAAGACTACGTACATACATGGTAATGCCTAAACTTTTTATCTTAGGTTAAAACCATCATTGCACTAAAGTCCCCTTTTCACCCTTCACATGTACGAACCAAATTTGTACAAAGGGTAGATCTAGAACTACGTGGACTTGATTCCCATCCTTATGGGATACGTAGGAACATTCGAGTGTCCCTCGAATCCAGTCCCAAGTCTTTTGGGCCTAACCCCAAATTTCACTTTCAGTCCCTTGGCTGAAAAGTCTTCATGAAAACACACACTGTGTATTCATTATTATGGTCCGAATTCTATGACCCTAAACTAAGATCACTCATACTTTCGTCCTGCACGACGTTAAACTGCATTTCAAGAACTACGTATGGCTTGATTCTCATTCTTATGAGATACGTAGTGAAGTCCAAGTTTCAATTCAGGACCCAGCCACAACATGATTATGGTTTTCATTGACCTATGTATCTCTATATACATTGGAAAATACCCATCTTTATGTATTATAATCCTAACCTTAAATATTTTCAGATCTTCATAACCCTTTTCATGACTTATAGTCACAAAAATGTCAAACTTCTGAGAATTCTTTTGCCTGACTATGCAGCACGTGCCCATAGGTGGACTTGCATAAACAGTCCACATAACAGACTTGTCAGCCAAGAGATGCTATTTATTTGACCATGCAGCCAATGCCCATAGGTGGCCCTGCATGTTTTCAACCCCCTAACGGGTTTGTTAAATAATAGTAACTTCATTCTTGGGAAGAATGCCTCTTTTGTCCTTATTTGTCTTAAACGACAGTATGTAGGGATCCGCAAAAATAGCCATCCTTAACGTATTTGTCCCATATCCTTTTTCATAATCTAAAAGTATTCAAGTCTATGGTTTATTCTTCTTCCCTACGTTTGGGTCAGACCTTCGTAGGAGTGATATTCATCCAGTTCTTTGATATTCTTGTTTGGAAATATCTTCTCCATATTCATGTACCTCTTTCCATACAACAAACTCTATGCTTTAGAAAATTTGAATCTCCATAAACTTTCACTAACTTTTAGCACGAGGAAAGTAAATTTCTGGGAGTTCTTTTGCCTGACTATGCAGCACGTGCCCATAGGTGGCCTTGCATAAACAGTCCACATAACAGACTTGTCAGCCAAAAGATGCTATTTTATTTGACTATGCAGCCAATGCCCATAGGTGGCCCTGCATATTTCAACCCCCTAACGGGTTTTGTTAAATAATAGTAACTTCATTCTTGGAAACTAACTCTTCTAATGCTATTTAGCTCTTTTTCATATCATTCCTCAGATTCAAATATTCTTAAGCCATAGTTTACATTTTTTCCCTCATACTTGAGTATGGTAAATATGTTTTCAGATAAATTGTCAAGGAATTGAATCCATTTTAATCCATTTTTTCGGTCAAAGCTATTTCGACCTTAAACATTAGCCCCTTTATGTCCGGCGTGCATGAATTTAAACTGCCCACACAAAAGGCAAAGGAACTCTGAATAAAAGTCAAGTTCCAGCTCACTAAATATACATTTTTTTGTATGATTTTGGTAATATTGAGCAGTTAAAAGGTTCAAAGCTTGTAGGGTTATTTGTAATAATCCTAGTAAAAATCAAACTATGCTTACTAAGCCCATTGGCTTAAGTAAATTTGAAGCAGGTAATGGAAGAATACAAGTACAAATGATTGAAGACAAAAGTGTTTTTCATTGATACACAAGAGTTAGAAGGACATCCACAGACTGGAATCTCTTCTCTTTTTCAAGAATTACAGAAGATTGTCAACATAAGTATTCATTTGATCTTGATGAAGTGCCTTCTTAGCATCTGTAATGGCTTTCATGCCATTCATATGAGTTTCATCCAATGATTTATTAAGCTGATCAAGTTCCCCAGTAACAGCATCTAACTGTTGCTGGAGTTGCACCTGCTGGACGACCTTTTCTTTGATTTTTTTGCTTCAGATCCTTCATCTTGACAGCATAATCAGCTTCAGCCTGGGATATCGCAGCCTCAAATTCGCCTATGTTGACTGAAAATTTCACTCTGGTCAAATCTTCACGACTTGTCTACATTTGCTCCCTCCTGAAAATAATCTGTTTCACCGCAGCATGGATCTTTTCATACCCAAAACCACCGAGTCCCATTATAACAAATTGGGATGACAATCGGGAAATTTTTGATGGTAGCTCTTCTAAAGGCACCCCCTATATGATGTTCCATATGTTGTTCCATGCCTTACGTCGTGAAAAGCTGAACGCTTTGAGCATCTCTGGATCTGATTCAACATCTTCGTCAGAAGGGGGTATGTAATCTGGAATTAACATGCTTAAGGAAGTGCCTCGTCCTGCTCTTTCCCCTCTGACTTGGGCTTCTTCACTTTCAATTACCGTTGGGGCAGAGGCTGAAGCCTCATCTCCGGATCTAGCCATTACAGTTGATGGCCCTACATGATCAATTGAAAGATTTTAGTTGAATCTTAAAGGATAACAAAAGAATGGATTGTCTTGCAAATAAAGTACAATCACAAATATTGTTATCCCTTACCCAATGGTGGTTCAGCAACATGAGAAGACTTCTCCCCATCTCTCCCGGTTTCAATAGGATTTTCAAGATGGGTCTCAGGAGAGTTTATTGGATTTATCTCTACTTGAGCTAATGTTTCTGCAATGATAGGGTTGACATCAGTGTCCACACCCTCTTCGGGCATTGGCAGTTCAGCAGCTTCTACGGAAGAAACTGCATATTATTTTACATCATGATTAGAAATATGTTTTGTTTTTAAAAGAAAAATTTGGGCGAAGGGTAACACTCACGCCCAAGGTCTTCTAAATCACATGACAATCTAGCATGATCATAAAATTCTTCAAAAGTCATTCCTTGATTCATCATTTCATCTAATGATACTTCAGAATCTTGGTTAGTCTCACCAGTGGGAGCATTTGCTACGTCTTCTTGCTGACTTATGTCCTGCAACCCCTGACCCTGGACAACCTCTTCAGTAGTGGGAGGGATACTGGGAATGGATGGTAGCTCTTCTCTAGGAGGAACCAAGTTAGCTTGAGTCTGTGGTTGTTCTACAACACCCTCCACGACCTTTGAAGAAGGATCAGTCCCTTCCCTCAAGGGGGAAATTGAGGAAGCCCCTGCAATCCTCAGAAATATGAGTAACCATATGATTATGGGTATAAACTCATGATTGTTCGAAGGACTTACCACTGCTAATGAAACGTTTAGCTAAGGATTTCCTCCTTCGTTGCCTTGGCTTCTTTTGTTTTTTTGGAGTTTCTGTTGTCTCCTTTATTGGCACTTGGATTGGCGAATGAAAGGCTATGTCCAGTGCCTCATTCATGGCCTGCTGGCCTGGAGATATCTCGCCTGGTTCACGAGGAGAATCAGCAGCAGCCCCAACAGCGGTACCACCAGGGCTATATTGTGGCGAAGGAACCCCGGTCCCTTTCTTTGCAAGCTGCAAGATGAAGAAAATAACTTCCTTAAGTAACAAAGCTTCAACTGAAATCAAGTTGCAAAGAAAATAAGGAAAGAAAACTTACATCTTCAGGAGCCACGTACTCTTGCCACTCCTCATCTCCAGAACCACCAGCCCCCTCAGTGGTGCCACGATCAATCATTTCCTTCACCCTCCTGGTGATAGGAACCGAATTATCAGTGGCATATATGAGCATTTCCAGCTCTCTGATGTAAGCTCGCACTTCATTGGGGTTATCTCCGTATTGAAGGTCTTTAGAAGTTAGAAGATATCCTATCCCAGGAAGTTGTAGGCCCTCACACAAATCCAGCCAGGCGGTCTCAGTATCACAGTATAAGCTCTGCCATAGCTGAACAGCCTCTGGTCTTAGATATAAAGGCTGTGAGGAAGGTCCTACAATTTTTGATTTTAATTTCTTCCCGACTCCTGCAACTACAGATAGAGAATAAGAAAGTGAGACTTATTACTTTATAAAGTAGCAGTGATTGAAGTTATTACAATCAAATAACTCACCAGGAGCTGATGGAGTGGGTCTTTTAACTCTGGCCGGAGGATTATATCGGGCACGAAACCGCTTTGCTGCCGGTTGTGCCTCATCATCCCCATCATGATAATCCGAGGAATCAGTTCTAGAGGAGGAGTCTGTTGAACCTATTTCAGGAGGAGAAGCATCACCTTCATGAGGAAGAGTTTCTTTCTCTACAGTCCTCTTCCTCTTTCCCACTTGATATACAGGGTGATTCAATATCCCTTTAGGGAATGATGCTATCCAGTGTTCGGCATAAAATGTAGTCAGATAATGTGCCGCTTTTTCAACTGGTAGATCAAATACTGCCCCGGTCTTCTCTCTTGATGTCAGCAACCATAGTTGTCGAGCAACCATCGGATGTTGCTCTAACCTGACATGTACTGGAGGGGATACAACAATCTGTTGCAAACATTTGAATTGGCGTGCAAATCTATATGGAGCATAGGCCTCGCATATGATTTCTCCATCAATCCTGGCTACTAACACGCCATCCCTGCAAGCTAGCATGTATGCCCTCAAATCCAAAGGGGCTTTCCCATCATCAACAAACCGCCCAGATGGCGGACTTCCATAAGGAAAGAAGTTGAATTCTTTATACATGCTTAGTCTTACTTTTATGTCATAACCATTGACATCTAATGGAGCAATTCCAGAGAATGCTTGCACTGACGGTCTGAAAGAGCTTCCAGGAATTTGTAATCCATTCTGTACATTGTAAGTCCTAAAGTGAGTGGCGATCCATCCCCACAAAACTTGGAATGGTCCCACTATTCTTAAAGGAGATTTACCCTGGAAGACGTGAAGTAAACTCCTGTGAATCTTTGCTAAAATGGGGGTAGCTAACCCAACCATTTTTCCCTCAGCCAACTTGGCCGCAATGACGAAGGTCCCTGGCCTAACGCCTCCCTTCGAATCCCTGACCGGCAAGAGATAAATACTGAGCCACATTGCCAAGAAACCCGCCAGACGAGTTTTCTTTGGAATTCTTTGATTCACTTCATAGCCCCATTTTTCAAACTCTCCTGCTTCTAGAGTTGGCCAGAATGTGCTAGGAGCTCCTCTCTTCTCAGGTTTTGGACAAGTGGTAGGACGTCTGGGCCGGGTATCCTTGGATTTCTTTTTCTTGGATCCTTTTTCCTTTGGCTCCATCCCTTTCTTCTCAGTAAGAAACACATTCATCCATTCTTCCAGATGGATATCTTTTCTGAAATGAGTTAATGAGGTCTCTGAACTCTTGAGCTTGTGAATGATTTTGAATAATTCTCGAGCCAAAGCAGGAGTCTTCTCTGGATCATTCCAAGTCACCTTGGGAGGAATGAATTCATCATACATATCGCCCAAGATTGGAGCTCCTGAAATCTTGTGGACATCCCACAAACTGATACCTACTTCTCCATGAGTCAAGTGGAAAGAATAAGTCGCTGGACTCCAATGGCTGAGTATCTCTGGCACGAAGATATCATGTCTGTAAATATATGTTTTCCCAACCCAAACAACCTCATATATTGCAGATCTCTTCAGATCCTCAATAAACTCTGCGCAAGTCTGTCGCACCCAGTATACCCACATCCAAGTTGGCTTCACACCTCCCCCAGGACGGAAATCCCAACTTTTCTTCCAGCCTTTGGATTGATCCATCTGAGCATTTCGGAAGATTTAAGGATGACAATGTGGTTGAAGCTCAGGTGTATGTTTTTTCAGATCTGGTGTGCAAGGGCTATGATGCATCACATAAGCCTTCTCCACTGTTCCAGCAGTTTGAAATGATCCTCCGCCTGAGATATTTGCTGAAGCAAAATTGGTATAATTCTGAAACCAAGAAAATGGAAGATAATTCTTTATTTCTGGAATAATGACTTCTTGCAGATGACCATGACCATACAAAGGTATATAAGTGCAATGAGGAAAGTCGCGATGATATTTCTTCAGATACTTAGCCAAATCTGGAAGAGTGCTGTTTTTGACAGTATAGTAATCAGGGCCAATGATATTCATCATATCATCTATCCGCTTGCTAGCCAGTTCATCAATTATTCCAGGTCTAAGAGCCATTAAATCTGCACAGGAGTTGAATAAATTAAACTCTTAAATGGGTTTTATTTTTCATAAAATTTGTGAAAAGAATTTGAAAAAAATGGCTAAGGAATTAAGGCGCGCAAGTATGGAGATGTCGCGCAAGTGATAGATGTGCCGCGCAAGTTTTGGTCGCGCAAGTATTACCGCGCAAGCCCTATTACCTTGAGAGTAGCGCGGCAGCGAAGAAACAGTGAAAACAAAAGACTTGCGCGGCGAGAGCTCGAGAAATTCGGGGTCAGATGCCATCTACGGCCGGAAGCGGTATATTTATAGGCCAGGAGGCCTATCTGCGCGCCGCACCCAGAGCGCTCAAAGCCTGCGCGACGCAGACTTGCGCGCCACCCACTGACGCTGAAAGACTTGCGCGCCCTCCCTTTTCCTTTTGAGGAATTCAATTTCCTCAGAGTCAAATCCTCATTTTCTCTCCGGATCCAACTCTGAGGGGGGACTTTTGTTGACGCTCCTTTCGTCACAGAATCTAAAGATCGGAAAAGGGAATATCTCAGCTGAAAGTGATTCATCCTTTGAAGAAAACATCAAAAATCGACAAAGGCATGAACAAAGGATCAAAAGCCAATTCACCACGCAAGTTTTACCACTGTCGCGCAAGTACACTTGCGCGACTACCTTGGTCGCGCAGGTGACTTGCGTGACCTAATTGGTAACCGCCCGGTAACCGCCCGGGGTCTTCTTTTGCCTATAAATAGACCCTGTGGGCCCCCCATTCGAGAGGATTTTTTTCCAGAAACTCGGATTGAAGCTCCCGACGCCCAAGTCTCTTCTCAAAGCTTCCGGAACACTTCTAAGGTAATTTCTTACCTAGAACGGAAGATCTAAAGAGAAAAAGGAAGGCCTAAGTGTTGAAACTTATCAAACACTTGCGCGCCTACTTAATTCCTACAATATAACTTGCGCGTCCCTCTTAGGGAAGAACCTCAAGAGGATGGTAATGGGTTTAATAAAGAGTCGCTCAAGCATTTCAATACTGGTTGAATGTTGCGCAAGTACCCCTCATGTCGCGCAAGTATACTTGCGCGACCAATACTTGTGCGCCGCCGCAGGACTTGCGCGCCTTTCAATACTTGCGCGCCCCTAGCTTTTTGGGTGCCCATCTTGCCCATTTTTACCCCTCTTAAGCCATTTCACCCTTCCTATTCAAGATTCAGTCTTCAAGATACTCTTCAAAGCCATTTATGGCATGATTTCTTGATTTGACATCCTTATTTGAAAGGAATTCTGTGAAATATCTCTCAAAACCTAGTGATTTAAACATCTTTATGTCACCAAAGATTGAGAGTTCATTCATTTCAACCTCATCCTTTAAGATGAGAGAATCCTAACCTGGGTCTCCTTTTCAGGAATAAATCCCCAGTTATAAAAACCTTTGATCTGGGCATCTTTCTTAAGAATAAGCCCCAATCAAGTCCTTTAATCTTGGGAATCCTCCTCAGGAGTAAGCCCCAAACCTTAATCCCTAACCTGGGTCTCCTTTTCAGGAATAAGACTCAGTCATAATCTTGGGCATCCTTCATAGGAGTAAGCCCCAAGTCTCTTAAAATTTCTCTTAACCAGTCATAAATTACCTTTGATTTGGGTTTCCTTTTCAGGAATAAAACCCAATCATAAGTCCCCTCCTAACTTGGGCATCCTCTTTAGGAGTAAGCCCCAAGATTAGAGTATTCAAATCTCCATGAAGCACATATAACTTTGTGGACCCTGTTCTTGGATTTTCTCCCTAAAAGTAAATCCTAAACCTTCGTCTATCTGGGCAATCATCTATACATAAGCCCCAAAACAAATTCTTATGATTGCATCTTTTATGGCACAATTGTCTAAATTTTACCAATACCTCTTGTTTCTCACACCGAGCATGACTCACGTGAGCTTAGAGTGTAAAAGTAATTATGACATTCATCTTTGAGCCATCAATCATAAACATCATATCCCATTCCTCGAACTACGTGGGTTCTGATTCCTTTTTCAAAACAAAGGATACGTAGGTAGCCCATTTATGGGTTCGATCCCAACATTGAAATAATCTCTGTCCTTCTGAATGAAGATAAACTTCAAGTGCCCCACTGAGTGGATTTAAAACCAGCCTGGTCATCAAAATGACCAAGAGACTTTTATATAAATGTTTTGAAGGATACCATTGACCAAGAATCTCTAAACAAATATAGATGATTCTATATTGATGAAGAACCTCGAATACATATAAAAGATTCTCTAAATTTCTTGCATATTTAATCATTGATTGTTAAAACTAAAGGAAAGCTCATTTTATACTTGGTAATGTAATAAGGATTCACGAACTTAACTTAAATCTATAAAGAGAGTCCCGGAGTAGACAATAATTCCCCTTAAAAAGGTGTGATGAGTCCGACCTCCCATCCTCTCGACCAATGAAAATTCCTAAGCCTCATTAGCCCACAAGCTAATGAGCGCCTGCCTTTGGAAAGTAGGTCCAAACGGATGTGGAATCATTGGAAGTTTCCGGTTCTACAAACAAACCTGTTAGAAACTGATCGGAACGTTTGAATCTCCCGTCCAGGAGGTCATCCCCGGATTCCGCGCGAAACAATAGGTTTTAATATTTTAATTTTTCCTTCCAATATCTTCCATTAGACACTAATTAAAGGGAAAATTCAAGAGAAAAGTAAAACGAGCTCAAATCATCACATGATATAGGACATAAAAGAAATGATGATTATACAGATCCCTTTGATCCTCATGTCACCATAATAATATAAACATAGAAAAAAGGTATAATTTATTAAAAATTTATTAAAAATTTATAAATTAAATTACCTTTCGAAGACAATAAACATAGATATTAGGATCGAATCAAGGTTCAATCACTCAGATTGTCTAGTAAATGTATTACAATACATAGGATATTGAAGTAAAAAATGAATAAGAAAAGATATCAAGAATGAAACTCCACCTACATGGATGTAAAAACCTATAAAATAAGGATGTTATTTCTTTATTATATAAATTAACATAATTTTAATCCAAGAGAAGTCAATAAAAAAGGTGGGGAAGGTGGGCCATCCACGTGAAATCTTCTAAATTAATACTCATGCCCAAAATGTTGTCCTATTAGATTAATAATAATATGATATATAAATTCATTATATATATTAAAAATAAAATTCAAAAATCTAGATAAATAATTCCAACTTTATTTTACCCCAATCTATATTACATTTATAAAAGGTGTAAAATATTTGTTGTCAATAATTTTGTCATTTTTATGCCCTAATTTTTCCCCATAATCTTGGATATAATTTTTCCTTCAATTGAATAAATTACTACTCATTGATCATATAATACCAAGAAAAAATAAATTTTCTAATTTTAATTAGTCTATTGAGTGTTATGATAAAAATAAAAAACATTTATTCATTTTGGTCATATAATATAATGATCAAATTTTATGTTTAAATCAATTTTTAAAAAAAAATTATTCATCAAATGATCAAAAAATGGAATAATAAAAATGTATTAAATTTTATGAATGAATTTAATTATTTAAATATTCCCACACATGTAATTTTTCACTTCTAGGAAAAACTACTCATTGTGATCACACATCGGTTTAAAATATATTGAAAAGACTGAAAATTTAAATAATTTAATTGCACTAAATACTACCCTTTAAAAAATGCTAACTAGATAATTTTCGCATGTAAAATCTAAAGATTATAGCTAGGTTTATTATGGTTTCATAAGTATCACAAGAAAAATGTAATTTCTTTTAAAATGGATTATTTCATATTGATGTTTTATAAGTAAATAACAAATTTCCTCAAAATATAATGTGTTTGTGTACTGATTATGACTATTTACGTATCTCATATCTAATAAAATGTATATTTTTAATTCTATTAAAATAATTAATTTCAACTAATTTAACACAAAAACCTATTTTTTATCCTTTATAATTTTATTTCATAACTCACTAACTTATTCATTACTAAAAGTCAAACCTCATGCTCTTGACCTATATATCCATATGTGTTGTATATGTGTTTCACAATAATATATATATATATATATATTAAAATGTATGTAAAATATGTATATAAGATAAAACAAAATAAAAATAAAATTCAAAGAATAAAGATTGTAAAATGTCAATATTGTATTTATCCCACCGAAATAATTAATTATTTTATTTTTCATGGTAAAAGTAAATATTATTTATAATGTCCTTCTTTTATAAATATATAATATAAAACATAGTCAATGTAAAGTATAAAATAGAGTATCCACTTACATTTTTCATAGTGGTGGTAATATTTCTCTATCACCTAATCAAATAAATCCTAATGAATATTCTTAAACCATAATCCATTGATAATAAAGTGTGAATTATTGTATTCATTCATGATCTTGAAAGTACCATATGAAAAATCATGACTTTATAATATATGTACTTAATAGATAGGAATTGAGATGACTGAGAACCAACGATATCCTTGATTTCTACGAGGGTTAATTATCTCCTACTTTCAAAATCATTGTGCAATATCATATGATCACAGAAAACCATCACACTCACTATATTTATTCAAGAGTTCTCACATGAATTCCATCAGCGATCCTCAAGCCCCTAAATTTTAAAGTTATCATGAGTACATATATATGATATATTCATGTTGAATTATTTTATAGCCCAATATACATGAATATGAACATTATTTAAAAGGTGAAAGGATTTTCCAAACTTAAATTAAAAAAGAGGCATACCAATGGGGGTTTTAAAAGAAGTATAACACAAAAAATCACTTAGTCATCAATTTGTGTATTCATTAGTTCATGTAGTTAATGGTATATGAGTTATTGTTAGTTTTTCACATAGGAGTTGATGATAAGTTGATATAAATTATTTGGTGTCCCTTAAAACAAATAAAATCATGATTGATATAAGTTATGAAATCATTGAGTAATTATATCAAAAAATAACGTGATTCCATGAATTATTTAATTATTTATAATTTTATCGTTTCATAAACATGAATTTTCATGAGTAAAAAATTCTAGATTTTTTTTTCTATAGATGTAATATAGAAAATACTCATAAATGTGATAAGGTTTTAAAAGAGTAATGTGATACAAAATAACAAAATGATCACGCTAATTCATGAAAAATGGTGATTTTTATTCCTTTGATTCTTATATGATAATTCTACAATAAATATATAACTCAAGTTAGAAATCAAAACCAATAGATAAAAATATATAAATTAAATTACCATGTAAATACTATAATCATAGATCTTGAGATTAAATCAATATTTACTCACTGATATTGATATTTATGAGTTTATAAATACATCAATAAAGTAAAGAATAAATTAAAAAAAATCCATTAACTATGAATATTTTTGGAACTAATATCAGGGATTGTATTATCATTTTACTTTAGAGTTTGGACCATATTAATTTCATTCTCTATTACTTATCTTATTATATATTTCTTTATTTTTCTTCTTCTTTGACAAATTATAGGCATCAGAATAGGACTGGGTATACTTATATGATATAACTTTTTTTATTTGAGATATATTTTGTATAAAATGTTTTATAAAACTTATAAATAATACCCAAATAGTAATATCAGTCATATTTAGGTAAAATTAAATTTTAGTCACTATTTTACGATTATTTCTCATTTATATTATATCGGAATTTATTTTTTACTTCTTTTATCTCCCATCATTTTAAATTATTTTTTGTTTTCATATATCTCAATTTTACAATTATGTAATAGAATTTTAACTTTAATATTTATATTGATCACATTCCATGCTTGGAAAGGTTTTCTAAAAGCAAGTTACTTAAAATAACCCCAAAATTGAAAAAAGTGTTATAAAAAAATCATGCTTCCAAATTAATGAAATTATACCCAAATATGGAATATGTTATAAGATAGAGTAAAAAATATATCAATAAATCCTAAAGTAATCATAATTAAGACCTTAAATTAGTATTAAGAAATACTTAGACACCAAAATAATTTACTGCCCATGATGTGTCATTCCCATATATACTTATCCAATAGTTTGATAAGGGATCCAAATTTATAATAACATTCTGTATTATGCACATCCTCTATAAATATAATGTTCGTTCTAGTGGGGACCCTTAAAAAACTATAAAAGTGTTCAATGTTGTGACCTCCACCATAAAACAACAAGGTGTTTGTGAATAAATAGTGAAATTTATCTAATTCTCATTCCCCTTGTGTGTTGCATCAAAATGTTTTTATAATAAATTATATCCACTTGTAGGGACTATCAACACCATAAATTAATCATTTTAATCAATTATTACAATACCATCTGTATCATTCCAATCTAAAATATATTTATGGAATTATAAAATAAAAATTGTGAGCCTTAATGAATGTTTGGAGGGGTTTATGAGAATTTGTTCCTCCACCACTATATTATCCTGAAACATATGATTCAATACATATATGAGTAATTTAATCTCATGGATCATGGAATTATTTATTTCATAGCTGGTTCTAATTTAGTGGATAAACCCCCTGCTTACATTAATGAAATGATAATGAATATGGCCTAAAATGCATTGAAATTTAGGGCATGAGTTATAACAAACCTTATAGGTGTGAATGGGGTAAACATGACTATAATTTAGAAAAAGGTATTAACTTAATCTATGAAATACATACCTTTTTGTAATAAATTTAAATATCCATATGTAATTCAAAATATCTACCAATTCCTTTAGATTATGTTATTTGTTTTACTAACACTCCTTTAACTGATCAATTCCTACAATTTTAGGAATAATTTAAGTATTGTGCTGAGATATTTCTATAGAATCCTTTTTTGTAGGTAACCAAATTATACAAAAGTAACTATAAGTTGAAAACTAACTTTCAGTGGAATGGACAATAATAATATCGATAATGGAAATAACCAATAACTATAATAATACTTGGAATCATGATAATCAATGTAAAATTTATCACCATTCACCTCTTATGAATACATTTGAAACAGTCCATAAATCTAAACTAATACTTGAGGATATGATGAATCAAATAGAACACTAATATCACCATTTCCAATAGACCACTCAATTAGCAATCCAAGACATGAAATCTCATGTGGGATAATTGTAAAACATTATCAAAGAGATAAAGTTCGAAGGTTTTAGTAAGCTATCATCCTAGCCTATTATAAACCCAATTTTAAAGGAAATGTACATTCTATTAAAATTTTATGTGTTAATGACGCACTCTACTTTTTTGTCAAATATATATTATTTTTTCATTAATAATTTATTTCATTTACTATTTATTTATCATATTCTTTTTATAATTTTTCATTCACATCATTATTTTGTCTCTTACTGTAGATATCTATCAATATTTTTTTCTAGTTTCTTATACCTTTAATCCAATATTACAATTATTATATTTAATTATTCTCTAATAATTCTTTCAAAATGTTGAATTTTTTTGTTTTTCATTTTTAAATATTCTACATTCTTTATTCGGGGGGGGGGGGGGGGCTATAGGATATCTTTCCAACCTATGTGTGTGGTGTGTGTGTTTATTATTGTTTAACCCCCAAATACCTAGTATATATACATTTTATTTTTTTTACTTTATCATTATTTCTATAACATTACTTCAAAATTAAAAATTTTTCTTTTTAATATTTTCATTGTCATTATCATATTTAAATTAATTTTTAGAATTAATTTTATTTATTTGAATATTTACTAAATTAATCATTCGAATATTTAATTCATCATATTTTTATTTCTCTTATAATATTATCTCACTATTCATGTCCTTTTTTAAAAAAGTATCTATTTAATTTTTTAATTTTTATTCTACAAAATATTTGGTTGTTTTAATAACTATATCTATATTTTTATTTATTTTCTAATGTTTTTATTTATTTTTCCTCTTCTATTCCATTTTATTCTATTATTTATTAATAATATCATTATTTAGTTTTTTATAGAATGTTTGATAAAATCTCAATATTTTTTATCTATGATATATTTTATATTTTATTTTATATTTATCCATATTTCTCTATAGTTCAATTTATCAGATCAAATATTCGAAATTCAACCTCTTAATCTCAACTCATCATATTAATTTTTTTGCAATTTAATAAATCTTTCCCCAAACCCAATTTAAAATAAATATCCTCTTCTAGAATTATCATGGGATCTCTAATGCTGCAACAATTAGAGATATTGAAATCCTTATTAGTAAGAAAAAACATGATATTTTGTGTCACTCATAACCCAAAAAGATCATTTTAGAGAAGTTTTCCTCACTAGATAAATTAGGATACGAACTAATTTTATCAAATCTATCTGACAATGACACCAAAAGACTCTTTATTTTTTCTCACCATGGGATAGAGGGAATTTCTTCCAACACCACCTTTGAGAAGATGATTACATTAAAATATCATTATAAAGGATTACAATACTATTTTATATAATTTATGCCTAAAATGGATGTAATGATAAATGATTACTTTGGAAATATATTTCAGATAGTATTAACATCATAAATTTCCAATGGACTCTTATAAGATATTTCAATTCCATTCTAAGCCTTGATGAGAGGATTGGCATGGGAAAAACTTCTTCTTCAACCAGATAATTTTATGCTTTTAATAAGGATAATAATGTCTATGGAATTAAAATTATTATATCCAAATATAATTTGTATATAATGAACATTCATAAAATAGTTTCCATAAAATTTGATTAGATATTTTATCAATGATGCATTCTTCAATGCTTGTTCTTCTATTTCTTGCTAATCCCTTGATAAATTAAACACTGACCACCATCTCATTTTTTCTATAATTATTTATAAAGTGGACAAAAAAACTTTCCCCTTTATATTTAATAATTATTGGTCTATTCACATAGTTTGTAGAACTGTAATCCAAGAGACTTAGAGCTCCATGAACTCCGATGATGATGATATTGATTTTTTATTAATGATAATGATCTTTAATAAAATGCTTAAAGTGTGGAGTAAAAATTTCTTCACTCAAATTAATGAAAATATCTCATATCTTGACACCTTTCTACTTTATATCCAAGGTAGAAATAGTGGAAAATATTTTTCTACTAAACCTGAGTTGGAAAAAAAGTTCACCCATGACATAAATGTCTTTCTTAATCCAAAGGAAAAAATATACATGAAAAATTTTAAATATAAATTTCCCAAATATGGTGATAGTAATGAAAAATTCTTTAACTCACTTCAAAGGGTAAGAAAATTAATATACCTTTAGACAAGATTAGTGATAATGAGAATTTATTTGAAAAGTGGGAAGACCTAGAAGCATATGTTTTATCCTATTAGATGAGGATTTTTGAAGCCTATACAACACCTAATGAATCTTTGGAAGATATCAGTCCAAAAAATGTGACCCAAGAGGATAAATCAAACCTCTATACCATTCCTATTAAATTTTAAAACAATGAGTCCGCCTTTAGCCTGAACATTGTGAGCTCTCATAGGATGGATGGTTTCAGGAATACTTTATTTCATACTTTTTGGGATATTACACACACTGGTGCTAGTAGATTGCTTAATCATATTTTCAAAGGTGGCCAGGTTACATAAAGAATCAATGATAAATTATTTTCCCTTATACCAAATGTTTATAATTCTAATTAGATACACATATTTAGGTTGGTTTCTATTGTAAACACCATTTAAAAAATTATTAGAAAAATACTAACCAACGAGATTACTGACATTCACAATAAGTATATATCATTAAATTAAGTTGGCTTTATCAATGGTATAACCACACAAGATTGTATATTAAAAACCTCTTCATGTGTGAACCTCCTTAAAAAATCCAATATAAGAGGTAATATTTTTATTAAATTGTTTCTCAAAAATGTTATTAATACTAATGAATGCAGATTCATATGTGACTTATTAACTAGGTTTGACTTCAATGAAATCTTCGATAATGGGTGAAATCACTATTGAGTTCATCCCAGATTTCGGTTATGATAAATGGATACCATGATTGATATTTTACTTTACAAAAGTTTTCAGACAAGGTGATACCCTTTTAGTGATTCTTTTATCCGTTGCAGAATATTACATGAGAAAATATTTTCTTAGAATGGTTTCTGAAGATATGATCCAACCCATTAGTGGTGGCAGAGGCATTATTTCTCCTACTCATCATTTAAATGTTGATAAAGTAATTATTTTCATTCAATGGGAAATGAAACATCAAGAATATCAAATCCCTCTTCCCCACTATAAAAAAGTATCTAGGAAAGAAATTAGTTAGAAAAAGTAAATTATTTAATTTAATAAAAGAATACATGTAGTTAAGTGGGTAAACATCACCACTCAGCTAAGTATTAGAGAAGGAACTCCTTTTTTGACCTTGGAATCCCTATCTTTTGGGGAAAACCTTAAGGTGTTCACCTCTCACAAATTGCTAGCCAAAGCTGGAATCAACTTTCCTCATGTATATGAAAAATGTTTTTGATGGAAAGTCACATTTGTCTTGTAGGAGCCATAATTTTCTAAAAATTAGTTTTCTCCATTATGGATTAGAAATGGCCAACTTACCTCATAAAAATTATCAACACCTCTATTAAAATTTTTATTTGGACTGGAATCATTCTAGAAAGAAGAATTTCAACCGTCTCAAAGAAAAATGTTGTAAAAAAATTGACTATGAGGAGATATAAATTAATAATATGTCCAATTTCGATCATAATTTAAATTCTAATTTCATATGGATAATTATTAATGATAAATTTTAAGGTGTTTATTTTCTATAAGAAATATTTCCTGAAATACATGGGGGCAGAAATTCTAACTTTGTGGAATCCTCTACTAGTTCTGTCTTTAAAAGATATTTTTCATATACCATAATTGATTCCCATTGGAATATATATAGTAATCCTTCTCTTATTTTCTAGATGTATAATTGTAATGGTATAACTATCCCCAAAAACCCTGACTCCAATGGGATGTATTTGGAAAGTTCCTCCCATGACATGTATTTGGACCTAAACTCATCAATTTAAGTGAAAAATGAGACACATCTTGACACCCTTTTGAATGAGTTAAAAGGGATTTTTTGAGATATAATTTCACTGGTGGGTATGATATTCTTTCATGGTATCATTATTTCAGTGCTAAAATTTCTTCAAAAGATTTCTATTAAATAGAAAATATAGATAACATAAATAACTAGGAATGATTTCTCAACAATCCTTGGATTCATACATCCGCGTTTACATTTTTTTGTAGAGTTATTCATTCAAAATTACACATTCATGATTTTTGGAAAACCATTGTAATTAGAATATTCTCAAAGTTGGTTCTATGAATCCAACATAGGGATGAAATAGATCATAGATTTCTTAGCTGTGTCATAACTCCTTCCCTATGGTCTATAGTGGATGACGTGTTTCAGGTTTGTTTTCCAGAATTCACTCTTATATGTGATCACATGGTGGCGAGTATATAAATTAATATATCATAGAAACTATAGAATCTGTTTCATGTGTCATTCTTTGAAGTCATTCGTATCATTTGGTGTAGCCAAAATAGGTTCATTTATGAAGGAAAATGGATTTTCCTTTAAAGAACTATTTCATGTATACTTTTAGTTGTCCAAAGGGTGGACTCCTATCATTTTTTTTATTTTATAATTCCTTAAATGGCATTATTTTTCTAAAATTAATTATAATAACATGTAATTATCATCCTTCCTATAGTACCTTGGATTCCTTATGGGGTTCTCTTTCCTGGACGGATTAAATGCAACAAGGATGGTGCTTCAAGAGGTAATCTAGGTCATTTTGGGAAGGGTTCTGTCTTTAGATCCCACATTAGAAATGAAATACGGTGTATTTATAGACCTTTTGGTATCAATTCATCTGTGAATTCAGAAATTATTGTGATCATTAATAAGGTTGAGGCATCTAAAAAAAGTATAGTCCAACCTTTGGTTGGAATGTGACTCGAAAATTATGGTGCATGCAATCAAAGACAACACGGTTCATTTGTCCATGAAGCCTAAAACCATGTGGGTGAATTTCTTGGAATATCCACCATTCAAGAATTGAATCATTTCACATGTAGTTAGTGAGGAAAATTTTGTGGCTGAGGGACTAAAAAACAAATTTGTGGAGACAAATAAGACAACTTTGTATAATTATGTTCCTAATGACATCCTTTATTTATGGTATAATGATTATTATAAAAAGTTACAATTCTGACATATATAAAATTTCGTTATTTTAATAGTGTTTTTCTATAATTTCGTGCATTTTCTCATTCAAATTATCATTTAATTATTTTCATTTCATTTTTCCTCTCATTCTTTTATCAATGTTTAGTTATATTTCTTTATTATTTATTTATATCTTCATTATTTATTATTTATAAAATTTATTTTTAAATAAATTTTTTATATTATATTATCTTATTAATGAAATTAAAATCCATCATAAATTTAATATCTTAATTTCATATTAATTATTTATTACAATATAATTTCTCTTTATATTCCTGTTATTTTATTTATTAATGTTTTTTATATTTTATGTTATCAATTAATTTTTTAAATTTATCATTTAGAATATTTATTTTTTTCAAAATAACTAATTTATTTATATCATATAACTATTTAATTTTTTATATTTTAATAACCACTTAATTATTGATGATTATAGATACCATTTTATTATCGACATGTATAGTTAAAGTCGTATTAGTCAATTTGAGTAAGTGAACCATGATTCAATCCTGAGCTATATGTTTATAATCATAAAAGGTAATTGAATTTAATGGTTTATAATATATCTTACTTTATATTGAAATATTGTTTCATTATTTATAAAAATATTCAAACAATAAGATCAATGGAATATGAATCCTTACGCTTCTTGCATAAATTAGATTTTGTTTTGATTTGAGTACGTTTGTCTCTTCTTGATTTTTGGACTGTATTAGTGTCTTATAGATTAGATTTGTAGATATAAAATACAAGTTGGAACTCATGGAAATTAAAATTTAAGTAATAGGATAATTTTAAATATTGAATCAAATCAAGTTATCACATCAAATTGTTTATGTGATTCCTTAATAAGGGTCGATCTTACCGTAAACATGATTTTTTAAATTCCATCCATCTCTATTAATCTATATCTATTAGTAAATCAAGTATTATGTTTCAAAATTATAAGAAATTGTATAAGAAGATAGTTTTAGTAGGAACACATAACAAACCTCATGATTTTACCTTAAATTTCCCCTCATATAACATGTCACTAGTCCCAAAGGGTATTCCCAATCTACACAAGTTGAAAAATAGTTCATGGGTATCTCATAGTTTAACTTGGGAATATTTTCTCACTCGAGTAATAAGATAAATAAGATGTGGAAACCACTAAGAATACATTACAACCATGAAAAAACTAGATTACCATGCATGTAAATAAATATATAATAAATAATGAATCCCTAGAAACATTGTATAATCAAATTAAACTATAACACCCTAGGTTTTACGTGCCATTAATTTTTCTGTCAATAATTATAAGGAATGTTTATATATTCATTCAAAATAATTATTATATAATTAAAGATTAGAAAATATGAGATATGAATGAAGATAACTACACTTTATTCAATTACTAAGGAAGAATACAACATTGGTACACAAAATTGTGATCAAATATAATGGATTATTGGATATGATTTATGATCACATCTATTAAATCTAAAAAAATAAAATGTGAAATTAAACTGAAAAGAGTAATATATTAATAAATAGAAACTTCCCTAGACCATTATCACCTTTAAGAATAAGAACTATTATATCAAAACTAAAGATTATAAATAATACCATAGAAGGGGAAATAATTTTTTGATATCTAAAATAAAAACTATAAAAATGAAAAGTTCGAATTAAGAAGTGAGAATATAATGAATGATATTAGTATGTATATATATAGAAATGGAACCATACTCTTTAACATATGGTAATTTCAGAAATGGTTGTTGGATATACATGTGTAAAATAGCTATACCTGAGTAATGTATTATTATTAATGAGTTTGAATAATTTATATTATAAATAATAATAACAAAACAATATATAATATTTCCTTAAAATATTTTATTTTGATATGATAAAATACTATTATTAAAAGAATGATTTTATAAAATTCAAAAGACTTAAATTAATATAAATATATTTATTAAAATAATTAATTAATATTTAAATAAATAAATATTATTATATTTAGGTTATGAGGTTTTTATAATTAGAAATTTATTTCTCTAAAAATTAACTTTTCATGAACAAAAGAGTTTTTAAAATACAAAATATATTATTGTGAAACAAATATAATTTTTTTTATTGATATGTATGTAAAAAATTAAATAATAATTGATGTGAAATATGATTATGAACACATAATGTCTAAAAAATCATTATTTATATAAAATTAGTTTTACTTATTTCTTGTATCATAATTTAAAATTGTGATTTATAAATGTGAGGATTCTAATATTATAAAATGATCATCATTTTTGAATTCCACTTATCAAAATTACCATATGATAAATTTATGGATTTTTAAAGCTAATTTATTTTAGATTAATTTTGAAAAATATAGTTTTTGAGTAAGGGATCAGACCCTTATATACCATTCCTTTATGTTTTTTATAAAGTTTGAGGTTATTGGTGAATGAAGGGAGTAGTACGGGTGGAGTTTTCAGAATTGAATAAAGATATAAGAACAAATTATATTGTTAATTAGTGTAAATTATGTGAGGGAGTAGTTCATGACCAAAATTGTTATTCACAGCCTAAGTAAGGATAGTTTGAGGGAGTGATTAAAGGAATTAACTATTGATTCATATTGGGTGAGGGGTCCAGTATTATGAATATATCACCAAAACATTTATGGCATGAACTTGGGGTTCATGATGTGAATTGATCCCTAGTTTATAAGATATGGGTGGCACATTTTTTAATAGGTTATAAACTCAAGCCATTCATGATTATATTGAACCATTAATCCCATGAACACGTGTCTTCCAAAATATTTATAAAATTCTTTTCACTGTCAAACCATATCCAACTCATTATAATTCTACCTTGCCTGAGGTGAATAGTTGTTCTCTTAAATATTGCATCAAATAATTTATTATTGGGTTTGAATACCACATTTCTTAGATCTATTTGGGGTGATTTATATTGAGTTTTCAACTTTTTTTCATTGTTTATTCTCCATTAGGTTTTATTTTCATCTTCTATAGATTTATATGCTATAATGGTTTGAATATTTCATTTCTTTTGAAGTTACACTAATGAATGTTCGTGTGCTAAGGGGGGAATATATATAAGAACCATTGATTCCTTTCAATATAAGTGATTAGATAATTATTCATGTTATTTTATTCTTATTTGAAGATTTTTATAATTATCTATATAGGGAAATCATTACATTTCATAATTTACTTATAATTTTGATGTTATCTTGACTTATCTGATTGGGTAACATTTTAGTTAACCTTAATAAATTATCAATTGTAATAAATAATTAACTATGGTTTTTGATTTTATGATAACTTATGTTTTTGACATATTGATTAGTTTTCTCTTGTTTTACTAGATAGTGTGTTATTTCTTGTTGATTATATGATTTATAATGTTTTTAATGATTATAATTTGGATAATGAAAATAAATATGGAAATGATTGATAATTAAATGATATAGGCACGCTAAATTATTTTCTCAAATCTTTATTTTAATTAAAAATTAGAAGTTATACTTGATTCATGTTAAAGGTAATCATTATCCACTGATAGGTGATTCCTTAGGTTTCATGATGTTTTTAGCTATATAATATAAATAATTAAATTCAAGACAATAAAAAATAAAAATTCTTATTAGAGATTATTATTTAAGGTTGAGTGAGTCCATTTTGTTCATAAGGATAGATTCCTTGTGTTTAGGGCCTAGATACCTTGTCATATATTTGTTTGTTCATTCCACCTTTAGCGAGTCCTTTGTAATTTAATCCTTTATATGTGACATGATGTGAGACTTGGATGTCTTGTGTATTTTGAAGGAATTGGATGGGGTTCTAGGGGTTGGGGAAAAAATTGATACCAGTGATGATGTGAAGAGTGACAACTTACATAATGGTGTTTAAGATGGGATAATGAATGACATATATGGTTTAAGCTAGGTTTTCTCATTATTTTATGATTTTAAAGATGTATTTATTTCCTGTTAATTATTTTTTTCATTAAAGGAATGATGTCTAGCTTGTTTTTTTTTTCATTTTCCTTCCCCACTACTTAACACATATGGTTGCACATGGTTTATGAATCTTTTATCATATCATAATATGAGTCAAAAAATATAATGATTTAGCGAATTATAATGATTATTAAATGATTTTACCTATGGTGTTTTGGGTTTTATGGTTGTGTTAGAACAATTGGACTATAATAATGAAATATCTGATGCATAATAGAAAGCTAGTTGTCATAGTTTTGTGATAATATATTATCTACTCCATATGGGTGGTAGTCGGGTGTCCTGAGAGATGAAAAATATAGTTTAGATTAGTTATAGGTAGTTTCCCATTATGTGGTTTGTTAACTATATATATATTTGTTATTCTATGTGATTTCATAAGATACCCCCACCATTATTAGTAGGGAAACTGATACCTAATGGATTCTAGAGGTGAATTCCCCAACATCTAGTTTGGTGAAGAGGGAATAATGATAACCCCGTTTCCCCTATTCTATTATTACGTGTAGTATTATATTCTTCTATACATGAGGGTTTCCTTCAAATATATATGTTTATAGAGCTAGATTAAAATTTTGTTAATTTACTTACTTGTGTCTATAGATATATTATCCTAAGGATTATTCTTGGTATGATGTTTACAATATTTGATTTATTGAGGTAAAGTACACGATATGTAGAATATGGTGGATTCCAAAAAAACTACTGAGTTAAATTATGGATATGTGGATGTTGTTAATGATATTATGTGGTGAATGTGGTAATTATTACATCATAAAATGGACTTTGAAGTTTCTGGCTTGTTGTAGAGTGTTGGATATGGATTTATAATGTTTGGGAAAGGGAGGTAAAATAGTGGGATATGGTAATGAGGTAACTTGACTTTTATATTGACTTAAGATGTAATATTATTATTTTTAAGTGATATTTGGTGAGATATCCATGGTGAATCCATAAACACAACATACCTGATTAGGGGATGAGTTAGTTTCATTGATTATTATTTGATATTTAATATTATTTCATAATATTTTCATGATAGTATTTATGGAGGATCTTATTGAGCATACATGTTATGGTAACCACTATCTATATAAACGATTTTCATGTCTGCAGGAGCTAGTCAGTGATTTATATGTACATTACTAGCTCATGAAGTTATTAATAAACTATTTTAGGCTTTGAGGTCATTGTAGATGATTTTTTTGGGACGTTTTACTTTTATTTGAATATTATTTCAGTTTTTTATCAAATTACTTTCATGTGTTTCAGTATTTTATTTATCATGGGAAAGAGTTTTTTTGGTTTCATTATCTTATCCCTCATACCTATTCTTCTTTTGATAGTAATGCCTCTATTTTTTTGTTTTATATACCATTAGTTATAGTATACATCCCATGGAATATCATTGGTTGGATTTGTGAATCATTATCTCACATCCTTCATTTTTCTCTAATAGGGGTATCTTTAGGTGTTGGGGGTTATTAAAGATGGTATCAACAAATATGTTATGGGATATGATGATGTTTGGATATGGGTATTGGCGATCACCATATTGGTTCATAGGTAAATAATGATTGGTTAACATAATATGTGCTATAAATAATAGATATCAGCTAAGACATGGATATTTAGGGACCCTGATGCTTTGATGAAAGGGCCTTCAATATTACTGTTCCAATTAATAGAAGTTATAGAGATTGTAGGGTAGAGACCTAGGATTAGATCATTTGTCAATATAGTTTATTCTGGTGTTTGAATTTTGTTGACCTTGGGGGTTAGGATGAACCTTAATAAATTAGTCTTAAATATTTCATATTCTAGGTTTATGATTCCCTAGACATTTTTTATTTTCTAGGTGTAGATCAAGGTCAAAATCATCAATTTTTTTATTTTAAATATGTTGAAAAATATGTGCCAATGGATCATTAAAGAGTCGAGGTTATCGATGATGAAGTGCCCAGATCAGTGTGAATCACTGAGAGGGGGAGGGGGTGAATCAGTGATTCCTTAAAACTTTTTACTAATTGATTCCTTATCAATTAAACCTCTATGTCTGGTTAAAGCCTCGATCCACTCTTCTTGTATCTCTCACCTTTCCTCGAATGATGCAGTAAATATAAAGGCACAAGACACAAGGATTTACAAGGTTCGGCACCACAGGACTACGTCCTTGCCATGTTGGTTATACACCCCAACATGGTTTCTCCATTATAATCGGTTAGTATTACAATGGTCGACACAGAGTCCCACTGTATCTCTCCTGAGTCCCACAGGAGGGTCTTTATACTGCGTCCCACAGTGTTACCAGAGTCCCACTGGCCTGCTCCAGAATCCCACTGAAGACTTCTTCCACCCTGAGTCTCACAGGGGGCTTCTCCTGGCTCCTCGAGTCACATGAGTATCTCTTCTTCTTGTTCAGCTCTTCAAGTATCTTCAGCAGCCTGGGATAAAGACTGCTGGCCTTGCTCTGTACCACTGCTCACTTGTGATGAACATGTCTTCTCGTCTTGCTCAGGATTTATCTCATTTCTCTTAGGATGACCTGGCCTCTCTCTCTTCAACTACTGAATACTCAGACAACTGATATCTCTAACTTCAGTCTGGTTCAGTCTCAGTTCACATCTACTTCATGCACTGAGTGCATGGCATCTCTGATTCTTCAAGATCTTCTGTTCTTGGACTCCTCAAATGCACACAGCCTGATTTATCTTTGTTCACGTGTGCACGTGCATGCATGTAAGCATGCACTCCCCTTCTTTTCTTCTTGGTGCAGTAAACCAACAAAGGGTATAATCCTTTAAGCACACACCTTCTCACTCCTTCACACGTTTTAGTTCCGTTTTATTACACACATAAATGTGTGTTATACTTTGTGTGAGTGTCCTTCCTTTTCTTCTTCTAAATGTATACACACTTCTTAGTGCACACACATAGGTTCGGCCTTCTTCATATACTTAGACACACACACACAACTTAGGTGTGGTCTTCTTGTTTTGCACATACACTACCCGTAGGTGTGTCTTTGGCCTTCACTCCACTTCTTGCACACACACGGCCTCTTCTTCAATTGCACACACAAATTCCCATAGGGTGTTCTTACTCTTTCTCCTTATGGGTGGTATACTGCCTCACCCGAACTCCCTACTGCCTTCAACAGCCGCGCAAGACCTCAAGGAGGCAAGGGCGCGCAGGGTGCAAGGTGAAACCAGCCTTGGGCGAGCAAGGTTGCTACTGCCTCAGGTGTGCAAGGTGAAACACCTCGGGCACGCAGGGTGTCAAGCACCTCGGCCACGCAAGCTCCTCCTGCCGCGCAAGTTTGCGGGCAGTGAGGGATCCTTCTGCCGCACGAGTACGCGGGCAGGGACCTCCTTCAGAGCCTCGGGTGGCTCTGGAACTTCAGCCGCACAAGTGGTATTTGAGCGGTGGCTTCAAAACTTCGCGAGGCACATACGGCACTCACGGGACTTCGAGTTTCAGCACATCAGCAAACTTCACTGAGGGATCGACCTCTCTTTATATAGGCAGAGGCAGTGTGGTTCATCCGCGTGGATATAAATTCAAACTCCCGAATATCTCGGGTTTTCAAGATTTCCAAAATCTTGTTTCTCCTCTGTTTCATGCGGCTTAACTCATTTTTAATTTCCTCTACGTGCATGCGACTTAGAACGCATGCACGACCTTCAGTTAAGGATACTCCATGCAACGAATAAACCTCATAGCCTCGACAACGTTGTTTGCCTCGGCAGAACTCCAATTTTCTCCATTCAACGTGTGCATGCATATTTTATTGCATGATTGTGTTCAGTGTGGCCAGACGATCACGAAAGACACTTCGGCTCGATCGGAGGTGGCCGGGAACTCGATTTGGCTTTCTCAGAGGGCGCCTGGTTCGCTGGTGGCTGCGGGAATGCGCGGGGAGGCCTCAGACGAGCTCGGGGAAGAAGATAAGCTCAGCACCATTGGATCCGCTCATTGGACGGCCTGGATCTGAACGGGAGCGGCGCGATGAGATGTGCGGCGCAGATCGTCCTCGAGATCAGATGAATGGCCACGATTTGCTCCACGGAAAAAATGCGCGTCCCACATCAAATCGCCGGCCATTTTCCACGCAGTTTATCAAACACCGCGTGCCATCCTCAGCTCAATTGAACTTCTCCCCTCCTGGTGCCGCCCCGCACCGGGTTCTCTCTGCGGGCGCGCTCTTGCGCCCACCCCTGCCACTCGTGCACGCCACTGGCGCCCACTATGCATCCTCGGGCGCGCGCTCTGGCGCCCATGCTGCGCAGGACCTGATCCCCTGCGTGGCCCCGGCTTACACACGGCCGCGGCCTCTCGAGCTGGCCCCATGGGATCCCCTTGGGCGTGGTGACCTAGTCCCACATGTCCTTGGGTTGAACCCTTAAGGCTGGCCCTTGGTGGCTTATTTTTTGCTAGAGTAGAGAACAAGTACATTGTTTAAAAACAAAGTAACCAGATTCAAATGCCAAATGCCAAATGCCTCCTCCTCTAAGACATCCTTCTTCTACATTTCTTCTTCACTTGAATTCTTCAATCCTCCTCAACATGTATTCATTACTTAGGAAGGTTCCTTCTTCAACCGAGCTCCTGAATCAATTAAATCTTCAATATAATTCAATGATCCAATTAGTGGTCAAGTTGGATCACATTCACATTGTCATGCACTAAGAATTAGTACATGGTCTTCTTCAGCTCACTTCATCCAATTAGAAGTTGTGGATGGCTCTCTTCATCTCCTCATGCATTTTCATTACAATTCATGGTCTTCAAACATTGTTGTGACATTGTATCCCGTTGATACAAGTTCTTGGAACTTTAAGAACAGCTCAACAATCATCTGATTTACATAGAGAATGTTTCAACCACAACATCCTATGTCACTTAGTGAATCTCCTAAGTGACATACATCTTAGTACCATGGCCATTCTCCTTTACTCACCAACACTATCACATCCTTTGTCATGCACATATTGAAACTCCTTGACATCCATCCATTCATTCCTTGACAACAACATACCTCATTGACAACAAATGCAACACAGTGCACTTCAATCTCCCCCTTTGTATTTGTTGGCAATACACTAGAGCACATATGAATGGGTCAATATGTGTGCCAATATTTCTCCCCCTTATTGGCAATCAAATGCAAAGGTGTGGTGTGGTTCTCTTTCAAAAATCTCTTCCTCCCTTATAAAAGCATTTTCTTGAAAAACACTGAGAGAGGGATGATGTCACATGTTCTCTTTAGAAAAGTTCCTTTAGTAAATCAGCTCTAAGTCTACTTGGGCTAACCCGGTGTAGAAAACAAGAGTGATATGACCAAGGAATTCAAAGCTGTCCATAATTCTCTACACATGTGAGATCATGCTTAGGGGTTTGAAATTCTTCAGATATATCAATGAATTTGCTAAATCCTTCACAACTTCACAAAACTCATTAGAAAGTTCAGGTGCAAAGATAAAGCTCCCCCTTTCATTAATTTTTCTTCAATAAATACTCCCCCTTAATTGTCATGATGAATACAATTAAGAAACAAGGGATGAATGTATGATTGGAATACCTTCACTTTTCTCAAGATGGTATTAAATATCAGAATCCCATCTTCTACAGATTGGCTCCCCCTCAAGGGGTGCACTCCATTCCTTCCAAACCATCCTCCAGCTGAGAATGATCATCATCTTCAATTCCCTGCAATGTCAGCACATGTAAATACAAGTGATTAGGGAATAAGATGGAACCTTCTTGGTTCATCAATGTGAACAACAAGGTTGAAAATATTCTCTCAACCGAGATGTCCCATTTTCACCATTCTTCACACTTGCACATTTGATCTTCAATGATGTTTGTGCTGGTGTGGATCTCAACACATCTTCATGTGAAATCTTCTTCTTCCCTTTTGCCTTAGCAATTTCCAGAACTTCATCTTCAGCTCTCTGCAGATCTTTGGCAAGTTGCAACTGATTTGGCCATATGATTAACAAGTCATTTGGAAGTGTGGCCTCAGTTCTGGAAGTTCCACATGGTTCCTTTGATGCTGTCAAGCTACCTCTCTTAGGCAACTTGTTTTCAATCAATCCCTTCTGCTTCTTTTGGATTGATTGTCTGTTTGAGTCCAGTCTGCCTCTATTGAATTTCATGGCATCTTTACAAGGATCCATGATATGTCCTTTCTTTCCACAGTAGAAGCATTTCTTCTTGGTGGTCCTTCTGGATGCATCACCCTTCATGGATTTAGACTCCAAGGAATTCTTTTCCTTTTTCAAAACCTTCTTGGGAGCATCTTCAACTTTCTTCTTGCTTCCCAAGGATTCCATTTTAGCTAGGTTCAGTGATCTTCTCTTCTTTTTAGCTCTGGATACAGTTGGAGATTGACATGTATCTTTTTGACCACTTTTGCAATCATCCCAGATGTTGTCAAGTAATCCAAATCTATTTGCAGTAAACAGATGTCTCTGGACCTGTGGATGTTGCTTATTTCCTTCTGGCTTGCTCCCCCTTGGCATGGGCTTCCTCTGTGCTTTGGAATTCAGTGGATTGTACCAACAATCATTTGCACAATGCCCATACTTGTTACAACACCAACATTGACCCACAAATCTTGACTTTTTGATTCCTTCTGATTGTAGGGTACTTGTCTTGAATTGTTGTGCTGCTTCAGGAGAGCTCTGCTTCTTCATTTTCTTCATCCATACTTGTTTGGAATTATTTTTACATCCTGCACTTTTTGTGGAAACACAATTAGAAGAATCAGTACAAGATGGTATAGATGGTACCTTCTTTCTAGAAAATGTTGCCCTTTTATTAGAGGATGTCTTCCTTTTAGAATCATCCTTCTCAAAGCTCACTTGAGTGGCAACATTTCTTCTTTCAGCTGACTGGGAGGCTTCAGCTTTGGGTGATTGCAGATTTTTCAATATCACCTCTAATTCTAAACACTTCATATTAAGGGAGTTCTTCTCATCCTCAAAAGTTCTTAGCTTTCCTTCCCATTTCTCTTCCTCCTGTATCATCTGGTCTTCATGCACCTTATTCATTTCAAGCAATGAGTTGTCAAGCTCCTTCACCCTTTTTACTTTGTCTTCAAGTTGAACATCTTTAACAACCATTGATACTCTATGCCTCTTCTCCAGTGCATGGTAAACATCTTTGATTACTACTTTAAAGATTTCTTTCTCAGAAATTATTCTTTGCAATTCTTCAGTAGTGTTTTCATATCTTTCATTTCAAAGCGATATTGTTTCATCTTTAGCCTTCACCAGCTTTCTGAGAGTGTTGGTTATGCCAAACCTTTTAGCCAATTGGACTTCCAGAGAATTGGCTTCATCTTCTAGCTGTAATTTTTCTTCTTGAAGATCAAGGAGGCCTGTAGCTATACACATTGCCACTTCCTTGGGGACTGTCTTCTGAAGATATTTGATTGCATTTAGAAGATCATTGTTCCTTCCATCTTCATCATAGCTAGAGCAGTCTTCATCAGAAGAATGATAAAAGGAATTGTCATCTGATGTGACTTTTACATTTCTTTCCATAGAAGGAGTTTCTCTGATTGCACCAGCCTTCTTCTTCATCTTCTTTGCCTGTTTCTTCATTCTGTTTTTCAGAGTCTTGGCAGATATCTCCATTTGAGGCTGTTCTTTCATTTCCTCAAATCTGCACTCCATATAGACTCTCTTGGATCTTTTAGAGGTAACCTGCCTCTGATACCAATTGAAGTTCCCAGATCAGTGTGAATCACTGAGAGGGGGAGGGGGTGAATCAGTGATTCCTTAAAACTTTTTACTAATTGATTCCTTATCAATTAAACCTCTATGGCTGGTTAAAGCCTCGATCCACTCTTCTTGTATCTCTCAGCTTTCCTTGAATGATGCAGTAAATATAAAGGCACAAGACACAAGGATTTTCAAGGTTCGGCACCAATGGCCTACGTCCTTTACATGTTGGTTATACACCCCAACATGGTTTCTCCATTATAATTGGTTAGTATTACAATGGTCGATACAGAGTCCCACTGTATCTCTCCTGAGTCCCATAGGAGGGTCTTTATACTACGTCCCACAGTGTTACCAGAGTCCCACTGGCCTGCTCCAGAATCCCACTGAAGACTTCTTCCACCCTGAGTCTCACAGGGGGCTTCTACTGGCTCCTTGAGTCACACGAGTAGCTCTACTTCTTGTTCAGCTCTTCAAGTATCTTCAGCAGCCTGGGATAAAGACTTCTGGCCTTGCTCTGTACCTCTACTCACTTGTGATGAACAGGTCTTCTCGTCTTTCTCAGGATTTATCTCCTTTCTCTTAGGATGACCTGGCCTCTCTCTCTTCAACTACTGAATACTCAGACAACTGATATCTCTAACTTCAGTCTGGTTCAGTCTCAGTTCACATCTACTTCATGCACTGAGTGCATGGCATCTCTGATTCTTCAAGATCTTCTGGTCTTGGACTCCTCAAATGCACACAGCCTGATTTATCTTTGTTCACGTGTGCACGTGCATGCATGTAAGCATGCACTCCCCTTATTTTCATCTTGGTGCAGTAAACCAACAAAGGGTATAATCCTTTAAGCACACACCTTCTCACTCCTTCACACGTTTTAGTTCCTTTTGATTACACACATAAATGTGTGTTATACTTTGTGTGAGTGTCCTTCCTTTTCTTCTTCTAAATGTATACACACTTCTTAGTGCACACACATAGGTTCGGCCTTCTTCATATACTTACACACACACACACAACTTAGGTGTGGTCTTCTTGTTTTGCACATACACTACCCGTAGGTGTGTCTTTGGCCCTCACTCCACTTTTTGCACACACACGGCCTCTTCTTCAATTGCACACACAAATTCCCGTAGGGTGTTCTTACTCTTTCTCCTTATGGGTGATATACTGCCTCACCCGAACTCCCTACTGCCTTCAACAGCCGTGCAAGACCTCAAGGAGGAAAGGGCGCGCAGGGTGCAAGGTGCAACCAGCCTTGGGCGAGCAAGGTTGCTACTGCCTCGGGTTTGCAAGGTGCAACACCTCGGGCACGCAGGGTGTCAAGCACCTCGGCCACGCAAGCTCCTCCGGCCGCGCAAGTTTGCGGGCAGTGAGGGCTCCTTCTGCCGCGCGAGTACGCGGGAAGGGACCTCCTTCAGAGCCTCAGGTGGCTCTTGAACTTCAGACGCGCAAGTGGTATTTGCGTGGTGGCTTCAAAACTTCGCGAGGCACATACGGCACTCACGTGACTTCGAGTTTCAGCACATCAGCAAACTTCACCGAGGGATCGACCTCTCTTTATATAGGCAGAGGTAGTGTGGTGCATCCGCGTGGATATAAATTCAAACTCCCGAATATCTCGGGTTTTCAAGATTTCCAAAATCTTGTTTCTCCTCTGTTTCACGCGGCTTAACTCATTTTTAATTTCCTCTACATGCATACGACTTAAAACTCATGCACGACCTTCGGTTAAGGATACTCCATGCAACGAATAAACCTCATAGCCTCGGCAACGTTGTTTTCCTCGGCAGAACTCCAATTTTCTCCATTCAACGTGCACATGCATATTTTATTGCATGATTGTGTTCAGTGTGGCCAGACGATCACGAAAGACACTTCGGCTCGATCGAAGGTGGCCGGGAACTCGATTTGGCTTTCTCGGAGGGCGCCTGGTTTGTTGGTGGCTGCGGGAATGCGCGGGGAGGCCTCAGCCGAGCTCGGGGAAGAAGATAAGCTCAGCACCGTTGGATCCGCTCTTTGGACGGCCTGGATCTGAACGGGAGCGGCGCGATGAGATGTGCGGCGCAGATCGTCCGCGAGATCAGATGAATGGCCACGATTTGCTCCGCTGCAAAAATGCGCGTCCCACATCGAATCGCCGGCCATTTTCCACGCGGTTTATCAAACACCGCGTGCCATCCTTAGCTCAATTGAACCTCTCCCCTCCCGGTGCCGCCCCGCATCGAGTTCTCTCTGCGGGCGCGCTCTTGCGCCCACCCCTGCCACTCGGGCGCGCCACTGGCGCCCACTATGCATCCTCGGGCGCGCGCTCTGGCGCCCATGCTGCGCAGGACCTGATCCCCTGCGTGGCCCCAGCTTACACACGGCCGCGGCCTCTCGGACTGGCCCCATGGGATCCCCTTGGGCGTGGCGACCTAGTCCCACATGTCCTTGGGTTGAACCCTTAAGGCTGGCCCTTGGTGGCTTATTTTTTGCTAGAGTAGAGAACAAGTACTTTGTTTAAAAACAAAGTAACCAGATTCAAATGCCAAATGCCAAATGCCTCCTCTTCTAAGACATCCTTCTTCTACATTTCTTCATCACTTGAATTATTCAATCCTCCTCAACATGTATTCATTACTTAGGAAGGTTCCTTCTTCAACCGATCTCCTGAATCAATTAAATCTTCAATATACTTCAATGATTCAATTAGAGGTCAAGTTGGATCACATTCACATTGTCATGCACTAAGAATTAGTACATGGTCTTCTTCAGCTCACTTCATCCACTTAGAAGTTGTGGACGGCTCTCTTCATATCCTCATGCATTGTCAGTACAATGCATGGTCTTCAAACATTGTTGTGACATTGTATCCCGTTGATACAAGTTCTTGGAACTTTAAGAACAGCTCAACAATCATCTGATTTACATAGATAATTTTTCAACCACAACATCCTATGTCACTTAGTGAATCTCTTAAGTGACATGCATCTTAGTACCATGGCCATTCTCCTTTCCTCACCAACACTATCACATCATTTGTCATGCACATATTGAAACTCCTTGACATCCATCCATTCATTCCTTGACAACAACATACCTCATTGACAACAAATGCAACACAGTGCACTTCAGATGAGAACACTTATATAAGAAAACTCTATGAGTTTCCACATCTGATCCTATAGTAGTATAAAGTATTAGTTTCAAAATTAGTTACAAAGTACTAGTTATAGGAGGTGGTTCTGATTTCCATCATCTCGATCCATGATCAAAAGAATCAATGGGGTTCGTTGTTAGTAATGATATAGCATGGGGAGGCCAAGTAGTGGAAGTTCTTGTTACTTGAGGATTTTGACGAGTTAGTTATTTAATGGGATAAGTTTTGAGATATGTTTAGAGTTGAGTTTCTTTCCATTACATTTAGAAAGACTAGTTATAATGAGATACTCACCCTTTAATAGGAATGTTCAAGCATACTCATTTTCAAAACCCATTTCTAGATCCTTCTCATACAGCCTTTAGTGATTATAAAGGATGATGATTTTAGGATGAGGCATTTTATGGAGGCATTCAATCCCAAAATCTAGAATCAATTCACTTAATTATACTTTTAAAATATCCCCAAGAATTGAATAGAGAAGAGGATATCGATATGGTTCTATATAGTAATAGATCTTTATGAAAGGGGACTCATCTAGATTATAAACATAGCGAGGCTGTGGTCTAGGGTTACCATATTCTCAAACGAAAGGTTTTTTAGACAACAGATGCATGGCCCCTTCTATCTCTTTCCCATTTCACTAGGGTTGGTGACACTTAGGACCATATTCAAAGATCATGTGTTTTTTAGAGGTCATGGTCATTATTATCAATATTTATCGATCTTTTTGAGTAGAAAATGTGTGGATAGTGGTCTAATTCATGTTCCACCATCATAATAGTATCATATAATAATCAATCGTCCGTAACAGTAGTTATATCTAGAATATGATCAATATAGGAGAGACAAAGAAAACATGTAATAACCCATGATACTCTTATTCCATAGAGAGTAAAGGAAAACCATGAAGTTGTACACTATCCAGGCCAAAAGGTCCATGGATAATGTAATGTTGAGATGCATTCTCTAGAGTTTCCAGTTCTAGTTTAGCTGGGAACTTTGGGGGTAAAACATTCTTCTTTATAGTTGGGTTAATTCATTGATTTATTTTAGAGATACACACTCCATAATTTTATCTGCCTTGTTCCAGGATTTCAGACCTGATGTGGATAGACTTCCCATTCCATTGACATTGGCTAAACCTATGAGCGGTAGGACTAGTTTGGTTGATTTATGAATATATCGTGAGCTAGTTATAGGGAAACACAACTCTTTGTGATACATCCTTCGTCTGAGAATGAATCCATAATACCTCATCTTCAACATAGACTACCTGTATTTTTTTTTGGATATAGTGGATTGTTCAAAAAGAAAATTTTGTTCTATAATGTTGATGGAGAGTTTGATATGTTTATTGAAGATTGATACCCTCAGATGGGTCGAAGAACTGTTAATAAATTTCCATTCCTGATGACTCAGTTTGATTCCAGGATCAATGATGATTTATCCTGTAGTATTTCCCAGGTTCATAGAAGAGTATTCTTATTTTATTCCTAATGTGGTTATGGAACTACCCCCAATATAAGAGATATAGTTTGGGATAAAATTAAAGCGAATTTATTATCTAATTCCAATGTCTCTATATTGGATGATTCATTTTGAGTTACGAGAGCTATATATAAATATTAATGATATCTCAAAACGATGTTTTATTTGGCTGAGCATATCATCTTAGAGCGAATTGGATTTATTCAAAATGAAGGATGATAATAGTTTATGTTAATGTAGTAATTATCATATCCTAAATTAGTTAACAATGAATAAATTAAATCCTCTTTCACAGATTAATGACTTATTCAATCATATGATGTGATATAGTTAGTTCTCAAATATTGATCTACAATCAAGATATCAAAAGATACAATTAAAGGTTGAGGATATTTTTAAGAATGATTTTTGATGTCATTATTGGAATATGGGTTCATTTTAATGTCATTTTGTATGAAAAAACTAAAATTTTATTTATGGGATTGATTCATGTATTCTTCCCTGAGTTTCTATATGAGTTCTTGGAGTTTTTTGATGAATTACTTGGGTAATATACATTTTACTAAGATCATGAAAATAATATACGGTCTTGTTTGGATGTTTCTTCTTATAACTATTTTAGAAGATTTCACTTTGTGAGTTTTGTGATTATAAATTTGGTTTATAAAAAATGTCATATCCCAGAGTGGAGTTAACATGGATCCTTCAAAGACAAAGATGGTCATTTCATGGTAAAAGAAAAGTATATTCTAGAGGTACATTGTCTTATTGGTATTATAGTTTATAATATGAGGTTCATACCCATCTACTCATAGATTGTGATTTCTTTGATAAACGTGCCTATAAAATACTATGAGTTGTTATGGTATGAGTAGTGATAGGTTTCTTCTAATTATTTGAAGAAGAATATGACAAGTATTATAGTTTATTATTTTATTGAGGATAGAGTTTTATTTAAGGTCTATTGAGTCAATTCAGTTCATAGCTATGGTCATGTACAGAAACATCTTGTATTGGTTGTTTCTTATGGGTCATAGATGTTTTGACCCCAAGAGTATAACTAAATGACCCACGATATAGAGTTAGAAATGGAAGTATTTTCCATGAGGTTATGGTGGAATTACATTATCAGTGATCCCTTTGTGGTTTTCATATATCATAATATCATAAATTATATATTCTCCTAGTGTGGCCTAAACTTGAAATAATGATGGTTGATAGATTTATATTAGGACTATATATTTGATATTTTTTATAGCCTTGGAAAGGATAATTTTATGTACAATAAGCTATGAATTATGTCACATTTGGGTGCGATGAATGTTTTTGGGGATTCTTAGAGAGTGATGTAGGAGCTAGCAATGATGCATCTTGATATGAGATATATTGGTAGAAGAGTATACCTTTATAAAATGATAGTGCATTCATATTTGGTACATTAGGTGGAGGAGTCCAAACTATGGGATTCTGAGGTAGTGGTCTATTGATAATTTTTTTTTCATAATGATTCCCCTAAGTAATGTCTATAAGATGATCAAAAATATGTATTGATTTTGCGGAGGATAATTATTCCTTAAATGGAGAGTGAGGTGGTTATCCTTGACTTACACCACTATTCCTTAATGATACATCATAAAATGACAAATATGTACTCTACTATTAGAGGTATGTTTAAGTGTCTTGGGATAAAGCATTCAGTTACAGAGTTCATGCCTAGATGTTTAATTTTTTAGAAGGTGAATGTTAATCATATTTTTTCCAATGGTTTCCTATGGAAATTAGATGTTTGTTAGTGGAAGTGGGAGGAAATTTTAGTGGACATAGTCAATAGTTTAAATTGATATCAGAGAGGTTATTATTTATTATGGGTAATTGTGGGACATTTTATGAAATCATCTCACTTATTAGAAATCAAGGAGTCAATATTATTGGTGTTTTTTGTCCAGGAAGTTTCCAAAGGAAGTGACGAGACTTCAAGGAGTAACCAATATTACTATATCTGGTCATTATTCCAATATCACCTCTAGGGTATGTAGAGGTATTAATTATGCTTTTGGATCTCATTTTTACCTGAACACTATTTTTCTACTATAGATATATTGTTAGATAAACTAGATTATCTAGACTCTTAAATGCATGTTGTGTGATTGTGTCCTAGACATTGGAGGTTCATGGGTGAAGAACCTACCATTTTTGGAGTTTTATACAATAATAGTTTCCACTATACCATTTTTATGAAACCATTGAAATATTTGTGTGAAATACTCTTCTGATCATCATTTTTCTAGGATGTAATCTGAGAACCAATAATTATTCGGTCAAAATATGTGAAAATCATGTCAGAGATGGTGTTTGTGACACTCAATTGGATGAAGATCAAACATGGTTATAAAATTTCTTATGCTAATGTATGAGTGGGCCTTTGGAGTTTTATTTTAGATATAATTCTTTCTTTTAGGTAAAATCTAATATGATATTGTGACAGGTTTGTCACTGGATTAATATCTCTCCCCAGTTCATTGTTCCTTTTGAGTTATTGACATATATAAAATCCATCACTTTCCAGATAACACTTCCCTCAAAAACAATATAGATTCATGATTTAATTTATGTGTTTCAACTTTTCCACTATCTTCTTGATGATTATTACATAATCAATTAAGATAATATCAATGATGATGATAAAAAATTTGAGGAGTGAACCATGGAGATCTAGAACCACCAGGAGATGATTTTGTGAAGGCATGATATTCCCTTAGTTTTTTCTTATCCAAACATGGGTAGATTGAGTAAGTCACCTCAAAAGGTCATTTGTAAATTTATATTTTCTATCCTGAGTTGTTTGAAGCTTGATTCCTCTTATTAAGGATGTTTTTATAATTTTAAACTTTTTGATAACTTATGAGATTTTTTCCCTTCATGTGGATCTTAATCACATATTATCATTAATTATGAGGTATATTCCCTAGGTGCTATTTGAGTTATTGGATTGTTTTTAAGTGCCTAAAACATGGTTATTGGTGTAGTAGGACCCTTGAGATATATTCCATTGGTTGGATACTTAGATAATCCTTTTCCCTTTATTCAGGTTTCATTTTAATTCTTGATGATGGTAATTTTTGGAAAGGTACTTAATGTATGGATAAAAACCTTATATAAAATTTATTTTTTTTATGATTTTTTAGGTTCATTGAGGAATATTTAATTAGGGTTGGTCATGTTTGGGTGATATAATATGGATGTAGGATAAATTCAGTTCATGAATAATGATAATAATATAAGAGAGTTATTCAAATGTAAAATGGTTATTTGTGGCCCGAGAGAGGATAAATCATATGGTGTGATTCATGGAATTGACCATCAATTAATGTTGTGAATGACTGAGGTGTTCGGCCATGTGAATTTATAATTGAACAATTTTCATCATGCTATTGGAGTTCATAATGTGAATTGAACCTATGTTTATAGGATTTATGAAATATTTTATTTAATGGGTCTTATACTCAAACTATTAATGACATGAATGAACTCTTCATCCCATGATTGTATGTCTTCTAGAATACCTATATATTATATTTTACCCTCAAACTCCATAAAACTCATTTAAATTCTCTCAAAGCTGAGGTGTCTATATGTTCTCTTCTATAGTGAATCATATCTCTTTTTATAGGGAATCACTCTTAGTTTCTTAATATCAATATGTGCTAAAATATGTTGAGTATTCTCTTTTGGGATCTCTTAAATTTTTTATTTCTTCATGTTATACCATTCCATAAAATTTTAGTTTACCTACTTCGATTCTCATGAAGTTTTTTTATTTTTGATGGAATTATCATGGTGAGTCATCCAAAGGGACCATCGACTCCTTGAGATAGAGTTGATATGAGAGCTATTCTTGTTATTATATTCTTGTTTGAATAGAATTTAACTTCTAAAGTTAAGGGATTAATTTAATCTATTATTTTATGTGAAATTGTGATGTAATAATTATTTATCTTATTTTTTGTCTGTGCAATTAACCATAATATATATTGAACCAAAATATATAATGATCTTTGGTTTTGGGTATGGCGGGGGATTATGTTTGTGGTGTGTTGATTGTTTGCCACTTATTTTACTAGATAATGTATTATCCTTTGTTTATGTCATAGATTAACATGTTTTTTATACTTTCAAATTGGATAAAGTACATAAATAAAGTAATTGTTTATAATTAAATGTTAATATAATGATAAATTGTTACTATAAATTCATGTTTTAATTGAAACTTGGATGTTATTTTTGAATCATGTTTATGTTAATCCTTATCCACTAAAATATGATTCCCTAGGTTTAATGTGGTTTTAAACTATGTTAAATAAATTTGTTAGATAATGATATTAATGAAATGTTTTCTTGTTAAGGATATATTTTTTGTTGCTGAGCAATCCCATTTTCTTCTGAAGGTCATTTTCTTTGGTTTTAGGGCCAATATGACTTGTTAACCATTACATATTTTCTTTATACCTTGTATGATTTATCTATATGTGGAACCTTACAATGGGATAAAATATTACCTTGGGATGGCTAGTGTATTTGAAAGAATTGGAATGGGGTGTGAAGGGTTTTGACAGCTATTAACATTAGTGATGGTGGGATGAGTAGTGACATGGGTAATGTTGTCAAGGATGTCATTAGGATTGAGTAAGGAGGTTAAAGATGAGATTTAATGTTTAATTATGAATTAAAAACTATATTTTTTAATATTAATTAATTTTTTACATTGAAATGTAGATGGAAGAGTTTGTTGATTTCTGCATTTCCCTTCCCTATTGCTTAAAATAGTTAATTTTTCTTATCTTATATATCTATTAGATTTTCTTAGTATGTTTCATAGAATACTTATATTTAATTAATGATAATTAAAAATGAGTGATTTAATACATGGGGTTTTAGGGTCAATGTATTGCTTGGAATAATAAGTTAGTAACTAATTAATATGGAATATGTAGCTTAAAACTATTTTTAATGCCAGTGTCATTATAGGTTATCTAATTCTCAGTGGTCGAAGATAAGTGTCTTAAGAGACGATATTTATAGTAGAGATTATGAATATGAAGTTTACTATAGTGTGATTTGTGATATATATATATATATAGATTTTTTTATTAAGTGATTTTATACACTACCCCATCAATGCTAGTTGGGAAACTGATACCCAATGGATTCCAGGGGTGCTTTTCCTAACATCTTGGTTGGAAAGGATGGAAGTATGACTACCCCTCTCCCTCTCACTTTATAAATTTTATTATTACATGCCGATATACATGGATGTTACAATGAAATATATATTTGTGTATAGGGTTATACTATCTTTTGGTTATTTCACATGCATGTATATCCAGATACAGTTTTCTAAGGAATCATATAGTTATTCTATGTATGAGATGTGATGGTGTGAGGTGTAGTAAATGATATACAATGTGGGGTGGATTCTAGAAATACTACTTGGATATTATCTAGATATGTGGATGATAATGATGACATAATGAGATGAATAGGGTGAATATGATGTTTTATAATTTCTTTTCATGCATGTGGCTTATTGGTGGGAGATGGATTGGGACCTATATCAATGGGGTGAGAGTGTTAATCTTGTATGGGAAGTGGTATAATGGCACATTTACCTTTATATTCACGTTTAAATTTATATTATTACTTGAATTGGTTATTTTGTGAGATATCCATGCGAAGTCTGGGAAGATAAAATACATGATGAAGTGATGAGTTAGTTTCACTTTTTTTCATCTGTAATTAGGGTCCTTCCTTACATTTTCATGAGATGATTCAATGAGTATCCTATTGTTTATAATTTCATTCTCTCCTCTCTATATATAAACAATTTTTCTAGTCCTTAGGAGTTTGTTGGTGATCTAGTTGGACATTACTAGATCATGGAGTATTTTTAGAGTGTTTTGGGCTTTTAGTTTTCTTTAGATGATTTATTTTTGGATCCTTTACTTTTTTTTGTAGTTGATTAAATTTTGTGTAACACTACATGTAAGTGTTGTGGGATTTTATTTATTATGTCTAAATTTTTTTGGTAATATTATCTAATCTCTCATTAATATTCTTCTATAAATTTTAGTTGATCTCATTTGATTTTTGATATACCCTCAATGATAGTCTCTAAACCATGTACTTATAGTCATAGTATTTGGCCACCATAATCTCTCTTTATTCATTATCGGCCCACGAGGGTTGCCTTTAGGGGGAGGGGGTCATGACACTTTTCCATAATGGTGAATTTTATTAAATTATTTATTTATATGTGAGATGTATAATAGTATAAAACATTTTAATTTATCAAATATGTATTCAAGGAATAATATTATTGATTCTAAAATATTTTTTATAATTATAGAACCTATGTTGTACCTTATAATACAAAAGTAATAATTTAATTCTAAAAATAAAACATGCTGCTATTTTCATTTAATTAAACATTATTTTGGAATAATTCGTTTTTGGATTAATTTTAATATCATGAAAATTTTATTTTCTTTTTAATAAACCAATTTATGTCTTCAAAAAAAACACTAATAATTTTATTCCACGCATAATTTTTAAGTATACAATGAACTTGTTTTGAGAAATCGTTGTTACATGTTATGTGCCCTAATACTAAAATCAGTATATCCAACTCTTATATGATTTATTTAATAAAATTATTTCAATATTTATAATCACCATTTTTAAATAAGTAAATAATTCTGTTTTAAATTTCATCTATTTAAATTAGATACATATGGTGAATGTGGAGTTACTACAACAAGTATAAATTTGGGTAAAATCGGTTTAACATAGTGAATTTGGTTAAAATATGAAAATAACATGGATTATATTTTATATATGAGTGTGTTTAGGCGTTATTTATTTCCAAAAATGATTATTGGCTATTTTTGGAAAATTTTGAAATTAATAATGGAATGATATTATTGAAAAGTAAATAGATCATTCAAAAATGACACTCTCCATACCTATAAAAGTATCTCACCTTTTATCTATTTATCTTTCCATTCCAAAAAATGTGACTTAATGAAAAATATACCCTATTCTATCCTAAACACCATCATCATTCATTTTATGTATTGGAATTGCTAAAATTCAAAAATAAGGAGCCTTAAGGAGTTATCCAAGGGATAACATCCAAGTGAGAGGTAATACTCTCAACCCAACTTTTCTATTTTTTATAATACACATAGTTTTTACTTATATCCATGAAGGTATTATAAAAAACAATTTTACTATTCATAATATGTATTATAAAAATAAAATATCTATGTTATACATTTATCAAAAATCATTGAGAAAATTAAAATTTCTCAATTAGTATGGGTAGAATATTGCCTCCTTAAACAACGAGTTCAATATTTCATCCCTATCATAATTAAACGTTAAAAAAATTAATTTAATTTAATAATATGATATTTATAAGAAGATAATAATTATTAAAGTATAATTATTTTGTTAGCTACCCCCTCCCATTACAAAGAAAATTAAAGTGTTATCTCTGTGTACTAGCAGAATACCGCCTCCACAAATTGAAATGTTTTATTTTCTATGGAACATAATATTGATAACATTAAAAATTAATTTATTCTATAAAAATGATATTTTTGAAACAATTAATAATATTAAATTTTAATACTATACATTTTATATATGTTATTAACAAGAAATGGTCGTAGTAACTTAAACCACCTAAAATGGAGTTATCAAGGAACCTTTCTTAATTTGGGTCTATTTTGGGATACCCTTTGAAACTATATAATTATTTTTTTAATTGAATTATAATGAAAATAATCCTCCAAAAATTTGGAGACCTTTTATTTATTTTAAAAAACTATCGACCAAATTCCTACAACTGAAAGTGTTACGGAGAAATTAAGATAACAAACCCGAGCAACCAACATAAGCATAAAAAATATTAAAAATAAATAATCGAAGATAATAAATGGGCCTTATAAAATTAAATATATATGAATATTGATATTGAGAAGGTATTTTATTAACATAATCTAATTACAATGTAATTCACTCTCAATTGAAGAGTGAATTCACACCCAAGGTAATAGATCTTCTGTACCACAGTCATTACTTTTTAGTTACACATTCTCTGTTTTTTTCTCCATTTTACATTTTATTATTATAATTAATTCTTTGCTTTGTTAATATATTTCTCTTACATATATACCACATTATATATCCTTTTCATTTCTAGGGTTATACATTTTTTAGTTCCCTTCAAAATTACAACATTAAAAGATACCCAATTTAAGGGAACATTCCTATTTCTTTTCTCATGTAATCTCTATCCACTATCAAATGTACTTACACCCTAAATATATTCTAGAAAAACATTATTAATTTATATATAACCCTATTGTTCTACTTTTAGTTTTAATATAAAACAATAAGATATTTCCTTCTTTAAAAATATCCATTACCAATTTCCTAAAGCATCATTAAAATAGTTCATTTATATTATTTCTTCCTAGGATCCTTAACATGATTTTTTACAATGGAAATACATCTTCAAGAATTATTTACCTTTTTCAATTATTAAATTAAAAAATAATTTAATTCATCAATATATTAGAAATACTTATGATTTATCCTTCCGTTGAATCCTAATTATGATACCCACATCCTTCTCATGAGTTTGATCATTTTTATTATTTATGTAAGGTTTTTTTTTCATACATGGCATGTGTATATATAATTTTCATTATTTAATGGGTGTGAATAAAATTATATAGCTCTAACATTCATTGGATAAATATATAAATCTCAATAGATTATATATACGAGATTAGTGAGTGAACCCAATCCACAATAGGATTTTATCCACTTTATGATTATGGTAATGAGAGTGACCCTTGAATTAACTATATGATGTTATGTCTTATGTTTCTACTACTTATTCCATGATTCAAGGATCTTATTATTTCATTTACTTATCCCATTTTTCTATCATTTTGATCATTTTATTTATAATTTCATGTCATTCCACTTAATTTTCATGTTATTCTTTATTTCCATGGTTATTCTATTACTGGGATTTATAACTTATACTTTTCCTTATGATTTTACCATAGAATACTATGTAGTTTTATGAGATATTTGGTAGTTAGGGTCATTATGTGTAATAATAAATGATTTTTTTACATTTTATATGATGTATCAGTATGACTTATCTACAGGTGACACTTTACCTCAAGATCCTTAGTTTGTAATTATATAAAATCTTTGTAAAAATTTATGAAATAAAGTGTGTTTTAGGCTTGGTTCATGATATAAAGATCTATAAAAAAATGATCAATAAAAGGTGGATATTTTCAATCCAAATCTGAACATATTAAAAAACCCAAAATCAAAATAATTAATAATTAACATGTTAAATATGTACACAGATATACTAGAAGTAGATTACCACAAATACATATGCATTAATTAGCCAATACACAGTCATTCCCAAATTAATATAGGAACTTGAATTATAATAAAACATTACCAAATATCAATTATCTTTTTGATCATTATATCTGATCTCCTTTTGGTTGGGTATTATAATGTGACTTTCTTGATGTTTTCTTGGGAAAATTATGTGATTTTTAAAGGGTATCTTCTATGGATGAGAGGAAATGTAGTGTAGAGTGGCATAATGTGGAATATAAAACCATGCAGTAGTGTTACATAGTTTTATGCCTCTTCTAACACTGGAATGACTATGGAATATTGGTTATTATATGGAATGGATCTTTGGATAGAGGATATTGACGCCACTTTTATTTTGAGCATGATTACAACATGAAGGAGAGATTTACTACAGAAGGAATTTGGGGTGCCTTTTCCATTTTTAGCAAAACCATGTCATGGTGTTTGGGTTATAAAATTCCATTACCATGAGTAAATAGGATCTCGATGAGGTCTTTACTATAGATCAAGGAGCTAGATGGACTTGGGGTGACTATCATATAGCCTCAATCACTATATTTTGGTCTAACCCTTTTCAACACTTCTGTATTGTGTTCATGTGGGTCTATAGTGTGATCTTGTTTTTTTCTAGAATTAAAAATCATATGCCTATTTTTTTATTTCATATTCCCCAATTTAGACTATATTCAACCCAAATGAATTTTATAGGTGAAGAGAGGATATTCCCTCCCTCAAACCCTTTTTCTCTCGGATCGAAGTGCTGGTGGATGTGATTAATCATCCTCCGAAATGTGTTTCTATTATTTATTTTGAATTTTTATCTTTTCACTTAATTTATTTTCTAAGATAGTGGTCATTGATAGATTCAGTTATTATTATGATGGATTTTTATTCCATTGATTTCTTCATGATATCACTTTCCTTTGAATATTTATTGGTGGTTCCTGATATGGGTGATTGACTGATCTA